>OX424555.1:3985851-5417902 GCA_949152475.1 Terebella lapidaria
GAATACTTTTTGAGTTATCGATCGGAAACCAAGTCTCAAAATAAACCTTGATTTCATCCTCACGGACCTCAGAGCCGCCTCCAAAACGATAGGGGTCTTCCATGTAATATTTCTGACCAGTGGTGTAAATTTGGACAAGATCCATTCAGGCGTTCCCGAGTTATTGATCGGAAACCAAAACGGCGGAAAGTAAAAAAAAAATAAGAAAAAAAAAAAAAAACCAGACAAAACCATAAGGGCATTTCGGGCCGAAATGCCCTAATAAATTAATTATCCCATTCACAAGACCATGGATGCTATCTGGTTTAAGGCAATTCTCAATGTGCACATCGTCATTATTCAATGCAAGTAGCATTAGCATTTTTAATTTGTTTTTCGGTGTCAATGAGCAGGTACATGGGCAGCCATTTTGAAGGACAAGTCCTATACAAAAACTGAAGATACTATGGGAAATCTGAATGTTTCAGAATTCCAGATCTGCTTTTGTTTTTATTGTATCTTCAAAATTGACAGAGTGATAACGATTAGACTTTGAATTACATTCCTGTATGTCCCTCAAATTTGCAAAAAATTGGGCCCCAGAAATGTTCTGTGTTGGAAACTGTATAATTTTTCATTTCTGATGATCATTTCTGAAGTAATTCCATGCACAGACATACTAATTTGGAAAACCACCACAGTGTGCTCAAATTTTGATACTGACAATCTGTATACGTGTTAGAATGCAGGTGCCCACTTGAGAAATAAGACAATTTTTGTTTACAAATACCTGAGTTCGGAAATGTTTTTAGGTCAGGTCAAGTGTATAAACAAAGCCACCTTGTGTTGTTACGCTACCATTGTCGAATCACTGTCACTGACACTCTACTCGATCCCGCCTGTACGATACTAAGTAAATTTGTTCACTTCGAGTTTATGGCGTGAGTCGTAACTCTCGTTGTGCGTACAAACAATTTGTTTATACCACTTTACTTGACCTAGAAACATTTCCGAACTGGCTTATTGGCAATAATACATCAATTTCATTATTTTTTTGCATGATTGATACTTGATACACTACGAGCCATCCGTCCTAAATTCGCCGCATCCCAAAATTCGCCAACTCAATATTATCCGAGCTCAGAAACTCGTTTTATGAAAACAAACTGCTGGTACAAAGATTGAATATCAGAGTCTCGATTGATGATATAACTGATTGGTTTCATCTGAAAACCCCGTTGGCGAATTTGGGAATGCGGCGAATTTAGGACGGACGGCTCGTACAGTAAGAAGAGTTAGCACTCCAACATGAACATTCTGAGCACTGGGTGAGATAGAAATCAACAGATCATAACAGAAAAACCCTTTTGTGACAGGAATCAGAAAATATGTGGAAATAAATTCATTGTTGGCAATCCGTTCGAGTGATCAACACAGTGATAGTGTCGTTTTGCTCGGAAATGGGTGGACTTTCTGGCAATAAATCGAGGTATGTGTTGTCAAGTGTTTTGTAGATCCTGGAGCCGCCGCAATTTTTGTCAGAACTGTCATGGTCAAAAGCCTTTATGACTATATTTGGTCTGATTTGGTCCACCCGAAGGGCTGACGGTACCAAATGAATAGTCATGTATGGCTAATGATAACCAATTGTCATTCCGGATCCTAAGTTTAGTAAGTATGGGAAATCAGTTGGTAATAAAATTGCCCACGTTATTGTACATCCTAGGCTCCTAGCCCGAGTTTCTTTCACTCAACTTATAAGACCATAAGGCTGTGGTCTTATATGCGCGTCTATATGGTAGCGAGAGGTAGTGGCGGGCTGTACACGGGTAATCTCCCCTTTTATCGCCCAACGCAAATGTGATTTACACCATATTGCGAGCGAATCCTCCATATTTTCCAATGTATAAACTATATGACTAGGTTTAGAATTGAATGAAAGTTTCGATCATCATTACAGTACACCTACGATTGTGCAATACTCTAATGATGTTTGTTATTTGCACTGCAAGCCTTCCACGGCTCACCAGAATAAACAATGGAAAGCCAACAATGTTTGTGTTCTCAGCAGCAAACGACATGCAACTAGTTACTAGAACGTTATGATTATTATAATTATATCTAGTGGCTTTCATAACGGACTCTATGCACTTCATGACCAGGCAGAGTCGCATTAATTCCGCGGCCGTCTGAGAGATAGGACTATACTAAAGTTCATCTGTCAGTGAAACACGCTTATTGGCCGTAGTTTTGTTTTGGATAATCGAATCAACTTGAAATTTTGTTTTAATTGGCTATCATGACGTAATTTTTCACCGAATTTCAGAGTTCTATCTCAAAAATTGAAAAAGTTGGTAATCTACCCCCCAATGTTAAATTTCAGCCCCACAATGGAATTTCAGGGTCTGCACACAAAAACGACTTTTATTTGATGTTTGAGTTATCATACTGATTCAAAATAAACATGTTATGGCTTCCGACTTCAAATCAAAGCAATAAATTCATTTTTTACTGGCATAAACATCATAAAAGCCCTGAATATGTTGGAATTTGCTTGATACCATTTTGGACTGAAATTCAACATTGAGGTAGATTGAGGTAGATTAAGACACACAAAATTTCAAGTTGATTTGATTATCCAAAACAAAATTATCGCCATAAAGCGTGTTTCACTGATAGATGAATTTGACTTTGGAGTCGCATCGACACCGATTTCCTTTCTTAGACTATCAAAGTATATTATATCTCAATTGACATATCTTAATTATTAATGTGTGTGAATACCTGAAGCAAATCATCTGCTATATTCCACATCACCACATATATCAGTTGCATTACCAAGCCCAATGTCCTCTCCAGATCAACAGGTGCGTAAATTTGCTGGTGAGCGAAACCGTTCATGGGGTCCGTGCACAGTATAACCCGAGTGTCCATTAATCGGTGGTTCTTAATTCTGTTTGTCTTGTTGGTTAGAGATGGTGCTCATACTCTTAATTAGTTGGGTATACGTGTATCACATAACGTTTTTTTTGTAGAATAATTCAGGACCAGGTCCAGGATAGCTTGAAGCTCCTCTAGATCGTCTGCTATGTTCATCATGTCATCGGAACAAGTTGGTAACGCCAGGTCATGTGTGCTCCTATCCTCGACTGTGTTGCAGTGCTGATTATGTCTTTCACACTCTCGTATTCAATGGTAGACCACGGCCTTCCTTGTCCTATCCCCTATTCAAACTCTGATCTTGATAGAGGTGATCATGGATTTTTTCGTCAGCGACAGGCCCTTGAGACCTTCTAAGAACAGTTTTCATGGTGTCAAATGCTTATTGGACGTCTAAGACAGTGGCATACGTTGGAAAACACAAGTCAGCTCTGTCTACCAGTACCGCTGTGGTGACTAATGCTGCCACTAGCGGGGTGTGCCTTCCTTGAATCCCAATTGCGGTTGGTCTTTCAGTTTGTCTTTCTCTTTGCTCAGTAGCGTTTACTCGAACATCTTCATCAGGGTTAAGGTCTGACAGTGTTATCCCTCTGTAGTTGCTCTGTTTTGTAGAGTTCTTGCGTATGGGGGGATGAGTATCATGGGGCCGATTTGGAGTGAATGTCGGATGTGTTGTGTCTTGGTCACATCATCACAATATTGAATAGTCTTGTCAAGTGAGGAGCTATAATGGTTGCTGCGGCCCTCAAATGTTTGACTCTCAGCCCTGACGGGTCTGGGGCTTTGCCTGTGTTCAAGGACTTGATGGCATCAAAGATTTTGGCTGTTGTCACTTCAGGTGGATCTTCATCAAAACTGAGGCATGCATGTTTCATGTAGGTCACGTCATCTTACACTCGTTGACTATATATGTCTCATTGAAGTCATTCTGTTGCAGGAGTTCTACATGAGTTTCTGGAACTATGTATCCCACGCCTAAGTGAGTTCAGTTTCGTCTGCTCCGTCAATGGCCCTTCCGTCAATGCTTAGTGCAACAACCTTGATGTCCTGATTTGTTCGCTGTTTGGCCACCAGCTTGTATAACAATTTGCTTTTGTTTGTGTGGCTGTCCATGATATTTCCCAGCAGGGTTTTTTGCTGATTTTTGTGGCCTGATTTGGGAGCTCCTGCAGAGCAACGAGTGTAAGCCCATAGTGTTTTTGGTCTCATATCAATGTGTTGATGGGTTTGTATTGTTGACAACATTCTCCACATTGAAGGTGACAATTTGTATTAGTCAATCGCCTCGATGTCCACCTGCCCAGGCCAAGAAAAAATATCTCCGTGTCCTGTCCACCCCTGACCTAAACTTGTGTAACATTTTTATATTTTTTACATTGTGTAGAATTATTAAACGAAATTTTAAATGTTAAAAGGAACCTGTACAAGCAGTGTCACATATTTCCGTTACGTATTTTGTATATATTTGTATTGCCCAAACATTGTACTTAAATTGTCGAGTAGATCTTGAATTTATGTATACATTTGTTAAATGTTCAAATGTCGTGTGTATCCTTATCAAATCACTGGGGTTGGCGTAGGTTACACTTTGGGGAATTTCATTAAATATTTAGTATTTTATATTTGTAGAAACATGGTGAGGGTTTGCATAACACAATTTTCTTTTTATTCAAGGCGGTGGCGGCAGAACTCTGGTCCAGCGAGTTGTTGACCAGTAGAGCGTCAACAGAGTGTGACCATGACTCTCGGTACTCGCCACGTGTCGACAGCGATGCGCAACTGGGAGCGGTTTGCTTGCACACACGGTTGAAACTAGAATTTTACTGCTCATGGTAGCGTTGAGTAGTGTACTATGCAGACCACTGTCGTTCTATAAAGTCACGGGGTGTTAGAGATACGGGGACATTCGTCGCTTGTGTCCTGAATAGTTTCTCAATTTTATACGGTATGTCTGTGTCTAGCTCATGAGTTTCCTCTTTAGGTACTCATTACCTTTCTTTTTTACAGTTATGGGGGCATATCATCTTGTTATGGTGCCCCCATCTCAACTCAACTCAACTCAACTCAACTCGATACGGGGTTCAAACCACTGCAGGAGACACACGAGGGCCGACAGTTATTGTCTGAGAGACCTCTACTTTTGGGGTGCGATGCCCCGTGTTTAATACTTCAACTTGTGTGCTCGTGGAGCCAACGGTACATCATTCGGTGATGTGAAGTATATTTGTATTTGTCGGACAACTGTGAGTCTGCCGTGGAGTGCACACCGTGAGTGCTGTCAGTGGGGTCTGGTAGTTTTAGCGTAGTTTTTAGCCGTGTGTGTAGACAAATGTACGGAAGCTCATATTCGCCACATAGAGGAGCACAAATTTTTTTTAGAGCGTTATAACGCTCTAATTACAGTGTAATAACGCTGTAATACAGCGTTATAACGCTCTAATTTACAGCGTTGTAACGCTCTAATTTAGAGCGTTATTACGCTCTAAATTAAACCGTTCACCTTCCTAGCATATTTCCATTATCGTGATTTGTAATAAACATGTCTAGATCAGAATAATTTTGAGATTTCCCTACAAATGATTGAGCTGATGAACTAGCAGGTCCGATGATGTCTCTGGCAGTGTAAATTAGAGCGTTATAACGCTGTAATTTACAGCGTAATTACGCTCTAATTACAGCGTTATTACGCTGTAATAGAGCGTTATAACGCTGTAAATTACAGCGTTATAACGCTCTAATTTACAGCGTAATTACACTCTAATTAGAGCGTTATTACGCTGTATTAGAGCGTTATAACGCTGTAATTAGAGCGTAATTACGCTGTAAATTAGAGCGTTATAACGCTGTAATTTACAGCGTAATAACGCCTAAATTACAGCGTAATAACGCTGTAATTAGAGCGTAATTACGCTGTAAATTAAAGCGTAATTACGCTATAAATTAGAGCGTTATAACGCTGTAATAGAGCGTTATAACGCTGTATTAGAGCGTAATTACGCTGTAAATTAGAGCGTTATTACGCTGTAAATTAGAGCGTTATTACGCTGTAAATTAGAGCGTTATTACGCTGTATTACAGCGTTATAACGCTGTATTACAGCGTTATAACGCTGTAAAGAAAAAAGTGCATTCCTCCATCTGGCGAATATGAGCCACCGTACAAATGCGTGGTATCGCCGACAGTGGGCGGTGTCGTGCTGTCATAATTATGTATAACCACTATCGTAGGTTTACGGGTATTTCTAATTTAGTTCCTAGGGTGGACCCGGATCGTATTCAAGGCTGGGGTTGTCACCTAACACGTCGATACAAGGGGTTACGTCATTCACGTGACACGCTGGGAGTCTGGTGGCGTCGGCGTCCCCGCGAGGCGTCGTAGGACCTCGTACATGTAGGCTAGTTACAAGCGTCGTGGGACTGCGACGTGGTGCCGTTCACTGGACGTCTGCTCAGGCGTCGTACCACGTGGGAAACGTCTTCGACTTCGTGGGACTTACTTATTGCAGTGGTTATCATTTTCATTGTGAAACTTGGGACAATGTAAATCCAAGCTGTGAAAATTGTTGTTTGCCATATTTTGAGCAAATAAGTCCAGTTTTGGACACTACCAGTATATTACAGTAATTCATACCAATTTGTCTTGTTTTGTGCTGTCCTGTGTTTGTGTTATATGTATCAGAAATTATCTGTGTAATTTATGTGTTGGATTTATTAAAACATATTGAAATATTAGTACGGTGTTTGTTGTTTTGTTGAGTATTGTCTGTATCGATCACCAAACCACTCAGCCACCTCAAGGCCGCTGTTCAGAACCTGAGAATTTAGAATTTTGTGACAAGCAGCATTTGTCAAGCAATAAACTTGCACATGTGTATAAATCATTTATTGCACATACATCATATTAATATAATGCTCAGTTTTTGTATTAATATGTATCACAGGACATCATACGTACTTTAAAACATCCTGCAAAGTACCCAAATGGAACACAAAAAAATCCCTTCCTCCCACTGGATTTCTTTTTTACCACCTTTTTTTTTCGAAGTTCGAACTGTGGGGATGTCTTGTTGTCGAGTCTTGCTCGATGTTCGGATTCCAAGGTCTCTATGTGTTGTCTGGAGTCGTTAACTAATGTGTGGGGTCATTGACCAATGTGCCCCCTTATCCAGGTTGGGGAGTTGAATGCTGAGTGCCTTGATCAATCAATATTCAATAAGCTTCAGCTCCGAAATCCGTGTTTTTATGATGAATGCTGAATAATTGATTTGGAAAAAAAGAAATAAGTCTGGGTGTGTGGAGGTCAGAAAAACCAAATTAGCTCAGTTTATCAGCTGTTTATGGGCCTGGCCGTAAGGTGTGTGATAAAATATATGATTCTATCACCGAACCGTGACCTGTGACATTAAAATTTTCAGTTCGCAATTTACAATTCACAAAAATAAGTTTTTTAAGAATTAGGATTTTAAAATTCTAGGGAGAAAATGACGGGCATTCCACCAAAAACTTGGCAACCGCCGAACGTTTCAGTGGAAACAACGTATGTACATGACCATGGAAGAAAATTGATGATATTTCGATATTTTCAATGTCAAATTGCAACAATTTGTATCGTACACTTATTATCGCCCAGCGGCCAGCCGGTATGAGCTAAGCCCCAGAGGGGTTGATACCCCCAATTATTTTATGCATTTAAATCAATGTTAAATTAGGCAAGTTCAGATGTGCATTTCACCTTTCCAAATAAAAATTAGGGCTTAGCAGTTGATAGGGTATGACAGTATAAGCATAATGCTTAAAAATCTATGTCACTACAGAGCATGATAGTACCAATTTTTCATAAAATGACGCTGAACAGTACCCCTGTCAATTTAGTCCATTTTCAGATCGTAATTGCCGACCTAGCATACATACAGCAAAACCTTTCTCTACTCCAAATCCCGGGGAATACCATCTTGATTTTTGTTTTTCCCAAAACCAAATAAACTAGCACGTGGATGAGTATCGCTGCGCGTGGTCTCCCTAGGCACCCATACATATGGCGACATGACGTCACCTGAAACGGAATCCTCAATGTGTGAGGCTTGCCCAAGTCTATTCCTGGTTTTTACCCTTAATATATATGATATTTTGAATGGAGACTTGATACTCTACTATAAGGAAGAGTGAAATATTGCCAGTCAGGACCTGAAATATCTTTAGGGGCAATACAAGTGGAGGATTACTCGGTCCCCGTCGCAAAATATCCTGAACAGAACTCCGGCGCGATAATACTCGTATGGTGAAGCATCAACACTGGAGGAAGAAGATCTCTTGTGAATTTTTTTTTATTCACAAGTCTGATTTCTTCACCAACTTGATTATTATTATGAGACTTATTAAAACATGGCTTACCGCACTGGAACATGTCTCCGCAAATACCCAAAAGCCTTATCGCCCATTTCATGTAAAAGAAAGTTCACATCTACAAATGTTGAAATTTCTAATGAGTAATAATACTGTTTTTTTAATTGGACGATTTAAAATTGGTTGTACATGTAAGCTGTTATTCGGAGAAATTTGAATATTCGAGTAGATATCATCATTTATAAGGCCTAACCCATGAGCCTTAATGAGATGCGCTGAACTTCTTGGGAAGTTAATTTGCTTAGAGTGAGCCTCATCTAGGCTAGCAGTTGTTTATAGTAGAATATATATCTATACTACAGTGAAAATAAAATATATATGTGATGTAATTGATGTTGTTGTAAACACTAACACTACGTTTATCTGCCAGTACACTGATCATTTTACCTTTTAAAATGATTTTAGAGCTTTTATGATTTTATTCTCCCCACAAACAGAAACTCATAATTATCATTGATTATCATAATAGGAATATCATTACTAAATGTCCACGCTTGGTACACAGTATAGAAATATACTTTCATATGAGGAGCAGAATAAAAGTACATGTAAGACTGATGAAAATATATCATGGTATTTAACTTATCTAGAATGGGAACTGTGACAATTGAGCTCTACTGGAAACATGCACCTGCGACGTGCCGGAACTTTGCAGAATTGGCTCGACGTGGCTACTACAATGGTGTGAAGTTTCACAGACACATCCGGGATTTCATGATACAAGGAGGAGACCCCACTGGCACAGGTATATCTTCAATTGAATTGCCATGAATTGAATGTTCATTAGGCATTAGTTGATAGTATTAAACACACACACGAATGATTCAACACTATAAGCCATCATTATCACTCACGTTAGTAAAGTGTTTTTACAGTATAGAAGGTGATATCTTATGGAAAATATTCAAGGAAAAGTTTCCTCAATTTTAAACTTAGTTTAGAAAAGGTGATCATACTGGTAAATGAATTTTCAGGACAGACATGATACACAATGTATATGGATTGTTTCTTGTACTATGTAGGAAGAGGAGGCGCATCAATCTATGGGAAAGAATTCGAGGATGAAATCACTTCAGAATTGAAGCACACAGGTATGTAGGCTTTCCAGTTTTGTTTCCTTGTGTTTTACTCACACTTCAGTATCATACTCATTTCAGTATGAAATATGAGAATTGAAATTTGAGAGTTTCAAGTTGAACAGGCTTGTACTCAAACAAGAATCACAAATAACAGTGCATTCTTTTCCCATGATAATGAATCATAAATCTTACATGTAGTCCCTATTTCATCAGACTGTCACTGACATCACTCTGAGTAAGCCGAGTTGTATCATAACATGCCTAATGATCTCATGTGTTGTTCCCATCAAAGGAGCTGGAATTCTGTCCATGGCAAACAGTGGCCCCGACACAAATGGCAGTCAGTTCTTCATAACCCTTGGACCTACTCAGTGGTTGGATGGCAAACACACCATATTCGGTCGTGTCTGTGCTGGCATGAACGTCGTTAACCGCATGGGGATGGTGGAAACAGACAGTAACGACAGACCTGTGGAGGACATAAAGATTGTCAAATGTACTATATCACCAACCTGATTCCAAAAATATATCTATTTGTCATGTGTATATGCTTGTAACTTTGTATTGTGCTGAAGTGTTGAATGTGGAATAAACAAATGCAACTCACACAATGAACAATGCTCATTTTGATTATTCCTCATAGTTGCAGTTAATTCTGTTTAGCCTCCATTTTTACCACGAACCTCATAAATTGGCATCATGGAAATACTCATCCCATGAAAGTACTCGCAAAAATATGGCTTCAGAATATGATAATAGATTCATTCCCTACACTATGGAGGAATATCACATAATAGAGATGTTTTTATGTGTACATGTATTAACCATGTTTTTAACTTATTTCAATATTTATCATTCGGTTCACGTAGAAACTAGGCTTTTCAGTATTATTTTACGTTCAGTGCTGTCGGTGAAGTTTTTTTTTAAACAAAAAGTACAACATATTGATGGAGAAAGATGCATGTATGCACATCTGGCGAGAAAAAGTTTAAAAAAAAATAATTTCAACAACTCGACAAGAAAACGGTACTTATTTTCAACAATGAAAATGGAACTTCAGCACAATTGTGTCCTATGTAGTTTTCCAGAGAAAAATTAGCCCAATGTCTAAGAAAGGTTACCGGAAAAATACACTATTGGACCTAAAACTCTATTTCAGTAAAATTGCTGCTTTAACATTTCAATTTTCACTAAAGGTCCTTCAAGATCACCCAAAGGACCACCTAATGTGACTGCCTATAATGCTCATAATACGAACCTAAGCTTCATCTGCAAGCATACTGTTTGCATCAGTCATTTCACATTATTTCACATCGAATGTTATCTAAAAGAATACCACTCAAGGTCATCATAGGTCAAGTTCAAGGTCACCAAAAGATATTCCAAATATAAGATTAACGTTTTGACGCCCGCTACCTAGGGCGCAAGCACACCGCATCTAGGCATGGTCACGACGGATGTCCTAATTACTGATCTACAATAGGTAATAGTCCGCCGAACGAGTCTGGCTGGAGACATCACTCACATATTGCATCATCATAGTATTGTAGCCCGGTGTGTCGAGCCCAAGAGGCCTCCGGAACACGAGCACGTGGGCGTGTTGCTGGCCAGCCTCGCCAACTGTCCACCATGGGATAGAACCCCTGATAGCCCGACGGTCTGTCAGAGCCTGTAATCACTGTATGCACCATTCCAGTGTGAGAGACTACCAATCTATAGGGGCGTCAGCCCCCGGATCGAAGCAGCCTCCCTCCTGGGCCCCCAATTGGAATTGTTCCCGGGGTCCAGACGAACCCTCTAGCCAGACAAAGGGGACGAGGAGCACATGGCCACGCTTACCGTCATCCCCTCGCCTTGACAGCTCATATAAGACAACTCAAATAGGCTATTGTAAGATCCACATTACAGTAATTAATTCAGTTCATAATGTTCGTTAATTATTATCAGAAAATGTAATCAGGATGGGCCATCTGCTCTTGCATGTCATGTACACATGAAGCTAGGTGTTCCCATTAAGTGACTCCAACCCCTGCTGTTCCGGATACTGATTTAGATGCCAAGTCCCGCCAGGGGACTGTAATCACAGCTAGTCTGGGTTTATTCAATGTACATGTACAGGGAAGGAGTCTGGATCCAATTAATGTGCTCTTGTTCATATATATGCCAGCAATGCTTTCAATAAAGTCAGTTTTGGATTTGACTTCAAACTATCCACATCGTTGTTGTCTGTCTCCAAACACAGAACCCAGGCCGGCTGGCTTTGGCCAGTCCATTGGCGTCTCATTTGGCCAGGACTGAATATTTCAAATTGGATTCTTCTGGATTAAACGCAGGCAGATCAGAAGTTTCTCACGCCCAACAGAAATCCAGAGATGTACGTGTTCCTCTGGTTGGCGAGCGATGAATGATTACAGAATGTGAACAAACAGAACACTGACAGGCGACATCGGCATTGGATACCAGCAGCAGGGACCCTCACGCAGGGTAAGCGAGAATGCCGAGTTGCGCACAAAATACGTTGCTTTGCCGAGTTGCGCACAAGAAATACCGAGTCGCGCACAGGTAATGCCGAGGCGCGCCGAAGTTTTTTGTTCTTGGACTCTCGTCTGTCAGTTTTCAAGATTTCGAGAAGAATGGAAGACAGATGTGTATATATTAATAGTCTCATCCGGATATATGAACATCCTAAGTAATATTGGTGATCACAGAAATGTCAATTGACCAACGAGCAGTTCATAAAACTTGTCAAACTTGACTGACCATCGTTGTTTTAAGTGAAAGCCTTCATATATCGCTCACTGAACTGAGCAATTGAGACACAACGCCGGTCATTTTTATCGCTGACGGTGATGGAACTTGCTTATCAAATGCGAACAATCATATGTAATTATTGTCAACATCATGTTGATGGTATTTTGAGAAGTTATTTATGTGTGTTTGTGTGAAGTGGCAAAATCCGATAGGCAACTGCTCGGGTGCGCTCACTGGCAACTGCACGGTTGCGCACCCCAAATATAAAATAATTGCTTTGTCTGCAAATAACAATTTTGATATTTCATGCTAGTCATGAAACTGAGGTTCAGCAAACAAATTAACCCGAGGTTAAGTTCGAGCTCACTATTAGGTGTGCCACGTACATGTATGACTCCCTATATGCTCATAATACACTATACGCTCTATCTACATGTACAAGCATTTAAAGTCTAACTCAAGTCAAAATGAATTTCAAGTTATTATGCTTTGTGCGATAGAAAATGGTTGCTATGGGTCATATCTCGAGAATAGTTACCTTGGCAACCAATTCTGGAAATTGAATACTGATTATATGTCATGCCAAATAATGTACATGCTAAATTAAGGTCATATTATCATCGTATATGTCTGAAAATTGACGTTTCATTACCTTAAATAACTTGTTTTACCCATGGGACGTCATGAATACTCATTATAATAGTTAATTAGACACACAAAAGTTAGCACAAAATTTCCACTAAAACTGTCATATCTTCATAAATAATCGAGATATTGACAAACTGTAAAAACTATATTAATTCGTGAGATTTACTCTATCATCTGTCAAAAATAATTGTAAAACCACATACCATTATATGGCCTTTTCGGTTTGGCCTAACTCGGTTCGAGTACGCGTTGCCACGGCGACGCTCGGAATTATTTACGCTCCAGTAAACTATAACAATGGTTTGATTACGTTCCGCGTGCTGCCTCTAGTTTGCAGTGTATTATATATACACTGGAAGCGACTCGATCGAGGAGTTTGTCCGAAAGAGAGAGGCGAAACAGCACGCGGAGCGCGCCATGTGCTTTGCGTCCCTGTTTCGTGGCTAAGGGCCCTGTGGGGGCCCTGGGGACAACTTCAATGGGGGCCCGGGCCGGGGGAGACGAGTTGCTGACTCGGGGGCGCAAGCCCTGTGGATCGCCAGTTCTCTCCTGCCCCGGGATGGTGTGACGTAGGCTCTGGCAGACCGTCGGGCTGGTGCAGAGTTCCATCTCTGCCTCAGGGCCATCAGCGAGTCCAGAGAGCAATATGCCCATGTGTACGGGTTCTGTGGGGCCGCTCCCATGGCCTCTCGGGCTCTACACACGGCTACATTGCCATTATGATGTATAATGCATGTGATATGTGATGATGTTGGTGATGGTGATATGTGTTATGCTATGTGGTGATGTATGAGATCCGGGCTCGATCCGGACGGACTGGTACCTGGTTTGGATACCTGTAGGGTATCACTCAGACGTCCCGTACGGGGCAGCCGAACGTTACAATAAGTATCCTAAGGCGCCCCGATCGTGCCACAAAAAAGAGAATTTATTTTGTTTTCTAACTCATATGTATGAGATAGTATCTCATATGTATGAGATACTAAGTCATACATATGAGATAATAAGTCATACGTAGGAGATACTAAGTCACACGTAGGAGATACTAACACATACGTATGACTTATTAACACATACATATGAGTTATTAACACATACGTATGAGTTGTTAAGGGGCCGGTCATTATTTATCAGGTGGGGGGGTTGGTTAAAAACTGGGGGGGTCACACTTTCATTTTCAACATTATTGGGGGGGTCATACTTTTATTCTCAATGGAACTGGGGGGTCGGAGTTCGAATTTTAGTTAATTTGAGGAACATTTTATATTGAAATAGTGAATTGGGTGAAAACAATCCACTCAACCTGGACTGATGGTTCACTGGAGTATACAGCATTTGGAAACCATCCTTTTGTCACATTATCAGTGAAACTATAGTTCCGCCAAAATTTGATCCTAGAAAGGACCATCCAGGAACACCCAAAATCAGGAGATGTCGTGAATCGACAACCGCTCATCAACCACAGACTGAAACACTGTCACCACGGATCAACTATGGACCTTTCGTAGAACACAGCAGCACTGAAGCTGAATAGGGTGCCAGTCAGGATGATCAACATGCAGGGCACTGTCACAGACTAACAATGGATCACCCGGCCCATACCATCCTGACCAACATGCCATAACATCCAATGACCCCGAACCAGCATGTCAAAATCACAGACCGATTTTCCACTCAACACGTTGCCAACTCAGGAACCTAGGCCACTGAGGATAATCCTCGATGAGCTCAGGACTGTCCTGGACCACCATGAACAAAATATGGACATTTCCATCCAGGATTGCAAAATAGTCCTGGATCGTCCCGGATGACAATATAGTGAATCTGATTTAGCTGACTTTCTTGGTGGCCAGGACATTGCTAGACAATCGCGGATCATCACGGAACATTATGAACCCATCATGGAGCTAGTTCATGCTCCGAACGTGGGATAATACCCACGTTCGGAGCATGAACTATCATGGAGCCAACACAGATTTGATTCAAGGTCGGGAAAGTACCAGTCCAGGATGGCCTGATTCATCAATGATATGTGGAAGAGTCATAATTTTTCCGAGTTCACTCGGAGGCTGTCATTACCATACCTATATAATATGCCCACAAATAATAACTAAATCAGTTGTAATGGCACAAATTCATAATATCCACTTACGTTATAAGAAAAAGAAATTGCGACAAAAGTCACAAATGTTTTAATAGAGATGTGAATGAAGTGTAAAAATAGCATTTAGATATCATACTGGTTCCTTATAATTGTCATCAATTGCGTATTATGGCCTTGTATATGTACTTGGGGATTGGGGGGGGTCACACTTTTATTTTTGATCTTGGTTGGGGGGTCATACATTGTTTTTCAATATCGGTGGGGGGGTCAAACTTTGAAAACTCATTTCTCGAAAAATCCATCCAACCCCGCCACCCGATAAATAATGACCGGCCCCTAACACATACGTATGAGTTGTTAACACATACGTATGACATACTAACACATACGTATGACATATTAACACATACGTATGAGTTATTAACACATACGTATGAGTTGTTAACACATACGTATGAGTTGTTAACACATACTTATGAGTTGTACACATATACGTATGACATACTAACACATACGTATGACATATAAACACATACGTATGAGTTATTAACACATATGTATGAGTTGTTAACACATACGTATGACATACTAACACATACGTATGACATACTAACACATATGTATGAATTATTAACACATACGTATGAGATTATAAGTCATACGTATGAGATACTAACACCTACGTATGAGATACTTATCTTATACGTATGAGATACTTCTTTATAAGTAGATAGATATGTGACATTGTCATGGAGAGCATAAAAGAAGCAAGAAGGTTACATGGAAAACACGGAGGACACACATATTACTTCTATTTCCACGGCGGTGTCGGGTATATGGAACTTTTAGTATCTCCTACGTATGTGTTAGTATTCCATACGTATGACTTAGTATCTTATATGTATGACTTAATACAGTATCTCCTACGTATGTGATAAGTATTTCATACGTACGAGATAAGTATTTCATACGTATGAGTTAGTATCTCCTACGTATGACTTAGTATCTCATACGTATGACATATTATCTCATACGTAGGAGTTAGAAAAAAAATTAACTTCTTTTTTTTGTGGCACGAACGGGGCGCCGTAGTATCCTGACTTTAGTTGGACTTTAAAATTTCAAGAGGCCAATTTACACAAATTATGTCAGACGTAACCTCCATATTCAGTCGTCAACATCACCTAAAGTCGTGTTCAAGATCGCCAAACGATGCACCAGATATTACTTCCTATATGGGTAAAGCTTATATTACAATCCTGAGTAAATCATATGTGGCGGAATAGGCGTTCTTCCGGTGGCTATTACACCGACTGATCGTGTAGTGCGATATATGTCGTGCGTTTAACACAAGACAGGAGTCCGACGTATCTTTTCAATAATCCGATGTTTATTAGGATGATATAGTCCGATGGAACAATCACGGCATTCACACGTAATCCCCGTAGATAGTCCGAAGTATAGTTAGTCCGATACAACCTGATTTCTTCTTATTATAATCTTTTTTAATGTACCTCTCTATAACAATTTATCTTACTTCTCTTTTCAATTCACCTTTTCAACTCAACTTTTTAGAAACTCAAATCATAATGGCGGGAAAGCGCGGGGCCAAGTACAGGGTGTCTGGTTTTTTCCCGCGTCGTGTGGCAGGTGTTCATGTGATTGGTTGAATGTGATGTCATGTCTGTGTGGGCGGAGTTATATGTCTGGAAATGTCGTGATTGGAGGGAAAGTGGGGAGTGATGTCGTGGGCAGAGTTGTTTACATGTAGGTTCGGTGCGAGGACGGTGTGTGCTGGTGACGTAAGGTAAGTATGAAGTCATGTGATGAATCTGTGTAATGTATGTCGAGTGGGAGAATGTGTCAAGGAGGGGTTTCAGGCCGATAACAGTCATAAATATTCTACACATATATGTTTGTACAAGTGTTTTGGGCGCAGGATCCAATGTATAGGCCATATAAATCCCACACGTTGTCAATAGACTTTCCAGGATTGTCCCGGAACAAAAACGAACCTTCCCGGACTACCTAGGATTGAAAAAATAGTCCCGGACTACCCAGGATCCCCAAAGATCATCAAGGACCCAGCAAGAATTTGGTCTTTGGTCCGGGGACGTCAGTGGCCTTGGTGTGACTGGTACACAATGCAAACGCACGCTCCATCGAGGCTACTAGCATTTGAATGTACACATTTCACATAAGGCGTGGTTTCGAACAATTCGATGCATTCCATATTTTATGGGCTCCATGCAATTATTAGTACACCGACTGGGTGTCACATTAGGCCCTATTGTCTTGTAAGAAGGAGCTAGACTTGAATTGTCTTGGGGAAGAGCATGGAGTGACTGATATCACTGGTATAACTATAGACACGAGCAATGAAATTGTTGTGTGGTTGGGATGTCACTGTCGCAGACACACACAAGGTCCATCTCTCTATAGGCTAACTGTATAGGCCCTAGACCTAGCAGGCATACTGTGGTCTACGATCTGGTTTTCTCTTGTCCGAACACGTATCTGACTATAAAATGCATAAACGTAATCAAAATAAAATGGACATTTCATACTTTCATCTGAGCAAGTTCGTATATTTCCTTATTTGTGTGCATTATCTGAGCGCAACCCAGCAGTTACCAACATCTTGCCGTGCGCTACTCGGCAGGGGTCACGGAATCAATTTTGAAAACCAATATATTGTTGGTATAAGTCAAGATATGATTGTATATATAACAAGAATAGCTCTAATATATGCATACAAAAGCAATTAAACAATATTACACGTCCGTTTGATTATCTAAGACACACCATAAGCTTGTGAAACGTGCACTGGGCGATAATAGGTGAATCGGGGAAGTAGCGACAAAGTTTTTCACATCGTGCTCCATCATTTCTTTACAGATCGTTCTACATCCAACTGCGTATGCACTTGGCATATCAGGAGATCCGGATAGACATGAATTTTATCCCATAACGTTGACATAAACACCCATATTTGCGTATTTTTCGCACGAAGCGTGGTGCTCACAGCCTGATTTGGGCGCGCCTCGGCATTTCCTGTGCGCAACTCGGTATTTCTTGTGCGCAACTCGGCAAAGCAACGTATTTTGTGCGCAACTCGGCATTCTCGCTTACCCTGCGTGACCCTCCTTTAAGTTTTTTTTGGAAAAACCCATGGTTATATGACGTCACCTCCGGTTTCGGTTTAGGGTTCGTCATAACGTACCCATAAATGTTTGGAAATCATAATGTACCCATAAATGTTTGGAAAATCATAACGCACCCATAAATGTCTGGAAAATCATAACGTATCCATAAATGTTTGGAATATCATAACGTACCTATGAATGTCTGGAAAATCATAATGTACCCATAAATGTTTGGAAAATCATAACGTACCCATAAATGTCTGGAAAATCATAATGTACCCAAAAATGTTTGTAAAATCATAATGTACCCAGAAATGTTTGGAAAATTATGTAAATTTATGCAATATTTTTAAACCTTTTTTCAAATAAACTTTCCTTTTTATTCAAATTATAAGCAGCATATTAAAATGAGTCTATGCCATTTTCTAAGTTTTTTTATTTCACAACACACGTCTACTATATATACAATTTCTGCACAATGGACTTTACAGGTACTACTTTTTTGGATTTTTCACAAATTTGTATTTCTTTGGTTTGCTAAACTACGCATGCGCAATATACAACTGAAGAGTGAACATGGATACCTGCTCTATATGTCTGAAGAAATTTTCATGAGCCCATGATGTTAGGCGACATATGCTTACCGTACACGATACAACTAAGCTGCAGCAAGTGATGACACTACCGCCGCCACAGCCATTGCCGCCGCCGCCACAGCCTCAGCCTCAGCCATTGCCGCCGCCGCCACAGCCTCAGCCACAGCCTCAGCCCCAGCCTCAGCCACAGCCTCAGCCTCAGCCTCAGCCTCAGCCATTGCCGCCGCCGCCACAGCCTGAAAAATCCAAAAAAGTAGTACCTGTAAAGTCCATTGTGCAGAAATTGTATATATAGTAGACGTGTGTTGTGAAATAAAAAAACTTAGAAAATGGCATAGACTCATTTTAATATGCTGCTTATAATTTGAATAAAAAGGAAAGTTTATTTGAAAAAAGGTTTAAAAATATTGCATAAATTTACATAATTTTCCAAACATTTCTGGGTACATTATGATTTTACAAACATTTTTGGGTACATTATGATTTTCCAGACATTTATGGGTACGTTATGATTTTCCAAACATTTATGGGTACATTATGATTTTCCAGACATTCATAGGTACGTTATGATATTCCAAACATTTATGGATACGTTATGATTTTCCAGACATTTATGGGTGCGTTATGACGTCATATAACCATGGGTTTTTCCAAAAAAAACTTAAAGGAGGGTCCCTGCTGCTGATACCTCCAGCATCACAGCTTTTCTTCGACACTTCCAGGCATGACTGGATATGGCGGGGTGAATTATTATACCCGTGAAATTCTGCGTTGGCACGACTGATTTTGCGTGTCACCGCATCTACAGAAACTACAGGAACCGAGTTACAGATGAAGGCGCATCTGATGTCTACAGAGGGACATCACTGCGTTTACGGCGAAATCCGACCAACTAAACCGATACAGTACCGAGCGAGACGGCGCAACTGATGTTCAATGACGGGAGGACATCACTGCGCACACCGAATCAACATGGTTCGACCTACGACCACAGAGAGCGCGGAGCCGCTACAGAGCTCCGACAAAACTGTGTGGTTTTCGCAGGACGTAGATGTGGAGATGGACGCTGCCTGATATCGTCTGCCAGTCCAGAAAGGTTAATAAAGACAACCTTTTTGATACAGTCCGATTGTACATCATCGCGATTGAGATGTTACCCATCGACGTTAAACACGGGCGGACGCACGCAGGGATTGCCGGAGTCATGACTCACAACATGTGATGGATTTGTGCCGATAACTTGACGGTTGCAGTGGTGCAGGCCGAGATGTTATTCAAACACTTTGTGCTGTCTATTATATGCATAACCTTTTATGTTCAATTATTTTAATTTTGTTGAATGGTGACATCAGAAACTGACCAATTTCTTTGTGAAAAATATACTGTTTATATTTTCGTCGATTCCGCGAATCATTAGGGCATTTCGACCCGAAATGCCCTTATGGTTTTGTCTGGTTTTTTTTTTTTTTTTTTTTTTTTTTTTTTTACTTTCCGCCGTTTTGGACGGATCTTGTCCAAATTTGCACCACTGGTCAGAAATATTACATGGAAGACCCCTATTGTTTTGGAGGCGGCTCCGGGGTCCGTGAGGTCCGTGAGGATGAAATCAAGGTTGATTTTGAGACTTGGTTTCCGAGCGATAACTCAAAAAGTATTCATGCAATGGCGAGTATTCCATGCATGGGAGTTCATATACCACCTGGGAAAAAACCCTATTGATTTTGGGATCAATCCGTCGAACGACCTTTGACTTAGAGCTCGGAAGAATTTTTGCTGATTCATCCTTGAGGCTTTCATGCATATCTCGGAAACGGTGCGTCGTAGAGCAAAACGGAGCTCAATTTCGGCCTCCTAGCACTAGACAAACTAGTCTAGGGGGTATCTTGGGTCGAATCGACCCCTGGTGTCGAATTTTTTTTGCCGACTCGGCACTTCCTGTTTGGCCGTATCTCGGAAACGGTGCGTCGTAGAGCGAAACGGAGCTCAATTCCGGCCTCCTGGCACTAGACAAACCAGTCTAGCGGGTATTATGGTTCGAGGCGACCCCTGGTGTCGAATTTATTTTTGCCGACTCGGCACTTCCTGTTTGGCCGTATCTCGGAAACGGTTCGTCATAGAGCGAAACGGAGCTCAATTCCGGCCTCCTGGCACTAGACAAACTAGGCTTATGGGTATTTTGGGTCGAGACGACCCCTGGTGTCGAATTTATATTCGCCGACTCGGCACTTCCTGTTTGGCCGTATCTCAGAAATGGTGTGTCGTAGAGCAAAACGGAGCTCAATTTCGGCCTCCTGGCACTAGACAAACTAGTCTAGAGGGTATCTTGTGTTGAGACGACCCCTGGTGTCGAATTTATTTTCGCCGACTCGGGGCTTCCTGTTTGGCCGTATCTCGGAAACAGTGCGTCATACAGGGAAACGGAGCTCAATTCCAGCCTTCTGGCACTAGACAAACTAGTCTAGTGGGTATCCTGGGTCGAGACGACCCCTGGTGTCGGAATTTTTTTTGGCCGACTCGGCACTTCCTGTTTGGCCGTATCTCGGAAACGATGCGTCGTAGAGCGAAACAGAGCTCAATTTCGGCCTCTGGCACTAGACAAACTAGTCTAGGGGGTATTTTGGGTCGAGACGACCCCTGGTGTCGAATTTTTTTTCGCCGACTCGGCACTTCCTGTTTGGCCGTATCTCGGAAACGGTGCGTCGTAGAGCGAAACGGAGCTCAATTCCGGTACTAGACCTACCTTCTGGTACTGGAAAAACTAGTCTAGGGGGTATTTTGGGTCGAGACGACCC
This sequence comes from Terebella lapidaria, assembly GCA_949152475.1. Taxonomy (NCBI): domain Eukaryota; kingdom Metazoa; phylum Annelida; class Polychaeta; order Terebellida; family Terebellidae; genus Terebella; species Terebella lapidaria. Next base: position 4,007,289 of record OX424555.1, read on the forward strand.
CTGGTGCTGAATATTTTTTCGCCGACTTGGCACTTCCTGTTTGACCGTATCTGGGAAACAGTGCGTTGTAGAGCGAAACGGAGCTCAATTTCGGCCTCCTGGCACTAGACAAACTAGGCTTAGAGGTATTTTGGGTCGAGACGACTTCTGGTGCCGTATCTTGAAAACGGTTCGTCATAGAGCGAAGCGCAAAGATGCCTAAGGGCGGGGTATGTCACTTAAACTTTGACCATGGACAGTTCCAGAGTCATCATGGTTCTAGACACGGTCTCTTAGGTATATGTTAGCTAGGAATAGAACTCACACGAAATGCCCCAAGGCATCTTCAGGCCTTGACGTCTAGTTTTGTATGGTTTCTGCTATTTTGTCCAATTTCCATTGCTGAAATGTAATGAGATTGATTGTCTCTTCACTGTCATTGAGTAATGCCACATACATGATATGGTCCTACGTAGATATTGTGATAGTCCACATATAACTGAGTAAGTGTATCTTATATCTTTTTAATGTTTGAGTAAAAATATAACTTGTGAAGTTTGTGAACATGAAGAAATCACAAATTTTACACTATAAAGCTAGCAGCGCATGAGACCGAGGGTGTGACGTCATGGCCAATGAAACCGTGTAGTGGGGCAATAAAAGACAATGCGTCTCCAAGGAGACACACGAGCTCAGAACGCGAAGCAACCAAAACAGTAGGGTGTATGGGAAGGCCAAAACTCCTCTTGCTCCTTTGGGCAAAATCGCCACATATATATGCTTATATTACAAACCTGAGGTCTATGTACAAGCATTTTTGCAACCCCCGACTAATTTGTGCATATGCCATTTTGGGGCTTTCTGGCCTATGTATCAGACCTTATGAGGAATTAAGGGTGCTTCATCTTTTAATGCAACAGCAGATATCCCAATTGGCATGTTCTTAAATAAACATTTCAATTAAAACTGATCATATTTTTTCTAGAAAAGACAAATTACAGATGTGGTCATTTTTCAACGCCAATTCGTTTTCACGAAAGGCGGCGCTCCAGCACCCGTCTTTCACACAATTCGTCCTTTGCATTCTGGGATACCGAAAATAGTTCCAACATGGATGCCTCTATGAATCGAAATAAATTTGAATGTTTGAGATATTTTGTTACTGACAGGAAATATTGTCGAAAACTATACAATTTTTTAAGAGATTGTGATAGAATAACTCCAGTAGCGGTGTCCGTGGCAATCTTTAGTGCCTCTGAAAAATCCATGGCTGAGTCATGACTGTCGGGTCGACCCCTGGCCAGCCCTGGGTCGACCCATGCAAAACAAGAAAGCACGTGCTCGTGTTTACAAAACGCGCATTAATACGGACTATTTTGTTACCGCGCATTGACACTGTCCCCTGATTCAGGGGACCAGAGAATCGGTTATTACAAAGACGGGTGCTTCGGAGTGCCGTCTGGTGGACAAAACGACGCCAATTCGGCTGTTTGACCTTTCAAGGTCATCGAAGGTCAAATTCAAGGTCACCACATAAAGATTTTTTCAAAGTGTGATTTTGGGGGGGGGGGGGGGGTAGAAATGGGCCAAAATGGATAGTAGGCCTAATGCGACTTGGGACGATTTTTTTCTATTTTACTGATCCGTCAAATAATCTAAATTACCGCCACACGCAGACTTAGACATCACAAAGGTATATAAGGGGAATAGGTTCGGTAAACCTAGTAACCTAAAAAAAAAAAATGTATGAAAAGGTATCCAACGGCAAAAGTATGAAAACAGTAGGCTATATTGCAGCAAAAAAAGTATAGATCTAATTAATACTTTTCAAAAAGTTTACAGTGACAGCACTGTTATTTCGGCTCCCTCTGAGTAGCCCCAGCATGAGCCCCAGTGGTGACCATGTACACAACATATTTTATATACAGGGTCACCACTGGAGCCAGCCTGAGCGACGCGGAGTCGCTCAGGCTGCACTGGGGCTACCTCTGAGTCAATATACAAATTACACTGTGTGTGTAATTTTGGAAAGCCGTTCTTTAAATACATTTGTGGATCTCATTTTCGGGATTGCCCTTTTAATAACGGATCAGTTTTTCCTAAAAAAAATGTAGTCTTTGTGCATCATTTGACCCCCTTTGGGATTTCCATAGAAATCAAAAGATGGCGGCAGAAAATATTATTTATACTACAGTATTTTTGTTTTTCGTTTGTATATCCCTGCTTGTCTTGTCTTGTCTTCATGCAAAAGAAAATGCTCCGTACATGGACGAAGTATTCCACATACCCCAAGTGCAGAATTATTGCATGGGAAAGTTTTTAGAGGTATAAACGCATTGTCATATGAGCGATAATAGAGTTAATGTAATGCTATACCGTATTGGCGCGTATAGCATGTTGTCTAAGATCACACTCAACGGGTATCCTCGAAAGACGTGCTTTGTCTAATAAAACCTTGGCATCCGGCTGCGTTTAAAGTAGCCCTAACATAAGACCTTTTACCTCTTGTTGGCTGTTTTATAAGCCGATATTGCAAGATGTCAACAGAAAGGTCCTGCACAATCATGCGATCAATCTTAAATATTTTTAATTACGCACACCTGACTTGTCATCCCAGTAACACGTTCATTTAGTGACTGGCTTTCAGGTCATAGTTATTCGATTAGCTGGTTTACGGATTTTTAACAAAAAAGTTTGGGTCAGCGGGTTGGAATATAAAAATAAATATAATTTGAAAGTTTGAAAATATAAATAAACAAATGTAAAAATGTAATTTGAAACTTTGCCCAGTCGGTCGCCCCAAAATAAATAAATAAACCAGCGCTAGATAATTTATATAGCATGCCAGCGCTAGATAATTTATATATTTTTTTTTTTAGCTCGACACTACAGTTGGTTGCAAAATAAATAATTTGGTACTTTGGAACCAATGATATTTATTTTCCATTTTGAAAAAAATAGGGTCGGGGGATAGAACCAGCGAATTAAATAACTATGGCTTTGAACTTTTTTATAAGATTCTATCGCAATTTCACCGAATAACAAACTTTATAAAGAGTACCCACCCTGTTTCTCTTTCCAGTTCGAAAGATGGACGATTGATCACATGGTCAGCGATCATGTGACCATATGAACCCTCGGTGACCTTTGGTCCTAATTTCTTGAATGCGCGCAGTCGCAAGGGGTTCATGCGTTCACCTGATGACTGGTCATGTGATCAATCATCCATATTTTCGAAGTGGAGAAACAACAGCAACGTATGCAGAATAATGAGTTTTGCCTGCAACGTGGAAAGAAATAAAAGTTTCCACTTTATAAGACCATAGTTTTATATTCGAATATAAGGACACCTTCAATAATCACGTATAAGGTCGAAAGATGGTTAATCACGAATGATTACTGGTATAAAACTATAAAGTTGTTGTGTAATAACTCATTTCACACATGAAAACGGCATGAAATGATGAATGTATGCTTCTTCCTTTGTTGTCGTTTCAATTTGTTTTTTAGTGTCAATGATTTCTTCCACATTGTATAGATGGCCTTTTATGGTATCTATATGGCCTTAAGTGGTTGCTTTTGGTGGGAATTCGTTCTTGATCTTTTCATGAGTATAAGGTCACACTCACATATAAAGCCATGGTCTTATATGCGCGTCAATACGGTATACATTATACGGATGTTATAAATGTTACAGAACTGTTTTTCTGGTTTGCTGTTGGATTCAAGGGCTCACATCCAGAATGAATAGAAAACTTTTGTTCAAATTGTTGACACAGCATGGTGTACCTAATTGTGTACATCATGATTTGGCCATTCTATAACATAGTGATCAGAATCGCCCACTCTATTCTACGTATAAATCCAGAATTTAGACGGGGAGAATTACATGCGAATAAACCATTGAGTAATCAGCTGGTTAAACAAACAAAATACTGAGCCACAACACCTAATTGCAATCAACAGTTGGCTGACTTCCACTGCAGCCAAGTCACGAATACTCCATCTTCAGAGCCTATTTGACGGACTCTACATTCGTTGACTGATTTACATCGCATAACAAAACTGTTTGTTTGCTTTTGGTGCAGTGGGATCCAATGATAACGACATTGCCCGGTCTGTATTTAACAACAATTGGCGTGATCCTCCCTCTCCATAAGTGCTTCAATCTGCCACTGGAAGTGCTCTGTGGAACGTTTGGTCTGCGCTGTGCCAACATCATCTTTGCTGCTGGGAACTTCTACTTACTTTGTGTGCTGGTCAAGAGGCTTGGAAGCAGCGAGCAGGTGGGAATCATGTAACAACAATTATGTAGAAACACATATTCACCATTTCAAAACACCATGTTGATCATAAATTCAACATTTGAATCAAATTATAGCATATTCCCTGTCCTATATCCCTTTTAGCCCTATTGTATTCTTGCTTGAATTTCAGACACAAGGTACCTGCAGCATTGTGTTGAAGGCGCTCACTCTCAGCTTGTTCCCAGTGTTGTATTTCTTCACATTCCTGTACTACACAGACAGTGGCTCCACCTTCTGTGTGTTGTTGATGTACCTACTCAGTACTTATGGTAGCCACAAGATGGCAGCACTTACTGGCGTTGTTGCTGTTCTTTTTCGACAAACTAACATCATCTGGGTGCTGTTCGTTGCTGGACTTGTTGCTGCCAAGTCTTTACTGGAAAGAATTGAACCAGAAAAGAAAGACATATCGGCTGCGACCATGCAAGATGTGAAATTTCTGCTGCTGATTGGCCGCCAGCTCTGGATCTATGCGCGACACAACAAAAAGGCGCTGCTTATGATAGCTGTAGACATCGTGCGAACAACGTGGATGTACATTCTAGTTGGAGTGATGTTCGTCTGTTTTGTGAAGATAAACGGAGGGATTGTTGTAGGAGCAAAGGAAGACCACCAAGTGATATTACATGTCCCTCAACTGTTCTACTTTGTGAGCTTCACTACTTTGTTTTCAATCATGTTCCATGTCTCATGGACTCAGATTAAGTTATTTTGTTGCTTCCTGTATCAGAGAATATTACTAGTATTGTTATTTGTGTGTGTGAGTGCAATCTGTGTGTCTAAGTTCACATTTGCACATCGGTATTTACTGGCTGATAACAGGCATTATACTTTCTACGTGTGGGCCAAAATATACAGGCGCCATGAAGATGTCAAGTATGCTTTGATACCTGTGTATTTGTGGGCTACCTGGAGTATTCTGTCTGCACTGCAGTGTAAAAATATTCTGTGGAAGTGCATATTTATCTTGTGTGTATCGTTGAACCTCGTTCCTTCACCACTGCTGGAATTCAGATACTTTATCATTCCATATTTAATTTATCGACTCAACATGCCATCATCACCACCATGGAAACAGCTGTTGGAACTGATGCTGTATGTTTGTGTTAATATTGTCACTCTGTACCTGTTCATGGAAAAACCCTACCAGTGGGAGCATATTTCTGGTAACCAACGCTTCATGTGGTAGTAATCTACTCTAAAATTAATGTAAAACTAAGTTCTGCTCAATAAAGAATCTCCAGTGGTGAATTTTGTATGACAAATGACAATATACACATTACTTATACATGAATTGAGAACTGTTTGTTGTCGGTGCATGTAGTGTCATGTACCGTCGACTACTGTTATATGGTATCATAGTTTAGATAATTTACAGAGATACTGGTAGTCACTTGGCACCCAAGAACATGTACATGTATCATGAACTGAAACAGGAGTAGGATGATAGGTTTATTATCACAAGGGTTCAGCGATAATCCAGATATACATACACATCACAATGAATACATGGTTGAGAACACTGATTAATTCACATTGAATTCCTGAAAATATTCGCACATAATTCAAACGATACGTAAACCACAACACAACAGCAACACCCTTGAAGTGATATAGCAGACACCTGCCTTTGACAGTGAGGCAGGACATCAGCTCATTAGACACAACTGTTAGCTTGATATATATATATAATATGTCTATTATACCAGTAGCTATTGTTAGTGATAGAGCATAATCAAATTTTGGCTTGTTGATCCACTAACAAGAACAAAATCGAAAGCCATAATGAAAGCCTACATCTTCAAACATGTACCGTATTTCAAATTACAAACCTACCGCAGTACCAGTAGACCACGAGGCTAGTACGAGGTTTGCATTCAACTAGAAACCTAGTAAAACACTCAAGTTCATATGAACAAACATCACGCGTCACAAATATCAATATCATCAGAAGGAATAGAAAATCGAGTATGTGTATATATATATATATATATATTCTGAAAAAGCAGAAAGTTATTGGCACAAAATAGATACTATATGTAACAGTTCATATCGGTTAACAGTCTAGAAGTAACTCGTTGATGAGCCAAGTGATGTGTGGCTGCAGTCCATGCTGCAATGTGTCACATCTGCGGGCCTTGTCCACATTCTCCGACACCTCCGGCAGTGAATAAGTAGATTCCAGGAGCTTGCAACGGCCTGTATTACCGAGCTGGTGGGGCAGTGGGTAGCGTCGATTGCCGTTGGAGAGCGGGTTTCGGTTTGATGTTGTGCTTCTTCATATACGAGATGAACTGTTCTGGAATCTCGGCCAACACCTCCTTGGCGAGGATTGTCTGACTTCGGACCAAGTCAGTGCCGTGACGCCCACCGATAAACTCACGGAATGGCACAAACTGTAGCGGCAGGTGAGAAACATTGTGAAATACCAATATACAACACAATGTTCAAAATGTGAACAAATATTGCATAAAATTTTATTAGGTGTGACAATTTGTCGGCAAATATCAGAAACATCACCACATGCAGTATGCAACATTGCAAAGACCCAAAGAGCTGTGAATACCTGGACGATGTCTCTCTCGGCATAGCGCCCCCTAGAGGAGAGTCTAACCTCGTCACCGTCCAGGACCTCCATCGCTGTCAGACAGAGACACGGAACACTGTATACAGGAGTCAGGTCAAAATACATGTAGTACAATCTGTCCACTCCAATAAAATTCGTTAATACTTACCATCAAAATCAGCATCTCCAATACCAACAATGATGATGGACAGAGGCAGGGCTGAAGCCTGTAAATAGTGACAAGATTACTCAAGCATGAATTTGAATCATCTCACAGGAAGCACTATAGCTGCAGTTCACAGACACGCTGTTCTCACCTGTACAATGGCTTCACACGTCTGTGGCATGTCAGTAATGACACCATCCGTCAGGATCAACAGGATAAAGTAGTCCGTCCCTGACTGGTTCTGTCGGGCAATACTGAAACACAACATAAACACTTCTGAATACTGCAAAACATGAAACACTTCCAAACAATTTCTGAAAACTGCAAAACAACATGAAAGTTGCGAATAATTTTCAAACACTGTAAAACAACATGAAACACTTCCACATAATTTCTGAATGCTGTTCAGGAATTCTGTCTGGTAAACACAGGATATTGATACTTGTGCAAATATTTCCTACGTCGTAACAGCGTCACAAGTCAAACATGCAAGATCTTGAGATATTTAAACATACCCTGCGACGTGGTTGATGCAGGGTGCGAAGTTTGTTGGTCCGTAGAGCTGCGCACTTGTCAGTGTTCTCTTGTATGCCTCGAGTACACCGTCTATCCCCTGGCAATAGGGATTGGATGGGTGTCCATTCTGGAATACATGTCAGAGGAGAAATATGATTTAGAGATGCTCAGAATTGCATTGATTGCATTACCACAGGTCACAATCACATCTTCGAGTCAAGTTTATTTTTTCAAAAGATTTTTCACACGGAGACTTTCAGTCGAATAACCACATTGTCGGACATTTCACACAAGTGAAGTATCTCACCAGAAAGAACATGTGAGATACGTGACCGTCGGGAGGGAGTCGCGCTCCAAACCCCAGCGCAGGAAACATCTTGTCACTGAAACAACATTTACAACTACGTCAGTATGAGTCCAAACTCCTACAACTGAATTGTGAGAACCTAATAGGCGAAAAAAAAGAAGGAAAAACATTCAAACGACATTAACGGATTGCCTCAAAAGTGCATACAATGTAATGTGAACCAATCCTTTGAGGGTGGCCTGAGTACATTATGACGGGGGGACAGTTGACTGACCTGTCGTAGTCCTGTATGATGTTGCCGACGGCCTGCAGTGCTCGTCCGTACAGATTCGGCTCGTAAGGGTTGATGTAGTGAAGGGACTGGGGGGTTCGTGGATCTCCGTTAGAGGCAGTGAAGTCCACAGCGATAGTGCAGTGTACCTGGGTGCTGGCACATGGGAATAGTGGAGGGCATTTGAATATTCAATTTCATTGTTTACATCTAGGTTAAAGACTGTATGGATAAAATGTACATGAGCTGCATGTATTAACTGTGTCAAATTTTGTGTCAGAGGAAAATTGAATTTGGTGAGTTACTGACCCGCCCCTGATGTAATCGAGGAAAGTAAAAGCAGGAACAACCTTGGCTGACATCAACTCAATCTATGGATACAACAGCAAAACATCTAGAAATAGGCCTAAAGCTACAAAAAACAATTAACTTGGAATGTTAGTGTTCATGGACATTAATCCAAAGCATGACTGAATATTTATTTTATTTTATGTTTTACTTACAATTCCAGAGTGTTTGTACTTCTTTTTCTTGGCCTGTTTCTTAGGATGGATGCACTGGAATATATTTACAAAATACACGTCAAATATACATGTAGTTTGATAGCAGAACTAAAGCTTTTCAAATGAAAAGTATATTATATTATTTTGTTTTAAAGTCATAAATGTATGAACTTGCATTAGGAGCCCAACTTACCTCAAACTGTGTAACACTCATGCCACTCAGCTCTCGTAGATTTGTTGTAAATACACCAATCAGATCATGGCTGCAACAAAATCAACACAGCGGTCATAAATATCAGGTTATAGCCTATATTAGAGGACCACACAATAAATCTTAATTTGGGAAAAGTCACCTAATCTCTACATATCTATGTACCGTATATTATGCTTGATATTTTTATGGACAGCTTTCAAAACTCACCCTCCATCCTTGTCCCAGTCGTAACATTCAATCTTCATCGATCTGTGCAAGAGACAAGTTGATAATTGGTATACAACTGGAGAAAGTGCATATCAATTTTCTGTCTAGAATATTATATATTTGTTGATTGTTTGCGGCTTCAACATCACAAAAGAACTGACCTGTCATAGTCTCCATTGCACAGAGCTCGAACTGGAACCGTGAATGGCTTCCAGGTCGGGTTCAACGTCTTCTTGATCACTTCAGTCTTATGCACCACCGTGAAACTATCATTTAGAAAACACAAATGATGCCAGAAACAAATGCATTATTTCATGTTGGAGTTTGGTGGATAGAGCTGGTTATAGATTATAATATTCAGAGGCACTAGCCAATCTAAAACCTACCTGCCATCTTCATTTGTTCGATAGAACAATAGAAATGGGTCAGACTTTCCAAATGTGTCTTTCTTATCAAGCTTATGTCCTCGGAACTGCATTGTGATTTCTTCCTGCATCGAGAGAGCACTACAACATTTAGTAAAATGCAGACTGTGAGGTTTGACATGTATCTGTGGGAGTGGATTGCCTGTACCACATATTGCAATAAACTGATATAATGTGGAAGTACACTGATACATATACAGCATGTAGGAAAACAGCAACAATTTGATGGAGATCCAGGGATCGACATTAACACTGGCCTGCTGGCCCCACACCATATTTTGAGCCTGTGGGGCCAGTAGGGGCCACCAGATTCCCTAAGTCACTGGCCCCACTGGGCCAGTATAAAATATTGCATTCTTTGAATTTTACTTCACAATATTTCACTTCCTTTGAAAGGCTTTCCATGTTGCTTCTTTATGAAAAAGCATCCGTGTTTGATATTCAAGTGTGCACTGATTGTTAGTGAACTTTGAAAGTGGGGCCAGTAGATTATGGATGGGGCCAGTAACTTCCAGATGTTACTGGCCCCATAGGGCCACTGGTGTCATATGCCTAATGTCGAACCCTGAGATCTATGCCAGTTGAGCTCCATAGCACTTTAATATCAGCATGCATACAACAGCGAGTTACAACACCTGCCAATAGTTACCGGTATGGAAATTTCCTTGTGAAGTTAATAAAACTACTCAACTTATACTATCAGCACTTGAAGTTTTTAGCGACAGGCCTTGTGTCAGAAAATGTATTCAGGCTTTGTGTCAGAAAATAACCATCAAAATTTGTCAACATCAATTTTGTGCAACTTAACAAATACCAGGTATTGACTAAGAAATATTTGCGAAAGACACACACCACAATCACCTAATGCACAGGGCTTACAGTAAACATATCAGTAGGCAACTACTTATACAATCAGTCTATCTTGGATATATTTTCACCAACAAGCAGTTAGCATGGTTAGTACAGAGTGACCTGCAGACAGTCTACCTGTTTAGAGTTTTTGTAGCATTTTGATGCTGTATACATTATAAGAATATTTACTTTGTCAAAGTTATATCCAAACTTTAGAAGCGTTAGTATACACGCAAGAAAAATATGTAAAATATATTGTTATTTCTAGCTCACTCCGTACATTCTTAACATTGAGCAGCACACACAGATAGCAGTAAGATACTTACCTTACACGAAGAAAGTTCCTCCGCTGATACTACTTGAGGGAAAATAGCAGTCATACACGTATTACTGTTCACAAATACAAAATGCACAGAATATAACAACATTTGGAGAAAATTCGTCTTAGTACATAAAGAAAGGCGATATTTGGCAGATCTTAGTATGGCAAGACTAAGCAGGTAACTCAAGTTCTTACTTACACACAATGGACCCGCTGTTCTTCTTAGGTCCCCTATGGAAACAGAAAATTTAACATGATTTTGGCTTTATCAATTATGCATATGTACAATTTTATCTGCAGACATTACAGTGATACTAAGCATGTAAAAATCCTTGAATAGAGATGGAGTAGATTTCCTTGAAAAATCGAGTTGACTTGACCGGGACCCGAACCACGTACCTTCCGCTTGCGGGGCGACTGCTCTACCAATTGTGCTACCGAGGCTATTTCAGTGCGAAATTGGGGAGCCTCGGTAGCTCAATTGGTAGAGCAGTCGCCCCGCAAGTGGAAGGTCCGTGGTTTGAGTCAACTCGATTTTTCACTGAAATCTTCTCCATCTCTAGACATTGTCTATGAGGCCAACATGCCTGCTATCACATTTCTAATCCTTGAATATTAAACAGAGGCTCAATGGAAATCACCAATTCTACACCGCTTATCATCATCGATACATGGAATGTTGACAGATATGGAAGATTACCTGACTTATTCTGACAAGACTGCTGATGTATGCACAGTGGCTTACTTACTTCAGAGCCCGCTGTAGCCTGGCGGAACTGACGACCTCTCCAAGTGTGCACTCCATACTGCCCAAGAAATCCTGCCAAAGGGGAACAGAGCAGTCAGTGTGATATACTTGGGCACTATACATGAAGGTTATTACAGTGAATTATCTGTTATGATAATAATAGCATTTGTAAATTGCAGTTGGTGGCATACAGTTCAATAGAAATTTGACCTTAATTTTGCATTCTAATATAAGAAAATATTCATTTGCGACTTACATGTCTACTCAAATCATGAACTTTATTTTTGGAGTCAACATCATATCTGTAATGAAATATATTGAATATATTAATAGTATTCCATGATAAAGCTACAGTATTCATGGGTAAATGGAAAGTCCTATTGCAGTTTACATGTGAACAGTCTTGCAACTCACACGTCAAATTTGAGTTTTTGGGACTCCTCGAAATAGTAATCCATTATGAATTTCTTCACAAAGTTTGGGTTGAGATTATTCCATATCACCTCAGTGCGTCCAACCTGCAGAGTGAATGGACATGAATGGACCATCATCGTAATATGCATGGACCAATAATATACATTACAGACAATATTACCATCATTGATTAGTTAACCAGATGCATGCTAATCACAATGCATCTACTACATAACACTGTGACTGTAGGAATTGTTGGATGTTTAGATGAATGTTAATTGTGAGATAATATAAAAGTGGTCATCAATTGATATTGATTCTTGTATTTTACCTCTCTCCAGTTACCGGTATTCATCTCTTTTGTTGACATCACACACACTGGATAAAACACAGTTTTTAATACGTAAAATACAGTACATTTACAAAATGATCTGTTTGTGAATATTTCTGAACAATCCATGTAATGGATGAATATTGAATATTGATACATATAATTCTATCAAATTAAATCACTTGTGTGCCATATGATAATTCACGAGGAAAGCAAAACTAAAAGTATCTCACTTGGGTCTGATTTGGAGAACACATCCATATCCACCAGATTCCTGCAAAGAACATTTACATATGTTCAGCACATGAGACGAAATTTCCACCATTAGGATATTGAGTCAAACAGTCAAAATAATGTGGATTTTGTACTCACAGTGTGAATTGCAGACCATATTTACATAATCATACAACAGCATAATATTTGTGTACTCGTAGATCAAAATAAGTGATAATTGATTAAAACACGGAACTTAACTCATTTCTTCCGACCAGAAAAATAATGGGAGAGCAGCCTGATACACAATTTTAAGTATTTACCTGCACTGTATCGACAACTCAACCACAGAGACAGGGTTGTGTGAAGCTCCTGTCTGAAAATCATCCCCCTTCATATCCTGCATGATCCCAAAACTGGCACTCTGGCCTCCGTAAGCCCCTACTTGTTTCGTCATTTTCTGGCCTTGACGTTTCACAAACTGATTATTCCTTCGTCCAGTTTCTGGGTAATCCACATTAACTTTGGCAGTCTTTTTACAAGGAGGTTCATAAAAACACCATTATGATATTAATATAATCAGTTCCCACTTCAATATTGCAATAGACTTGCAGTGTAGTAGTTTGACAGAAACTTCCCAGAGGAAGTAATTCGACTATAACAAACACGAAAAACACTAGTTGTCATTAGAAGTTAACAGGTTAATGGCAAAGTCCAACAGTGTCACTAGAGGTGTGCTTTGTAAACACATGTATATGCGTGAACAATCTAGATCTGCTAGATACGGTAGATCTCTATGCTAAATTTAGGTCAAATGTGTTGACAACAACGTTCGTCACCAAAGTCAATGCACGTATTCAAATAAAGTGTTCAAAGACGTCAATGTGTATCCTTGTACCGTATCAGTATCTTATTCTGCTGCTAATGGGAAGGAACGGTGCTTTTATATAGGCTTACTACGACTAGTTACTGAGTGATGACGGTGACACAGATTTTCCACTCACTCTCTCTATCAAGATTGCATTGTGTATTGCGAAATAAACAACTGAGAACTGACAAGCGGAGATCCGTCAAGCATGACCTTGTTCTTTTATCTAGTCAAAAGTACTCATGTTATTTATATCATATAAATTGATACGTAGTTTAACATTAAGGGATGATTCAGACATGACAAAAAAAAACTCGCCTGGGGCCTGGGGAAAACGAAACTAAAACACCCTTCCCTCTGGGAAAATGACATGTGCGTGACAATCCAAAACTGGGTCACCATTTGCAATGTAAACATCCATGTTCAACTTCGTATTCTGTGATCATCCTTGATGTATTCACTGTGACGTGGGGTTAATTAGAACCTATATTTATTATGAAAACTATTTGCGTTATTTATACCTGCAGGATACAGTTAATTCGACTTGTGTGGCCGGGATCGCGGTCGATCCCGGCTGAAAAGTCGTCATCCCGGCCTCCATGTTTTAGGTCGCACTGATTTCTGGGAGTCTCGCGCCACATGCGCATGCGCGGTGTACGTAGTCATCAGACACATGGCCGCTCTGACAGGACAAGGGACGAAATTTCTTGGAAATTAAAGAACGAAATTTGTCGCACAATCGGAATTTTTGACTGATCTGTCCTCCCTAATTTAATGCATTCATAAATATAGATTGTTTAGACATCGTCAATATGGGCATTCAGGACCTGCAAAAGTTCATAGAGACTCACTGCCAACAGGCATGCAAGCCGGTCGACTTGGTTCAGATCGCAAAGGGGGTGGTCAACAAACCAGTCAAAGGCAAACGCAGAGGCAACTCCCTCAAATTGATTGTCGATGCAGAAAGTTGCCTAGATAGACTGTATGGGGGCTATTTCTCGGATTGGGTTTGTGGAGGTCAGTGGAACCGCATGACCCATTTTCTGTCCACTTTGATGCAAGCATGTCATTCCTCAAACATGGAGCTAGTTGTGTATTTCAATGGAGCCCTCGAGAGTCCTCGGTTCCAAGAATGGAACAAGTTGCAAAGAAAACAGAGGCAGAACATTGCAAATGTAATCCGTCACATCAACAACAAAGGCACACCACCTCCAAAGATCTGGTGGAACCCTCCAGCATGTCTCCAAAGCAGTCTGAGGATGGCTCTGCGTCAACTTGGCGTCACTGTCGCATGCTCAGTTCAGGATCATCATCAGGAAGTCATCAGCTACTGTCGGGAGAATTTTTTCCATGGCATCCTTGCACAAGATGCAGACTACATCATATTTGATCCTCCCAGATACTTCGTCTCTGAACACCTGAAGCTGACGTACAAAGGCACTCTTGAAACTCAAGAATATGTTGTTGATGACATTGCTCGCACGCTGGATCTTGACCCAAAACGCTTCGCAATCTTTGCTGTTCTCCTAGGTACAAACATCACAAACATATTGAAACCATAAAATTACAAAAAAACACCAACGTTTCAAGTATGGAGTCCTTCTATATATCAATTCATCTATATATAACCTGTCTAGAACCCCCTCATTCCTATACATTAACAAACTCTCTTTTTATCTTCATCAGGGACACATTTCATCCCAGAAGAAGAATTGCGCGAGTTTTATTGTAAGATCTGCAACCTCGGATCTCCAGCAGAAGCAGCCAAGGTTAGGATATTTTCTTGAGACAATCAATTATAGTTGTTCTTGCATGTATACTTTTAAAAGCTACTGTCCATTCGGACACTAACATATTGTTCACAAGGCGTATAAATGCAGGCATTATCCTGTTGTATGTCTGACAGTGTTGATGAAATGCTCAGCCTGATGCATGACAGCAAAGATGTATTGTGACGTTTAAATAATTGTCTTTATAGCTGTCTTTGGCGGATATCATCAATGCTGTCGTGTCGTACGTTCGAGGGCTGGCATCGGTTGATGACCCAGAGGACATTGGCCGCGAGATCTTCAAGTTGGTCAATTGCAGTTTTGTTCATATTATTATAATGAAGTCATGAGTGTTCTTTCTTCCCTGTTGGCTCTGGAAGTGTTCATAGCATGTTTTCACATAAATTTCTCTACTTTCAGGAATGCCATCGGGAACATCGATGACAAAGTGAGCCGCTTCAAGCAGGGTATCGAGTACTACACACGCGGCACCCAGGAGGGATTCCTCAAGTATAGACCTAAAGCGCAAGGTCGGAAGTTGGCACTTCATTCTTCCATGGGCATTGTTTCCTTGCATTGTTCCTATGACCATGTATTGTCTCCCTGGATACTGAATTGTTTTGGCTTTTCAGACATACCATCTCCAGTCAAGCAACCAGGCAGCTACCAACCCAAACAAGAAGCAAAACGCAAAGTCATCCAAGCCAAAGACATAGTCACCCCAGAGGTAATGTATGAAAGATTTATGACTCTCAATGTGTCACATTGCGAATTCGTGTTTTAGTTCCATTGGTGTTGTTCTTCATTGGTGAAACAGGGAAGAAATGTGTATAGCCAGAGTGATTCTGGTTATGTGGCCCAGGGATCATCAGACGAAACGTGTGAGCTGGAGGGGGCTCTGGATTCTGAGATTTCCCAGCAAATCAATACGGACCTGGACGAGAAAATGGCCAACATAACCATTGATAAAGTCGAGGAATCAGTGGATGAAACTACTCTTGAACTCGGTCAGTTCTCACACAGTGATTTTAATATACAGAATATTCATGTTGAACTATTTGATTTCTTTGGTATCATGAGCTATATCTGAATGTTTATGTTGTTTAAACAGATACTCCAACACCTTCGGATCCACGTAAAACTGCGAAGAAACCCAATACAACAGTAAGGAAATGATTATGTCGAATAGTTATATTGTCTAATATTCCATTCAAATATTAGTTCAGAAGGCTGATGCCTAATGCTGCTATTTTCATTGTGTTTCAGAAGAAGCCTGGCTCTGTGAGTGCCGAGGTTTTGAGGATCGCGAGTGAGCGACATCAGGATGGTCTCATGTCTCCTTGGGTACACCAGCTGCTGGCACAGGTAACACAACTTGGTAAACTCTCGCCATGATAGCACATGTTTGATCTGTTCCATGAATCAATTACATCTCAGTCTGGTTGAATATGGTCAGAAATATCAACTATGGTGTTGATCTGCACTTCTGAAGAGAATGGATTGGTTTGTGTGTTAGGGTGAGATCAAGATCCCAGTGTCAATCGAGGAGGAGGTGGCTAGAGAGCTTCCTCAGGCAGCCGAAGTCTACAGAACGATCCGACAACGTGTCTACGCAGTGCTCTTTGATCTGCATAAAAACCTTGCAGAGTACCGCAAGACTCTCAGAGGTATTTCAAATACAGATGCACACAAAATTTCATAAATCTTCAACACCACAATGACCATTATTCAGTGCAGACGACGTCAAACATCTTTGATGTTTCTAAAGCTCACCTGTGTCTTGAGCAGGTCAAGAGAGCCAGAAGAACGTTCCTGAGCGTCCACAGGTCACCATCAAGGAGTGGTTGGTACCACCGACAACGAGCGCCAACACGGGACTGCAGTGTGACCAGGTGAAGGCGATCCCGCTTGAATGGACAGTGCCAGGTGTCCAGCGACTGTGGATGGGCATCGGGCCTGAGGAGAAAGGCCGGCGCATCAAGACTTTCCTCGGATGTATGAGCTGTGATGTCAATGGGGAGGAGAATCTACTCATCAACACCTCTTACGTGCCACAACATCTTGTCATCCTCTGCTGTGTACTCCGGTAAAAATCTCAATTTGCTTGACAGTCATTCTATAATGTCAATTTCAGTTTTCCATTTGCTGTAAAATTCACTGACAATTGAATCTGTTCTATGGAAGAGCATTTGAGGTCGTATTAACAGTGTGAATGTTGTGTTTTCAGACACATGTTGCACTTCTGCAAGAATGGAATGCGGATTCTGAGAAAGCATGAGCTGGATGCGTTCCTTGCAACAGCCGTCTCCCCTCTCCTTCATGACTTTGAGGTCACACAGGACATGAAGGTTGGATACGCTGTAGTATGTGATATGTCCTAGTGCTTCACAAAACATTTTGTGGATATGTCTTGTAGTCACATGTAATAAGAATACTTTCTTACATTGTTGTCAGAAATCCCTAATTCTGTTGATCTCTTGATTGAATGTTCTCTATTCCAGCTGCCATCAATCAACAACCGCGGTGTACAGTTGGCAGCTCTGATGATGCGAGGCGTAGAACATGCGATATTTGCTAACGATGCTTGTGGCGCTCCTATTCCGTGGCACGTCTGCTGTCCATGGCTATTCTTTGACGGGAAACTTTTCCACCTCAAACTGCTCAAAGCCATGAACAACACGCCTCTCATCGACATCTGTGATGGCCATGTGTGTAGTGGATCTCTTACTTTAAACTACATTGTACAGTGTTGATAATATTGACATGTTAACAATGATATGTAGCAGCAATTTTCCGTATCAATATGTGACTGGAGCTAAAGCTGATAGACAGTTGTCTGGTCAACGAATTGATGACCTATTGAACACGTGCACTGTAATATATCTTTATACTTGCAGATGGATCAAGTCATGCGTGTTGAGCGCATGCGTCAAGCAATTCTCCAAGCTTGCATCAACCCAGAGATGTACTTTGCCAAACCCATCCTGCCTCTCATGCACAACCCATACAGTGGTCACCGCGGCAATGGCGGCATGCCTCCCCCCATGTACCCTCCAAACATGAACATGCCTGGACCTGGTCCCCAAGGCAACCAGCAGGGCCCTGGGGGACGAGGAATGGGCAGGGGTCGAGGACTGCTAGGTAAATGTAGGTGCCTCACTCTTTCCTATTCTTTTCTGTTCTCTGTTTATTTTTCACTTCAAAGTTTTTTTTTCCAGTCTATCTAAAATAAATTACTTTGTTCTCAGTTCTATCTGTTGAGTGCTCTGATGTTGACCATGCTTTTTAGGCCGCAGCCCGGTGGACACTCGTGGAGGACAACTGCAGATAGCTGGTGTCGTCGTTGGCAACTGGGGGGCTAACACCCAGTCACAAAACCAGAGCCGCGGACCCGGCAGGATGGGACTGAACCCCAACGCCCCGCCCCCTCAAGTTATGTCGGTTGGACCAGGTGGGCCACGCAGGTCAGTGGCGGTCGTTTCGGGGTTGTCTATACTCGGGGGATTTGTATGAGCCTCATAGAGTAATCACCAGAGAACATGTGACCAATAATTCAAATGAGTTGTTTGCTTGTGAGCAGGGGAATGAATCGAGGTGTTGTGTCTACGCGAGTGCCGAGGGGAAATCGCGGGGGCTACAGATTCAATTCACAAGGACGCGGAGGTGTTGGTGGCAAAATGCAGGTATGGTTGCTTGAGATAAGTTACGATGATCTAGGACTCTTTGATTTAGATGTACTCTGGTTAAATTAATATCACATTGTGTTTGTCAGAGTCAGTGGATGGGCAATAAAACTAGAAAGGGCCATTTGTTATATTTCAGAACCAGTACCAGCAAGATTACTTCTACGACCAAGGACCGGACCAGAGGCGACCCCCATATCGAGGCCGGGGTAAACCTGGTGGTCGCCCTGGTAACCAGGACCGTGGAGACCATTACGGGGGTCGTGGAGGTGGTCGTCGAGGCAACGAGGACTTCACTAAAGTTACTCTAGAGCAGCGATCGCAGCAGCAAGGGATGGGTCGAGGATGCACAGTGGAGACCACTTCAGAGTAAGTACTAATAATTACTTGATGTTGCAAAAGGACATATTGCGCAAAAAAAAAGGGGAGCAGAAATATAAATTGGTAGTTACGTTACAGGGGCAGCAGTTTGATGTCAGTGAGTGAGCTGATGCGAGGAGAAGCCCCACCAGCACCAGGTCACCAGTCACATGCCCCGAGCCACGGCCAGCACCAGCCCCCACACTCCACACAGGGCGGTCACACTCAGCCTGGACACGCCCTCAACCAGCCTGGCCTGCCTCACAGCCACGCCCACTCCCAGGCCGGCCACGCCCACAGCACCCCTCAGTCTCCACACTCTGTCGGCCCGTCTCAGCCGCACCCATCGATGACCACGCCCCCCACTCCGCATCACGCGATGTCTTCCCCTCACGAGGTGCCCCTGTCGCTGTCCACGCCCCAGTCTGCTATACAGAACACAATGCTGACAGCAGGACTTCAGTCTGGCCTCCAGTCGGGAATGCCACCCACACTGCAGACCATGCGAGACATTGGACAATTCGAGGATCCTCAGGCCCAAGCCCAATTCAATGCAGCCGCCGTCGCGATGATCGAGATGAACAAGATGGCAGCGTCGCAGATGGGCGGGTCCATGGCACCAATGACAGGAATGGCTCCACCTCAGGGCGGCCCGATACACATGAACGGAGTCAACGGCAGCCTGGGACCATCTGACCTCTAAACACCAGAATCTGTCTGTAGACAAGCCTTGATGGTGCTAAGAACTGCTCAGCTACGACAGATCAACTCCTTTCTGTTGTGTTCACCAGTCATCATCTCCCATCTCGTGCGACTGGCTTGCCTATTACAGACAGACACAGACATTCTCTTCTCCATGTTTTCAAGGATGCTGCCTTGTGTGATGTTGTCAGGATGGTGGCATGGACACAAACATCCTAACCCGCTGTGGATGAGTCTGGTGCTGTTTGCTTGTATGTTCAAGTTTTTGATGATTAAGCACACATATGAATGAGCAAAGTGTCGTGTCTGAAGTCACAGTGTTATACCACTAATTATACAGTTGTTGTTTTGTATTTTGATATACTTGTTTTGATTGTTTTTTTTTGTGGGAATGTTGGTTTAGGAGTTTGCAAGAAATGTTGTTGACAGATGTTATGAAGTTGGTGGAAGCGAAACGACAAAAAAATCTGGTGGTCAGAACTTAATGCTCAGATTTGTTTTCCTGAGCTTTTGAACATGTTTTTCTTGCTACTTGTATACTTGCTGGTTTCACAATGTTTGACTGCACTGAATATTGCAGCTCACAGCAGTGGTTTAGGGCTACTTTGTATTGAAGAAATTCACAATATTTGTACTTCAAACAAAAGTTTGTATTATTTGATGGTGTGATTTCTTCGATGGGGTTCTTGGAAATTACGGCACGGCACGAGTTTTGCCCAATGCCTGTATTGATTATATTTGAAGTCTACTTCGACCCAGCTATGTCAGGGTGTGGTGATTTGTTTATCCTTTATCACTGAGTGGAAAGTGTTTTGCATTGTTGTCTTTACTCTAATTGCTGAGACGATTCAACAGTAGAAATATGCGTCATACAGCCGTTTTTTTCTACATACAACTGTTTAGCTGAACATTGTGGGTGTATGCCTTGTATGCCTTGGTCATATTCACATGAATAGACCGCCCGCAACTTTGACAAGAGTTGTCAAGCTGATTTGGACACAGTCACAGAGTGATTATGTAGTTTGACGTTTTATGACTTCAATGTATCGAATAATCCTGTTCAAAGTAAATGCTTGTAAATGATTTTTGACTTTTGCCCAGATTTATTTATCACTATAGCTTATATACTGATAATGATCAAGCATTATGCCAAGTTTGCTTGATTTCTGAAAATGGATGTTTAACTTGTTTTTCCATTTGGATATTTACTATGTTATAAAAAGGGTTTATGCTCGAGCAAAGTTAGTTAAGACATTTTATGTGTGACTGCTCAGATAACAGACAGTTGTACAGTTTGTAGCATGTAACAAGCATGGTAGTTAAAGTTTTATAATGGTGAGCCTTGTATTTAAGTTATCGGTTAGGATAAAATGATCCTTTAAATTGTAGAAACGCACATTAAAGTGAAATATGCCACTCATCCAGATAGTTACTGGTTGAGGGCATACACAGGTTGGCAAAAAATGGCACCAGAAGATTACCTGAAGCTTGCACAGTGCAGGTAGATATGTGAACTACCGGTACATGCCGGTGTTTTTCATTCAAACAAGTACTTTGTAGATGGTGATGAAAATATAAATTTGAAAATTGAAAAGGGTTGGGAGTTGCATGCCCATCCAGGTGCCAAATTTGTTTTCAGAAAAAGTATAATTACTTACGCAATCTGATAACATACTATTACTGAATTCTGGCATGGGAGAGCTGATGCCTAATGAGGATGATGTGAACTAATGTTTATTTGTACTTTTCTCTTCTCGTGTGAAGAGTTTGTTGTTTGTATTCACAAGTTGAGATAATTGAAGTTGACAGATTTCTGTGCTGATCAACATCTCTGGCACTGATCGTTATCCATGAATTTTGACTATTTAAATTGAAAAGTAGTGAGTATTGTGATAGTAATTCATACCAGAGTTCCTCAGAATATTTGGACAACTCATGAAGGTTATAATGTAGATAGTTCCAAAATTCTTTATCAATGGTGAAAAGCAGATAAGAATTACTTCCCTGCAGTGGGTCGTGTGAGATATCCAAGTTGATATATATACTCCGACAACTGGGGTCAGCTGACCTTGTATTTGGTTTATTGCCTTTAGACAGCTCTTTGGCTGATGAAGGAAAGAAAAATTGATGTAGATATTTGTTGCTTTAGTTCCTTTAATTCTATGTGCACAGTTTTGGTTAATAATATTGTTGCTATTGCTTGTATTCTTTGAAATTATAACTTCACTATGGTTTGGTTTGCTTTTGTCTCTAAACAAAAAAAAAATGATGGTCTTGTCATACTTTGTTGGCAAAATATAGCACTGTTTGTAAATGATTTCTGTATTATCATCGTTACCTGATTAATATAAGGGTTTCAGAAAAGCAGTAGATAACTTGACAAACTTGAATGGCACCAAAGTATCTCCATTTGAATGAGTAGAGAAGTTGGTTGTATTGAACACATCTGGGATTTGGCAATCTTTTTGTAATTGTGGCTTCAGTAAAAGCCAAAAGTTGTTCACTGTCTGGAAGAAGTTAGTGTGCGGGACAGTTGGTGCCACTCAAGTTTGTTCCTCACAAACGAACCAAGAATCTTTGACACCTCCCAGCAAGGGAGCTCATCAACTTTACTGCTAAATGATTCAGGGAACAGACTTGAATTGTCTGGATGTTGGGATATCAAAGTCTTACTGGGAAAGGGGGTTGGGCTGTTAGATTTTTCGGAGATCTTGGTTCGTTTGTGTATTGTTGTATTCATACTTAGTCATATAAGGATTTGTATTTTCATGTAATGCACACAATTTTGTGAACCTAGCTTTCTTAATCTGTTACGATAGAGAGAAAAAGAATTAGCTAATTCAACATGTAACAGTTTTGCAGTAGAATTGAAATCTTTCGAGATGAGGAAGTTTTTGTTGCCATCATCATGCAGGTAACGAGGGAAGTGTCCAGCATTTTGCAGCATGTATTTAGGTGATGGTAGACTCGGGAAGGGATTGTCAAGATTATTGGTAATCATGTCTGCTTGCGTGATGATCATGATAAAGCAGAGCCTCCCAGATTTATGTTAAAACATACAAAGGAAGGTAACAAAAGACCAGCTTTAAAAATAGAAGAAAAAAAAACCAAACAAACAAACTATGTGACTTTTCTTCATGTCTATGACTTTGTTTTGATTGTTGATCACTTGAGTGACAATAGATTTGTCTGACACCGGGGTGTAGTGTTTATTGTTGAGCCCAACGTTCGTTTTAGTAATCCCGCCCAGGCTGTTCTGCCTGTGGGTGTTCGCCCTCTGTATCCAGGCTATTCCAGCTGTGGACTTTCACCCCTCTGTGACCACTCTAAGAACTGGGCTGTACATAACAAAGTCAGGGTTGTTACGATCTGCATAATCTGTTATGAGAGAACATTCAAGTTCAGAAGAAAGTGAAGAAATGAAGATTGGTTTACATGTTGAATAAATGTTGTTTATGTATCAGTGTGTGTTGTTCAGTGTAAGACTTTATGGCAATTCACCCTTGTAGGCGGGAACTTATTGAATATACTGAAGATTACATCAAGAACATTTCATGGAGGGAACATAGGGAAAAGCAGGTCTTTCCACAAATTCATGTGGAGTATTGTACGTGCCCACACATACAAGACAAATGGAACAGAAAGGTTTTCAGTCTGTAGATAATGACAAAAACTAATATTGTATACATTTATACATACAACAGTTCAATAAAATACAAAAATAAAAATCCGAAACAAGTAAGAATATCAGGCTGGAAGTTCGCAGTAACTAAGGACTTGATGTTCCATTTTCACAGGTACATTTGGCCTGAAAACCTGTGTTTAATCTGTTGCTGCCATATAAGCATATCGGAATACTTTTGACAAGCACTCGATTTCTATCGACATACAATTCAACCTGGAGTCCCCTGAATTTTACACATCATGTACACAAGAAATTCAGCAGACCTATCACATAAAGCACCAGGTATTGTATCGATGAGGCTATAAATCATGCAACTGGACTGCATGATAAAATTAAATAAATCAATTATCTGCTCAACTAAATTTGCATGAAAAAATTACTCTGTGTGAACGAAAATGTATAATTATTACGATGTGTACAAATAAACAATAAATCTAATCTACCAAGATTGCTGGTAATATAGTGTTAACAATTTGCAACAATTAACAATTACTCCTAGCATTAAAACTACACCTTAGCATGTACAAACATTATTATTCTAAACATATCTACTTCAACATTAACCTTTCACAACACTTCATATGCTTCATCAATTTATTAAAGGCTGAATAACAAAACAAAAAATGTTTGGCGATTGGGGGCTGCTTTAATCACTCAAAGCAACCCCCAGATTCCTTTGACCTGCTTGTAGAACATCTAAACTTATTGGGGAAAATCCCCTGAGGAAGTCCAAGGAACAGCTTAGTTGTTACAGCGGTGGAGAAAGGGGTGGGGGTGGGCCAGTGTCTTGGCGTCCAAAGCAAGAATGAGGCTAGACAAAGACTGTCCGACGGCCCAAATGTAATTTGCATAAAGCTGAGAAACGCTTGACCCTGACTGGCTAGACATGATCTAGGGACCAGAAAAAGTAGTGGTGTGATCTATGGGACAAGATCTGGGGACCCAGAATATCCTGGGGGGGAGATAGGTGGAACACACAAGCAAGCCAGAGTGAATCATACTGTGTTGTGAACTGACCTACAAAAGGTCCAAATTCACAACACTTCATATGCTTCATCAATTTATTAAAGGCTGAATAACAAAACAAAAAATGTTTGGCGATTGGGGGCTGCTTTAATCACTCAAAGCAACCCCCCAGATTCCTTTGACTTGCTTGTAGAACATCTAAACTTATTGGGGAAAATCCCAAAGTGAGGCTGATATCCCAAGTGGAGGACTCCAGTTGCGTGGAGGTGTGCTCCGGTTGTGAGGGATATCCGCCGAAATTCCCCAATTCTATTTACATCATTACATGAATGACAGTACAATGTCTGAACACGACATGATTATGTAACTGTCAAAAGATAATCAGTCACAACAACTTGATATATAGACCTATTATGAAACACCACAATTTGATTTAAAATTGTCATCAATTCATCATAGTAACTTGAGTTGAGAGAGTATAAAAGTAATAATTTCATAAACACAACAGAACGGGATCACAAACAGCCATCCATATAACAACAAACACATACAGAAATGTGCTTTCATAACAAGTCACTAGTAGGTTCCCTCCAGAGCCCAGATACAGAACAGCATAGATTTACACAATATAAAAAGCAGACAATTGAATTTCAATATTTTCACTATACATGTATTGACAATAGAATATTGTGAATACTGCATTTTGCATGTATAAGAGTAATTGCACATGTTTTCAAGAAAAAGTACAAAGTTATCATGGAATAAAGTATCATTCTGTTGTTTAGCTTCATGTCGAGCCATATGATGGAGGAGGGGCTGAAGGTGGTGGCCCTTGGTTACCATAGTTACCAGCCTGGGGGTAAGGGGCTGCACCCTGTGAGCTAGGGTAGGGAGCACCACCCTGTTGGGCAGGGAAGGGGGGCCCAGCTTGGCCCTGAGGAGCTGAGTGTGGGGCCTGGGCTCCTGGATATGGAGGGGCATTGCTCGGGTTACCGGCCGGTGCCCCATACTGACTAGGATAGGGCGCCTGATTACTTCCTTGGGGTGGCACTGTTCGAGTTGGTGGGGGAGGGGGCTGGTTGCCATGGAAGGAACCCTGGGACTGGTTGCCATGGAAGGAGCCCTGGGGTGGGTTGCCATGGAAGGAGCCCTGGGGTGGGCTGCCATGGAAGGAGCCTTGTGTCTGAGATGGGAACTGGCCTCCTTGTGGGGCCTGACTGGGTGGTGGACCTGCCCCCCACTGTCCATGGGCTGGTGACCCTTGTGGGGCTCCATAAGCTGCAGCAGGGGGCTGACCATGAAATGATCCCTGTGGTGCCCCATAACCCTGTGGGGCTGCAGGAGGCCCTGCTCGGGGTGGTGGCTGAGTGCCCTGGGATGGAGGAGCTCCCGAAGCAACTGCGGCTGCGGGTCCCGGGACGCGGTCGGTCTGTGGAGGTCGTGGTTTGATTCCGTGTTTTTTCATGAATCCCGTCACCTGCTCAGGGACTTCAGCCAAAACTTCTTTTGCCAGGTATGCCTTGCTCATCTCAATGCTGTTGCCATAGCGACCACCAATGAACTCACGGAATGGCACAAATTGTACAATGTCACGCTCTGCGTATTTGCCGTAAGCGCTCAGACGATGGTTGTCGGCGTCCAGCTCCTCCATGGCTGTATAAAATGGGTACCAAGGTTAATTCATAAAAATATATGCTTGGGAATATCTTGTTTCGAAGTCTGGTTTTTAAATGTACATGTCTGTAATTGTGTTCCCACCATTAAAGTCAGCATCACCGACACCAACAATGATGATTGACATAGGTAACCCAGATGCCTGAAAGCGAGAATCAACCTTTCAAATGTACGACCTCCAATTTTATTGTATGTATTACATTTATGCAGTAAATCATGCTACTTGCAAACAGAGTTCCAGGAGTTAGACATTGACCGACCTTGACAATGGCTTCTTTTGTCTGTGGCATGTCTGTGATGACGCCATCTGTCAGTATCAACAGGATGAAGTAGTTTGTACCGTTCATGTACGCCTTCGCAAACCTGTGTACGCAACAATGACATTGTACAAAAGTGGTCTATGTTCGTCTTTCATGTAGGTAAACCAGTATGCCACATATCAATGCCTATAAATGACTTGGAGGTATTATGTTTAAGTCACCACATGTAATTTCTCCCAGGTCTAGATGTAAAGAAAATGTCTGAAAATTGCCATCTAAAGAAAGTTTAACTTTTATCGTAAATCAGGAACACTGATAATAAGACATTAGCTACATTGACTGACTTAGCGACGTGGTTGATGCAGGGAGAGAAGTTAGTCGGCCCCCACAGCTGTACGGTCTGCAGTGTTCTCTGGTACGCTTCCATCACTCCAGCGATACCATTACAGTACGGGTTAGACGGGTCTCCATTCTATAAACCATCAAATGTGTGCTGAAGTATGCATTGGCATGTGTAATCTACACCCAGGCAAAACTGTATTGCATAGGTGTAGATAACACATTGTTTGATTATATTAGGTATAGTGAACCCAAAAGACGCAATAACAGTTACTGAGGTCAAACATTACCAGGTAGAATTCATGAAGAACTTGTCCTGTCGGCCATTTTGCTCCGAAACCCAACGCTGGGAACATCTTGTCACTATGGCAACAAAATCATGGCATTTTGTATGACGTGGTTGTATATCTGTGAATTTATCGTATATCGCCTCACACTGTCTGTTTTGTAGCACTAAATTTTACTGCAGTTTACCATGTGCTTGTCTGACTTAAAACACTAGCTAGACATGCCCGACATCAGCAGTTGATGGTGACCAGCCTACCTGTCGTAGTCCTGTATGATCTCGCCGACGGCTCCCAGAGCACTAGCGTAGTGGTTTGGCTGGTACGGGTTGATGTAGTGTAGAGACTGTGGTGTCCTTGGGTCACCATTGGAAGCCGTGAAGTCTATTGCCACCGTGAAATTGATCTCCATTCTAGGTGAGAGAAAAACAAATATAAATTGATATTGCTGCATACGCCCATTATTAGCACTAAGTGTTCACCAGCAGTTGCCATTCAACACTGTGTAATTTTATTGATGGAACCAGGAAAACCAACTCACCCTCCTTGAATGTAATCTAAAAATGTGTAGTCTTTCTCAATACGACAGGACAACACATTTATCTGCAATCAAAATAGCATTTCAGTCATTTCAAAAGGGTCTATATCAGTTGATATAGGCCCTAGCGTTTACAGGGGCAACACCAAACAGCTTACAAAAACATTGTGACCGCAACAAACCAGCCTAACCATGGTAATGTTTATCTCATCACAATCATTTACCCATATTAGAATAGAAGTAATGCATATATTTGTCTGCAAAATAAAATTCCCGGGACAGCTGATAATACCCTCGATGCCTTCGGCATCTCAGAACATTATACCTTATATTCCTTATCAGTACTGTACAAACCAGGAAATGTCAATGGAATGTTGAAAAGTTAATTCATAAAATGTACCAGATGAATATCAATGATTCATAGCCTACTTACTGTTCCAGAATTTTTATAACTTTTGCCTTTCTTTGCTTTTTTCTTGGGGTTGATCAGCTACAAATAGAAAATTTTTGATAAATATACTTTCTTTCTTTTTTACATTATCATATCTTTCAAGACAAAGCATGCTGTCAGAGTGAATGACAGGATTTATTGGAGATTTCCGTGAACAAACTGATGATTTACCGCGAAGGAGCCTCCTCCTTTGTTGAGTTCAGTCAGAGTTGTCGTGAAGGCACCAATGAAATCATGGCTGCTAAACAACAGAAAACATACAAGCATCTGTGCAAACAGGGTTAATACCAAAGCCATGCAAGTAACAAAAAAGACTAGGGTCAGTGGGTTAGTCAGGAATAGTCAGTGTGAAACAGAATGACTCGATATCAACAGTTATTTCTACAAACAGTCAAACACCGGATACATTAAAAAGGTTGTGGTAGCCGTGTTAGGTCTGTATCAGAATTAAAGCATAGGTATAGGCGACACTTTCAAGATTAACTTCACTTATTCAAACACTAGCTTTCGTACTAGTATAAAGTACTTCTTCAGGTGCACAAAATGACAACTAGAGGCTCTTCGGTCGCCAACAACCGCTGGGGTGTATCCCCGCAGCCCTATCTTCCCTTCCCAAACTATTAACAGACTGAACTAGTAAAAATTGTTGTTGACTTATTTCATAATATGACCATTATTACTACAACCATCAAATTTCTACTGACCACAACTTTTACTTGAGCCCAATAAAAAAAAAATGTTTCTGGCCTTAACTATTTTACTGTGGTCAGCAATAGACTTAACTAGTAAAACCATTGCTAACTTATTCGGGTACTGCCATAAAATCCCAACTGGGCACAGCCTTCACTTTATTGAGCCCGATAATAAATGATTTTTGTCTTAACTATTTATATTGTGGTCAATAATAGACTTAACTGATAAAAACATAGCACCAAGGGTGCTGTAGCTTACCAGCAATCATGAGAATTGCACAGAGTATTGATTTTCTAACATATAAATTGTTACACTGATCTTAAAACTCTATTCTCAAAACATGCTCGTAAATGTTGCCTGAAACACATTTTCTGTATGGACTATACTAAGAAATCAAGTTACATCTCGGAAGATTTTTTTCGTTAATGATATATATTCACTGACCGTCGGCAACAAAACTTTTACACATCACAAAGGTACATAGGGAGAATCTTATGCATTTTGAGAAAAATTGTCTGAATAGATTTTGAGAAAAGGTCCACCAAAGACAAAATTCATTGTTTTTTTCGAGAAAAAAGGTCACTTTTGACCTTCCAAGTTCATTGAAGGTCAAACTCAAGGCCACCACTCAAATGCAATATATGATTTCCCATTGGAATGTGCCAATACTTAGGCTCTATCTTGAAGTGTTCTATGAGTATACTCAGCACAGCTCCCATTATGAAGGAAAATTGGGTGAAATTTTCCAAGTCAAAAAGGCCCAAAAATTTTTTTTGCTGGAAATGGGTCAAAACGAATAGTGACTCAATTTGGGCCCAAAAATTTTTTTTCGCCTACCCGTCAAAAATCAAAATGGCCACCACACGAAGACCGTCATTTCAAAGGCAACAAAACTTATACACATCACAAAGGTACATAAGGAGAATCTTATACATGATTTTGAGGAAAACTGTCTGAATAGATTTTGAGAAAAAGGCCACCAAAGACAAAATTCAGGTCGTTTTGACCTTTCAAGGTCATTGAAGGTCAAATTCAAGGTCACCACTCAAACCGCAATATATGATTTCCCATTTGAATGTGCCAATACTTAGGCTCTATCTTTAAGTGTTCTAATAGTTTACTCCGCACAGCTCCCATTATGAAGGAAAAATTGGGTGAAATGGCTCAAAACGAATAGTGACTCGATTTGGGACAGAAAATTTTTTTTTCGCTGACTCGTCAAAAAATTAGCCCAAGGGCTGAGATAGGTTACCGGACAACTTTAGTTGAAACAGGACAGGTGAGATATGACGTTAAGATAAACCAATCATCTTCGTGAACTTCAATGTCATCATTAAGTGTGCAGCATATAACCTTGTATTCATGTATGTTCAAAATACAAATACAAGGTCTATCTACAAGTCTTTTGTCTATAAACGAAATTTACATATTTCTTGTTGGACGTGACACTGAGATATAGCACTCAATGTCATCTGACGTCAAGTTCAACGTCACCCAAAAAAGCCACATATATATGTGGTATACATGTATATGACTTCCAATTCCAGCTATACCTACAAACATTTTTTGGCTGTAGAGGCCAATTTACACACTCAAGGGGCCTTTTAAGCAATTCAAAGCACTCCATCTTTATACACAATGTCAGGGACCCCAATTAGCATGTTTTATAACAAAAATCTCAAAACTGATCAGATAAATTTGAAGGAAAACGACCAAAAATTTAATTTGGGGCCTATTCAGCCTAAATTTCTAGCCTTTTGAGCAATTCAAGGCACTTTATACACTATATACATATTTATACACATCATGTCAAAAACCCCAATTACTATGTTTTGAAATAAAAATCTCAAAAGTGATCAGACAGTTTTCGATTAAAGACAAACAAGGTGCAAATTTGGGCATTTTTCGACTCAAAAATGGCTGTTTTGACATTTCAAGGTCATCCAAGGTCAAATTCAAGGTCACCACACAAGTCTTCATATATGACTTCCCATTTGAAAGTGCTAATTTCTAAGCTCTATCTTCAAGTATTCTATGAGTACAGTCTAGGCAGCTCCCATTATGAAGGAAAAAAGTGCCGAAAATTTTCAGTCCCAAATTTTTTTCAAAGGGTGAAAAAAATTTTTTTGCCTAGAAATGGCCCAAAATGGATAGTAACGCAATTTGGGGCAAAAAATTTTTTTTTCGTCGACCCGTCAAAAATTCAAAATGGCCGCCACACGGAGACCAGCGATTCAAGGGCAACAAAACTTATACACATCATAAAGGTACATAGAAGGAATCTTCTGAAACGAAAATCTCAAAACTGATCAGACAGTTTTCGAAAAAAGACAGAAAAGCTGCAAATTTGGGCATTTTTCGACCTAAAAATGGCTATTTTGACCTTTCAAGGTCATCCAAGGTCAAATTCAAGGTCACCACACAAGTCGCCATATATGACTTCCCATTTGAAAGTGCCAATATCTAAGCTCTATCTTTAAGCGTTCTATGAGTACAGTCCGGGCAGCTCCCATTATGAAGGAAAAAAGTGCCGAAAATTTTCCAAGTCCAAAATTTTTTTCAAAGGGTGAAAAATTTTTTTTTGCCTAGAAATGGCCCGAAATGGATAGTAACGCGATTTGGGGCAAAAAAAAATTTTTTCGCCGACCAGTCAAAAATTCAAAATGGCCGCCACACGGAGACCGGCGATTCAAGGGCAACAAAACTTATACACATCATAAAGGTACATAAGGGGAATCTTCTGAAAACGAAAATCTCAAAACTGATCAGACAGTTTTCGAGAAAAGACAGAAAAGCTGCAAATTTGGGCATTTTTCGACCCAAAAATGGCTATTTTGACCTTTCAAGGTCATCCAAGGTCAAATTCAAGGTCACCACACAAGTCGCCATATATGACTTCCCATTTGAAAGTGCCAATATCTAAGCTCTATCTTTAAGCGTTCTATGAGTACAGTCCGGGCAGCTCCCATTATGAAGGAAAAAAGTGCCGAAAATTTTTTAAGTCCAAAATTTTTTTCAAAGGGTGAAAAAAATTTTTTTGCCTAGAAATGGCCCGAAATGGATAGTAACGCGATTTGGGGCAAAAAAATTTTTTTTCGCCGACCCGTCAAAAATTCAAAATGGCCGCCACACAGAGACCGGCGATTCAAGGGCAACAAAACTTATACACATCATAAAGGTACATAAGGGGAATCTTTTGAAACAAAAATCTCAAAAGTGATCAGACAGTTTTTGAGAAAATGGCCGCCAAAGTCCAAAATTGGCCATTTTTCGTCAAAAATGGCCGCCATTTTGAGAAAAATGCGAGAATCAAAAAACTAAAAAAAAAACCCCTCTTGAAATATTTTTAGGCATTTTTGTGCAAAATTTCAGAAAAATCCGCCTGTAAACTTTAAAGATACAGCTGTGGACGGACGACGGACGACGGACGACGGACGCCGGACGACGGACGACGGACGGACGACGGACGCAACGTGACGGCAATAGGTTATCGGACCATAGGTCCGGTAACCTAAAAATCAAAATGGCTGCCACACGCGAACCGGCGATTCAAGGGCAACGAAACTTATACACGTCATAGAGGTACATGAGAGGAATGTTTTGAAACAAAAATATCAAAACCGATCACAGTTTTTGAGAAAATGGCCACCAAAGTCTAAAATTGGCAATTTTTCGTCAAAAATGGCCGCCAAAAACGATTCAATCAAAAAAATTTTAAAAACACCTTTAGATACTTGCCCAAGGTATGTTCTGACAGATTTATGGGGAAATTCATCATGTCAAAAAAAAGTTACAGACCCAGATGGACGACGGACGGACTATGACCAAAGGGCCGGTAAGCTAATTAATGTTAACTTATTCGGTTACAGCCATGAAATCCCTATTGGGCAGAACCTTTAACTTGTTGAGCCCAATAATACATGTTTCTTGTCTTAACTATTTTTATTGTGATCAATAATAGGCTTGATATAAACTAGTAAAACTAATGTTAACTAATTCAGTTACATTGCTGAGTCCAATTCTTTACATTGCTGAGTCCAATAATAAATGTTTCTTGTCTTAAATATGTACACTCCCACATATGTGTTAAACAGGCTAATTATTGTGTCAATTGTGTCGCCAATCGACCAAAATCGATTGGTGTCGGGATCTTGCCATAAGATATGTCTGTATAAAAAATTATTAGAATCGGTTAAGATTTGCAACCTGTGCAGCATTCACAAGAGAATCTCTACGGCACTCACAAGAAAAACTTTGTTCAAGGGATAAAATTGCCACAAGCACATGCATAGGTCACCTATACCTACCATATGCTTTAAACCAGATACAGTGTGAGAACAAGGCAAAGTGTATTGCTAATTGTGAGCCACATCCAAATGAGTACCAGATACAGAAGAGTTATGGAGCAAGACAAGAAATCCTCAACATAGTACATAGAAACTAGACGCTTCCGGTCGCCTACGACCGCTTGGGTGTATCCCCCGTAGCCCTATCATCTCTGTTGCCCCAAATATATCACTGTCAAGTGTGAAAAACTAGAGCAAGGGCTGAAAAAGATTACCAGAGAAATGTTAAATCTCAAGTCACAACTGTTTTCTTTTCCCCACCAAAATTGCTGCACTGATTTTCCGAGGTTATTGAAGGTCGAATTCAAAATCACCACTGAAATCTCTTTATATGAATTTCCATTCGACATGTTTGATAAAATAATGAAAATACAGATATATCAATCTTTTCACCTATTTATATTTCAACTCAGAATATTTTACAAACTTGATTCCAAGTTGAAATTCAAAGTAAAATTTGACCAAAAATGCATTTCAAGATGACGAAATTGGAGCCAGATTGAACTTCTCACCATAAGTTATATTTCGATTCATAATACATGTATGTGCCAAACATGGTTTCAAGTTGAAATTCAAAGTAAAAGTTAATCAAAACTGCATTTCAAGATGACAAAATTGGAGCCAGATCAAACTTTTCGTCATGAGTTATATTTTAACTCATAATACCTGCCCAACTTGATTTCAAGTTGAAATTCAAACTAAAAGTTGACCAAAACTGCATTTCAAGATGACGAAATTGGACCCAGATCAAACTTTTCGCCATGAGTTATATTTCAACTCATAATATGTGCCAAACTTGGTATTAAGTTGAAATTCAATGTAAAAGTTGACCAAAATTGTATTTTAAGATGACGAAATTGGAGCCAGATAGAACTTTTCGTCATAAGTTATATTTTAACTCATAATATGTGCCAAACTTGGTTTCAAGTTGAAATTCAAGCTAAAAGTTTACCAAAACTGCATTTCAAGATGAAGAAATTGGAGCCAGATCGAACTTTTCATCATAAGTTATATTTTAACTCATAATATGTGCCAAACTTGGTTTCAGGTTGAAATTCAAACTAAAAATTGACCAAAACTGCATTTCAAGATGACGAAAATGGAGCCAGATCGAACTTTTCACCATAAGTTATATTTCGACTTATAATATGTGCCAAACATGCTTTCAAGTTGAAATTCAAAGTAAAAGTTGACCAAAACTGCATTTCAAGATGACGAAATTGGAGCCAGATCGAATTTTTCACCATAAGTTATATTTTAACTCATAATTTGTGCCAAACATGGTCTCAAGTTGAAATTCAAAGTAAAAGTTGATCGATGTTTTCATAAAAAGCTATTGTGATCAATAATAGACTTAACTAGCAAAAAAATAATGTTAACTTATTTGGTCACAGCCATAAAATCTCTACTGGACAAAGCCTTCACCTTGTTGAGCCCAATAACAAATATTTCTTGTCTTAACTATTTTCATTGTGGTCAATAATAGACTTAACATGTAAAAATAAAGTTAACTTATTCGGTTACACCCAGAAATTTCTACCGGACAAAACCTTAACCTTGTTGAGCTCAATAATAATTGTTTCTCATCTTAACTATTTTTATTGAGGTCAATAATAGACTTAATTAGCAAAAAAAATGTTAACTTATTTGGTTACAGACATAAAATGTCTACTGGACAGAATCTTTACCTTGTTGAGCCCAATAATAAATATTTCTATAATAATAATAATAGACTAAACTAGTAAAAATAATGTTAACTTATTCAGTACACCCATGAAATCTGTACTGGACATACTTTCACCTTGTTGAGCTTAATAATAAATATTTCTCATCTTAACTATTTTTATTGTGGTCAATAATAGACTTAACTTTTTTTATTGTGGTCAATAATAGACTTAACTAGTGAAAATAATGTTAACTTATTCGGTTACACCAATGAAATTTGTACTGGACAAAACATTTACCTTGTTGAGGTTAATAATAAATATTTCTTGTCTTAACTATTTTTATTGTGGTCAATAATAGACTTAACTATTAAAAATAATGTTAACTTATTCAGTTACACCCATGAAATTTGTACTGGACAAAACCTTTACCTTGTTGAGCTTAATAATAAACGTTTCTCGTCTTAACTATTTTTATTGTGGACAGTAATAGACTTAACTAATAAAACTAATGTTAACTTATTCAGTAATATTGTCCTGTTTTCACTGAAAACTTCAGTTCTCCATTCTGAACAAGAAACCAGTGTCATTACCTTCCACTGTACAGGCTATTGGAATGATCGTACATGTCAAAATGGATATTTCAAAATTCTGTAATAAGTTAGGCTGTTAACATATTAATATTTATATGATCATTCTAAAAAACGATTGGTTTCGTGTGACAGCCCTTCCCAACAACACTTCCAAATATTATCGAGATTCGTCAAAAATTGCCATCTGTAGAGCGTTCACAAGCCATGTGTCTCAAACAGGCTGTTTTCAATGCAAAATGTGTCCCCAAACGACCAATTCAGTTGCCACGGCAACCAAAATCGATTGGTGTCGGGATCTTACCATAATATATGTGCCTGCAAAAAATAATGGTGATCGGGTGAGAATTGCGGCCTGTAGCGCGTTCACAAGCCATGTGTCTCAAACAGGCTGTTTTCAATGCAAAATGTGTCCCCAAACGACCAATTCAGTTGCCACGGCAACCAAAATCGATTGGTGTCGGGATCTTACCATTATATATGTGCCTGCAAAAAATAATGGTGATCGGGTAAGAATTGCGGCCTGTAGCGCGTTCACAAGAAAATCTCTGCGGACGCGGACGCGGACGCGGACGCGGACGACGAAGCCAAATCCATAGTATCCGCCGAACTTTGTTCGGGGGATACAATTACATACAATCATGTACATATAAACACACACATGATTGACAAATACACAATTATTTCAACACATTCTCAACTACAACTACCGGTAGACGCTTTCTGGTTTCTGATGACCACATGAGTGTATACCCCTGATGCCCTATCATCCCTGTCGCTCAAAATAAGTTGATACGGACACACAATCAATCCTGCAGTCTTGAAGACCTAGTAGCATACTGATGAAAATGCTTTCCTTTCAGTCTACTATGGATAGTTTTCAGTGAATTCGAACGAATTTACATATACAATCAATAGGTTCTGAGATATTGAATCAAATAGGCACACCTTCCGTAAATTGCCGAAGATTTTGATCACAATTTTAGTATGGGTCACGAGGTGGGTGACGTCAGTTGAGGCAGAACTGAAAGTACATGTAGCCTAAGTGAGATATCAGCCATTTTGTGATCTGACCTTGAAAATGAGGTTATTAAAGGTCAAATTCAAGGTCACCAGAACATTCAGCATATATCATCCCCTATATTATTATTATGTTCACTTTGGATTCCTAACATGTGAAGTCGATAATAAGCAAAATCTTAGCTATTTTGTTCTCTGACTTTGAAAATGAGGTCAAAGGTCAAACTCAAGGTCACCAGAATATTCAGCATACCAGCATATCATTTCCTATATGTTCACTATGGATTCCTATGCTGTGATGTCAATAATAAGCGAGATATTAGCCATTTTGTGCTCTGATGGACGTGAGAGGTCCGGTAGCCATAAAGGCATTTCGGCAGAAATTACAGCTACTACAGCCACCTTGCTTGACCTGTGCTGAGGTTGAGAAGGTTTCATTTACAATAACTCAGGTGCAAGACATTTGAATTGCTCCTAGAAACACTGTACCACATCCCCTTTTATCCAGTTGCTGAATTGACCTATCCCAAATGCCCCCAAAAGTTGTCTGAGTTTCACAAATTACGTCAGAAAACTTCTCTTTGGCCAATAGTAACGTTTTGCCGAATACGTCGAAAATGACGTAAAAAGACTCGGACAAACTGGATTTGGGATAGGTTAATTAACTTGTATCTGTCAACTTTATCATAAGCCTTTTTATAGTTGATAAATGCCAGATAGAGTGCCTGTTTAGTTTTCCTAGCTATGTCAATGATAAGTCTGGTTGTAAGGATTTGTTCAGTACAACCTCCGTTTGGCTAAGGGTCTGATTGTTCAATCCTTGGTGTAAACCATAATTTTAGCCGACGGTTTGAAATTCTGTCATACAATATTGGGATTGCTGACAGCACCTTAATTCCACGATAATTTGATGGGTCACGCTTTTCACAATTTTTTAAAAAGGTGAAAACCTTCATTAAATCCATTGGAGTGGGTAGTCCCCTGTAAACACCATGTTAAAAATATTTGTCAGTAGTTATCAGGCATCAGTTTCAAAATCCCAGGGGAAATTCCATCAACACCTGCTGCTTTATTGGCTTTCAATCCTTTGATCGCTTCCATCACTTCAATAGCTTGAATTGGGTCATCTAGAACCGGTACATAACAGTTTGATATTGCGACATACTAGTAGGCAGATGGATCCGGAGTATCCTTTGGGTTCAACAACTCATCAAAATGAATACAAAATTCTGTTTTTCTAGGTGTCCCATTGTTATCCTCTGTGATTGCTGTATTGACTTTCCCCTTCCACCCAATAGCTGCCCATATGTCCCTGGAATTCCGATGATCAACAAGATATTTCCACTTGTCATGTGCAGTACTTAGATTTACACCATTGTTTCCTACTGGTGGAGTATACAAGGCTTTTGTTGCTGTGTAAATATTGTTCATAAGCTCTTTACAAGTCTCATCTACCGTTTTCCCTGGTTGCAAAATATCCAATGGTGATGAAAAAGAGCCTATTCAATTTTCCATTTCTGTGCTAATAGTAGCACGGCAGGTCAAAGCAAAACCTCCTGCAGCAGTGCGCGCAGAAATGAGGTCAAACTTGAGGTCGAATTTAAGAAAATCACTGAAGAATATACCTATAGCCTTCAATCACCTTCAGTATGATTCAAATGGCATAAACGTGTGGATTGGAACACTCCAATCTTTTATTAGAACGATGTAAAGTGAATCAAATGGTTGAAAAAAACGAATATTTTTGGGGAAGAAGGGGCGCTCTACTATTAGGACACGTGCCACTATTAGGACCAATACATATGAAAAGTGTTCATCGGTAAATGGGCCCGAATGTGTTCCCATGACAAGAAAACATATCCGGCGGCGGCAATCTGTCATAATTCCATATTATGACAGATTATGACCTGCTCAGTGTGCCCAAGACCAGAACTCTATGGGGTGACCGGGCTTTCGCAAAAGCTGCTCCAGTGTTTTGGAACAATCTGCCTATTCCCTGTCAGAACAGCACCATCTCTCGCTTCATTCAAACGAAGCTTAAATACTCACCTGTGTGACGTTGCTTTTCAATAATGTTATTCCATTAATGTTATTGGTTTTTTCAGTGTCTTACCGGGTATGTATAATATATTCATTTTCACTAACTCATCATTGTACAGCGCCTTGAGCAACGCTATGTTGGACGGGCGCTTTATAAAACTTTACTATTATTATTATTATTATTATTATTATTATTATACACCACAGTTAATACAATATCCTTTCAAATAATAGAGTCTATATCCATTACAACAAAGACTTACCCTCCATCACTGTCCCAGTCGTAGCACTCAAACTTTATTGGCCTGCAAACAAACACAGTGATATCAGATTGGCGCATATGGCCTGTAAACATATACACTGATATCACACTGGCTCATAATAGCCTCATATGGCCTGTAAACAAACACAGTGATGTCAGACTGGCTCACATGGCCTGTAAACAGAGTGATATCAGATTGGCTCATACAGCCTGTGAACAAACACAGTGATATCAGATTGGCTCATATGGCCTGTGAACAAACACAGTGATATCAGATTGGCTCATATGGCCTGTGAACAAACACAGTGATATCAGATTGGCTCATATGGCCTGTAAACAAACACAATGATATCAGATTGGCTCATATGGCCTGTAAACAAATACACTGATATCAGACTGGCTCACAATAGCGTCATATGGCCTGTAAACAAATACAATGATATCAGATTGGCTCATATGGCCTGTAAACAAACACAGTGATAACAGGTTGGCTCATTATGGCCTGTAGACAAACACAGTGATAATAGATTGGCCTGTAAACAAACACAGTGACATCAGAATTGGCCTGTAAACAAACACAGTCAAACACAATGATGTCGATCCAACATCATCTAACACCAAGTCAACAGTGGTATTTGTACTTGTGGTGCTCCAGTCACCTCGCACCAGTATTGGCAGCAATATATCAGTGAGTGTCTGTGGAACCCAGGCACACACAGCCAGAAAGTGGGTACTGGCTATATATCAAGGTAACAATTCTGAAGCACTCTGACCATGTTATACAAGCGCTAGTTAATCATTACAATGAGTACATACTTGTCATGATCCCCGTGACACAGCGCTCGCACTTTGAGACTCATGTGTCGCCAAGTTGGATTCAATGTATTCTTTATCACTTCTGTTTTGTGTATCACCGTGAAACTGAGAAAAAAAAACCATGCACAAACCAGTCAAGGCAATACACAAACATGAGTAGATGTGACATGGCAAACCAGAACTAAAGTGCTTACGTTCCGTCAGCATTAGCCCGAGAGATGACAAGATATGGATCAGACTTCCCGAACATATCTTTTTTGTCGAGTTTTGTGCCACTGAGTTGTATGGTGGCCAAGTCTTTACAGTTGGACATCTCTTCCGCTTGTACTGAGACAGATAAGAGAACATTTCTAGAGCAAGATTACAAGCAGGCATACACAAAGGATAATAAAAATCTTAGCATTTTTGAAATCAAACCCTATCTTCCATTACCTGTAATCATTCCAGTATTCTTAGCAATGCCACTGCAATTCAACAAAGATAAATGTCAATGAACAACAGCTGTAATAAACTACCAAAGGGAAAACCTGACAATCAACATTCAAACTTCTACAGAAGATCTTAGACTGACTCACGCCAATTTTCTGTTGACTTTGTTGCCCGGAGCACCGACAATTTCCCCCAAAGTACACTCCAAGCGCCCTAGAAAGTCCTGAAAAAAGTTGATGTGAATCACAGTATGACACCTGTACACAGCTCAGTGTTGCTGTACAGTACATGTTCTACATGATGTACCACAGTGGAG
Source organism: Terebella lapidaria (assembly GCA_949152475.1). NCBI lineage: Eukaryota > Metazoa > Annelida > Polychaeta > Terebellida > Terebellidae > Terebella > Terebella lapidaria. Next base: position 4,047,385 of record OX424555.1, read on the forward strand.
AGAACAAAAATAGATTGGGATAAAGGCACTCCACTTCTGAATAAATGTTACTCAATTATTCATACCATCATGTACCTACATGTGCATTTAACTTTGAGCTTGGAGAATCAACATCATAGCTGAAAAAAACACACAACCAAGTTATCAGTCATGTAGCTATATCCTTCACAACAATTTCACATTTTGAACATGTATATGCTATCTGTATACAATACTATGTACAAAACTCAATATAACTACTAAGAGTATATAATCATTAATATTATATTATATTAGACAAAACTTACAGTTCAAATTTGAGTTTTTGTGACTCTTCAAAATAATATTCCATCTCAAACTTTTTCACAAAATCAGGATTCAAATTATCCTTAATCATTTCAGTGCGGCCAACCTGTCGACACAAACACATCATATTATTTCCAAGCTCAGGTCAGGGTGGTTAATGATTAGTGACACAACTGTTAAATCAACACATTCAGAATTACTGTAGTCTGAGTGTAAATTACAAATATTCAAGATTTCAATTCACAAACGTGGGTTATGAATACTAACTTCAAAGAAGCTGTCTCTTCCGATGCTCTTTGTAAAAAGCACACACATGGGGTCAGACTTGGAGAATGTGTCACGATCTTTGAGATTCCTGAATAATATAAAAAATTTAATGCCTCATTGTCGCTTTGGACTCCACAAGACTGGGTCGCCGACGACAGCGTGGGTGTATCCCCCTGTTGCCCTATCACCACTTTTGCCCAAAATATGTTAATTCAGACAAATTTTATCACTGCTGATCCAGTGTCTTTTATCAGTGTCAAGAATAAAGTTCGTGTCGGGACTTAAATGATTTTGTTCCAAGCAGTAATATTCTTAACCAAATATCTTTATTACAAAATACCAAATTTTACCAAATATTTTCCCAAAATATATATTTTAACAAGAGTGGAATATGAAACCTTCAATCTCCAACATTATGCATGATTTCAATTGGCTACTACTATTCCTGCGGACTGTTGGCAAACACTATAACAAGTAGATTGTAAGCCACCTCTGACCAAGAATGTGAGTACCATTCATGATTTTTAGCCAGTTAGAGCAGACTCAAAGTTCCGACTTTTTTTTCGTCGGAAATTCAGCAGAATGGACCATTTCACAGAGCCCACTCGGACCTCATGAATATCTGGCATTACTCAGTAATTTCCGTAGTTCAAACAGACCAATGGCTACTGAGGGCAGAACACGCGCTCTCATGGCAGCGTAAAACCACACACGAAATTCCGAAGTTGTCTCAAGCAGCATCCGCGCGCTTAGCCGTGTGCACGCTCATGCAGTCACGCGATATATATGCAAAAAGACCGATGAGAATGGAAGAATGGGCATATACCAACAAAATGTGACATTTTGAAATCTATACATTTGTGTTTGTATAATATATTTAAGCCATACGAGTCGAGGCAAAGGTTTACTTTATCTAAATGCAATATGTGCACATTTATCGTTTGAAGTAAAACGGTTGAAATTGATTCAAAGCCCCTCGCTTCTGATTGGTCCAAAAATTTTTACGTTTTCAGACTTCCGAAATATTTGGCGGGAGTCCCTGTGAAATGGTCCATTCTGACACGGGAGGCATTTCGTCTTCGGGCTTTGGCCCTCAGAGAAGACTATAGACTCTATCGTTTGTCTAGATTTGTTTCTTCTTCATAATTTTGTAACTTTGCTAATGAAGAATGTGATTAACAGATTAAAAAGGATACATGTTAGATAAGATGTTAACAGGTTATTCATGAAATGTTGAACTAACCACTTTGGAATTTTGATACAAATCCCCTTCCATACTTGTCCATACTCCCAAGACGAGAGCGATAATAAGGGTCGACAACGTTCAACTTGAATATACGTTCTGAAAGGCGTATGTTTTCATGTTTTACATATCATTTTACCTGCATGCAACACTAATCTCGACTCTGGTTGCCGGAACAGCTGAGGCACCGGGTTTGAATGTAGAATCTGCCATTTCTTTCAGTTTCCGATGTGTCAAAACAAAAATTTCCCGTTTATGTATTTAGTTATCCGCCCGCCAGGTGTCAGCAGCACTCCAGAATCCATTACGTCACAAATATTGACCACTCGAGGCGCTGACGTCGATGAACACGCAAGTGATAGATAAAAATAGCCAGTTTTATGTTCAGATATAAATAGATCTAGGCTAGTTCTATATGTATGAACATACATGTGTGAATGTGATGTCTATATTTAACTTTTTACAACCAAATTTGCCAAGGCATAAATATGTGACACATCCCATGATTCAGTAAGGTTAGTAGGCCTACACGGGCCAATCTGAAACAAACCATGAAATAATATCTTAATATAGGCCTATACAGCTTCCATCTCAACTATGAAAATGATAAATTTTAACAGGTTGTCAGAACTGACTATTGCTATAATCAATTATAATTATTTATATTTAGAATATTTGCTATAATTAATTCAATTCACATCAGAGGTGAGCACCTTGATGGCCTGGGGTAACACCTCCTGATTAGCCTAGTACCTCCCACAACTCTATATATTATGCTTATGATTGATTGATTATTATGAGTATGGTTATGTTATAGTAGGCTAACATAATCAACACAAATATTCGGGGGGGGGGGGGGGGGGTGGTGAACTGGTAACTGAGAAGGATGATTTGAAGACATAGGCCGATACCACAAAGATGCACCGAGTGGAAAATAACTCACGAACACACACTTCAAACATATTATTTATTTTATTAAATGAATATACACTCACAGTCACAGTATGGAATGATTCAGAATGTTTGGTCTATTTGTAAACCACACAGAATCATGTTCATTCAAATCATACTTTCCAATAACAAAAGTTTGTGTAACATTTGCTAGCAAACATATTGACAAGGAAATATGAGGTGTGTTATGGTAAAATTGTGAAATTGGTTGTTGTGTTAAAAAGTGTTATTATTTTGTGATTGATTCTCATACATTTCACAGGAAATATATATTAAATATGTCTGAGGACAGCATACACGTACAGTAAAAGACGACACAAAACCAAAAATATTGTGTACATTAAAGAACATATCTCATTATAACATGTATAAATGCATAAAGAATGTATGATCTGTGTAAACAAAATACTCCTAACCAGTTATCACAATCTGAAATATACTATCTTATGAAAGCAAAAGAATTTGTGATTTGATTTCACAAACCTCATGAACACAACAGGTGTTTGATGAAGCCCATTAATCTAACAAACAGAATAAAATACAAGCAAGTACCAGGTAGATATAAGTTCACTCTCTCTTTCTACTCAGCAGTGATCAGCAGTCATGGAAAGTTACATTTATTGGTATGTACAAATGTTCATCGAATAAGAATGACCAGAATAATTGACTAGAATAATGCACATTGTGAGACGCACACACATTATAGGAAAGAATGACAGAACTTTTTTAATACAATCACAATGAGACAACATCCATGAACATGTAATTAATGGAATAATCAATTTTAATACCAGCAATGGAACACCATCAAATTCATATCGCCAACATATTTGTCCTTGCATTATGTTAATGATGCACATCTAACAATTTATTCATTTGTTCACTCAGTGAATAACTGTGATATAATGTATCATAAATGTAGTATGAAATCAGTCTGCACAAAACCATATAATACACATCAAAAACAATGTGTTATATTAAGATACCATCCTTATAACAAATATATTACATGTGAGACAATTCATGATACACATGTAATCACAACAAAAACTACATGCATAAAAATGAGTAATTAACATGCCAATGAATGATGTGATTGAAATTTATTTACATTAAAAAAACCTCCTAGAACTAGACACTTTCCAGTCGCTGACGACCACATGGGTGCCACACACAACATATTAACTTATTCAGTAGTATTGTTCTGTAATACAGAAATATCAGCTTTGTACTTCTGCATATACCCAGTACCATTCAGTTCACAATCAAGGGTAACTGAACTGATCATATTAGTCAAATTGAATTCATATACTAATATTTCACATTACAAGTGTTGTAATAAGTTACCCTTTCAAAAAATGATGGGATCTAGTTGAAGTCTATCATACGTAAAACATTCACAAGAAAATGTCTTTGGAATGGCCTTGATTATTGCAAATTGACTTTCATGGGGATACAAAACACCGAATATTAAGAAATGAGTTGAATGTAGGATGGCACCATCCCTAGCCGCTCTGTAGTGACTCCATGTTACCGGTGGGACCACCCACTGACAGACCGCCGATCACGTGAAGACGGTTCTGGAACGTGAGGTATGCACACGAGCAGTGAGCTGCAGGCATCTCCGGCAAACTCGTCCATGTGTTAGACGTCCGATCATAGACTTCTGCCGCACGCAGGGGCACTCCCTGGTTACCTGGCAACCAAGACACGCCTCGTCATGTAGCATCGATAGAGCACTTGAACAGTTATTAACATTATTTCATGCATGTTTAGTTCACATATTATATTTATAGCATACATACCTAATCCACCGGCCACAACAACTTGTCCGTTCAAGGCACCAGCAGCAAAGTCGCCTCGTTTTGTTGGCATTGATGCCACTGTTTTCCACTCCCCTGGTATTCAAATATAAGCATTTACATTCATTTTTTAAAATTGTATCAAAACCATTTCATGAAACGCAATTAAGCAAAACCTAAAGTATTAGAACAGAAATCCACTACAGTAAAGTGAATAATTCTTTCACAAACTAAGTACCGGTACTGTACTTTCCAAAAATAACATAACTATTCTTGTGTAATAAATTTAGGAATGTTGTGAATAAGAAGATATTAGATTATTATATTTTCCCTCCCAGTATCACAAATGGCATGTACGTTGTTCAATGTTGTAGATCTCATTCACATCGGAGAAGCCTTGTTGTGGATCCTCATGCAAGCCTCCTAGACTGTGGATGTAGTTGTCACAGTGTACATACAGAGCGAACACACGAGCTGTCAGAATGTCTGGTAGTTTTGTCCACTCATTGTCATCGAAGTCAAACATCTCGAATGCAGTGACAGGCGTCTTGCCTTGTCTACCACCTGACAGCAACAATATATTCACTCGTACAAGTTCTCAGTCAACTAGACGTCAAGGCCTAAAGATGCCTTGGAGGCATTTCGGTGTGATGAATAATTTATAATACTAGATATCGACGAAAATGAAAAATGTCGACAAATTTCGGGTCAAGGTCAAAGTTCATCCATAATACCCGCTAGACATGTTTGTCTAGGGCGACGAGTCCGAAAATACCATCCGTTTCGCTCTACGACGCACCGTTTCCGAGATATCGACGAAAACAAAAACTGCCGACTCGGCAAAAAAATTTCGGGTCAAGGTCAAAGTTAATCCATAATACCCCTTAGACATGTTTGTCTAGGGCGACGAGTCCGAAAGTAACGTCCGTTTCGCTCTACGACGCACCGTTTCCGAGATATCGACGAAAACGAAAAATGCCGACTCGGCAAAAAAATTCGGGTCAAGGTCAAAGTTCATCAATAATTCCCCTTAGACATGTTTGTCTAGAGCGACGAGTCCGAAAATAACGTCCGTTTCGCTCTACGACGCACCGTTTCCGAGATATCGACGAAAACGAAAAATGCCGACTCGGCAAAAAAATTTCGGGTCAAGGTCAAAGTTCATCCATAATACCCCTTAGACATGTTTGTCTAGGGCGACGAGTCCGAAAATAACGTCCGTTTCGCTCTACGACGCACGGTTTCCGAGATATGCAGGATGAATCAAGGATGACTCAGCAAAAAATTATTTCGGCCTCTAGGTCAAAGGTCGTTTGAGGTATCGATCCCAAAATCAATAGGGTTCTTCCCTGGTGATATATAAACCTCCGTGCAAAATTCTGCAACTATTGCCTGAATATTTTTTGAGTTATCGTCCGGAAACCAAGTTCCTCGATTTCATCCTCACGGACCTCACGGACCTCGGAGCCGGATCAAAAAAAAAAGTACACCCTAGAGATATTTGTCTAGGGCGACGAGTCCGAAAATAACGTCCGTTTCGCTCTACGACGCACGGTTTCCGAGATATGCAGGAAGCCTCAAGGATGAATCAGCAAAAAATTATTTTGACCTCTAGGTCAAAGGTCGTTTGACGGATCGATCCCAAAATCAATAGGGTTCTTCCCTGGTGGCATATGAACCTCCATGCAGAGTTCTGCAACTATTGCATAAATATTTTTCCAGTTATCGTCCGGAAACCAAGTCTTAAAATTAGCCTTGATTTCATCCTCACGGACCTCACGGACCTCGGATCCGGCTCAAAAAGAATAGGGTTCTTCCTCATATCATTTCTGACTTGCGGTGAAAATTTGACAAGGATCCGTCAAGGCAATCTAAAGTTATCGTCCGGAAACCAAAAGTGGCGGAAGAAGAAAAAAAAAAAAAAAAAAAAAAAAAAAAATTCTGCTAAAACCATAAAGGCATTTCTGCCGAAATGCCTTAATTAACTGATTATCACATGTAAATGTTGTGTGATATTATCAATAAACGGTAAACCCCACTTGTACAATCAGGAAACTGTAGACTTACCTAGCACATAAAGTTTGGATCCAATGAGGAATGTATGTGTGGCATATCTTGGAGTTGGCATTGCAGGTAACAACCTCCAGGAGTCATTGACAGTGTCATACTCCATTAGGTAATCCTTAGGGTTTGTATCCGCACCCATACCTCCAACAATGACAACCTTATTGTCTGCAACAATGTTTGAAACAGTAAATTGCAACATTTAGAACAGACAATACGATCATGTTCAAAACAGTCCATCAAAAGTTTGTTATGAACAAGCACAAGAATTCATAGTGGAGTCATATGATTGGACAAACCTCTGCACACTCCAGAAAGTCCAAGAAGCTGCTCTTTGAGATTCCTACCAGTCGACCACTTCTGTGCAACAGTATCAAAGATTTCAACGCTATCCAGTGGTTTCTGTGAGTGACTGATGCCGCCGAGTGCTACAATCCTGTTCCCCACAGCCACAGCACAGGTGCCCGCACGCTTGGTGCGCATGCAGTCCAGAGAGGTCCAGTTGTTCAGGATAGGGTCATACTTCTCCACATTCTCAAGAGGAGCACCGCGGACGTCACACCCACCAAGAATGTAGAGATGACCGCTAACTTCAACTGGTGTTGAAAACACTCGCTTTGTTGGCATCGCAGACAGAGATGACCATGAATATGCCATTCTGTCCTTCTGTATGGATTTCTGTACTTCTGTATGGATTTAAAAAAATACAATTAAATGTTCAAGGGTGATACGCATTACGCAATACCCCAAATCACAGAAAAAAACTAGACGTCAAGGCCTGAAGATGCCTTGGGGCATTTCGTGTGAGTTCTATTCCTAGCTAACATATACCTAAGAGACCGTGTCTAGAACCATGATGACTCTGAAACTGTCCGTGGTCAAAGTTTAAGTGACATACCCCACCCTAAGGCATCTTTGCGCTTCGCTCTACGACGCACCGTTTCCGAGATACGGCAAACAGGAAGTGCTGAGTCGGTGAAAAAAAATTCGACACCAGAAAGTCGTCTCGACCCAAGATACCCTCTAGACTAGTTAGTCTAGTGCCAGGAGGCTGAAATTAAGCTCCGTTTCGCTGTACGACGCATCGTTTCCGACATACAACCAAACAGAAAGTGCCGAGTCGGTGAAAAAACAAATTTGACACCAGAAGACGTCTCAGCCCAAGATACTCCCTAGACTAGTTTGACTAGTGCCAGGAGGCCGAAATTGAGCTGCGTTTCGCTCTACGACGTACCGTTTCCGAGATACGGCCGAACAGGAAGTGCCGAGTCGGCAAAAAAAATTCGACACCAGGGGTCGTTTCGACCCAAGATACCCTCTAGACTAATTTGTCTAGTGCCAGCAGGCCGAAATTGAGCTCCGTTTCGCTCTACGACGCACCGTTTCCGAGATACGGCCGAACAGGAAGTTCTGAGTCGGCGAAAAAAAATTGACACCACGTGTCGTCTCGACCCAAAATACCCACTAGACTAGTTTGTCTAGTGCCAGAAGGCCGGAATTGAGCTCCGTTTCGCTCTACGACGCACCGTTTCCGAGATACGGCCCAACAGGAAGTGCCGATTCGGCGAAAATAAATTCGACACCAGGGGTCGTCTCGACCCAAAATACCCCCTAGACTTGTTAGTCTAGTGCCAGAAGGCCGGAATTGAGCTCCGTTTCGCTCTACGATGCACCGTTTCCGAGATACGGCCAAACAGGAAGTTCCGAGTCGGCGAAAAAAAAATTGACACCAGGTGTCGTCTCGACCCAAAATACCCACTAGACTAGTTTGTCTAGTGCCAGAAGGCCGGAATTGAGCTCCGTTTCGCTCTACGACGCATCGTCTCCGAGATACGGTCAAACAGGAAGTGCCGAGTCGGCGAAAATAAATTCGACACCAGGTGTCGTCTCGACCCATAACACCCACTAGACTATTTTGTCTAGTGCCAGAAGTCCGGAATTGAGCTCCGTTTCGCTCTACGACGCACCGTTTCCGAGATACGGCCCAACAGGAAGTGCCGATTCGGCGAAAATAAATTCGACACCAGGGGTCGTCTCGACCCAAAATACCCCCTAGACTTGTTAGTCTAGTGCCAGAAGGCCGGAATTGAGCTCCGTTTCGCTCTACGATGCACCGTTTCCGAGATACGGCCAAACAGGAAGTTCCGAGTCGGCGAAAAAAAAATTGACACCAGGTGTCGTCTCGACCCAAAATACCCACTAGACTAGTTTGTCTAGTGCCAGAAGGCCGGAATTGAGCTCCGTTTCGCTCTACGACGCACCGTCTCCGAGATACGGTCAAACAGGAAGTGCCGAGTCGGCGAAAATAAATTCGACACCAGGTGTCGTCTCGACCCATAACACCCACTAGACTATTTTGTCTAGTGCCAGAAGACCGGAATTGAGCTCCGTTTCGCTCTACGACGCACCGTTTCCGAGATACGGTCGAACAGGAAGTGCCGATTCGGCGAAAATAAATTCGACACCAGGGGTCGTCTCGACCCAAAATACCCCCTAGACTTGTTAGTCTAGTGCCAGAAGGCCAGAATTGAGCTCCGTTTCGCTCTACGATGCACCGTTTCCGAGATACGGCTAAACAGGAAGTTCCGAGTCGGCGAAAAAAAAATTGACACCAGGTGTCGTCTCGACCCAAAATACCAGAAGGTGCCAGAAGTGCCAGAAGGCCGGAATTGAGCTCCGTTTCGCTCTACGACGCACCGTCTCCGAGATACAGTCAAACAGGAAGTGCCGAGTCGGCGAAAATAAATTCGACACCAGGTGTCGTCTCGACCCATAACACCCACTAGACTATTTTGTCTAGTGCCAGAAGTCCGGAATTGAGCTCCGTTTCGCTCTACGACGCACCGTTTCCGAGATACGGTCGAACAGGAAGTGCCGAGTCGGCGAAAATAAATTCGACACCAGGGGTCGTCTCGACCCATAATACCCACTAGACTAGTTTGTCTAGTGCCAGAAGTCCGGAATTGAGCTCCGTTTCGCTCTACGACGCACCGTTTCCGAGATACGGTCGAACAGAAAGTGCCGAGTCGGCGAAAATAAATTCGACACCAGGGGTCGTCTCGACCCGAAATACCCCCTAGACTAGTTGTCTAGTGCCAGGAGGCCGAAATTGAGCTCCGTTTCGCTCTACGACGCACCGTTTCCGAGATACGGTCGAACAGGAAGTGACGAGTCGGCGAAAATAAATTCGACACCAGGGGTCGTCTCGACCCATAATACCCACTAGACTAGTTTGTCTAGTGCCAGAAGTCCGGAATTGAGCTCCGTTTCGCTCTACGACGCACCGTTTCCGAGATACGGTCGAACAGGAAGTGCCGAGTCGGCGAAAATAAATTCGACACCAGGGGTCGTCTCGACCCAAAATACCCACTAGACTAGTTTGTCTAGTGCCAGAAGGCCGGAATTGAGCTCCGTTTCGCTCTACGACGCACCCTTTCCGAGATACGACCCAACAGGAAGTGCCGAGTCGGCGAAAATAAATTCGACACCAGGGGTCGTCTCGACCCAAAATACCCCCTAGACTTGTTTGTCTAGTACCAGAAGGCCGGAATTGAGCTCCGTTTCGCTCTACGACGCACCGTTTAGGAGATACGGCCAAACAGGAAGTTCCGAGTCGGCGAAAAAAAAATTGACACCAGGTGTCGTCTCGACCCAAAAACTAGACTAGTTTGTCTAGTGCCAGAAGGCCGGAATTGAGCTCCGTTTCGCTCTACGACGCACCGTCTCCGAGATACGGTCGAACAGGAAGTGCCGAGTCGGCGAAAATAAATTCGACACCAGGGGTCGTCTCGACCCATAATACCCACTAGACTATTTTGTCTAGTGCCAGAAGTCCGGAATTGAGCTGCGTTTCGCTCTACGACGCACCGTTTCCGAGATACGGTCGAACAGGAAGTGCCGAGTCGGCGTAAAAATAAATTCGACACCAGGGGTCGTCTCGACCCAAAATACCCCCTAGACTAGTTGTCTAGTGCCAGGAGGCCGAAATTGAGCTCCGTTCCGCTCTACGACGCACCGTTTCCGAGATACGGCCGAACAGGAAGTGCCGAGTCGGCAAAAAAAAATTCGACACCAGGGGTCGTTTCGACCCAAGATACCCTCTAGACTACTTTGTCTAGTGCCAGGAGGCCGAAATTGAGCTCCGTTTCGCTCTACGACGCACCGTTTCCGAGATACGGTCGAACAGGAAGTGCCGAGTCGGCGAAAATAAATTCGACACCAGGGGTCGTCTCGACCCGAAATACCCCCTAGACTAGTTGTCTAGTGCCAGGAGGCCGAAATTGAGCTCCGTTTCGCTCTACGACGCACCGTTTCCGAGATACGGTCGAACAGGAAGTGACGAGTCGGCGAAAATAAATTCGACACCAGGGGTCGTCTCGACCCATAATACCCACTAGACTAGTTTGTCTAGTGCCAGAAGTCCGGAATTGAGCTCCGTTTCGCTCTACGACGCACCGTTTCCGAGATACGGTCGAACAGGAAGTGCCGAGTCGGCGAAAATAAATTCGACAACAGGGGTCGTCTCGACCCAAAATACCCACTAGACTAGTTTGTCTAGTGCCAGAAGGCCGGAATTGAGCTCCGTTTCGCTCTACGACGCACCCTTTCCGAGATACGACCCAACAGGAAGTGCCGAGTCGGCGAAAATAAATTCGACACCAGGGGTCGTCTCGACCCAAAATACCCCCTAGACTTGTTTGTCTAGTACCAGAAGGCCGGAATTGAGCTCCGTTTCGCTCTACGACGCACCGTTTAGGAGATACGGCCAAACAGGAAGTTCCGAGTCGGCGAAAAAAAAATTGACACCAGGTGTCGTCTCGACCCAAAAACTAGACTAGTTTGTCTAGTGCCAGAAGGCCGGAATTGAGCTCCGTTTCGCTCTACGACGCACCGTCTCCGAGATACGGTCGAACAGGAAGTGCCGAGTCGGCGAAAATAAATTCGACACCAGGGGTCGTCTCGACCCATAATACCCACTAGACTAGTTTGTCTAGTGCCAGAAGTCCGGAATTGAGCTGCGTTTCGCTCTACGACGCACCGTTTCCGAGATACGGTCGAACAGGAAGTGCCGAGTCGGCGTAAAAATAAATTCGACACCAGGGGTCGTCTCGACCCAAAATACCCCCTAGACTAGTTGTCTAGTGCCAGGAGGCCGAAATTGAGCTCCGTTCCGCTCTACGACGCACCGTTTCCGAGATACGGCCGAACAGGAAGTGCCGAGTCGGCGAAAAAAAATTCGACACCAGGGGTCGTTTCGACCCAAGATACCCTCTAGACTACTTTGTCTAGTGCCAGGAGGCCGAAATTGAGCTCCGTTTCGCTCTACGACGCACCGTTTCCGAGATACGGTCGAACAGGAAGTGACGAGTCGGCGAAAATAAATTCGACACCAGGGGTCGTCTCAACCCATAATACCCATTGGACTAGTTTGTCTAGTGCCAGAAGTCCGGAATTGAGCTCCGTTTTGCTCTACGACGCACCGTTTCCGAGATACGGTCGAACAGGAAGTGCCGAGTCGGCGAAAATAAATTCGACACCAGGGGTCGTCTCGACCCAAAATACCCACTAGACTAGTTTGTCTAGTGCCAGAAGGCCGGAATTGAGCTCCGTTTCGCTCTACGACGCACCCTTTCCGAGATACGGCCCAACAGGAAGTGCCGAGTCGGCGAAAATAAATTCGACACCAGGGGTCGTCTCGACCCAAAATACCCCCTAGACTTGTTTGTCTAGTACCAGAAGGCTGGAATTGAGCTCCGTTTCGCTCTACGACGCACCGTTTCCGAGATACGGCCAAACAGGAAGTTCCGAGTCGGCGAAAAAAAAATTGACACCAGGTGTCGTCTCGACCCAAAATACCCACTAGACTAGTTTGTCTAGTGCCAGAAGGCCGGAATTGAGCTCCGTTTCGCTCTACGACGCACCGTCTCCGAGATACGGTCGAACAGGAAGTGACGAGTCGGCGAAAATAAATTCGACACCAGGGGTCGTTTCGACCCGAGATACCCACTAGACTAGTTTGTCTAGTGCCAGAAGGCCGGAATTGAGCTCCGTTTCGCTCTACGACGCACCCTTTCCGAGATACGACCCAACAGGAAGTGCCGAGTCGGCGAAAATAAATTCGACACCAGGGGTCGTCTCGACCCAAAATACCCCCTAGACTTGTTTGTCTAGTGCCAGAAGGCCAGAATTGAGCTCCGTTTTGCTCTACGACGCACCGTTTCCGAGATACGGCCAAACAGGAAGTTCCGAGTCGGCGAAAAAAAAATTGACACCAGGTGTCGTCTCGACCCAAAAACTAGACTAGTTTGTCTAGTGCCAGAAGGCCGGAACTGAGCTCCGTTTCGCTCTACGACGCACCGTCTCCGAGATACGGTCGAACAGGAAGTGCCGAATCGGCGAAAAGAAATTCGACACCAGGGGTCGTCTCGACCCATAATACCCACTAGACTAGTTTGTCTAGTGCCAGAAGTCCGGAATTGAGCTCCGTTTCGCTCTACGACGCACCGTTTCCGAGATACGGCCCAACAGGAAGTGCCGATTCGGCGAAAATAAATTCGACACCAGGGGTCGTCTCGACCCAAAATACCCCCTAGACTTGTTAGTCTAGTGCCAGAAGGCCGGAATTGAGCTCCGTTTCGCTCTACGATGCACCGTTTCCGAGATACGGCCAAACAGGAAGTTCCGAGTCGGCGAAAAAAAAATTGACACCAGGTGTCGTCTCGACCCAAAATACCCACTAGACTAGTTTGTCTAGTGCCAGAAGGCCGGAATTGAGCTCCGTTTCGCTCTACGACGCACCGTCTCCGAGATACGGTCAAACAGGAAGTGCCGAGTCGGCGAAAATAAATTCGACACCAGGTGTCGTCTCGACCCATAACACCCACTAGACTATTTTGTCTAGTGCCAGAAGACCGGAATTGAGCTCCGTTTCGCTCTACGACGCACCGTTTCCGAGATACGGTCGAACAGGAAGTGCCGATTCGGCGAAAATAAATTCGACACCAGGGGTCGTCTCGACCCAAAATACCCCCTAGACTTGTTAGTCTAGTGCCAGAAGGCCGGAATTGAGCTCCGTTTCGCTCTACGACGCACCGTTTCCGAGATACGGCCAAACAGGAAGTTCCGAGTCGGCGAAAAAAAAATTGACACCAGGTGTCGTCTCGACCCAAAATACCCACTAGACTAGTTTGTCTAGTGCCAGAAGGCCGGAATTGAGCTCCGTTTCGCTCTACGACGCACCGTCTCCGAGATACGGTCGAACAGGAAGTGCCGAGTCGGCGAAAATAAATTCGACACCAGGGGTCGTCTCGACCCATAATACCCACTAGACTAGTTTGTCTAGTGCCAGAAGTCCGGAATTGAGCTCCGTTTCGCTCTACGACGCACCGTTTCCGAGATACGGTCGAACAGGAAGTGCCGAGTCGGCGAAAAAATAAATTCGACACCAGGGGTCGTTTCGACCCAAGATACCCTCTAGACTAGTTTGTCTAGTGCCAGGAGGCCGAAATTGAGCTCCGTTTTGCTCTACGACGCACCGTTTCCGAGATATGCATGAAAGCCTCAAGGATGAATCAGCAAAAATTCTTCTGAGCTCTAGGTCAGAGGTCGTTCGACGGATTGATCCCAAAATCAATAGGGTTCTTCCCTGGTGGTATATGAACTCCCATGCATAGAATACTTGCCATTGCATGAATACTTTTTGAGTTATCGATCGGAAACCAAGTCTCAAAATAAACTTTGATTTCATCCTCACGGACCTCACGGACCCCGGAGCCGCCTCCAAAACAATAGGGGTCTTCCATGTAATATTTCTGACCAGTGGTGTAAATTTAGACAAGATCCATTCAGGCGTTCCCGAGTTATTGATCGGAAACCAAAACGGCGGAAAGTAGAAAAAAAAGAAGAAAAAAAAAAAAAAAAAAAAAAAAAAAAAAACCAGACAAAACCATAAGGGCATTTCGGGCCGAAATGCCCTAATTAAACAAATTACAATATTATGTTGATACCAATTATGTGTTTTTCTAATCAGGTTCAGCTGAGAACTCCGGACCCTGCATTAATATTGTAAGCTAGTTAAAACTGACTAAAACAGTAAAACTAGAAGGGTTTTTATTGGGGTACTGGTAAGCCTATAGACTGTATACATGTCTCGGCCGCCACGCAACTCGGTGTCTGTTGATTGCAATCAATATAGTTTATTTCGTTGTATAACTAGCGATTAATCGACTACCAAGTTAGTCGCGTTGCGGCTCAGTTGCGTGTAATCAGGTCATCACACACAAATCAGGTATTATAGGTATAGCCTAATGATAACCCTGTACGAGCTGTCAGTCCTAAATTGGCCACTTTTAGGGTCATATCTTTCAATAAATCGAAATATATGACGAGTGATGAAACAGGCTTTCTCCCTGTTAAAATTAGGTTCCTTCTGTATGTTTTCCAACATGTGCCTGTGTTTGTCATTGCCTAAGGATTCTGAGAGGAGTGTCTTAAATCTTGATGTAACATTGGCCGACAGTAGAGCACAGAGTCCCTAATTTGGCCATGTATTTTCTTGTTCAGTTGAAGCCATAATTTAGCTGTATGTTATAACAAATGACAAAACTAATATTCTGTGCCATGAAACAAAGCAACTAAAGATACTCGACAGTTAGAAATGAACACATTTCGATATTTCGACAGTTAGAATTGAACAGTTGGGATGAACACAATTTCAGGTATGGAAAGGATATTGGAGCCAATTGACCGTCTTGGCATCAATTAATGCATAGTATTGTACTGTAAACATTTAAGGATGCTCATCAGTAAGGATCCATGCCTTATCAGCAGAATTCTGGTATGTTTTGTTTGGCCTATAACTCTACATTTTGGTAATGGATTGCGCTGAAAATTGTTGTGTAGGTTCTATCCATGACTACAATGAATGGCCATATTGAAAAATATTAACAACAGCATGTTATATATCATCCGCATTGAAAATACACTGGGCAAAAGCAATTGATTGTCAATCGCATTAATAACGTCTATATCCGTTGGCATTGCAAACTCAACCGCAAACTACATCAAGAATTCAGCGACTCTAATATTTTCTAAGTGCAGTATAGAACCAAAATCACAACAACTTCTCACTCTGAGTACAACGTTCTCGACAGCTGAGCACTGACGGTATTTGCCATACGAATAATCCGCTGATCTGTACTTAGCGCTTCACTGACCAGCAGCACAAGACATTTTCACCAGATCGCAAGAGATATACACATTTGCACATGAATTTGACATGATTATCGATGGGATACTCAATATTCAAGGGTAGGTTATTGATCACGGATATGTGCACTCATTGCAGTTAAGAAACTACACCATGTAATGCTTCGTGCACGCAACGTAATTTACATTTGTTCAAGCAACATTCAACTCCATTTATATACTAATTTATCAAAGAAATCTTCAATCTCTTATTCACATCAGCTTCACAGATATATACAGAATATATATTTCAAATTTCATGTAAGTTTGTTATGAAACGGCCGAGATATGAACCAAAAATGCACGTGGTATGAAACCATTGAAATTACGTGGATCGTGCTCGATACTCAATCTTAATTTCAGTATTTGAACAATAAATTCAATGAAAGATTTGTATGCTAACATTTTTTAACCTCATGAATTTGGAAATAAATCTTGATAACCAATCAACCCACTTTATCACACACTCGTAGAAATTTAAAGGTTTTCACAATTGAAGGACATTATGGTGAGGGATGGAAAGAAAGGTCTTTGGCTGTACATTCAGCTGTTTGAAACCATGATAAAAGCATTCCCCCGGGATGCGGCCAAGTTTGGACTGACACTGTCAGTGACAGCTCGTAGACTCATCCATGGACTCATCAAGCCGCCTGAGCGATAATACAAGACACATATCTTAACTTTAAGTATTTATGTAACCAGCAACTATACGACACAAAGTTACATATTGTTTTAATATGGAGGTGTTCTTTCAAATATTTTTCGTTGAAGATTCGAAAGATTATGAACGATATATTAAAAATAGACAAATTTATGCAATGTTTACATTTTTTTTACAAGATCAGACTAGTTATTGGTAAAATGTGCATTGTGGATAAAACCCAGAACGCGCGATTGTCAGCGGTGGTTATTTCTTCAATGTATGATTCAAGTTTGAATTTTTTTTAGTTTTATTTAAGATAGCTAACTGGCAACTAAACCGATGCATTATTCGATTCTTCATAAGATGAAAGTCTGTCTTTTAGCGACTTTAATCTTCAAGATGTGAACTGGGCAGACTCTGAGCCCATTCACGGCAACCAGAACTTCTACGCTATCAAGACAGCCTACCTCAATGCATTTCAAGATCTTGAATTGGGACAAATTGTAAACTTCCCCACAAGATCTGACCCAGATCACACGCTAGACGCCTACTGCTCACAAACCGGCCCTCATTGATCCAGCGCTGCGAGCCCATAGGCCCACCAGGTATTAACGACCACGCCGCGATCATCAAAATATGCCCAGTCCGCAAAAATCCATCTGTGGAAGAAAATGGACATGGTTGCTATACGCGACCACATCAAAGCATTCGGAACATCATTCCATAAGGCCTTCACTTATGACACCCTAGCCCAGGACATGTGGTCGGTTTTCACTGATGAATTTCAAGACATCATGATAAACATGATCTCAACAAAGTGGCTTTCCATCGGATACAACCAGCCCTGGGTGAACACAAGAATCAAGCATCTTGCTCGTAGGAAGAATTAAGTGAGCTTTCGTCAATTTCTGCTCCAGCAAGAAATAAAAAGACAAACAGCACTTAATCACTCTGGCAAAACAGATGAAGAGGGAAAGCAGACAGGCCGTTCACAACTATCTGATGGACATACCAGACCCATCTACAGACCTAAACGCCAAACTACTGTAGGCCTACTCGTATGTCAAATCCTAGAAGAAGGATAACATTAGTGTAGGTCCACTTTGGGATGCGTATGGCCAAACATATTCATCCTCTGGTAAATGGCGAACATCCTGAATGATCAGTTTGCCACAGTCTTCAACATAGAAGATGTCCAGCCATCAACGCATGAAACCATGCCTGAAATCGACATCCACATCAATGGTGAAGCTAAGCTACTGAGGGACCTCAAGGCACACAAAGCTACTGGACCTGACGAAGTACCAGCTCAACTCCCCAAGGAAGCTGTAGATCAGCTCGCCTCAATAATAATCATGATATTCAGAGCTTCATACAAACAGTGTATATGGTCTCACCTGCCTGGCAAATGGCGAATGTCATCCCAATATTCAAAAAGGGGACTACGTGTTCCAAGCTATAGACCAAAAATCATTGACATCAATATGCTCCGAAGTGATGGAACACATCATCAATTCACAGATCATAAAACACCTGGACAAAAACCATATCCTGAGTGATACGCAACATGGCTTCAGGAAAAAAAGGTCATGCGAAACACAGCTCCTTTCATCCCAGCACTTCCTGGACAATCCCTGGACAACAATACCCATACATATGCCATCCTCTTAGGCTTCGCAAAAGCCTTTGATAAGGTTGCACACAACACCTCTTCTTGAAGCTCAAGAGAGATTGCCTAGACGACAAATCTCTTATATGGATCAGATCATTCCTCTCAGACAGGACACAGTCTGTATACTGTATAGTTCTGTCATTTGATGTCAAAATGGCCTGGCGTCCCACAAGAAAATGTCCTGGGACCGCTTTTATTCTTGGTCTACATCAACGAACTACTAGTATCTCAGGGTGTCTCTTCATCATCTACCCAACTGTTCACAGACAAAGACATAAGATCACAGGCAGATGCAGATGAGCCTCAGACATACCTAGGCTCCAGGAATGGGAGCATCAGTAGCTGAGTTTGAATCCACTAAAGTGCCAGCTCATACACATTACCAGGAAGGTAAGCTAAGGATAAGGAATCAGCTACCGTATCCATGGGCACACCCTGGCTGAAACTGACACTGCCAAGTACCACGGCGTCACCTTCCACAAGCACCTGTCATAGTCCCCACACATCAATGCTGTAGCAAAAGGGCCAACGGCACACGTGCATTCTTGCGGCGGAACCTTTGCAGAGCACGGACCACTGGTAAAAAACGGTCCTACGAGTCTCTCGTCCGTCCCATCCTTGAGTACTCAAGTATTGTTTGGGACCTTTGCGGAACCTTTGCAGAGCACGGACCACTGTTAAAAAACGGTCCTACGAGTCTCTCGTCCGTTCCATCCATAAGTACTCGAGTATTGTTTGGGACCTTTGCGGAACCTTTGCAGAACCTTCGCAGAGCACGGACCACTGTTAAAAAACGGTCCTACGAGTCTCTCGTCCGTCCCATCCTTGAGTACTCAAGTATTGTTTGGGACCTTTGCGGAACCTTTGCAGAGCACGGACCACTGTTAAAAAACGGTCCTACGAGTCTCTCGTCCGTTCCATCCATAAGTACTCGAGTATTGTTTGGGATCTTTGCAGAACCTTTGCGGAACCTTCGCAGAGCACGGACCACTGTTAAAAAACGGTCCTACGAGTCTCTCGTCCGTCCCATCCTTGAGTACTCAAGTATTGTTTGGGACCTTTGCGGAACCTTTGCAGAGCACGGACCACTGTTAAAAAACGGTCCTACGAGTCTCTCGTCCGTTCCATCCATAAGTACTCGAGTATTGTTTGGGACCTTTGCGGAACCTTTGCAGAGCACGGACCACTGTTAAAAAACGGTCCTACGAGTCTCTCGTCCGTTCCATCCATAAGTACTCGAGTATTGTTTGGGACCTTTGCGGAACCTTTGCAGAGCACGGACCACTGTTAAAAAACGGTCCTACGAGTCTCTCGTCCGTTCCATCCATAAGTACTCGAGTATTG
Source organism: Terebella lapidaria (assembly GCA_949152475.1). Lineage (NCBI taxonomy): Eukaryota > Metazoa > Annelida > Polychaeta > Terebellida > Terebellidae > Terebella > Terebella lapidaria. Next base: position 4,066,902 of record OX424555.1, read on the forward strand.
TTTGGGACCTTTGCGGAACCTTTGCAGAGCACGGACCACTGTTAAAAAACGGTCCTACGAATCTCTCGTCCGTTCCATCCATAAGTACTCGAGTGTTGTTTGAGACCTCCAAACAGCTCAAGACACCCGGAAACTGGAGATGGTTCAATGCTGCTATGTCAATACACCTGCAATGATTACAGTTGCACCAGTAGCGTATCGGGCATTATGACACAGATCAGCTGGGACCCTCTAGAAGAGTGCAGAGCAAAGGTCTTTGGACCTTGTCAGCAACACCACAAACACTTCGCCCAGATAATTGAGCAGTCTGACCAAGTTCTGTGTCCCGTACGCATGGACTCTGACCCACCAACACAGCTTTCTGCCAAACAGCATCAGGCTCTGGAACAACCTGGCAAATGACCTCGAGTACCGATTCTCCAAGCTTCGAGTCTGACGTGAATACTGAGTTTATCATTTTAATAGGAATATATGTAAAACTCAATTATTTTATCTATTACACAATCAGGTGTACTATTGTACGCAACTATATGGTACCAGATAGTATTTCTTGTCATCTTTTCTGTTACTGGAGTGTTACGGTTTATCGAACATCCAGGTATTCCATCAAATGTGTGCCAAATTTCCATATCAAAGAACCGTAGGGGCGTCACTTTCACAACGGGGTGATCATGGTGGTGTTTAATTCTGTTACTATTACGCATATTGGCTTGAAATAGGGGTGTCAAAGTCACAATTAAATGTGAGGAGCAACTTGCACTACAGAAAGTTTCACATAAAAAACAGTATAAACTACATGTACATGTATTACTCAATCATTATCATTCCGTGTGAACAAAATTACACTGGAATAATTGAAAATAGCTTAATAGTACATGTATATATCCATTGTTTACATGTGGAGACACAGATGCACAATTTTTCTCTGTATGTGTGTTTTGTTGCCTGATATATCTATGGTATACGCATGCATTTCAAAAACTAAACATTATATCCGTCATATATTTAGTATTTTGGCCATATATTGGTGAAAAATGCCGTTTTTCCGAAAGCGCATGGGCCACAATTTGGATTCGATTTTTATTCGGTGAAATGCCATATATTCCGAAAGATCGCCAAATGCCATATCATGGAAAATCCCGGAAGGTCGTGGATATATTATTCCATTTCCCATATTATCAGATTATATTGGCCTATATATAATATTATCATCATGATTCATGTAAATTAATATGGACATGGGATTCTGAAATAAACAATTGGAATCAATTCAACAAAAGACGAATTTTGAACTCACAACCTTCTGATTTGCTGGAGATGGTGAAAATAACGGTGATCCGGAGTTTTTTTTCAGCTTACAATCCACAATTTACACTCACGTAGAAACCCCGCCCTCTGGTGATTGCAGTGGCGCCAGATAGCGAGTGCCAGAAGACTTCTCGACAGACAGTGGATGGAAAGGAAGGCAGGTTGTCTTGTTCCTGCAAATTTTTACTGCTATTTGGTCTAAGATGTCACATTGGGCATACAGAGGCGAAGGAAATGCTCACATCGTTGTATCACACAAACAGGTAAATTGTGGGCACATGTGTGACAGATTCGTTGGCCGTTTTTCCTCGTGACATGCACTGACAGCTGAAAGGACATTCCCATCACTGCATCAGCCAGGCTCAGCTGCCCATCCGCATCACCGTGATGACGGCACCAGGCTATGTCATGTTCCCAATCCGCTGGCATGCTAGCCATGTTGCTGTTTCAGGAACATATGAAAATTCAAGATAACAAGTTTATTATTCAAAATAATAACTTGAATGTTTAACAGTGTTTAACCTTTTCACTACTCATGGTTACGCTGCGTAACCATACCACACCCCTCCTGCTGTACTGATGGTTACGCTGCGTAACCATAACTTTGGCAACCAATAGATGTATAGGTATCTGTCCAATGATTGTATTTAATGTTATATATACCCGAGAATGTACCTACACGCTAAACTAGCACATACATATTGCCACCGATTGAAATTCAGAAGCTTAATGGACTGTTTAGTTAGTTGAATAATTAACCTGTCATTAACCCTGTGACGTCACAAGTACCGATTACAATGGGTCGGATCACACACAATTTTCACTAAAACTTTAATATATCCATAACTAATCAAGATATTGACATGCTGTAAACACTATCAAAACCCACGATTTTCAGTTCATCACAAATATAGAAGACTACAAGTATTCAAGTAAAATGTATTGGTTTATATTTCATTACAAATTCGAAAATGGCTGTATGATAAAGAAAATGGAAATAGCCATCTGTTTGGTCCCTAGAATTTTTTCTTGTCTCCATGGTAACCGATGAAACGGTGTTGAAAAGTATACTATATAGTAATAGCACACTATAATATGACTTTATTTTCACACATAATTATTTTGACACATAAACATCTTTAAATAAACATATAGAAATCCTATCAATTCATACATGAATCGGCTCAGTATGGAGGCTGAGGGGTGAGTCAGTAGCGAAAAGGTTAAGATTTAACAACTTGTTTAAGATATAAACTTGAATATCCAAGATGAAAATTTTTATTTTTGAACTGACAGACAGTATGACCAAGCCAAGGCCCTGTAAAATCAGCGATTAATTGAATATTTTATCAATTGTACATGTAGTTGGCTGGTTGGAGTGGTATAGTGTGGTTAAACCATAAATTGTGCATATTGTAGCCTTATTTCAGGACATATTTTCATACTTCTATAGTTTTGTTCAACACATTATATGCTGAGCAAAGCCTTCAGTTTGATTGCTGAAAATAAATCTTGGGTTAAAAAGGATAACTTCATGTTAATAATACAAATCTAAGCTATTCATTGTTGCTAAATTTACTATTTTTTACATGCTGTGATGGAGAGACCCTTAAAGACCTAGTAGCATGCCGATGAAAGTGCTTTTCATTTAAACTGTTATGAATAGTTTTCAATGAATACGAACGAATTTTACAAATACAATCAATGGGTTTCGAGATATCGAACCAAATAGGCACTACTTCCGTAAATTGCCGAAGATTTTGATCCTGATTTTAGTGTGGGTCACGTGGTTTGTGACGTCAGTTGAGGCAGACCTGAAAGTACATGTAGCCAGCAAGATAAACTGCATGTCGCATAATCATTCCCCTGATGTATGTTTGACAATTCAAGTGAAGGGGTGACATGGCAGAAATGCGGCATTTCTTGTTTTGATATTTAGAATCAGTACTATTTATTCACCCAGAACGGAGGTTTGTTGAAAAGCAAAATGTCCAGTATTTGCTGGTTTTGGCGTGTTTTCTGTTGAATCGCATGCATTTTGAAGTGACTTTCCGTCTTTGAGCTAGCCACCAAATTACGTATTTTACGTTTTCGGCGAGCCATCAAAGCACATTCTGCCTCAACTGACGTCACGATTACGGAAATTGCCGAAGATATTTCTTTCATCGGCTGGAGAAGGCGATTGTAATACTGGCTCAATACACTCCATTACATGTCGCTGTTATTAGCTACCAATTAACGCGAACACCTTTTTTATCACCAAATGTCCATAATGTTTTTATATGAACAGGAATAAAACCATAATGGTACCTTGCTACTATGACTTTAAGTTCGAATACTCAAGGTCATCGGAGATCATCATAGGGCAATTTGAAGGTCACAAAAAGATACACTATATATGACTTCCCATTTGTTCCTAGTACAAACATGAACTGTATTTTCAACAGTTTTTGTATCCATAGAGCAATTCACTCAATATATGGACATAACTTTGAAGGTCTTCTTTGGTGAAGTTCAGTGTCACCCTAAGATCAGCCCACAAAATTAGAACTTTTTTCCAGGAGCCAAAGGGCTCCTTTTGACTCCTATTCAACAAATTTTAGGAGCCCATTGGCTCCTGGAAGCACAGTTCAATATTAGTTTACAGATTTTCATCAGCCATGTGGCTCATGGGCTCTATTGCATGGGAGCAAATCGGAAAAGTTGGCAGCCTATTTGGCGACCCACAAGGGACAATTTTGTGCCCTGCATGATGTATAGGATAATGCACAAGGACGAGGGTCTCTCGCCAATAGTGACCGAGTGCCCGAAGGGCACGAGGCCACTATTGGCGAGAGACCCGCGTCCGCGTGCATTATCTGACTTAGTCCAGGGGTCCCTATTTGCAGAAATAGTAACCTGCTGGTAATTCTGTTCAATAGTAACCTGTCAACAACAAAGGAAACGGCCCCAACCATGCACTAAAACAGAGATCATATATGGTTTATGTATATATGATCTTGAATATTCAACTAATCAAGTTGAATTTTCAATTTACCTTCATTATTCAAGTTGTTATCTTGAATATTCACCTTGGTTATCTTGAATATATTAATTTTGTTATTTTGAATATTCAATTTGTTATCTTGAATGTCAGCTTGTCATCTTGAATTATACTGCTTGCCGGTATATCATATTGAATATTCAACTTGCCAACTTGAATATTCAAATTGTCATATTGAATCATATTCAACTTGTCAACTTGAATATTCAAATTTAAAGAAAAGAAATTGTATGGCTGCCAAGGCCCATAATACACCCATTGCACTATTGGAAATGTGGTATTATCCCCCTATTGTCTTTCCCCCAACATGGCCTTGACATTGTTCAAATTGCTGATTGTCCAGAGGACTCAAATAGGGTCTTTTGCTAATACTACTGCTGCTCATCCAACGAGACTCTTAATTGAGTTTGTGTTCTCGCGTTTTAAGCCTTTTTGGATATACTAGTAGACGACTGAGTCACACAACAAACGTATTCCCGAAGTGAGCTAAGCGTTTGGTAAGTAAATTACCAAAGATGATGAGATGAATAGAAAGTGATCTCAATGGCTCTATGAGCATTGTCAAGGCCAGGTTAGGGGACAAACAATAGGGCGATAATACCAAATTTCCAATAGTGAAATGGCTGCTAATAGGCTGTTATACTATATACCGTATTGGACTATTGGTCCTAATAGTGGCACGTGCCCTAATAGTAGAGCACCCCTCTCTTTTCCCCAAAAATGTTCAATTTTAGTAACCTTGTAATTCATTTCATACCTTTCCAATAAGATCTTGGAGTGTTTCAATCTACACACTTATGTTATCGAATCATAATAAAGGAGATTGAAGGCTATAGGTATTCTATTCATAGATTTTCTTAAATTTGACCACAAGATTGACCTCGTTTTTGCGTGTGCTGCTGCAGGAGGTCTCGTCTTGGCTCGCCGTGCTACTATTAGGACCAATACGGTGGGCCAAATGGGTTATCTTTTTCTTTGCTGTTTTTTTTTTGTCCTGTGAAACACACGACTCAGGTAAGACTCTGGGAATGTACATAGAATGAAAACTTTGCAGAATTCTTTGTAGTTGTCCTAAAATATCAATAATTAGAGCTGTTGACTGTCTTCGAGAAAATATTGCGTATTTAAAAAAAACAATGGTACAAAATATGACTCAGAATGACAATGAACCAGAAAACTTGCTCAAATCATATAATAGCACACACAGAAAAAAACGTTGAAGACTGGGTTTAGTTCAATAATTTACTATCAGGGACGTGGGTGAATTCCTTCATTTGATACCCCAAAATATTTTATCTACTTCATAAATACTATGATTTCATGATTTTCCCACTATGTATGTATTTGGTCATGGTTTATCAGAAATCACAGATAGTAAAAGCACTATACTCTGATTTTTCTAACTCGTTTACACAGTTTTTCACTGATATTTTCGCGATGCTAAATGCTATCGTTCTATAACTTGGCATACTTCACCTGAGGGTCAAGCGGCAATTCCCTACCAAATTTGAGATTTCTATCCAGAAAATTGAAAAAGATGGCAATCTACCTCAATGTTAAATTTAACCCTGTCATTTGATTTCTGGGTCCGCACACAATTTTGTGCATTTGCTCAGTTTTGTAGTGGTGTAATCTTTCACAATCAACATGTATGTGTAGATTACACCCCCAATGTGTCTTCTGGTCTAAAATTACAACAATCCTCCGATTCCTGATAGATGTTAACAGGATCAAATCCTCGAATAAGCTCAGATTCTCGAGATCCCGTTTTCGGCTGAAATTTAACATTGGGGTAGATTGCCAACTTCTTCAATTATTGCGATAGAAGTCTGAAATTTGTTACAAAATTGCCGTTTGTCTTCGAATTGAAGTATGCCAAGTTATAGAACGATACCATTTAGCATCGAAAAGATATCGTCAAAAACTAGTGTAAACAAGTTAGAAAAATCAAAGTATAGGTGTTTTTGTTGGATACCGGTTCAGAGATACATCACTTCCCCACTCCTCTCTCCCAGTTGTAAACAAACTGCAAATTTACAGGCATGTCAATAATTCTCATAATATCAGTGTTAGTGATAATTATGCTAATGATATTGCACAGAATTTGACCTTTTACTGTCCTGATTGACCTTTATTTATGTACATGTAGCCGAGTAGCTTTGAGCCTGGCATCATGGGGGGCCAATCCTGTATCAACAGCTCTCGTTTCCATGGTTACTGAGTCAGTTGATGCACTGAAAAGCTGTAGTCACATTTCACTTGTTTTACCAGGATCAAGAAGATGTCAGAACACGAAGTCGTGACCAGTGTATTATAATGTCATCTGTGATGACTATCTGACAGCAAAACATGATGTTATTTATATGGCAAATAGATTGAATACAATGACTACAAGTCCAAAATAGAAATAAGCTTTATAAATCATCCTATTCATGATTAGAAATCAAAAGATAACACTTGACAATTGGCAAATATTTGTATGTTGAGCATCATGTTTAATAGTAGGAGTAGTAGCAGTTTATTGACATAAATAAAAATATGATATAGATGTAAGATTATACTTATCATTGGTAAAACAAATATATAATTATGTTCAAATAATATTATATTCTTGTGAAAGCAGGTCATGAGAGTAAATTACAAGTATTTGAGCTAAATCTGATTTCTGATGTGTATACATGTACTACACGTGAGGGTGATCCAGATAAAAGGCTACCGGTACCAAACAAAATGCAGAGACCATGATAAATCTATGTGTGTTCGGTCTACAGAGCTTTATTACGACATAAAAAAAGGAAGATAATTGCTCAATTTAACAACACATATTCTTGTTGCAAATTGAAAGTATTATAGACATTTTGCTGTGAAAATATTTTGAACAATATAGCTGATCAAAAAGCTTATGATAACACCTAACGCCTACACCTACAGCATGTTCGGTAGCCTTTTTTTAATGGATCACCCAGTGATTTTTTTTCCAAAATGTTTGAACGTTTAGTATGTTGATTTCAAAAGATGATACAACATTTTGTTGACGATAGCAAGGCGTTAAATAGTTGGTGTTTGTTGAATAGTTGGTGTTTGTTTGGCAGTATATACACAGACTTTTGCATGGTAATTAGTTTAGAATCCCAGTGAAAATAAGAGAATATTGTGATGACTTAAAAAATCATACAAGTTTAGGGACTACATGTACACATACTATATTGGTAAAAAAGGGCTCATCCTTAGAATTTTTTGCCTGCACCAAACAGACAAAACCACATTATATTTTGTTTTGCAAAGTTTGCACTAAACAATACAGCTTGCTCGGTAACTCTGTTGTTGGATGGGTTTGTTGCGTTCGGTTCTGCCAGGACCCAGGTGATCTCCGCAGTAATTAATTGAACCTTGAGGTGACAAGGATGCACCCCGTCACCCACGCTGGACCGTAGCTCTAGAGTTAGTGCCCCGCAGCAGGCGTGGAGGACATTGTCGGGGCCGTTTGGGAAGTCACAAAGTCACGGGCCGAGGTGATCCTCTACGTCAGATATTGACTTATTGACGAGTTTAATGAACTGTGAGTAAGCCGATGGTGGTCTTGTATAGCCACTGTATGATTGATGAGGGCTCTTTACCTAAGTGGCGGGATATTGTTGGTTGAAATAATGGCTTAGAACAGGTGAAATGCCACTAAATGTGCAGTTGTGACACATTTTCAACTGTTGGGGAAACAAAATCAGTTTCACAGGTCATTCTGCCCTGTTGGTGTTTAGGAAACTATAAATGCCTTCAATGAGACCGAGTTAGTAATAAGTCATTATCATGTGATCATGTCTGTCAATTACTGAACTGGGCAATGAATCGTAAATAAAACATGAGATCAGCAGAACTGTTTCATTGAAGGCAGTAGAGACGTTTCCTACTGAAAACAGCCTGACATTATCATGATCAGAATATCTATGTATTGCTATAGAGAATGGTAGAGCCTGGTCTCTCAAGTGGCCAGAAGGTACAGAAAACATTTGTGTGTTTGCGAGGATCCACTTGCATGCAGCCAGGTTGTATATAACTGTGTGAAGTGCCGGTGGTTTTTGAGTACTCTCGTATAAGCTCACAGGAATCCTGACGTAGATAGTCCGCGCTGGGAAGTAATTAATGTTTGTGTAAATACCACAGAATCTGCAAAACACCTTTGTCTGGTGTTGTAGACTGACCCGATTTATCAGACATTGTTGTTTGACATTACCCCAGTTACTTAGACTACTTGTTCTGTGTGTGCATTGCAAAAACGGGACACAACCTAAAAAGTTAACCTTGAATTTGTGGGAGGGTTTCAGATATTTACTAGTAATAGATAGTTTTTGTGATAAAAACAATAGTCTAAATCTTCATCAACAGGTTAATGCAGTGCATGTACTAGTATATTATGTACTCCATAAATTTATATAAAAAAAAACTATTTTTATAGACTACAGAATTTGACAGTTTTATAGCATTTAAAATTAAGTAGATAGAAAGTAAGTAGAAAGTAGATCTGAATGCAGAATACATGTAACAACATAAACTACCGGTATGTCACTGACAGGACCATTGGTCCTCTTTTGTTGTTTACAGAAACACATTGTCTACCGCATGTTCAAGAGGAAAAAGAACGGAATCTCATGTCGCAAGAAGTTCAAGGTTCGGATTCTTATTTACGTAAACTTACAAATATTGGCGTCCCTAAATTCTGCTATTTCTAGTACTTTGATCAGAATAACTTTTTCAGTTTAGAAAATGAAATAACATCAGTTTACGGATTTGTGAACATGTTGAATACAATATAATATTTATCGGATTATAAATGGAAAACTGTTTATTCAATTTATGCGAAAGAACAATGAAATATTTGGTATAGCTGCTATAGTGTCTTCGTACTGATAGTAGTAATGCTAAGAAAAATTCAATCATTACCAAATACATGTACTAACAAAGTCAAACATGTACATGTATCAGTATGTAAAATGTGATAATCTTCAAGCAGACGGATTACCAGCATCTCAGGGAGAAAGTTCTGAAATATTTGGCGTTCACCAGGAATGTCATGTTACCGAGGATCGACAAGAAGTATCTGCACTGCGGGGTGAGTTACCATGGTTACTCGTCATCTGCCCTGACTGCCCACGCACGGATCTATTGATCTCTGACAAACAGCTCAGAACATACTGCAATATTGGTGGGTTGTTGCTGTCAGCTCGCTGAGCTTCATTCAATAATTGATGGTATGTCCTGGTCCATTACTTCAATACCTGGCTATTGGTGTCAGTCTGTCTGTGTGTCTGTCTGTGCGTATGCCTGATTGTCACATTCTGTAAGTAATGTCAAATGTTCACATCACCATACTGTTTGGAGAGTGTATAAGTATCTGTAAAAATCACAATGCCTTTTCTGTAATGTAAATGATTACTAGTACTGATGGCAGCAAGTTGGGAGCAGTTATAATCTAATCCTGTGGCGAGCTTTGGAACAAGGACATAGTTGATCATGTTGATGAGATGTTAAAGTTAATGAATAACTTTACTGGTTAACATAGTTAAGTGAATCTGTTGGAAACTGTTGGTGAGATGATAAGTTAGTGAATAACTTTACTGGTAAACATGGTCAAGTGAATTACTGTGACAAAAACAATAGATACGGCTTGAAACTTCTATGATAGAGTGGGGAGTGAAGATTTTCTGTCTGCATGCACAAGTTTTACATTCACATGATTGGGGCATCAGGGGGATACACCCACTTGGTTCTCGGCGAGCGGTGGACGTCTAGTTGTTTCATACTTTTCTGTTAATTTCAATTACTAAACAGTTTGCACTGAAAATTTTTTGAGAACACACAAATTTTAGCACATCATTGAGTTTGCTTCTTGGCAGACTTTGTTGGTTTATGTAGTTGCTTGCTATAATTACTAATATCTGGTTTTACTTTCACAGTCACTGGTCGAAATTTCACCACGTCTTGCTCAGAGCATAAAAGCTAGCTTAGCCAACCGGCCTGGTAAGCACCTACAGATCTGCTATCTGTACTTTCAAAATCTGATGCTCACAATGCACCATTTAGTTTGTTCACTGCACGTTGAATGAATTTCAGTTTTCCAAAATATCATCTTTGATGTTTTGAGTTTGTTGCCTGTTCTGACAGAGTACCGCAAAGACAAGGAATTGGACGAGAATTGTCCGTACGTCCTCGAGATGCCAGATTACTGCCACGTCAACCAAGCCCTCCACAACCACACCAGTCCCCACACAAAGCTGTCACACCCAGTCTACACTATAGAGATCAAGGTACAGTAACCATAACAACCACACCAGTCCCCTCACCAACTGTCACACCCGGTCTACACTATAGAGATCAAGGTACAGTAACCATAACAACCACACCAGTCCCCTCAACAAGCTGTCACACCCGGTCTACACTATAGAGATCAAGGTACAGTAACCATAACAACCACACCAGTCCCCACACCAACTGTCACACCCGGTCTACACTATAGGTGTCAAGGTACAGTAACCATAACAACCACACCAGTCCCCACACCAAGCTGTCACACCCGGTCTACACTATAGAGATCAAGGTACAGTAACCATAACAACCACGCCAGTCCCCACACCAAGCTGTCACACCCGGTCTACACTCCAGAGATCAAGGTACAGTAACCATAACAACCACACCAGTCCCCACACCAAGCTGTCACACCCGGTCTACACTTTAGAGATCAAGGTACAGTAACCATGACAACCACACCAGTCCCCACACCAAGCTGTCACACCCGGTCTACACTATAGAGATCAAGGCACAGTAACCATAACAACCACACCAGCCCCCACACCAAGCTGTCACACCCGGTCTACACTATAGAGATCAAGGCACAGTAACCATAACAACCACACCAGTCCCAACACCAAGCTGTCACACCCGGTCTACACTATAGAGATCAAGGTACAGTAACCATAACAACCACACCAGTCCCTACACCAAGCTGTCACACCCGGTCTACACTGTAGAGATCAAGGTACAGTAACCATAACAACCACACCAGTCCCTACACCAAGCTGTCACACCCGGTCTACACTATAGAGATCAAGGCACAGTAACCATAACAACCACACCAGCCCCAACACCAAGCTGTCACACCCGGTCTACACTATAGAGATCAAGGTACAGTAACCATAACAACCACACCAGTCCCTACACCAAGCTGTCACACCCGGTCTACACTATAGAGATCAAGGCACAGTAACCATAACAACCACACCAGTCCCAACACCAAGCTGTCACACCCGGTCTACACTATAGAGATCAAGGTACAGTAACCATAACAACCACACCAGTCCCCTCACCAACTGTCACACCCGGTCTACACTATAGAGATCAAGGTACAGTAACCATAACAACCACACCAGTCCCCTCACCAACTGTCACACCCGGTCTACACTATAGAGATCAAGGTACAGTAACCATAACAACCACGCCAGTCTCCACACCAAGCTGTCACACTATAGAGATCAAGGTACAGTAACCATAGCAACCAAAAAGTATTTTCCTATGATTAGTGGTAACCTTTGTTGTACAATGTAAGCAAAGTTTGGGTTCTTCCTCCTGTGTTTCAGTGTTTCAGTCCTGTTTTGGTTGATTACGTTGCTATTTAAGGCATTTCGGCAGAAATGCCTTTATGGTTTTAGCAGAATTTATTTTATTTTTTTTTTTTTTTCTTCTTCCGCCACTTTTGGTTTCCGGACGATAACTTTAGATTGCCTTGACAGATCCTCGTAAAATTTTCACCACAAGTCAGAAATGATATGTGGAAGAACCCTATTCTTTTTGAGCCGGATCCGAGGTCCGTGAGGATGAAATCAAGGCTAATTTTGAGACTTGGTTTCCGGACGATAACTGGAAAAATATTTACGCAATAGTTGCAGAACTCTGCATGGAGGTTCATTTGCCACCAGGGAAGAACCCTCTTGATTTTGGGATCGATCCGTCAAACGACCTTTGACCTAGAGGTCAAAATAATTTTTTGCTGATTCATCCTTGAGGCTTCCTGCATATCTCAGAAACCGTGCATCATAGAGCGAAACGGACGTTATTTTCGGACTCGTCGCCCTAGACAAACATCTCTAGGGTGTATTATATTTTTTGATCCGGCTCCGAGGTCCGTGAGGTCCTTGAGGATGAAATCGAGGCTGATCTTGTAACTTGGTTTCCGGACGATAACTCGAAAAATATTCAGGCAATAGTTGCAGAATTTTGCACGGAGATTTATATATCAACAGGGAAGAACCCTATTGATTTTGGGATCGATACGTCAAACGACCTTTGACCTAGAGGTCGAAATAATTTTTTGCTGAGTCATCCTTGAGGCATCCTGCATATCTCGGAAACGGTGTGTCGTAGAGCGAAACGGACGTTATTTTCGGACTCGTCGCCCTAGACAAACATGTCTAAGGGGTATTATGGATGAACTTTGACCTTGACCCAAAATTTTTTTGCCGAGTCTGCATTTTTCGTTTTCGTCGATATCTCGGGAACGGTGTGTCGTAGAGCGAAACGGACGTTATTTTCGGACTCGTCGCCCTAGACAAACATGTCTAAGGGGTATTATTGATGAACTTTGACCTTGACCCGAATTTTTTCTGCCGAGTCGGCATTTTTCGTTTTCGTCGATATCTCGGAAACGGTGCTTCGTAGAGCGAAACGGACGTTATTTTCGGACTCGTCGCCCTAGACACACATGTCTAAGGGGTATTATTGATGAACTTTGACCTTGACCCAAAATTTTTTTGCCGAGTCGGCATTTTTTCGTTTTCGTCGATATCTCGGAAACGGTGCTTCGTAGAGCGAAACGGACGTTATTTTCGGACTCGTCGCCCTAGACAAACATGTCTTAAGGGTTTTATGGATGAACTTTCACCTTGACACGAAATTTTTTTGCCGATTCGGCATTTTTCGTTTTCGTCGATATCTCGGAAACGGTGCTTTGTAGAGCGAAACGGACGTTATTTTCGGACTCGTCGCCCTAGACAAACATGTCTAAGGGGTATTATGGATGAACTTAGACCTTGTCCCCAAATTTTTTTGCCGAGTCGGCATTTTTCGTTTTCGTCGATATCTCGGAAACGGTGCATCGTAGAGCGAAACGGACATTATTTTCGGACTCGTCGCCCTAGACAAACATGTCTAAGGGGTATTATGGATGAACTTTGACCTTGACCCGAAATTTTTTTGCCGAGTCGGCATTTTTCGTTTTCGTCGATATCTCGGGAACGGTGTGTCGTAGAGCGAAACGGACGTTATTTTCAGACTTGTCGCTCTACACAACATTTATCTTATATGTATTATGGATGAACTTTGACCTTGACTAAAAAATTTTTTGCCGAGTTGGCATTTTTCGTTTTCGTCGATATCTCGGAAACACTGAGTCATAGAGCGAAACAGACTTTTTTTTCGGACTCGTCGCCCTAGACAAACATGTCTAAGGGGTATTATTGTATCCCCCGAACAAAGTTCGGCGGATACTATGGATTTGGCTTCGTCGTCCGCGTCCGCGTCCGCGCCTGCGTCCGCGTCCGTGTCCGCGTCCGCGTCCGCAGAGATTTTCTTGTGAACGCGCTACAGGCCGCAATTCTCACCCGATCACCATTATTTTTTGCAGGCACATATATAATGGTAAGATCCCGACACCAATCGATTTTGGTTGCCGTGGCAACTGAATTGGTCGTTTGGGGACACATTTTGCATTGAGAACAACCTGTTTGAGACACATGGCTTGTGAACGCGCTACAGGCCGCAATTCTCACCCGATCACTATTATTTTTTGCAGGCACATATATTATGGTAAGATCCCGACACCAATCGATTTTGGTTGCCGTGGCAACTGAATTGGTCGTTTGGGGACACATTTTGCATTGAAAACAGCCTGTTTGAGACACATGGCTTATGAACGCTCTACAGATGGCAATTTTTGACGAATCTCGATAATATTTGGAAGTGTTGTTGGGAAGGGCTGTCACACGAAATCGTTTTTTAGAATGATCATATAAATATTAATATGTTAACAGCCTAACTTATTACAGAATTTTGAAATATTCATTTTGACATGTACGATCATTCCAATAGCCTGTACAGTGGAAGGTAATGACACTGGTTTCTTGTTCAGAATGGAGAACTGAAGTTTTCAGTGAAAACAGGACAATATTACTGAATAAGTTAACATTAGTTTTATTTGTTAAGTCTATTATTGTCCACAATAAAAATAGTTAAGACGAGAAACGTTTATTATTAAGCTCAACAAGGTAAAGGTTTTGTCCAGTACAAATTTCATGGGTGTAACCGAATAAGTTAACATTATTTTTAATAGTTAAGTCTATTATTGACCACAATAAAAATAGTTAAGACAAGAAATATTTATTATTAACCTCAACTAGGTAAATGTTCTGTCCAGTACAAATTTCATTGGTGTAACCGAATAAGTTAACATTATTTTCACTAGTTAAGTCTATTATTGACCACAATAAAAATAGTTAAGTCTATTATTGACCACAATAAAAATAGTTAAGATGAGAAATATTTATTATTAAGCTCAACAAGGTGAAAGTATGTCCAGTACAGATTTCATGGGTGTACTGAATAAGTTAACATTATTTTTACTAGTTTAGTCTATTATTGACCACAATAAAAGTAGTTAAGACAAGAAATATTTATTATTGGGCTCAACAAGGTAAAGATTCTGTCCAGTAGACATTTTATGTCTGTAACCAAATAAGTTAACATTTTTTTTGCTAGTTAAGTCTATTATTGACCTCAATAAAAATAGTTAAGATGAGAAACAATTATTATTGAGCTCAACAAGGTTAAGGTTTTGTCCGGTAGAAATTTAATAAGTTAACTTTATTTTTACATGTTAAGTCTATTATTGACCACAATGAAAATAGTTAAGACAAGAAATATTTATTATTGGGCTCAACAAGGTGAAGGCTTTGTCCAGTAGAGATTTTATGTTTGTGACCAAATAAGTTAACATTTTTGCTAGTTAAGTCTATTATTGATCACAATAGCTTTTTATGAAAACATTGATCAACTTTTACTTTGAATTTCAACTTGAGACCATGTTTGGCACAAATTATGAGTTAAAATATAACTTTATATGGTGAAAAATTCGATCTGGCTCCAATTTCGTCATCTTGAAATGCAGTTTTGGTCAACTTTTACTTTGAATTTCAACTTGAAAGCATGTTTGGCACATATTATAAGTTGAAATATAACTTATGACGAAAAGTTCTATCTGGCTCCAATTTCGTCATCTTGAAATGCAGTTTTGGTCAACTTTTACATTGAATTTCAACTTAATACCAAGTTTGGCACATATTATGAGTTGAAATATAACTCAAGGCAAAAAGTTTGATCTGGGTCCAATTTCGTCATCTTGAAATGCCGTTTTGGTCAACTTTTAGTTTGAATTTCAACTGGAAATCAAGTTGGGCAGGTATTATGAGTTAAAATATAACTCATGACGAAAAGTTTGATCTGGCTCCAATTTTGTCATCTTGAAATGCAGTTTTGATTAACTTTTACTTTGAATTTCAACTTGAAACCATGTTTGGCACATACATGTATTATGAATCGAAATATAACTTATGGTGAGAAGTTCAATCTAGCTCCAATTTCGTCATCTTGAAATGCATTTTTGGTCAAATTTTACTTTGAATTTCAACTTGGAACCAAGTTTGTAAAATATTCTGAGTTGAAATATAAATAGGTGAAAAGATTGATCTATCTGTATTTTCGTTATTTTATCAAACATGTCGAATGGAAATTCATATAAAGAGATTTCAGTGGTGATTTTGAATTCGACCTTCAATAACCTCGGAAAATCAGTGCAGCAGTTTGGTGGGGAAAAGAAAACAGTTGTGACTTGAGATTTAACATTTCTCTGGTAATCTTTTTTAGCCCTTGCTCTAGTTTTTCACACTTGACAGTGATATATTTGGGGCAACAGAGATGATAGGGCTACGGGGGATACACCCAATCGGTCGTAGGCGACCGGAAGCGTCTAGTTTTAACGGTAAATTTTTTTGCGGAGTCGACATTTTTTATTTTCGTCGATATCTAGTATATATTATAAATTAATCATCACACCGATATGCCTCCAAGGCATCTTTAGGCCTTGACGTCTAGTTTTGGTTGCAGCCCAAATGGGGATTTCTACCAACATCCGAGTACATCTCTGCTGCCAACCGAATTAAATACTCAGTGTGCCGATACTGTATGCACCAATACCAGAAGGTTTGTGTCATGCTGGGATGCTGTGTGTTGAATGTTTGTCAAAGAGTTATTGTACAAATCGCTGCAGTTGATTGGTATTGTTTTAATTACCCGGGTGACCTGATGAAGTTTGTGTTGACAGATAGCCACAGGAAAGTGGAAGCACCATAGCTACTACTGCCCCTTGGATCTCTTCTCTGGGTAGGTATCCACGGTCACCATGGCAACGGTTGCTGTAGTTGGTATAACCTGAAGTATCCGATCATTACAGGAGCTCTAGTCACTGTTGTACATGTGCACTCCTAACTCCTTCTGTTCTGGTCCTCAGAGACAGAGCTCGAATGAAACATGCTCTCAAAATGATGTTCGCAACACCTCAGAACAACTTGAGAATTTTCAAGGTGCGTTGCTGTGATAACAACTTGTAGTTTGTGGTATGTTTTGAAGTAAATGTTTGTTCTTGAAATCTGCAAAGATTGGTTTGGAACTGGTGCTAAATTCGTAGTGTTTAGTGTTTACATTATGATTGATCATTATGTTCGAACATGTACATACATTTTGACATGTACATATACAATAAGTTTGTGGTGGTTCTGTTTTGGTTACATTATGACAGTACCTTATGTTGACATTATGATCTATTGTAGGATGGCAAAGTTTTGTGGAATGATCTGATCCATGAGCTGAGAGACAATAGCGAGGAAATTTTCCTGCATGAGTTTTTCCAGGGTGGTGAAGTAGAAAACTCCCAGGACATCAAATCCTACAGGTTAGCAGCTTGTCACATTATGATGAAACTGTTCAGTGTTTATACGAAAACAGTTGATACATATATACTACCAGTCTTTTTTGGTACGAAAACTGATTGATCCCCTTGCTGTTTTGATTGTGTGTATCACGAATCATCACAATGTTTAGTTACATATTCCCTCACCTCCAGAGCACAGTTCGAGCGGTTCCTGGAGCTGTTAGTTGACTGTTTGCTTCATGACGGCTCAGCTCACGAGACTGCTCCCCTCCCAGAGACTACACCCCTCTCTGCTGTGATACAGAATGGACACTGTACGGGCCGGCGTCGCTCGGAGTCCGACTCAAATGGGACCGCACACCTGCACGATTCAGATTCTCACACTAACGGATACCTGTCTGACTCTGGTAGTCGCATCAATGGTCGTGTGTTCAACTCAAACCTCAAGGAGTGCTATATCAATGGACATGATGATGAAATTTTGGCTCAAACTTGTGCAGCAAGCACTTACAAGAAACAGAACGGGTACACTTTCAATCCAGCTAACAACTCAAAGGGTGGGTGTGACTGAATCACGATTAGATTCCAGTTACCTTTGACTGTCATAGTCTAACTGACACCCATACAGGTTGTATATTTCCATGATTGCTCCAGTTTCAGGGTTGCCAAAGGGCTGTGTTTTGTCGCAAGTGCTCAAGGTTCAGCTGCTTGATGACATCGACATCGAGGGGATACAGCCGCTGTATGAGATCGTGAAGCAGGAGATGGAACAAGCTAAGGTCGCGGGCAAAAGGTAAGTTGTGGTGGTGTTCAGGGGTCAGATTCACAATCACAGAAACTTTTCCTGATCATGAAGACAACAGATAGATCTCTATGAAGGGATCAGATGTTTGGCAATGATCATATCTCATCATGACAATGTACAATTTCCAGTTAGCTTAAAATAATAACAAAACATATGTAAATATTGCAGATACCAGAAATTATTGTTGAGTTTTGCATTCAATTTGCAGATGCCCGTTTGACTTTATTGGACCGTATGATGCTAACTGGTGTCCGACAGGTGCTGCCCCCTATACAGACACGCCTGACGGCATCATGTATGCTGTGAAAAAGGTTAGTGTGGCAGTCATTCACCAGGGGCAGCACTAATTGTGCCTATTGCCACTCAGTCACTAGGTGGCTCCACTCTAGCCTATCATAACTTGTAGTCTGACTTACCTCTGACATATGGTTATGTTAAATAGACACTGGTAATATTTTCCCGAAAGAGTGGACATGTTATTGTATCCCCCCGAACAAAGTTCGGCGGATACTATGGATTTGGCTTTGTCGTCCGCGTCCGTGCCCGCGCCCGCGTTCATGTCCGCGTCCGCAGAGATTTTCTTGTGAACGCGCTACAGGCCGCAATTCTCACCCGATCACCATTATTTTTTGCAGGCACATATATAATGGTAAGATCCCGACAACAATCGATTTTGGTTGCCGTGGCAACTGAATTGGTCGTTTGGGGACACATTTTGCATTGAAAACAGCCTGTTTGAGACACATGGCTTGTGAACGCGCTACAGGCCGCAATTCTCACCCGATCACCATTATTTTTTGCAGGCACATATATTATGGTAAGATCCCGACACCAATCGATTTTGGTTGCCGTGGCAACTGAATTTGTCGTTTGGGGACACATTTTGCATTGAAAACAGCCTGTTTGAGACACATGGCTTGTGAACGCTCTACAGATGGCAATTTTTGACGAATCTCGATAATATTTGGAAGTGTTGTTGGGAAGGGCTGTCACACGAAACCAATCGTTTTTTAGAATGATCATATAAATATTAATATGTTAACAGCCTAACTTATTACAGAATTTTGAAATATCCATTTTGACATGTACAATCATTCCAATAGCCTGTACAATGGAAGGTAATGACACTGGTTTCTTGTTCAGAATGGAGAACTGAAGTTTTCAGTGAAAACAGGACAATATTACTGAATAAGTTAACATTAGTTTTACTAGTTAAGTCTATTATTGTCCACAATAAAAATAGTTAAGACGAGAAACGTTTATTATTAAGCTCAACAAGGTAAAGGTTCTGTCCAGTACAGATTTCATGGGTGTAACTGAATAAGTTAACATTATTTTTAAGAGTTAAGTCTATTATTGACCACAATAAAAATAGTTAAGACAAGAAATATTTATTATTAACCTCAACAAGGTAAATGTTTTGTCCAGTACAAATTTCATTGGTGTAACCGAATAAGTTAACATTATTTTCACTAGTTAAGTCTATTATTGACCACAATAAAAATAGTTAAGTCTATTATTGACCACAATAAAAATAGTTAAGATGAGAAATATTTATTATTAAGCTCAACAAGGTGAATGTATGTCCAGTACAGATTTCATGGGTGTACTGAATAAGTTAACATTATTTTTACTAGCTTAGTCTATTATTGACCACAATAAAAATAGTTAAGACAAGAAATATTAGGTTACCGGACCTATGGTCCGATAACCTATTGGCATGGCGTTGCGTCCGTCGTCCGTCGTCGTCCGTCGTCGTCGTCCACATTTTTATCTTTTTTGTTTACGGGCGAATTCTTCTGAAATTTTGCACAAAAATACTTAAAAATAATTCAAGAAGGAGGTATTTTTTAGTTTTTTGATTTTCGCATTTTTTTCAAAATGGCGGCCGTTTTCGACGAAAAAATGCCTGATTTTGGACTTTGGTGGCCATTTTCTCAAAATCTGTTCAGTAACTTTTTTTCTTTTTGATACATAACACTCCAGATATGTACTCCTATGATGTCTATAAATTTCGTTGCGCTTGAATCGCTCGAAGTGGACCATTTTGGCCCAAACTCGGCCCAAATGGGACTTTCCCATGTTAAATTCTCCTATGCTTTATAATGGGACACATTATGCCTAATATCTCACTTAATATTGAGATTAGAGACTAGGAATCAATTATGGACATATAGGAAATGATATACGCTGAATATTCTTGTGACCTTGAATTTGACCTCTGACCTCAATTTCAAGGTCAGAGCACAAAATGGCTGATATCTCGCTTATTATCGACTCTACAGCTTAGGAATCAATTGTGGACATATAGGAAATGATATGTATGCTGAATATTCTGATGACCTTGAATTTGACCTTTGACCCCATTTTCAAGGTCATAGGACAAAATGGCTAATATCTCGCTTGTTATCGACTTTACAGCTTAGGAATCAATTGTGAACATATAGGAAATGATATATGCTGAATATTGTCATGACCTTGAATTTGACCTTTGACCTCATTTCCAAGGTCACAGGACAAAATTGCTAATATCTCGCTTATTATCGACTTTACAGCTTAGGAATCAATTGTGAACATATAGGAAATGATATATGCTGAATATTCTCGTGACCTTGAATTTGACCTTTGACCTCATTTTCAAGGTCACATAACAAAATGGCTAATATCTCGCTTATTATCGACTTTACAGTTTAGGAATCAATTGTGAACATATAGGAAAGGATATATGCTGAATATTTTCGTGACCTTGAATTTGACCTTTGACCTCATTTCCAAGGTCACAGGACAAAATTGCTAATATCTCGCTTATTATCGACTTTACAGCTTAGGAATCAATTGTGAACATATAGGAAATGATATATGCTGAATATTCTAGTGACCTTGAATTTGACTTTTGACCTCATTTTCAAGGTCACAGGACAAAGTGGCTAATATCTCGCTTATTATCGACTTTACAGCTTAGGAATCAATTGTGAACATGTAGGAAATGATATATGCTGAAAATTCTCATGACCCTGAATTTGACCTTTGACCTCATTTTCAAGGTCACATGACAAAATGGCTAATATCTTGCTTATTATCGACTTTACAGCTTAGGAATCAATTGTGAACATATAGGAAATGATATATGCTGAATATTGTCATGACCTTGAATTTGACCTTTGACCTCATTTCCAAGGTCACAGGACAAAATTGCTAATATCTCGCTTATTATCGACTTTACAGCTTAGGAATCAATTGTGAACATATAGGAAATGATATATGCTGAATATTCTCATGACCTTGAATTTGACCTTTGACCTCATTTTCAAGGTCACAGGACAAATTGGCCAATATCTTGCTTATTAGCGACTTTACAGCTTAGGAATCAATTGTGAACATATAGGAAATGATATATGCTGAAAATTCTCGTGACCTTTAATTTGACCTTTGACCTCATTTTCAAGTTCACAGGACAAAATGGCCAATATCTTGCTTATCAGCGACTTAACAGCTTAGAAATCAATTGTGAACATATAGGAAATGATATATGCTGAAAATTCTCAGGACCTTGAATTTGACCTTTGACCTCATTTTGAAGGTCAACAAGACAAAATGGCTAATATTTTGCTTATTATCGACTTTACAGCCTAGGAATCAATTGTGAACATATAGGAAATGATATATTCTGAATATTTTAATGATATTGAATTTGACCTTTGACCTAAATTTCAAGGTCAGTCATTTTATTTTCAAAGTCAGATTACAAAATGGCTTATATCTCGCTTATTATCAAATTTACAGCTTAGGGGTCCATAGTGAACATATAGGAAATGATGTATGCTGAATAGTTTGGTGATCTAGAATTTAACCTTTGATCCCATTTTCACGGTTAGAGATATGGCGATTTCAGTGGTCACCTTGAATTTGACTTTCAACTTTCTCGGCTTAACTCTGTATATTTCTCCGGTAACCTTACTAGCCCATTGGGCTAATTTTTTATTATTGGGCTCAACAAGGTAAAGATTCTGTCCAGTAGACATTTTATGTCTGTAACCAAATAAGTTAACATTTTTTTTGCTAGTTAAGTCTATTATTGACCTCAATAAAAATAGTTAAGATGAGAAACAATTATTATTGAGCTCAACAAGGTTAAGGTTTTGCCCGGTAGAAATTTCTGGGTGTAACCGAATAAGTTAACTTTATTTTTACATGTTAAGTCTATTATTGACCACAATGAAAATAGTTAAGACAAGAAATATTTATTATCGGGCTCAACAAGGTGAAGGCTTTGTCCAGTAGAGATTTTATGGCTGTGACTAAATAAGTTAACATTATTTTTTCGCTAGTTAAGTCTATTATTTATCACAATAGCTTTTTATGAAAACATTGATCAAATTTTACTTTGAATTTCAACTTGAGACCATGTTTGGCACAAATTATGAGTTAAAATATAACTTATGGTGAAAAATTCGATCTGGCTCCAATTTCATCACCTTGAAATTCATATAAAGAGATTTCAGTGGTGATTTTTAATTTGACCTTCAATAACCTCGGAAAATCAGTGCAGCAATTTTGGTTGGGAAAAGAAAACGGTTGTGACTTGAGATTTAACATTTCTCTGGTAATTTTTTTTAGCCCTTGCTCTAGTTTTTCACACTTGACAGTGATATATTTGGGGCAACAGAGATGATAGGGCTACGGGGATACACCCAAGTGGTCGTAGGCGACCGGAAGCGTCTAGTTTGTCATAGAATACTGGTAACTGAATAGGTGTTTAATTGTGAACTAATGAATTACTAATTATATCATACACGCCAACTGGAAGTTCAGTCAATACTACCTGGTAATCAGATTGACCTATACCAGATACACTCTCAGTATGCAAAACCACACTGAAAACTATTCATAGTTGGATTGATCCCCATTTCTCAACATGCAGTAAAGCAAAATATTACAAAATTGTATTTGAGATACAAATTAATACACCTCGGGGTCCAGACTGATTTATCACTATACCAAATTACACTTTGTAATGTGCACACATTTTACATGTACCGGTAGGTTACTAATTAACATATCCTCCAAGAATATATGAGATTGTGAGAGGGCAGGAGGAATGTGCGAAATATTTGAAAAGATTAATTTACCCATTCGCACATCTAATTAATGTTTCCTGAGGGATAAAATCTGAATTCACAACCTCATCTTTACTGTCATGTGCTCGACACGTTCATGTCTAATATATGTGTCTGACACACTCCTTATGACTCGTGAGGCACCATGTGTTACTATTGCTGCCTTGATATTCAATGGGATGTTATTAACTCGCAAGTGTGGGTAATGTTACATAACTATTGTCCTCAAGTGGGCCAACAGTGGGCTATTGTCCCTTTGGCTTTATTCTGAGAAAACAATTACCTTGAGGGAGGGTAATCTATATTCAAATTAGGCATGTGCTGAATGTAAAGCCTAGCACTTCTCTGTCCTTTGAATGGGTGCAATGTCTTTGATTCAGAAATTTGATCAGCGACTGAAGAATATCACCTGCCCAGAACCTATTCCCTGTTGGCCACCGACCAAAGGATCAAATTTAGCTTGTTTGTATCATACCTGGCTATACATGTACTGTCTTTATTCCTTTAACCCTGGCGTCTGTATAGAATTGCATTGATGAGATACCTGTAGAGGGGAATGTCGTGTTGTATGTATACAGACAAAGACAGCATCGAATTCTGTCTCGCTATCACCTGGCCTGTGTCTTTGATGGTCACGCCATGTTTGGTGACCATTATTGACCACACTATATAGCTCCTGTCTCTGCATCCCAGGGGAGGAGGAGGGGGGTGGTGGCAGAGGGGATATGACGTATGTGGGCGCCTTGACTAGGTGTTCCTTTCCATCCGCTGTGCTGCCCATCTGCCTGGCGGTGCCTGTCTTGGGAAGACTCACCCACGCACTAGGATTAGTCGTGTCTTCCCTGCCACAAATCTGATTGTCAGACCAAAATATCTGACCCAATTCGCCTCGCAGGCTTCCCGTGGTCGCGTGGAGACGACTCCCGAGTATGTCAATCTTCCCCGCGGCTGAGCGCGATTTTCCGGCCGCAGACGTCTATCTTTATGCGGACATCCTGACATTTCACAAGCACACACACTTGACTGTTATCCTTTTATCTGGCGAGTATTTCTGAATCAAGTCTGAACATTGCTGGAAACAAATTAATTTCTACTTTTGGAATCCAAATTGATTTGGAAGGTTCTCATCGCAGACAAAAAAGACATGTCGTTGACACGGACAGCATGAATGACGAATCTACCTCCATCTCAAAATATTCCATAGGAATCCATACCCACCAGAACAAAATGCTATTTTACAGAAAATCACTACACGGAAGAATCAGTACATTATCTGCCTCAGAATTTTGAAACAAGTGTTATCGAATCAGTGTGTCATACATGTAATATTCCAATAGATTTGGTACATGGTTTAGTTTGTTTCACAGAAATTGTATTAATCTAGAGTTGGCCATGTAGCTTATGAATGATGTCCACATTACCTCTTGAATTCAAGGTTGTACAATGTTAAATCCTCATGACTGTATCCCCATAGATTCATCTCTTCATGGACTTGTCAAGCTGATTACATTCTCAGTTTCCTCTTTCATGGCAGAGGGGAAAATTGAATATAGATGATTTGATCACTTAGATTAATCTCATTCTATGGAAAGGTAAAAGTTTATTATCATCACTCAGTGGCCCCATCCCCCTTACCATTCAAGGAGTCATAATAGGACAAATCACATACATTAAACCTATCAAATGATAACCTGCCACCTTTGCGAAATCAAATGTTTTATGCAATGTTTCTGTAGTGTGTTTCCTTGACAATGTTAGACAACATCATAGAAAAATAACTTATTGAATCAACCTCAGCTGTTGGTGTCATATGATTCCTGCTGCTTCTGTTTCATTGAGACATCTCATGCAGTGTATGGTCAGCATTACTGAGTTTTTCTCGCAATGTTTATTATATATCTTCCCCCAGATCAAGCAGTTTCTGGTGTCAAGAAGTGCCAAAGACTGCTCCATCATGATCTCCATACAGCAGCGCTCGGAGTCCGCATCCAGTCGACCAGTTCTCCTGGAGTCCTCAACCCAGACACCGCTCGTACCCGCCCTGGAGTCCCCACCACCCCCCACACACGGTGCTCCTAGTACAGAACCCGACCCTCACGGCGTCACCACGGAGACGGCCGACCCTGCCCGCTACGACCCCGTCCAGCGTTCAACGTCACAGAAGTCTGACTCGTCCTTCCTCGTCTCGGACGGCGAGGGCCAGCACCACCTGGCCTCCATCGCCGTCATCGACCTGGACCCGAAGCCTTTCGAGCGCCTGCCCAGCTATATCGCGGAGGACCGTGAGGTCGTGCTGGCCTACACGTCCTTCCTTCGTCAGCGAGACACGCAGCTCTGATGTCGGAGCGCAGTAGTCAGTAGAAACACACCGCTCGCTTCAGTCGTAGATTTGGGAATGAAGCATTGGCTCACGACTTATTGAATGTAATAGACAAAAGTTTAATTTAAGGCATAGTGCAAGCACAGATGTTCCAAAGTGTTGCAAATGACCAGCAAAAATATCATACAGCGAAAATATTGTGCAACAAGTAATTTGGACATTTTGGAATAAAAAGAATTCTTTAATGTGAAAATGTCAAAAGTTTTCCTCCAAAGTTATTCATGTACAATATATTATGTCTCACAATGTATTATGTCTCGAACAGGACCACTTCTGAACAACAGTAGAAATGATCAAATACTAGAAGTGTGAGTGAGGAATCTGATGAGGTTTTTGTGTTAGAGATATTTTTGTGGTAAGATGTGTGAAGTGTCAACAAAAAATGTTTGTTGATATCAAGAGAAACTGTTCAATATAAAAAAAAGTTCAAGTAGTAAAATAGATTAACACTGCATGTATTTGTCAAATATTTTTGCCTATTCTTGGGTTCACTGATTTCTTGCGTGTTCGTGTATTTTTGGGTTTCATCGTAGATACAGCAGTTATAAATAGTATAATATGTTAAGTGAAATCCACCAAAAAAAGCATGCTTCAATGTTCATATTCTCTGGTCAATGTGTGATTCTTGGTTTGTTTTGCATTTCAGTTGCTGTGTTCTTCCATTAGTTATCAACTTATGTTATGCGAGTATTTGTTGTGATGCATGGAATATTGCATTGGTTATAATCAGCTTGTCTATTGATTGCAATATGTCCACATGGCGTGATGTTTATGAGTTTTTCCAGTGTCAAACTGGAACAAAGTATTATCACCAGAACAGATCTACATCTCTTGTCATTACGATATGTAGGAAAGTAAACTTTGTTGTTTTATGTTTGGTGTACTGAATACACAAGACCGCTAATGACCCAAGGTTTCCTTGCGACCCAGTCAGTGGACAGACCACTAAAGTACCTCAGCTGTCAGTCTGCCAACTCCCATTCACTGGCTGGCCAATAAGTACCTTTTAATGTGTGCCAAAGGAACAAAGAAAGCAGATTAGCGGCCAGTTTACACAAGATACTTTTATCTCTTACATCACCTAGACTCCCCCCCCCCACAAGTCCCACAAGTACTGATCCAATACACAGCTGAAACCTGGCCCAGTTCTTTGTCTGTCCTGTCCTGTGTACAGCCAGGGGCAGCTTTCCCAGGGCGGCAGCAGTAATGATCACTGAGGCCTGGAGAAGTCCCCCCCTTCACCCCTGCCTGCCCACCCTTCCTGTCACCCCTGGAAGCCAGTTTAATCAGTGTCAGTCTTCCCTCCCTCCCTCCCTCCCTCTCCGCACCTACCCTGGCATGCACGCGCATACAATCAGACACGCATTCTTCCTGGAAAGTTTGTTTGTGTGCGTCACGGAACTACCATCTGTTGTCCTGGCAACCCACCAGGTCTTTTTGTCAGGAAAATTATCACATTTCATTGCTGACACCTTTGTCTGGAAGTTATCAAGTTGACTACTTAAACTACCTCTTGACTTTGCTGATACTTGCCTGAATAAAAATCAGATTTTGTATGATTTTATAAAGTAAACACCAGAAAGAAATATGTTCTAAAATCGTAAAGCTATATAATACACTTATGTGCTTTGTAACTGGATATAAACTGCCACAAAGCAGATATCATTTGGTGGCTAAATAATAATGTATAATTTTGGTGCAAGCTCGTCAATTGATGATGCAAATATAATTCTATATTTTTGGAACAATGTGTATTAAGATAATATACTTATGAGGTTTTGATAATTTTATATTCCAACCTTCATATTGAACATTATATTGGATAGATTTGTAAGTTGGCCCTACAAAATGGATAGATTTTGTGCTAGCAATTTGTTCGGTACTTTTGTCTTGTGTTCGTTCTGATCTGTGTAATTATTTGTTGTGACTTTTTATCATGTATTGTCCTGAAAGAGTTGTGAAACAAGGAGACACAAAATCAATTTCGTGTTTGAAGATGTATCGACGTGTTGTATTCCATTCTATTGTTTGTGTACGTTTGTCGTTCTGGTCTCTATATTTCTATTGTTTTGGTGATAACAAAGAACGTTCAAGAGTTGTACATACGTCTACAAGAGGAAGCTATCTTCAGGTGAAGTATTCTCTGTGGTGTGCAATTGTTGCCAGCCTGCAATAAAGTGTACTTTGTGTTGTGATCTGAAGTAGCCAAGTGTGATAGCTTCATGTTGTTTGTGGCTGGTGTACAGTAGATCTATATTGTTGACAATATTAAGTAGCCCAGAGTATTCTGTATTCTGTACGGGCATCATCTGTGCGACTGTAACCCTTTCATACAAAGGGACTTCAATATGAACATACATGTAGTTGAGTCTCAGACATATAAAACTGTACTAGACAATAAACAAATATTGCCGGACGACAGAGATGTGAATGGCTGACAGCGGGATGACCGGGCTGTATGTGTGACCCGGTGACATGGCCTGCTAATGTCCGCCTGCTGATTGTATATTGTGTCCACTCAAGGCGTGTACGTGTGTGGCAGCGACTGGCCGGGTTTGTGACCACACCGCGGGCCCGGTCTGCAATGTCTTGGTGTGTTCGGCTCCAGTGAAATCGTCCCTCGATGGTCAGAAACACAATATGTCTTTGTCATTGACGACCTCCATCACTTCGAGGTCCACAAAACACGGCCGTCCAGCCACACAACCCGACAGCCACCTGGCCATGTTTACGTGACCCTCTGTCAACAGTCGTGGTGCAATTATATCACAACAATTATATCGTTTGGCAGCCATTGTGAATCTACAGACGGAATTGTTCCGATTTTGTTCTGTTTTCTCTCCCTACTCGTATGTTATTATTTCCATTTTGCAGTTTGTATTTTTCCCCTCCTCCCGAAGTGTTCGAAATAAAGATTCAATGGTTACAGAAGTTGTGTTTGACATAATATGTCATGTACTTGTATATTCAGTAATTCGTATAGTGTAGATTTTATGCGGCCAGACACAAAGAGATGAAAGCAATAGGTTCACACCACTTAAAAGTTACACATTCAAAATATCAGTCACTATTCTCTCTCACTATTTCACGTTTTCTCACTGATTGTTCTCTCATCTGTACCATATACTCCGTGTTACTTCACACTTATAACGGCTGTAATGGGAAATCTAAATAATTACACACTCTTTATGACTAGGCCTTACTCACTACCTATCACACTGATGATAGAGCGGGGCTGTGATATGGGCGGTAAAGGGTTAAGTCACCGTTAGCTGACATCAGACCAGTCTAGCATTCTTTGTTGTTGGCTGCCCCGGGCCTGGTACGTATACCCAGGCCTGGCATACAGTAGCCTGGCCCCACATCAATATCTCCATGACTAATGTCTAGGACTGCTGTGTTCGGCAAGCAGGCCTCGCCACATACAGGCTGAGGGATGTTTTTCTCACCTGTATGGTGGTTGAGGCTGTTGTTGTTGTTTAGCTTTGGGATGTTTAAATAAAGATAACATTTGGACCTTCACTATATAGCTAGTAAATAAATGATATCTGCTGATTTATTCAGTGTCAGGTTGCAGAAAACTATTTTAGACAATGTTTCCTTTGTGTTGTAGATCATGTTGGAAATTTTTTCTTGATGATAAATTCACCGTTGAATAGTATGTATTAATGAATTTTTCTTTATCAGCTGGAACTAAATACCGGTAATACAATGTTATGTACAAATACACTGAAGATAGTAAAAACATTGAAATATTTTATGGTAAAAAGTAAATGTGTTTTTGAGACTGAAATTTGGTTGTATTCCCCATTCTACATGTGCTCTATGGGGAATTACCATACCGGTTTTAGGCGGATTTTAGTGAGAACTATTGTGTTGGTTTTGCTTTGATTTGTCAGGTTCTGTTATCACTGAGATATTGAGTCACCTGTTACACTGTTTCCAAGAGGGATTTGATAACCAAATTTATGCGGACATGACCACCTGTATTGAGATACATAACCCCCACCCCCGCGCACATGGAGTGTCCAAATGGCACCTCATTTACATACAGCTGTCCCCTCAGTTCTGATGCGAGTCGGATAGCTTCAGATTGATGTAGGTTTCCCATTGACAAAGTTAAATACGCTCCAAGGACACTTCCATCCTCGACTGTCGCGCTGTCCCATAATTTATCTTTTTCTCTTTCCCTTTCCAATAAAAGTAATACCGTTGTGGTCGACTCTGTACCTCCATCCGCATTTGACAACACGATATATTATCTGTAAGAAGCTCAAAGGTAAAAATTCGGTCTCTGTCACCTGAGGGATGGGGGGGGGGGGGGGAGCGCGGGGTGAAGGCGCTTTGATGGGTGTGTCGCCCATTTAACCTGCCCTGTTTATGTCATCAACAGTTCAGTATCTCTACACAGCGCATCATCTGGCTTGGCTGCAGTTGCTATTTGTACCAGAGCTTCCCAGAAAATGTTGATATCCCGGAAAAACAGGGGTTAACGTAAATAACAGGCTTCGGGCTGTGTGTCGGGGAATGGGTTAATTTGGACGGCCGAAGCGGGGTGGAGGTGCCCTTTTGATCTCAGGCAGAGCACGCGTAGGCTGATGTCGTTATTGTGTCAGCCTGCCGCCCTGGGACCCAGAATAGATGGGGTCTGCTTCAAGAGAGACGGGGCTCTAAAGAATTCAGGGATGACAAGAATGAGTTTATGGCTATGGGACAATTGTGTGGCTCGTATGACACATATTATTGAACAAGCAGGGGTGCGTAAAGGGGAGGGGGAGAGATAGCGTACCTGACAGCTTTTGTCATCCCCTCTAAATGACCCCCCCCCCCCCCCTGAGATGATTACCCGGACTTCTCTAAAAAGGCTCACTCACGCGTCTCATAGAGCACCTGCCTATACTGGACTGGAGGGTGGTCATGAGCCAATTATCTTGTATTGGCGAACCATGCACGCTTCTGAAAGAAAGTGTAGAAACTTTTTTCTGGACAAAATGGGTGTATGTGAGAAAGAGCAGTAAACTCTCAAGCATCTGTAATCAACCACACAAGAGCTGAGCCAGGAAGCCAAACTTGGCAAGTGTCTGAACTAGATCATTGAGAAGAGGCGTTTACTTAAAATTCTCTGCATTTCAACTTTCACGAGAACGTGTTTTACGATGCACAACTTCTAACAATTTCTCCTTTTTTGTGACGTCACTTGAAATGGTGTTTTTAGACGACCAGTGTTTTCTGGTTTGTGTATCATCGTCCGCCCTCCACTGTTTGTGTTGTGACCCAAATTTGGCAAGAGGCCAAATGGACCAATTTGATAACGCCCGGTTCAGTGTCTGGTTGAAGCCATATGCACCGAAATTTATTGACCAGCGCGATGATAGATGTCTAGTAACCCAATAAACCGTGCCAATATTTTATGTTTTTACCACGGGCATTCGATATGTCGACCAACAATCAATTAGAAATTGAGTTGTACTCTGCCTCTAATGTCAAAGTCAGATCGATATTTGGGTAAAAACATAACGTTTATCCAATAATTCGCGATATAAACGGGGGGAAAATAGGTAAAATAAGTAAAAAACAACAACTGAACAACAACATAAGAAACGGTGAATACAAAACCCAATAAACAAACCATAATTGCATAAACTTTGAATGCACGACCCAATAAACAAACCATAACTTCTAAAACTTTGAATACACAATTAACCCACTGAACAAGTCATAACTTCCAATCATTGAATAAACAACCCAACAAACAAAACAGAAATTCTAAATTTAGAATATACAACCCATTAAACAAACAATAACTTGTGAATTCTGAATACACAACCCAATAAACAAACCATTATCCCAAACTTAATACACAATCAACTAGACGCTTCCGGTCGCCTACGACCGCTTGGGCGTATCCCCCGTAGCCCTATCATCTCTGTTGCCCCAAATATATCACTGTCAAGTGTGAAAACTAGAGCAAGCGCTAAAAAAGATTACCAGAGAAATGTTAAATCTCAAGTCACAACTGTTTTCTTTTCCCCACCAAAATTGCTGCACTGATCTTCCGAGGTTATTGAAGGTCGAATTCAAAATCACCACTGAAATCTCTTTATATGAATTTCCATTTCAACATGTTTGATAAAATAACGAAAATACAGAGAGATCAATCTTTTCACCTATTTATATTTCAACTCAGAATATTTTACTTACTTGGTTCCAAGTTGAAATTCAAAGTAAAAGTTGACCAAAACTGCATTTCAAGATGACGAAATTGGAGCCAGATCGAACTTCCTACCATAAGTTATATTTCGACTCATAATACATGAACATGTATGTGCCAAACATGGTTTCAAGTTAACATTCAAAGTGAAAGTTAACCAAAACTGCATTTCAAGATGACAAAATTGGAGCCAGATCGAACTTTTCGTCATAAGTTATATTTTAACTCATAATACCTGCCCAACTTGGTTTCAAGTTGGAATTCAAACTAAAAGTTGACCAAAACTGCATTTCAAGATGACGAAATTGGAGCCAGATCAAACTTTTCGCCATGAGTTATTTTTCAACTCATAATATGTGCCAAACTTGGTATTAAGTTGAAATTCAATGTAAAAGTTGACCAAAACTGCATTTCGAGATGAAGAAATTGGAGCCAGATAGAACTTTTTGTCATAAGTTATATTTCAACTCATAATATGTGCCAAACTTGGTTTCATGTTGAAATTCAAGCTAAAAGTTTACCAAAACTGCATTTCAAGATGAAGAAATTGGAGCCAGATCGAACTTTTCATCATAAGTTATATTTTAACTCATAATATGTGCCAAACTTGGTTTCAAGTTGAAATTCAAACTAAAAATTGACCAAAACTGCATTTCAAGATGACGAAATTGGAGCCAGATCGAACTTTTCACCATGAGTTATATTTCGACTCATAATATGTGCCAAACATGCTTTCAAGTTGAAATTCAAAGTAAAAGTTGACCAAAACTGCATTTCAAGATGAAGAAATTGGAGCCAGATCGAATTTTTCACCATAAGTTATATTTTGACTCATAATTTGTGCCAAACATGCTTTCAAGTTGAAATTCAAAGTAAAAGTTGACCAAAACTGCATTTCAAGATGACGAAATTGGAGCCAGATCGAACTTCCTACCATAAGTTATATTTCGACTCATAATACATGAACATGTATGTGCCAAACATGGTTTCAAGTTAACATTCAAAGTGAAAGTTAACCAAAACTGCATTTCAAGATGACAAAATTGGAGCCAGATCGAACTTTTCGTCATAAGTTATATTTTAACTCATAATACCTGCCCAACTTGGTTTCAAGTTGGAATTCAAACTAAAAGTTGACCAAAACTGCATTTCAAGATGACGAAATTGGAGCCAGATCAAACTTTTCGCCATGAGTTATTTTTCAACTCATAATATGTGCCAAACTTGGTATTAAGTTGAAATTCAATGTAAAAGTTGACCAAAACTGCATTTCGAGATGAAGAAATTGGAGCCAGATAGAACTTTTTGTCATAAGTTATATTTCAACTCATAATATGTGCCAAACTTGGTTTCATGTTGAAATTCAAGCTAAAAGTTTACCAAAACTGCATTTCAAGATGAAGAAATTGGAGCCAGATCGAACTTTTCATCATAAGTTATATTTTAACTCATAATATGTGCCAAACTTGGTTTCAAGTTGAAATTCAAACTAAAAATTGACCAAAACTGCATTTCAAGATGACGAAATTGGAGCCAGATCGAACTTTTCACCATGAGTTATATTTCGACTCATAATATGTGCCAAACATGCTTTCAAGTTGAAATTCAAAGTAAAAGTTGACCAAAACTGCATTTCAAGATGAAGAAATTGGAGCCAGATCGAATTTTTCACCATAAGTTATATTTTGACTCATAATTTGTGCCAAACATGGTCTCAAGTTGAAATTCAAAGTAAAAGTTGATCAATGTTTTCATGAAAAGCTATTGTGATCAATAATAGACTTAACTAGCAAGAAATAATGTTAACTTATTTGGTCACAGCCATAAAATCTCTACTGGACAAAGCCTTCACCTTGTTGAGCTCAATAATAATTGTTTCTCATCTTAACTATTTTTATTGAGGTCAATAATAGACTTAACTAGCAAAAAAAATGTTAACTTATTTGGTTACAGACATATAATGTCTACTGGACAGAATTTTTACCTTGTTGAGCCCAATAATAAATATTTCTTGTCTTAACTTTTTTTATTGTGGTCAATAATAGACTTAACTAGTAAAAATAATGTTAACTTATTCGGTACACCCATGAAATCTGTACTGGACATACTTTCACCTTGTTGAGCTTAATAATAAATATTTCTCCTCTTAACTATTTTTATTGTGGTCAATAATAGACTTAACTATTTTTATTTTGGTCAATAATAGACTTAACTAGTGAAAATAATGTTAACTTATTCGGTTACACCAATGAAATTTGTACTGGACAAAACATTTACCTTGTTGAGGTTAATAATAAATATTTCTTGTCTTAACTATTTTTATTGTGGTCAATAATAGACTTAACTATTAAAAATAATATTAACTTATTCAGTTACACCCATGAAATCTGTACTGGACAAAACCTTTACCTTGTTGAGCCTAATAATAAACGTTTCTCGTCTTAACTATTTTTATTGTGGACAATAATAGACTTAACTAGTAAAACTAATGTTAACTTATTCAGTAATATTGTCCTGTTTTCACTGAAAACATCAGTTCTCCATTCTGAACAAGATACCAGTGTCATTACCTTCCATTATACAGGCTATTGGAATGATCTCACATGTCAAAATGGATATTTCCAAATTCTGTAATAAGTTAGGCTGTTAACATATTAATATTTATATGATCATTCTAAAAAACGATTGGTTTCGTGTGACAGCCCTTCCCAACAAAACTTCCAAATATTATCGAGATTCGTCAAAAATTGCCATCAGTAGAGCGTTCACAAGCCATGTGTCTCAAACAGGCTGTTTTCAATGCAAAATGTGTCTCCAAACGACCAATTCAGTTGCCACGGCAACCAAAATCGATTGGTGTCGGGATCTCACCATAATATATGTGCCTGTAAAAAATAATGGTGATCGGGTGAGAATTGCGGCCTGTAGCGCGTTCACAAGCCATGTGTCTCAAACAGGCTGTTTTCAATGCAAAATGTGTCCTCAAACGACCAATTCAGTGGCCACGGCAACCAAAATCGATTGTTGTCGGGATCTTACCATTATATATGTGCTTGCAAAAAATAATGGTGATCGGGTGAGAATTGCGGCCTGTAGCGCGTTCACAAGAAAATCTCTGCGGACGCGGACACGGACGACGAAGCCAAATCCATAGTATCCGCCGAACTTTGTTCGGGGGATACAATTAAGCAAACCAATTAAATTCGAACACAACCCAATAAACAAGTCATAACTCCCAAACTTCGAATACACAACCCAATAAAGAGACCAAACTTCTAAACTTTAAATTCAAAACCCAATAAACAAACCGTAACTTCTGCGATATTCACATGGCTCTGACTATGATACTGGTAGTATCCCTCGGATTTGACCACTTACACTGAACTTGTAAACTTCGTCCATGGATTCGGTCTTGGAATTGGAATTTGTCTGTTTGTCGGTATCCATTTGTGCTTTCATAAACTTGATTTAAACAACCCAATAAAAAAACCAATTATAAATTTGAACACACAACCCAATAAGTCAAAACTCCCAAACATGAATACACAACCCAATAGACAAACCATAACTTCCAAACTTTGAATACACAACCCAATAAACAAACAGTAAGTTATGAACTTTGAATACACAACCCAATAAACAAACCAGAACTTCATAAATTTTATTTATACAATCGAATAAACAAACCAAATATAAATTTGAACACACAACCCAATAAACAAATCATAACTCCCAGATCAATATCAATAGATATTAATAGATATCAATAGATCGGTATATCAGAATCAACAGATTGGATAATGGACTAGGTTTTGTTTTTTCGGATACCTTATACTTGGGTCTTGTTTCCATGTTTACCTAAACATTGAATACACAACCCAACAGACAAACCATAACTTCCAAACTTCGAATACACAACCTAATAAACAAACCATAACTGATGAATTTTGAATACACAACCCAATAAACAAACCATAACTGATGAATTTTGAACACAACCCAATAAACAAACCAAAACTGATGAACTTTGAATACACAACCCAATAAACAAAACAAACCATAACTTCTAAACTTATATTTACAACTCAATAATCAAACCAATCAAAAATTTGAACACAAGCCAATAAACAAACAATAACTTGATAAACTTTGAATACACAACTCAATGAATGAACGTAACTTCTAAACTTTGAATACACAACCCAATAAACAAAAAATAACCCAACAAAAAAAACCCCCATAATTTCATAAGTGTCATTCATACAACCCAATAAACAAACTAATTATAAAGTTGAATAAACAACCAGATAAACAAATCAAAACTCCTAAACATTGAATACACAACACAACAGACAAACCTTCAAAAGTTCCAAATGTTTAATAGACAACCCAATAAACAAACCACAACATATGAACTTTGATTACACAACCCAATATACAAACCACAACTTTTAAACTTCGAATACACAACCCAATAAACAAACAACAACTTGATAAATAAATTATATAGACATATCTTTCGAATATACAGGTAAATAAACAAACCATATATAGTATACTTTGAATACACAACTTTGAACTAAACCAAGTACGAATTATTATTGTGAAAAATGATGATAAAATGTAGTTGGAAATGATTGTCAGCATCATACAATTATGACAATAATCATAGCCTACTATTACGTCCCAGTTACCGAGAATTTGTTTTGATCTAACCATAACCTATTACAGAGAATACGGGTATAGTATCAGTAAAGTCGGTCGCTGGCCGGGTATTGACGAGTTGTTTACCAGATTTCTCGATCGTTCTCTGGGCTTGAGGTTCAGTCCCGGCCGAGTGGCCCAGATCTTCCTGGCTCCTCGCCAACACACACAGCATCTCTGACGCAAGCTGCAGCCATGAGCGCTCGTCGGAGATCGATACACGCGAGGAGATCGACCACTCATCGATCGCTCACTCAGCGTGCCCCCTGCACGTCTCCAGCAAGCTAGCTGTATCAATCACTGTGTGCGGTCTCCTGAACTCTGCTTTACCCCGCCTGTGTTCCTGGGTCTTGCCAGGTCGCACGTAAGGTAATCCATCCCTATATACAATAGTTAGAGCTACGCCCAAGCCCGTGTGTAACGCATCGGGAACACGATAAGTGTGACGTAACACACGTTATTTTACCCGTATCTGGGGTCATCAAACGTAATTATTGCCCGCCCTGTATCCGCGTTGATTATCTATACCTGGCCCGTGCTGACCACAGGCGACCCGACAACCAGAAAACCTGCGCGTGATCATTAACTGAGGGACCCCTAATACATTGTCCATTATCGGCCCCTATATATTGTCCATTATCGATATAATATACACGGACGTGAGACACGTGGTAGGAGATATATTGCGCAGTTGGCCACACTGAGTTCCTTTGGTTACTCAACCTCTCAACACTAGTGACGCGTCTTGGAGTCCTCCAAGCAGAAAGTCCACACAATCAATGTCTCTAGAAGCCTCCAGACCACCGATCTGTGATGAAATGTACCATTCCTGGGCGGCTGAACTAGCTATGTGGTGCAATACTGCACGAAGGGTTTGGTTTGTTTGAGCTTGGTGTTTATCGAACAACCAATACTGCTGAATGTGTCATTCCGATCTGCCAACACTATCGTTGACTCAGGGCTTAGCTTTTCTTTGGCCAGTTACGTCTATATTGACAATTAAGGCGTTTGTTTACGACAAATTTTCAATAAATGAAGAGTCCCATCCTCTACCTTGTTCCAACATTTTAGACTGGATTTTTTTAAAACATGTGCACTGCACGATGCCTTAGGATCATTCCACTGTCGTGAAGAACACATTTCCACATTGTTAGGCTTTATCATGGACAGTGACACACAATGATTCAAATTGTGTACTATGGAGCTAATATGTTATTCAAAGGTCAAGCTCAAGTTCCTGAAATGTTGTGCAATATAAAACTTCCTATATGCGTATAGTGCAAACCTAAGGTTTTTCGGCAAGAGTTGCAACCTCAGAGGCCGATTTACACATATCACACCAGACCTGAGATAAAGCACTCAAGGTCCTCTGAGGTCAAACTCAAAAGACACCGTTAATTGTGCCTTATTTGACTTCCTATATGCTCATAATACAAACATAAGCTAGATCTACAAGCATTTTGTCTGTACGGGCCAACTTACACGTTTCCGGCCAGACATGACCCTGACATCCATCAAGGCAATCTGAGGTCGAGCTGAAGGTCATCAAAAGATTACCATATACGACTTTCTATATGCTTACAATATAAACATATGTACAAGTGTTTTGGCACCAGAAGCTAATTTGTGCATACCAGGCCTTCATGGACGTTTTGGGCCTACGTATCAGGCCTTAGCTTGTTTTGAAGAAAAAAATTGTAAACAAATGAGGTCAGCTCCAATTATGAAGGAAAATGTCCAGAATTTTTTTCAATGGGGCAAAGAATTTTTTTTTTTTTGAGCCTGGAAATGCACCAAAACGAGTGATAATTTTCGAGAAAATAGCCGTCAAAGTCAGATATTGTCCGTTTTTCGTCAAAAACTATCGCCATGTTGAAAAAAATTGGAATTAAAAAAATGTTGAAATACCCCCTTTTGAAATATTTTAGGCGTTTTTATGCAAAATTTCGGAAAGATTCCTCCGTAAAACTTTCAAGATGAAAATGTGGACGGACGACGACAGACACTGCTATGCCAATAGATTATCGGACCATAGGATCGGTAACCTAAAATTAGCCCAAAGGCTAAGATAGGTTACCGAACAATTTTGGCATTGGCAGGTAACAGACCTTTTACCAATCAAGGTTCGCAGTGTGAACATATGACTTTGGAATTTACCAATCAAGGTCATCCGTATGAACTTCGATGTTACCATTACATTTGATATTCTATATGTTGGGTGGAATCGTTTAGGCCGCTCAGGTCAATTTACACATTCCAAGTCAGACATGATTTGGCACTCAAGGTCATCTGACGTCAAGTTCAAGGTCATCATTAGTTGTGCCATATATGTCTTCCTATATGTTCATAATGCAAACATGAGCTCTATCTGCAAGCATTTCATCTATATAGGCAAATCTGAGCATTTTTTTGACCCCAAAATGGCTGTTTTGACCTTTCAAGGTCATCGAAGGTCGAATTCAAGGTCACCACACAAGTCGCCATATATGACTTCCCATTTGAAAATGCCAATTTCTAAGCTCTATCTTCAAGCGTTCTATGAGTACAGTCCGGACAGCTCCCATTATGAAGGAAAAAAGTGCCGAAAATTTTCCAAGTTCAAAATTTTGTTCATAGGGTGAAAATTTTTTTTTTGCCCTAGAAATGGCCCAAAATGGATAGTAATGCGATTTGGGGCGAAAAATTTTTTTTTCGCCGACCCGCCAAAAATTCAAAATGGCCGCCACACGGAAACCGGCGAATTTAGGGCAACCAAACTTATACATATAACAGAGGTATATGAGGGGAATCTTTTGAAACCAAAAACTCAAAACTGATCAGACAGTTTTTGAGAAAATGGCCGTCAAAGTAAAACATTTAGCGTTTTTCGACAAAAACGGCCGCCATTTTGAAAAAAATGCGAAAATCAAAAAAATACCTCCTTCTCAAAATATTTTTAGGCATTTTTGTGCAAAATTTCAGACAGATTCGATCGTTAACTTTAAAGATAAAAATGTTAACGCCGGACGGACGGACGGACGGACGGACGACGGACGCAACGTCATGCCAATAGGTTATCGGACCAAAGGGTCGGTAACCTAAAAATGCAATGCCAATTTTTAGGCATATTTATACATTCGTGATGCAGTTTGATGACGCACGAACAAACCAACACGAAGCACGGAATAACCATGATTTGGTTTGCTGTCTATATTATGGCATGCCTAGATAACACAGTTTCGTTTTTCACGTGTTGTTTTCATGACAGGTGAAACCAAACGGAGACAGTAAACTGAAGCGCTGTGCTCCTAAATTGACACGATAGTCAAACCTTTACATGAATATGTATTCTCGAATGAAGGCCTGCTCATAAAACTGTATAACTGTAAGTTTATATTTGGGTTTCATGTGGTCAGTATTCAGTTCAACTTTATCGGTCTTGAATAAGTTGGTTAGCCATCAATAAACCAATGATTATAATTACCAGACTAATATATAGGTTATAAATACAATAGAAAAGAACTTATCCCGACCTTAGATAATCTCCAAAAGATAGTTTAGCTGGTGGTTTCAACGATAGAAAACAAACGGATTTTAGGCAAGGAAATCGTGCGTGAAATCCCAGGGTGATTTTCCAACGCAATAAGGAAGCTTTACAAGTGTTTAGCTTATCGCACTCGTCAAATTAGGACAATCAATGCTGTACTAGGAGTACCAGTCATGGTAAAACCACATGACTATGTATCATTAAGTATATAGTACATTACGTGTATACTATTTTCTAGAACAATTGTAACACGGGTACTAGTATATAGTGTATTGCACATACGGTATAGTCGTGTGACAATTGTTCTGGAAATTCTATGGTAATTGACAATTGCTCTGGAAAGTTCTATGGTAATAATCGAGCATCGATTGACACGCATTCAGTATCACTGATGTCCACAAAATACTGTCGACATGACAAGTTTTCGTATTGTTCTGTTTACAAAATCAAAAACTCATTTCTACATCTTTCATACCTATTGTGTTCTCACTATATATTATGTACGTTTCAAGTATACCTGAGGAAAGGTTGAGTGTTTTTATCGCGTCATTGGTAAATAACTTATTGTTCGCCTCGGTACAGAAAAGCTGCAGCCTGTGCAATAAATGTCCCTTGTCTGTGGTTATTTATTATCATTCATCACACCTGGATGTGCCAGGTTCAATGTTCATTTACAACCTGTGCTGATAAAAAATCTTTCGTTGTGATTGTTTTCATGATTCATCTGTTATGCGACGCTAATTTGTAATTATTAACCAGTATCGCTTCACAATCACTTGTGACTACTTTTTATAACATGTAGTTCAATGACCAATAGCCTAACTATTCAAAGATGATAGGTTAATTTAATTCATCATGATCATTGATCAACATGTCAAGATGTATATTCAGAATATATACTATTTCACGTGTATTTCACTTCCTATGTATTTAAATTATATTGCGTATCAACCTGTTCAAAACTCGATCCATAACACATGAAGCGAGGCTTTCAGGTGTTGGTAAAACTGGCGTGAGGTCATGAACAATTTATGAATGGTCACCGGTCGCCTGCCAGCTGTCGCTTTTGTTCAGAATGTCAGATCGAATCATTGGATGAAATGGCAGCAACAATTTACTCTGTATCATCAACCTACATGGGATACCAGATTCTACATACCGGTAATCATTGACAGGAAATGTCAGAAGTTCGGGTTCAGGTCCATACATGTAGGTTTCATCGGCTTTGATGGTGTACATGTACTTCGTTACAGAACATTTCCAAAAACTTCTTCTAAGCAAAGTTTACTTTAATATCAATATTCCAAACTCAAAGTCCTCCAATTCAACACTCTTATTAGGAATAATTATACTACTAGTAGTGTTATTAGTGATAAATAATATTCATCCAATAATTACTTCATTGTGGTATCTGGTATTGAAAACTCAACAAAATCTGATTTTTATACTTTGCTTTAATATAATTTTTTTTTTCATTTTCAACATTTTCTTACAAAATGTAAATGCATACCTGCAAAAGGTGCAAAAATATGCTTTACACTTCATTTATACATCACATTAGGGTTAAAACTTTGTCAATATATAGAATATACAGTCATTTGTTTAAAAGTAACAACAACAAGCGTTGGTACAAATCTTTTGTGACTGAAAGACCATGACAACTTGTATCAGCACTCTGACTACAAAGTTGCAGTGTTGTCATCTGTTGCACCTTTAGGAATAGATAATTCAGAATTTAGTGTGGTACATGATCAGGCCATGAATCCAATGCATCCTACAAACTACAAGCAGGCTATCAACACAATCCAGTAAGCATGGTGGGTGAACCACACGATTAATCCAGCAGTTCTGAGCACAACCAATGTACGGTCCAGACTCAATGTCTACATATAAATAATATTCCTCTATCTACTCCTAGTTCTGGTCTGAGAATACATAGCCCTACTCAAAGCCTGGTAGTTATTCACACAATTAAGGGCATTTCAATATATGCTACACTGCCAGTTATGTGATTACTA
Source organism: Terebella lapidaria (assembly GCA_949152475.1). Taxonomy (NCBI): domain Eukaryota; kingdom Metazoa; phylum Annelida; class Polychaeta; order Terebellida; family Terebellidae; genus Terebella; species Terebella lapidaria. The sequence goes on from OX424555.1 coordinate 4,109,038, forward strand.
ACCTGTCATGTAAACAGTATCATACAACAAGACAGCATGAACACACATTTCATAGCCCATCTGCACTGTTCATGATCACGAACAAGTCATGACACATTGCTAGAGAAAATACTGAAAGGAACGGACAAAAAATTAAACGATTATTTGAACACGTGGTCCTTGATAATCCGGAATTTGTTTCAGCCATTGAACACACTCCATCATATGTAACATGATTATAACTTACACACTAAAATACTGGCCACATCAATGACCACATTTCTATACAGTTAAAATGCAATTTAACCAGTTGAGCTACTGCAGTCTGTCTAGAGCATTCACACACAGAACGATTATGATGCTATCTCTTGAGATCCGACGTTAGGGACGGTCCTTGGAGCCGACCAGATTCGAGCTCCCAAAACCTGAATCACGTTGACACTGGGCAGGCGAAGGTCGAGCAGGCGTCTAGCTGGCCACAAACGTGGACAGATATTCACTCCAGTGGTGTGACAATGGGTCGAAACTGGGAGCCTGATAGGTCGGGACGGGTGATTGACGGTACATCGGGTAGCTGAGGAATGGCTGCTCGCTGCGACACGGTTGCTGGAAGGACAGGTATTCCTGAGACTGACTGGGCGATGATGACAGCGACCCTGAGGAAGAATCGTCTGACGACGATGAGGAGTCAAACTCGGGTGACGCGCTGGGTCGAGGAGGAGGGGATTTCTTTGTCTCATAGAGCACTCCGATGCTGCCGTCTTCACCAATTCTGTAGGAGACTTCGAGGGGGTCGATCCACATGGTCAGTTCACTGGGGAGGTAGTTCAGGAGATCCGACTCGCCAAGGCCCGCATCAGCACCAGCTCTGGCCAGCAGAGGGTCCATCTTACGGTTGACGATTCTGATACAGCGGTAGGCGCTACCTTTGAAGGGCTTCTCCGGGAACCAGTGGTCAGCATAGTGCGAGCACAAAACACCTTCTAGGGACTCATTGAACTGGTTGGTCTGGTCTGGGTCGGGAATCCTTTTACTCAGCAGGTTCGTCAGAAAATCCACTGCACTTTGTACCTCTGCCTTCATGATTTAATACTGTCCGAAATACACAAATCAGTCAAAGCGAATGGTCTTCAAATGTTGCGCTGAAATGGCTCCGTTTGTGAATAAAAATGACAATCCGTGGGCAGATGTAAACAAAGACTGTTCGGGCTTCTCTCTTGGTTCGATCATCAATTTCGTGAATCACAGCTTCAATTAACTCCACAGTTCACAAATTTGGGTTAAAACCGTTAGTTCTAGGCGAAATTTGCAGACTTAGTTGGTTGAAATGTTGCCTAAATATTGCCAGTGATGTTTATGGCTTGGCTTCCTTTCTGCAATGGCGTCTATCTTTGTGTCGGGCATAAATATATGCGACTGACGTCACCCGCGGTCCAATGCGGCGACCAATCAGCGTGCTGCGGTCATGACGTCGGTTGCCTAGATTTACCGTATATGGCAATCTATTTATAGCCAGCCAGTAGGAACGCGTTATTTCTCGGAAGCTAGCCAGGCTGTACTTGACCTTCTGTTTACTGCGAATATCGCGCATAAACTTAGAATGCACAAATTACGCGTCACTGGGCACACACAACATAGAAGAGTGTTAATTGGAACAGGTGAAATGTTTGGAAGTGTCACCGGTATCTGACCGCTTGAACAGAAACCTGACATGTCTTGACATTATTACATATTATCAAGAACATAAACCTTTTTGCAGAACCCATATTAATATCTTAATCTTTTTGAACATTATTGCGAAGTTCGCGATGGATCTTGTTTACAAACACTACACCATATATGTAGAGACTGAATACATATACTGACATGTCTGAAACATATTACTATAAATTTAAAGAAGTCATACGAAATTAATACGAAGAAAAATATATTATTATCACATATACTTGTAGTCATTTACATAGTAACATACTCTATATAAAAATATTTACAATACTGCATTATACTGCATTATTATACTACATCAAACACTACATCATAAATGTGGGGAATGAATACATATACTGACATGTATGAAACATATTACTATAAATTTAAAAATAAATTCTCATATATTGGTAATTATATTAATATTTACAATATAATGTGCAAATCATTATTGAAATAGTATTTTATTATTACTTTGAATTCCTTTACGAATTGCATCCATTATGTCGTTTACTCACTTTGTTCTGTGCTCACTGTAAATATTATTAATATTGTTTATTATTATTATTATTATTATTATTATTATTATTATTATTATTATTATTATTATTATTATTAATTCAATTGCTGATGATGAGCTGTTTAACAACGATATATTATCAAGCGTTGTAATGTATCCACTCCATTCTCATCGTTTGAGTGCTCGGGAACAGGCCTGCCACCTGACGAGATGTGTGAGAGTTAAAAGTTTGTCATCGTTGTAACGAATCTCGGCGCTTAGTGGCAACGTGTTTTACACATTTGATGGCGAAAAAAAAAATCTTACTGTTGTTTTTATTGCGTGATTTTCTTAATATTTCGCACAGATTATTTCCAAAGCGAAAAGAGTAAGTAGAAATCACGAACATAGTTGTTATAGTTCTACTCAGATGCACTCAGAACTAGAATTTGGTAGATCTAGTCTTCTAGACTTATCACGGACATCGTAAATGCCCCCATCAGCCTGATCACAGTCACACACTCACACTGAGCATTACTGTAGTCTAGGCCCCCCACGAGTTACCGGGTACACGACCAGGGGTCGGGTCAACATCTGACCTGGGTCAAAACTCAGTAACTCGTGCACATGAGCGTAAATTTATCAGTTTATTAGTTGTCTATTCACTATTGTTACTTAAGCTTACGTTTAAATGGTTATCGGTCTTGTTTATAGGCATTTCATCTCACATCAACACATTAATAGATCTATATTGATTTTCGAGATTGTTTTATCCTGAGAGTGTGTGTAGTCATGTGATCAAGCATTCAAAATATGAACAACATCTAAATTTGATCGTATCAAAATTTCGAAAATCAATACATATAATGATGTTCTGAATCATGGACTAAACTACATGTATTTATTATTGCATGACAGGTAACCAGGTTTGGGTCAGATTTTCATGTACGGTTGCCTGGCCTGGGTACGTTTTTCTTGACTCGTGGGGGCCCTACTGAGCACAGTGTCTGTGACAAGTTTAGTGACTAAGTAATACCTACTTAATTAAAGGGTGGTACCCACAGGGATGCTAGACAGATCTGCAACAGCAGGAGATTTATCAGACAGGTACCAGACTCAAATCTGAGATTTAATAACTCACATGTGAGATTTAGCTATTTTGTGACCCTGTGATGCGAATTGCGGTGCTGTGAGATTGTGGCAGAGACAACAGTTCATAACTTTCTAGTTATATGTAGATCCTCAGTTGGAGTCCCATGTGAGAACACAAGAAATTACTGTACAGATGCCAGCGAAACTGACAATCCCTAACAGAACTAAAAGCAATGATTGACCACCAACTAAATATGTTTACTTATTTGTTACCTGGTTATTTTCAGATATGTGAAACTGATGTAGTTTGTTGTCAACCTGGCATGACTACTAGATTCATTCTCATCGACTACAAGGAGAGAGCCATGTTTTAACTTGGTTGGACAATTTTGTGTGGACAGTATGGGTCAAGCAACGTCAAATGTGATGCGAAAACTTGCGTCGCCGATAATCGGGAGTCGCAAGCCGGATGAGAACTCATCAGGAGAATGTAACAAAATGGCTGTTACTCCATTTGTATTCAAACGCAGAGGGTAAGCATGAGATAGACCGATCAAGGTCGCATCAATGATTGGTCCTTCACCTAATAGTAGTAGAAAATATGATTCTGTCAGACACATAAAAACATACGATCTGAGGGTGGATGCAGTTTGTGTTAACGTTTGATTCTTGTGACAGGTCGCTGTATCGTGATGAAGATGGGCACATGGCACATGAGTTCTACGAGGAGATCAAAGATGGAAACTCAAATAAGTCCGTGATGACAAGAAAATATGGCAACTTAACACCACAGGTTCGTTCACTGATTTGACATATTGTATTGAACTTATCAAACTTTTAATCGCTCCTCATTTTTTTAGTATGTAATTAATCCATTTATGTGTTGGTTTGCGATTTGGGTATAAAAGACTTTCTGCTGCTGCTTGTAAGATACATCAGTTTGTTTCTTATTTCTGCACAGGGTGATGTGGAGCTACAGATTCCAAGACTTCATGCAGATTTCCCAGTGGTATTGTGTGAAGCGGTGCCGAGATGATATTAGAAACACACTGAAGTGATCTCCGTCGGTTTTTGTTGAGCGTCCGTGATTAGTGTCGTGTACAGGAAGCCAGAAGTGACGTCAAGGACTCAAGGACATAACGGATCCCCAGTGATCATATCCAATTAAATTGTTTTGTTTTTTTCAGGTTTAGTCCATCACTGTCAGACGCCTATAATTTAGTTCTCATGATAACACATGCTAAGTTGTGTAAATCATTAAATTGTTATCATCAGTTTCTCCAATGACAAGTGTAATCAGAACACTATTTCAGCACGACAGTTCTTAGTCACCAAACTCATACAACCTATTGTTTGCATAAAAGTCCTTCCTAGTCATTTGTTACGGCAATTGTATATAGATAGGTGCAATCAGGGACTGAAGAATTTAACTATGGTAGTAAAACGGTTGCTTTGTTTTATCGTGTCCGCATCTTTTCTCTATATCATTGTCATCACTGAAAATAGGTCATTGTGTAAATAACCAAATGGTTTGTTTATAAATGATTTTGCTTATGAGATTGTCATATGTTTGAAGTTTGAATGCGTTGATATTCTATTGCAGACAAGGAAAAGCATTTACACTGGAACAGCTGTTATCTTTGTCCTGTGTTCATTGACGATGTAGTGATAAACTTTGAGTGTGGAAAAAACAAGTATAGAATTCCTTCATAATTGTGAAGGGAATTTTGTATATTCATTATGTTCGGAAGTTCACACCAATGTACATGTATTGTTCTCGGCTTGTGTTTTGTTGACAAGTTTTCTGGTGCTGACAGAAGGTGTGTTAGTTACGACGTTTGGGTGTCGCTGGAAGTTTTCAGTAGGTTCTCCATAAATGTTGGCAGGGATGTGTATGCAGGTAGCAGTGACAGTTGTGTCACCGACATTGTCCTGATAGTCTGTGACTGTATCATATCATTATGATGCATGTTCTAGTCTGTTTGTATGTGTTGTTGTGTTGTTTGCCAGTGTATTAAGTTTGACAACAATGAAGCTGACTTTAGGTTAGATATTAGAGACAGGAAGCTGGTGGCAAAGTGTCCATGCTGTTTACAGCCATGAACTTTCCTGATGTGATAATTGATACCTTTGTGAATTGAAGCAAAAAGAATTTGTTTGTCTAATTGCTTGTATCACAATTAACAGAACTACTGCTTACAACAAAAGAGGCGTTAGCATTTGTAACGGTCTGTATGTTTTGTAAATTGCATGTTCTATGCAGTGGAGACAATATTGTATCAAATACTGTACAGGTTCAGACATATATGCTTTGTCCGACTGACTGAAGCCCTACAGTTCAAACAGCTTAGCAAACCGATCAAGTATTACCAAGCAACTGTCTTGTAATTATTTCAGTTGGACCCCCCCCCCCCCCCCCACAGGGCAGGTGTCTGCTTACTTGTAATACTGTTCTTGTATTAGTGTGAACCATTCAGTGATCAGATGTTCTACAGACACCTGTCATGCAATACAGTCATCACTGTTAACTTGAATGACTGTTGAATAACTTTTCAGACCCAGAATCAGCCCAACTTTTGGAAACATTGGACCATTATGATGCCATGTTGCAGTAATTCTAGATAGCAGGTTCTGCTTTGATAGTTACAACAGAAATAACACTGCTGGACTCGTCAACACTGACTGTAGATTCCACCAGCTACAGGGAACTATACTCTGGTTTACCGAGAAACTGTGTTGCTATTTATTCATGTACATGTTATAATAGTAATATACAATGACAAAACAATCAACGATATAACCATTTAGTCTAAATTTGTAGTTTATAGACTGTGGTTTATAAACAAGGAGGTATGGCAGAGGAGTGGTTATCAGAGAAATGTGACCTTGTTTGTACTGTGGCATTGTATGGGGAATGTGTGGTCTGACTTGGCTTGCATGTGTTACAGTCCATACTGATTGGTTTTAGGAGTATTGTAAATATCTATTGCAAGTTAACCAGCCAATGTTATACTTTCAGCAATTCTGCTTCACCCTTTGAAACTTATTGGAATTTTAAATAAGTATTGTGGCTTGCCATAACAGTGATGTCATGTTAAAATATATATGAAGTTCAGTTGATCAGGACATTATTTTGTAATTAGCAGTTACAAATTATTATTAGATCTATACTGTAAACCCATTTAAGTTCGCTCCCATTAAAGTTCGCGTTTTTGAAATATTGACTGTTCGCTAACCATTTAAGTTCGTGTTTTGTTGATTTTTACATCAATTTCAATGTAACTTTCAAAGTTTGCGATCCATTAAAGTTCGCTATTTTGTTAAAACCGCGAAATAAAAGGGTAGCGAACATTAACGGGTTTACAGTATTCACACGAATATGATTATATTTCTTCATTATCATCTGCCAAATAGAATCAATATCGGTGACAACTTTTCCAATGTGAAGTATATTATAGTAAGTCATATCACTGTGTGTATGTATAATGTTATTACCCTGGATATCAACTTTTATGTAATCATATTTTGTGGAATATTCATGTTTACATATGTATTAGTATTCCTGACTGCCAGATTTTGTCTTTCCATAAAACAAATCAAATCCTGATTAATTGCCAAGTGTGTACAATACATGCTACAAAACCACTGTTCATGTATCTTTTGTTACTCATTATTGGTGTGGAGTTAATAATTCACAATAAAACTGTTCAAATGAAAGGTGTAAATTTTTGGTCCCTCACTCAACCATGTGGCATGAAATTTGACACAAGTTTTCAACAGGTCAAACATTTTGTTACATTTTTAGGTTACCGGACCTATGGTCCGTAACCTATTGGCATGGCGATGCGTCCGGCGTCGTCGTCCGTCGTCCGTCGTCGTCCGTCGTCCGTCAACAATTTTATCTTTAAAGTTTACGATCGAATTTTTCTGAAATTTTGCACAAAAATGCCTAAAAATATTTCGAGAGGGAGGTATTTTTTAGTTTTTTGATTTTCGCATTTTTTTCAAAATGGCAGCCGTTTTCGTCGAAAAACGGTCAATTTTGGATTTTGGCGGCCATTTTCTCAAAATCTGTTCAGTAACTTTTTTTCTCTTTGATACATAAGACTCCTCATATGTACTTCTATGATGTCTATAAATTTCGTTGCGCTTGAATCGCTCGAAGTGGGCCATTTTGGCCCAAACTCGGCCCAAATGGGACTTTCCCATGTTAAATTCTCCTATGCTTTATAATGGGACACATTAAATCCTAATATCTCACTTAATATTGAGATTAGAGACTAGGAATCAATTGTGGACATATAGGAAATGATATATGCTGAATATTCTCGTGACCTTGAATTTGACCTGTGACCTTGGTTTCAAGGTCAGAGCGGCCGTTTTCGTCGAAAAATGGCCAATTTTGGACTTCGACGGTCGTTTTCTTAAAATCTGTTCAGTAACTTTTTTTCTTATTGATGCATGACACTCCTCCTATGTACCCCTGTGACATGTATAAATTTCGTTGCCCTTGAATCGCTCGAAGTGGGCCATTTTAGGCCATTAATTGTGGACATGATATAAACTCAGCCCAAATGGGACTTTCCCATGTTAAATTCTCCTATGCTTTATAATGGGACACATTAAAGCCTAATATCTCACTTAATATTGAAATTAGAGACTAGGAATGAATTGTGGACATATAGGAAATGATATATGCTGAATATTCTCGTGACCTTGAATTTGACTTTTGACCTCATTTTCAAGGTCACAGGACAAAATGGCTAATATCTCGCTTATTATCGACTTTACAGCTTAGGAATCAGTTGTGAACATATAGGAAATGATATATGCTGAATATTCTTGTGACCTTGAATTTGACCTTTTGACCTCATTTTCAAGGTCACATGACAAAATGGCTAATATCTCGCTTATTATCGACTTTACAGTTTAGGAATCAATTGTGAACATATAGGAAATGATATATGCTGAATATTTTCGTGACCTTGAATTTGACCTTTGACCTCATTTCCAAAGTCGCAGGACAAAATTGCTAATATCTCGCTTATTAGCGACTTTACAGCTTAGGAATCAATTGTGAACATATGGGAAATGATATATGCTGAATATTCTCGTGGCCTTGAATTTGAGCTTTGACCTCATTTTCAAGGTCACAGGACAAAATGGCCAATATCTTGCTTATTAGCGACTTTACAGCTTAGGAATCAATTGTGAACATATAGGAAATGATATATGCTGAAAATTCTCGTGACCTTGAATTTGACCTTTGACCTCATTTTCAAGGTCACAGGACAAAATGGCTAATATCTCGCTTATTATCGACTTTACAGTTTAGGAATCAATTGTGAACATATAGGAAATGATATATGCTGAATATTTTCATGACCTTGAATTTGACCCTGACCTCATTTCCAAGGTCACAGGACAAAATTGCTAATATCTCGCTTATTATCGACTTTACAGCTTAGGAATCAATTGTGCACATATAGGAAATGATATATGCTGAATATTCTCATGACCTTGAATTTGACCTTTGACCTCATTTTCAAGGTCACAGGACAAAATGGCCAATATCTTGCTTATCAGCGACTTAACAGCTTAGAAATCAATTGTGAAGATATAGGAAATGATATATGCTGAAAATTCTCATGACCTTGAATTTGACCTTTGACCTCATTTTGAAGGTCACATGACAAAGTGGCTAAGATCTCGCTTATTATCGACTTTACAGCTTAGGAATCAATTGTGAACATATAGGAAATGATATACGCAGAATTTTCTCATGACCTTGAATTTGACCTTTGACCTCATTTCCAAGGTCACAGGACAAAATTGCTGATATCTCGCTTATTATCGACTTTACAGCTTAGGAATCAATTGTGTACATATGGGAAATGATATATGCTGAATATTCTCGTGACCTTGAATTTGACCTTTGACCTCATTTTCAAGGTCACAGGACAAAATGGCCAATATCTTGCTTATTAGCGACTTTACAGCTTAGGAATCAATTGTGAACATATAGGAAATGATATATGCTGAAAATGCTTGTGACCTTGAATTTGACCTTTGACCTATTTTCAAGGTCACAGGACAAAATGGCCAATATCTTGCTTATTAGCGACTTTACAGCTTAGGAATTAATTGTGAACATATAGGAAATGATATATGCTGAAAATTCTCATGACCTTGAATTTGACCTTTGACCTCATTTTCAAAGTCAACAGGACAAAATGGCTAATATCTTGCTTATTATCGACTTTACAGCTTAGGAATCAATTGTGAACATATAGGAAATGATATATTCTGAATATTTTAATGATATTGAATTTGACCTTTGACCTAATTTCAAGGTCAGTCATTTTATTTTCAAAGTCAGATTACAAAATGGCTTATATCTCGCTTATTATCAAATTTACAGCTTAGGGGTCCATAGTGAACATATAGAAAATGATGTATGCTGAATAGTTTGGTGATTTAGAATTTAACCTTTGATCCCATTTTCACGGTTAGAGATATGGCGATTTCAGTGGTCACCTTGAATTTGACTTTCAACTTTCTCAGCTTAACTCTGTATATTTCTCCGGTAACCTTACTAGCCCATTGGGCTAATTTTTAAATGATCTCATATTATTCTGATGCCTTACAACTGTGAGGATTTCTTTTCTTGGAATTTTGTTGCCATGATGTCACAAGAAGACAAGACGATGTGAATTGTCTTTTGCAAGCCTCTACTTGCAAATGTAAAATACACAATGACAGTGAAACAATAACTCAGTTTGACATGCATATTTTTTTTATTCAGAGTAAATCATGTAACTAACAGTGATTGAACTGACTCAAGTTGGCAACATTTTCCTGTAAAGTAAACCCATGGATCCTCAGCGTTATACACCGAGTGAATATTGCTCAGTCTCCCAGCAGGGGACCGGCTGAATTCTTGTGGGAGAAAATAAATCATGGATACCTTTGACATTGCTACTGTCGGACATTTCTACCCTTTTTGTACCTGATTGAAATTGTCATTTTATACAAAAATCTCGTTTAAAAATACCAATGTGTACTGTCCCTCAATTAGTCGGGAGTATCACACCTTTCGTGGTATATACAAAAGACCTACTTTTAGGCTACATGCCACAGCACGACTGTGGGCGATATTTACAACACCGTGATATGAGCTAATATGCCATGATAAATGAACGATGAACGTTGCTCGACAAGTACCGGTACATGAAGTAGAGCGCGTCTGATCCAGGGTTTTACAATAATATCTCGAGTCTGTAACAAGAGTCGAACTGTTCAGCAATATTCCCACAAATACTGTTGTTTATTACATAATCAGCATCCCTTGGTCACAAATATTTCCATACTTCTTTGAAAGCTTTTAGAAAACGGGCAACAGAGCAAGGAATCTAATCAAAGTCAAAACTTCCAGGCTTTCAAATTTCACATCAGCCATGATTAAAGATTGCGAAACTTTCTGCACAAAATGTGATGATTTATAACGTACAATGTACTAGATGTAACTGAGGGTGACACCTGATCATCTCCCCACCGATTTGGTTCCTAGAAGCTGCAAAAGAAACATGTCCTAATAACATGTATTTATGCTTGAGATCACAGATTAAACAGTTCAATAATTTAGACAGGAATATTGCAAACCATGAACTTGAATATTCACAACAATTTCAAGCATAATTTGCCAATTTCATTGCAGCTATGTGTCTCTAATGAGCTACATGTATAACTTATATGCATGGTAAATATATTTGCGTAAATTATTGTAGAAGCAAGCATACTTTATTATTTACACCATTCTAACAACATATTAATTAGACACACGCACACTCAATCCTAAAATTCTGGATAATAATTCATGAGCAATGGCAACATCTGTTTAAACTGCAACAATACAATACTTTATAACACAGTCAAAACAAATGCTTTCTTAACAATGAGACTTTATAGTTTTCCATCATACCATCATTTGAAATTTGGACACATCAGTTTACATATGCAGACTGGATCAACCAGACTGAATTCAATCAGTTGGAGCCTCCAAATCCTCCAAAAGGTTCTTGGAGACCAACTGTAAAGGATATGTGTCAACAAGATTACCCACAATACAGCACTCTATGGAAAACCAAACCTGACAGAATTATTCAGGAAGGCTATGTATTTTCACTTTTTTGACAATCAACACACGTTGTCTCAACTCAACAAACAAACAAAATGGAAGAGACTTCACTTGCTCAGTGATACAAATCTGTAGTCGTGATGGCCTACATCTGTATTGTAAGATTTAAGCTATGTGTCGTACAAACATCAGACCGTATGATAAATGCTAGCTATGGAGAGCTACACTTGGAATATGTATTTGTTAAAATATGTGCTTGGATAAAACAATATTGCAACAGTTGAACATGAGGTATCGGACATTTATAAATAAGACATGTACAGATAAAACATGAGAGAAAGTTAATACTCTGAATGCAGGGAAAAGTACACAGAAGTCCATTCTTTGGCAAAACGCAGTGGTTATAGTTATTGCCTTTCAAAGTCTAGAAGTTAAAAACTAAATGAAATCTATCGTATAGCTTCAATCTGTGGTTCATTCTTTGGAAAGGAAAAAGTTCATATACGAACGCCTTCAACAGGCTTACATGTTATTGTTTCTGTCACAACTTGAAAACCCTGTCACGTCAGAGTGTGTTAGAATGGGACCATCACATGGCTCACAATATTCAGATAAACACTTTGTCATGAATCTAATTTTTTTGCATCAACAACACTGCAAATACATTTTGATTCCGTACCATGAAATTGAAACCAGAGGAATACTAATATTGGACAGACATTGGATTCGGTCCTAATGCTGATATTCCTCATCGAAATTTACTCACTACAATCATACTGCATGAGAAAATTGTTTTTGTAGCGAATCACGTGACCTATAGCAGGGTTAAAGGAAGAATGAATGCTGTATTCTTCACAAATTTGAGCAGACACGAAATTAATATAATCCTCATTGACATATCTTCACAAGTCTGATATACTCGCACCCTCAACGCCTATTTCTTACGTTAATCGTTAAGCTATTAGCCTCATCCCGCTTTGGCTCCTTCAGTTTGTTTGGCACAGAAATTAGTCAGTAATCTCACTGACACGAAACCTCCTCCCGAGTATGACTAAGACGTGACATGACATCACTCACTGAAGGAAGGCAGCATTAGGTCGGCCCTCGACAGCTCGGACCAGGCTACATCTGCACAAAGATCCACAGTCCTTGACACCACAGTGACCTTGAGACGACCTTGACCTTGGCATGAAGACCCTGGAAGAAGCAGCTATTCTCTATGTGACAGACTAAAGAACACAGCCGCTGTCAGACGAAGACCGGCTTGCGTTTTGGGTCGGCTGGCAAAGCTTTAGTTTCCTGTATCTCCTGTAGGCGGCGATGCATGTGGATGCGTAGCATACGATATTTGTCCTTGACCTGTTCGACATACTCCTCTTCTTCACGGTTCAGGATCCGCAGAAAGTTCTCCAGCTCCGGCAAACTGAACGCCTCCCACTGCAAGCAATGGTATCACGTTAGTTATCACTGAATGTCTGCATGTGTCGTTATACACTGCTCAAAAGAATTTAAGGAGTAGACCAGTCGTGCAATAAATGTGGTAATTTTCCTGATTATATTTAAATACTCACTACTAAGGTTATGTGGGTTTTGTTAAATAATACGAATCACTGATCCGAACATGATCAATCTGAAATTCATTCAGATCAGAAATCTGATTCGGATTTACATGATTCAAAATACTTGCTCTGCCAGGCGCATGCAAATCAATTAGCTAATAATTTTTATGGTCATGATGTCTAGGAACAGATTTTGTTCCCCCTAAAAATCAGAATTTGGGGTCCGGATCCTTTTCTGGTGTCTGGATCAGATATTCATGGGCATTCCGGACAGGATTCTGATCCTTATAGTGGATTTCAGTACATTAACATATTATGATATCAAACTCATACTACACGTATGTGTACCCCATGCGAATTATTTTCAAAACATATCATTTACCTCTATACATGATGAGTGTATAAAACAAGAACCATCATTTGGTCATTAGATTCTTTTGAGCAGTGTATATGTGCAGTCCTGATCGACTGTGATTATGATTTACCAAGTTTGGTTTTGAATACATCAATCAGTCTTGTCATCAGTCTTGTCTGACATCTGTGATCATACTGATCTATTGATAATTTGTTCAACTAGATCACTAAACATGCCCAGCAAGTTACTGGCCCTGACCATGATTTCCCCGGTGTCGTTCTCCTGCAGGACGAATTTTCTGCGGTCGAGGCCGTCGATTCCGTCGGTCGTCCAGCACAGACACAGAGGCAGTGGACACTCTTCCTCCTCCATCCTACGCATCGACGCTGTGAAACATCGGTATTCACTCGTCATCAGATGATATGAATTTCTCAACTATCTTACTTGATTTTCATAGTTTTCAACTGAACCATTGGGTTGATTTTTTTAAAAAACCTGCTCTTTTAGTTATTGTTTTCTATACAATAGATATCAAAGGGATGTTTTACCTTTTTTATCCGACTCTAGCACCTTCTCATAGAGAGCAAACTTCCTGGGGTTGTCGGTGATCTTGAACTTGCTGAGTAAGGCCTTGATGACTTCCTGAGTGGTTGTGTCACTGAAACACAAAACAGTTATAGAATTCAAGATGCTGACCTAAAAACCTCCTCAACCACATACATAATCCAAAACCAAAACCTGAAGGCAACTGTACAGGCAGTTAGTCCCACTGACTGGTTTCAACTTCTGCATTCTTGATAAGAGGTCTATAACCTTGACCTCTGACACATCTGTGATATGTTTATGTGAGTGCCTCACCTATCATGTGAGTGACTCACCTATTTATATGGAATACCTTGATCTCTTTATAGGACCTTGACCTCTGACTCACCAGTTGATATGAATGGCCTTGACCTCCTCTATATGACCTTGACCTCTGACTCACCTGTTGATATGGATGGCCTTAACCTCCTATATGACCTTGACCTTTGACTCACTTGTTCATATCAATGGCCTTGACTTCCTATATGACCTTGACTTCTGACTCACCTATTGATATGGATGGCCTCAACCTTCTATATGACCTTGACCTCTGACTCACCTGTTGATATGGATGGCCTTGACCTCCTATATGACCTTGACCTCTGACTCACCTGTTGATATGGATGGCCTTGACCTCTTATATGACCTTGACCTCTGACTCACCTGTTGATATGGATGGCCTTGACCTCCTATATGACCTTGACCTCTGACTCACCTGTTGATATAGATGGCCTTGACCTCCTATATGACCTTGACCTCTGACTCACCTGTTGATATGGATGGCCTTAACCTCCTATATGACCTTGACCTTTGACTCACCTGTTCATATCAATGGCCTTAACCTTCTATATGACCTTGACCTCTGACTCACCCGTCGATATGGATGGCCTTAACCCTCTATATGACCTTGACCTCTGACTCACCTGTTGATATGGATAGCCTTAGCCTCCAATATGACCTTGACCTCTGACTCACCTGTTGATATGGATGACCTTGACCTCCTACATGACCTTGACCTCTGACTCACCTGTTGATATGGATGACCTTGGTGGTGTCCTTGGGCAGATAGAAGGACGTGATCTGCGTGTCCTCGGGGCCACCAATGAACTCCTCCTCGTCTTCACCCTGCCCCACCACGTCGTAGATCGATGTCGGTCGCGTTGACAGCGACATGTTGATCGGCCGGATCAGGTTCATGTGCACTCGGATAAATCCCTGGAATGTGTTCGTGTCTGACTGCTGTCCACGGGAAAGAAAAGGGTAATGCTATTGTTACTTATATTGGTGAGGCACAATAGCATCATAAGTATAACATCAGTTTTGTAAACAATTGATGGTGCATGTTATTCTCAACATGTGTGAGTGACATACCAGACTCATGATAAGGCCATGGTTGTTTGCGTTGAAGGTCTCGATGCTGCGTCGTAGATCCTCTCGTGTCAGCGTCCAGTCTCCAGGTTTTTTGGCGGCCTTCGGCCCGCGGGACTGGAGCGTGCTGCACCCCGTGTGATACCCAGAGTCTGCATCATCCTGGCACAACACAAACACCTCACGTATAGCTTCAAGTACCAACAGCAGATACACAACTACAACATGCAATATACGGTTCAAATGCTCCCAGCTTCAAGCAAAGATTTTGGTCGTACATCATCCGCCTCAAGAGGCTGATGTAAATGTGAGAAAACCTGCATAGATGCTTAAATACAACCAGATAGAGAGAGGAGAATACATGTGTACAGAACAGGCAAGAGGAAGCACAAAGTGAGAGACAAAGCGGCAGAGACAGAACACAAATACTTTGTTCAGTACAAGCACTGTATGAACCAAGATAAATACATTTGTCTTAGCTTTTTGGTATGCTTCATTATAAGGTGGCTCGAGTATGACCAATACCTGGTTGATGACGGCAGAGATGCGATGGTTCCGAGGCAGTGTTTTGGAGTAGTTGAGCGCGTGTTTGCTGTTGCGTTTTTGCGAGCTGCGGTTTGTGCGCTGTGAGCGGAGTATGTTCTTGTCGTGTGGCAGGTGCAGAAAGTGTTTGAGCGTCGCAGTTTTGACAGTGGAGTCCTTGCGAAGAGTCAGCGAGGAGAGCGCGCGGTGGACGAGGTCCATGTGCTCCACCTCGGCCAGAGTTGCCGAGATGTCGTCCTGGGACACCTCCCACGCAAACCGCGGCGGGGGCAGTGAAGTGGTCACCGGGTGGTCCACGATACGTACCACCTCACGCCGCCCTGACATAATTGTCGTCATGGATACGGTGGTTCCAATAGCACTAGTTATAAAGCTGATGTGAAAGTATCCAGTGTTTCTCAACACTCGTAAAGCATGATATAATGTTGAGTTTCTCTCGTTAGCTGAAACCCACCCAGAGTCGACGAGCACCAGACATCAGCAGTAGCCCGGCAGAGTGACATATATCACAGTCATACACTTGTGCTGTGAGTGCTGTGTCAAGTTTTTCAGCTAAAGTTTCTTAAGAAGAACATCCCTGAAGTCACTGGTAATGTGTGTCTGATATGCCTCGCGAACTCTAACACGCCGGATGAGACAACTTTTGTACGCTCCTCATGAACAAGTATGGTTGACTTTCTAATGGTGTATTACACTTCACTCTGAATGCAGGCATAGGTATGTCAGATTCCTGTGCCCCCAAAATCTATTTGCGTTGTGATTATGCAGCAGATAAAAAAGCCATGCATGAAGTTTGGGCTGACGTCCAATTCTCCTGACATTAAGAAATCTGTCCCCGTTTTGTCAAAAACTGGTTCAACACTGCTGTATATGAACACACAGGTGGTCCAATCCCTTGCTGTGATGTGTTCAATATTGACCTCCGATTACCAGTGAGTTACCAGTAGACCTCCCTTTACCATCCAATGTAATCACTTCATATGCTAAATCCAGTGAGCAGATGTGCGTTAGGTTTCTGTTCTGTTCAATGCCGAATGGTCAGTCAGATTTATTCTGGACTCGCACAGTAAAAACAATAGCTGAGTTACCTTGGGGGTTTGGAAGCCACCTGCTGCAGATAGACAACGTAAGTTTTTTTTGCTGTTATACGCTACTTGCGAGCCAAATCTTCCAGTATGCTTCACTTCCGGCTTACCGCTACAAACCTCAGAGTGTACAGCGAGGTTTTATCTCAAACGGCTACTTCTTTCTTTGGTGTTTTGAAGGAAATAGTTTGCGAAGACCAGGAACGTTTGATCATTGCTCCGTTTTAAGGTTGTTTCCACAAGGCCTCTTCAACGTCGACACGACACAATACAGATGATCTCGGTATCAGCACACTTTGTGACACTTGATATCTAATATCCAACTAGAGTTTTTATATGACCAATATCCAACTATAGTTTTTATATGACCAATATCCAGACTACAGTTTTAATATGAGCAGTATCAGTTTACATTGCACATGTAGTTTACAAGGCCACTTAAAGGTTGGTTTATTGGAGTATCCCCTCACACAGGTCACAAGTTCAATAGTCCCAGTGAATCCAACAAGGAACAGTGTCAAACATCATAAACTCTTGTCCAATACCATGATATTGAGAAGTATCCGAGCGAGTCCCGCCGTGTTTGAGCTCTGTTTGGTTGTTGATGTGTCCTCCCAGATGAGTGTACATGACCTATGTTTGGTCAACAGTATCGTTGTCGGGGACCCATATCTAATACTGTATCCATGGTAACCAGTAAGTATGGCACAGATGTGGCATGTGGTAGAATTTAATTAATATTTCTTACATGAAATCCAAACACTAATCCAGCGTCAAATATCATCACAACATTGATATGATTAAGTGACGCCTGACTGCATATACATACCGGTAGTATTGTATTAGACGTTCAATTAACTGCTGCTTTAATATACACATAAGATTAATGTCATCAGTGATTACAATATCCAACATATAGTATTAGCAGCAAGTAGTCCCTATGTGGTATTAAACCTCTGCTGTATTAATTCCCTGCATTGCCATTCATGACATTGAACAGAGTCGATATGATCAATAATTGTTTTCCTCGGTGTGTGTGTGGATTGAGAGAACCACGAACAACAGTGAAAGCCAGCTGTGACAAGACGCAGAAACACTTGCTGTATGTAGCCGTCAACACCAAAAACACTGGGATTTGACAAAATTATTCCGAGGCACAAAGCGCCGCCCCAAGAGTATTTATCACGGTGTCAGGACATCGATACAATGTGTCAAAGCTCGCTGCCTATAAGGCCAGATCAAAAAGCAATATTCTAGGGTTCCATTGATCAAAGAAGGCAATGACCCGTGACGATGCAAGACTTGACATGAAAACACAGACATCACAGACACTAGACTTTAACCAGCTGCTTCGATTCGCATATTTACAAAGTACACAATGTACAATTTATACCATCGGTACAGTAGTTATACATCTATGATCTAAGCATGTCCACAAGTTTTTATTTTGCTTTGCTCTCATCAAAAGTTTTAAATCTTCCCGAATTGATTGAAAACCAATAAAAGACGCAGAATGCTCTAACTCCTTTAGTATTGATCGTCCAGACTCAGGCACTTCTCCAGCCAATCAATGAGACAGCATGGGAGGCTAATAGTCTCTTCCCCTCCTGATATAACTCCTCTTGACTTGACTCCAAGGTGACTGACACAGGATGCCGGCTGTTACCATGGTTACATAACTCTCGAGGCCATTATCAGCCAGATAAGCCGATCCCCCAATCTACTGATTCCTCAGACTACAATAGCTTATTGTCCATGTACTTGTGAGCAGAAAGTGGATAATGTCAGAAATAACTCCAAATTACCTGCCAGTTTGAAATACAAAACTTTCATCTCTTATATAGTCCATGATTTGGAGGAAATCACCAAGTTTGTGTTGGAGTAAGCATGCTTGAAGCCTGCATAAGTAGAATACCATTCCTCGACACTTCCTCACACCGTCTCTGAGAACGTGCGACACTGATCTTTACCACGTCACATTCCCATTTTTGACAGATTATATGATCACAGATCCACTCAGTCAATTAATGCTCCATGTCAGAGCTGTCATGTGCATGCCATCGCTCCAGGTCACATGACTACGACTTGAGGCACCAAGAAAGATGTCTTCAGCAACCATTCATCTCTTAGCAGTCGGCAAAGTGCATGTTTTATGAGGGTTGACTTCCCTGCCATTGTTTACTAGCGCTTTGCTCAGGTGTCATAAAGCTCATGATGTACGACACATCCAGGGTCTGCGGTCAATGAGTGCGGTGTGTCGACAGCGTCACTCTAGTACAGGGGTGAAGCGTGGTCATCGTGGCGATCACAGGACTGTTTTTGACGTCACGTCGTCCATTCAAGGAATGTCCGGTAATTGCTGATTGGTCGCCCAGATTTCCTGCAGCCAGCGATCTCCGGTGACTATTCACACACATACAAGAGAACCGTTTCCATGGTTTCTGGGGACAGTTTATCTGATCCCATGTCCAGTGATGTCAGAAATCCGTCTAAGCTCAGACAGGTCACCTCAGAACCCGGGGTCACAGCACCAGATCATGTTCCAAGACATGGACTGCCATATTCAGAAAGCTCTAGAGCTGGAGTGGAGGGGTAGGGGGGTGGAATTCAGATACCACAAGCTTCCTCTGTTGTCCTTCCTTGTCCTTACATAGACCTGACCGTCACTGAGTATTCTCCACGTGTTACAGATATGATGCAGCCAGCTAAATATGTCTTGAGATGTGAAGGACACCGTCCATACTCAAGCTCGGCAGACTTGCTGTCGGTGTTGAGTAGACATCAGTTTCTTAGTCATCGCTGGTTGTAGATCCTCATTTACTTCCATATAGAGGTCTGTAACCATACACGGCCGGGTACTGTAGTGCTGTACCATGTTCCACACAGCAGATGTCTCCATATTATCACTCGACTCCCAGACAATAATGAAAACATTCACTTTGACGCAAGAACTCGGTTTTATGAGTTATCTGACGGAGGGAAAGCTCACATCTGGCCTGAGTTTTTGTCGTCAGATACAAACGAGCAATTTGTGTTTTCTCTGCGAGTTATCCGGACTGAAAACGTGTCTGTAAACATGTAACTATGGAGATGAGATGACAGGCAGTAAAATTTTGTCCAAGACAGTTGGCAGAGGGTCATGAGGATTAGGAGAGGTAAGGAACATGCAGGCACGAGGCACTTGTGTACAGTCACACTGGGGGAATTGTAGTGGGTTACTGTGTGTGTGGGTATGGCACAGGCATCTCAAAGACAGCAGTTTTCATGGAGTTAATTTTAAAGTTTGGATCTGTTTTCGATTTTCGAAAAACAACCTGACAATCATCAATCATCTCAATGTTGTCCAGAAACAAATGTTCAAAACAAATGTACACGCACAAATGAGCATATGCATAAATCTGCAGGAAATCGAGCTGACACCTCTTGGCCATTATGTAAATAAGTGCTTTTAAAATGTTTAGGTGGCTCCACCTGGTTGAAGATACACTTAAAGTATATATATTTCACAAAAATTATTTTACAGGAATTGATTCGAATTCTTGTAGGAATTATTTAACACAGTACAAAACCAAAGCCATACAAATACTTATATATTTTTTCAACTGTGTGTACATGCAGCAAAAACTGAAGGTGGACAGGAGAGAGAAAGAAAGAGACAGAGAGAGAAGGAATCACTTGACAATACTGTTGTATCAGCACACACAGAGCCTGTACACCACGGCTGTACTCACGATCTCCCCGTCACCTTACCGTTGGTGCTGAAGGTCCTGTCAGCGAAGTTTCGCTCTCGTCACTGGCCGCGCTCCCTGCGCAGTCCAGCGTCACCCCCGACCGGCACTTGTGGTGACACGTATACTCGCAGTCTGTGGGCGGAGACAAGTAACAGCCAATCAGAGCGTGCCCTGATACCACTCACCTCACTCAAGTACTCGAAGGATCGCGGCCGCCATTTGGCGAAGGCCTCGTGTCGCCGGTGGTCACCCTGGGGGAGGTCTGCACTACGACGCCGGCTCAGCTCCTGATACGCCTCCCTACAGCGCCGCACGGACGTGTTGTCCGGACTCTTTGGATCCTCACTGAACAACCAATTGGAGAACAGGTCTCTTGCCTTTTTGCGACGACGCACTGACGGCGTGTCACCAGTGATATTATCCAGGTCATCGAGTAACTGCGTAAAAAGTTTGTCATTATCGTCTAAGACTGTGGCAGCCCCTGGATTCACGACAGGGATGCCCTGGTTCACACTGCTGCCACCTGTGGCACCACCTGTAAGAGAGGGGTCTGCGGGGCAGGAAAGGCACTTGTTAGGGACTAGTTTACTGGAAGACAAGCTCTCTCCTCGAAGCTCTCGGGTCCGTATTTGCCCGCACCGGTCACATGACCGGTCACATGGCTTAGCACCATTGTCCGACGTCCGACACTTCATGGCGTCACCGTCGCTGTCCGTATCACAACAACAGTTATCTGCAATACCCGTCACGCCACCGACGAGCGTCGCGTCTGGAGTCACATCAGAGTCTGAGTCCACCTCCAAGAAACCTAAACTTGGTGTCTTCCCTCGCGGTGACAGGAGTTCCGTGAAGATCCGGTCGAACTCGTCCATCTCCTCCCGGAGGAAGGACTTGGGACGCGAGTCACCAACACGTGGCGGGTGACCGAGGCCATGCTGTGGGGGTGCAGTCGAGGGCACCTGTAGAGTTGTCTGTCCGTGCGTCTGGCCTCCACTTGTCGGGCCTTCACTCTCTGTCTCTGTTGGTGACGAAGTCTTCACCGCGCCTAGAGAAACAGGGGCAAAAACGAAAATGACACAACTCAAGCCACAGGCTAGCGTACACATAAACAAACATGCAATGCTATCATTGCCAGCCCGTTACAGGAACTAAAATAAATCTCGGAAAATTGTACACAGAGTTCTCACATTCCCAGGAAACTAGCTAAATCCAAACAAAGCGCTGAGCGTACAATGCTACGGACCTCCCCCCCCCCCCTCCTCCCAACATCCTGGTACGTAGACTGTGTGCTGATACCGAGCTGTACTCTACTGAGCTGTACTCTTCTTTCATGTTCCTGTGTGTTCAGTACTGGGCCAAGTCATAATGTGCCCACACCAGGAGTACACACTAGACCCCCCCCCCCTCCCCCCACCCAACTCACATGTTCTCAAGTACCGCCTCTTGTTTATCAGTATCCTGTCTATGTTCTGACATTCTGTTACCTGTCTCTTCCATACCTTCCACCTAAATCCTGGATACTGATGGACACATTGTGTACCACATGCTAACCCTGATATTTTTCCTCATTACCATGGCAACCTCATTAACAGAGCATCAAAACATCTGAGTCCAGCCCTAGCTGTAAAACATTATATAGTTTATATACACAAACTGTATATCCATTGCTTTTCATCACCACTTATTTCTATCAAAATATATCAGTTCAAACAGCGGCCATATATCATAAGTATCAAAAGATATAATTCATCATTCATGTTGACATTATGACATCTGATTCTAATGCATATTGTACAGTTATGAAATATTCTATCATGATGATATCAATTTACATTTTTTCCAGCTGATTTCTTTGCTGATGTTGTCAGAAACAGCCACTTGTTTTATAGATTTCCTGTTTTTTTTAACGAACATAACTCCCAACTCCGAGCAAATGTCAACATACCTAACATTTCATATAAGCCTCACCAAGATCTGTTCTACGGGAAGTCTGGCATATTTACTTTAGAATAACCAAGAAAATCTGTATTACCTGTCTTGAGTGGTTCCTCAATTTTTGTCTTTTCGAGAAGTTATGTGCAGGATTCGTTTATGGTATTTTGTGATTTTGCGGTGATGCGAGTTTGATGGCTGTAAATGGTTTTACTAGTTGATAACAAAAGATGATGATGATGATGATAAGTAAGCATGACTGACATACCAGGATCCAAACAGACAGAATGAAGATGACACAACACACCTCACCCAGGAGTGAACAATGTCTGATCACATCAACCACTGCCCCCCCCCCCCCCCCTTAGTGTTGTCCTTGGTTACGGGAGCTGCCCTCTGTGGATACTAGCCAGCCTTTACCTCAACTTCACTCTCGTCTGGAGTCCACACTGATAACTCTAACTGTTCGAGCTTCTGATGAAGAAAGCTACGTTTTGCCATATTTTGGACCTGTCTGACTTTGCTATCAGCAGAAACCCATAAGATCTCTTATGGGTTTCTGCTATCAGTTAGGTATGAACACACGACTGGATGCTTGAGGTGTTTTGGCCTGGTATGTCTGAGAACTTCACAGGAGCAGGTCTCCTGGAGCTGCGGGAACAAAGCACTGGTCGCCTGGGGAACAGTTACAGCTCTGTGTGGGAACAAAGTGCCACGGCAACACAGTAACCTCTACAGATTGTCTGCTCCGGTGAAATTAGAATCTTGTAAAACTTCACCGGGTCTGATTATAAACACCACGTCCAAACACTGTTCCACTTTTTATACATCTGTTTTTAATCATAGATGCAAGTGTCATAAACTAGAAGTCAGTCAACACCATGATAACCAGTTAATAAACATGATGAATTGTGTTGGCAAGAATCAGAATAGAACTTCAGATTTTTACATGAAATATCAAGGCCTTGTACAACAGACAATTTTTTTCAAAGAAATAATATTCTGTCCACAATACAAACCAAAACAACAGTGATTTATGTGATCTGTAACTATCCTGGCATGGAACACATCCCAAGTGATCAAAGTCCTAGGACTCTACCTATGTCCTCGGATGTCACTTCACTCGACTCATCCACACAAAAGCACAGTTTTATATCAACAGGAAATTGTTGCGTCCGAGGTGGGCCAGCGTTTGTCACCAAACTAACAACGGAAAAGGTAAAGTCGGCAACCAGCCAAGTCATTCTGGTAAATTCTGCTAGAATTTTTGCAGGTGAACATTGTAGCAAGTGATATCTCATACCTCATAAATCTTACTACAGTTACTTTATCATCAGAGGCCTATATTGCTGTATACACAATACATTTCACTGAACTATCACAATGATGGCATGTTCTTATCAACAGCTAGACACAAGTATGACACGTTCTCTTACTTTTCCGTGAACCGTCAAGTGTCAGCCTCACCTTGTATCACTTGTTTCGTTGGCTGTTGGAACAAGAGCATTTGTACAATGTAGAAGATAAAACTAGTAACTTTGAGTCTTATCCAGTGCACAAGTCCAGCCATGTGATCGATGTGTACTTCCCGTTCACGGAACAGTCATCCTGACACGAGGGACACACAAGACTTTGTGTACACACACGCGAGCAAGAGAGCCACAGGTGCCAACGGCCAGCAAACAAACTCAAAACTGGGTCACTGACCAGCCGCGGCTATCAAAATATCAGACTGGTCCTTCCAAAACATCACCTGAACCCCCCCCCCCCTCCACACCACCCACCCTCACACACACAACACACAGTGTGAACCCGTGGCCAGATGAACACAAAGCAGCCACCCCCAGGGCATGCATGTGTGTGAGAGGTTGCTGTAGCAGTCAGTGGACCATCTATTGCCGTGGCAACCTAGCTACTTCATGTACTTTGACCATCAAGTACAACACAACCTAAGCAGTTTGGAATTTTATCAGCTGATGCACAAACATTCAAGAAGCAAGAGCTAATTGACACAAGTCCTAATAAAACGTACATCCTTCCCACAATTACATCTACAAACACCCTTCCTGGAAGTACCGTCAATACACAAAGGAATACGCAAGAATAAATCTCTTGTGGATGACATGAACAATGAGGGAGGACTGTGGCAGCTGTCCTCGTTGTCATGGTTACCAGTACCTGAGGGTGATCCCTCCACGCCGTCTGCTCCCATCGCCATGGTGACCACTCTGCTGGTCAAATCACTGGTTTCCTGGGACACTGTGGGCTTCAATAAGTGGGGATGTCAACAGCAGGTGTGTTCATCCATTCTGATCAATGTTTATATCCAAAATACAGGGCCAAGGTGGCCATAATCTTTCTGAGAAGCTCCTACTTCTGGCGGTCAATATCCATTGTTACGAGTGAGTGGGTGCACGTTCCGCCTGATAAACATGGCTGTATGTAAGACACGCCATCGGAAGTGTACAACAAACTTGGCCTGCGACCCGAGCGACCTGGTAACACCTCCGAGTGTGACGACAGACCGAGGTCACAGCAGCTTGCAGGTTCTCTACACCAGTGTCTTGAGTTGTTTCTCTGATAACGGCCCAAGGACGGAGCTTACAACACCAGGTGTGTGCTGTCTACCAGAGCTAGAACACGTATCCATCCACTGCCGTACAACGCTCGACCCCGACAAAAGTTTATCACACAGAGTGCACCGACATTTAGCCTTCCGCCGGCCGCCAGGGCACGATTACAATCACCAAAAGATCGTACACACTGTTCTTCCGTCCATGCTGTAATTCACACTCCGGCACCCCGTTATTACGTCTGCTTACAGCAATAGAACCGCTTCCCCTCACTAAAATACAACTTTTCAGCCATCGGTTCGCTTCATTCACGCCTAAACAAAGCCGCAGGAGCAGCAAGGCTTACATCGGCTTACGTCTGCATGCACCAGGGGCTGTTATAACAACACAGGGGCAACTGGAGTAAATGCTCCTCATCCCTGTGAGTTTAGCTTTCAGTCTTGACTCTGGGTACCTGTACAGTCTCATCTCCTGGAACTTCCTGTCCGTTCATACGTCGGTCCGTCTGTGCATCAGTACGTCAGTCTGGCACCAACAGTCTGCCACCGCAAAAGTTCTGCTGCTGCTGCAAAGTTCCACCAGCAGACCTCAAGGAAGCACACAGATATACAGCCCTTCTAGGAAATATGATCCACACCATCAACAGTGCATCCCAGTCACGCAAAAAACATGGAAGCTTCCACCTCCAAACCAAAAATTAT
Source organism: Terebella lapidaria (assembly GCA_949152475.1). Taxonomy (NCBI): domain Eukaryota; kingdom Metazoa; phylum Annelida; class Polychaeta; order Terebellida; family Terebellidae; genus Terebella; species Terebella lapidaria. The sequence goes on from OX424555.1 coordinate 4,134,881, forward strand.
CCGCTCAAAGGTATCGCATTAATGTGTGCCGATATACCTGTGGAATCAGGAGATTTGTTTGGTACAACATGGACAGCTTGGTCATCCATCAAACTCAGGCTGGGAGAAGCTCCATGTGTAGAGGAGGGATGGGGAGGGGGGTGTGGGGGGTGAGGTCTCACATGTCAGTTCACACACTCTTCTAGCCACACGATACCCCAGGGGTCAGGCAGGGGAGAGGGAGTGGGACAAGTTTACCCCCTGCCGACCAAAGCTCATTACTCAGGTCCATAGTGAGAAGTTACATAGACAATAATCAACAAACTCCTCGGAGAATACACTCACTAGCAAACATTCGACCAGAAATGTGCCAACCTAAAACAACAGCAGCGTGTACGTGTACAGAGGGTGTTTTTGAGAACTTTGCCACATGCAGTAAGTCTGACTGGAACCCGAGATAATATTTTCTTTCGCACAAACTAAGTTCATTTTTCTTTGGTTTGATGAGACCAGATCTAGATTGATCAGATGCCAGCCCCGTACAAAGCCACAAATATCTGCCAGATCATTACCAAAAAGTTACGAAGTGCAGAATGTCCAAGCATCTGATAACAACAACTTCAACACTGCAAACTGATTATTTAAGGCAAAACCCTGAAAATCCTGGGGGTAAATTGTGTGTTCACCACATAAGAGATGTCCAGTATTTGCATGATTAAAATGAAAAAAAAAAAACTTTTCAAGGAAAGATTCCAGCAGAAAACTACTTGGCGTCTGGACAAAACTTGTATCACAGTCCAAGGTTTCAAAGCTAAATATACTCAGGCATTACGCAAATGAAGCAACTTATTTTAACGGAGAACTTGAGTACTGTTCATTATCACCCCTGGGAAAGATTTGAGAACAGACGTGTATGGGACATTAACTCAAGCTCTGTTTTTGATACACAATAAATACAAAACTACTAGTAATTTTTGTACTTTTAGATCTATGTATTTTTTGCCATAATAAACATGATAAAATGGTCATTCATCATCTTTACGACTCATGGCTTCAAATATCTAATAAGTATGATGAATTGCTTGGTCTGAACTTAGTGCCAAAAACATCACAGCGAAGCAGTGTTACACATGTAATAGGTTATAATTTTAAAACACTTGAGAGCCCCCTACATGTATTAGACAAGACCAATTCCACAGAACTGAACCACAGCATATGTCTGTAACCTGTTATCATCACGAGGTGCTTCACTCTGAGACTACAGAACGCTGCTGCCACCTGGTATCACACTCGGCAGTTACATAGAGGGCAGCACGACTCCTAAGCTTGGGGCATGTATGACTGATCATCACAGTCTGCTTACACCTGATGAACTTGATGAATGATGACTTGTTAGTGATGGTGTTTCAATGTTTATGGTAAGCAGGATCCACCCAACGAAAGTAAACACCAGAAAACAAAGTACAGGTACCCTGACTATGTAATGATGTATAAGACTGCCTGCAGATATCTGTATATCATACAATTAGGATCTACTTGATAATCGTATATATATTTTTTTCCAGTGTTTTTGGTTTTCTACACATCCATATACACCTGGTATTAACACCTGAATACCTAAAACAAATCCTAAAAAAAATATCCCAAATAGTTGTTATTACCCATATTTCCCCAATACTCCCAATACTTGTATATTCCAATCTTAACTGCTTTAAAATTCCTTGTTTTATTGTTTTACATGTACATTGGACAGCGAGTTACTCACAAGCATTTTCAGAGAAAGCTTTCAGAAATCCGAGCGCATCCTCGAGAGCGTGAATCTGGTCGCTATGGTTACCGTCCATGTTGCTGAGCTGGGCCTTTTTCAGCGATGCGGCATAGTTCAGGATCTCTATGGGCGAGCGAAGGGAGGGCACCCGCTGCCCGCCATCGCCATGGTGACCGATCAGAGAGTGTCGAAGCGCAGGCGAGGTCGGGAAGAACGGGAGGCCTGCATTGTTGTTGACAAAACGTCGCGGCTGACCGGACGGTGATGGCTGCGACACGGCACACAGCAGTGACTGCAGGGTACTGGGGGTCATTGACAGGCGCTTGTTGCCGTGGTCACCTGTGTCCTTGTTACCTTGATTACCAACATCATGGGTGGATACAGGGAGGAAGTTTGGTAATGGCGGCCGCTTCCTCTGCTGAATAACCTGGGAACACTGGGGTGGTGGAGTGGACGTTACCGTGGTAACTGGAGCTGTGGTCGTCCTGGAAGTTGGCAAGGACTGCATTGTCATGACAACAGGCTCCTGGCTGACACCAGAGGAACTTTGGTGACCACTCCCCATCTTGGTCACCATCACATCAAACGTCACAGATCCAAGCCGGGTTTGCTTGTCGAATTATCGTCTTCGGTCATTTAGGTCATATCCAGATACATATTGAATCCTCTGACAATGCCAGAAAGTGAAAGTATAAAACTGCTTGCATCACGTCACCCTTTTGCTGTACATGACTAGTCCCGTGTCTCCCGCTGACTACTGTCAAACAGTGTAATGTCAACAAACATACTGCACCAGCCAAGTTCACACCATAACTCACATAGTGAAACATTACATTGTAAGTTTGAGGAACCCAGCCTTAGATGAACCACAGCTGTCATTATATTTTACACATTTTTCTTATCCTAATGTACACGATGTACTCCAAGTTGTATGAAGTTCATCCCCGCGACTTTTTCTCACTCCAATGTTGCTTTTTTTCACCAGAGCGGCACACCGCGGACACAACATTCTTTCTGGCTCAGTCACCAATCAGTCACACTCGTCCGAGGGCTGGACACCTGCCGATAACAGCTAGTGTGCGTTAACTACGAGTCAGTGAAGCGTGTCGTTTACAAACCCTCGTTTACGATGATGTCCCCAAAGAGCCATGATTAATGTCGTAATCATTCATCAAACGATGGCAGATTTCCAGCATGTGACTATTCCATTGTAACCTGACCGGCATGTGTAAAACAGACGTCCCGCTGTGAAGTTATTGTTTGTATCGCATCAAATGGGTAGTTAGCGATTTTTAATGACCATCATCCTGAAAACAGTGGAAGGATAATGAAGCCTTACGCATGATTACCACAAAAACCACAGCACAGTGACTGAAACAATCATGTAGTTTTTCACAGAATAGCACCACAATTTGTATGACCACTTGTTTCCTTGCTGGTTTGTCATGAAGACAGCAGGGTTCAAAGATTGGCCTGCGGTTTTCAAGTACACTATATTTCTGGTCGGCTCTATCGAGCTCCTCCCATATCAACCTGTCACAATCACTTGTGAGGTGTCTACTCAAGACAGGTTTCCGTAGAATCCTCTTGTCAAAGTCTGCCTTTCATGTCATTACAAATCACAATATTACATAATAATGATTAATGATGGCTGTATGTAGAAGTCCTCAGGCATTTCACAGACTTGGCAGTTGGTGGATGAAAAAACTTTGTCTGGAAAACTTCCCTGGCACAACAATAAATGTCAGTGGATATGTGAATTCCCTACATTCATTAGTCTGTGGAAGATTTAATGCAGCGATGAATCACGCAGAATACCACGGCTGCTGCTTGTTACTGGCGCAGTGGATTAACCAAAATAAATCCGTTCCAACCAGTTTGTCCAATTCCTTGCATACGGCAAAGATTAATGTTTATATAAACTGACGTTTTTTTCTGCGTCTCTAGCGATGTTTATACATACATTCACTATACTGCAATCCATTCGGAACTCCGTATTTTATTTTCAAATCTAGCAGACACACCAAAATAAGTATGATGTTTATTGGCCCTATTTATCTAAGCATTATCGTTAAAAAAAAGCGCCAAGTATAAATCACTACATTTTTCTGATATTTGTTTAATACACTGGATGTATTGGGTTACTGTGATTAGTTCACTGAGTCTAGCATCATTCCAAACTGGCACACATGCATATCACGGTATCACGACCCAAGCCTTCAATGTTCCGGATGAGTTACGAACATGAGCTGAATTAACGATATCAACAAAATCCACGATAATAATCCGGTCCATTTTCCTTTCTCCTCTGCTCTCAGATCCTTGCGTTCTGCATGACTCACGGAAAAAAGTTTTGGACAGAATGTTAAAACAACAGTGCGCTTGACGTCTTTGTTATCTCTATTTAACAAACAAAAAGTTCCAATTTTCCCCTCCTGATCTTCAGAAGGTGCGAGATCCGTTGCATGAAAGGAAGTTTTCTCAAAGTCGGCAGGGATTGTCCGAAATCTAACCCAGATCAGCAGAGTTCTGGGTATCTGTGCACCATAGGGAGGCTTCAATCTATCTCCGCACTGCAGATATTATTGTGGTATATCATCCAGATCAGATCACAGGTGATTGGAAGAGCTCCACATTCACAAAATGTCAAATATATTCGTCGTTTGATGAAAATTACTTGCGAAAACACTTTTTCAAATTTCTTTTGTTCGATGAGTAGAATTTTACAAAGTCCATAAATCATTATCTTATTTAATTAATTTAAAAATCTTGCCAACTAGCCAGAATTCCACAGTCCCAGAGGATTTCCGTAATGTGGTTTTGATGTCAAGGCTTCTTCATTATTGTCTCGTGGCCAGCCATTATGAGAACAACTGGTTGTAATTACAGACCCTCGACAGACAGAACGTCTCCAAAGTGTCACAGAATCCTCTATTGTTTGCGATCCTTTGACCATCAATTAACAGCGTCACTAGTGAACAGATGTTCAATGTTGTGACTCAACACTGAAGTGAGCAAAAATCTTAGCTTGTGCAGAATCCTCCACTTTCCGAGTTTGCCAAAGTGCTTGGATCTTTGATATTACCTGCAATATTGTGGCATTTAGCTCGTGTAAATCCATGACGTGAACCGTGGATATTGCTGGGAAAAATCGCGACTGATACACTTTGATTCCGTCAGGAACGCACAACTTTCTGATCAGGCACGCTCGCGGGAGTTCTATTTCCGTAATGTGTTCTGGAGCTCGCTGTACCTCGTACCTCGCTCCTGAGGTTGGAGGTCGGGTCTGCTCCACACCGGCTCCAAGCAAACAACCGTTCTACTCTCTGGGAGAATCCGGGCCTTGGATCTGACACCATTTGTAATAATTCATGGTAACTATCAGGCCAATCATGTCAGATCTTAGCATTACTTCTCCCTACCAACATGTACATGTACATCTACTGCCATGGGCCAAATCTACAGCCCTGAAAGCAAAACTTTTTCCGACACGGAACAATTTTTTTTCTAGGATAATTTTTGTAATCAGGGCTATTAGTGAGCTGGTGAATCAACACCAACAGATGATTTACAACGTCTGTAGCGGACGTGAAGAGCAATGTCATTCTGTCTGGCAAGCTGTTTGCTTATTGCTCATTGTCTTCAGGGTATTGTAACCACCCTCATGATAGGCAAAGGGGTGCATGGGGGGGGGGGGGGTCCTAGTGAGCAAAAGTATCAGGGGCCTGGGTTTATGACCCTATTGACACAGCAAGCCAAAGGACCCTTATCCCTGAGCTTTCAGGACTTCTCCCATACCCACTGACCTCACATCACAAATTATTGCTCCATTGCGAATTATTCAGATCTGAGAATTTCATCGGTGGATTTGTTCCTGTGAGGTTGTGGAACCAACAAATGTAATGAGCCGATCCACAGCAGCAGTCAAGCAGCAGTGTGTGTTCAAGGTTAAGATTGCATTGGTCAAACCAACATTCCTGTTGCATTAGCCAAGATGGACTTGCGTCAATAAAATAATATTAATTGATCAGATTTGCACAAGTTTTTCCTTTGTTGTTTCTCTTCACATCTGAGCTGCAGATGTTGCAGAAGATCTCAGATCTGGACCAGATGTAGTGGAAATATTATAAATATCTCTTCCGACAAGGCAGAACGGACTCCACACACATTGAAACTATTTCCTTTTTGTCAAGAATATTGTTGCCAAAGACAAAAGAAGTTCCAAACGCACATAAGCACGAGTCGAGTCATAACCTGTTGCTTCAAGGCGGAGGGTCTCTTATCACATCCACGTTTTACGGCAGCATCCCGGGTTTTAGCACCTGAGCATGTGTCCAGCAGACGTGTTATAATTGTCCCTTGGGAACTCTGTAATCACTTGCAGGTTTACCCACGCTTGTTACCTGTAAAATCACAGCAGGTGCTATACTCGACTCACGTCAGGTGTATTCCTACAACTTGATATATCTCGTTATGTGTATATTTAGCTGGAGTTTTACAATTTCTCCGGTTCCCTGAGAAGGATGAGCTGACCAGTTCACTCAGTTGACCTTCATCGCTCGCCCATTAGCGGAATGATCCACTGCACCGGATCGTGTGGCGTATCGGAAGCCATCACATTCAGACCTGTATCATTAGATAATTTATCACTGACCAATATTTCAAACACCAGTAGATAAGTGAATAGAGTGTTTTGGTGTTCAGGTGATCGGCCGAGGTGTGCAGCCGCATATTCATGAGTGAAATCTCTATCGTCTTTGGAGCGTCTCTGATGACTTGATGATATTTTACTCCAGCACAGAACAGATTCTTCAGGATTGAACACAGATCTCCTGAACTTCTCCTGATGTTGATCCTGAAATCACACCATGTACAAATTTTTGCTCTATCCTGATACCAGTGCTTCTTGTGCAAGAAAAACACAAAATATTACACAAACAATGTAAATCTCCAATTTCTTTGTGTTTCCCAGACAAAGTATCTGACAAGGTATGTCCTACTTTCTGTTCCAACACTCTCTATGTATTACCAGCTCTGTAAGTATTCCCATGTCCGATATACTCTAGGAGTGCTGTCGAAGATTAGCGAGCCAATATCTGTCCTAGAGCAAGAACAAAGGAGCAGTCACTCGCCTGTGACGGGACTTATCATGTCCATTCCCTAGTACAGGCTTTGTTATCTTTCTTATCTCACTCCGCATCAATCCGATTGTTGCAGCATGCTGTAAACTGTCAGAGGGAGAAGCAGGACAGCGAGCTCCTTCTGGTGGTGATCCCTCTAACTAATCCTCGAGACATGAGCATGATGTGATGTGATACGTGATCCCCGGAGATATACAAGGGGAGCTCCAAGTTAATAGATAAGGTCAACCCTTACTCCACAACAATATATCAGCAAAAAAAGATTTCTTAGGATTTTTCCGTTACAAAGTTAATGAGAAGTCTACTAAAGTTTCCCCAAACATACAATATGTCTGTTGCCAAGGTTATGTATGATCTTGACCCTACTGGTTACCCCAGAGACCAATCTGTGGAACCCTGAACCCCCCCCCCCCCCCCCGCACACACAAAACCTAGTCAGGTAGAGACCGCCCCAGTAATATCTCTCAGTCTGACTCCAGGTGAGTGGTATATTTATAGCTGGGGACTGAGATGTTCCTGTGCTATACCAATACCCAGGTAACTCATTGCTGTATATTATCAGTGAATCATAAAGCCGGCAAGATGTCTGGATCAGCTGAAATCCAAAAATCTCGAGCATCGGCAGAAGTTTCCTCCCCAGGTGGCAGCAGTGCAGAGTAAAGGATCAACCAGAAGATAGTCCGACAGAGTTGATTTCATGGAGCCGATCACACAGGAAGCTGGATCATTCCCCCCCCCCCCCTTCCATCGACAGTAAAACCCTCCAAGGCCATTGCTCTCATACATGTTATAGAAGTGATCATTGATGTATAGATACAGCGAACATGAGTAATGTACAGTGCAGTAAGAAAACACTAAAGATTACCAATTATTTCTTTCCGTCCGTAGGAAATTGATGAAAAGAATAACTATGAATATGGTAGCATCAGGTAAATTATCCTATTCACATGTAAATCTGTTTTTGACAAGAACATATCATTTCAATAAATACAATCCACATGAATTACAAGCAGAAGGACGTGTTCTATTAAAGATGATATTTATGAGCAATATGGATTTGATCAGACCAGGATATTAACTCAGGTATTTACCACCATATTTAACTGTATGCTTGGTTGGCAAGCAGACCCTAGTTACAGTTCTCCCAAACACACACCCAGAGATAAGGTTTCCGACAGAAATGTCTGCACGATCCTGAAACACGACTTTTCTCTTATGGTCGGTGTTTATCGCAGGATCCTTCCCGTGCTGACTCATCAAATATTTGTGTCTGCATCAGATAGATGGATACATCAAAACTGCCCTGAATATCCGCTAAAAGAGACTAATCTGGTTAAATGTTAGGTTTGATCTCTAATACCTGTACACCTGGCTGTAGACATGTTCCATTTCATCAAAAACAAACTCGACTACCACTTTCTGATCTACAAATTGTGGAATCTTGATGTCTGTCCTGAGAAGATTCCAAATATCATGAGCCCGAAGAAAATTGTCTCTCCATATGTTTAAGAAAGTACATGTAATGAAACCATCAAAATAGAGACCCACTGTCAAAAGATACCAGTGTCTGAATTGTATTTTGTATGTTGAAAAATACCAATCATTTAGAAATCATTTACATATCAGGATCCAATTCCCAGCACAAAACTTCAATTTCTGTGTTCATTATTCCCAAACTGTGTATTATTCTCTGCAGACACGTTCACAATGTGAAATTCATCAACGGCAAGAACTCTTGTTGGAACAACAACACACATGTAAATATATGACAAGTTCTTTCTGAACCCAATCATGACTGGGAATGATGTAAAAGTAATATTTATGTTGAATGTGGTGGCCTGACAAAACTGCCGCCAGCGCAGTGAGAGATTTGTCAGACAGACCAACAAAAAGGTCGGTAGCTAGCTGCAGGCGGGAATCGTGCTAAAAAATAGCCACCGTAAATATCTCCCACAAAAATTGCACTTCCAAACACACAAGCAGATGTGAAAGCTCTTCTGATGTGGGAGTTACTGACACCTAGTGGCCAGTCCGAGAACTAGTTTCCAACACCAGGGGGCAGCACAACTCAGTACTAGGTCAGACTGTGGCTCCCTCTGGTGAATGGACACAGTACAAATCATAATTAATTAATTATAATTTATTATTTATTTATAACGCGCCGAAATCCAGTGCTCAGCACTGCTCGAGGGCGCAATACAATAAGAAAGTGGATCTAAGAACAATAGGAACACAGAGAATGATTACTGTGTAAAAAGAATAATAAAAGATTGAATGTATAATGATAAAAAAGTAATGACCAGTTCACAATTCAGGATAAGCACGCTGGAATAGGTAAGTCTTAAGATGATTCTTGAAACTGTCATAACGATTGACACATCTGAGTTCGGATGGGAGGGTGTTCCATACCTGTGGTGCTGCCACACTAAAGGCACGATCACCATAGGTTTTAAGTCTAGATCTGGGCTGGTTGAGATCATTGCACTGGCCGGAACGAAGGTTTCTTGGAGGCGTATATGATCTCACGAGTTCACTGAGATAAGCTGGAGCTTGGCTGGATAGGCATTTGTAGGTCAGACAAGCAACCTTGTACACAATACGTTCCCTCACAGGAAGCCAGTGTAGTTCTCGCAGTATCGACGATATACTGTTGGATTTCTTGCGACGAGTAGTGACTCTGGCAGCAATATTCTGTATTCTCTGAAGTTTCTGGATATGGCACATTGGTACATTTATCAACAATGAGTTGCAGAAGTCCAATTTCGACGATATAAATGCATGGATAAGTTTTTCCGTCACTTCACGAGTCAACATGTGTCGGACAGATGCAATGCTTCGCAGATGATAGAAGCATGATTTGACGGTGGCTTTGATGTGGTCGTCCATGCTGATGGCTTGGTCGAACATACAGCCGAGGTTTCTGATACGTGGGTTGTGGTTGACAGAGTACCCATCAATATCGACAGATGATAGGCTCAACTTTGGCCGGAGACGCGGGGTAGTTAGAAACATGAGTTCAGTCTTATCACCATTCAGTTTCAACCTGTTGTGGACCATCCATGCCTTGATATCGGTGATGCAGTTTTCAACCTGATCTCGGGCGGACATGGCGGCCAACGGCTGCTGGAGGTCAAACGAAAGATATAGCTGGGTATCATCAGCATATAGATGACATGATACATGATGCTCCCTAGCAATATCACAAACAGGACTGGTGTATGCAGAAAACAGAATGGGCCCCAGGACTGACCCTTGAGGAACACCAAGGTCCAGATCTTGGGGAGACGACCTCTGCCTATTCCATACTACTGACTGTTGTCTGGCAGCGAGATAGGACTTGATAAGTGCCAGTGCTTGTCCATCGACTCCGAACCTGGTACGAAGCCGCCGCAGGAGAATCCCATGTGACACCGTATCAAATGCGGCTGATAGGTCCAAGAGGATTAGAACAACACCGTGATGGTTATCGAGAGCCATTACGATGTCGTTATGGACACGAAGAAGTGCTGTTTCCACGCTGTGGTTCGCACGGTAAGCTGATTGATAGACAGGATACAGAGCGTTCGTGTTAATGTGGGATGTTAGCTGCTTAACCAGTATGCGTTCTAACACCTTTGAGACAAAGGGGAGGTTGGAGACAGGTCTGTGATTACCCAAGATATTAGGATCCAAACTCTGTTTCTTCAGCAGAGGCGTGACGATGGCATGTTTCCAGGATGCTGGGAAATCGCCAGAGGATATTGCTGAATTGAAGATCCGAGCAAGGATGGGAGCGAGTGTGCGTTTTTCTTGCTTCATGAGCCATGCTGGCCACGGATCCAAGATTGAAGATTTGGCTGGTGATTTCTGAATGATTTCCACCACCTCGGATGGGGTCACCGTGGGGGATGCAACCAGTAATGCAACCAGTACATAATGCAACCAGTACATGTTGCTGTGCATGTTACAAAGGTTTCAATGATCAAGATAATAGTTATTGACATATATATTGCATGCACATTATCATAAGAGCACTTTCATTAAAAAAAAATAATTTATGGTCAATTCTAATTGTAATTTGAGGTATACAATTAAAAATGCAGACCCTTGTGAAGAAATTCAAAGGAATAGAACACATGCACATTACAACATTGCAAATGTGATCTGCAATACAATATAAAATTTTGTTCATTAATTTGAACACAATTTTGGGAATTTGTGTTAAATTTCATGATAATATATATATATGGAGCATAAGAAGCTTCGAAGTATGTTTAGTATCAAATAAGTAATATAATCTTTCATTGTTCTGTGAATGATTCATGGAATATTGACATGCCATAGAAAAAACAAAACAAATGTCATTAGACATATGATACCACACTGAGCATGCTGAGTGAGTTATACTTCTGCAATAAAAATATCAATGTGATGTATCCTTAAATCTACAAAGCTTTACCATAAAAACTTTCAGCCACATAAAATGACCTTGACCACATGTCACTCAACTCTAAAACACTTTGACGAATGTACGAGTTATGGGGAATATTTATTACAAATCTACAAATTGTGGGGAATGTTTACTACAAATCTACAAATTGTGGGGAATATTTATTACAAATCTACAAATTATGGGGAATATTTGCTGCAAATCTACAAATTGTGGGGAATATTTACTGCAAATCTACAAATTGTGGGCAATATTTACTACAAATCTACAAATTGTGGGGAATATTTACTCCAAATCTACAAATTGAGGGGAATATTTATTACAAATCTACAAATTGTGGGGAATATTTACTGCAAATCTACAAATTGTGGGGAATATTTACTACAAATCTACAAATTGTGGGGAATATTTACTTCAAATCTACAAATTGAGGAGAATATTTATTACAAATCTACAAATTGTGGGGAATATTTACTCCAAATCTACAAATTGAGGGGAATATTCACTCCAAATCTACAAATTGAGGGGAATATTTATTACAAATCTACAAATTGTGGGGAATATTTACTACAAATCTACAAATTGTGGGGAATATTTACTCCAAATCTACAAATTGAGGGGAATATTTATTACAAATCTACAAATTGTGGGGAATATTTATTACAAATCTATGAGTGTGAGTTGTGGGGATGAATATTCATTAAGTCCATCCACTGGACACACAGAAATGAAAACTGGAATAGAGTTTTCCACAAGTTTGCACTCAATATTAAATGTGAACATATTTAAGTTAATATGTACAAAACTACCCGCTGGTGTTATTATCTCGTGATTCACAGTTTTGAATAATTGAGTTTTACCCATTTCCCTCTCTATATTACTCTACCGACTGCCCCCCACCCTACACCGGCCCCCCTTTCATTCCACACAGAGAGATTCTGCCTTCCAGCTAATTTTTACATTCATTCTATTCCCCCAGAATGGCAAACCTTTCAAATACAGCCTCATTTCTTTGTCGTTTATCAGTAACGTCCCCATCCTACCCCCGCACCCCCTTCTCTTTCCCTGCTGTCTCATTACTTTGCCATATAAGGACAAGCTGCCTCTCCCCCTCCGACTCCCCCCCCCCCCACCCACCCCACAACCCCTCCTCCTCCCCCAAGTCCACGCCAGCGGGCCGCGCTGATATCGCAGGGGCACAGTGATGGATGTTTTTAAGCCCTGTTATTTCATGCCGGCGTGGGCTAAGATACCCCATCTATCACGGCGTGTGACGCTATTTTTCAGACATTTCTCCGTCGGTTATTCCTCCGCAGATTAATCAAGCCGTGTAGTGGCAATCTATTTTCAGGCGTCTTTTATTAGCTTTTCCAAAAGCCTGTTAACAGCAAATAGAAACTTTTAATTGAGGTTCCTTTGTAGACATGGAAAATGTCTGTTATTTTTTCATTTTCCCCCAGGTTTTCGTGTCTCGGCATTTATATGATGTCTGCGTGAGGATATTCTATTCCTACCCAAGTCCAATCAATACTGAGCTTTCAGCCAGCTCAACCCCCCCCCCCCCCTTCTATCCCTGTCAGTAGCCAAAAACATGTGATTCCCATCGAAACACAAAATGTTTTAATTACATACCAGGAACCTTCAAGTTAGATAATGATACATGGCGTTTAAGATTATAAAGTACTAGAAATCTGCAAACATCTATCAACACACAGTAAAGGTCGTTTATCATAGAGTTTGTCAGGCGGTTGTGGAGATATCTGCAAACACGAGAAATCATCGTGTAGATGTAATCACTGCTGTATGTAGTACACCGACCCATTACAGCACTCCAGCGCCCCAGGACTGTGATAGATTCACTCAAATACCACTACCCTGCAAACCCTCACGGCAGAATCAGAAATCACTCCTCTCCTCACACACCCTGACCCACAAACGTATCAGTTGTCAAGGTCACCAGATCTCCCCTTACACCCCAACACAAGGTTACCATGGTTATTATTTCCTCCCAGCCTCTGTACGCGAACCCACGGTTCAACGTGTCATGTACCCGATACTAGTGTAATGTCTTGTTCAAAGGATTTATTTGAAATATTTAATAAACATAGCACGTGATTGTAAATTTTAATTTAGAACTTTCCTGTTCCAATCATACATATGGTACCAAGTTACATGTATAATGCAGAAGAAGGACTAACAATGACAGTTTGAAGATTGACTGACCACAAAACCACTAAAGCAGCTATGCTACAACAGTAAATCATTTTCATAGTTTGCCAGCAATACATGTTTATTGGTTTCAGCCATCAAAATTGTGAATTAGATTCTTCTCCACAAATGTTACAAATATCAAATTTCTATAATTCTATTCCATAGCAATTCATCTGCACACAACAATTCCTCAGAGCTGGCATAATGTGAGATGTTTTTACCATAGGCCTGAGCCAATGACATCTGATACGCTAACATATTTATCAGTAATAAAAACCTGCGAACATGATCAGATGATACCAGTTTGTGTAGCAGGTAGCAATTTATTTTCAGGTGATTTTCTTCATAATTTTCCAAACAAATACTGTACAATACGAATGTTGTATGTCCACCCCTTGTATCTAACCTCAACCCCTAACGGTAACCATGGTAACAGTGTGTAAGATCGGAACGATTCGGAAGACATATTCAATCTGTTAAATTGACAAAATTGAATATATTCAAGTACTTTGATCAGTACATTGCTCACATCTAGAGAGAGGCACTGAGCTTGTGCAGATGTTGGATGCGATATTGCAATCAATTTCGAGGACACTTGGCATCTTTAGTGTTCAGTGAAGTCCACCAGCACATGCAGACCCCGGCATTGCCGCACGGAAATACCCGGTACACTGACAGTTTTTGTACCATCAACACGATAGATAAACATGACAAGTTCAGCTTGAGCAAAAACATTTAAAAGCTGAAAACTGTTGGGAAAGACTCGGGGCGCAGCATGGTGGCGTTCATGTAATGAGATTAAGTGGTCCGGCTGTTGAATGCAGCACTAGTAACTATCCCCAACGCAGTAATCACCCGGCAAGTTTTACAGCAACAGCTCTCAGGTTTCATAAAATGCAAACTACAATATGATGGAAAATATTATCAAGCATATAGGAGTTTTTTCTGAATGCATGTAGTCTCAGGGCTCCGGCTTGGCTAGTAGCGGCAATATGTTGGCCCTTTGGCCTTCATAAGAGGCTGAGGGGAAGGAGGATGGGGGGGGGGGGGGCTTGTGGGGGGGGGGGAGAAGAACAGGCGGGAGGCAGTAGAAGCAGAGGAAACAGGATATAGAACAACAATTCACTCCCTCACCCCCCCCCCCCTCTCTCTCTCTCTCTCTCTGTTCCCGGACTTTATTATTGCATTCATGTTACTGACTGTTTATGAGATACACCGGTTTCCATAGCGATGCACTATGTGGCATCAATGCATACAAAGACGCACCATTGCTCAACTGGGGGGTGGGGGGAGGGGGTAGGTGGAAGATGAAAATGTAGTCAACTTATATCATGTACTAACTTAGGTAGTTTACTGGGTTTTTTTTTGTTTTATTGCCCTTTTATACATGTACTTTCTGGTAGTGAATTTAGGAATTATGAGGCCAATGCTGTTTAGATGGGTACAGAAAATCCTTTCTTATCTGTATGATAGTGTTAGACACTAGGTCAAGGTCATTTATTGTAGTAGCATTAAATCATGCATAAATCGTGCCATTTGTTGCTACTAAAGTATCTTTTGTTAAATTTGTGATATAATGACTATTTTATTGAAAAGTTTATCAGTGTGTGTACGCAAGAGGTTGAGCACATGGAGTACTGCATTACCTGGGTTGGTGTTCTTGCAGTAAGGACATATGGCCTTGACCTTGATGACATCCTGTGTGTGCTGTGGCGCCTCCTGCTGGAAGTTACTGATAACAGGGACGCGGAGGTGCGTCATGCGGCCGACCATGTCGTCAAAGTCCTGAAAGTGGAACTGCTCGCGCCCGGCGGTGCTCTCACGACTGTCACTGCGGTTGTAAGGCCCTATACTGTCGAACTTGAAGCGGAACTTCTTGAAGATGTCACGGTCGCCAGAGCCGGTGCCGGAGTCGTTGCTGGAGGTGGACTTCCAAGTGTCGCAGTCCTCGGTCTGGATGACGGGGGTCGAGGGATGACTCTCACTAGCCGTCTCGCCGCTGTCGTCGTCTACCAGCTCCTCGTGAGTCTCCCGAGTCGTCTGAGTCTGGCCCCCACCGATGTCCCGGATCACCTCCCTGGTTGTGCGAACAATTTTCTTGCCAGGACGCACGGCGCTGCCTGAGCTGTCCCTGCGCTCGGAGCTGGTCTGAGGGGGCGTGACATCTCTCGGCCGCGATACAAAAATGTATTCCTCACGCTTGGGTGGTGTCTGTCGTGACTCCTCCTCCTCCTGGGGCTGGTGCCGGAAGAGGTACTGCTGCGTCCCAGGAACTCGCTGAGGCTGCTGACCTTGACCTTGAAGAAAGTTCACAATCTTCTTCTGGATAATGTCATCAAAGTTGTGAGGTCTCTGACGACGCTGGTCCAGAGCATCCTGGATACGGGTCACCTGGACTTTTGGAGAGGACTGTCGGCCTCCAGAGTTGGTTCTCACATAGAAGACTGGTGTACGTCCTCCTGTAGCTTGGGTTACCGTGGAAACAGGCTGCACCCCTGAGCCACTGAGAGCAAACTTTATGCCACCTGGGCCAGTTGTGTATACTGTCTGACCGCTGCCAGACCCAATCATGATTCTTCCATCACTATCAACAGACTGACTGCGCCCTGTAGTGACCAGAGGCTGACGGACCATTCTCTGCAGGGAGCCGGGATAGGAGACTTCACCCGATTGGTCCACAACACGCTGGGTCGGTTGGAAGGGCGACACACCTGGAGTTCCCGGGGCCTGGGTCGGCTCCCGGCTGTAGTAGATCTGAGGCTCCTGGGTGTCGTGGAACGGTGCTGCGCTGCTGACGTAGACGTTTGCCGGTGGGGTCTGTGTGTCGCTAGTGGAAGCACCTGGAACCATGTTGATCCTGTACACTCCCGGCTGAGACGCCTGTACGGACGACTGGGCCGGCGTCCCGCGACTGATGGGGATGACACGGACGCCCGGCTGAGCTCCGTGTGTTGTGGCCTCTGGTCTGTCAATGTGGACCTGCCTTGTGCTGTACGGTGACTCCATCACATGCACCGAGCTCGCCGGTCCGCCGCCGCCACCACTGCTGCTGATTACACGCATGTGTCCGGAGGGCTGTCTCTCCAGCACGCGGACGTTCGGACCGCCTCCCTGGGTGCGGACGCCGCCCGGGCCGATGTGGATCACCTGCGGGGAGGATACGCCAGTCGACATCTGATCGGCCTGTGGCATGACAATTCGGAACTGTCCACCACGACCCTGACGTAACTGTGGACCGCCTGAAGTACCACCCGCACCACTGATAACGAACCCGCCCTGCGACCGCCCGGGCAGCGTGTTATACCCGGCATTCTCATCCTGATTGCTGTAATATCCACTCATATTCGCAGATCAATATTCATCTCCCGTCTAGATTGAGCAAAAGAAATTTGTATCCGAAAAAGTTATCCCAGACGCATGGAAACTGGTCCAGAAAGAATCTATTCCACTGTATCCTGTTCAGCTACATGTGGATAATATCCATGTGGCTATTCTGAACACCGGTACAGATATTATATTCTGCATGAGACCATCTCCAGTTCTCCACACAGTCTCCCAGCTAGTTCTACGCCTTACATCTGACATCGACCCTCTGCTGGCCCAGTCAGCAACATTCCAGGATGATATTCCCGGGAAACATCACATGATAGACGATCCCGATACCGTAGCGATGAGGCTGTACTGGCTACAATAGTGAGTCAATAGCACGATCAGCACCAAATTAGCCACAGGGCCAGATGTACAGGCGATTACTCAATTCACACGAACAATCCCTGTGCTACATTCCACAGTGTGGCTCACATAATAAGTTTCCACTTAACGGACTTACTATAAAAAACGTTCCAGGGTCAGCTATTCCAAACAACACATGGTCATTCGCGGCTCGGATGTCAGAATATATCTGACCTTGTTCTTGATACTAATTTGATCTTCAGCTGCTGATGTTCACCACAGAAATCCACTGGTCAATATTGCATAGAAAACTTGTGGGACTGCTCCACAGACGGGAATTTCCTATAGTTTTATCTCGTAAGAAAGTCCAGAAGTCATGACTGCCATTCCCTGACGTAAAATATCTGAGGAACTACTGCACGTTTCCTGAGCAATTTATATCTTGGCAAGTCTCACTACTGGAGATAATAGTTGCTGCACGTCCGTCCGTAGGTCAGACTGTGGAGTGGGCACCGACCACTAGATCCAGATGTCCATGGAGTGTACAGGTAGGTAAGTCTGCTGATCCAAACGACTTACTTACTCCGTAAAACCACAGGTGCGTGCTGGCAGCTCAGTCGGTGGCTGTGTTATCCACCAGCGAGGTATTACACATGTAGATCAACATTTGGACGGGGTTTCCATGTACGTCAATCGGCCCAGGCCCATGTTATGTACATAACTCTCACTTACTGCAGCCAAGTGCATCCAGAAATAGATCCGCTAGGACACTGATCCAGATCTAGGAGACATAATTTCCAAGTACCGCCCAGGCTGGTGATGTAGGACATGGCAGTGTTCAGCGGACATTGGGACACGCTACACAGGTAAAGGTACATTACCACTCGCTACACAGGTAAAGGTACATTACCACTCGTACACAGCCACTCATTTGACATCTGACATGGAACTGCTTACTAACTTCTGCCAAATGTGTCTCACAATTTTTTATCCCGACACTTTTTAGCTGTCTGCACAACACTAAACGAACACTCGACAATGGATGTTTGGCACCATTTCTCAGCGAACTCACTGGATACTTCAAGCCCTCGGCTTCTGTTACAAGCCACAAACTACACCCACAAACATCTCCACTCTCCCGAAACAAACAAGATAAAATATCCAGACCAGTATCGACTGCCTTCCGCTGGCCGGTGGTGTTTTTATTTCCAGGAAGACATGCTGATGAAGTGTATCAGTTATGAGGCGGAAAGGATCAGATCCTGAGGTATCCAGAACTGATGACAGTGATCCAGAACTATCCAGATGTCTTCAGGAGGCAGCGAGCCAAATCAGCAGCACTCCGGGAACGACAACAATGAGGCTCCATACGTTCCCGGCAGATTGACCAGTGCTAATGTGCCCCTAGGGGGTGGTATCCTCCACCTGGATCAGCCCTTGGGGTAGCTGTTTGTATCAAGCCATTCAAGCATCTACCACTCTACATGTACTTTGTATCAAAGCTTCATTTTTGGTTCTAAATGTACTTCAGATCTGGACTGGACTGGAAGACTGTGATCTCCGCTAGTCCCGCTAGCAGGGTATGCCAAAGTGGGAAAAAAGTTACTGGTCCATTGGACCAGTAAACATTTCGATATTACCAGCCCAGAGCAATTTTTACTGGCCCAGAATTCATAAGTCACACCCAACAAAATAGTAGAATTGATATGCATGGCGATATGTAGATCCGTTGTAGTATATTAAGCAAATAAATTGACATTGTCAGCTTGAATTGTGCATATTTCCAATCAGCCGTCTTACTGCCCCCAGCCTCAAGCTGAGGCGTATCATGCTCATGATTTGAAGATCCGAGATCAGGTTGAATAATATATTACTGACAAATGAAATATTTTACTATATTAAAAATTTATTTTACTAGAGTTATGATATTTTTGCTGATGAAAACTTTCCGGCCACCTGGGCCAGTGAAACTGTTATTATTACCAGCCCAGGATGTTTTTTACCAGTCTTGGGCTGTGGGCTGGTGACTTTGGCATACCCTGCCCGCTAGTGACAACAACAAGTGTATGTCAGGCACAGCACCATTCACAAACCCTCCGTGAAAAAAAATCACACAGCGATTGTAGGCAACAACATGACAACCACATTATCATCAGCGATATTGAACACCAACAAACCACAAGATGATGTTTTTGTAGTGAGTCACATATTTCTAGTTTGTTTTTTTCATCTACCTAAAACAACAGATACAGTCAGAGGTGACTTACATGTATAATATTGTTTAGTGACCCGGCGCCCTCCCCCACCTCATTCCCTACAGCCAGCTTACCGTAGTGAAGCTGGCAAAAAAATACAGTGAGACATAAAACACTGGCTTTCCTGTATGTCATATTAAAAGCTATAACTGTCTGAACAACAAGTTCCCTGGTGGCTCAGTGTCGCATAATTTGACACATGAGCAGCAAAACAAAGAGCTTCGTTGTTCTGTGTAGTATGAACACCTACTACAGATGTTACCAACTTGATGTAAAACATCAACCCAACACTTCTATGACCATTTCAAAGTCCTGGGAAGATCTAAAATTGTCCTAAGAAAAACCAATACATATTGTGAGTAATATTATCTGATTGAATGGGCATACAAACATACAAAACTGTTTTGTATCGGTACACTAATATTGTGTGAATATTAAAATGTATGTGAGATGTTTTGAAACCAATGTAATGCAAGTTGTTCAAATTTGCATATTAAAAAGTCAAACTGAACTTCAGAGAGTCAAGGTCACAAAATCAAAACACTACACGTGGAAACAATAACAACACGGAAATAATAAACACTTCACTTATCAAACTTATGCAGTTGTACAAATTTATTTTGGAATTTGAACATCTGATCAAAATTGAATGATATCATTGACAGTCAACTGTTGCAAGAATAATTTATTGATCGGGTTGTTACTGTCACCATAAGTATTGATCTCATTCACAAAATGCTGATATGTTACTCAGAAGTCGCACAATCAAAACTGAGATAATGACCCTCCCTTGACAATGACTGTTCCACAACATCAGACATCAAGTGTTTTAATTGGGTGCGAGTGTATCAGCCCAGCCACTGAGGGAGCCTGAAGAGTGATGACTATCAGGGTTTTGTCCTCACACTACCAGCACAGGTGGTCCTTATGTCACATCCCCCCCCCCCCACCCCCCAGACAGTCAGGAGAGACGCATTGTTACAGGGCGTCCCCAGACAGATGTCCCTATATAGACAGATGGTTAACTCAGTTATGTTCTCATGCATTCCCCAGATCTACCAGTATGGGACAATCATAAATGCCTCAATAAAACCAATCACCATGTCTTATACACATGCCACTTCTCTCCCATTCATACACATCATAATATTGTACAATGCTAGAAAACCTGCCTGATATTTACTAGTAATACACAGAAACTTGTAGACGTCGTCTGTTCATCCTTGGTCAAAAAGGTCCAGTGGAAAAACAGCTCAGTAACTTCCTGAGATATGAAGTTCAATGGATCCAACAAATTGAAAATACCCTCATCAGGCAATGGAATTCAATGGAATCAAGGAAACGGGATGATTTGATGGTGTCACTTGCCATATGTATTCTAACATGTGACTTACAGTTTCGGTGTGTGACGAAACAACACCAAGAGAAATCAGTCAATGTTTTTTTCTGCTCTAATATAAGTCTAATATGAGTACAAATATGCGAAGTGGACCCCGCATGCTTGCCCTTCGATCATGACCTTTTCCCCACACTACCTTCCCTCCCTACTAACCACCCCTCCCCTCGACCTCACCATCGCTCCACGTGTTGAGTCGACGGGTCCGCACCTCACGTCGGTCCATGCTCCATGACAAGTGTCGACGACGGACGACCGATGACGTTGAAGTCTCTTCATAAAACTGCTCCCGTCCGGCTCTACTCCACATCGTCCTGATCCCAGAGTTCTCAACATTTGTACAAATCTAATCCATCCACAGTATTGTCCACAATATCCCTTAATGATTTAGGTTTAATGTGAAGTATGAACTCCTAGCGAACTACATGTACATGAGGTATTGATCTTGGCAGTAGAATCATTGCCAGAAATGACTAATGTTTAGACTATGTTTTGTTTACAAAATATCAACCGTTTACACATATCAGTTTGTATTGAAATCACCCACATTCAAAACATGATATTTGAATTTTTAATGCTGTGAAGATTTCACTGAAGCGTGTCAACTTATAATAGTCGTATGAGCCACTATGTAAATATTTCATGTCAGGGTATTGAATCAAGAACAGTGATACATACATCCACCCCACCCCCCCCACCTACCCCAAGTTGGCTCTGAATTAAACACCCTTCCACACCCTCTGGCCGAGAGTTCACCAGTCACCAGTCATCAAACCTGCACCTAAAGGAACATCTCGAGAGTCTAACAGGGCCTTCAGACTACGAACAGACACCATAAAGTCAGCGGCACCCCATGATAAAAGAACATTTCATTAACTTTGACTACCGGGTACTCAGAAACTGCTGGGCATCTTTTCGAACCAGTCCCACAAAGATGCGCTGAACCGTGACCTTCAAGGTCAAGGTCATCTTTTATCAAGAAGCAGACACGGCTGAGCGATCACAACTTCCTCGTCAATGGTATTTTTTTCACAGCCTCATGTCAACCTCCGGGTCTCAAAATGTGTGTCATCCTGGGGTAAGGTCATAGGGAAAAGCCAAACTCAAATCTACTAGAGATTGTTATTGCAAGCTTTACCAACACACCTGTCAATTTTTAGCCACACTCACGAATCATATTTCCAGATGTATAATGTATATTACATTTCCAAATGTATATTTTGTGATGTCACAGGATAGTTCCACAAATTGCATGCAAAATATGTTATATGCCAGTAGCAATGTTTTGATTCACCAGAGGGCACCACTTGAGCAGGCTGACTTGCACACGCAGAGATCTGGACATTTTCAGCCGGATCTAGAAATAATCTTTGTTTATCAGAATATCTCCACCCTTGTGCCCCCCCCCCCCCCCCGACCCCTCTGCTACAACAAAGGCAATGCATGTGACCTGGCCTGTCTTTATCATAGTTTATCCTTACATACAGTCCAAACCTACCACAAACACCAAATACATCGGGCACCCCACACAACATTTTGTTGCTGCTCATTGTTGCTGGCTAACCCACAGTACCACACATTTACTACGTGTATGTCCCAGGCACAATGCAGACAATTCTCCAGTTGTAAACAACAATATCTGGCCAGTGAGCTGTCCCATGTTCTGAGTGATATGTTCTGTGGAGTTGTCACATCAGCCCAGCAATAACTCAGACACTGTGTAATAACTCCCGGCATGATTCTTGACACTTCCTTGTGTGCTTACAAAGTCACAGTAACACCTCGCTCTTGTTAGGGTCTCGGGCCCAAGTATCATACGTTGAATCAGGTTCTGCCAGAAATACATAACTTCATAAAATGTATTTCTGCTTCTGCTTTGGGGTACATTGATAAATTCAACTGGTCAGGCACATTTTATTTATTACTGTACATTCACAGAGAAAAGTTACTATTCTTTATCTAAGGATTAGAACTAATTTGAGAAGGCAAACAATTGACCATGATTTGACATCTCTTCCAAGTCACATCTACGTCTAAACAGATAAACTGATAAATTACCCTTTTTTGTGGTCTAACAATGTCAGTTTTGAGGATTAAAACATAATCCAGAAAGTGCTTATTTTAAGAAGCACTTTCCCTGAGGCAGTTTGTGCGTGATGCGTGCAGAGCGTGAATTGTTTATCACGAGACTGTACAAAGCAGGCCGGCCCCGGCATAATGGAGGGTTATTGATGCTAACCCAGTTCTAGATGCACAGGCCTGTGTTTTATTGATCTACTGGAGGCTTGGCAATATCGTAAGTGCTCCGGTGTCAATGCCTCCACCCCCCAAAACATCTCCTCCCCACACAACAAGCCTCTCTACAAAACATTCTCCATTTCCTTTCATCATATTGCTGTCACTACACGATAACATTACTAGCAAGACGAAATTGGTCTGTTTCGGATTTCGTACTTGCCCTCAAATTACATAATTGGTGATTGTTCGTTTGATATTTGTTTCATGATCATACAATAGAGATTATTGCAAAGAATCATCTTCACCATGAATGACATGACATGGTATAATACAACAAAACATGCGGGTGGAATTATTTCCAAATTGTTTCTCACTGCATTTCAGTAATTTCGAGGAGAAGGAGGAGAATTAGTACGTTATTAGTACAGTTTAGGTCTCAATCACTTTATATGCGCTGGGTATTGTCCAATACATACTTATTTATATTATTCCCCCCCCCCCCCCAGCAGTCTCTCTACTTACCCCTCCTGTACCCAGTGAATTGCTTACACTGGCCATGAATACTGCATGAATGGGACACTATATAATTATCTTCTGGACGCACTAACACCACAACATGACTGATGGTGATATAAATGCCAAGACAAATCTACATCTCATGAATATTTATAAGAGCATGAGATGCCCATGCATCACTCCAGGTCGTTTGAGGGTTTTTTTTCCATCAGAATACTACACAATAATACTGTCAATTCTGTCGAAGTTTGAAATACACAATCTTCTGTAGAAACAGAAATTCTACAAATGATTGTATTGCTAAAAAATACATTGAGATATAACAACACATGAATTGGAACAAACTAATTCATGTATTTAAGGAGTATTCCTTGTCAAGTTTACTAGTATATTGCAAATTAAGATTAATTTTTGAAGAAAAACTACTAGTAATCTTTTTCAGCTAGTTGCTAGTTTCAACCTGATTCAACATCCTAGAAAAATTCACATGCAAATAGAATTCAATCCAAGAATTCCATCTTCATTTTCAACCTCTTCTCCCCTCACATCCCCTCCAGTCCTCCACCCCCCCCCCCCCCCAACACCCCACCTCCGTCCCCAAGCACTCACACACCACAGCAAACCAAATACTAAGCTTTCCTGAGGTTGCTATGTCAATATTTGTTCTCAAACAAAAACTTGAGTTTGTCTTTCTAGAATTTACTCAGGAAGTTTGAACGAGAAAAAATAAGGGAGAATTTGATCACTATGTACCCCTTTATATTCAAATGATGGCAATGTGTAAATTCATCTGACCTTAAGAAAATTAGACAAACATCCTCCATCAAAAAAACCCTGGTGTCTGCTCTTGCTTCACAACTAAAATCTCGACCTTCGCTCCCAAGGTCATCATAAGGTCAGGGAAGCAAAAGTTTGAGTTCACTGCACATTTGATGCACAGTGGTATCTGATGTAGAACAGACTGGACATAAAACAGTCTTATACATACACCATGAAACGGTAATGAATGAGAAGTACAATATGTTTTTATGGGGATTGTATTTGCTGATTATCACATCATGAAGTGTTAGGTTACGCACTGGTCGTGTAAAAAATGCTAATTGACTCATTCTGCCACAACACGAGTCACTGTACATGTACAAAGCTGTGCTCTCGGATTGAAAATATGCTCATATTTCTTTTATCATTGTACGGAAACATTTATATAATGTGGTGCAAAACTCATTTACATTCATGATATGCAACATGACTAACTCAGCTGAATATCTTGTGAATGTACATCCGAAGGAGCATTAATTATCTCATGGTCAATATCAATCCCATTAATCCAATTAGCATTTCAATTCCTGATGGGCCAAAAGGATACAATTTGAACATGTTACAATTTGAACATGTCCTGCTGGTGTTTGGTAAACATTGAAACTGCTTGAGCATGTCTATTTAACAGTGCCATGACTCTTGCCGTAAAAACTGATTACTTTTCAAACATAATTGAGATGTTTATTGTTTCCCCCTCCCCTTTCACATCACATCTGTCCCCTATATTATACAAAGGCCCATGTAGCTGCTCACTACTAACACATTTCTAATGTACATTAACATTAATAATGCAACAATGGGAATGAATCATCTTTCTTTTGATAAATATGTATCACTTACCTCAAGTGCACATTTTTACTGACAACCAGGTTGTTGACATCACATGCTTGTGTGGTGGTGGAGGGGGGGGGGGGGGGGTTGTTGAAGTCACCAGAGTAGAATTTAACTAATTGATAGAATATCCACAAGATTGTCCCACTTTTAAAAAGATGTCTACATGTACATGTAATTGTCTCTGGAGCCGAGTTTCCAGCAAGAGAAGATCCTATTATCCTGTGTTCACACAACAAACACTCGAGAGTCTTTGGTACATCCAATACTGACTACTCTCTTGTTGTGTCAACGGACT
Source organism: Terebella lapidaria (assembly GCA_949152475.1). Taxonomy (NCBI): domain Eukaryota; kingdom Metazoa; phylum Annelida; class Polychaeta; order Terebellida; family Terebellidae; genus Terebella; species Terebella lapidaria. Next base: position 4,160,434 of record OX424555.1, read on the forward strand.
TAGGCCACTTCTGACTGACTTTGTCTTGTGTCCTCTAAGCAGTGAGACGCCAGATGTTCCAACGTAATTCCTCATACAAACACGTCTCGTCTCGGTTACATGTACAGTCCGACTCGAATATGTACTGTCCTAGCCCTAGTAAAATACCAGTACAGATAACATTTCATGTGATGTTAACTTATACACTACTAATACAGAGAGAGAGATGATCACAAACACTGTCACACTGACACACAGTGTAAGTAACTATGGTAACCATCAAATGACACATCATGCCTTCATTATCTCATCATTTCCTGGTATCCTCCAAATGTGTGCAAATTAACCATTTGCATGTGCTAGATCTGTGGCTAAATTTGTATTTCATCACTCATCAATTTGATATGACCCCAATTACTTCTTAATCAATTTATGGAGCTTGCTGAAAATAAAATTGGACACAGCTCAATCAAATGTGGCAAGTTCAACAGTGGAGACCACAGCGAGGAAATTGTGGTCTTAAAACACAGGTGGTCTAATGGTCTTGTGAACCTCTATAATGGGATCTTACATAGCAAAAAGCATGAGCCATACCACGATGTTGATTGGTGCTATACTCGGATTTTTCTAACTCGTTTACACTGTTTTTCGCTAATATTTTTGTGATGCTAAACGCTATCGGTCTCTAACTTGGCATACTTCACCTGGGAGTCAAACGGCAATTTTCTACCAAATTTCAGACAGCTATCGCGAAAATTGAAAGAGTTGGCAATCTACCCCAATGTTAAATTTAGCTCTATTGTTTATTTTCTGGGCCCGCACACAATTTTGTGCATTTGCTCGGTTTTGTAACGGAGCAATGTTTCAAAATCAACATGTTTGTGTAGAATACACTCCAGTGTACCACCGGTTCAAATTAACAAGAATATTTCGAATCCTGATGGATGTAAACAGGACCAATTCCTCGAATATGCTCAGATTCTCGAGATCCCGTTTTGGGATGAAATTTAACATTGAGGTAGATTGCCAACTTTTTCAATTTTCGCGTTAGCTGTCTGAAATTTGGTAGAAAGTTGCCGTTTGACTCCCAGGTGAAGTATGCCAAGTTATAGACCGATAGCGTTTAGCATCACAAAAATATTAACGAAAAACAGTGTAAACGAGTTAGAAAAATCCGAGTATAGACTTACTTTCTGCACATTTCTATTTTTGTCAGGTTTATGCATTATCCTGCTCATGAAAGTGCATGATTATCACACGGTGGAAGACACAGATCTGTTCAGTGGTCCCCCTCAGATAAGACCTACCCTTCTGCCACAAAATTAAGGTCTTATCTAAGGGGATGTCTTATTAGAGAGGTTCATTTACGTGTTAAAGTCATTCTAGCGCCACAAGAAATAGTCTTTACAGAGGGGGAAGTCTTTCTTGAGGGGGGTCTTATCTGAGGGGGACCACTGTATATGCAAATAATTGACTGCTACTCAGGCTAAAGTTCAATGTCATGAAAATAATATTCTATAATTTCACTAATTTCATGATCACACAGATATAAAATACTACATTCTTGGATACTGAAAGCAGTGTGCAAAATTATAAACAATATAGGTTTCCTTTTTCTTTGAGAAGTGTAGATTTAAGTATTCCATGGGATTCCGATATGTACTACGGTCAAAGTACTCATAATAAATCTACCAATTGCATTGAAACTCAAACAGCAACAGATCAATAGAGATATCATGTTCAAGGACATAAAATCTTATGACTCCAAAAAGACTGTCTGATGTAATTGCTGACCCAAAATAACCCCCTCCCTAACTCCCTGCCATTACTCGCAAACCACCACCTCACCCTCCCCAACCCCCTATCCCCTATAGTACCCTCATCAAGTGACTATTAAACTAACAAAATTACATTTCTAGGAAAACAATTACTTAGTATATCCTGTTCTATACTGGTACATATTCCCCATATATACATATTAATACGTGAAAATTGTAATAACCATCGATGATCACCTGTCCCAACCCACATAAAAAGCCTACTGGAGTTCACTCCTGGTCCAGTGTGGCTGTTCATGCGAGATCTATACAGCTCTCCAGATTACTCTGGGGTCAGTCAGTACAGTTCTGACAACAGTAACCATGGCAACTGTCCCTAGGAACCCAAATGAACCAAGAAAAGTATAATTGTCAGCGAATACTGGTAGTCGTGAAGAACTTCCAAGGGTACTTCCAAGGTAAGACTCATAGTATATATATCAGGAAAAAAACTTGGGTTGTCAATGTACATTGTATTGTGCATACCGGTATAATATATATCTTTTCACATGGATATTCAATTAAACGTCTTTACAGGCTGGGGAATATATAAAGAGGGTACATGAAAAAGCAGAAAGAAGACATCAGTGAGCATGGTATGAATGAGAGAAACCAAATCTGCGAAAGAATTTACAATACAAGAAAATAAAATATTTTATATTATTCCTGAGTGAAAACCTGTTAAGAAAGTACAATTACAATTTTATCACATTGATGTTCACACTGATCAGTACTGAAAGAAAGGAACATTATGAAAAGTTCAGGTCATGTACATATATATATATATACAAGTTATGTAAATATTTGCAAAAATACGTTTAGACTACAAATATTATTTTCTAATCACTTTGAATAATTTTTAAATGTTTGTCATGGTTTAACATTATATTTCAACTATATATATATATATACTTCAACTTCAAATGGTTTTAAAACTTATATTCAACATGTTCAAGGAGAGTATTTTTACAACGTGGGACAACTATAATGCAGATGCAAATCATTTGTCTACAGGATAATAATATACAAAGGATATCTTGTATTTACAGGCTTAGTGTCAAGAATAGCTCGTTTGATTTATTACTTCACTGTCCAATCAGCAGGAGCCCTCAACATCAGTAAGCGAGAGAATACTCACATGTACACTTGACACACTCCTTCTGTACGCCCCAGATGCAGTAAGCGAGAGAATACTCACATGTACACTTGACACACTCCTTCTGTACGCCCCAGATGCAGTAAGCGAGAGAATACTCACATGTACACTTGACACACTCCTTCTGTACGCCCCAGATGCAGTAAGCGAGAGAATACTCACATGTACACTTGACACACTCCTTCTGTATGCCCCAGATGCAGTAAGCGAGAGAATACTCACATGTACACTTGACACACTCCTTCTGTACACCCCAGATGCAGTAAGCGAGAGAATACTCACATGTACACTTGACACACTCCTTCTGTATGCCCCAGATGCAGTAAGCGAGAGAATACTCACATGTACACTTGACACACTCCTTCTGTACGCCCCAGATGCAGTAAGCGAGAGAATACTCACATGTACACTTGACACACTCCTTCTGTACGCCCCAGATGCAGTAAGCGAGAGAATACTCACATGTACACTTGACACACTCCTTCTGTATGCCCCAGATGCAGTAAGCGAGAGAATACTCACATGTACACTTGACACACTCCTTCTGTACGCCCCAGATGCAGTAAGCGAGAGAATACTCACATGTACACTTGACACACTCCTTCTGTACGCCCCAGATGCAGTAAGCGAGAGAATACTCACATGTACACTTGACACACTCCTTCTGTACGCCCCAGATGCAGTAAGCGAGAGAATACTCACATGTACACTTGACACACTCCTTCTGTATGCCCCAGATGCAGTAAGCGAGAGAATACTCACATGTACACTTGACACACTCCTTCTGTACGCCCCAGATGCAGTAAGCGAGAGAATACTCACATGTACACTTGACACACTCCTTCTGTATGCCCCAGATGCAGTAAGCGAGAGAATACTCACATGTACACTTGACACACTCCTTCTGTACGCCCCAGATGCAGTAAGCGAGAGAATACTCACATGTACACTTGACACACTCCTTCTGTACGCCCCAGATGCAGTAAGCGAGAGAATACTCACATGTACACTTGACACACTCCTTCTGTACGCCCCAGATGCAGTAAGCGAGAGAATACTCACATGTACACTTGACACACTCCTTCTGTACGCCCCAGATGCAGTAAGCGAGAGAATACTCACATGTACACTTGACACACTCCTTCTGTATGCCCCAGATGCAGTAAGCGAGAGAATACTCACATGTACACTTGACACACTCCTTCTGTACGCCCCAGATGCAGTAAGCGAGAGAATACTCACATGTACACTTGACACACTCCTTCTGTACGCCCCAGATGCAGTAAGCGAGAGAATACTCACATGTACACTTGACACACTCCTTCTGTATGCCCCAGATGCAGTAAGCGAGAGAATACTCACATGTACACTTGACACACTCCTTCTGTACGCCCCAGATGCAGTGAGCGAGAGAATACTCACATGTACACTTGACACACTCCTTCTGTACGCCCCAGATGCAGTAAGCGAGAGAATACTCACATGTACACTTGACACACTCCTTCTGTACGCCCCAGATGCAGTAAGCGAGAGAATACTCACATGTACACTTGACACACTCCTTCTGTATGCCCCAGATGCAGTAAGCGAGAGAATACTCACATGTACACTTGACACACTCCTTCTGTACGCCCCAGATGCAGTAAGCGAGAGAATACTCACATGTACACTTGACACACTCCTTCTGTACGCCCCAGATGCAGTAAGCGAGAGAATACTCACATGTACACTTGACACACTCCTTCTGTATGCCCCAGATGCAGTAAGCGAGAGAATACTCACATGTACACTTGACACACTCCTTCTGTACGCCCCAGATGCAGTAAGCGAGAGAATACTCACATGTACACTTGACACACTCCTTCTGTACGCCCCAGATGCAGTAAGCGAGAGAATACTCACATGTACACTTGACACACTCCTTCTGTACGCCCCAGATGCAGTAAGCGAGAGAATACTCACATGTACACTTGACACACTCCTTCTGTACGCCCCAGATGCAGTAAGCGAAAGAATACTCACATGTACACTTGACACACTCCTTCTGTATGCCCCAGATGAAGTCTCCACATTTGTCGCACCAGGAAGGCTGATCCAGCATCACCGCGGTGAAGTTGTGTCCCTGGCCGAGCTCCCGTGTCCCTGTCACAACCACGTCACCTCCGGCGGCACCCCGAGTGTCCATGTGCCGGAGCTCGATGTGCTCCACGATGTCGTAGCCCTCCTCTATCGGCGGCTCATCGCGCGTGGACGGACGGCGGTTACTGTTCTGGTCCCTCTGGTCATGTTTGTCTCGCGACCGGCTCCGTGAGCGAGCGCGACCGTTCCGGAATAACATTGGCAAGGCTACACCGTGGAATATGTTGCTGTAATGTTCAAAGTTGTCCGACAGACGTTTACGCATGTGAGTCATAACACCATTGTGTTCGTGACGAGACTCTCGGGTCTGTTCGGCACTCGGCTGGAAGTTCGAGCTGCTCTTTGATATGTGAAGGCGACTTCGGAACTCCTCTGAAATACCGTCCTCATCATCGTCCTGGTCTTCGATGTTACCACGGCAACCCTGGAGGACACCGCCGGCGCAGCTGCTGCTCTTGGTCAGTGATTTGGTGTGGATGGAGGCGGCGGACGATGTGGTAGTGTGGGAACGCTTGTACGCCACACGCCTCTGCTCCTGTCGTTCGCGGTCTCTGGCCGCTGTCTCCAGCGCCTGGAAGGCTGCCCACTCCATGTACTCTCTGGCATCCATCTCCTCTCCGTGGTCCAACTTCATACACAAGGGGCGAGGCTGTGGCAGAGTGTTAAGGGGTACACTGGCTCCATACTCGGTCACCTGCTTGTAGATAATATGATGCCAAAATATTTTTCCAATAATACAGTGCATTGATAAAATCTAACTTGTATCACTAACTCAAATTTTGAGATTCACAAATGGTTAAAATTTTGGTTTCCAAGCTTTCTTGCAAAAATCATTACCAGATTAATTACAGTAAGCACATTAATATGCTAAACAAGGTTAAAATTTATAGCTAGATCTGCAGCAAGAAACATTATTGAAGAAGGGAAAGTTATCATACGTCATTTAATTACACAGTCTGTCAGGTCGATTAATCAAAATGTTTACATCAAAAGAGCCTTGCATATTTTGTTTTTGATATATAATAAATTCAGCAAATATTGAGTCTGGTCATCAAGTGAGTCTGATTAGAAATTCATATCAATTGTGTTAAGGTAACTCTATGTTGTAAGTTGACATTGCAGGGTCAGTATACATACAGTGTGATCACACATTTACAACGGTAGCACATAACAGTAAGTACATGTAGAGTAACATGTGTGCTGTTTTTTGTTGGCTTTTTTCATAACATAATCATGATAAAATGTTACAATTTTGGACCTTCATTCCTGTGAAGAGGCATCTTTGGACAAAATACCTGTGTACAATCAGTGAGCAATCACTGCTTAGACTATTGATCCCCTACATTTCATTTGGGATCATGTCAGCTTGAAGGTGCACCGCTAGTTTACACGCTTGAATAAGACAAATATCATCTTCAGGAATCACCTACAATTATACTGTTGATGCCTCAACAATTATTTAGGCCTAATGAAAGAAGTTGATATTTACCATATTGGTCCTAATAGTGGCATGGGCCCTAATAGTAGAACGTCCCCTTCTTTTCCCAAAAAATGTTCAATTTTTGTAGCCTTGTAATTCATTTCATATTTTTCTAATAATCCACCTAATAATCCACCCATTTATGTTATTCGAATCATAATAAAGGGGATTGAAGGCTATAGGTATATTATTCAGTGATTTTCTTAAATTTGACCTCAAGTTTGACCTCATTTTTGAGCGCACTGCTGCAGGTCTTGCTTTGGCCCGCCATGCTACTAGTAGGACCAATACGGCATCTTTTATTCAAGCATGTAAGCCAGTGGTATGCCGTCAAACTGACATGATCCTGTATGTGTTGTAGCATTGGGTACTTTGAATCATCCCAGCGCCTAAAGATCGGACATTGTTTACGAGTTCATGCTGTAAACATGGTAAATGCAGCCTGTGGGTTTCATTCAAGGACTGCTCAAGCTAATGAAAATGATTTATTTAGGCTTGACCAGTCTTTCATTCAATTTCACAGGCGTTAATTGGTTGCTTTATTGGTAAGGCCGATCAATGGTATCCTGCTATCCTACCATATCTTTCTCATAGATTGTACTGCTCGTCCTGTATCATCACTACTAGGCCCACCATGGAAATAAGACAAGCCAATGTATTTGTGGTCTTATTGGTGCTCCTTTTCATGTACGTACTGGGCATCTCCTCCTCATCCATTTCACTTGCACATGTATTTTATGTCTGTATGTTGTTCTGAATGTATATGTGCATGTATTTTCGTATGTGCCTGAAGAAATAAATCAAATAGAAAAAAAAATCTAATAAAAAATATGTCAATGTTTAGGCCAGACTTTTTTTTATTAAATGTTTCACGGATATTTTGAGTTTCAATGGGTTTCTGATGTCGGGGATCAAGGAAAAAAAACACTCAGATGTCCTAAGTTTCTTGAATATTTTCGATGGTGTAAATCATAAACAAAACGAGACCAATATGAATTATTCCAACAATTTATTTTGTTCTGGACTTCTGGTGCATCACAGCCACGAAGTCTCAACTTGAACATATTGAAGGGCCCGGCATCTACCACTTGTGATTGTGTTGTTCTGGTCTATATTTTGTTCCACAAAATCACCAACTGTTGTTTTATGGTTTGATTTGTATAGTCTTTTTGACTAAACCTTATTACTTGTTTTAATCACAAAAACAAACGAATTGATCACAAAAACAAAAGAATTATTTGTTTTAATCACAAAAAGCAGTAGCGGCATCCTTTTTGGTTGGTGCACGCATTTGTACAGAATACATTCTCAGCGCTGACAAGTGTGTGCCAACTTGCCAAGTGAAATCAACCTGTATTCACTAACTGTGTCTGATCCCTCTGGGACTCTGTTAGCTCTCACCATGAACATTCACCGCTGAGAAGTTTGGACCTAGTGGGATAACACACAGCACTGAACCAGCAGTAGGTCGGTATTTCTCCAGCACTCACCCTGTGTATGAGGTCATCAAATCGTGAAGTGCTAGGCCAGGGCAAGCGAAAACGAATGCGTGATTCAGGCGGGCTGTTGAAGTTTTATGACATTTTGGTGTATTTCTTTCTCTGATTTCATATCCGATGTATTTTTTAAAAAGTTTGGCCAAAAATGGCTGTCGGGGTCAATAAAGAAAACACATTTTCGGATTTTATTTTTATTTTGTTTTGGAGAAAAACAGGTCGGCGAGCCTGTGAAACATTTAATAAAAAAAGTCTGGCCTTACTAGGGCCTGCACGAGTACAGAATTTCAAAACCGGGTACCCCTGAAACCGACCTGATACCGAGTACTCAAAAATGTACTTGTCACATGTCACAAGAATGAACTCTTGGAATGAAGTCGTCTTGGAAGCGGTACTGGTGATATAAAATGAGCTAGAAAACCTTTATTTCATGAATATTATGATTGTGTCAATACTGTACTAATTTGGATATAGAGTCTTCAAGGGGCAAGTATTTTAGGAGCTTTGAAGTTTTTGAGTGTTTGTCCAACCACCATTCTCCCGACAGGGGCTTGAGTGCCTTGTATATATCATTATACATTGCACATTGTACCGTCAATTTAATGGTCTCCAAGTGCCTGTGATCAGTTAGGGAAAGGGGCAAATTTGGGGACTGTTGTCAAATTTACCAATATTGTACCCAAATTTGGGGACCAGGGGTTGGTAAATTTGGGTATGTGGTATTGGACCAATATAAAAAAAAATGTTATAACTAAATCGGTATATCGTTATCAATAAACATCTAATGAAGTTGACAAAATGAAGTCTTCTGCAAGTGTATATTGTCTGCAAGATTATTTCATTTGAAGTAGCAAATAAGTTTCTGAGCTTCAGGCGCATCCAACGCTGCACCAGAAACCTGGGACATTCCTGTCATTATTACAGGTGTTGGACCGATATATTTAGTTGAAAGGTGAAAAGTAATGCACCAAACACCAATTACTCCAGAAAACAGATAAGTTTATTTGAGTACCCAAATTTACCAACCCCACAGTTGTCAAATTTGGGTACTGTTGTCAAATTTGACAACTCCCCCAAGAGTTGTCAAATTTGCCCCTTTCCCCAACTGCCTGTGGTCATAAAAATGTACCGAAATTAGATCTATCATGTTTTTTACCTACTAGAAATGGCTCTAATAGCAGTATTACGAGTAGACCCTCTATCGGTTTTTCAAATCTGAAACCGGTTTTTGTCTGGTAACCGACCCGATATCGGTACTCGTTCAGCCCCTAATCTGCTAATGACTAATGTTTACATTCATCAGTTCATCATCATGTTTTTTAGACAATAGAAATAGAATGTGCATGTGTCTGATCCAGGAAAATATTGTACAAAATTGTTTGTCGCCTGGTTTGGTGTTACTCTGCAACAGAATGCCTTTAACATGTTAAAATATAATATAGGAACTTGTTAAACGTACCAAACTCGTGAAAACAGTAAATTTGTGTACAATATTTCAGAACACTTCCCTCCATTAACTGCACCGGATGTTACTTTTGAACCTTCCAGCGCCACAAATATTGAAGAGTTCCACTGGGGAAATTTCACAAATGACGAGTTTTCTATATTTAGTGTCACAGGCAACGCGCTCTTGCCACGTGGAACTGTGAATTTTCATAATTATCTAATTAAACCCTAGCTTTCAAATCCTCTACTCCCACTAAAATGTATAACTATTATTCACTGATATACATTCTATTTACCTATTGATTAAATAATTGTAACTTGCAAAATTTACCATTCAATAGACCTACCTGGCAGCACCTGATTTAGAATTTTGTTTTAATTTCATATTGTTGGGGTTTTTTTTATTGAGAACATTGATCTATATATTTTCTAACTGAATCACACCGAATATGGCATATATATACACTAGGCCAAGTGTTCTATCACCGGCAAGACATTTAGGAAAATTTCCGGTTAAATGTGACTTCATATACCGGTGTTTTTGCAGAATAAATTAACGTAGTCTGCTACAAACAGTGAGGTAACGAAGAGTCAAAATTTAAAAGTTATTTCTTGAATATTATCTCTTCAAAATTACCTATTTTATAGAGTAACTGATCAGCATCCTAATACTGAAAAGAAAATAGGAGGTCACCTACTGGTACCTTCGACATATTCGATCAAAATCACAATTATTTACCTAAAATGACATGAATTATGGCATTTTGGCACATTTTTTTGTCCATATTCACATCTTGCATCGTGTTTTCTATGCGAACGGATACGATGACCCCCTATTTTCTTTTCAGTTTTAGGATGCTGATCAGGTACTCTACAAAATATTATGTTGATAGTTAATTTTTTAAAAAACGCTTTGACTCCCTCCACTCACTGTTTGGAGTGAACTATCTTAAACCAATATATAAAATTTTAGCAGAACATATTCCTCAAATTGGAGCAAAAAAATTGTCAAATTTTCCACTTCAATCAGATTCAGGTCATTGCAATCGGTATAGTTGATGCAGTCAGGTCTGTACGATGTGTATTTCATTCAGACCCTAAAACTCATGATGTCGAGTGAAACCGATTACCAAGTTGTCTAGAACCACATATGATCAACTAAAATTTGATATACCAGTTTCATGTACCGTATTGGTCCTAATGGTGGCACGCGCCCTAATAGTAGAGCGGCCCCCTCTTTTGCCCAAAAATGTTTGATTTTTGTAACCAAATAATTCACTTCATCTTTCTAATAAGATCTCGGAGTGTTCCAACCCATACATTCATATTATTTTAATCATAATAAAGGGGATTAAAGGCTATAGGTATATTATTAAGTGATTTTCTTAAATTTGACCTCAAGTTTGACGCCATTTTTGTGCTAGCTGCTGCATTTGGTCTTGCTTTGGTTCGCCGTGCTACTATTAGGACCAATACGATATTAGGTGATATTTTAAATAAAATTTTCCATAATGTCTTGCTCAAGACTTTTTGGGCTAGTGCATAACAATTTTCACAGTAAATCAATCCCACATCATTGGTAAGTCTGCCCTTATTTTTGGCGCAAAAAAGTCGAGACAAACTAGCTATATTCTTACAGAATATTTTTGGTTACTTCATATACCAGTATATATGAAGCAACCATATACTGGTATATAAAATTTTAGTGGAATAAATTGAACCAATACACGAGATTCAGCAGCAGATATTCCTCAAATTGGAGCTTTAGAAACAATTGTCAAATTTTCCACTCCAATCAGATTCAGGTCATTGCAATTGATGTAGTTGATGCAGTCAGGTCTGTACGATGTGCGTTCATTCAGACCCTACACTTGTACTGATGTCGAGTGAAACTGAACACGAGTTGTCTAGAACCCCATTCCATATGATCAACTAAAATTTTTCATATATCATTTTCATGTATTAGGTAATATTTGAAATAAAATTTTCCATAAGGTCTTGCTCAGACTTTTTGGGATAGTGCAGAACAATTTTTACAGTAAACCAATCCCACATCATTGGTAGGTCTGCCCTTATTTTGGGCGTCAAACATTGGAGACAAACTAGCTATAGTCTTACAAAATACTTTTGGTTGCTTTATGCATTGCCCTCTGTTCTAGTCGCCTGTGAACCTTTATTTATATGAGAACCCCTTCAGATATTAGCCTCCTCTCCATGAGGCCTCGTGTACCTGATGTCAAGACTAATGCTCCCGTAAATCGACAACTGCAGTTTCTTATACACGTATTCTGTTCTAGAATTCCATGTAAATTGATCTGTCAGAGCAATAGTTGCCTGTTCTCCATACTTGTAACTCTAATGCTCCGTGAAGAGATTTTCACATGCATTGCCAATTTGCCATCAAAGAAACCCAAGCTGAGACACCCCAGTGTGAACCAGAGCATAATTCAAAACATAAACTTCATCGATGTAATTTGGAAGTGCAATTTTTGAAATATTGCAAAATATCAGAAAGACACTAGATAGGTTGACTGTCAAAGAATGTTGTGTCAAACGAAGTAGTGATCCCACAAGGATATTTTATTATTATTAATTTCTACATCGTTCAAACTTGTTGAAAAATGTACAAACTGCCGTAAAAGTGTCCCAATGCAAAGGGAAACATTTTAAGATCACTCTAAACATACAAAATCATAAGTATAGCATGATACCTACATTAACCCTATAAAAAATCGACTACTGTACAGTCAAACATAGCTTGTTCATTTATTCGTGCAATGGTCAATTTTAGTGTTCACAATGTTTTATTTACAATGAAAGTACCATTGTTTTTTTTTTCTTAAAATCATGAACAACACATGGAAGTCATAAAATGCCAGCATGTTATATGGTTTTGTAATATCAGATCCTGAAAAAAAATATCAACATTTTTCAGGCTCGTAACAAAAATAAAAAAATTACTTAAGTAGACTAGCAAAATACCAGCAATATTGATGTACAAAAAAATCATGAACAGGGAAAAATGAAGCAGTTTGTGTTTCGAAGCGCGTGGCAAACACAGCCTGCTATTCAGGATTTCGTCAAGTTGCTTATTGCAAACACTGTTCACACCACATAATAAATACAATTTCTGCTCCAATGCACTGTTTTTACAAGATCATGATGACTCCGTACAGGGAGAATTTAACAACAGAACAATGATTTTGATTATAACAGAAGAGGCCTTTGTGTTTAAATAGAATACGAATAGATACCAATATATTTTTTGTGGGGTCCCTGAGTTGCTGAATATTTCCATGGCTTCCTCATTCAGACAATGTGTACAAATGTGACATATTCAATGCTACGAAAGCAGTATAGCAAGCTCAAATTATATAAACCAAACTTATAAGTTACATAACCGAAACCTGAGGTGAAAATGTTGCAAGTTGACAAGCACCTGTACAGAGAGTCAGAAAGGAGACAGTTAAGGAAACAGGAAAGGTTTCTTTTTTAGATAATTGTAATCGATGTACTCTTGCAACACGAGAAAGCAGCATGGTTCGAAGAAATGGAAACACGAATGAACACTGTACAGTGAAAAATAAAATGCACTTATGAAGATGATCTCTGCAGACATATTACTGTAGGCTTGTCACACAAAATGATCAGTACAAAAGTGTTTACAGAAGAAACCGAAAAAGAGAACTATACAAGTTCAGGAAATTTACAATAGGTGCAATTGCTCGATAGCAGTATTCAAGGTCTGTTGCCCAAAATTTGTATGTTCTTTGAAAACAGTTCGCAGCATATATCAAGGCCTCAACTTCTCTGGGCTATACTGGTAGCAGTTGAGTTTTGGTGTTCGGTTGTGTAGCCAGACCAGATGGCACAGATACAAACACCTTGCACAGCATCCAAAGTACAGATTTCTGGTAGACATCAAGACCAAACCTATGTATTTTATCAACACATCAACAAGGTACTAGCCTCGCAACAGAGCTGCTCAAATCAAGAGATCTGAACATATTCATTGTATCAAAACACTTTCACAAGACAAAATAGAAATTTGTCACAGCCTCAAATGCATACATCTGGCATACTCAAAACATAATGGACAAAATAGTGAGGACACCTTAACAATACAGATATGATAGAACATGAAAACAACAGAAGCCTTTTGGCAGTTTATCTCGTTTGTCTGACACTTCCGTACACTCAGCAGTGCCTCACACAGAATTCACACGCACATCTGGGAGGTTGGGGTGGGGTCATGACACCCTAACAGCAAATGACTTATCAGTAGGATCCGGCTTTGGGTCAACTGTGTCCTTCAGGAATAACAATTGCCTGTAAATATATAGCTGTATGTACAAAATAACAGACTCGGTACAATGTTGAGTACATCATAAAAATCTGAGTGTAAACAAAAACTGCTGTATCCTTGCATGAGGAATGTATTATTGGGGGATTACATACAAATCCTGACATTTGAGAACAATTGATTTTTACTGATTAACTGACAACAAGCTTCAGGCAAGGTGGCCATTTCAAACCACACGGCTGAAGAACACAGGTCAGTCAGAATTACACTGTTTCTAGATCATTCTCTGTGGATATAGTTGAAAAGGTTTGATAACTGACAAACAAGCACAAAACACCATAACTATCAAACATATCCTCAAGCAAAGGACCACATGACATGCTGAGGAGCAGAATATAACAAGTGAGCAGAGGACTGAAGCTGACCGAGATTGACATTTTCTACATCGTGGCAGGTCACAGACACACAAACTTGATGATCTGTTACTGGCAGGAACATACACAACTGATGAGCAGACTGGCCACAGCTGAAAGCCCAACTGCCAGATCATGCTGAATATGGGGGCCAAAGAAACTGTGAGAGAGACGAAGTGCAAATTTCCAAATGCAGTCCATACATCATCACAATGTCATTCACTCATCATCCTCATCATCATCATCGTCGTCGTCATCATCATCTGTCTCATCGTCGATCTGGCCATTCTTCGTGTTCGGTGCTCCTAAGTGCTGCATCTGACCCATGCTGTGCGCCATTTGTGCGAGGTGCGGCATGTGTGCGGCCGTGAGCTGGGGGAGCTGACCAAGCTGGCCTGGAAGAGAGGCGTGTTGATGGTGGGCAGCTTGCTCCAGAGCTTGTTGTTGCTGCTGCTGCTGTTGCTGCTGCTGCTGCTGCTGTTGTTGTTGCTGCTGCTGCTGCTGCTGCTGCTGCTGCTGCTGTTGCTCCAACTCCAGCTGTTTTCGTTGTAGTTCGTCTTGCTGTTGCTGTTCAGCTCGCATTTTCTTGTGTGCGAGACCAGCTCCCTGTGACACAAAATTCTCACAGTGAGTCTACAACGCTACACCTTTATCCAAAAGTGTGTACAATTTGAACTGCTTGATCGATTTTTTCTATATATTGCTTATTCATAGGTCACACAGTTTACACCTTCTGAAGGTGTAGAGTACGACTGAAAAGACATACCTGGCTGTATTCTCTCATAGCCACTTCATATTTCTTGCGTTCCTCCTCAGCTTGGCGCTCGTATGGAGCTTTCTCTGTTTCAGTCAACGCCTTCCAGTTTTCGCCCGCTAAGAAACAGCAACAGTTATTACATTTCTGGACATGAACCTGACTGAAAACCATGTTAGTAAACATCTATGTGATGAGGGGCATGCAATTTATGAAAGAGCAATAAGAGAAAATCAAGGCAAGTAGCAAACTACCCTTACCCAATCTTGCAAAGTATACTGTGAAGAGAATTGGAAGAAGAAAAAAATAGCGGTGAGTTTTCGAACCCAACCCAAATAAATAATTGTTTATCAAACGTTAATCTAAATAGTAGAAATGTGGGGATTAACCAATAGACAATCAAGTAAAGATTAATCTTAATTGTTGTAATTAGTGTCCCCCTGCACAGGACAGCAATCGATGTACCACAGCACTGCTTATTAAATCAAGGTTTCTTCCACCAATTCTTGACAGTATACATTGATCACAAGAGAGGCTAGAGGCCATGTGCACTAGAGGTGTCACACATTATTGGTTACCAGTGTAGTTATCAGAAATCAGCAAAACTTATTAAAATGAATGAAAGAAAAAAGAATCAAGTAACCCCCAACCACCACCGGATCGCAAGGTTCTTAGCTAGAAGAGTATGTACAATCGCACAGTGAAGTGAGTTGCTGTCATGGACAGGAGGACAAAGAAAAGAAGTCACTTACATACTTAATAGAGTACTTGTATATCTTTAACTTGAACTAGTGTTCGAAACAACTCACCTGCCCTGAGTAGCTCCTTATTTTCTGGGATTTTTTCTTTCATCTTTTCCCTGAAATCTGCTAACCACAAGAAGTATGCTGACATTGGTCGCTTCGGTCTGTTGGGATCTTTGTTCTTGTACTTTCCCATCTGAACTCAAATAAAGATGACAACGTGAAAAATTCTGTAATCTAAAACATGGGAAGTAAATATGTTATGTATCAGATTTTGTTATTTAAACAATTCATGATTCATCACTAAACTCACTTCTTTATCATATCGAATTTTGTCATTTTCTGCCAGTTTGTCGAAGGGTATCCGCTCATCAGGCGTCAATGCTCTCCACACTGCAGAAATCTCCTTGGTCCATTCTGCCACCTGCAAAAATTCATTGTAGAGACATTTTCAAACAGGAATTTCTACAAACATATTTCCATGAATCTGAAATGATAGGTCGACAACTTAAGATGAGATTTTAAATTGGTTGGATAATTTTAACTCACCCTCGTGATTTTTTCCCCTCGTTTTTCACAGAGTTTCCTTTGATCGGATACAAAGAAAAAGTAAGCTGACGTGGGACGTTTCGGCCGATTTGGATCCTTTTTTTTCCGCTTGCTACCCTTTCCTGGGGATGCTGAGGGTCTCCCTGTTGGAAAAACTAACAGTTATAAGTCATACTAGTACAGGTTAGTCCACAGTCAAATTTACAAGATGTTACGTTTATTTGTGTGTTTCTTATAATATGCGAGAGGCCTATCAGACTGTAGACCAATATTTTGCAACATTCTTGTACCTAAGTTGCCTTTATAATACAGGAATAGAACCCTAATACCATGACCAAAGCACCCTTGGTACCTCCATACCAGGCAGCACTACTGACACAACCTGCGTGGAAGAACCAATGTGACCAGCTGTTGTGTCACCAAAACACGGACACAACTGTAATCCAACTCGTGAACTTTATAGCCATGGAATAAAAACATTAAACTGAAACTAACGGGCTTGTGCAATCTTGTCATTGTATGCTGCTGGCTGTACTCCGGTTGCTGGGGTGACACCAGCGGGAAAGTTTGCGGCACCACCAGTGTGTTGGTAGTTGGCACTTTGCAACTGTTGGTATTGGTATTGTAACAACTGCTGGTTGTATTGGTACATATTCATGTTGCTCAGCTGTTGCTGTTGCAGCTGGGCAGCTGAAGCTGAGCTGGCCTGTTGCTGTTGTGGTTGTTGCTGTTGAGGCTGCTGTGTTTGCTGCTGTTGCTGTGCATTGTTGCTCTGTTGGCTCGGCCCAGGACTGCTGTTCTGATGGCTACTTTGAGTAGCTGCAGGTTGTTGCTGCTGCTGTTGTTGTGCCTGGGCCTGCTGCTGAGCGAGTTGTTGTGCATGAGCTTGAGCTTGTTGTTGCCACCAGTTTATAGCACTAGCATAGTTCTGGGCAGTCTGGGCATTTCCATACGCCTGAGCTGTCGTTGACGCCGGCAACGCAGCACTGGCGTAATTGAGGGCTTCGTTGGGATTGGTCGAGTAGTTCCACGGCGAGGATACAGAAGTCGCATTAGTATTATTGGACGAAGACCCTCCGCCCCCGGAGCCATTTGGATCTGAAAAGCAATCAAAAATATTTTTACAATAATTGGTTCACAAGAAAACTCACGAAGAATGTACTACCGTATGATGTTAATGTAAGTAATATTACTGTAACTTGCATCACATAATATTGAACTCTTCATCATGGATATATTTAATTCAATGTCTAAAAAAGATGCACTCTTTCTGTTTTCCATCATTGACATCAAAATCCAAATGCGCATATCGACCGATATTACCTGAACTCAGTTCCTGCACTCTCAATTGCACATACCTTCAAATAGGTCCATGTGAAATCCAGATCTATGAAATACCTACAGTAATTCCCCTGAGTCACAAATGCAATTCAACAAAATATCAGATAGATCTTGAATTGATGCAATGTACTAGATCTAGTACAAAACCAAGATAAAGGAATCTATTATATTTTACAACTGTTCAGCACTTGAAAGACCATGAACTAGATCTATATATCTAGTTGATCTTAATTTGCATTAGGATCTAGATCTATCAGTTCTTAAGTTCTGTATTTGTTATTATTGACAGAATAGGTTTTTTACAAGACAATCACAGTCTAGACCTAAATTTATCTAGATCTACATTTCTTCAAGCTAAGACTGAAAACTGGAAAGTCCATAAGCCATAAATTTCACCAGAAAAAAATGGATGCCTGTGCGGCCCTGTGGTAAAGGAAACCAAGTTTTGAACACAAAACAACTTTCAAGAAAAGCACACAATATTTCAGTTTAGTGTCCAAATTTCATAAGATCGGCAAATAAACTTTGTAAATCAATGTAAGTTTGATCAACACTCAAAAAGCCGGTGAAATTGCACATCTGAAGACTACTTCGCCCACGCGATAGCGCAGATAAAGCGAAATAAATAGCACACACTAGCCACACACAACACATGGCTCGCGCACTGACTCGCTATAGAGGCACATTGATTTGCTATTCAATAAATGGCGGTGCGCTCTCCCCCTTTTGACTGAAAAAGCTTACGCAGCGGTGTTCACTATAGCACATATAGAAACATATAGAGAATGCTACGGACACCATCGAGTTCTACACTTTCCAGGTCGAACTTACCCATGACGTTCACTGATTAAAAATCCTTGTATTAGAGGCAATTTCTTGCAGAAAACTGGGAGAAATTCACAGTCTGAACAAAGAAGAATTTATCCTTTTTTGCGGCCCAAACAAGCTCGGCGGCGGTCACGTGGTAAACACAGGAAATACCCGTATGGAAATTTGGCGGGAATTGAAAAATGGCACCAGTCAGCCGGGTGGAAGCACATGTGTCTTGTCTGTTGTGATTTAGACCATGTAGTCTGAAACCGTTATGGCCTGACACACTGCGCATTGTCAGTGATGTGGTTATATCATTTGTATCTTATGCAAATAATACAGTCGGGTAACACAAAATTGCTTCATTTTGCTAGAAGATGTAAAAATAGAGCGGGTTGATGTAAATAAACAAGGCAAAAAACTGCGACATTGAGAGGCCTGAACAGAGCTTGAAGCTTCGCCTGGGCGATCAATGTGTGCAGATAAGTGCGCAGTTATATGGTGTAAGCCAAAAAGGCACAGGTGTCAAGTCTAAAACCACTGATTTCTGTGACAGCTGCTCGTTCCAAACAAGATGAGATATCAATTTTAGATGACACAATTAGTGAATAGGACACCGTTTGATAGATATAAATAATTGATTCATTGCGAAAAAAAGCAATTATTTTATCTGCTTTGGATGTGTGTGTCAAAGGCGTCTAGAGGCTAAATATAACTATTATTATTACTAATATTGCTATTATTATATTTATTATAATACTAATCATACTAATTAGGCCGAAAGAACTTTATTTGTCAAGTTACAATTAGAAACATTCCTCTCACGTGTATTATAGCTAGTATTTATATATTTCATTTTTGTTAGTAGGCCTACTTTGGTAGTCTAGTTGATTATGTTTCAGTATTGTTTCCCTGTTTT
This sequence comes from Terebella lapidaria, assembly GCA_949152475.1. Lineage (NCBI taxonomy): Eukaryota > Metazoa > Annelida > Polychaeta > Terebellida > Terebellidae > Terebella > Terebella lapidaria. The sequence continues at coordinate 4,179,779 of OX424555.1, forward strand.
ATTTTAGGTATTATTTCATTATTTATCTACTCCTATGTGATGATATGGGTATTCTAATTTACTATTTTAAATTTTTGGTTGGGGAATAGCAAATCTATAAGCCTAGTGCTGTGTCTTCATATCCCATGTGTTCATAAACTGAATTGAAGTAAATTATTATTATTATTATTATTATTATTATTATTATTATTATTATTATTATTATTATTATGGGGGTATCTATATAACGACGTTATGATTGGGACATATCTGGCATAAAGGGGTAAAGACGATCGACTGACTTTGAAAGTATAGTTTCACAAATAAATCCAGTGTTCTATACCAAGCACTACTAGAACCCCGGGCCAATCGAAATAAAGCAGGATACTTTAGTGATGTTACAAGTTTGTCAGGAATATCGCTTTTACCCCATCGAAAAAAATCAACTTGGTCATAGGCTAATTAATACCCCAATCATTATTCTTCTTACGAATGCTTGTTTTTCTAATCTATTTCTAAATCGAATTTTTCAATTTCTTAACTGCATTTAACCAGAAACTCTCATGTATTTGGCAATGCGTTGGAGCTACCAGAACCACAATTTGTGATTTTTTTGGCAAGCTAAAAATCCCATCTCCACTGACATATTGCCGGATTTCATACATTTGGAAGATTTGCAGTTGAATTTTCGGTCTGTGTAGGCCTATGTCGTACCAGTAAAATACGTAGTAGGCCTACCGGTATAGGAGATACACAAATTTATCTGAAGGCACACAATATGTCCATCCGAATTTATTATACTATATAAATATTTATAAATATATTTCGTATAAAAAAAAAAACATTCAACGAAAAGGTATGAATTTCTTGCGTTTAATTTCGTTTGCAGCAATTTAGTCCAGGATATGACTGCATGGCGGAGGGGGGGGGGGGGGGGGGGGGGGCGTTTATGGATTGTGCATGCGCTGATTTTCGTGATTGCGTGAAGTGCGTTTTGGAAGGTTCTAGACCGGTCCTAAGCTCAATAAGAAAAATGTGCAATTTGTACTCTCTTGTCTTGTTCGCTTTTTAGCAGATATAAAATTGTGAATTTTACACAATTTTGAGTTTGTTGTTTTATAGCTCCTGTATAACTTTCTTCGTATTGATTTCGACACCGTTCACATATTCTCAGGAAAAAAGAAATGGATATGGACTTTGTCTTATGACTATAATCCAAAAACGGTGTTATCATACGTTCTGAAACCCCGGCTGATTTTAAAAACGAATTTCCATGTTTCTACCATACTGTTAAGAGAAAATTTTTTACGATATGTACATTGAAATATAAATCTTTCCCCAAGTTCAAATAAATGGCCTTGAAGGCAAAGCATATATTTCGGTGAGATAGAACCATGCATGGGCTGTAAAGTTATCTTGAAATGTTTATCGATACATGCAAGCTACACATTATCGGAAAGTAACTGGATATGGTGGGCCCATGATCATGGTCGAACCCGGTGTGATATCATAACGTTCTGAAAAAGTGAACGCATCATTGAGATGAATTGAATGTGTTCATTTCAGACACAATTTCCATATTTGAACATGAATAAAGAAGAGTACTATATATATATATTGAAAGAATATTAGACGTTTCTCAGTATGTGAGATGGAGCCCCGGCTTCTTTTAAACATACAACTCTATTACATGTATATAAATATTAAGGACAATTTTTAACGATATTTGTTTTGATTGATTGAATTTATTGTACATTGAAATGTTGTTGTTTTTTCACCCAAGCTCCGATAATATAGTCTCATCAAATATAACATAAATAATATTCTGATACATCCTCATAATGTAAACACGACCAAATCTGAATATGCTCAGATTCCCGAGATCCCGTTTTGGGTAGAAATTTAACATTGCGGTAGGTCGCCAACGCGATCGTGAGAGAGCACGATCCGTAATGCGAGGAAATGCAATAAGATCGCGAGGGAATGCGATTCAGATTGCGAAGGAATGTAATAAAATCACGAGGGAATGTCCGATCGCGAGGGAATGTTTTTCCAGAATGCGAAAAAATATTTCTACCATGTGACCTCAGCGACTGCATATTGATGGATGTCATGCACGATGCAGTAATAAATATTTTAGACCTTCAATATTTCTTACTACATGCGGTAATACTGTAACCAGGGACATATCCATTACTCTATCCTCTCAACAGATAGCTTTTCATGCCAACATGCAACATATTACAAATTTGAGTAAAAATGTTTGCTGAATCCCCATCTTCAATGGTGGTTTCATTATTTGTATTTAATAATAAATTTGTAGTTGTTGTAATATCTTAGCAATACTATGAAAGCAATATTATAGCTGTGGTCACAAATTCTTTACTGCACAAACTTTTCCCTGTCCAGTAATAAATGTTATTCACTTTGCATTGTATTGCAAGCAATAAAACTAAATTCTGAAATTAATGTTGACCCATTCATTTATTCTACCTTTCTAGGTTACTGAACCTATGGGCTGATAACCTATTGGCATGGCGTTGCGTTCGTCGGCGTTGTCCGTCCACATTTTCATCTTTAAAGTTTACGATCAGATCTTTCTGAAATTTTGCACAAAAATACCTAAAAATATCTTAAGAGGGGGTTATTTATTTATTTTTTTTATTTTCGCATTTTTTTCAAAATGGCGGCCATTTCTGCCGAAAAACCGCCAATTTCTGATTTTGGCGGTCAGTATGTCAAAAACTGTTCAGACATTTTTGAGCTTTTTATTTCAAAAGATTGCCCTCACATACCTATGTGATGTGTATAAGTTTCGTTGCCCCTGAATCGCTGGTCTGTGTGTGGCGGCCATTTTTCGTTTTCTCGAGGGGTCCCAAATGGTACTTTCCCATGTTAAATTCTCCTATGCTTTATAATGGAACACATTATGCCTAATATCTATCTCCCTTAATATTGAGATTAGAGACTAGGATTCAATTGTGGACACATAGGAAATGATATATGCTGAATATTCTCGTGGCCAAGGTCAGAGCACAAAATGGCTTATATCTCGATTATTATCGAATTTACAGCTTAGGAGTCCATAGTGAACATATAGGAAACGATGTATGCTGAATATTTTGGTGATCTAGAATTTGACCTCTGACCTCAGTTTCAAGGTCAGAGCACAAAATGGCTTATATCTCGCTTATTATCGACTTTACAGCTTAGGAATCAGTTGTGGACATATAGGAAATGATATATGCTGAATAATCTCATGACCTTGAATTTGACCTTTGACCTCATTTTCGAGGTCACAGGACTAAAATGGCTAATATCTCACTTATTATCGACTTTACAGCTCAGGAATCAATTGTCAACATATAGAAAATGATATATTCTGAATATTATCATGACCTTGAATTTGACCTCATTTTCAAGATCACAGGACAAAATGGCTAATATTTTGCTTCTCTATTGTCGTATTGACTTTACAGGTTAGGAATCAATTGTGAACAATTTTCAAGGTCAAAGAACAAAATGGCTAATATCTTGCTTCTCTATTGAGTTTATAGCTTGGGAACCAATTGTGGACATGTAGAAAATGATATACACTGAATATTTTGATGACCTTAACCCCTTCACTGCGGGGCTCAATGAAATCGCCTGTGCGGAGGAAAAATGGCAAAATATGATATATTCTCAGATATTATGAATATTTCAATAAAGAATGGGAATATTATTGTGAATTTCATATGTATTTGATTCTAAACTTTATTTTCATCAATACCACTGCAATGCCGAAGATATCTGTTTGCTACATAGCAGGATACTATGGCAAAGATCAAATTTAAACAAACAAAGCATGATTTTCACAGGACACTAAATTATTCCCTTCAGACACAAACTTATGTCTCTATTCCACTGACCTGATCAGATATACTGATATGTATTATGTAAAAGCTATAACTTGGAGAGATCACGGTTGTTTAGCAGCGTATTGCCATCATCACTGTCCAATTGAACAGCACATAAATATTGTAAATGGCATCTATTGTCATCTGTGCATATAAATCAACATTGCCATGTACACAAAATACGTGCCGGTTCTCATCTCTCCTGCAGAAGCCCATCTAAAAACATACATGACTGTGCATGCTGTGAGATGACTGGCCAAATGATGCTCATTGCATTATCTTACAGTGTCCCATATGCTTACCAAACTTGTGTGAAATATGGTAGCAGTCTTGACACTCCACACTGACTTATCACATATTGTTCAGAGCACGAGACCTTCTCGGGCAATACGCACACTGGAATTAAAGTTGATGCCCGAGACCTTCTTGGGCTATACGCTGTGAAGGGGTTAAATTGGACTTTGACCTAATTTTCGTGGTCAGAGCACAGAATGGCTAATATCTCACTTATTATCAACTTTACAGCTTAGGAATCCATAGTGAACATATAGGAAATGATATATGCTGAATATTTTAGTGACCTTGAGTACGACCTTTGACCTCATTTTCAAGGTCAGAGAACAAAATGGCTAATATCTAACAGGAAATGATATATGCTGAATATTCTCATGACCTTGATTTTTTACCTGACTAACATCTAAAATATAAAAATATATTGTCCGGTAACCTATCTTTGCCCCTTGGCCTATTTTTTTTTACTTTGTATGATACTATTCCACCGACGGGATAGTGTATCAAAAGCTAAAAATTAATGTATTTTCACATGACCTGAGTTAAAGTACATGTAAGACTGGACAGTCACATGATGATTATGTGTAATTCTAGAGACGAACGAATATACACGTTTTGTTTTACCTTAGAACTACCTAAAATAGAGTTGCTCACATGACACTATAAGGAGCCATGTAGAGTGCATACGTTACGACAGTGTTCTTGTATATGTGATTTAGAATGCAAAAAAAAAATTAGCCCAAGGGCTAAGAAAGGTTACCGGACAATGTTTTTATATTTTAGATATTAGTAATTTTGTCCCCTGACCTTGAAAATGAGGTCAAAGGTCAAATAAGAGGTCACGAGAATATTCGGGATTTATACAACTTCATGTCCACAAGTGATTCCTAAGATGTAAAGTTGATAATAAGTGAGAGATCAGCCATTATGTGCTCTGACCTTGAAAATGAGGTCAAAGGTCAAATTAAAGTTCATCAAAATATTGAGCATACATCATTTCCTATATGTACACAATGTATATCCAAGGCTGTAAAGTCGATAATAAGTGAGATATTGCCATTTCATCTTAAAAATGAGGTCAAAGGTCAAATTCAAGATTGTCAGAATATTCAGTGTATATCATTCCCTAAATGTGCACAATTAATTCCTAAGCTGTAAAGTCGATGATAAGCGAGATATTAGCTATTATGTGTTCTGACATTGAAAATGAGGTCAAAGGTCAAATTCAAGGTCATCATAATTTTCAGCATATATCATTTCCTATATATCCACAATGGATTCCTAAGCTGTGAAGTCGATGATAACGAGATATTGACCATTTTGTGTTCTGACCTTGAAAATTAGGTCAAAGGTCAAATTCAAGTTCACAAGAATATTTGGCATATATAATTTCCTAGATGTCCTCAATTGATTCCTAAGCTGTAAATTCGATAATGAGCTAGATATTAGCCATTTTGTGCTCTGACCTTGGAAATGAGGTCGAAGTCGAATTCAAGGTCATCAGAATATTCAGTATATGTCATTTCTTATATGTCCACAATTGATTCCTAAGCTGTAAAGTCAATAATAAGCGTGATTTTAGCCATTTTGTGCCTGACCTTGAAAATGAGGTCAAAGGTCAAATTTAAGGTCATAAAAATATTCGGCATACATCATTTCCTATACGTTCACAGTTTAGTCCCAAGCTATAAAGTGGATAATAAGTGAGATATTAGCCGTTTTGTTCTTCAACCTTGAAAATGAGGTCAAAGGTCAAACTCAAGGTCATCAGAATGTTCGGACTATATCATTTCCTATATGTGCACAATTGATTCCTAAGCTGTAAAGTCGATAATAAGCGAGATATTAGCCATTTTGTGCTCTGACCTTGAAAATCAGGTCAAAGGTCAAATTCAAGGTCATGACAATAATCAGCATATATCATTTCCTATGTGTCCACAATTGATTCCTAGTCTCTAATCTCAATATTAAGTGAGATATTAGGCATAATGTGTCCCATTATAAAGCATAGGAGAATTTAACATGAGAAAGACCCATTTGGGACGCGCCGAGAAAATGAAAATGGCCGCTACACGCAGACCAGCGATTCAGGGGCAATGAAACTTATACACATCACATAGGTGTGTGAGAGCAATCTTTTGAAATAAAAATCTCAAAACTTCCTGAACAGTTTTTGAGAAAATGGCCACCAAAGTTAGAAATTGGCCGTTTTTCAGCAAAAATGGCCGCCATTTTGAAAAAAATGCGGAAACCCAAAAAAAAAAAAAAATTCCCCCGTCTTGAAATATTTTTAGGTATTTTTGTGCAAAATTTCAGAAAGATCCGATAGTAAACTTTAAGGTAAAAATGTGGACGGACGACGCAGACGACTCCGGACGCAACGCCATGCCAATAGGTTATCGGACCATAGGTCCGGTAACCTAAAAACCACATTTATAAATACATTTCTAAGAAATACTATACATAGTATGGAAAAATTTATTTTCCATAATATTTTCACATATCAAAGGCCATTTTGAGAGGAAAGTAATCAGTCTAGTAGTAGACACATCGTATTTTGTGGATGGGAATATGTCGCACTTCGTCAGCATGCTCTCGTCTGTAGTCCCACAGAAAGTGGTCGAGTATGACAGCATTGATGTGTGTGTCAGGGGGAAGCTCTGGGTCCGCAGCTATCAGTGACTTCAGCTCTTCAACAATCAACTGAACACAAGCAAACTTAATATGTTATATCTGACAGGGAAATTGGGTCATGTTGCAATTTGTCAATTTACATAATAACATACTAAAAAATACTGTAAAAATTAGCCCAAAGGGTAAGATAGGTTACCGGACAATTTTGGTTTGGCCATGACAGCATTGGCAGGTAACAGACCTTGAGATTTACCAATCAAGGTTCGCAGTGTGAACATATGACCTTGAGATTTGCCAATCAAGGTCATCCGTGGGAACTTCGATGTCACCATTACATGTATGTGTGCGGCATTTGATATTCTATATGTTCATAATACAAAGATATATCTGGGTGGAATCGTTTAGGCCGCTCAGGTCAATTTACACATTCCGAGTCAGACATTTGGCACTCAAGGTCATCTGACGTCAAGCTCAAGGTCATCATTAGTTGTGCCATATATGTCTTCCTATATGTTCATAATGCAAACATGAGCTCTATCTGCAAGCATTTCATCTATAGAGGCAAATCTGGGCATTTTTTGACCCAAAAAATGGCTGTTTTGACCTTTTAAGGTCATCCAAGGTCAAATTCAAGGTCACCATACAAGTCGCCATATGTGATTTCCCATTTGAAAGTGCCAATTTCTAAGCTCTATCTCGAAGCGTTCTATGAGTACAGTCCTGACAGCTCCCACTATGAAGGAAAAAAGTGGCGAAAAGTTTCTAAGTCCAAATTTTTTTTTCAAAATGTGAAAAAAAATTTTTGCCCTAGAAATGGCCCAAAATGGATAGTAATGCGATTTGGGTCGAAAATTTTTTTTTCGCCGACCCGCCAAAAATTCAAAATGGCCGCCACACGGAGACCGGCGAATCAAGGGCAACCAAACTTATACATATGGCAGAGGTATATGAGGGGAATCTTTTGAAACCAAAAACTCAAACTGATCACACAGTTTTTGAGAAAATGGCCGTCAAAGTCCAAAATTTAGCGTTTTTCGACAAAAACGGCCGCCATTTTGAGAAAAATGCGAAAATCAAAAAACAAAAAAATACCTCCTTCTCAAAATATTTTCAGGCATTTTTGTGCAAAATTTCAGAAAGATTTGATCGTAAACTTTAAAGATAAAAATGTTAACGCCGGGCGACGGACGGACGACGGATGTAACGCCATGCCAATAGGTTATCGGACCAAAGGTCCGGTAACCTAAAAAGACTATTCTCGGTGGGCAATTCATCTTGTGGATTTGACAGTGAGGAAGAAACCACCGAAAAAAAAATTAGCCCAAGGGCTAAGAAAGGTTACCGGACAATCGATATTTTAGATATTAGCCTTTTGTCCAGTGACCTTGAAAATAAATCATTAATGAATTCAAGGCCATGAAATATTCAACAAATATATCACTTCTAGTATGTCCACAATAGATTCCTAAGCTGTAAAGTAGATAATAAGTGAGATATTAGCCATTCTGTGATCTGACCTTGAGAATGAGGTCAAAGGTCAAATTCTAGATCACCAAAATATTCAGCATACATCGTTTCCTATATGTTCACTATGGACTCCTAAGCTGTAAATTCGATAATAATCGATATATAAGCCATTTTGTGCTCTGACCTTGAAAATAAGGTGACTGACCTTGAAATTCAGGTCAAACGTCACATTCAAGGTCATGAGAATATGCAGAATATATCATTTCCTATATGTTCACAATTGATTCCTAAGCGGTAAAGTTGATAATCAGCAAGATATCAGCCATTTTGTCCTTTGACCTTGAAAATTAAGTCAAAGGTCAAATTCAAGGTCATGAGAATATTCAGCATATATCATTTCCTATATGTCCACAATTCATTCCTAAGCTGTAAAGTCGATAATAAGCAAGATATTAGCCAGTTTGTCCTGTGACCTTGATAATGAGGGCAAAGGTCAAATTCAAGGTCACGAGATTATTCAGCATATATCATTTCCTATATGTTCACAATTGATTCCTAAGCTGTAAAGTCGATAATAAGCAAGATATTAGCCATTTTGTACTGTGACCTTGAAAATGATGTCAAAGGTCAAATTCAAAGTCACGAGAATATTCAACATATATCAGTTCCTATATGTCCACAATTGATTCCTAGTCTCTAATCTCAATACTAAGTGAGATATTAGGCATAATGTGTCCCATTATAAAGCATAGGAGAATTTAACATGGGAAAGTCCCATTTGGGCCGAGTTTGGGCCCAAATTGGCCCACTTCGAGCGATTCAAGGGCAACGAAACTTATGAGGAGTGTTATGCGTCAATAAGAAAAAAAGTTACTGAACAGATTTTGAGAAAACAACCGTCAAAGTCCAAAATTGGCTGTTTTTCGTCAAAAATGGCTGCCATTTTGAAAAAAATGCGGAAATCAGAAAACTAAAAAAACCTTTTTCTGGAAATATTTTTAGGTATTTTTATGCAAAATTTCAGAAATATTCCATCGTAAACTTTAAAGATAAAAATGTGAACGGACGGACGACGGACGGACGGATGACGGACGGACGCAACACCACAGCATTAGGTTATCGGACCAAAGGTCCGGTAACCTAATATTGCATCAAATAGAATAGTGCAATATGACATGTGGCTCTGAAGGGAGAACTGATCTTTTCCAAATTAAATCTTTACCAAACAATGTCGGGGTCCAAACCGCTAAATTTTGGCAATCAATAATCATTTACAGAACACTCACCTCCACTGCCCAAATGCTACAGCCACGAATCTCAACCTCTTCTGCATCCCCTGACTGGAACATGTGACCTGTAACCATGGAAACAAACATGTGACCTGTAAGTTGTAACTATGGAAACATAACATATTATCTGTACTGTGGGAACATAACAAGTGTCCTGTAAACATGGAAACATAATATGTGACCTGTTACCATGGAAACATAACATGTGACCTGTAAACATGGGAACATAACATGTGACCTGTAACCATGGAAATATAACACGTGGCCTGTAACCATGGAAATATAACATATGACCTGTAACCATGGGAACATAACATGTGACCTGTACCACGGAAACATAGCATGTGACCTGTAACCATGCACACATAACACATTTCCTGTAACCAACATGTGACCTGTAACCAACATGTGACCTGTAACCATGGAAACATAACATATGACCTGTAACTATGGAAACATAACATGTGACCTGTAACCATGGAAACATAACATGAGACCTGTAACCATGGGAACATAACATGTGACCTGTAACCATGGAAACATAACATGTGACCTGTGCCATGGGAACATAACATGTGACCCGTAACCATGGAAACATAACATGTGACCTGTAACCATGGAAACATAACATGTGATCTGTAACCATGAAAACATAACATGTGACCTGTAACCATGGGAACATAACATGTGACATGTAACCATGGAAACATAACATGTGACCTGTAACCATGGAAACATAACATTAGACCTGTAACCATGGGAACATAACATTAGACCTGTAACTATGGAAACAAAACATGTGACATGTAACCATTGGAACATAAGATGTGCCCTGTAACCATGGGAATATAACATGTGACCTGTAACCATGGAAACATAAACATATATACCTGAATAACAACAGCACATTTTGTATTTGTGGAGAGACACAAAGATGTATTATGTAATAGTTATCTACTGAGTGCGAGGTGCATGTCAAAATTTAATACTGAGCCGCGAAGCGGCGAGGTTTATAATCTGACATGCACCGAGGACGAAGTGGATAACTATTTTAGCTACTGGCTCCATTGGTTCGTCAGTGTGCCACGCTCGAGTGATTTCCGCAGCGGGCGAAAATATTATTGTCAACCTCCCAACACCCCCCACAGGTTGATAAGTTTGTTATAGACATCTGCGGAACAATAGAGTAAGTAGCTAATTTCTGATATTCACTAAATGCAACTAACTGTTGTTCAGTTTGGTCATCAGTTCGTCTGAATACTTCAAAGCACCAAACCACAGGAGAGCCTGCGGTATTCTGTAGTCAGCAAATAATGTCAGTGTGTCGATATCAGAGAATTCTCCGTGCCCTTTACCGCTACAGGCTGCCCAGATATCCCCTATCAGTATCTGTGCTCGCTTGTATATAGCAACTGCAACAACAGTATATGTTAAAAGCATGTGACATATTAACATATCGCCAAAGCCGTTAAAAGTTGTCCGAGTTGCACATATTATGTCGGCAAACTTCTCTTCGGCTAATAATAACGTTTTGCAGTACATGTATACATCGAAAATGACGTAAAAGACTCGGACAAACTGGTTCGGCGATAGGTTAATCGTAAGGCAACAACTGGTTATTTTGTACACAAACATAATTACTGATATTGTGTCTGATGTAATAAAAATTGACACTCAAATTACATCATGTTTAAATATACTGGCATTTTTTTCTTATAATTGAATGGAGGATGTATGTTCCATACCTAAGGCCATCGTTTCTTAATTAATTGTTTTACGAAAGAAATTTTGCTAAAACTCTTTAAGTTGGTCGGTAGGGGCCAATAAAAATAAATGTTGTTGAAAATATGTGGTCGGTCGGGTAAAAAAAATACAAACCAATTTTGGATAATAAATTTAAACATTATACATGCTCCAGTGCACGTACTTCCGCCCTGGTGTCTTCCTTGTACAATACATGTATTACTAAACACTCCTGTCATTTTGTAGTGGGATACCACCATGATGTGTTATTATACATATTAGGAAACACATGAAATGGTGGCAATGATTTTATATTACTTAAAAAATATCACTTAACATTATGTTCGATGTACATGACTTCTGGAAACAAAAAATGGCATGAAATGAACATCTCATGATATTTTTTCAGAAAAAAATAGAAAAATCGACTTTGTTTAAGAAATATTGGTCACCAATTAATTCAGCCAGCAAAATCAGTTTGGTTTTGGTCCCGTTCTCACTTTAAATTTCATCAGAGAGGACAACGTGTTTAATTCTTTTCGGTATAGTCCAATATATTGGCGAATATACTAAATGACATTAGCATCTTTTCATGCTTCATCAACGTGTGATTGCTGATGACATGAATTGCGCTTCATACAACATGCTACACATTTTTTTTTCGGTGCATTTTGTTCAGAGTAGGCAGGATACTGACAAAATAAAAACATCAACTGCTAAATTTATTTCTTAGCGGCCAATTTTGACTAGAGTCAGCAGGTTTGTAAAACAATTGTTTAAAAAAAAACAATGGCCTGAATAACAATTAGATGTACCCTGGTGTTATATTAATCAAATGTTAATAGCAGCACATTTGAAACTATTGACAAACTGCTATTTTACCACGGTGAATTACTTAATCATCATGGTGAAATAAAACTTGCTATTTTCCTCTAGTTACTTACTGTGGCTACTTTAGTCATGATCAGTTACTGTATTGCCTAAGCTATTTAGCGTGTGCCATGACTTCATAAAATTTTCAAACCTTTTTTCCCAGCAAAGATAGCTGTGTCCCTGAAAGAAGGAAAATCCTCCACGACTGTTCGCAACAACTTCTGAGCACTCTTGTTGGCAGTTTTCACAACATTCAGGAACGTTCCGCCATATTTCTGTTACCAAACAGGATTAAAGTCATTTTACATGATTTATGGCCTTCAAATTTCTCATGCACGTTCTGATTTACATGCAGTATAATTTGAAATCTACTGATACTGTAAAAAGACTAATTTTGGCGGCTATTAAATTTGGCGGTTGTGAGCCCTACGTTATTTGATGGAGATTTAATTTGGCGGTTTTAAAACCACTTATATTTCTTAACATATATCCAATTTATTTGGAGACGATTTAATTTGGCGGTTTTTCCCCTACCGCCAAATCCGCCAAATAAATCGTCCGCCAAAATTAGTAGTTTTACAGTAAGAAAAAACTATCCACATATACATTTCCTAAAAGCATGTAAACAAGGACTTTGTGATACACATGTACATATATTTCAAGAGATATATATATATAACTCATGTATACAGCAAATCCGGAGAGTACTAGTATATCATCCTGCTCACCTCAAGGAGGACTTTTCCTGCCTCATGTAGATGCTGAAGACGTTCTTCTATCATCGGCATTTGGACATGTGTGTCAGAGCGGAAGATGTGCTTCAACTGATCTAGTGTCACCTTGCTGTAAAACTTTGGGTCCAATATTGGTACTCCTTCCTGTAACCATGACAACAATTAAAACATTCATAAAGTGTTCCAATAGAATGCATAGAGCTGGGAGGGGGATCCAGCTTAAATTGTAGTAACTAGCTAGTCTTGAACCGCTATTGGCTGCCAATGGCTGGTGTTTATTGTTCACGGACACAAGAACATACATCTAGGGCTCGGTTCATGGCAGCACATAGCGACCAGTAACCAGTCCAGCTCTGATCTTTATAGTTCACCGCATACTTCTGGCTCTCGTCATCCGACCAGAACGAAAAGTTCAGAACATCTGCCACAAATACCCTGCAAATAAAACACTGGTACGCTACTACCAATGTGAAGACTGCCAGTGGTCAGCAAACCAACGACAAGTTCATAGGGGAACATAGTACCAACCTAACCAACTTCAAGCGTTTTTTATCTCAATAAACTAATCTGGAGTTTCAGCAATAATATATGCAATACTTTCTACAACGTTTTATATGCTCATAGTTCAAGGTGGTAATGATCTTGAGCCAGAGCACTTCAACTGATGTGATGTACGAGGTCAACAACAGATGCACCACATGTGGTTCCCTTCATATAGGCTATACCGTAAACCTAAGCTTTGATCATAACATGACATCAATATAACACTGCGTGTTTTTGTTTCCGGCAACAGCTAAAAACTGGTCTCATATTTGAGTTTGAGACCAGCATTTGAGATTGGCTGTACAATGCTCCACCCGCTGTGCTTTATTTTAAATTCGACGGATAACCAATTGCTTACATGTGGTCGTGTGTTGCCATTACGTTTTTCCTTGTCTGTGAATCTGCACTGTTCTATTTGCTTCCCTATGCAATCATGCAAATGCAACAATGTCTTAATGGCCCAGCCTGCACCCCGCACAAAATAGGACTGCATTCGAATCTTGAAACTCCAGATTTTTGTGGATGAAAAGCACATTTTGAAGAGTTTGATGTAGATCTAGATCTGGATGAGTTTCGACTAATAAATGCCATGTTATTCCCGGGATAAAAACTAGTTCGTCATAACATGTATGGCGATCTGAAATGACCTTGGGACTGTGCCAACAGATTTGAGAAATATGCGGCACTGTCCCTCGAGCATTTCAAAATGTCACAAACGTCATGACGAACTAGTTTTTATCCCTAAATTAAACATAAGATACATACTACTTGAATGAGACAACAGAAATCCAAAATGGAAAATTGAAATTCATGGCATATTGCTAGCAGGCTTGAAAATCGTATTTAAGGACAAACCAGTCGACTGCTGTCTGATCTTTCTTGGTCGGGTTGAGAACATGTAAATCCCAGCGATCCACTCGCAAATCTTGAGGATTTTTCTTCAACAACTCCAGTATCTGTTTCATACAATACACGACTGAAATATTGTAAGATTACATAATCCCAAACAATGTGCTCTAGCTGCTGTATACAATAATAATGATTAAAATTTACTTTTCACAAAGCATGGTTTTCATTGTTTTGATTGAACGAATTAATCACAAAATACAATTTATCACCTTTTGAGCCATATGTTGAACCCCTGGCTTCGGAATCGTGATACGTTTGCTATTTTCAGCTATATACTTTCCAGCTTCCCGAGGGAACATAATTTCAGGGGGCGCCATTACGTGCAGTGTCCGTGAATATCTGAAAGGAAAAAACACTTCAGCAATAAATACATGAAATATGTGATATGACTATGATATATGTTGAAAAAACAGAACAGGCGGAACGAGTCATTTCCATGCTATTTCAATGCTACTCATGATCATAACATTTCAATAAATGAAAAGTCCCAACATTGAGAAGTGAGAACTTTGTGCGCATTTCTCAGGAAAAGTTCATTTGAACCAGTTTGTATTTTGTTCATCTTTTTGAGATTTAGTGCAAGTTTGTATGGAAAGCCGGTGCGACATTCAAGAAGCGACATGTCAGAAATGACAAGCATAGAAGCGACATGTGACTTATTATGTCACTTCCCACATGTCACTTGTCACTTCTCACATGTCGCTTCTCGCATGTCACACCAGCTTTCCATAAGTTTGGAGATGTTTGGTTCAAAGTTTTAGCCCAAAACATGAACCACCTTTGCGCTCGATGAGTGGGGCACCTGGTTTTACCAGTTCATATGAACCAGTGCAAATGAAATGTGCTCATACAGTAGATATAAATATATAATCTTAGTAGAGTAATCCAGCCTATTTTCGGACACCACCAGAAATCGGACACTTCATGATTTACCACCAAATTTCTATGTCAGTTATTATGTCGCAAACAAATTTTCTCAAGCAATGAAACGAGCCAAGTGTCTGTGGTCTTTGCTGGTTTGAAGAAATTTCTGCGAAGTGTTAGCAGAGGTATCTAGTTTGATAAGTTCCACAATGTTAGCTTCCCTGTTAGTGTTAGTGTCCGAAAACTGTCTAGTGTACTCTATATGATCTTCCTGTCCTCAGGGCTGCTTAATTTTCTTTCATAACTGATTTTTAGCCTTGCAACAACTACCGATTGACAGCTTCGTGTATATAGCCTAAAATTATAATGATATAGTTATTATTCTTAAAGACACAGAAGGTGTCCGATTTCTGTCTGGGGTGTCCGATTACTGTCACTTGAACTCACAGTTCATAATTCACCAATATCGAAGTCAAGACAAAATAATATTTCCATACGACTTTATAACTTTTACCACATTTACGTGCATATGCCGTTGCATGTAAAATAAATCATCTGGTATTTTTCTCTACAGTCATTATTGAGATTTCAGCTTAAGTGTCCGAAAACTGTATGGTTTACTCTAATATGATTTTTACTCAAAAGTGATGAATTTATCTGTTTAAATGCAGTGATGAAGAGTAATACCTAAATTGTTTTTGCTGCCTAATTTGATATGTTAGACTCCCGAATGAAAAGAGCCTCATGAGCTGACACGTGGTTGATATCTAGTATTGCACAATAGCGTGTAATGCAGCGAACAATCTGACAACTTCAGTCTTCACCGGTTCACTGCTCCGACGTTTTTGGTGTGATCAGTCTGCTGTCAACACAATATCACTTGATTATCGCCCACCGGTGTTGTCAATGGCCGGCTCATAATTCCAAATATTTCGGGTAACAACTGTAACTACGTGTCAATCATTATATAACAGTTACTAATGTATCGTAAAATCGGTAATACAACAAATTCAACAAGTATATTTCTTAACTATTCACATCGAAACAGTAGCATACGAAACTTACACATGAAGAACACAATTCCCAACAAATACTGACTACACTTAATATCCATCCCTAATCTTTCGAGGGGTTGTCAAAGTAGGCTGAATTTGAGTCCAACACAAAACCTCAAAGGATTTTTTGGCATAAATTTGCTTAGAATCGTCGGATCATTTTGAAATTTCATATGTTAAATATGGTTTTATGTCAAATAGAAACATAAAAATTCTAACTGATGTGACGATCCTGTATTAAGTGTCGTACACACTCTAAACGCTACTCTCTAATAATTTCCACATTATTCTTTAGCTTAAGCGATGTCGTTCAAAAACATCCAATGGTGCATACCCGGTATGTGGCCATCGAGGGCGCATAACAGCAGCGATGATTAACATTTGTGTATTGAGTTGATCATCTTGGCATGGAATAAAATCTGATATGAAACTAATATACAGTGTTATGTATCTATACAAAATCATTTACCAATAAATAGATAAATAGGAACTTATCTTTATAATACATTATTAATATAACCTTGTCAAAATATTATCATTTAATATTGGTACAACTTTGTTAAATCTTTGCAGGCTGTATTGCAAGACAATATTGGTATAATTGTGTCACAATATTTATGGAAACTTTATCAACCAATATTGTGACAAGATTGTGGCAAGCTAACATTTACTTCTCGCTTCTTATAAGATTGGGTACACCATTGTGACAACATAATAAAGTAAATATTGGCAATCATTGTCACAATATTGTACTGTTTGCTGGTTCGCCATGCATATGTGTCGTCTAAAATCTACTACTGCAAGGGTGGATCCAGGATAATGAAAAAAGGGGGCGGGGGTGGGGGAGGGGGAGTCCTACAGATTATACAGTTGGTCAACAGCCAATGCGGTCTGGGGGTCCGGAAAAGAAGGACATTTTGACATTTAAACATGGCTTTCTCCCAAAGTATTTTCTTCAGCATTGTAGTCCCTAATCGCGATTATAACATGTAGGATAGTTTATATTATTTTAGCCCATGCCAGTCGTCATGGCAACACGTGGATTAGAAAAAAACAAGGTATGGGCGAAAAAACGCATCAAGATCACGTTAATTTCAGAAGAAAAACTACAGTGCTCAGCGATATATTACGACCTGGGGGTGCGGTCAAAAAAAGGGGCCCCTGACCAAACTTAGTCAGTTGGACTGGGACATGGTACCCCAACACCATCAGAGCTCATAACATTACTAATACGAGGCATAAGGTGTTTTCTGACATTATGGGAAGAGCGGTATGAACTCAACTATTACTATTAAAATTACCTATGATTATGTACGTTATCAAGGTAGATTAACCTCAAAGACTCAAAAACAAACTTCAATGGATTTATCGTAATTTTTCGCAAAATAAACTCGGGACCGGTGACAATGCTTCGAGGCCTTAAAGATGTACGCTCCACACGATGAGCCCGTGTTTTTTTTTTGTATCAAAAACATGTAGCCTGAGCGGGTTCGATGATAAATAAGCAAAATCTCAGATTTTTTTTTGCATTAGGCCTAGTTGTTATTTAAAAATTGATTTTATTAAAAAATGGCCAAAAATTACCCATTTTCAGGTACATGTATTTTGGGGATAAAATTAAACATAATTCCACATTAAATAAAATATTCCATCCCAAATTGCTGTTTTCGAATACACAATATCATATTGATGATTGTTTGAAGGTCTGAATATCATGAAATGAATTTCAAATTTTAACCCCTCTGCGTGGGTGAAAGTGAAGCGCCCTACAAACCTTGCCCTCGAAGTTCATATTGCGACAATTACTCTAAATATGTTCACTACAGTCACAACCGTTACATGTGTTTTGCTTCATGACTTATTTGATACGGATAGGGATATACACGTATTTGTGAAAAGAAAAGATGGCTCTCGGGCTCGACACACCGGGATACATAACCACGATGATTTATTTCTGATGTTATGTATTGGGCCGAACCCCGTCCGGCGGACTAGTATCTGAATATAATTAATTACGGCGACGCTGTGACCGTGCCGCAGTGAGGGGCGATTGCGCCTATAGGTAGCGGGCGTCAAAGGTTACAATACTTTTTTCTTTTCAAAATTAAATGGATAACTGGTACATTGAGTTTTCAAGATTCTCATATGCGGTCCATCCTCAATTGACTTGTTTACCCTTTTTGTGAGGTCAAAATATGTTCATTAGCCCAGTATATTATGGGTCTGTAGATATTTCCTATTTCGTCAGGTCCAGAAATGAGCGCGAAATCAAACTAAAAATATCATCTTTTTATAACTAATCGAGGTTATAATATGATGTAGACTAAGATGATCCAGATTTATCCTGTCTCATCTGAGGTGTAGCAGGTTGATGCAATTTCATCTGGGCGTGTTAGCATTTTCCCTAATGGAACATGTAGGCTACCCAATCCTTACACTAACAATGTCTCCCATCTATTTGCTTTCCTATAATAAATGTACAAAGGAGTGCACGCAACGGGCACGATACAGACAATCGAATCAATATGATGTAATTTATTCATCACGCATTAGCGATGCCGCCGCCTCGAACAGGTCATTTTCGACATGTGGTCGGTATTGAGGCCATATTTCCCGATCGTGTCGGCTTGCCATAGGCTGAACAAGGAAGCGACAAAACTGACATATCTGGTGGGATGGCTTCTCAAATGATTGTTCCTGCAAGCAAAGACACGCTCTTTATGCGTGGATTTTCTGCGAGACAGGAAATAGAGGATATAAGGTAATCAAGTTTTGAATGAATATTTTCACATGTTGTGATCTGCTTGTGATATTGGCATAATGCTAAGCCAGTTCGGAAATGTTTCTAGGTCAGGTCAAGTACGAATAAACAAAATGTTCGTACACCATGTCCATGTTCACATGTGAGTGACTCGGTGAACTCGAAAACAAAGTATTTAGTATTTTACAGGCGAAATCGAGTAATGTGTTGGTGACAGTGACTCGACGACAATGTTAGCGTGACAGCATGGTTTGGCTATGTTTATGTTGTGCGCGATTTGCCAATTAGATCTAGATCTAGCACGGTTTCGAAATTGTAAATTTTCAAACACGTGCCGATTTTGAAATTGTCACGCATTTTCAAAATGACTAATAATGCGCGGTTTAATAATGGCACCTCTGAACCATTCACAAATCGCGCATCGTGATTTCGAAATCTTTTTACTTTTGTGCTTGACAACTACTGTCTGTGTTTGAGGCCTAATCTGAATTGGAATTATAGTGTGCGCATTGGGTGGATCCCAACAACTGTTTTTTTTTTTTAAAGATAATTGTAATTGTGACTTTATTTGGAAATTTGTTAAATAAGTAGATAGGCCTATATTAATATTATGTATTATGGATTAGGCCCCTATGTATTCCTAGGCCTCCTATATATCACAAAGCACAAAGACAACAACCGAATGTTATTTTTCCACAGGTCGACTACCTGAATGTGAAGCCTATTCATTCCAGCACATTTATAAATTCAATAGTTCACAGTTGTTCACAACACATTAGGCCTAAGCGAGCTCGAGGCAGGCAACATTTACAAATCGCGCGACTGATTTGCAAATAGCGCTGTACGATTTGCGAATAGTTCACAGTTGCCATGTCAAAACACGCAATACTTGTTATTTTAAAATCGCGCGACGACTCGAAATCGGTCGCGATTTGAAAGTTTACAAATCGGGCAGCGCGATTTCGAAATCGTCCACATTTGCAAATCGCGCGTTACATTTATACCACTTGACCCCAACCCAATTCCACTGACCTGACCTGAAAACATTTCCAAACTCAGGTATTGGCATGTGATGCGATGGTCCCAAGGCTGGCTGATCGACAGTCACCTCACCAGCCTCAGTCAGTCACACGCTCACCTAGCTCTAGATCCACAGCCATTTCTGAAAAGATCGGATGCGACAGAAATATCACGTACACCAACAGATATTTATCGCGATGGAGCTCTGTTTTGCAGTCGTACATTGACACTCAGAGTCTACTATTCATTTCCTCAATTTTTAAGTTAACTTACAGAAATTTTGAACGCTTCCATTATGCATGTTATGTTAAGCTGCCTAATTCGATACAAAATTTGGAAGAGTTTGGACAGTAAACAATAAAGTTAGCCTATTTGACCTATATAGTAAATTTTTGGTGGAGTTGGTTTTGGAGTTGGACCTCTGCCAACCTGTACCTCCGTAGCGTTCATATAGATAATGTTTTAATATTTCATTATTATATATATAGGCCGAATGGGCTATCTTCTTTGTTTATTTTCCAATCTTTCTGAGGATCATGGAAGCTGTGAAAGTTTCATGCAGCTATCATGGCTAAATTTTAAATTAAATTATCACGAGGAATCCGAGGGTCAGAGTTGAATGACGCCAACTTTAGAGATCAGATGCATATATATACTAGTATTTAAGGCTGGCGGTATTAAGAAATATCGGGCGGCTGTTAGATATCTTTGGAGGCCATCGAAGATTATTGTCCAAATAAATTATATGACAAATCTCGGAAGTCCTTCACTCAATGGAGCCGGCGATATGTCGCATCAGATTTATAATTGGTGGATCCTAAATGCCATATCATGATCATAAGTCCTGCTTATTTCAAATGTTATGTGCTTGTATATGTGTTGGAGAGATTCTGATATAGTGAGATTGATTGTTGCAAGCAATTGTTTCCTTCCAAAGAAACCCACGCTATAATAAGTGGCTGCATGACAGCATGCTCATTGATGACAAGCTATTTTACAATTTTCAGAGAATTTTTTAATCGTGACGGAGGCGGGAGGTGCACAGTTGAATTTTTCAAGGAATCTGATGACAAAACTAAGTTATATTTGGCGCTAAAGTTTGACAGCAAAGATGTTGCCAAAGATTTGATCAACAAGTAAGTACATTCCAGAATTCAAGTTTAAGCAATCGAATAACTGTCATGTTTTGGAGATTATTATGGATGAAAATTGAAATATAATATTCATGAACTATATTGATATTACTAGTACATGTAATAATAAAGACATGCACTAATTTTGATTTTGTGTATGTATCATATTGTTGTGGCAGGTCATCATTTCCTACATCTTGTGTGAGAATCATACTTGTTTTGTTCCAAAAATGTGTGTTATTATGTTTAAATGAAGATTTGGAAACCTCGGCTATTTATCCGGAAGTCACAAGGTTTTTTGGAGAAGTTTCCAGAGTTTATGACCGTGCGCAGTGGCAGGTATGTGCTGCAGGCGAGATTTTCTGATGCATATTAAATTACTTGATTTTCTATGTGATGCAGATATGACAACACTGTCATTCTTGGAGACAAAGTGACGATTTCATGGTTCAAGGACTTGAGAAGAGCAAGAATGAAAGGTAACCATACTAACCAAGTCCTTTACCAGTAGCTACTGTTTTTACAGCTTGAGTCTTTTATTGATACTGATGTGAATGGAACCGTTGGCTTCATACCATAGTATATCCTTGGTTTATTATTGACAGCTGGTAACCGAGGGCGACGATTTTGGTCCCCTGACCGTTACAACGATTATGGACGGAAGGATCGCTACCACAATGTTGGTCGCTATGGTAACCGGTGGAATAACTTTGGAACACGCGGGCGGAAGTTTGACCGGAGTTCTTCCCGGAGTCGGTCGAGGTCGAGTTCTCGAAGCCGGAGCCGGAGTCTGAGTCCACGTCGTAGCCGTAGTCGCAGCAGTGACTCGCATGGCGGCAAGCGCAAGAAATCGGTACGTGCTCACACGGGAGGGCACAACAATTTTTGTTGGGAGGTTTGGGGCTCAATGTATACAGCTTTGTGGTCAGGTAATTTTGGGAGGTTAGTGAAATATTGTATGCTGAACTGAACTTTATATGATAGTAAAATTTAGATTGTAATTCTTCTCAAGTCCCCTGAATGCATTTAGGTGTTGTTGACATATTGTTTTGGTTTTGTTCTGGCTCATTTCTGAACTCTGATTGTATTCAGAGAAATTTATCAGAGATTGTGGATAACCTTCTGGATGCTCAACATATATTTTAACAATAACTTTTGCATCATTCTGCTTACTTACAGTACACAATGCAACAGAACATATTAGGATATACTAGTAGTGTTGTTATTTTTAATCAGGGGAGAGATTTACCAATTGTGATTTATGAGAAGTCCCATTTCACAGATTTCTTCTTTGTGTGTACAGAGCTTTTTGGGTCATGAGCTGAGAGTTGTGATGCACTAAATTTTCTATACTGAGATCATAATCTCTTATGAACATACACACAATACATATAAGTACATGATATGATCATACATGTGACACAATTCAATTGCATGAAACATAGTTCTACAGTGCATGCATTTGTAAATTTCAATTACACTCCAGTAATGTTGGAATATATAATGATTTTAGCACCACATGTTACTAATACAGATGAACAATCTGATAACCAACACGTTACTATCAAAACTGTTGATTTACGTTTCAGGAGATATTTGGACGTCATTTATTTCATGGGTATCTCTTTGTCGACATTTTCTCTTGAATGATTTTTGTCTCGTCGACTGAATCGAATTTCGGCTGTTCACTTCCAATGTGCTCTTTACCTTGTGTGGAAATATTAAAAAATATTGTCGTCAACATTATGTATATGGTTTCTCAGTGAAGGTATAACAGTGTTACAACTTTTCCTTATCATCTGCACAGTTTTATCCATAAAGTGTTTCCTATGAATAAACCTTCAAATTTTCATGTATAAATGACTGAAATTGCTTGATTGTGAGTTACGCTGCACTATACAATTACTGGGTGTCTCATTGTCCAGCGTACGACGTCTGAGTCACGCAAGGATCGTCGCAAGCGTTCTCTGGAGAAGGACAGATCTCGAGACCGAGCATCTCGTGAAAGGTCGCCGAGTGTGGGACGTCACAGTCGTGAGGATTCGCTGGACCGGGATGACATTGTGGACGACAATGAGAGGCCAGAGTCCCGTCAGTCGGCCGAGCGATCTCCTGCACTCAGAAACATCAAGATTGTGCGAAGTGCCGTGACGACGGTGGAGCGATCCAGCCGGGACGGAGCAGCGTCCGATGATGAGAGTGATGAGGAACATGCCAGCTATGGTCGTCGACTTTTGTCTGAGGATGAGGCAGACAAACACCCAAGTGACAGCCATCGCAAACCAGACAAAATGGAGCCTCGAGACCGCCCGATCAAAGATATCCCAGAGCCGCGGGGTCGGGCATTCAAAGATGCAGCCCCAAGCGGGGACCTCAAGGAGGATCCTGCGCCGTTTGAGCAACCGATCAAGGAACGGGAGGTTTACCGCGAGCCAGAGCCTCCAAAAGATATGGATGTTGGGGAGGAAGCTTTCTATCAGAGGCGGCGTTATGAGCGTGACATGTCTCCACTGCCTTCAGAACGCCCACCGCAAGGTCCACGATACACAGAAAAACCCTTCAGGGAGCAGGACTATCGAGGCAACTTTGACAGAATCCACAGGTAAGTTTGACCGAAACCACATGTTTCAAAACAAGATATATTGAAGAATTGACACATTGACTGTAGTAAGTGGGTAATCCCATTAGAAATGTTTAGAATGGTGGATTGACTGTTGTTGTTCCTTGAAGGTCGGTGTCGCCCCCTGGTCGAGGCGATGAGCCTCTCCACTCGTCTCGAGACCCAGAACGAGGTGCGCCCCCTGGTGGAGATTACAATGAGCCAGGGCATCGAGATCGAGATCTCGGCTATGGATATCGTCCCCCAGTCAGGGATACTAGGTATGTGTCGGAGGCTGCGTGCATGTACCCTGTGGCTTGGACTTCAAAGTGATTCAAGACGAGACAAGACAAGAAGTTTAGTTCAATTCCCTAAACAAAAATATTATTACATGAGTTTGTAATAGACGGATGGCACGATTGGAAATTGAGGACCAAACAATAACGAGTGCTATAACAAAAATTAGCCCAAGGGCTAAGCTAGGTTACCGGACAATTTTGGTTTCAAGCATTGTAGGTGACATATGATTTTGAGATTTACCAGTCAAGGTCATCTTTGTGAATCTCAATGTCACCATCAGGTATGCTGCATATGACTTCGTATACATGTTCATAATACAAACATATAAGTTTTATCAACAAGTATTTTGTGTGTAGAGGCCAATTTCAGATTTTGAAATTCGCCCTTCAAGGTCTTTAAGGTCAAGTTAAAAAAATGTGAAAAAAAAAAATGTGCCATTTATACGACTTTTTTACAGGCTTATACACAATCCTAACCTGTATGTGCAAAAGTTTATGCTTCAGAGGCCACTTTCAAGATTTCAAGTCAGACATTTAGCACTCAAGGTCATCCAAGGTCAAAATCAAGGTCATCATTAGTTGTTCCATATATGACTTCCTATATGTTCATAATGCAAACTGAAGCTCTATCTACATGCATTTCATCTGTAGAGGCAAATTTGGGTATTTTTTCACCCAAAAATGGCTGTTTTGACCTTTCAAGGTCATCAAAGGTCAAATTCAAGGTCCCCTCCCCAATCGCTATATATGACTTCCTATTTGAAAGTGCCAATATCTAAGCTCTATCTTCAAGCGTACTATGAGTACAGTCCTGGCAGCTCCCACTATGAGGGAAAAAAGTGCCGAATATTTTTAAGTCCAAAACTTTTTTCAAAGGGTGAAAAAAAATTTTTGTCTAGAAATGACCCAAAATGAATAGTAACGCGATTTGGGAAATGACCCAAAATGAATAGTAACGCGATTTGGGGCAAACAAATTTTTTTTCGCTGACCCGTCAAAAATTCAAAATGGCCGCCACACGGAGACCGGCGATTCAAGGGCAACAAAACTTATAGACATCATAAAGGTACATAAGGGGAATATTTTGAAACAATAATCTCAAAACTGATCAGACAGTTTTCGAGAAAAGACAGTCCAGGTGCAAATTTGAGCATTTCTCGACCCAAAAATGGCTGTTTTGACCTTTCAAGGTCATCCAAGGTCAAATTCAAGGTCACCACACAAGTCGCCATATATGACTTTCCATTTGAAAGTGCCAATATCTAAGCTCTATCTTCAAGTGTTCTATGAGGACAGTCCCAGCAGCTATCATTATGAAGGAAAAAATTGCCAAAAATTTTCTAAGTCCAAAATTTTTTAGGTTACCGGACCTATGGTCCGATAACCTATTGGCATGGCCAAGCGTCCGTCGTCCGTCGTCGTCGTCCGTCGTCGTCGTCCGTCGTCGTCCACATTTTTATCTTTTTTGTTTACGGGCGAATTCTTCTGAAATTTTGCACAAAAATACTTAAAAATAATTCAAGAAGGAGGTATTTTTTAGTTTTTTGATTTTCACATTTTTTTCAAAATGGCGGCCGTTTTCGACGAAAAATGCCTGATTTTGGACTTTGGTGGCCATTTTCTCAAAATCTGTTCAGTAACTTTTTTTCTTTTTGATATATAACACTCCTGATATGTACTCCTATGATGTCTATAAATTTCGTTGCGCTTGAATCGCTCGAAGTGGGCCATTTTGGCCCAAACTCGGCCCAAATGGGACTTTCCCATGTTAAATTCTCCTATGCTTTATAATGGGACACATTATGCCTAATATCTCACTTGATATTGAGATTAGAGACTAGCAATCAATTGTGGACATATAGGAAATGATATATGCTGAATATTCTCGTGACCTTGAATTTGACCTCTGACCTCAGTTTCAAGGTCAGAGCACAAAATGGCTTATATCTCGCTTATTATCGACTCTACAGCTTAGGAATCAATTGTGGACATATAGGAAATGATATATGCTGAATATTCTGATGACCTTGAATTCGACCTTCGACCTCATTTTCAAGGTCACAGGACAAAATGGCTAATATCTCGCTTGTTATTGACTTTACAGCTTAGCAATCAATTATGAACATATAGGAAATGATATATGCAGATTATTGCCATGACCTTGAATTTGACCTTTGACCTCATTTTCAAGGTCACAGGACAAACAGGCTAATATCTCACTTATTATCGATTTTACAGCTTAGGAATCAATTGTGGACATATAGGAAATGATATATGCTGAATATTCTGATGACCTTGAATTTGACCTCTGACCTCATTTTCAAGGTCCAAGGACAAAATGGCTCATATCTTGCTCCTCTATTGACTGTATGGCTTGGGAATCAATTGTGGACATGGTATAGAAAATGATATACATTGAATATTTTGATGACCTTGAATTTGACCTTTGCCCCTTCATTTTCAAGGCCACAGCACAAAATTGCTAATATCTCTCTGATTATTGAATTTACAGCTCAGCAATCAACTGTGGACATGATATATGGTTAATGTTATATATACTGAATATTCTCTTGACCTTGAATTCAACCAGTGACCTGGCTAACATCTAAAATATTAAACATTGTCCGGTAACCTATCTTTGGCCCTTGGCCTAATTTTTTCAAAGGGTGAAAAAATTTTTTGTCTAGAAATGACCCAAAATGAATAGTAACGCGATTTGGGACCAAAAAAATTTTTTTCGCCGACCCGTCAAAAATTCAAAATGGCCGCCACACGGAGACCGGCGATTCAAGGGCAACAAAACTTATACACATCATAAAGGTACATAAGGGGAATCTTTTGAAACAAAAATCTCAAAACTGATCAGACAGTTTTCGAGATAAGACAGACAAGGTGCAAATTTGACCTTTCAAGGTCATCCAAGGTCAAATTCAAGGTCACCACACAAGTCGCCATATATGACTTTCCATTTGAAATTGCCAATTTCTAAGCTCTATCTTCAGGCGTTCTAGGAGTACAGTCCTGGCAGCTCCCATTATGAAGGAAAAAAGGGCCGAAAATTTTCTAAGTCCAAAATTTTTTTCAAAGAGTGAAAAAAATTTTTTTGTCTAGAAATGGCCCAAAATGGATAGTAATGCGATTTGGGCCGGAAAATTTTTTTTTCATCGACCCGTCAAAAATTCAAAATGGCCGCCATACGCAGACCGGCGATTCAAGGGCAACCAAACTTATACACATCACAGAGGTACATAAGGAGAATCTTTTGAAACAAAAATCTCAAATCTGATCAGACAGTTTTCGAGAAAACGACCGTCAAAGTCCAAAATTAGCTGTTTTTCGTCAAAAATGGCCGCCATTTTGAAAATAATTCGAAAATCAAAAAACTAAAAAATACCTCCCTCTCGAAATATTTTTGAGCATTTTTGTGCAAAATTTCAGGAAGATTCGATCATAAGCTTTAAAGATATGAATGTTGACGGACGACAGACGCCGGACGACGGACAACGACGACGGACTCGACGCCACGGCAATAGGTTATCGGACCAAAGGTCCGGTAACCTAAAAATGTGGACGGACGACGGACGACAGACGGACGACGGACGCAACGCGACGGCAATAGGTTATCGGACTATAGGTCCGGTAACCTAAAATAGGAAACCTTCTAGAAAAATTTGAATTACATCGGTCAAGATGTAGGAGATTGGACTGGCGATCATATATCCATTGAAAGTTTGTTTTATATAAATTGTTTGCTTGTTCTGTAGATCTATGACATTGATTATTTACTTGTTCTATAGACCTGACCCCCGGTACACAGACAATGTGAGGGAACTTCCTGTGAACACGCCTCCTCCAATGGTTCGAGGTCGTCCTGTGCCACATCCAGACACGCGGGACATCCGGAGTCCTCCGCTGCACGATGATATGTCCCCGGATGGTCGGCTGCGCCCCAAGCGAGTATACGATGATGATATGCCAGTGTTCGAGCGGAAGCTTGCACGGGACCGGGATTACGAAGATATGAGAGCACCACCGATTCGCAGGGACCCTGAGGATTTGATGGACACTAAGCGAAGGCGTTATATAGATGAGGCTCCAGTGCCACTACAGAGAGGTGAGACCGCAAGCAAGCTCCTTAGATATAAGAATGATATTTGATGTTGTATCATGTGCATGTATGGCAATGCTTATTAAAATGTTATCTATGATCCATATTCTGATCTGAACGTGAATCGATTTGCTTATCCAGTTCTGCTTTTCATTAGTACTCTCATTTGGAATTTCAGCATTATGTATATTCAAGATGGTTGTTGATGTTTTCCATGCTGGATTCAGCCATTGGCATATTTTTGGAATGACAACGTGAGGATATGAAGTGGCATATTACCAGCCTTTGTTGTCGCAGGATTCATTCCTATTGGCTGATTTCTTGAGACCAGTCAGCTTCAATTACGGACCAAAATCAACAAGCAGCAAATTATTGATATCTGTAGATGACGATACCTGAATGTGACAATCTGCTTACACCTCACAGTCACACAGTGCTGGTTACCAGGGCGACCACTCAGTGTCGCGTGTTGTGTTTCAGACATGTGGCGGAGAGATGAGTACTATGATGACAGGCCGAGGCCGGGACCAACAGCAGCGCCACCTCCAGG
Source organism: Terebella lapidaria (assembly GCA_949152475.1). Lineage (NCBI taxonomy): Eukaryota > Metazoa > Annelida > Polychaeta > Terebellida > Terebellidae > Terebella > Terebella lapidaria. The sequence continues at coordinate 4,208,529 of OX424555.1, forward strand.
CCCACGACTCCACCGAGATGAGCGTGAGAGGTCTCCGTACTTCGACGACCGGGGCAGTACCGGCACCCCTGCCACTCGTAACCATGGCAACCAGGGCTCCTTCAATGGCGGCATGTCTCGCGAGGTGGAGAAGGGCACACTCGGTCTGGCCCAGGATAAAATGGCGCTTGTCAAAGAACGCAAGGATGAAATTGAGAAGGTACAATGAGAAGACTACAGTTAATATTTCACCATCATGGTCAGGGAATACCATAAAGTTCTACTATACATGCTGATGATTACAAATTCCTACACTACTGCCGGTTCCAGTGCATGTAATCTCTTTTGAAAAAATCATCATACATTTCTATTCGTATAGTGTATCATTCATTCTTCTATCTTCTACAGTCTTATCGTCAGGATTGTGAGACCTTCGCTGCTGTGACAAAGATGCTCATAAGGTTTGTCATGGAATCTGTCGTGAAGAATTCACACAATGGCATTTTGTTCTGTTCCTTGGCATCTGAGATTGTTGTTTATGTGTTTTTCCCACAGCAAAGACAATAGTCTGGAGGACCGTCTCCAGAGCAGTCTGCGAGAGAACCTCAAGGACATTGGACAGCGCTGTATTCACGAACTACGCGAGTTCATAGAACATCTCAAGATGGAGGACGACCGGCGACCGATGCATTAATAGAAACTGATTCATGAAAGTGTTACTGTACATCATATCACTGGTTGGCTGGCTAAACTTGTTAGCAAGATTTAGCATAATGTGATGGAGTTGAGTGGCAACTCTTGTCCTTAGGAGAGATTGAGTGAACTGATGGTGATATCACCGCTAGTAGATCACCATGGAAACACATTGACTGTCGATTGTTGCCATAGCAACAGGACTGATTTGGGCGAAATTGCTCAGAATTGCAGCATGATATCATTCTGTGCACTGTGCACGTTTTGAGGCATTTTGTGAGTATATATCTGTTAAGTGTATCCCATGAAGTATATGTTAAGTATATAGTAAGATTTATATTCATGTCTGTGAACCACGAGTAACAGGAATCAATGTTTCTGGTTTTTGTCAGACACTCACAAGCAACAGATTGATCCAAGATAATTATGAGGAAAGATATATTTCATCAGATATTGGATCATGAAGTTGTAAAAGTGGTTTCCATTGTGCATTTTGTGGCCCATTGTTGGTATTTAGAGATTAGAAAGATATCAAGATTGTGTTAATCATGTCCACAGACTTTGTTACGGTTATTTAGCATAAAGTTTGCGAGTTCTGCTGTTCAACTGTCAGATAGACTTTGACTGAAGTACATTTTGTAGTGTTGTGTATAATTTAATGCTAATTATTTAATTTATGTTAATTTATTCTCCTGTATTTAGACGAATTGGGTTTATTTGATATGGATGACATCTGAGCAAGATGGATGATTTACAATGGATATCGATTGTGTTCTTGTATCCTGTTGCTGTGTGTTTAATATCAAATTACAACTTAAAAAGTTCCATATTTCTGTTAAGTCTTGTCAGTTTTGTTACATATTTGTATATATTTCAGACGTTCTTATCATGGACCACTACTGTACCTATATTGTTGTCAGTTGTGTAAAATTTACAGTCTCAGTGTGGTTTTGTATTACAAATATTCAGTCAGAAATAGGTCATACTTGTGCCTTGCTCATTTTACTAAATTTCTGTGTTGTATAGAGTTCAGTATTGGTGTGATCTTGCTTGATTATTGTTAACTGTGTACAGCTATTGTGTTCACTGGAAGATTTATGTAGTTATTAGCTGTAAATCTTGCTCACATCTCCTGTTCATTTGTAATCAATGCACATAGCTTAGCAGTTCAAAACTGAAATTAGGTTTGGGAAATATCTACAATTAGAATTGTATGAGGATCACCCAACATAAACTAACCGCTATAAACTAACTTATGGCATCCAAAATGCCCCTGCCCACCAAATTACTAGTAGGGATCCTGTATGTCTTCATTATTTTGAATAGTTTTATACCATACATAAATAAGCTGTTGTTCCAAAGTTTCTAAAATGCATGATCATAGTGATGTAGAGATTACAGCAATGACTGGAGTAATTCCGTGGAGTAACATTTGTGCTCGTTAATTCTATGTGATTATGATGTCCAAAGCAAATGAGATATTGAGAATAAAAAGAATGAACAGATCTATATTTTTCGATCTCTGCAAGAACAGATAACATGTAACCTGATATGATCAAAGGCAAGCATTGAAAAATATAACATGTGCTACATAACATAGTCTAATCAGTCATACCACGAATACCAATTGTTTGCCTGCCATACGTACAATATTACATGACTCCACATCGAACACAAGACAGGATATACTGGTCCTTGATTTACTGGTATGTTCACAAATCCAAGTCAGACACTGTATCATTACACTCGCAATGTATTTCATACAACATCACCTATAACTAGCACCTACAGTAAATAATAATATTAATTCAGATGTAAAATTTGAACGTGCATTCCAGCATACAATACTGATTGTGTGGTCAGTGGAAATGTGTTTGTCTCAACATTAAGGCTGAAGGAGTGTGGTGGCAGGGAGGAACAAATGAACAATGCTGCAACAATATCTACATGACACTAGGATGTAATATTCACAGACGAGAATCTGTACTACAAGTGTATTACTTTTGTACTACAGTGTACATGTGTAGTTGTTTAATACAGTGTAAAGATGTGGTCGTGTACTTGTGTACTACAGTGTACAGATGTACTTGTGTACTACAGTGTACAGATGTAGTTGTGTACAGGAAGTGACACAGCTCCAGCTATAGTGATCCCGACACTGTCAGACACGCTGGCTACACCCATACTAAACTCCCGACGGTCCAACTCCTTCACCTGTGGAACATAAAGCAATAACTCTTCAATCATTTATAATTATCAGGACACACAAACTCTTACACGCTGTTCCACGGTCACACATATCGTAGGACAGTGAAAACTGTCCTAACAATATATGCATTCCCAACGTAAGAAGTGTACCAAAGCAAGCCAGACAGCTACTCTCAGATCTACAAGGTCACTCCACAGAGGAATAACTTTTGATATTTACTTTAGCTCATAGACTGATCCGACCATTTGTGAGGATACATACCTCGACCGTGATCCTGTCGAAGGTGTTGACATACGCAGCACCCCCGAGTAACCCCTCAAACAGTATCACAACAAACACAAGCCAGACCGACGGCAGGAACGACAGGAACACCTGCAGCAGCAGGAACATCAGCACCAGAAACTGAAACCGAAACCGCAAATACAGGGTCAGTAAGGAGAATAGTAGGACTACACGTAAATGGGATGTTGATAAACAGACTGTTATCCTCCGGGGGAAGGACGGGAGGGGGAAGGGGGAGGTGGCTATTCTACCATATTTCAGGTATCTATGTTCCCCACCAGCTTTAAAAGATAGGGTCTTATCGAGCTGAACAAATAAGAAATGTTGGGTATTTTGGAGCTGACTGTGAGAACGATGTATGTGATACAAGTGTTCTTGCTATTTATCTATAAACGGATCTGGTGGGAAAATTTGTGATGACCGAAGTGCTACATGCTATAAAGAGGGGTCTTTCTCGTCATAATGTTAAATGACCAGTATCATTGAGTGTATATGGTATATCGGTACCAGCACAAATACATAACAAGATCTCTCATTATGTATTTCTGGTACCGGGTAGTTACAAACCTGCAGGATTGTGAGAATCCAGATCTTCCTTATTTTAATGAGATTTACTGACGATCTTGAACAGAATACACCTAGTTGATAGATAGTTTGATACCTGCAAGAAAATGGTTCTTAGACAGAATTTTTACTGTGCAGTTTTGTTTGTTTTATTGGCTAGGCTACTTCCAGTTTCAATGCATTGAAAAACGATTACAACTAAATCTGTGTTTTACCATCGATATTGTTCCTTTTTAGGTGGCCAGGATTTCTCAAAATACATCAACTCATACTGAAATAAATCATGGTTGCATGATACATGTTCAAGAACTATTCATCAAATGATCGAACACTATATGATCCCCAACAATTTATCACTATATTTATATACAATTCGAACTTGTACAACAACCAACAAACTTTAACCGCCTTGACGTATCAAAACTAAAAAAAAACATATCATTTTTTATAAAATCAGTTATTCCAATCCATTTTCTACACTTCTGTCCTTGTTTTTCTCGAGAAATATAAGAAAAACAAGGACAGAAATAACTGTTTAATTTTTCTCTGCACTCAAGTCCTCCCTCGTCAAAGAACATAAGCTTGCTGTGGAAACATGTTTATCAGTCAATCTACAAATATCATCACTAAAGCTGAATACCTGATATTTTTTTACTCACCAAGGCCTGATTTATAAAATATTCTGCAAAGTACACCAGACCCAGTGGAATCATGTATTTTAGAAGTGGCTGGAAATCAGACAATACATATTACTAGTATAAGGCTTCTACATTCAGCTTAAACTTTTCAAATTTAACAAACTTTCTATTCTCATTCTTTTGTGCCATTTAAAATAACGACGAAAGAAATATACATATCTGTACATGTGTTATGATGACAAAAAACTGATGTTCAAACCTTGACTAAGCGTATTCTTTCTTTGAAGCCGAGGGAAGTCAGTGGAGGTTTAGAGACTTCAGGCTCCTCGCCTGTAAAATGAAACCAATACTAACTTAGGTTTCTGCTTCAAAATCCAGTTTTCAGGTAAGAGCATTTATGAAATATGTATTCACTCACTCGTATTGGAATCTTGGGACAGCAAATCGTCTTGTTCCTCTTCATAGTTGATAGCGGTATCAACTGGAACCTCACTCCCTGACAGCACGAAAAAGTAACTGGAAAGTAACGCACAAATAATATCACGATTAGATATCAATATCACATTGTATTCAGAACACATTTTTACACTACAAGAATAAGGGAAAATAGTGTACAATATACTGAGTTTTTACATGAGCTTATGTGACATAAGCTTTTGTGTCTTTGTAGATTAGACCTAGAAACTTACCTGGTTGCCATGACGACCGGAATGACTACCATGATAAGGATAGCGGTCTGTGAGCTGACTCCGACTGCCGTTAGTCCCGCATACGACAGTGCCCCAAAAAGTCCCGCTGCACCGGTCCCGGAACTCCAAGTCGATACACAGTTCCTGCGGGCAGCAATTTATACTGGATATAGGATACTAAAGAATGACTATTCATATCAATTCAAAAAAAAAATATATATATATATATATATATAGACCTGCATGTAACTAGTTTACTCACCTGTGATACTGAGAGGTGAGGGCCAGGAAAGTTATTTCTCCTAAACCAGAAGATAGACTTGCACATGCGACACCTGTGGAAACAGAATGTTGAACAATTGTGGGTCATCCAAAATTTACAAACATAAATTAACAAAGTAACTCACCAATCAGGTTGATCCAAACTATTTCTGGCAATGCTACAATCGGAAAGCTTGCGAGGGACAGTGCTGAACAGAATAGAACTCGCACGCTGCGGAAAATTGTTTGCTTTTGTTGTATTGATTTCTACACACATTTACCATGCATAATTAATGGTTGGGGTACTTATCATTTAATAGAAAACAAATTTCATGTACAAAAATAATGAGCTACAAATATTTTGGTATATGTATAAACACATATTTACTTATCGAATAATTGAGGTTTGTGGTTAGGTTGGGTTGCTGCCTTGATGACACTGACCTGTATGGTATTTTTTGTATGTACCAGGGTGCTGTAATTTTTATAATGACTGCTGGTAAGATATCTGCTAAGAGTATTGCCTGCAAAATAGTGTTGAATAACTAAACTGACAGACACATCATGCATAAGATTATGAACATGTACTGTGGCTGTGACTGTAGTAGTTTTAACTGTAATATTATAGTATGCTCAAAAAGGAAGAACACGAATGTACCCCAGTGCCAATCCTGTTGCAGTCAGAAATGAGTTTGCCAGATCTGTTCTGAGGAGCTTCGCTTGATGAATTTGTTTCCTGAAACCAAGAAAATTATGTTGATTTCTAAATACAATTTAAATTTGCTCCATGTGATAAATAGGGGTGTATTTTTTCTCAATTAAAGCTGGCGAAATTCCACTCACATTTCCATGGTGACCGAGCACATCATGAGCTGCACTCAGCATAATTACATAGCCAAAGTTGTTACATAAACCAAGCAACCTGCAAACAAGATCTGATTACCATTTTGATTTTATCAAGTAGTGATCATGGAGCTACTGAATTTGCAATACGATAGACACAATTATTATTTTTTAATGTTCAAAATATAAACAAGCAACAGACAAATTTCATATTCCTGATCTATTTCAGATACAGTATCTGAAATAGCATTGTGAGAAACACTGCTAGTATACACGATCAGCACTCTCATGAAATAGGTCCCGCTACATTATGACGAGGCTTAATTATTCAATTAAGATAGTAATATGGTCACCATTTTAATGTTTTCAGATAACTTCTATATCTCGGGAGAATCCTGGAAGGAGGTGGTGGGGTTGGGCGGAAAGGTGCACTAAAATTATAACCTCCGAAATAAGTGGGACCTATATGTCACAATATGGCCACATGATCTTACCCAAATCCTATGAGGTTGCGAACTTGACCATGAGGATTTTGTCTCGTGTTGCCAGACACCAAACGTTCTATTGATATGAGAGAAAGTTAATGATTATTCGTTTCACTATGTTATAATCCGGTAGACGAGGGCAAATGGCATTCCAAATGCGCCGCAATACCCGCAACTGTCAATTGAGCATGCATGATCTATCTCATGATGTTACCATGAGCTATCCGCCAGGAACAAAATTAATCTTGGGGGGAGTTATTGTTGTTATTGTTACCGGTTTCTGAATATGTGTTTGATTCCATCATGAAATCGTCATCAGACATCCTAATTATATTAGTTTAGGACAAGTTATCATTGTGATCACATATAATTCGTTCAGAAGTGTTCAACACTTGTTCAAGTCATAAGACCTGGGAATCCCCTCAAATGTCCTACTAAATACCGACGACAACAGTCGTCACAGCCAGTCAGTCATGGTAACATTTGAAAAATATTAAATGGAAATTATCAATGATCTCACAATGAGCATACTAGTGAAATAGCAAGGTAAATCTTTCATTTGTTTTTTACACGTTTACTGTAGGCCTACATTTATGTATGGTTTTTTTTATTGGTATGGGCCTAACCTCAGCCTAAAATAAATATCTTTAGTCTTTAGTCACATGATATATTCGTTTGTTTTGAAAATCGAAAGGATTGTGGAAAATTAGAATGAAATTTGCACCAGTCAGGAGAATAAATTGATGGACTAAAGATGGGATTTGGTCGGATTCCATATATTATAGATTTTTATCGCATTAATTATGTTATTTAAATATGAGTATACGAGTATGGGACATTATAATTGGTAGGGAAACCGAAACATACCGCCGTTGACATGGCATTCATTCGTTGCCGCGACTTTCCTTCCCGAGAACAGACTAAAACAGACATCTTTGGGACCAATGTCAGTCAGAGTTTGGTCAACGCCAAAGCCACATCATATTTAAGGTAGTCCGCTCCAAACAGTGGGGGAAGGGAGTCAAAGGTTTTTTTTTAAAATAAATACCTGTATCAACATAATCTAGAGCTTCAAAATGATATATTTTATAGAGTAACTGTTCATCATCCTAAAACTGAAAATAAAATAGGGGGTCACCGTATCCGTTCGCATGAAAAACACGATGCAAGATGTGAATATGGACAAAAAAATGTGCAAAAATGCCAGAATTTATGTCATTTTAGGTAAATATGTGTGATTTTGATCGAATATGTAGAAGAAACGAGCATGGTGACACCCTATTTTCTTTTCAGTATTAGGATGCTGATCATTTACTCTATAAAATAATGTCATTTTGAAGAGATAATATTCAAGAAGTGACCTTTAAATTTTGACTCACTGTTACCTCCATGTTTGTAGCGGACTACGTTAAATGTTCAGCGTTTACAAGTACAGTAGTAAAGTCAATCTTGATGTATGTTCCTCGTCAATGTCCGACGATTTCATTCTTATTTTCATATTGTGTCATTCCCTTCTAATTCTGAGCACAATGCCAGCATGTTTAGATTAACAGCATTTTTTTTTGCCCGATTGCATGATACATGCACGACCCGGGACTTTGTAAGTGTGTCATAGTGATATACCTTAGAATAAAATGTAATCTCCGGATAGGTTTGTTGTAAACACTCATATCTGGGCGGTATCAGGGCGCAGAGGCTTATAATTAGCCAGTTCTGTGGTTAGGCCGATGATTAAGCATATGTTGCAAAACGTATTGTAAAGTTATTGACTATTGTCCGCTCTTCGGGATCCTTGAGGATAGTCCTCTCACCATGAGTCCTTGCGGACGCGCATCCGCTATTCCGGATCCTTGCGTCGGCGCCGCTCACCGAAAGTCACTGCGGACACGGTAACCACTCTAGCATTAACGGTAACCAGGTAACAGCCTACCCGACACTCCCAGGCCTACGGACACCGTTCAGAAACTGGACGCAGAACGGGTCTGAGGCAGGGCGGAGCCACGGGAGTGACTCCGGCACGCCGCCGCGCAAGTGCGGTGACGAGGCTAGCACCCTAGCCTTCCTCCTCCGTCATCGGCTCCTCATCCGGGCCGCCTGTCTTGGGGTTTGGCGGCGGTGACGGGTCCCTACGCTGCGGAAGCAGCGGAGCCGGCAGTGGGAAAGCCGGCTGCGCGGGCGGATGAGGCAGGCCCGGTGGCGCTTGCAGGGGCTTATACGGTGAGCCCTGCAACCCGGGGCCTGACGGAGCCATGACAAGGGAGGCCGGCAGAGATGTGGCGCCGAAGTCTGCGATGGCGCGGAACATCTCTACCGTATCGCGGGTGCGCTGAGGACCGGCCGTGCCCTCTCCCCACACCTGGACTAGGTATGGGTAGATGGCCAGCTCCAAAGCGACATCCGCCCGCTGGAGAGCCGCCTGGTTCCGGGCGGACGACTCGAGGTCATCGACGCCCTGGAGTAGGCGAGTCCGAGGGGCCTCGGCTTCGTCAAGACGACGCCGTAGCTGCTCATTCTCAGCCTCCAGGTGCTCCATCCTAGCGGTTACCTCTGGGGCGGGGGCGGACGCCCCGAACTGCTCGGCTAGAGCGGCGGTTCGACTCTGGTCGAACGCGCGCCGCTCAATGACGGCCGACAAAGTCCGGTAGCTCTCTAGGCTCCGCCGGGTGCCTTCCAAGAGGCCTTGATCGTATGCAAGGTCGCATGCGACACGGGAGGCCTCAGCGCGGCACCGGCTGAACCGGTCCAGAGAGCTGTCCATCTCCGCCACAAGGTACTCCGCCGCTTGAGTGAGTCGACCGCGCTGGGGGTGATCCCAGGGGTGCTCTTCTCTAGCGCGGACCAGCGCGGCCACGCCTGCGGACCCCAAGTCACGAATGGCTCGGGGCACTGGCAGGTTCACCAACGCCGGGTCACCGGGGATCCGGTCCAAACGATGGCCAACCGCCTGGCCTACAGACTCGCGGAAAGTCTCGTAGGCGCTGGCGGTCGTGGGACCGAACCTCCGGCGTACGTCCGCCATGGCGTCGAGGGGATCCAAGTCCAGGGAGGCGGTGCTTTGCCATCCCGCGGACGTCCCCTCAACGACCAACGAGGACGCGGATGTCGACCTCGAGAGAGGTGCCGCACGTCCGCTGCCACTCGCTACCGAGGGAGTCACACGTGGGATCCTTGGCCGGACCGCCGACGTGGTACTCGGGGAAGCGGAGGTGTCTGCCACCACCCGTCCCTCAGACGGACCCGCAGGTACCGTCACCTCGAGCAAGCCCGGGTAATCCTCCTGAGTCCTGCAGGGGCGTCGTCCCGGCCGGAGTTGTTCCAGTGGATGAACCCTTCCCCTGAGTCCTTGTCGGGGCGCGCGGCTTAGGAGAAGCCACTCGTGTCTTGGCCGCGATCTGCGGCATCTCGGACACGACCATGGTGACCCGGTGCCGTTCTTCCACTGCCTGGGTTGCCGGCGGTTGACGGACAGCCTCTGCTGCTGTCCGGGCGGCTTCTGCCGCCTGGTACTCCGCCGCAGTCTGGCCCATCGAAGCCGTCAGGCGAGCTGTGTAGCTCGAGCCCGCAGACATGATGCCAGACTCTTTCCAAGCATCGTCCATGACGCGCTGTGCGAAGCGCCACGGACCCCAGTGGAAGAATCGGTTCTTCGCCGTTCCTGGCATAGTCATGAACGACGCCACCCGTGGTGGAACGTATCCAAAATTGAATACAGGCCCCGCTTCATCACCAACGGTGTGAAGTCCCTCACCGCGGTGTGCACCCGCGCGGTGAGTGTTCAGGGCCTCCAAACTGGGGAAATATCGTTGCTCCGGTCTACGTGAGTAGCACCTCTTGCAAACGAACATCCTCACCCAGGGGTAATGGTACCCCACAACGTGTCGACTCAGATGGTCGTAGGAAGGATACCTACGATCCCGGTTGAGCACACGGTGCGGGTCCTCATACCCGTCCAGGGATTCCGGACAGAGGAGGCATGTTACCCCGTCCTCCGTCTCGGGCGGCAGCCCGACACGCTCCTCGTCCGTGAGTGGACGAGGCCGTGTGAAAGGCGTGTCGGACGCCGGTGCGGCGCCCCTGCGGATCCCTGCCATAACGCGGGAGGAACATGTGTCCCTGACGTACCCCAGGGAGTTCGGGGCCCATCTCGGCCCGCAGCCTCTGGATAGAGGGCTGCTCCGAGGACGGCCGCTTTTTCTTGGCCGCCCCCGAATGATTCTCCGACCTGGGTTGTCGGGGCACACTCTCCGCGCGTTGGGTCGCGGCTCTTTGTTGCGACGCAACAAAAGCCCGACGTCCCGACTCCAGTGCGGCGTCAGACAGGTTGACCCCGTCTTGCTCCGCGCGCTTCCGGAGGAGTTCTAGGCGAAGATCTCCTTCCTTCGGCACGGGCCGCCCACGGTCCACTGGACTCGACCCCACCTCCGCAGCTCCGGTAGGCTTCTTTTTACCGGAGGAAGAAGAAGAGGGGGTTCCTTTCGGTGCCTGGATGGGCACCCGCTTACTGGAACCTCCTGCGCCCTGGCCGGATCCTTCGGAGGCGCCGCCCGCACCAGATCCCGAGGGATTAGGCGCCTTGGCGTCTCCGGGTTTGGCGGAGGACCCTGACTGGCCGCCCGGCTTAGGCGCCAGCGGCTTAGGTCCTCCGGACTGTGATCCGGGTTGAGGCGGGGCACCGCCGGACTTCTTTTTCCGGTGGGTCCGCTCCTTCTTCTTCTTCGGAGGCGAGGAGACCGGGTCCTGGTCGGATCCGGACTCAGATCGCCCGCGGTTGGCGGCCTCTAGCTCCTGCTGGGCCTTCCACTGCTTCTGGGCGATCTCCTTGGCTCGACGGCGAGTGCGTTTGGAGATGGGCGATGTAAACCCGTCATCCCGGTTCTCGGTCTCCTTCGAGCCAGACTCCTGTTCCTGGGCCGGAGCTTGGGATGCGGCTTCCTCAGCCGCGTCAACCTGCTCCGCCCAAGTCCCAGGTGTCTTCCGGTCGTGCGGACCAGACTCCGCAGGTGCGGACACCGTGGAGTTCTCGGCGGAACTGGTGTCCAGACGGCTACGGCCATCCGGACGGGTTTCCGCACGAGTACTCTCATCCGGCCCCAGAGACGCAAGCATCTCCGGGGACGGGTGCAACACAATGTCTACACCAGCGGGTCCTACCTCACCGCAGTCCATCAACTCTTCCACACGGGGAAAAGGAGACGGATTTAGGAGCTGCTCGGTGCCTAACGTAGCCGAGTCACTCCCTGCGGGGCAGTCTGCCACGACCTCACTCTCGGACTCGGTTCCTGTACCAGAACCAGAGCCGGAGTTGGATTCCGCAGAACCCACATACGCGCCTTCGGGGTTGTCCTCACGGTCATCCACCTCAGGCCTAGCTAGGGGCCTCGAGTACACGCTAGTGCGCTCCAGAGACCCCTCCCCTCCCTCATCACTTTCCCAGCCATCACTCTTATCTGACATTGTTGAAATTCAAGCGCTCTAAACGCTACAAACACTGGGAGTCAGACCCGCAGATCTGTCCCCACCAGTGCCGAGCGCTCGAATGACCAGTATGTCTCGAGTTACATCGATTAAAGGCATCCAGTGTTGGCAGTTATACTGCACGCGCACCATATGACGCGTTCCCGTGGAAACGTCTGTCCACTGCATCTACCAGATCGACAGACAAAAGAACGTTTTACACTATCTCATACATATACACGCATCTCCCCCCGGTGACTCCTATCACTCCATGTATACGGGTGGCTTACATAGGGTAAGTAGACCACGCGGCTTGCGCTCCAACCGTCGGAACGGTCGACGCGGTCGCCAACGTGGTGCCTCCAAGCCACGGTGCAGGCACGGATCCCATTGCGGGGACCACTGGCGTCTGCGGACTCGGAAGGACTTGGGGAGGGGCTATGGAACCAGCCATCCCCGGGCTGTATGCGATCGTCGGGTCAACGCTCGCGGGCGGATGATTTTGCTTGAACTGCTCAAGCGCTGCTGAGATCAGCCACCTCTCCCTCTCCGACAAAGGCCCCAAGGAACCTTTTGACCGCGGAGAAGGGGAGCTGTCCCGTCGATCGGGTCGTCCCTGATGGGGCGACCGGGCGCGATCATAGCGCCCTTCCGAAGCCAGCGCACCTAGTGCCTGGGTGAGCTGGTCCACCACGCCTTGTACGGACTGTCCGGGATCCGTGCGGGTGGCTCGCGAAGGAGTCCACCTCACTGGATTTGGCGTCCGGAACAGGTCCGCATGCCCGGAGGAGACCGTGGTCACCGGCACTCAATCCCGAACGTCCGGAGGCGTCCCCTTGGAGAGTACCGGCTGACGCAATGGTCGTCCGGACACAGGCGTGCGCGGCGTAGAGCCATTGCCAGCTCCACCCACCGCGCCCAACAAGTCAAGGACAGGCCCTGACGGCAACGCATGTTGCGGCCCCGCGGGGCTCGGCTCTTCGTCCGGAGACGGAGTCAGGGACGCCGGAGTCGACTCCGCAGACTGGGTTTTGTCCACAGAGGTCTCCGCACGTACCTTACTACCGCCGGATGAGGGGCATGAGGGGTATCCAGTGGTAGAGGTGTTTGGTGTATCTGGATAACATTGCATGCATCGAACATATTTCGAGGACACCTTGGCGAACCGCTACTTGGTGTTTGGCCCTTTATGTCAAGCCAGGGTGAAACTCGTGCCCTAAAACTGTGAACTCTTCTGGATAAAAGTTGCTGTTTTGGGGCACCTAGTTGGATTGGATGGCATCCAATGTGACTCTAAGCAAATATTTGGCAGGGGAGAAGTATGAGGTGCCCTGGAACACCACCGAGGTAGAGGCTTACTCTGAATGCACAAGATACTATGGAAGACTTCTCATTAAAGACTATGTGGTGATTGCAGTCCCATTGAATCATGCATCGCTGAAGCGGCTGCTGGACTTCAAAGATGCCTAACTGCATAATAAAGTGCCTGGATTCAGGGCTTCTGCATTGACAAGGTCCAACCAGGAGCGAGGCATGCCAATGTAGATGGAAAGTCCAGGTGCTGGAAGTATACAGGGACAGACTGCCCTAGAGGACGCAGACTGCAAGGAGATAGTGGGGGGATGTATCTATTGCCAGAGTTGGAGGGAGAGGGTTGGCGAAAGCCCGACCTCCCACACCCAAAGATGGAGGTGGAATTGTCTATTGCAGTCATGGGACTGGAAGCCCTGGCTCTTGGAGACAGGGAGGCAGATGGAGGCAAATGAAATACATGGATATTCGACCTGTAGTGGACTGGAACAGTGAATGGGGTTGACGACCAAGATTCTGTAGCAGCCATGTGATTAATTTTTTCAGGGGCAAAAACCAAGATGGCAGAAATAGACGAAACCAAGGGATACAGGCAAGAGACAAGGTTAGGAGAATAGCAAAAACTAGTAGTGAGAAAAGCTGATGACACAGCCATGGGAAGTGGCCTAAAAGATGAACAAAGGGACTACAGTTCGGAGTCAGGGTCGGATTGAGAGAGATGCTGAGTCGGAACAGAACCCATATCGGAGTTGAAAGTATGGTAAGATGGAACACATCTAGGGTAACGCATTTGGAATTAAAACCGAAAATATGACAATTCAGAGTTCCACAGGCCAATTTCCAAGTCAGAATCGGAGAAACGCCAAGTCAGAGAGCATAAATCACCCTATGGAGGATGACTAGGAGATGGTAAGGCAAGAGAGTCTGAACGAAGAATTGGCGGCTCACAAGAAAGAAGCCACGAGCAGAGAGAGCTGATGTCGAGATGAGTGGAAAGCCACATGAGACGAAATTGAACACTGCATGGAGTTTCTAGGAATTCACAACCTGGTCAGCCAGGCAACAGATGTACTGCAGTGCGATGCTCAACTATTAGACTCAGGACGGGAGGAAATACTGTGCTTGCGACACCCATGGCTGGACCAACCCTGAACCCTTTGACAGCAACATCCTTCAGCCGGGCTTCCCAAGTTTAGTAGGGATGCGGACTGGACAGAGTACTTCAAGTAGTTCGAGGTGGTGGCATGCCTCATTGGTTGAGATCCCATGAACAAGGCCATGCACCTCGTTATGGGTTGACATGGCCAGCATTGCCAGTGTTGTACGACCTGGCAGGTACGCAGCTGACCCACTGGAACAGGGAAATCCACAAGCTGGAAGCGAAGTACAACACAGTTGAAAGGAATGGTTGCATGCCATTCGTCTGTAACCCCAAAAGAATGGGCCACTGAGTTATCAAGACTGGCTCAAGACGCCTACCCTAACTAGGATGGGGTGGCCAAACGATATTGTCAAACAAAACTTCTCGCGGGGATTTGCTGAAGGGCCCATTCGAGTGATGGTCGAAGTGAACTAACCTAAGATAGTGGAGGATGCAGTTAATTGTGTTCCATGTTCCATACCAAGGGATGGGGAAATCCACGTGGTGTATAGAGAAACCCCATGGGCCTGAATTAAGACGGAGAAGAGAACAATCAGAACCACGTGGAAGCCACAGTGGGCGAGACCTGATGACTGTGGGTAGCTGGGAAGAAGACACTGGGCTGAAGAGTCAACATCCTACATGGGGAAAAGCTTGACCACCGTTGTGATACCAGGAGTTGTATCACCGCCCTCAAGCTGGGGATTCAAGAGAATTGTACATGAGCTGTTGATCTACATTGATTCTTCTATCACACAGAGACATTTTTAAAGAGGGAGGATCGAACTCTGGGGGATCTGGAACCTATGACCCAGGAATTCAATGGCGTAAGTGGACACATAATGTAGTGGCCATGAAGGGTATCCAGTGGAAGAGGTGTCTGGTGTATCTGAATTACATTGCATTTCCGCGAATGCCTTGGCGAACCTCTGCTTGGTGTTTGGCCCATTATGCCATGCCAGAGTGAAACTCAAGCCCAAAAAGTGAGAACTCTTCTGTATCAGCCATGTGATTAATTGGCAGTGGAAATGGGGAAAGCCTAAAAAAGCTGGTCAGGCCAGTCAGAGGAGAGTGGCAATTCTACTGCAGATGAGGCGCCGATTACTCAAAGACACCTATGGACACAAATTAACAGGTCATCCGAGGGTGACCCGACAGATTAGCGGTTGAAGCAGAAATGCTACTGGGTGGACATAAAGCAGGAGGTCGATGGTATGGAACCAAAAAAAGGGCTAAAGATGGAGTCTACTGTAGAAGGCCACCAATCACTGCAACAAAAAACCCGAGGCTCTGTTTTAATGAATATTGATGAACATATTGGAGCCCGGCATGATTATTGAAAAAGGAAACAGATATGTCCTCGTTATTAAATATTATTTTATCATATGGGTGGAAGGGACATATGAAAGATGCCTCAAGGAACTTGTTGATATACATGCCGCACTCCAGCAGAAGATGATAACTCTCAAACCAAACGCTTCTTGGTACACAGATGAATTGAGGAGTGAAAAGCAAGAGAGACGCTGAAGGGAGAGAAAATGGCGGGAAACAACACTCGAGGTACCCCGACAGTTGTATGTCGATCAGTGTGAAAAAGTAGCTAGGCTCTTGGAGTGCACCAAACGTGACTACTACTCCGCAAAGGCTCTGGAGTGTACCCATGATGCTAAAGCCCTCTTCAGACTCACCAAAAACATGATGGGTGGAAGTGGAGAAACAATATTGCCATCTCATGTCTCTCAAGCACAACTGGCATAGACATTCGTGTCTTTCTTCACACAGAAGATAACAACTATCCGAACAAACCTGACAGCACATACTGGAGGAGTGGTGGAGGTTGAGGCTGCAACGGCTGATGACTCTGTCTTCAGTGGAAACCCGTTAAGTGTGTTCCAGCCAAAATCACGGGACGAAGTCATGGATCCTGTCAAAAAGTCACCCAACAAGTCATGCGACTCAGATCCAATACCCACATGGTTGGTAAAGGGGTGTACAACAGCAATAGATCCCATCCTCACCTCTATTATCAATGCCTCCCTCAGAGAAGCGACTGTTCCCAAAAGCATGAAGATAGCCCACGTTCGTCCAAAATCGGGCCTGGACTCGGACACACTTAAAAACTACCGACCAGTCTCAAATCTGTAATATGTCTCGAAGCTACTTGAGAAAGTGGTAATAGCTCAACTGGATAAACATCTTTCAGAAAACAATCTTCTGGATGAATCACAATCGGTATACCGCAAGCATCACTCAACTGAAACTGCCTTGCTGAAAGTCCAGTCTGATATTGCTTTATCACTGGATCAAGGTGCGGCCACAGCCCTACTCATGTTGGATCTGTCTGCCGCTTTTGATACGGTTGATCACGGAATTCTCCTGGCGCGATTTGAGCGGATGTTCGGCATCAGGGATAAAGCGTTGAAGTAGTTTACATCATATCTAGCTGACAGAAGCCAATGTGTAACTGTTGGTGATGCCGTGTCTACTTAGGAGGTCCTCAACTTTGGCCTGCCTCAGAGGTCTGTCTTAGGCTCTAAAGGCTACTGCATGTACACCAGACCAGTGGGGGGAAATCATTAGAAGACATGGACTCCTTCACCATGTGTACGCCGACGATACACAGATCTACTTCACTATGAGGCCGTCCGTAGAAAACTGGCGCACCGCTCTTACCAAGATAGAAGGTTGCGTCCAGGACGTCAAAGCATGGATGGACCGGAATCTACGAAGATAAAACTGAGTTTATAGTTTTCGTCCCCAAACATCGCCAGAATGAGTGCAAAGATCTGAAAGTCGTGATCGGTGGTGCAACTGTTGAGCTTTCACAGTCGGTGAAAAACTTGGGTGTCATTTTTGAGCATGGAAAAACACGTGGTCAGCTTATCCCGCATATGCCACTACCACCTTCGAAACATCAGTCGCATCAGGCGATTTTTGTCAGACGAGGCCTGCAAGACATTGATACAATCTCTGGTAGTGTCACATCTGGACTACGGAAACGCATTGCTGCATGGTGTTCCCAAATCCACGACGAGACGGCTCCAACGCATCCAAAACACAGCTGCACGTATTGTCAGTCGGACACCAAGATGGGCACACATCACCCCTGTGCTCCGAACCCTAAACTGGCTTCCCGTAGACAGCAGAATCCAGTAGAAATTGTTGCTCTACACATTCAAAGCCCTCCATGGCCTCGCCCCGAGCTACATCAACAACATGATAGAGATCTACCAGATCCGAAAACCAGTCACTCCTGCGTGTGCCAAGGACCAGGACAACTACATACGGGGGTCGATCGTTCGCCACAGCTGCCCCGGTCCTGTGGAACAATCTCCAGCAACATGTCAAAGACAGTCCATCTCTTCCAGTTTTTAAACGTATATTAAAAACGTATCTCTTCAAACAAGTCTATGTCTAGTCATCCTCCTAGTTTTACCTTTTTGTTTTTAATGTTTATCAATGTTGTATATTTCTTATAATGTACAGTGCTTTTGAGTATGTTACATATATAGAGCTCTTTATAAATTTTGTATAATAATAATAATAATAATAATAATAATAATAATAATAATAATAATAATAATAATAATAATAATAAAGGAGGTGCAGTCACTGGATGGTTGAATCAAGAGGTGTTCGAGCAGGCATTCATCAAATGGGTCCGAATGGCCCTGCAAGAGACCCATCATGGTGCTCGCCGCCAGAAGAAAAATTATGACTGAATCAGCCATCCCAGGGAATTGGTATTATTTCACTCCTGTTGTTAAGAAGCCACCTCAACTGGACACCTTCGAGATGTGAGTATCCATCATGCGCTCCCGATCGAGGTGTAATAGGATGAACAGGCCCCAGTAAGTGGCTCAACGGGTGGTGGACCAAATTAGGACACACCCCTCAAAGAAGCGTTATCTCCGAGCAATGATTCAGATGTCGACCCGCCCATGTGATGAGTAAAAATTAGCCCAAAGGCTAAGATAGGTTACCGGACAATTTTGGTTTGGCCATGGCAGCATTGGCAGGTAACAGACCTTGAGATTTACCATTCAAGGTTCGCAGTGTAAAAATATGACCTTGGGATTTACCAATCAAGGTCATCCGTATGAACTTCGATGTTACCATTACATGTATGTGTGCGGCATTTGATATTCTATATGTTGGGTGGAATCGTTTAGGCCGCTCAGGTCAATATACACATTCCAAGTCAGACATTTGGCACTCAAGGTCATCTGACGTCAAGTTCAAGGTCATCATTAGTTGTGCCATATATGTCTTCCTATATGTTCATAATGCAAACATGAGCTCTATCTGCAAGCATTTCATCTATAGAGGCAAATCTGGGCATTTTTTGACCCCAAAATGGCTGTTTTGACCTTTCAAGGTCATCGAAGGTCAAATTCAAGGTCAACACACAAGTCGCAATATATGACTTCTCATTTGAAAGTGCTAATTTCTAAGCTCTATCTTCAAGCGTTCTGACAGTACAGTCCTGACAGCTCCCATTATGAAGGAAATTAGCCCAAAGGCTAAGACAGGTTACCGGACAATTTTGGTTTGGCCATGGCAGCATTGGCAGGTAACAGACCTTGAGATTTACCAATCAAAATTCGCAGTGTGAACAAATGACCTTGAGATTTACCAATCAAGGTCATCCGTGTGAACTTCGATGTCACCATTACATGTATGTGTGCGGCATTTGATATTCTATATGTTCATAATACAAAATTAGCCCAAAGGCTAAGATAGGTTACCGGACAATTTTGGTTTGGCCATGGCAGCATTGGCAGGTAACAGACCTTGAGATTTACCAATCAAGGTTCGCAGTGTAAACATATGACCTTGGGATTTACCAATCAAGGTCATCCGTATGAACTTCGATGTAACCATTACATGTATGTGTGCGGCATTTGATATTCTATATGTTGGGTGGAATCGTTTAGGCCGCTCAGGTCAATTTACACATTCCAAGTCAGACATTTGGCACTCAAGGTCATCTGACGTCAAGTTCAAGGTCATCATTAGTTGTGCCATATATGTCTTCCTATATGTTCATAATGCAAACATGAGCTCTATCTGCAAGCATTTCATCTACAAAGGCAAATCTGGACATTGTTTGACCCCAAAATGGCTGTTTTGACCTTTCAAGGTCATCCAAGGTCAAATTCAAGGTCACTACAAAAGTCGCCATATATGACTTCCCATTTGAAAGTGCCAATTTCTAAGCTCTATCTTCAAGCGTTCTATGAGTACAGTCCTGACAGCTCCCATTATGAAGGAAAAAAGTGCCGGAAATTTTCCCTCAAAATTTTTTTCAAAGGGTGAAAAAATATTTTTGCCTAGAAATGGCCCAAAATGGATAGTAATGTTATTTGGGGCGAAAAATTTTTTTTTCGCCGACTCGTCAAAAATTCAAAATGGCCGCCACACTGAGATCGGCGATTCAAGGGCAACAAAACTTATACACGTCACAGAGGTATATAAGAGGAATCTTTTTAAGCAAAAATCTCAAAACTGATCAGAGAGTTTTTGAGAAAATACAGACCAGGTGCAAATTTGAGCGTTTTTCGACCCAAAAATGGCTGTTTTGACCTTTCAAGGTCATCCAAGGTCAAATTCAAGGTCACCACACAAGTCGCCATATATGACTTCCCATTTGAAAGTGCCAATTTCTAAGCTCTATCTTCAAGCGTTCTATGAGTACAGTCCGGACAGCTCCCATTATGAAGGGAAAAAGTGCCGAAAATTTTCCAAGTCCAAAATTTTTTTCAAAGGGTGAAAAATTTTTTTTGCCCTAGAAATGGCCCAAAATGGATAGTAATGCGATTTGGGGCGAAAAAATTTTTTTTCGCCGACCCGCCAAAAATTCAAAATGGCCGCCACACGGAAACCGGCAGATTTAGGGCAACCAAACTTATACATATCACAGAGGTATATGAGGGGAATCTTTTGAAACCAAAAACTCAAAACTGATCAGACAGTTTTTGAGAAAATGGCCGTCAAAGTCCAAAATTGAGCGTTTTTCGACAAAAATGGCCGCCATTTTGAAAAAAATGCGAAAATCGAAAAACAAAAAAATACCTCCTTCTCAAAATATTTTTAGGCATTTTTGTGCAAAATTTCAGAAAGATTCGATCGCTAACTTTAAAGATAAAAATGTTAACGCCGGACGGACGGACAGACGACGGACGCAACGCCATGCCAATAGGTTATCGGACCAAAGGTCCGGTAACCTAAAAAAAATTAGCCCAAAGGCTAAGATAGGTTACCGGACAATTTTGGTTTGGCCATGGCAGCATTGGCAGGTAACAGACCTTGAGATTTACCAATCAAGGTTCGCAGTGTAAACATATGACCTTGGGATTTACCAATCAAGGTCATCCGTATGAACTTCGATGTAACCATTACATGTATGTGTGTGGCATTTGATATTCTATATGTTGGGTGGAATCGTTTAGGCCGCTCAGGTCAATTTACACATTCCAAGTCAGACATTTGGCACTCAAGGTCATCTGACGTCAAGTTCAAGGTCATCATTAGTTGTGCCATATATGTCTTCCTATATGTTCATAATGCAAACAGGAGCTCTATCTGCAAGCATTTCATCTACAAAGGCAAATCTGGGCATTTTTTGACCCCAAAATGGCTGTTTCGACCTTTCAAGGTCATCCAAGGTCAAATTCAAGGTCACCACACAAGTCGCCATATATGACTTCCGATTTGAAAGTGCCAATTTCTAAGCTCTATCTTCAAGCGTTCTATGAGTACAGTCCTGACAGCTCCCATTATGAAGGAAAAAAGTGCCGAAAATTTTCTAAGTCCAAAATTTTTTTCAAAGGGTGAAAATTTTTTTTTGCCTAGAAATGGCCCAAAATGGATAGTAATGTTATTTGGGGCGAAAAATTTTTTTTTCGCCAACTCGTCAAAAATTCAAAATGGCCGCCACACTGAGATCGGCGATTCAAGGGCAACAAAACTTATACACGTCGCAGAGGTATATAAGAGGAATCTTTTTAAGCAAAAATCTCAAAACTGATCAGAGAGTTTTTGAGAAAATACAGACCAGGTGCAAATTTGAGCGTTTTTCGACCCAAAAATGGCTGTTTTGACCTTTCAAGGTCATCCAAGGTCAAATTCAAGGTCACCACACAAGTCGCCATATATGACTTCCCATTTGAAAGTGCCAATTTCTAAGCTCTATCTTCAAGCGTTCTATGAGTACAGTCCGGACAGCTCCCATTATGAAGGGAAAAAGTGCCGAAAATTTTCTAAGTCCAAAATTTTTTTCAAAGGGTGAAAATTTTTTTTTGCTCTAGAAATGGCCCAAAATGGATAGTAATGCGATTTGGGGCGAAAAAATTTTTTTTCGCCGACATGTCAAAAATTCAAAATGGCCGCCACACGGAGATTGGCAATTCAAGGGCAAACAAAACTTATACACGTCACAGAGGTATATAAGAGGAATCTTTTTAAGCAAAAATCTCAAAATTGGTCAGACAGTTTTTGAGAAAATACAGACCAGGTGCAAATTTGAGCATTTTTCGACCCAAAAATGGCTGTTTTGACCTTTCAAGGTCATCCAAGGTCAAATTCAAGGTCACCACACAAGTCGCCATATATGACTTCCCATTTGAAAGTGCCAATTTCTAAGCTCTATCTTCAAGCGTTCTATGAGTACAGTCCTGACAGCTCCCATTATGAAGGAAAAAAGTGCCGAAAATTTTCCAAGTCCAAAATTTTTTTCAAAGGGTGAAAATTTTTTTTTGCCCTAGAAATGGCCCAAAATGGATAGTAATGCGATTTGGGGCGAAAAAATTTTTTTTTGCCGACCCACCAAAAATTCAAAATGGCCGCCACACGGAAACCGGCGAATTTATGGGAACCAAACTCATACATATCACAGAGGTATATGAGGGGAATCTTTTGAAACCAAAAACTCAAAACTGATCAGACAGTTTTTGAGAAAATGGCTGTCAAAGTCCAAAATTGAGCGTTTTTCGAGAAAAACGGCCGCCATTTTGAAAAAAATGTGAAAATCAAAAAACAACAAGGGCCACTGGCCTCATAGGAAGAGCTTTGAAAACTAGTTCAAAACCACAGAACTAGTTCAAAACCTATTCGCATCCTATTCGGTACATATATGTTGTGGCCATTTTGTAACTGTAGCCCATGATATTGTACTGGCCAATCATTTGCTATTGTTGATTTGGCCTAATATAAATTGATTGATACCATTATTAAGGTACTGATTCCATCTAGTCCCATCTTCCAAACTAGATGTTCTCCAGTCGCTGACGACTGCTGGAGTGTATCTCCCGTAGCCCTATCCCCCCCCCCCCCCGCAAACTATGTAGTGGACAGAACCTTTACCTTATTGTGCCCAATAATAAATGTTTTATGTCTTAATTAAATTTACTGTGGTCAATGATAGACCTAATTAGTATTTACCCATCGGTTTATTTTTTATCTCCATCAGTAGACATGTTATATGTCTTGTTAATTGTCTAACAATTGTCTAAACAATGTCACAGCTCAGAATGCCACATCACGATTCCCATGCAACCAATAATAGTGGTGTATACACAACAGGCCTATCTGATCATACGTGACATTAAACAGATGGCGCTCTTGAAGCATGCAGTAGGCCCCTACAGGCAAGATGTGCGGTGCATTATGATGAGAACTCGACTGGCGATTCTTGCTTTGATCATTTGTGTACGATTCCAATTACTAGTAACCTATCATGAACAAAATAATCGAGCAATTGAAACATGACTCAACCAACAAATCATCGATTTTAAAAGATGATTGATAAGCTATGATCAATTTATTTATTTTTGTATTAACAGCTAGTATCTCGTGATGTCATCTCATTAATTATTCATTAGGCTATGAGGCACGCTCACCCAACGAACAGCGATGTTTAGGTGGAAGAGGAGGGGGAGGCATATTGAAGAAAGTGAACTTGTTGTCATCGGCATATATGATCTCTCGAGGTGGATCTTATTTCTGAAATGCATCAGTAATCGCCGATTGCGATCTTGCAGATAGTTTAGGCCTAGCGATATATTCATGCGAGAAAAGTCAGAAAACTCATCGGACCATTCAGCAGACCTGATTTTTACCCGGGTGCGGGCCAGCTTTCATTTATCACGATTGGGTTGTAGTCGGATGGGAGGGGGGGGGGGGGGGGCAGGGGTGGTGCGGAATGGGGATGAGTGTGGCTGGCTGCCTCGCGAACAACCACTAGGAGGGGGCCACTCTCATTTGCATTTGGCCTACTGGACATACCAGCACTTGCCACAAGTTTTCAATTATTATGTTGCCGTATCAAGCGTTTTTCCATTTTTGCAATAGCTTATGTACTATCTATGTAGTGTGGAATGTTTATGCAAAATTTTGAGTGCATCTGATACAAGAAAGCCCTGTTTCAGAGAAGATCAAAACGGGAGTGGTGATGGGTGATGAAACGGTGACACACAAAAAAAAATAAACGGTCGGAACACACGTCTCCTGTGGCTATTATTGCTTATAACTTATTACAGTAACCATACTTGGGTACGCGGGTGTCATATTCTTTCCAACTGGCCCCGGGCCCTCATAATTAGCCACAATTGAATGGTCTGCTCTGGCTCCAAGTCGGACTTTCAGAAATGTAAACAAAGGAAAATTCTCCAAAATCCAAAAAAAACCAACATCATAGAGGAAGAGCTCTGCTCTTCCTAAAAAAATACCTCCTTCTCAAAATATTTTTAGGCATTTTTGTGCAAAATTTCAGAAAGATTCGATCGTTAACTTTAAAGATAAAAATGTTAACGCCGGACGGACGGACGGACGGACGGACGACGGACGCAACGCCATGCCAATAGGTTATCGGACCAAAGGTCCGGTAACCTAAAAATGGCTACTCAACCCGAGGGAGAATCTCCGATGCAATCAAGCCGACAGAGATGATACTTAAACATACCTCGGGACATCGGGACTAAAAGAGCCTTTCCATTGGACCCACGGGGCACAGAATGCATATTACTGGGGAGTGCAGACTGATATAGTGGATAGTCACTGCAGAGAGATACAATCTCATCTGAGCACAAAAGAAGATCAATCATGCAGCAAAGGCGGCTGCCAGGCGGCCGAATCTCCAAGGGCCAGGTCCTCCGTAGTCCAGAGATGACCCGCGGGCTACGAGGATCTGCTGACATGGGGAAGTCTATGATACGACATGCTGCAGGTGGAGGAACAGGTTCAATTGACTGAAGAACAAACAGCAGTGGCGACAGCAACACGGAGGAGTCATCCCGACGACCAGCACTGAGTGGCACTGAACGTATTGTAGAGGAAATCAGGAAGCTGTCCTGGGAATACGCCACCTAGAAGATGAATGCGAGATCAGTTTGGAAGATGGATGCGACATGGTATCCCTGGTATCGACATGGTACACGAGCCTGGTGTACTAGTGTTGCGATTTTGCCCAAAGATTGCGATAGGAATTTGACCTTTTCTGCACACCATACCGTTTAGGCTGCTCCACGTTCAAAGCTCGTGCGTCGCTCAGCAACGCATTGTCTTTCATCGATCCACTGCACTGTTTCTTTGGACTTGGTCTCGTGCGCTGGCAGCTACATATACTGCCACGCCGCTTTCTGTCTTTGAGTTGTCTCAGAGCCGGCAAGGCGAGAGGTCGACGGTGGGCATGTCGATGTGCTCCATGTCCCCTTTTTCTGACAAGAGGGTCCTAGACTCCGGGGGGCAATTCCAATCAGGGGGCCAGGAGTTGGTTACTTTGATCCGGGTGCTTACGCGCCCATGTTCGCCCTGGGATGGTACATACAGGCTCTGGTAGACCGTCGGGCTATCCGGGGTTTTATCCCCATGGTGGACTGCCGTCAAGGCTGGCCAGCAACATGCTCACATGCTCGTGTCTCGGGAAGCCACTCCCATGGCTCTTGGGTTCGACAAACTGGGTTACATAACCATGATGATGTAATGTCTGATGTTATATATCGGCCCGGACCCGTCCGGCAGACTAGTATACCTGGTCATAGCCTATAAGTAATCACGACGCCCGCCCTGACCGTGGCCAAGGTGCGGGGTGCTAGTTGACGAGCGTCAAACGTTACACTAATTTATGATGTTTTGCTATTTTACGGAATATGTAACTGTTGTGTAATATTATAAACTGTCCGAAACTGATAATATGAACATGAGGCTAAACGATGCGTTCGTTGGAAAGGCTCCATCAGCACATTTATCCAACACAGAAACGTTTATGTTATACATTTGTAGGCAAACACACTGTTCTTTGCAAGATTTGAAATATCGTGAATTTATTTGCAAATAATATCACACTTTGAACTCATGTCTGCTCCAAGACAAAGTTTCGAATGTATATACATATACAGGGTTGGCCTTATCCTGGTCAAGTTCGTCTCTGAATATATAAACCTACACAGTACAGGTGTAGATGTGTGTTACAATGTACACATGTGGTTGTGAGCTAGATGTGCAGTAGATATAATTGTGTACTAAAGTGTGCAGATGTAGTTGTGTACAGGAAGTGAGATAACTCCGGCCAGGAACACCCCAAGTGAGTCAGACAGCGATGCCACGCCCATACTGTACTCTCTCCTTTCCACGTCAGCGATCTGTGTTGAACGAAACATAATGTATATAGCTCAAGGTCAACACGTGTGTAGGTCATGAAAATATCATTGCAGAAACTTTTGTTGGACCGAAGAAGTTATACCTCAAAATTTTGCGCAGACATAGACTATTTCAGAGAGGAATTACTTTTTATTCTGACGCCGACTAACTTGAATGCAACAAGATTATTTCATATTTTATATGTAGCTCATTGGCCAGGGATCCGTACCGTGACGGTGATGTTGTAGTAAGCATTAACGTAAGTGAGACCCCCAGTCAAGCCCTCAATCAGGACAATAGCGAACACAATCCACACGGACGGCATGTACTGGAGCAATACCTGACTCAGTAAGACGCCCAGGTTCATAAACTGCCGGATAATAGATACAAATGCATAATAGACATGTTGAACATTATATCAAGACACATGGATAGGTCCCCTTTAAATGAAGGAAGATCGAGAAAATGATCAAACTGCTTTTGGAAATGTGTTTTCTCGGTGCCCTAGGATTCATTATAAATTTTCTGGTGATTGCCGAACCTGTATTACTGCTAGGACCCAGACTTTTTGTATTTTGATGCAGTTGACAGACGACTTCGCCACAAACACACCGCATCTAAATATTGTCTGATACCTGACCAATTGTAATGACCAATCATAAAACATGAAATCGTATGCTTTCAATTGGATTTTTTCAGTGTATCTGCTGTATTATTAGTAGTAATTTTTGTAAACATACCATCTATACTGTTGCTCAGTTGGTAGCCAGATATCTTCAAAATATATTAACTCATACTGGAATGAAACGGAGAGACCACATCACAGTAGAACATAGCATATCCATGTTTGAGTGTCGCATAGAATTCACCAATTCTCGGAGATCATAAATTCTTTGTTGCTGTGATTACTGACCAGTGCCTGGTTGATGAAATACTCCACAAAGTACACCAGACACAGGGGTATTATGTCGATCAATAAAGGCTGAAAATAACATTCGCTACCTCAACTCTATAAATTATATACGAGTTATATTCATACTTTTTTTTGCTGATTAGTATATTCAAGCTGTTCAAAATTAATATCCATGTAAAAAATACCTTGACAAGGGCAAGTTTTTGGGGGAAGGAGAGTGATTGAATTCCAAGTTCTGGAACCAATGCATGTACACTAGACATTTGTCACAACAACTTGTGAAATCTATTTAGTTGTCAAATCAAAGTTGACGAAATCCCTCAACTTTACTTATCTAGTTATGTTTGTCGACACTGTTGTTCATGATCAAGATTTTGGTCATACGAAATCCACGCATGGGATTGCTGATTGGACTTGTCATATAGTGTGTGCACTATAGCTTCATGGACGTGAAGGTCTATGGTTCATATGGTCATTTGAAGAAGGACCTCTACGGAATGTCCGATTGAGTTCATGCTTCGAGCGTGAGACAATACATCTCACACGCACGGAGCACAAACTATGTTCGAATACCGGAGCACGAACCATAAGAGACATCAGTAATGGAGAGGTATGCCACTGCATTGCTCGTACAAATTCGAAGAAAATCTACCTACTTTCCTTTTTACCGTTGTTCACGTCGTCCAGAACTTCAAGGAACTGCTTGAAATGTCCGATTGAGTTCATGCTTCGAGCGTGAGACAATACATCTCACACGCACGGAGCACAAACTATGTTCGAATACCGGAGCACGAACCATAAGAGACATCAGTAATGGAGAGGTATGCCACTGCATTGCTCGTACAAATTCGAAGAAAATCTACCTACTTTCCTTTTTACCGTTGTTCACGTCGTCCAGAACTTCAAGGAACTGCTTCCCCTCCTCAACACCCTCCTCACCAGACACGATTTGTTTCTCTTCCGCTTGTGGTATCTCCTCAGCTACTACAACAGTCTCATCTCTCTGTAGAATCAGGAAATAGCTGCAAAAGCAATAGTCGATCAGTTATATCCACGAAGAAAACTGTAGGTCTCGTATAACGAGAACAATTATCGAAGTCAAAAGTACTTGCATTTAACATATGCTACGAGTGGTTCATGCGACGTCAAGAATGGAACAACACTGCCTTTGGATGAAACTAACTCATAAATAATTCATGTTTCACCTTGATGGCCACGCCTGCACCCACATGGCAACCAGCATGTCTCTATGACAACCACCCCGAGACCCCCGCCTGACATTCAGTATGTATCCATGACAACCACTTCGAGAGACCCACTTGACAGTCAGAATGTCTCCATGACAACCACCACAGACATCCACCTGACAGCCAGTCTGTCTCCATGACAACCACCACAGACACCCACCTGACATTCAGCATGTATCCATGACAACCACCCCGAGACCCCCGCCTGACATTCAGCATGTATCCACGACAACCACCTCGAGAGACCCACCTCATAGCCAGCATATCTCCATGACAACCACCCCGAGACACCCACTTGACAGCCAGCATGTCTCCATGACAACCACCCTGAGGCACCCACCTGGCATTCAGCATGTATTCATGACAACCACCCCGAGACACCCACCTGATAGCCAGCATGTCTCTATGACAACCACCCCGCGGACATCCACCTGACAACCAACATGTTTCCATGACGACCCCTCGTGGCACCCACCTGACAGCCAGCATGTCTCCATGACAACCACCCCGAGACATCTTCCTGACAGCCAGCATGTCTCCATGGCAACCACCCCGAGACATCTTCCTGACAGCCAGCATGCCTCCATAACAACCATCCACAGACACCCAACTGACAGCCAGCAGGTATCCATGACAACCACCCAAGACACCCAGCTTACAACATGCATGTCTCCATGACAACCACATACAGACACCATCCTGGCATCCAGCATGTCTTCATGATAACCACATACAGATACCATCAAGACAGCCAACTTGTCTACATGACAACCACCCCAGGCACCCACCTGATGGCCAGCATGAGAGGCACCACGACCATGATGAGTAGTGTAGTCCGGGGGCTGAGACCTACGGCGGTGATGCTCGCGTACAAAAGTGACCCTACGAGGCCGGCAGCTCCGGTGCCGGAGCTCCAAGTCGAGACGCTGTTCCTGAACATCAGAGGTGGTTTCGTGTTGTGCTTTGTATATAAATCATGATTTGAAGTTCCAAGTCAACATCGTGTCGCAGAAGATTTTACCGCATACTATTTACATGTACATGTACCATGTGTCATTGCCACAATAATTCAATCCAGGTGTTTGGTGTTTCGTGCGTGTCTAGTATATATCTTACTTGCTGAATTGGGACGTCAAAGCAAGGAATGTTAACTCTCCAGCCCCCATTCCACAGCTAACAATTATGACGCCTGAAAACCGACGACATTATTCAAACCCCTCAAAAGTTGAAAAAAAAGTTACACTGGAAAGCTTGTTATAACGTGTATTCCAAGACTTCTAGGAAATTGATAAAAAAATTCACCAAATAAGATCAGCCACATTTGTGTAGCGAGGGCCACGATCACAAAACTGGCCACGGACAGAGACACAATCAGGATCACCCGCAGTCTGAGTAGAAATTGAGATTGAAACGTAAATGTATGACATGTATTATAATGCATCATAATTAAAGCGTCCAATATACACCATAAACTGGCAATCGTAGACGACTGACCGATAGGACACGCGCTGTATGTACCATGGCGCCGTCAGTTTGATGATCAACGCCGGCAAAACATCTGCCAACAACACAGCCTACGGAATGTATCAATACGAATTAGGCTAAAAGGTACGTATCTGTATACAATTAATATTTTGGTTATACAATTTGCTTGATGGTTTAAGTTAATGGTTGAGTTATATTTGCACTGCACACACATACCCCCGTCCCCACTGTATTACACTCCAGGATCAGTTTGTCGGACCGGTTTTCTGGTACATCATGTGGTGTAGCACTCGTTATATTATCATACCCGTCTATCTGAATAATTATATATCATGTTATTTGCTTATTCCATGTTACTTGCAAATGTTTTGTTTACAACGTACACAAAGGTCAAAAGTAATCATACTACATGTAGTATGCCATGTGTGAGGTACATGTAGAAGCCCACTTATCTGTTGCCACATACCCCGCCATGTGCAGTACCAGTCGGGTCAGCAAGTATATCATGGGCAGCGCTCAGCATTACATTATAACCAAAGTTATTGCACAAGCCAATGAACCTATTCAAAAAGGAACATGATGATCATCTCTTTTAGTCTATTCAGTTGAATGGATAAATTCATAGCACGTGGTAATCCTACCAGAATCCGACCAGGTTCCTGATTTTGGCACATTTTTTAACTGTAGGTGTACGTTGTCTGCATAAGCAAGCTGCAGGAAAAACATGCACACATTAATTTCAATCGTCGCCGTGTCATAGCTTCAGAACATGGTGTAGGAACTGTCATTAGGTGGCACATATCAATTTTGAATTGTTCAATGCTTTATATTAGGTACCGTACCTTGTTTTTCTTCCGGCATATTCGCCTCTTGGATATATGTACGCCTATTCCAAGTCTCAAAAGGAATGCAGCTGCCGATAGAATCAGGGTGATATTATTCAAGTAGACAGGGCTTAATATTCTCGTTGATCTATAATGTCTCCAGACTTCAATAGTGTCCCATAATTATCCAATGCATACGTAATTATTGCTACTGAGCAATTATTATAAATCCATCAGATCTGAATCAGGCAATATATGCGCATACAGATGTATCAAATCACTATAAGATATGCCTAGCTCAAGTGTAGGCCCTCATGATGTCTACACCTCTGGCCTGTGACAGTATATCGATCTGCTGATACAGGATTGATCGCGGCTTAGATGAAGACGGTAATACTAGTATATGTTGCCCAGTGATCCTGTACCACGGTCTACCATAGTGTGTGTTGTTGATGCATATGTTCCTTTGGGATCAAGAATCCTTATTAGATACACTATACGTGTAGTACTTACATGACGTCATCTATACGACCACGACTGACTGTGTTAGTGGTCTAACATGCTGAACACACGATGAATACAAAGTGTAACACTGCCAAATTCACATTTTCTTCAGCCTCAGGTTACTTATATTGATTGAGCAAGTACGTAACTTGAAGTAGGCCTATCTAGCAACATAATACTATTAGATGTATCCAGGAGAGAATTATAGTATTGTTTTTTAGTATTGTTTTTAGACTTACCCAACAACTATTCAATTCACATTGATTATCTCGATCACAATTTAATAATTTCATCTGGGTCAGGTAGATGTTATTTATATTTTATATTACAGGATACTGTAGGCGCTAAGTACGTGTCATATCTTCTTCAGCAGTGGTAGCAGGTGTCGTGGAATACACGGACGGAGGGAGAGCGAAAAAATACACATGATTATCGACATCAGATGTGGAGCCGCCTTACGGGGGGTGGGACAGGCCAGAGCCGGGGTGTTCACGGCCAACGCCCGTAGAGCCAGGGAGATATCCTGCAGACTCTGGATATCCGAGGCTCGGTTTTGGGGAGTTTCAACGAACACAAAAGCTGAGAGGACGATGGGTGGCTCACATTCGGCACCAAATCGAAGTCGGAGTCAGCTCGGAGGCAGGTAAGTTGGAGTTGTTGGCTCCCTGTTGGAGTCAAGTCGGAGTGATACTCTGGGTCAGAGACGAAGGCTCTCAGTCAGAGTCAAATTGGTATCGGGTACTTCATGTCGGAGTCAATGGTTCCGGTTCGGAGTCGAGGGCTCTGGGTCAGAATCGGCTACTCCAAGTCAGAGTCAGGTCGGAGTCTAAAGGTCCCCAGAGCGTAGATGGAGCCATGGGAGAGTGGCTGAGGTACCATGATGGTGCAACCGAACTGTGGGGTTCTAGGTGGGGTGCCTGTGGGTTATGGGGCCCGAAAAGAGACATATTCAGAGTGGCAGGTATTGACCGACCGACAAGGAAAGCAGGTGGCGATCCAGGAGTCGAGGCGAATGGCTGGACCCACGACGACATCGGGGAGAGTCAGAATCCCGAGAAACATCAGCTCTGAGGGAAAGTGAGAGACGGTCGGAGGAAGAGTAGATCTGGTTGGCAGAGGAACGGGCCGTGATAAGGGAACAGCTGAAGGCATTCCCAGCTACTAGTTCTACTGACCCAGACAAGTCGGGGGAGGGGGGGGGGGGGGTAGGGGGAAATACGGGATCCCAGAGTATGGCACATATCATTTCTCAGCCTGATGCTATAAACCATTCGGATGAAGCAGCTGGCCCAGTTGCTGGAGAGAGCTCAGAGCCTAACCAGAGGTTGGCAAAGGAAGTCTGACAGAGGGCAAGAAGGAAAAGGGCGGAACACCCATTATGGAGGAGCGGGAGGGGCAAAACGTGGAAGTCGTATGCCTGCATTCAAGAAGCAAACGGCAGTCGGATGAAACAGCTGGCCCAGTTGTTGGACAGGGCGCAGAGCATAACCAGAGGCTGGCAAAGGAAGTCCGGCAGAGAGCCAGATGGAAAAGAGAGGAACCCCTAAGTCGTATGCTGGAGATGCCAAGGGTGGGGTCACTTCAGTTGGGAATGTACTATGCCTCGTAATAGGGGTATGGGCAAAAAGAACACTAATAGTCAGCTGAAGGTGCCGGCTGGAGGAGCGGACCAGACGACGAGGGGTCAACGTCCTATGCTGGCCATGGTAGGCACCTGCAATGATGACCCCCAAAGCAGGAAGCCCTGGAGTAGAAGTCGGGAGTGGGGGGAAGTGACTTTAACCATCCGACGGAGGAACAGTCTCAGCAAAATATAGTTGCACCAGAACTATGCTTGTTACCGATAGCCTGGGTGGGAGAGCCATGGGATGGACTTCAGCAACTGTATGTCACTTGCTGGCTAGACTGCCAACACAAAATGCTGGTTCTTTTATATGAGCTGTTCGGTCACCATGGTGAATACCAAGGCGTTGACGGGGATAGGAAACTACAGCATACAAGATCCGAGGCCCGAAACGAGGGCCTTCAACGATGTCAGTGGGACGGAACTGGTGACATATGGATACTTACCAGGCCATGGATGGAACTGGCATTCCAAAGACTGGAGCTCTGAGTCAAAGATGAGCTGACGTTGATGCATGGGAAAGGTTGCGTGCCAGTCTTGGGAGTTGTGGTCAAGGAGGAATTGGAGCTGCAACCCTGTATGGAGGCTGTGGTCGAAGAACAGATCCAAGCTCAACCGGATGGGACAGAAGGGGGCCTGATGGAAACGGCTACGAGAGAGTGAAGCTCCTTGCAGGTGGGGAGTTGCATATCTGTGGGTCTGGGAGGCCGGGTGTATTCACCTACTCAACCCAAGACTTTGTCCACAAACTGTGGCAAGAGGGAGTGTGATTGAGCAGACTGAGACCTGTGTGGATAGCCTGGGTCCATTGGGCCCTGAGGCCCACATCAGGAAGAAGATGTGACTCTTTTGGCCTCGGGCACCTAAGTGGGGAATTTTCAACCATTGATGAAGGGCACTGGGGAGACCTCGTCAAACGAGCAATGAAAAGAGTTTCAGGAACTTATATGGAAGTACAAGGATACCTACAGGACGCTAGGCAAAACATTCTTGGTATGACATCAGATTGACACTGGGGACTTGTCACCAATTAAACAACCAATAAGGAACCCTCTCTGTCAGCAGGAGATCATAGAAACATAAGTGTAGAAAATGGTGGATGCAGGGATAGAACCAGCGAGAGTGTTCACTAATAGTGCTGGTTAGGAAGATAAATGGGATGATACGCTTCTGTGTAGACTATCGGGAGCTGAATAAAATTACATGGGCGGATGCATATCTGTTACCTCAAATTAATGACAAACCAAAGATGGCCTATACCACGAGATCTGGCCTGTACGAATTCAACGTAAGGCCCTTAGTTCTGTCCTTGACAACAGCAACCTTTGAGGGGCTGATGTATGTAGCTCCAGTGGAGGCAGTGCCTCGTCTAATAAGATGATGTCATTTGTACAGGGACCAATTTCCAGGACACGCTGACAAATCCCCAGATGGTGTTCGAACGACTACGACAGGCGAGACTGAGCTTTTCAGGAAGGAAGTAATTCTGGGAATGTGGTGTCAGAGGAAGGCATCTGGCGTCATAACTCCCCCCTCCCCCCACGAAAGATTGGGGCGGTGCGGAAATACCAGATGCAGACCTCAGTGATGGACAAACAAGCCCATCTCGGATTCACAGGATATTAC
This sequence comes from Terebella lapidaria, assembly GCA_949152475.1. Classification (NCBI taxonomy): domain Eukaryota; kingdom Metazoa; phylum Annelida; class Polychaeta; order Terebellida; family Terebellidae; genus Terebella; species Terebella lapidaria. The sequence goes on from OX424555.1 coordinate 4,242,938, forward strand.
TGCTGTTTCACTCAAAACTATTCAGCCAAGGTGGCACTGCTGTCCCAGCTCATGAAGAAGAAGACCACCTTTCACTGGGGCCGGAGCAGCAGTAGGCTTTCAAAATTCCAACAGATGGTCTCATAAGAGATCCGGTTGTGTCTTGCCCATTGAGTGATCAGCCATTCATTTTGGACACTGACGCCAGCGTGCATGGTATTGAGGAGTACTCTCCCAGACCCAAGACGGGAAGAGAAAAGTCATAGCATATGCCAATCACACACTGCGTGAGGCACAACAGAATTACTGCACCATGAAAGGGAGGCTCCTTTCTGTGGTGGCCATGATACACCACTTCCGCCATTACCTTTTGAGAGTATATTTTATGCTGAGGACAGATCATGCATCATTGGAGTGGCTGTTGAACTTTGCTGAGGATGCTGAGGACATGATTGCCCGCTGGAGTGCTCAACTAATTCCACTTTGATATCGATATAAGACCAGAATGGGACAGGAAGAGGGGGAAGACGAACCATACACAGAAATACATGCTGACGATCGTTATTGGGCAATGAAATCGGGGACATGGATGCTGTGTTGAAGAAGAAAGGCTTACGAGATGTTCAACAGGCCAAATGAAGAGAGGGACCACCAGTGTAGCCCTACGTCACAGCTAAAAAATGTTAGAGGAGCTAAGCGTAGCTGCACGAGTGAGATTGAGGGAGACTTCGCAGTCCAGAGGCTTAACTGGATCTCGGTGATTGGGTTCTCCCGTCCCCAAGAAAACGGGATGTCCTTTATCATGTCCTAGTGCCTGGATTGCGAGCAAGTGATGCTGAGGTATAAATGACAACAAGGAATCATTTAAAACGATTATGATAAATTATTAGTATATAAATATAAAACTTATATTATATAAAATTATATAAATAAAACCAATCACAATAAGAACATTCAATTAAAAGCTGTGATGTAAAAGTAAAAGTTTTTAGTCTGGATTTGAAACTCTGTGGATGGACTAGGATGAATGCCACTGGATACATGTAGGTTGTTCCATGAACTAGGCACTGACACAGCGAACGCTCGGGCACCATCTGTTTTCGTCCAATGAGTTGGGATGTAAAGAAGGTCCTGATTCGCGCGAGATAGGTTGTAAGGCACCAGTAGTTCCTTGAGGTAGGTTGTAAGGCACCAGTAGTTACTTGAGGTAGGTTGTAAGGCACCAGTAGTTACTTGAGGTAGGTTGTAAGGCACCAGTAGTTCCTTGAGGTAGGTTGTAAGGCACCAGTAGTTTCTTGAGGTAGGTTGTAAGGCACCAGTAGTTCCTTGAGGTAGGTTGTAAGGCACCAGTAGTTACTTGAGGTAGGTTGTAAGGCACCAGTAGTTCCTTGAGGTAGGTTGTAAGGCACCAGTAGTTACTTGAGGTAGGTTGTAAGGCACCAGTAGTTCCTTGAGGTAGGTTGTAAGGCACCAGTAGTTCCTTGAGGTAGGTTGTAAGGCACCAGTAGTTCCTTGAGGTAGGTTGTAAGGCACCAGTAGTTCCTTGAGGTAGCTGGGACCTCCATATGTAGACGCTTATACACGATCACCAGCAGTTTGAACTGGAGCCGGTATGGAATGGGAAGCCAGTGTAGTTTAGCCAGAATTGGCATTATGTGATCCTGTCGGGAGCTTCATGTCATCCTGGCAGCCGTATCCTATAGACATGTGAAGATCAGCAACGACGACTCTGGTAAACCATATATCAGGGAGTTTCCATAGTCCAACTTGCTGATCACAAAGGCATTGATCAGTGTCTTGGTTGAGTCCATATCCAGATATTCACTCAGAGGCCCAAATAAAGTAAATCCATTTTTGACTGATTCGTCATATGGTTGATCAACGTCATTGATTAATCCATAATGAATCCCAAAACTTCCATCATGAAAATGACCCTGGTACAGCATGAGATGAGACGACAACTCTTTTCCAAGGAGTAGGGCAGCGTAGGACCCGAGTCTATGCCACGGGACACACCTTCATCCCAGGCTGTTGACTCCACGAACCGGGAGTTCTCTGATGAGGATGTTGTCATGTCTGGTTCGGAGCGAATGATGATCTGTAGCCATGGAGATGGAGAGAACTGGGAGGAAGAGCTCTCTGATATGCAAGGACAACCCCATAGAGTTCAAGTTACTGGGAATACAGGAGTACTGGAAGTGTGTGACGGTGAGTAGGACATAAAGGATGTGAAAGGAGCATCTACCTCGAACACAGAGAGTGACTCTCAGGTTGTGGTGGTATGGCCTTTCTCGGGTGCATATGCTCCATCATCAGAACAGCTCCACCACAGGCAGAACAAACCAAACCAGTGATACACTGACGGGGGAAGATCCAAAGGGGAGGTGAGGGAACTTAGTGACATGGATTCCCAGTCGACCGAGGTATCCATGCTACAGCCAGTGGAGGGAGGGCCCAGGAGATATAGAGCAGTCGTGAATCAGCTAAAAACTGAGCTACAACAACGACGGCGAGAACGTGGAGTCACCCCCACGATGATAAATTTGGCGATAGTGGACAATATTAGGTACCATTTGTGGGAATTTGCGATGGCTGAGGTTGATGGAGTACAATATGGGATCATCCCTCTTTGAGACTGGTGGGGGACCACGGGATGGCGTGGCACCAGTGGCCCAGGAGATTTGGACAGTTTCCCTGAGTAGCACTTCTGGTGTGGTTACCAGTAGTCAGACGGTGATGACAGCTAGGAAATAGGTTGATGGAACATGGAAGTCTCAGGTCACAGTACCGGTAACTATGATCGCATCCAACAGGAGGACTGGTTGGAGCCAGTCCAGCTCATTCAGTTAACAGTACCACACAGACGGAGGGGAGAACCCAACCACGAGACGCTAAGGTGGTGACTCCCAGGGTAAGAAATAACTCTCTTAAAGCGTCCAAGTTGCCCACGGGTGTTCGCATACCCCCAGGACCATGTCAGCAATGAAGAATGTTGGGGCAGTGGACGCTAGAACCATCAGTCATTAGTCTGGATGATCCACGATGGGATATGGGGGCGCTGGAGTTCCCCACGGACTTATCTGGTGTGTGGATACAGTTTTACAGAACTTCCTGCGGCGAGCCATGGAGCTGATGCAGTGGTATGACACGGTGCAGGTGCCCTTCTGGACCGTGAAGTCTGGATGATCTGTCAATGGTTTTTACTTGTACAGCGCTTTGATGATTCTCGATAAAGCGCTATATAAATACTGGTGAATAATAATAATAATAAAGTGAAGGGACGCGACCATGGAGGCTGAACGATGAGTGAGGGAATCGGCTGGGAAAGAGATGAAATAAGGCTCCAGATGCAGGCCCTGGAGAAAGACAGAGCTCAGCTGGCAGAGCTGGGGTACCAAGCCCAGGCGGATGATCAGACGGAGATTCAACTGGCTGAGGTACAATGGAGAGATGAGGTGGCCGAAGAGGCACACTCCTACTGGAAGCAGGAGTACCTGGTGGCAGTTGCTGCTCAGGCCAGAGTCAAGGGACATGGTCCATGGGAACCCTTATGGGGATGGCGCCCAGGACCCCGGTCCCCCATGGCACACCCCAGGCCACGGGAGGGGGGGGGGGGGTATCCGAAACCGATGAGGAGGTGCTGTTTATGGAGTTCATGCAGAGGCTTAGAGGACCCACAGTTGTTGTGATGCCCGGGGTACAGACACCGGTAGCGGAAAAAAAGCAGACACCTGGAGATCGAAGTACTCGAGGCACGGAACAGCGATGTCCCAGGCTCTAGAAGACAACCCTCGGATGCGGGGCCCTCGTTACTGCCACCCCTCGTCGCCGTTGGGAACGATAAGGATGCCATGGACGTGGAGGAGCTGCCCAGCCAGGAGGAGGTGTGGAGACCGGATGAAGCAGGATGACCCTGATGAATGATGGAAGGAGGGTAACCAATGTGACAATGACACTCTGAAACTACGAGGGATGAAGTCACTCCAGCAGCATTTACATAATTTAGAACATTTAGGATATGTACATAATCCAGGCACTATTTGTTGTAACCGGACTAAAGTAGAAAGAGACTGTGAAACTTTAAGCAATTGATGAATTGATCGTCTGTGGAAATGCTTACAATTGACTAAGTCTACGGTACCGGTACATGCTTTTATATTTTAAAAATGTGCATATAGATTCTGATATAAATGTGATAATGTCCCTGTGTAGCCTAGCTTTATATCATAGACATGTACAAGTATGCTATATGATATTCACTTAATGACCAATAAAGTTTCATTATGAACCACCGAGTTCGTATTGAATACACACCGTGAACCACGATGCGCCCCTGCCCCTCACATCGAGGGCTCTGATTGGCTGCTCGATTCTTCAATGTCAATGTCAACATCAGCACGGAGTCATTGTCAAAAACAACTCTGATCTCATGTTCTGTTAAAATAGATACATTTACAACTAAACAAACGGTATATTGATGATTTAAACATAATGAATATATAGTTGCTTCTCAAAATGATGCATTCACTTTGTGTTCAAACCTTTTTCAAACCTGTCGTTGACTTGATGAATGTTCGCAAGATACTACGTAGGCCTACTTCCATAATCCATATCTGTGTGTGTGCGCACGTGTACACTCCACATGCTCGAATTCAATACGTCGTAAACTGGTGAAGCGAAACAGTTTAGATCTATAGATGGTTTCTGGTATAGAAAGTTATACAAGTATGGGCGAAAAGTGTAAATGCCAGTAATTTCATTTTATAACGATAAATATTTATTTCCATGTTAGCCATTGCTTTATCACGGTGTGTATTCAATTTTTCATTTATTACTCTTATGCATTTTGAATTGTTGATCCGTGATTGTATGTGTTTATCAGGTTGACGTGAAGCAGATATGTTGTGGAGGGTTTGCCCCAGGGTTTTCCCGAAGCCAACCTTTCTCACTTTCACATGTTCGAGGGGTGTCCAGGCAAGTGCTGCCCAGAATACGCTGGCCATTCGCAGGGAAGATGGCAGTCCGTGGGAACGACGCGCTCCGCTTGCCCCCTCACACGTCAAACAGCTCGTCAAACAGGGTGTCAACGTTCTCGTTCAACCCTCCAATAGGCGCGCCTATCCCATGAAGGTGTGTTCCTGACTCAAAATATTCAACAGGGTCCAAAAGATACAGGTTTTGAGCAATTCAGTTTTGAAATCTACTTTTCAAAATTGTATTGTTCATCTATACAGACTTGAAATTTATTCATCTGCCTCTTGTGTTACACCAGTGTAATGTTGTTATATTGATGCATGATGTTTTCCATCCTATAGGAGTACGCTAACGCCGGTGCTGTGATCAAAGAGGACCTGACGGACGCGTCGCTGATCCTCGGAGTCAAGCAGGTTCCAGAGGACGCTCTCATCCCGCAGAAAACCTACGTCTTCTTCTCACACACAATCAAGGCACAGGAGGCCAACATGCCACTCCTAGATGCGCTTTTAGAAAAAGTGTGTGCTCAACATTCCAGATCCATGAATTCTATTCAGTTTTGAATGACCAATTGACCATTAAGTGGTGATCGCATTATGATGGTCAACAAGGTCAAATTAGAAAATATTAATGATAAATTTTATCAAATGTGTATATATCCATACTTTTACTTATATAATAAAAATAAAAAGTTTGTTTATCATAGAGATAAACTTGTATAATAAATACTGGTTTCAAATGAATTAGTACTTCCTGATTGTTGACAAATGTTCTAGTACATGTAATTCTATTGTGGTGTTTCCAATGAACATAATGTGGTTTGACCATTATGATATTTGTTCATGTTGTATACATTATGATGATTAGTTTTCGACCTACACTCTGACAGAAAGTGCGACTAATTGACTATGAGAAGATGGAGGATGCGAGCGGACGTCGACTGGTAGCGTTTGGGAAATATGCGGGCGTTGCGGGGATGATTAATATTCTCCATGGTGTGGGGCTGCGGCTTCTAGCCCTCGGACACCACACTCCATTCATGGTGAGCTGGGGGAAGATCATTTGAGAGCTGTCTACTATTGAAGATCTCATGACTGAGTACTCATTGTGTATAAAAGCTACTTTAGCAGTGTAGTGAGTGTCAATCTACGTACATGTATGATATTGCCAACAGCACATCGGCCCCGCACACAACTACAGAAATGTCGGTATGGCTCAACAAAGTATCAGAGACGCAGGTTATGATATTTCACTGGATATGATGCCCAAGTCCATTGGTCCTATCGTCTTTGTATTCACCGGGGCAGGCAATGTGTCACAGGTGACATACAGTTCTTGCTTACAGTTTGTTCAGAGTAATGAGATTTACCCTAAATACTAGTAGCTTTGAGGCATGAATAAGTTGGATAAATTCATGTCTACTTGGTTTTCAACGATAAAACCTTCCTGCTCAATTAATATTGAAGTCAAGATTCATCTGTTTTTGGGTATTCATACTTCACTGTTTCCATGTGTAGGGTGCCCAGGAGATTCTGCAGTCTCTGCCCCATGAGTATGTCAGCATCGAAAACCTGCCCAAAGTCTCCCAACATGGCGGTAGGCATAGCTTGATGGAGTTATGCAATTGAAACAATACAATGGGAAATTTAAACTGCTTTTCACGTGGGCTTGTTGTCATTATTTGCGATTATGACACATAAATGGAATGAAAAACTTGCCATGCTGTTCTCTGTGATGTTTTACTTCAAAATGTGCTTGAAATGAATTCAGTTTGTTACTACATCTTTAAATATTTTGGTATGATTTTTGAAGCCACCAACAAAGTTTACGCCTGTGTTGTTGATATGGAAGACAATCTGGTGCGCAAAGACGGTGGGGAATTTAATTTCAATGATTACATCAACAACCCGGAAAAATATGCCTCAACATTTAGCGTCAAGGTTTGTAATTTTCCTGATTACATGAATATATTCAAGTCTCAGTTATAAAACTGAAACCTGATATACCGGTACATAGTTAAATGTGTATTCTGATGATAAAATCCGATGAAAATCTGTCTGTCTTTCCATATCGTAGGTGGCGCCATATGCTTCGGTGATTGTCAATGGTATATTTTACGCCCCGGGTGCACCTCGCCTAATCACAATCCCTGACGCTAAGCGGTTGCTGCAGCCCTCCAAGACACCTTGGATCCCGCAATCGGAGGGCTGTCCGCAGCTGCCACATCGGCTTCTCGCTATCTGCGACATCTCCGCTGATCCTGGGGGCTCCATAGAGTTCATGCGAGAGTGCACCACCATCAATAAACCCTTCGTCCTGTATGACGCTGAGCAAAACGTTGACTCCGAAAGGTTTGTAACCTAATATTTCAGGTGTTATCGGCAGAATAATTGAGGTCAGAGTTCCAAAAAGTATTCATGCTTATAAACAGTGAATTAGTTATCCAGTAAAATGATTGCATAAAGATTTTTTTGGGATTCTGATCTTGTTTTCAGCATCTAATTCTTCTAACGGTTTAGACCAGTTTGTTTCTATTGTGTACACTTGTTTGCCATCACTTAATCTATTTGTGTTATCATTCTCATGAAAACCAAATTCTTAGATACCTGGAGTCCTAAAAGTTATGTATAACAGGTTTTTTTTAATGAAAATTTCAACAATTTCCTTCACCACAGGGTACTAGGGTAACTAGTCTGTCTGACCTGTTATATTTGATGTTGGATATATTTCTTTGTGGTTATTTTTTGTGCATATTAGGAACAAAACCATCTGATATGCATGAATGCATCCCCCTAGTGCAACACACAGTACTAACGAATTCATTTTGATTCAATAAATACACTAATTTGTTTGATAAACACTAAGCAACAATACGGCAGTTTTGATGAAGCGATCGTTGCTGGATTTTGTTCCTTTCCTGCATGAAAATCAGTGAAAACAAAATCAGCAGTAAAACATGCTTTAATTTGAGAATCTTTTCAAGCTCTAGTTATGAATAGCCAGTACGAAAGTACTCAAGTATATTGTTTAGGCCTGTTTTCCTGTTCATGTTACTATATCTTGTTACTACATTCCCTTGACAGTTTTGCCGGTGAAGGCGTACTAATCTGTTCTGTAGACAACATGCCTGCTCAGATACCAAACGAGGCAACAAACTTCTTCGGGACTATGTTGATGCCTCATATCTCTGACATGGTAAATAATATGTACAAAATTCGCATCCCAAAACACATCCCAACTCCATCGTACATACAACTTATTGTGCTACTTTTCTGAAAACACTTTTTCAGCTGTCGTCAGATGCCACGAAGCCCTTCGGTGACTGGAATACGAGTGATGTTGTGAAAAATGTTAGTAGGCCTACATGTATGATCTGACAAGTGCAAAAATTCAGCCTGGACCGGTATATTTGTACACAACTATGCAATAATATTGGTTCCTGTCAATAGTTTGTTAATTTCAAGTCGAGTAGTCGATCATGGTATTGTAAGTTCACATTCAGTTTGGATGTTTCAGGCCACAATAACTTCAAATGGTCAACTTACACCAAACTTTGAATACATCAGTGATTTAAGACAGAAAAACAGGTCAGTGTTGTATCTTTTATAAATATTAGCCTTTTCTTTGTCAAATTTTGAATAGCACATGTTTTCATTACCCGAAGGCATATATCATGCTGATCATGATCGAAACTACAGTATAAGCATCAATAGCTCTGTGAAACAATCCAAGAAGCCATTGTGTTGAAATTGTTTCACCAATAAGGCGTTGTTGTTTAACTGTGCAGGGAGTCGCGGACTGCGATGTTACAAGCTCAGACGGCGGAGAAGAAGGTTCTAATCCTTGGAGCCGGCTACGTCTCGGCTCCCGTGGTCGACTACATCAGCCGGAACCCGAGAGTTCAGGTCACCGTCGGTCAGTGTACACCGGGTCACACCACCAGCCTGAATAATGAAGAACTGAAAGTTAATTCAACATTCTCTTGACTTGAACACACAAATTATTTTGTGTTGTGCTATCATACTGCAGCTGCGGCTATAAAAGAAGAAATTGACAAGTTGGCAGCCAACTACCCAAACACGAATCCTGTACTGTTAGACATCCACCGTAGTCAAGACGAGCTCAGCCAGCTGATTCAGAGTCATGACCTGGTCGTCAGGTACAACAGATTGACTGTGATTAGCATCTAGACTTCACATTCAGTGATAGTCTTTACCAGTCGTATAGACTAAGAGTTGAAGTGATTCAATTGAATAGGTATTCTGTGTGATTTTCAGTTTATTGCCGTATGTACTTCACCCAGAGATTGCAAAGTTGTGCATCAAACACAAGAGGAACTTGGTGACTGCGAGCTACAAATCTGATGCCATGAACGACCTCCATCAGCAGTAAGTTAGAGAATAATCAGAAAAGATTAGGATGGAAATGTCAGCAATTCTTTCTTCAAAATTTTATTCAATATAAAACCTGTGAAATAAGACTCCCTGTTTAGATAAGACTTTTTGTCTAAAAAAAATTCCTTTTCAAAAAGTCTTTCAGTGACCAATATTGACCAGATTCAGTTATGTTGTGTATTCTTGAATGGAAAAAAGAGTGGGTTTACATCATGCTTGCTCGAGTGTTTTGAGATTCAACGTACAGATCCCTGTACATGGCAGGGCTGTGGATGCTGGTATTGTGATCATGAACGAGGTTGGAGTGGATCCGGGGATCGACCACATGTTGGCGATGGAGTGTTTCGACGAGATCCATGACCACGGCGGGAAGGTCACCTCTTTTGTGTCATACTGTGGGGGCCTACCGGCTCCAGAAGACTCCGACAACCCTCTCAGATACAAGTTCAGGTCTGACAAACGATGACATGTCGAAGTTTTTCTGCAACACTAGTATCATGCGGCCATCTTCTGTATGTACTATATGATTGATGCTCCTATCTAGGATTTGTCAAATCTATTTGAAAACACGTTTTGTAGTTGCATAATAAATGCAATTTATAGTTGTCATGAATAGTGAGCTGATGTTTTATTTGCTTGGCCTCCACAGCTGGAGCCCTCGTGGGGTTCTGTTCAATGTTGTCAGCGGTGCAAAATTCCTGAGAAATGGGGAGGTAAATGCATTTGAAATCGACAGTACATACACACACACACAAACAAATGATACCTGGTTGTATGGCCACTAAAGTATTGTTGTTATAATGTATAGATATTTACTCATCACCCAGATTCACCAGATCCCAGAAGGTGGAGCTCTGATGGATGCGTTGGAGCCCATCAACTTTCTGCCGGGGTTCAAGCTCGAGGGTTTGCCCAATAGAGACTCGACAGTCTACGCTAAACTCTATGGTATCGAGAGCGCACACACGGTGATTCGCGGGACCCTGCGATATAAGGTGTGCTCACATTTCAATACTCCAGTCTCCATGTGTATAATAAATGAGGTATTGCATCATATATTTTGGGGTGTACACATACAAACATCACAATGATGTTTTATGTTCTGCTACATGTATTACAATAATTGAGTCATTTGCATTACTACATGTAAGCCTTGCTCGAGAGAGTCAGGAGATGGAGTAGTTCCAGTTCTGCAGCTGTATCAGTGCAGTACCATATGTGTGTACGAGTCAGGAGATGGATTAGTTCCAGTTCTGCAGCTGTATCAGTGCAGTACCATATGTGTGTACTATCCAACCTTGTGTATAAACCGAGGGTAATTCTGAGGAGAAATCCAATGGAAAGTGGGCAACTCTTGCGTAATAAATGGATCGTAGAGGCGTATGTCAACGCGTGGAAAATGATCGTTATTATACTTTCTCAGTTTCCACAATCCTGGGCCTGGTATTCTCGTAAGTTTTGTAAGTGCATTCGATTCCTTGCAGGGATTCTGTGAAGCGATGAAAAGTCTCTTGAAGCTTGGATTGATCGACGAGACGCAGCATCCATGGTTACATCCAGACGGGCCAGATATCACTTGGGTCAGTCGTAAACATTTGAATCAGTTTTGAGAATATTGGATGGGAATTGAAGATGCTAATCTTGTATTGATCGAAACAGTCATTAACTTGTATGATATATGAAGGTGACTGATGATAAGATTCTGTTCCAGAGACAACTGTTGGCACAGATGACAGGTGCCCAGGCTGACATTCTTGTCGGGTCTCTCAAAGATCACCTGCAGAAAGTGATGGGCAACGGAAGCAGTGACCTCTCCAACATTGAAATGTGAGTCAGCCCTTCCAATAAATTATCATTGTGGGTAAGTTAATAAAATGTCACAAGTCTTGTGTTTATTATAGATGTAGGTTCATGTACATGTGATCAATCCTGATGCCAAACAAATTGAAACTCATCATTTACAAATCATGGGTTTATTACAGAGGTATAAAATCATGTAAAAGATACTGGTTTCAAATGAGTTCGAACTTGCTAGTTACGATTCATGTGTTATTATAGAGGTAGGTATGTGAAAAATGCTGGTTTCTTGAAACTGCATGTTTGTTTGACAGACTTGGCCTGATTGGGGATGAGTTGGTGGACAAGAAAGGCTCACCATTGGACACATTGAGCAACTATCTCGCCAAGCGGCTGAACTTCGGTATGCAGAACAATTCTGGAAGGAAGTGTTTTGTAAAGTCATAGAGCAATTTGTATTTTCCCAGGATTCACTTAGAGTATCAAAGATGCTTGTCATGCAACATTACACCTTGTTTGTTTCTGAGAAATTGAAGTCATTCTTGTCTGACAGCATCAGGGGAGCGAGATCTGATTATCCTGCGCCACGATGTCGGCGTAGAGTGGCCTGACAGGTCGTCAGAGACCAAACACATCAATCTTGTGGTTTATGGCGACCCACGTGGATACTCAGCCATGGCAGCAACAGTCGGCTTCCCGACAGGAATCGCCTCCCAGATGATACTGGATGGTTGGTGCTCAACTTTCTCAACTCAGCTCATTCTATTGCCTCATTCATTTGGGGATTATAAAGTAGCTTATATTTGATTTTATTTCAAGTTTTATTGAGCTTATATCACTGTAGCATTTAATGAAATCAATACTTGATTCAAACACAATGATATTCACTTGTCTGTTGAAGGGGAGATCCAGGGCTCAGGTTTGCTGCTTCCCTTCTCAAAAGAAATCTACCGACCGATGTTGAAGCGACTTGAGAAAGAAAACATCGTTGCCAAGGAGTTCACCACCGAGGGTGATGCGGCCCTCGAAAAGGAAAATATTAGATACTGATATCCGGGATGTTTGTCTGAGCGATCATAGTTTTAAAGTTCAGTCAACACTGGTGCAGTGGCTCCATAGTTATAGTGTTGTGTGGAGTGTTGTTTTGCCTATGATAGTAATTTAGGTACAAAAAAAACTCATACAGTTCCATATGATCTAGCAGTTTGGTTTTGCTGATATACCCACGCGGTCGTCAGCGACTGGATAGAGTCTTGTTCCAAACATGTTTCAAATAATCGTGTTCTGGAGATATCATTATTATTGCATGATGATATATTATTCCATGTCCTGTTGCTGAGTTAAGCTGTTTCAGACCATACAGTACGCGTACACTACAGCAAGGTGCTTAATAAAAGGTAATGTGATATTCAGAGACCGAGAGTGCTCAGAAATGTTGATTATGCGTGTGTTGTTTTTGAATGCCATATGATTCAAATATCAAAGATCTGTCCTATCAAAAGTTTAAAAATGTTAGAATATATCTTTTTGCTGGATATTTTATCACCTTTGTAAAAGTGTGCTCCACTCTACATGTACATGTATCTCATTGACAATGTATCTCATTGACACTTTGTTCTGTTTTTACCTCACCCTTATCGTATTTACATTTCTATGCTTACTCCGCAGGTGATATGCATTTAATGCTTGTTCTTTCAAGAATCTCCCAATTACACTTTATTATTGTGAATATACAGAAATTCAAAAGTTTACCTGTCTTTTGAGATCTTGTTTTTATCATGTCACTCTTTCCCTGATAACCCTTGATGCAATATTAATACATCGAGTGTAATATAGGGTGCTAGACCTCTCAAGTATACAGATATTCGTTGAATTGTACATTTTATATGGACATGCTGTACATAATGTAGTATATTATACCTCATGCAAGAATTAGGCTCTGTGATTGGCCAATACACATGAAGTAATACGCTCTGCTGGAGCCGACCACAATAAATGATATACTATCTGGTTGGTAATTTGATATTCTAACCGCCCGCATCATTCGTCAATGCTGTTTTATCAAAACACACATTCGGTATAATATAATAAATACAATCCTGTATGTATATTGGTACCGCGGATTATTCCACTCGTGAGACATTACCACCCTCAGCTAATGCCTCGGGCAGCAATCTCTCCATCGGGGAATAATCCGCTGTACCAATATACATACAGGGTAGTATTTATATAATATTGTATGGGTAAATAGATACAGAATCTGTGGTGATTACCAAATAATCAACTACCGGTAATCAAAAATGGCATATTGTGTAACAGTGATTGCATCTGTTGTCAGGTGTTGTGAAGACTTGTGTGGAAAATTATGTTCCAATTTTTGCTAGGTTACCTATTTATATGAACCAGGACAAGTTTATACTTCATAGATTTGGAAATGTACATGATCTTCAGCAACAATAAATGTGTTTTGCTGTAACTTCGAAAATTACAGCTTCCAATATATGAATTACATATATGTCATGTCAAGTGTCTGTTAGACAGAATTGGTGATAGTCATTTTGATATGTACCAGTATGAAAATTATATTGATATCAATCAATAAATTCTTATACAAATAGACATACTGATTTTTTTGTACAATGATGGTTGAACGTGGCTCATTTCAGATGCCGGTAACTTATACTGTGTACTGGTGCGGGACTCCCTCCATATGTAAACGTAAATGTAACAATACAAACATAAATTGAAGTTTTGTTTCTCCAACTTCTGACAAATGTTAGTATGAAAGAACATGTCACTGATAAACCCGTAATATAGTTTTTTCAATGTCTGTATCTGCAGTATTCATGTAATACACATCATTCAGTGAGTGTCATGTAAAGTCATGAGTATTACACGTTTTTCATGACAAAATTGCGGCCTGTGAGTGCCCGGTAGCAAGCAATACATACATTTTCACTAATTTTATCATTTTGAAATGCCGGATTTGGGTTTGCACGGAATTTTATATGCGTATTAATGATTGTCGTTGAGAGTTTACAATAAAGAAATAAGTTAGTGTAGTGAAAACTTCGGTTGCACAATATCTGTCAGTTTTGATTTGACAGCTGCTCCCACCAGTTTTGGGGGTGAAAATGGTATGTATCAGCATAAATGTAGATAGAATGTGAGGTATATAATAGTGATGGCATGCACTTCATATGTGCATCTGTCCCAGTCGTTTGCGACAGTGGTGCCCCGACACTGCTCGGGTCTACGAGACTGTCCGCCAGTTCGTGGGCCAGACAGTAAACCATCGACGAGATGGCCAGGAGCCCATGCCGCCTGATTCAGAGTTGGCCAGTCTGCCAGTACCCCAGGCCCTCCTGGACTTGGGGTTTTCAGGGATTAGGGCTCTGGCGCGTGCAAGGGAGGATTCCCCCTTGGATCAATCTTAGCAAGGCACCCTCACTCATGCCGCAGAATACCTCGTTGCAGAGATGGACTGCTCTCTGGAGAGGCTACTCCGGTACCGAGCTGAGACTTTACGGGTTGCGTGCAACCTTGCACACAACCAGAGGATGATGGAAGGGACTCGGCACAGCCTTTAGAGCTACTGCACCTGCTCCTGCCTGAGAGCAGCAGGCCTTCCTTGAAGGAATGGCCGTTGTCCCTGTGGAGGTAGAAGCGGAGTTGCAGCAACTGCGGGCTGAGAATGAGGAGCTCCAGCATCGGTTGCACGAGGCCGAGCTCGCTCAGACTCACCTACGTGAGGGCGTCGATGACCCTATGTCGTCCACTCTCGGTTGAGTAGATGCTAACTGCTCAGACGTGGCTCTAGAGCTGGTGCTTCACCCCATTTTAGTCCGTGAATGAGGAGAGCACACAGGCGGAGGCAACGCGTCCAGGACAGGATGGACATGTTCAAGGTGGTAGCGCACTGAACAGAGACAGAGTCGGCCGAGCGACCCCTGCAGCCGGAGAGCCAGAGTCAGCTGAGCGACTCCTGCAGCCGGAGAGCCAGAGTCAGCTAAGCGATCCCTGCAACCGGAGAGCCAGAGTCACCCGAGTGACCCCTGCAGCTGGAGAGCCAGAGTCAGCTGAGCGACCTCTGCAGCCAGAGAACCAGAATCAGCCGAATGACCCCTACAGACGGATAGCCAGAGTCAGCCGAGCGATCCCTGCAGACGGATAGCCAGAGTCAACCGAGCGACCCCTACAGACGGATAGCCAGAGTCAGCCGAGCGATCCCTGCAGACGGATAGCCAGAGTCAACCGAGCGACCCCTGCAGCCGGAGAGCCAGAGTCAGCCGAGCGACCCCTGCAGCCGGAGAACCAGAGTCAGCTGAGCGCCCCTGCAGCCGGGGAGCCATAGTCAGTCGAGCGCCCCTGCAGCCGGAGAGCCAGAGTCAGCCGAGCGACCCCTGCAGCCAGAGAGCCAGAGTCAGCCGAGCGACTCATGCAGATGGAAGCGAGCTGAAGAGTGAAGGAGTGAATTTCGACACAACGAACAGCTAATACTACAAAAATCGACACCTAAAACCGTTACAATACATTAGGTAGGGAAGTAACAATGAGGGTATGAATATACTCAAGAGTTCTGGAGTTGAGAAAAGGTCGCGTTTTTTTATATCATACGACTGACTTTTGATTGAACTGATTTTATTTGTTCTTTCGAACTCGATTGGTCATCGATTATTACACCAACAAATTCTGTATTTTTCACATGGTTGTCAATTTTAATATTGAGGTTGTCAAGTTGTTTATTGCCAAATATCATATAATTTGGTTTAGTAACATCTAGTGACTTATTTTGAACCACTGTTTTAATTTCAACAGTTCAGTGTTCATATTTTGTTGTAATTCGTGTTTATTTTGATGTGAATAGAAAATATTTTGGTATCATCTACAAATAAAATATATTTACACATTTTCGAAATATTACACTCATCATTTATATATAATATGAATAACTTTGGCCATAATATTGATCCCTGTGGAACTCCACATGTAGATGTCATCTGTTCAGAAGAACAATCTTCAACATTCACAATTTGATTTCTATAAATAATATATAGCTACGAAACCAGCCATTAACCGGACCTTTAATACAATAGTTTTCAAGCTTTCAAAAAAAATAGAACGTTGGTCAACGTTGATTGAATGCCGAACACACCTGAACTCAATTTTCAACACGTTCAAATTTGTCGTGAGTCTCTGGCCAAGATGGAGAGTATATCGTTATAGTGTGACCGTGGCTTAACATGCATGATAACACTTGACTGCGCTGTGGGATATTCCAAGTTAAAATGTACGTTGTCGGAAATCCCAATGGGTATTTTCCCAAAATTGCTTTTCCGGGGGGAAATTTGCTCTTTGAAGTTGTCACTGACATTATTTGCGGTTGACTGTAATATACCAGGTAGGAATTTACTCAAAGGTTACAGTATTATTACCAGATTACTGCGGACCAGTGAAATATGAATGCTGTAAACAAACTTCGAACGTAAGTGGTGTTGTTTATTGAACATGTCCATGGTGGTAGTGACTATAAGTAAACATGGATCTACTCGTAGTCCAGTCCAAGCGACGCGGAGCCGCTTGGACTGCTCGTAGTCATACTCAGTCTCATAGGAGAAGGAAATGGATCTAGGCTAGCCATGGGTCTAGCCTACTGGAGAGTCAAAGGGATACAGGTGATATAAGGCCACCAAAGTGATCAGGCCGCCATTGAGAATTATGTAACTGTGGGTTATTGAAGGGGCACTATATGGGATTCTGTTTTTAGGGGATTACCAAGATTTTTCTCCCGACGCTTCTATTTATAGAACAAAATGTCAGATGACGTTTTTGATCTAGGATATCTGCCGAGCCGACCTGTGCTGATCTGACAATTGGCTCGGCAGAGATCCTGGGACAAAAACGTAATCTGACCTATTGTTCTATAAATAAAACAGCGTCGGTCGACAAATCTGGAAATCCCCTAAAAACGGAATCCCATATAGTGCCCCTTTAAGTGATGAATGACGAGTGTTAGAACATTAGGGTATAGTATACTAATACTATGTTCACACCTAATAGCGCTTTGTCCACGAAAGTGATTTTATGTATAATGACATACCACACATCACAGGTGATACAAGATTGGAGCTGATGTGTAACGTCCACCGTCCATACTCACAAGAAACCACAATGTGAATTTCAGCAAGATGGGGCAAATATTATGTCAGATATGAAATGATTGAATGAAAAAAATGGATAATGTATTGGGTGTGGCTGCAAGATCCTGGTTGAAATCAGTACGGTACCTGTAGCTCAACTAGTAAAATCAAACGTCTACACACAATGAATAATTCAGGTATTTACGTTTTGACATTTATGCCCACCTGGAAGCATAGCGCTATGATAGCGCTATTAGGTATAAATGCTCCACCAATGTGAAAGCGCTATTTCAGCGCTATGGTGGCCTGGTGTGAACGCAGTATAATATTCGGTCTGATCACTTTGTCGGCCTTATGCTTATCGTGTGGTCCAATACAACTCTGGTTTGGGCTCCTGTGACAGTGTACGGTATTGGTCCTATTCGCAGATCCACGTACCGTACTAGCCTACAGCTGCCCCAAGTCAATACGTTAGAACAGTTTTCAGTGATCTTTTATGAATGATCAATCAGAATGAGGCTAGAATTTTAATCGTTATAAAAAACATTGTCCTTGATTGTATCGGGATGCTAGTTATGTTGATGTGTATTGTACTGCAAGACTACAGTAATGTGTTGTGTTACTTCCTCTAGCACAGAATGAGAAGATAATGAGTGTTGAGTGTTGATTGCCACACACACCCACTAGAACACAGACTTCTTGTGGTAATGGCCTCATACCTGAGCACAAGGAAGAGTGACCAGAGCCCGAGCCCGCCCCGTGCCAAGTCTGCCAACGGGGAAGCTGCCGACTTCTCCCTGCTGCCGCGCCCTGCAGTCATGCCGATCCTGCACACAGACGCGTCCTTCGGCTCGGACCTCTCGCCGGAAGAGGCAGTGCTCCGCTTGCAGGATCTCATGCGCGAGAATCATGAGCTGAAGGGTGAGAGATTCTCTATCATGTTTGCAAAACTTGTCCGTCGTAGCTTGTGCTGTCTGCCCTTTATTATTCAACCTGTCCACTGAAAATATATATCCGTGTGGTACCTTTATAATCCTATTGAATACAGCAGAACAAGTTACCTGGGCTAAAATGTTTTGCATAGCTTGAGTTTGTTGAGAGAAATGTGTGAATGATTTGCTTCGTTTTCATTCAGTTTTGTGTTCTGACAGTGTATACATTATGTATATTCAGTAATTGGTTTGTTTCGGCAGTGACAGTACGAGACAACAATGATATGATGAAACGAGTTCAGGCTGTGCTCTTAGACATGAAGACAAACTGGGATCGAGAGAAAGAAGAAGGCATGCGGAAGTTCGAACAGGCTCGTTCTGTTGTGAAAGCGCTCCGTAAAGACGTGGAAGTGAAGAAAGCCAAGATAGAGGCACTGGAGGATAAGTGTAAAAAGGTAGCGCATATTTACTGGTACATAAAACTTGCCAAATTTGTGAAAAACGTAATGAGACATAATGAAAAATATCCAGTGATATACAATTTATATTGTGTCAGCAGAGTCAAGGATCCTCCGTTCCCTCATCTCTGGAGTCGTTGAGTCGCGAGATGGACCAGTACAGAAACAGTGTACGATGTCTGAAAAAGGAACAAGACGTCCAGAACCGCGAGGTGGAGAATCTGCGACTGAAGATGGAGCGGTCACAGCAGCAGCGAGACGAGGCAGCGGGGGAGGTCGCACGATTGAAGGAACAGCTCAGGGAGAAAACTGAGCAAATGGAGAGTCTCGATGGGAAGATGTCCGAGCTCGTTAAGTTCAACAAGAAACTGTCAGGAGAGAAACAGGAACTCCAGACTCAGTTGAACCAACAAAAACAGAGCCCTGTGGCACCATCTCGTGACTCCCAGACGAACAGCCGAGAGTCGTTTGTCGTCGTGGAGGATACACAAGAAGACATGCGGAAACAAACTATGCAAAAACAGGCGCTGAGCGATCTCGAGAGTGAGGCAGAGAAACGGTCAATTGCCAAGTACAACCTGGAACATGCCAGCGAGAAACTTCAGAGGGAAGCCGAGCTACCATCGCCAGAAATCTTCTCTCTACTACAGAGTGAACGCTCCAAAGTTTCAGAGCTCACTACAAAGATTAACGAGCTCTCAGAAGCGGTGCGTATTGAGATCGCAAGTTAAGCCTTTTCGTACTGTAATATACCACAGTAAACTGAAATACAAAGAAGCAACTAAAATCTTTGAACATGTCCCGTAACCTGAGAGGTATTTTCACTATTTGACAGCTGAAAACCAGTGCACAAGAGCTGCAGATCAAGGATGAGAGTTTGACTCACTTGCGGTGTTCCCTGGACGACCAGATGAAGCTGCTTCAGACAGAACATGAAGAGAGGCAGGAGGAGCTGAAACGGGAGGTGGACAGCATGACCCGGCAAATACACGAATCCACAACGATACAGGTATGGACAGGGATGGGTCGAAATGGAGATGTATAACAACAGAGATATAATGATGGAGATTTATAATGACAGAAATGTACAAGATGTTTGCCAGTACCAACAAATATGTACAGTGTGTACAGTGATGTGTACAGCAGCGATATATAATGACAGAGATGTATATTGTTTGACAGAGATGTATGAAACACATCAGTTAGGTGTATATGGATAACACAGAGTCCCAAGTATTTCATTGGTATCAAGATTATTTCTATGGTCCTGACAGAGTGCGAGTCAAGTGGACAGTATTGGGAACATGAAGGCACAAGTTGTATCACTGCTCCATGAAGTCGAAGAGAGTAACAGACGCTTAGACATCAGTAATTCTAAAGCTCGACGCTTCCAACAAAGGTAAGTCACAATCTCCCAGGGTACTTAACGTGACCTCGAGTCTTAATGAATCTACATGTATATCCGTTCAGAGTAAAACAAGGAAAAACCTCATTTCACAATGTCACACTGTTTCAATATTGTTGTGATAAAAAGATAGAATAAGTGATAAACTAATATTTCACCTCCTGTGGTGTGTGCAATGAGTACAGTTTACTGTTTTACATTTGAAGGTGCGATGAGTTGGAGCGACAGAACCGAGAGCTGCACGAAGAGCAGGACACGCAGCGCTCGAAGGACGACAGACTGATTGAGGCTCTGCGTATGGCCGTCGCCACGACTGAGGCGTCACTCGCCACACAGAAAGAGAAGAACGAACATCAAATGTATGTCACTTCTACACGGGGGATCCTTGTTCGTTAATTAAAGTTTGTTGTGTCATCTACATAAGATTCTGGCTGAAAATGAAATGAGAAAATGAAAAATTTGCAAACTGCAAACTTCGATCTGGCTCCAATTTTGTCATCTGTAATGCAGTTTTGGTTTAGTTTATATTGTTCTATATGTACTAAACTAAACTTTAAAAAAACCCATATGATTCTGGCTGAAAATGAAATGAGAAAATGAAAAAATTGTTCCTTGGGCTTTTCTGAATTAAGATATATTCTACCCATACATTAGTTCTAGGATGTTGAATGTGTTTCACTTGTTACAGTTCCCAGATACAAGACTATGCAATAGAGGTTCAGGATCTGAAGAAAGAATGTAGCTCTCTCAGATACCAATTGGATGATTACAAGAGAAAGGTAATTCCTTCAGCAGTTTAACTCAGAACATGCATACCTTCGAAAATTTCTGACACATGTATATTTCTATCCCCCAGTCATGTTCAAATAATTTAGAACCACAAACTTCTCAAATAAATGCTAAAATGATTGTGATTAAACCTGACGCACCTCCTGACATGTTGTTACTCAGACCCCTGACAGCAGTATCGTTATGAGCCTATCTCAAAAGCGCCATCTGGAAGAGAAAATTGACAACCTGACAGCCCAGTTGCTAAGTGCCGAGGAACTGATGGCAGCAAGACAAGAGGAAATACAGAAACTCAAAGAGAAACTCATCCTCGTTCGGAGTGAGACAGAGAACATCCCCTACCTCAAGGCTCAGGTATTAACCCAACAAATGTAACCAATGCTTTAATACTGTAGTGACTACCGGTAGAATACGATAACTTTGTTGGAGATTTCGATGAACATGAATGATCGATTGACTGTCGCAGATTGAGTCATACAAGAGTGACTTCGATGAACAGCGTCGGGCGAATGAGCGGCTGTACAAGGAGAAGGTTGCATTACTGGATGAGCTCGAGAGTTTACGACTGGTGACCAGCCAGCTGCGTGCCAAGCTGACTCCCGGGCAACACCACCACGCCACCCCAAACCACTCCCTCAGCCATCCCCCACCTCACCCCGTGGCCCATAACTACTATAGCCCCTCCCCCACGCGGGACAACATGCGCAGTCGGCCGTACGTGGGGGGCGGATACGATGAGTGTGACGTCAACCAGAGCCAGCGCAACAGTCCGTCCAGAGTCCCGACAGAACACTCCACGACCACGGTATGGGTGGAGCAGGCGGCCATGTATAGACATTCACTTTATAGTAGACAATATCCTACAATGTATTATAATTAAGGCATTTCAGCAGAAATGCCTTTATGGTTTTGTCAAAATTTTTTCTTTTTTTTTCACTTTTTGGTTTCCGCACGATAACTTCAGTTTGCCTCGATGTATCTTCGCCAAATTTTCACTGCTGGTCAGAAATGTTGTGTGGAAGAAGCCTATTGTTTTTGAGCCGGCTCCGGGGTCCGTGAGGATGAAATCAATGTTTCTGGTTTCCGCACGATAACTCACAAAGTGTTATGGCAATGATTGTGGAACTTTGCATGGAGGTTCATATATCACCAGGGAAGAAGCCTATTGATTTTGAGGCCGATTCGTCAAACGACCTTTGACCTAGGGCTCGAAATAATTTTAGCTGAGTCATCCTTGAGGCTCTCATGCATATCTCGGAAACGGTGCGTCGTAGAGCGAAACAGACATTATTTTCAGACTCGTCATCCTAGACAAACATGTCTAAGGGGTATTATGGATGACCTTTGACCTTGACCTTAAATTTTTTCGCTGAGTCGACATTTTTCGTTTATGTCGATATCTCGGAAACGGTGAGTCGTAGAGCAAAACGGACCTTATTTTCGGACTCGTCGCCCTAGACAAACATGTCTTACGGGTATTATGGATGACCTTTGACCTTGACCTTAATTTTTTTTGCTGAGTCGGCATTTTTCGTATTCGTCGATATCTCGGAAACGGTGCGTCGTAGAGCGAAACGGACGTTATTTTCGGACTCGTCGCCCTAGACAAACATGTCTTAAGGGTATTATGGATGACCATTGACCTTGACCTTAAATTTTTTCGCTGAGTCGGCATTTTTCGTTTTCGTCGATATCTCGGAAACGGTGCGTCATAGAGCGAAACGGACGTTATTTTCGGACTCGTCACCCTAGACAAACATGTCTTAAGGGTATTATTGATGACCATTGACCTTGACCTTAAATTTTTTCGCTGAGTCGGCATTTTTCGTTTTCGTCGATATCTCGGAAACGGTGCGTCATAGAGCGAAACGGACGTTATTTTCGGACTCTTCGCCCTAGACAAACATGTCTTAAGGGTATTATGGATGACCTTTGACCTTGACCTTAAATTTTTTCCCTGAGTCGGCATTTTTCGTTTTCGTCGATATCTCGGAAATGGTACGTCGTACAGCGAAACAGATGTTATTTTTGGACTCGTCGCCCCAGACAAACATGTATATAGGGTATTATGGATGACCTTTGACCTTCAATTTTTTTCGCTGAGTCGGCATTTTTCGTTTCTGTCGATATCTCGGAAACGGTCTCATTGGGAACTTATCATGTCAGCATTTTGTTTTTTTCATGCTTCACCCTGAAATGCCTCCAAGGCCTTTAGGCCTTGACGTCTAGTTAACATGCAAGCTTCCTAATGGAAAGTTATGTTATTGTCTCTGTTCAAAATGTATAATAGATGTCTCACATCAACTGAAGGAAATAGTGTCCTGGAGAGCTCTGTTCTAGCAAGTGACTATAGCATTCTGTTCACAGGGATCAGGATTTGAGGCTGCGGCTGCGATAGCCGACGAAGCAATGAGAACTCAGTACGAGTGTCCACGATGTGGTCTAAAAACGCAGGACATAGACTCGTTGACGATTCACGTGGACGATTGTCTCCAAGACAACAGCTAGAGAGTTTATGGATTGATGCCGATACCTGCAGGATACTGAACTCTATTTCCAGCACTCGCATGAAGCAGGTGCCAGTCAGTTATAGTATTGAACTGTGAACATGATGGATTTGAAGGATACTGTGAAAGAGCGTGAATATACAAGTACCGTACATTGCGAGTGAATTATGTACTGTACTGTTTGCTACATGGCGGTTTCTTTGCTTTATTAACCTGAGCTTCTCATAATTTCGTGCACAAGGGTTTGTTTACGACTCACCAGCCCTATACGTTATTGTTTTGGGAAGGGTTGGTTTTTTGTTCCAGTATTTTGCAACTTAGTCGAGAGGTAATTAATTCTTATTGAATATTTGGTTTTGTTGTGTCGAACCAGTACACCAAGCACTGTACATCATCTACCAATAACTTGTGGGTTCAAGGTGATGGCAAGGTATCTGATGTATGAAAGACTTCACCCTGAATTTTAAACTGCAACATCAGTTAGATTATCCAGCTTTTCACACTTATATTTTGGTACTTGTGTTGTGTTTAAAGTTGCTGTGGGCAACACACAGGTCTTCACGAAGGACTATGTCTCGGTGTGTCAAGACTTGTGTCACAGTCAAGCATCCAACACTGGAATATGACTGCCATGTAACCAACCCAGGATAAATATGTGTACATGTATGTGTTTTCCTTAGCTTTCAAACTAATTTATATATCCCTGACCTTGAATTATGTGTGCATGTTAAGAATGAATGATAAGTTTGCATTTGTTTAGACCGAATGAGTGAATATATTAGACACATTGTCTATGTTCTACTGTATGTGAATATACTGAATAAACATTTTGCACTTCATGAATGATTGACAAATAAATGCACCCTACATATAATTATTCTGTCAAGTAGTCGAGTACATTGTATTCATACATATTCTGTGATATCTTATGGTATGTTGAAACATAAACATGGCATCCATATTCATTATTATAAAAAAAAAAGCCAATACTAGTAATACAACACCTGTACAAGTTTTATTGCATATATACAAGCTACTTGCAATACGGAACGACTAATATCAGTGAGTTTCCGAGTATCCATATAGATAGGACTCTGACAGTATCCTGTGTGGGTCCTTAGAGTTCCTTCGAGGTATCCGTCCGAAAGGCTCCAAGTCTCGATAACACTTGTCAAAAACTTTGTCTACGACTCGCTTTCCCTCCTCAAGTGAGACATCTCGCACCATGAGAACCGACATCAGAGCCTTCCGCTTCACGCAGTTCTGAGGCACAAATAGTGGTTAAACTTTATGATGTGTTAGTGAAAGTGTAGCTATATGCAAAAGAATCACATGATATTATCACGACTCGTATAAAGCCAGAGAAAATTCACCTGGTGTGTGTTGCTGATTCTAATCGGTGATGCATCTCCATCGACCAGTGCAGACATGAACGAACAGTGCATGAAGTTGGCAGCTCGTATCTAAAAACATAATAAGACACTCTATATAATATTATGTTTGTTCCTATCGTGTACTCTATCAAGTATCAAATACTGTTGTTGTTCTGCATGCATATATCAGGATTGATGGTTTTTGACATGACCTCTGTGCATGCGAGATGCTCCAAGTCTGTGAAGTCTACTTTAGCTCTGCAGTAGTCAAACATGTGGAGGAGCTCATGAGCTAGCACACTGCAAGCGACCCTCCGCTTCGTTGAATTATTCTGGCACACAACAATCTGGAACAAGAGAATAAAACTTCTGGTGGTCTTCCGTTCGGAGCAAACTTGAAACAAGTAAATTATTATTTAACCGAATGCATGTATCTCCCCCCCCCCCCCAAAAAAAAAATTAATTCTACAACGTACTGTATTAGGAATGGATGTGGGCTTAGCAAATTGATATATTTGTGTACGTGTACAGAAAAAAATTAGGCCAAGGGCCAAAGATAGGTTACCGGACAATGTTTAATATTTTAGGTGTTAGCCAGGTCACTGGTTGAATTCAAGGTCAAGAGAATATTCAGCATATATAACATTAAGCATATATCATGTCCACAGTTGATTGCTAAGCTGTAAGTTCAATAATCAGAGAGATATTAGCAATTTTATGCTGTAGCCTTGAAAATGAAGGGGCAAAGGTCAAATTCAAGGTCATCAAAATATTCAGTGTATATCATTTTCTATATCATGTCTATCATGTCCACAATTGATTCCCAAGCCATACAGTCAATAGAGGAGCAAGATATGAGCCAGTTTGTCCTTGGACCTTGGAAATGAGGTCAGAGGTCAAATTCAAGGTCACGAGAATATTCAGCATATATCATTTCCTATATGTCCACAATTGATTCCTAAGCTGTAAAATCGATAATAAGTGAGATATTAGCCATTTTGTCCTGTGACCTTGAAAATGAGGTCAAAGGTCAAATTCAAGGTCATGACAATAATCTGCATATATCATTTCCTATATGTTCATAATTGATTGCTAAGCTGTAAAGTCGATAACAAGCGAGATATTAGCCATTTTGTCCTGTGACCTTGAAAATGAGGTTGAAGGTCAAATTCAAGGTCATCAGAATATTCAGCATATATCATTTCCTATATGTCCACAATTGATTCCTAAGCTGTAGAGTCGATAATAAGCGAGATATAAGCCATTTTGTGCTCTGACCTTGAAACTGAGGTCAGAGGTCAAATTCAAGGTCACGAGAGTATTCAGAATATATCATTTCCTATATGTTCACAATTGATTCCTAAGCTGTAGAGTCGATAATAAGCGAGATATAAGCCATTTTGTGCTCTGACCTTGAAAGTGAGGTCAGAGGTCAAATTCAAGGTCACAAGAATATTCAGCATATATCATTTCCTGTAGGTCCACAATTGATTCCTAGTCTCTAATCTCAATATCAAGTGAGATATTAGGCATAATGTGTCCCATTATAAAGCATAGGAGAATTTAACATGGGAAAGTCCCATTTGAGCCGAGTTTGGGCCAAAATGGCCCACTTCGAGCGATTCAAGCGCAACGAAATTTATAGACATCATAGTAGTACATATGAGGAGTGTTATTTATCAAAAAGAAAAAAAGTTACTGAACAGATTTTGAGAAAATGGCTGCCAAAGTCCAAAATCAGGCATTTTTCGTCAAAAACGGCCGCCATTTTGAAAAAAATGCGAAAATCAAAAAACTAGAAAATACCTCCTTCTTGAATTATTTTTAAGTATTTTTGTGCAAAATTTCAGAAAAATTCGCCTGTAAACAAAAAAGATAAAAATGTGGACGACGACGGACGACGACGGACGGCGGACGCAACGCCATGCCAATAGGTTATCGGACCATAGGTCCGGTAACCTAAAAAAACGGACCTGATTTGTCGAAGGATCAAATCCACCATTCACACTAGAACGACAGTCCTCACATGATGCATGGCGTGAGACGTCAAACGGGCTGAAAATATATCACTAATAAATACACAGGGGCGAATGATGACTGGTTCCAAGTTGGTGTCTAATCATGCTAATAGGTGAATGAAATTAAAAATAAAAGCACATTTATGTAGGTCCTATTAAACATGTTGAAAGATTCAACATATGACATACCATCCATGGCTCTTCAGTGCTCCTAACATAAGCTTGACCAATGGATCTGGGATGAGGAGGAAAAACATGATTAATTTTTTTGTTTCAAACGAGTTAGGAAATACCAGATAAACAATACATTCTCTGGTTATTCTGGGCAACACTACTATTTTCAGTAAGATTGGATATAGAACCAAAAATCTAACTCATTATCCATAAACCACCATCGACCACCATAGCAACATGAGCAATGGCATGAAGTTTTCTTATTTTTGTCATACAAATGTAGCGTGTAGGTGTCTAGTGTATACTGGTAGCGTGAGTGACACACGTACAGCTTTGTAGTTATTTGTGAAATGTCAAATAAAACGTGAACATAAATGCTCTTTCATACAAATCATTTATTCATAGCACACCAAGTTATAAAATACACAGACTAAAACTCAAGATCCTGGCGATCAACGCCCCTCTATGGCAAACTAGCTAGAACTATAGCCGTTACCTCTTCATTAAATGCACACGTATATATATGTAAAACCGGCAATAGGCCTAAACCTGCTCTAGCAGCACCGTTTTCGCTAATAAAAGTTTGAGATCCCGCTGCAAACCCCCCTTGGGAAAAGACCCCCCTTTTGCCCGGGTCCCCTGTCGGCCTATTTCTTGTTCCCACTGAGCCCCGCTAATACCCGGCTTGATTAACTAGAATCCGGCTTGCCTGATAGGTTAAACATCGGCTGTCCAGCACCCGTAGCCTAGGCTGTGGTCCAGCAAATCGGTCCGGCAATTGGTCCAGCACGCGTAGGCCTACGTTTAAATGGTCCAGCAATTGAGTATCCAGCAACCCCGGCTATGGTCAGCAGCGAGCGTCAGTACAGATCTCTGGGGGTCCAGCGGGCGATCTGACTGTCAGCCGGTAGGCCGGCCTTTTATAAGCCCGAGTGCGTGGCCCATCCCATTTTGGCGCCTTTTCCCCTTACCCCGCGACTGAACTGACACCTGACGGATAATGCGACTGTAATGCCCTCTGGTGGGCTAGTGGAAAACTACATCTAACATGGCAGAAAACTGCCGGCAACTCTGCTCTAAACCACTAATAACCCGACAAGAACTCTGTAGGCGATGTCACCCCTTCTAGTAAGTACATTTTTAGCCATAAAACTTGGCCGCGCCGTATTGATATTCAACATTTATCGTGCAACATGAATACGTAATGATACAACTCAAATGACATGTTTGTTTACATACAAGACACTGTAAATTAAATACCGACTTTGGCACAATCGTCACACTGCTCCCAACAAAATAAAAGTTCGTCCCGAACTGTTCACAAACACAAAAAATCAAATGGGGAACTGTCCACTACAAAATTAAATCACTGTCCATGTGCATGAATGTTCCTTTTCAGTTGAGGGTCTGCGTAGAGGCGGTACGAAGACAGGTTGGCGGTCGTGGATCCGGAGTCCAGGACGACTCCAGACGGTAAGTCGTGCCATCTGGGAGCACTGCCTCCTCCCGGCACACCAAGTTTCCGGGTCGTTGGGTGAAGCTCACCCTCGGGTTTGTCACCAGTGCCTGAGCCCTGCATGCTCGAAGAGCCGCTCCGACCGCCGACGGGTCTCTCAAGCTGGGCGCCTGGCAGAAACTCGCCCTGGGGTCGCGACGGGGTCGGGGCGGCGTGTCAAGGGGTATAACCCGTAGTCGTGGCTGCCTCGGGGGAGGTGTAACCGCTGGTTCAATCCTAGGGATACCACTGGCCGTCAGAAATCTTCCCGGTGTCTCGATATGGAACGGGACGGCTGGGGGACTGTTCAAATCTAGCCCCAATGGGTCTGTGCTCGGTGGTGGCGGCTCCAGGACAAGGGCCATCTCCGGGGTCTTCAGACCCTCGCTCGAGCTAGGGCTCCGAACTGGCCTGTCCTGTGTAGGTGTTCCCTCGTCCTGATTCTGGCTCAGGTCCAGGGTGTGTCGCCTCTGGCCTGGGCTCTCGTGAGGGGCGTTCCGGCTCAGGCGCGGGTCCCTTGGAGGGGTATCCTGCCTCCGGCCTCTCGGGGGGGTGTCCTGCCTCCAGCCTCTTGGGGGGGTGTCCTGCCTCCGGCCTCTTGGGGGGGTGTCCTGCTTCCGGCCTCTTGGGGGGGTGTCCTGCCTCCGGCCTCTCGGGGGGGTGTCCTGCCTCCGGCGTGAGCTGCCATGATGGGCGTCCCGACTCCGGCTGCGGCGTGGGCTCTTACTCTCTGGGCCATCCTGCCGGTTTGTTGCAGCTCCCGACGTTCCCGTGCCGTTACGAGCCCTCATTTCCTGGGAGGTCCGGTGCCTCTTCCAGCGGTGCTCCTCCAGGGCATGCTTTTTGTGGAAGGAATAACTGCAGCCTTCCTCCGGGCATTTAAACGGTCCCATCCTGTAATGAAAGGCATACGGTGAGCTGCGACCAATGTTCAATCCTTAAGTAGTTCGGATGCCCCTGGGGAGTGACGGCCCTAGTCCTGCCCTTGTATCCCACTGTTAATCCCAACCAAACCGCATGGGTGGCCTGCGGTTACGTTTACTACTTCGTTGGAATGGTGTTCTTTGAGACCCAGATTCGTTCAATCCGACCCCGTCCAGCCCCTCTTTGCTAAGTTCACATTCCCCTATGGATTCTTCCTCTTCAGATCTATCCCCCATGCTGTGCACTTCAGTATCGTCCAGTGCACATTGGGTGGCCTTATCATCCCGATCCTGCAGGCAATCTGGTGCCTTAAGCCAGCTCTTTGGGTGATCTGGTCCATGAAAGACCTTCAAATCGTCGACGTGGACCGTGAAGGGAGTGGAAGCAGCTGTCTTCTGGATTAGGTAGTTAACCTCCCCTATTCTTTTCACTACTAGGTAGGGGCCGACAAAGGGGGAGTGAAGTTTACGTTGATTGGCATAGGGTGGGTAGTACCGGAGAGCCCAGTCGCCTACGGCGAGATGGCGCGAAGCAGCCCTCTTGTCAAAACCTTTCTTTTGTCGGGTAGCCGACTTTGCGAGATTTTCCCGTGCCCTCTCGTGATTGAGGACCATTGCTGCTTGTACCCATTCCACATACTCGACTGGGCATTGATAAGGTCGCGGCAACTCTGGCAATGGGAGGGTGAGGTCCAGTGGCAAGCTGGTCTCCCGTCCTAGCATCATCTTGTTTGGCGTGTATCCCGTACCCTCATTGACAGTCGAGCGGTAGGCATTCATGACATAGGGCAGATGATCGTCCCAATCCTCCTGCTGATCCTGGCAAAGCTTGGACAGCATGGCCAGCAAGGTCCTGTGAAAACGTTCCACCTGCCCGTCCGACCTGGGGTGATAGGGCGCTGTCTTAGAGTCCTTAATGGCGAGGAGTCGATTCAGTTCCTTCATCAACTCGGAGCGAAACTCTGGTCCCTGGTCTGAATGCAATACGAGGGGCGTCCCAAGACGGAGGTAGATCTCCACAACCAGTGTGTCGGCCACTGTCACAGCCTTATGGTCTGGTAAGGCGAAGGCTTCCGTCCATTTGGTGAAGTAGTCTGATACGACAAGGATACAGTTATTCCCGCTGGATGATTCTGTAGGAATGCTCAATATATCCATAGCCATTCTCTCCATCGGACTGCCCACCGGGTTTTGTACCAACGAATGGTCCCGCCTCCCTGGACGCGCATTCCTAAATTGACACGGCTTACATTTCTGACACCATCTTTCTATATCTGATCTTACGCCCGGCCACCACAACCGTCTCATCACATTGAAGCTGGTTTTCTGGATGCCCACGTGTCCGGCCATACGGTGGTCATGCAGGTTTTCCAGCACATAGCTCCGGGCAGCTGGTGGGGCCACCAACCGCAGCCGCAAATCTGGGTCCCCCTTTAAAGCACATTTCCGGTACAAACAACCCTCATGCACCTCCAGCTCATCGAATAAGGTCCACAAAGTCCTCAAAGCGAAACCTTCACTCCGCATTTCATCCCACGGTGGACGAATTCCCTCCAGCACCCATTGCTTAGCTTTACTAATGTCACTGTCCTGGTCCTGCCAGCCTCGCCACTGTTCCCAGTCACGGCCAGGGAGCCAGTTACTGTTGCCTGGTTTGTGCCAGTCGGTTCTAACATCTGACCGGGGCTGGTGCTCAACTTCTGCCCTTGCAGTGCCAGTATCTCCGGGCTGAGCTTCTTGGGCCACTGCTCGAACTGCCGATACTTGTCTCGCTTCTTTAAGTTCTTGCCGATCACAGTGGCGACAGTCCAGGCATGGTTTCCGTGAAAGAGCGTCTGCATTGCCATGTTTCCTGCCAGGTCTGTACTGTACCTCAATTGGGTAGGTTTCCAAAATCTCCAGCCAACGAGCCACTTGTCCTTCCGGACTCTTGAAATTACGCAACCAGTTCAGTGCTCCATGGTCCGTCCGCACTGTAGTGGGTGTCCCATACAGGTAGTGGTGGAAGTACTTGAGCGCTTCCACCACCGCCAAAAGCTCCCTCCTTGTCACACAATACCGTCTTTCTTCTTTGGATAAACTCCGGCTATAGTAGGTGATGACTCGTTCTTCCCTGTCCTGCAACTGAGATAAAACCGCGCCTATGCCCACGCCACTTGCATCTGTGTCCAGCACGTATGGTTCCCCAGGTTTAGGAAATGCCAATATAGGTGCAGACACCAGAGCCTCCCGCAGTCGGAGAAAAGCTTGATGACAGTCATCAGTCCACTCAAATGGTTGGCTCGGTCAGCCGATGCAGAGGTTTGGCAATGTCGGCAAAACCCTTCACGAACCTCCTGTAGTACGAACACAGCCCCAAGAAACTTCTGAGCTCCTTAATGCATGCTGGAATCTCCCACCTTTCCACAGCTTCAATCTTCTTAGGATCCGTAGCAACCCCATCGATGGAGATGACGTGTCCAAGAAACTGTACTTGGTCTTGCAAGAACTGACACTTCGTGCCTGACACCTTCAGTCCGGCTTTCCCCAGACGAGTCAGTACCTGGTCTAACCTGGCTAGGTGAGTCTCCAGGTCCCCCGCAAACACGATGATGTCGTCAAGGTATACGAGGCAAGTCTCCCAATGGAGGCCGCGCAACACCCTCTCCATCAACCTCTCAAAGGTGGCACCTGCTGATGTCAGCCCGAAGGGAAGAACCTTCCATTGATACAATCCTCCCCCTCCTGTGCAGAAGGCAGTCTTTTCCGCATCTAAGGGGTCCAGCTCCACTTGCCAGTATCCACTGGCAAGATCCAGCGTCGAGAAGAAACGGGATCCCGCCAGTGTATCCAGTGTGTCATCAATCCGGGGCAGCGGGTAGCTATCCTTCTTGGTTACCGTGTTCAACCTTCTATAATCCACACAAAACCTCCAGCTACCATCCTTCTTCCTTACCATGACTACCGGTGATGCCCAAGGGCTGACGGACTCGGAGATTACTCCCATCCCCAACATCCTTTCCAGCTCCTTGGCACAATCCGCTTTCTTTTCGATGGGGAGCCTTCTGGGTCGTTGTCTTATAGGCACAGCGTCTCCAGTTGGGATTTTGTGCTTCACTAGCCCCGTACGCCCCAGATCCTCCTTGTTTCGTGAAAACACCCTGTGGTGTTTACGCAACAACTGCTCCGCCCTTTTTGCTTCATCCAGACTCAAACGTCCCTCCAGTTCCTGGAAGATATCCTTCAGGTGGGGGGCTTCCGGTAACTCAGATCCAGTTTCCTGCACACTTGAAACAGCTTCCGTTTCACCAGTTTCCCAGACTCTGTCTACTGGTTCACAGGTGGCAGCACACATCTTTTTGTAGAGAGTCACCGGCCTATCTGATAAATTCACTACCCTGATAGGAACAACCTTGGAGCAAGGGTCGATGAGAGACTTTGCCACCATCACCCCTTCCCGCTTTCCCAAGGCTGGTACAGACTCCAAAACAGCGTTCACATATGTCGGCTTTCCAGCTACGACCCCTTCCAGAACCCGTTCCGAGTGTGGTCCCACCACTGTTGTATCCTTCAGGTTGACCCTACAGATGGATGAACCATCCTTTTCGAATGTGCACTGTATCACCCTTCCATTCACCCACAAAAGACCTTTCTTGGCTTCCAGCAAACAGTCATGACGTCGTAAGAAATCGAACCCCAGTATCAAAGAGGAATCTGTCTCGGCAACGACCAGCTCGTGAGTCAACTCACAGCCACCAATTGAAATTGTAAAATTTCCACGACCAAGGGATGGCACCATTCCTCCATCTTTAAATTCCCGCTTCCCGTCAGGCTAGGCCTCGAGTTGTCCGGTATCTCCAAGTACCGCCTTGGGTGCAAGACTGATACAGTAGATCCAGTATCCAGCAAACTGCTCACTTCTGTTCCGGCCAGTGATGCAACCACATAGAGGCTATCCCCTGCAGTACTTTGAGGTCCCTTTGTTACTGCTTCAGCTGAGAGTGAGACCGCCCCCTCAGCTACTGGTCGTTTCCCGAATCCTGCGTTTTCTCATCGAGTTTAATCCCAGCGTAGTCCTTAGTATTCCCAGCCTTCTGTTTCTGCCAGCAGTCATTTTCTGAGTGTCCTCTTCTGGAACAAACAGGGCAGGTCCTGCTACGGTCTTCCCGTCGTTTCCTGCATTCTGCCTTGTAGTGACCAGTCTTACCACAGTAGAAGCATTCACCTTTCAGCTTCTGTGATGGATTGTCCGGCTTTTCTGTAGTCTTGGGGGTTTCCACCTTTTTCCCCATTATGGCCGCCAGCCTGCCCAAGATAGCGTCTGCAGAAAGGGGCTCTGGATCCCGGTCTTCTTGTGCCCTCACCAGCTGCCTGCCACCCGTCCTCCGCCGACGTCCCATTTGAAAGGCTTCATGTTCTAGCGCCAGAGTCACCGCATCATTCAGAGTCTGGGGTTTTCCCCGAAAGACAGACCATTCCAAGTCGGCATCGTTGAGGGAATCCATGAAAGCATCTCTTGCCATGACTTCTCTGATGTCTGGCGTCGCATCTGGGTAGGCCTTCCTCACCAGTTTCTTGACTTCCTGCGCCAGTTCTGTAAGTGATTCCATCCCTTTCCTTACTTTCCCCTTCAGTTGAGCTCGGTACACCTCTGACTGGTTCTCTGGCTCGAAGCGAGACAAGAGTGCCTTGACCAACCCGGAATATGAACTTCGTTCTCTCGGATCCAGATCTGTGAGGATTGAAAGCGCGGCCCCCTTCAAGCTGGTCGCCAGCTCCATCGCCTTTGTGTGGTCATCCCAGGAGTTCAGAGAGGCTATGAGATCAAACTGTACCAGATAATCTCGGCACCCTGTCTTCCCATCATAAACCGTAGGCCGTTTTGGCTTGGCCCCATACATTCCGACAGGAATATCTCCAGCAAGTCTGGGTCGGGCTATAGGATCCGGCAACCCGGAATCTGTCATCACATCCCGTGGCATACGACCAGTCGGCCCCCCACATGACATCAGTGGCCCGGGCGGGGGGTTCATTCTCGCACTTAAAAGCATATTGTTGTCCCTGGATCCGCACTGAACCCCAGTCTCTTCCGGTCGCCCCACAGGGAGCGGTCCCCATCCAGCAGGCGTTACGAGGGGTCCACGTTGGACATGGTTCGTATTCCAAACCTGTCTGTGGGAATCCTGGTGAGACGTTTGGCACAACCCAACCCCTGGTCCAGTAGTAACTGGGTGAGGGAAGCTCGCATGTGTACCATATGGATAATGGTACGGTGCCCCTCCGCCCTGATACGTCAGCCCTCCTGCTTGATACATCGGTAGATGTGCCCCAGCTTGGCGCACAGGTGGTTGTCCTCTGGCTCGATGTGTAGGCACCCAACACCCGGTTGGGTGAGTAGGCGTCTGTAGTCCAACTTGCCGCGTGCAATCCTGCCCCAGACCAGCCCCGTGGAGGTCATTCGTGGTAGAGGGTATAGGACCTAAATCTCGGCTTACTGGCGATCGAATCCCACTCTGGCCCGGTGTCTGCGAGGGCCCCTGTCTATCTCCAGCTATCCCAGGAACCTGGCTCATCTGAGACTGCGGCGGGGGTGAGCATACTGAGCCACCTATGCCCGCATGAGACCCTGGAAAAGCACTGGAGGAGCTATTATTGGAGCCGTCCCTCCCTCCATTGGTCCCTCCTGGTCCTGCTCCCGCCATGTCCAAAAGGTATCCGGCCACGCGCTGCTCCTCCGCTCCATGGGGCAACATCCCGTCCGGTCCAGCTTGCCCAGTACCCTGGCCGTGCTTGTGCCCCTGTAGGGAAGCAATATCATTGGGGACTACCCCTCGGACTGGCCACGCCGATCCATCTTGGAGGATCTCCTGGTTACCAGTCGGTTGAGGCCCTGACGACCCTGATGGTATACCAGGACCACTAGGCCACATGATCCAGCCGAGGAATTGGTGAGAAATATAGTAAGTTGGTTCAGTGTATAAGCCCACAAATGTCCAGCTGTATAACGTTGAAAACGGAATCCAGCAGACTACGCAGGGGTGCACAATCCAGCTGTGTGCACAGAGACACACCAGTCCAGCAAGGGCTTAACCAATTACTTGCGAAATTGAATATTTAACATTTCCCGGTATCCAGCCCACGTGAAATTAATCACGAATTTCCCATAAATCTGGTAATTTCCTAAGAAATAATTGCCAATAATTTACCATTTAATCAATAACTATCAGACCTCAGATCTGGGTCGCAAAGAAAATGGGAGAATAAACACACAAAAAAAAACTAAAACAGGACCCCCAAAAAAATTTACTGAGTAGAAGACACTGATACAGGTTCTATTCCTAACAAAATATATGAAGGGATCCCACCGCTGCCACCAAATAAGCTGTAGCGTGTAGGTGTCTAGTGTATACTGGTAGCGTGAGTGACACACGTACAGCTTTGTAGTTATTTGTGAAATGTCAAATAAAACGTGAACATAAATGCTCTTTCATACAAATCATTTATTCATAGCACACCAAGTTATAAAATACACAGACTAAAACTCAAGATCCTGGCGATCAACGCCCCTCTATGGCAAACTAGCTAGAACTATAGCCGTTACCTCTTCATTAAATGCACACGTATATATATGTAAAACCGGCAATAGGCCTAAACCTGCTCTAGCAGCACCGTTTTCGCTAATAAAAGTTTGAGATCCCGCTGCAAACCCCCCTTGGGAAAAGACCCCCCTTTTGCCCGGGTCCCCTGTCGGCCTATTTCTTGTTCCCACTGAGCCCCGCTAATACCCGGCTTGATTAACTAGAATCCGGCTTGCCTGATAGGTTAAACATCGGCTGTCCAGCACCCGTAGCCTAGGCTGTGGTCCAGCAAATCGGTCCGGCAATTGGTCCAGCACGCGTAGGCCTACGTTTAAATGGTCCAGCAATTGAGTATCCAGCAACCCCGGCTATGGTCAGCAGCGAGCGTCAGTACAGATCTCTGGGGGTCCAGCGGGCGATCTGACTGTCAGCCGGTAGGCCGGCCTTTTATAAGCCCGAGTGCGTGGCCCATCCCATTTTGGCGCCTTTTCCCCTTACCCCGCGACTGAACTGACACCTGACGGATAATGCGACTGTAATGCCCTCTGGTGGGCTAGTGGAAAACTACATCTAACATGGCAGAAAACTGCCGGCAACTCTGCTCTAAACCACTAATAACCCGACAAGAACTCTGTAGGCGATGTCACCCCTTCTAGTAAGTACATTTTTAGCCATAAAACTTGGCCGCGCCGTATTGATATTCAACATTTATCGTGCAACATGAATACGTAATGATACAACTCAAATGACATGTTTGTTTACATACAAGACACTGTAAATTAAATACCGACTTTGGCACAATCGTCACACAAATACCGTTAGGTCAGACAGGGTAGAAATTCATGAATATACGGAATATTGACTACAGAATAACTTGTATAGCCAGGCACAATCTGGCATGTTTCATGTCGCAGTTTATAGCTCGCAGGTCGCTGAGTTAGACTAACCCTGCTCCACTATGGAATACCGCGACTTGTGCGTTGGAAGGGTCACGACTTGTGAGTTGCGAGTTGTGTATTGTGAGTTGTGAGATGTGACTTATGCATGCATGAGGTCTACAAGGAGTTGGAATCTATGGAATACCTATGGAATTCCAGTCACGATATCAGCTTGTGACCTACGACTTGCTTTTCCATATTAAAATACTGTTTAGTATAAAATCTCTAGTCACAAGTTGCAAGTCAACGACGTCAACTTTTGACTCGCAACATACTAAACAGTAATTTAATATGGAAAGGCTTGTCACAAGTCACATCACGTAAGTAACAAGTTGATGCCGTGACCCGGATTCCACCTGAGGGGTCGTGACTTGTGAGTTGTGAGATGCGACTTATGTATGCATGAGGTCTATGAGGAGTGGGGTCACGAGTTGTGAGTTGCGAGTTTTGTACTATGAGTTGTGAGATGCGACTTATAATATATGCATGAGGTCTTTATGAGGAGTTGGAATCCCTGTGTGGTTGTGAGTTGTGAGATGTGACGTATGAGATGCGACTGGTGAGATGCGAATTACCAGCTTTTCCATATTAAGGATGAACTGCACGTAAAAATCACGAATCTGGAATATGCCAGTTCTCCATTGACTTATAATGTACCTGGTAAATATAAAAGTAACAAAATCATGAATTTGCAAACATCCGTTTGTCAACAGAATTTACTATGGCGATCTACAGTCATCAAGGATCACCAACCGAGACTTGGTCCTTGACTGAATTTGATTGAATGTCTGCAGAAATACATAAAGAGAGATATGTATTTCTGATGTCTGATAATTATCATTTTCAAATGTCATTTTGTGACTTATTTCTCAAAAGACAATGTACACTCAAAACATTCCCAGTGGCAGGATTATTTTTGACTGCGAACAACTAGTAATGCTAGTACAGCTCAACAGTAAGTTGCGCTCGGGTGCACCAAATCCGCTGATTGTATTTCTCTTGCAGAAAGTACAGTCATATATATGCATCTATTATTACATGGTCACACAACAAGATGTATGTACCGAAAGCAGCTTGTTTGTGACCTGAAGATGTGACGCTATGTTTGATGACGCGTGTAATCATGGTAATAGTGACATCTATTATCATCAATTGTACAATTCCTCTGATACTATTTATAAAACCATGTCTCCGTTCATCATCCATGGGTATACATACTAGTATCTCTGTTATTGAAGTTCCGGGAAGAAGGGTTGGGTATTATGTTAACATTATAAATGAATGGGAGAACGGCTCACTACAGTGTTTGGTTTGTTACCTGCAGTCAATCCCTAAGCTGTAGTAAAATATCGTATCATACTACTCGCTACAGAAAGCCAGTGGGGACATGGGAATTGCGTATTGGGAACTCCGCAGTATTAAACCATTGATTACTACGGAAGATATGTAGCTCATATATACGATGGAGATTTGGGCATTGGGAATTTCGTAGTATCAAACTACAGCTTTCGGAGCCCCTAAGGCCTATGAGTGGAATTTTTTTTTTTTTCGCGTTTCCTCGCAAAGTTTCCACTTTCAAACGCAATCTTTTCACGCTCCCTTGCGAAGTTTTCGCGTTCGAACGCGATCTTTTCGGGTTCCCTAGCGAAGTATTTGTGTTCGTTTGCGAAAAATCGCTTTCGCATGCGAAAACCTGATTGTGCTGACGCCCATGGCTTCTGAGAAGGTTTTGCTACAAGATCTCGTTCAAACGCGAAAAGATCATGAGGGAACGCGAAAAAATAGTCACTAATAGTGTTTGAATGCGAAAAGATTGTGAGGGAACGCGAAAAGATCGCGTTTGAACGCGAAACATTTTTCTTCTTCTTAAAGGGCCACTGTATGGGATTCGGCTTTTAGGGGATTTCCAAGATTTTTCTCCCGACGCTTCTATTTAAAGAACAAAACGTCAGATGACGTTTTTGGCCTAGGATCTCTGCCGAGCCGACCTGGGCTGATCTGAGCATTGGCTCGGTAGAGATTCTGGGTCAAAAACGTAATCTGACGTTTTGTTCTATAAATAGAAGCGTCGGGAGAAAAATCTTGGAAATCCCCTAAAAGCCGAATCCCATACAGTGGCCCTTTAACTCTTGGTTGTGTCCCCTAAGGGGCTACGTAGCTTCCAGCTCCACAGCTGAACTTGTATTTTCGATCGATATTAGCCTGTCTATTCATGTGTCTATTTCTTGCCTTTGGTAGATTGGAATAATACGCTTGCCAGAGTTACTCCATGTCCATATATGAGTCGGACACTGATGATAGACTAGTTACCGTATTTTTTGCACCACATGACGTTGCCGACACATTTGACAGATCGACCGGCAGCGCGACCTTCAATCACTCGCGACATAAACGATTTCTCCTCTTTGCCATGACGATCCGGGTAAAAATAGTAACCCATATCATCTTCTCTCTTCATATCTCCACCTTTAGTTCCTTCTGAATTTGAATCAGACATCCTACAAGTAATTATTTCGTTCGAATTGCACCCAAAGCAAACAAAAATGTGTTTTTTCCCCTAACCAAATGGCCGGAAATTCATCGCTTTCCTTCGAGTGAAGAGTGTCATTTCGAGCGATATCGTTAACTATCCTCAAACTTCGATGGGGTACATTCCTGTAAGGCGACACCAATTAATTTCTTTCAGGATTACAAGTATGGGCCCATATTTTTTTTACTGCTTTAGGCCATAGTTATTTGATTTGCTGGTTCACGGATTTTTAACAAAAAGAAATTGGGTTGGGGGATCGGAATATAAAAATAAATATAATTTGACAGTTTGAAAATAAAAACAAATAAATGTAAAGATAAATGTAATTTGACACTTTGACCAGTCAATCGCCCCCAAATAAATATTATTTATGATCATCTTTCAAGAATCTAGAAACTTTAGATTCTCTAAAGGCATGCCAGCACTAGATAATTTATATATATTTTTGAGCTTGACACTACGGTCGGCTGCAAAATAAATAATTTGGTACCCATTATATTTTTTTTCTATTTTGAAAAAAATAGGGTCGGGGCATCCGTAAACGAGCGAATTAAATAACTATGGTCTTAGATTGAGGTGATGAATAGGTACTTTGACCCATGCAGCTGGGTCCATATTATGTGCATAATAATACTGGCTGGAAGAATTGAGAGGAGAAAAGGGAGAACACATCAAAGTTCACTTTCAATGTGATTCTTTCAGAACAGAAGTCTTTCGGTGAACTCAAATCAACTTCTAATTTGTCAAACACATATGGAGACCATCTGTGTACATGTATTTATTGATCAAGAAAAATATTGTAGAATATCTTATAATGTTGTCAGCATGGAGGGATGATTCTCCATAAAACCAAAACAACATATTTCTGTCATGTATTTTATCAACAAAACATCGTACATAACATCAATCAAAAACAATTAAGTATTTCTTCAAATTATTCTTTCAAACCCAATGAATGTGATAAAAACACATTTGAAAAGACCAGACAAATATGTTAATAAAAGCACCAATTGCTTTGCATAAAATAAATTTCCTACCACCAGTAACTAGAGGGCAGACAAAAGCTGTGTGATTTTGCACATCAATGCGAGAAAATATGTTTGCAAAAAATAATCCAACACATTTCTCTTCTGACTACACTGTACCAATAAGAACTTACATGTATTTATGATCATGATGATGATACTCTGGTGATTCAAATTGAGGCCGAAGTAGCCTACAACTGGAATTACTACAGGTTGAAAATTTTGGTCATGTCAATCATCTGCATATCGTTTGTATTGCTATTTAGGATCAGGAAATTTTTGTTTTGATTTGGAATCATCAATAGAAAATAGGAAAACAATAGATTGGTCTGGACATATCGCATAAGTCTTCATTGGTTCTCATATCTTTATTCCCTAGACTACATGTACATTAATGCAATCACAGTCAACAAATGGCACGAAGGAGGTTGCTATACTGGTCAGAACATCATCTAGTTCTGAATAAAGCAATA
Organism: Terebella lapidaria; assembly: GCA_949152475.1. NCBI lineage: Eukaryota > Metazoa > Annelida > Polychaeta > Terebellida > Terebellidae > Terebella > Terebella lapidaria. Next base: position 4,283,819 of record OX424555.1, read on the forward strand.
TAGTAGCCATCTCATGAACCACACTATGTACAGTATAGTACAGTGCTGGTCCACACCAAAAAGCCTGAAATACCAAGAGGCGGCACTTCCATTAGACCACATGGTGAGAATTAAACAAAAGACCAACATCGCCAGAGAAGGAGCGACCTGCTCACTCATTGCTCACAATGGCTCTAAAGTCAAGTTCATCCATCAGTGAAACACGCTTTTTGGCCGTAGTTTTGTTTTGGATAATCGGATCAACTTGAAATTTCGTGTTTCTCAATTGGGTATCATGCCGGAATTTTTCACGAAATTTCAGAATTATATCTCAAAAATTGAAAAAGTTGGCAATCTAACCCAATGTTAAATTACAGTCGGAAATAGGATCAAGTAAATTTCAACGAATTCAGAGCTTTTATCGTGTTTATGCCCATACAGGATGAATCTATTGCACTGATTTCGAGTCGAAAGGCATAGTAGGTGTATACTAAGTAAATATGTTTATTCTGAAGCAATATATAACTCATACATCAAATAAAAGTTGTTGTTTTTCGTGCAGACTCTGGAATTCCATGTTGGGGCCAAAATTTAACATTGGGTTAGATTGCCAACTTCCTCAATTTTTAAGATAGAACTCTGAAAGTTGGATGAACTGATGGATGAACTCGAGTTTAGCAGGCAATATCTTGTGAGTTATATGTTGAATCGCCACTGGAGTAGTCAGTTCGGAGATATGGCTGAGTGCCCGCTCTTGGTATTTTAGGCTCTTCGGTCCATACATTAGGATCCGATACTGGGGCTATACAGTTGATCCAATGTAGAAGGTCTGCTTTATAGCAATGCACAATTTGCCACTATGTGGTCCAGTGAAGGTCCAGCACTTATGAAGTCGTCAGTCCACTAGTCTTGAAAATCCAGTGGCTACCTATATGGTTACTGTGTAGGCACCCAGTCTTCTGTACTTTCCTCCTCGTTTTGTAGTCCTGGCAACAGCGATGATCGACACAGTCCCCAAAACTTTTCCGGCTCTAACTTTTTTTTGGTGGCAGTGAACTTCCAGCCCATGTGCTGGCTACAGTGTCGACATTGGAGAATAGTCCAGGCATACCTGAGTGGGAAGATTCACACATTGATACATGATCCTACATCAGAAATCAGACAGTTATAACAAATGAACGCATTTCCAAAATGCCCCCAAATGTTGTCAGAGTATCACAAATTACGTCAGTTTCACAAATTACATCAACAAACTTCTCTTTGGCCGATAATAACGTTTTGCAGAATACGTCAAAAATGACGTAAAAAGACTCAGACAAACTGGATTTGGGACAGGTCAATTGTATCATTGAAGTGTGATCACCACCGTCACTTGTACACACCCAGGGAACCAACTGTTCTCTGTCGATGGACGCCCAATGAGATTGATTCCTTGCGCCTTGTACACTGTGAATGTCTCATGTACATGGCCTCCGGGATTAACAAATGCTCCCATCGGCCCCTCAACAGCCATGCTGAATACATCTTTCTTGTTGGCTATGAGCAGTCCACACTGCCTACAGCACAGCACGGTACACTGAAACACACACCAACCACATACTAAACTATTGTATCAACTATTGAACTTTTACTTTACACATACATTAATACTATACATGTATATTATAGAATATCAGGGTATGTTACGGTATGGTATCATATTGGTTTGGTATGGTAGGACAGTACAATGATACATGTCTGTACCTAGTCGTACCTTTTGCATGATGTTTAGTTCACAGCGGAGTCTCTGTATGGCGCAGTCCATACTCAACAGGTGGAGCTTCAGTCCGTCATCGAGGGGCAAGTTTCCGGCGACCCAGAACGAGAAGTCCGTGGCATCACTCGGCATGTTTTCCTCTCGTAGGGTGTCATTCCAACTCATCAGCTCTCGACGCACCTGCTCCATGCACATGCGCTGTACGGGGCAAACCAAAACTTTAGTCAAGTTCGTGCAGAGTACACATACATGTACATGCAACAATATAGTGTGAGTTGATTGCGTGTGACAAAAGGCACGAATAATTCAGCCTGGATCGAAATGGGGTCATCTACCCTACCAAGTGCAGTACAGAGATATCTCTTCACATCTCATCTATTGTACCCTTTGCAAGTCGAAGTACTCAATACCAGATATATATCCTTATTAATCATGTTAATCAAAACCGTGTTACTTCATCTCCTAGTGTTACCATTTCCTGGTATTACCACGAAATATAGAAATCATGATGAAGATATACAGTCCTACTTACAGCATCATACTGTTTGTACACCCAGGGAGGCCACCAGGTAAAGTTGGCACTTGTGAACCGATCCACCTGATGAGATGCAGTAACTCATATTGGAACCATGAATGTATTATCTAAGCCTGATACTTATATTGCTTGTTTCAGACCATATCATCTCGGTGATGACAATTCAAGTATATTTACCTTTTGTCTGTGAGGCTTTTTCTCCTTGAGCCAGTGTTGGAGGAAGGCAAGGTGGTCTCCTGACCCAACTTGTGGCGCTGACTGTTCCTTTGAGCGAACCAAACGTTTGAATGATGTGGGCGTGGCACCTTCCAAAGCCTCTGGTAATATCCGTTCCGGCAGGATTTGTACCTTCCCAACTAGGATACTAAAGCAGGAAGGAAAACATCATAACATTTACTTTCTTGAAAATTTTTCCCTCATTGATATCCATTATACACGTGCAATGATGTCAAGATTTGCGTTACCCGTCTATCTGCCGTCTCGTCTCTTCGACCCGGAAGCGCTGGCGACCTATGGCCTTGACCCTGACAGTTGTGATTCCTGTCGCGTCATCTATTTCATCTTTATAAGCTAAGATTTCTGCTGTGGTCCCAATGTTCGCCATTGTGGGACCGTCATGGTTCCTGTTTCTGATATTTGGATTTTTTATTGTACAATTCCGCTGGCTGACCAGTGATAATGTTTTGTTATACTGTACATTTCCTTGAACAAAAAAAAAATCTGAGCAACTGGTAAACATATTCGAGTTTTTAGTTTTTCTAAAATACCCTTTGTTACCTGAGAGTGATGAGTCCGAAGGTTTTGTCGCCGTCGACAAGCCGCCGAATGAGAGCGACGACAGCTGGCTGGAAGAGGTGGAGAGGAAGAGTCTGACCAGGGACAAGGACGACTCCTGTCAGGGAGAGCATGGGCAGGCTCTGGTGACTGCCCTCATCGTGGACGGTCCGACCTCGCACCTCCTCCAGGTCTGTGCCCAGGTACTGCAGAAGAGGCAGAGTGGTTTGTTAGGCTGAACAAGTTCAGGCATATCATATCTAGAATTATAAATATTATTGTGCTAATATCTTATTTAGTATAAACTTTTTGTGTCGATAATGATATTGACCATGGTCCACTGCTTGAATCTGCAGCATAGCTGCATTATTATTAGTTTCTCATTTTCACACTTTTACTTATCAGTTCCACTTAAATGTAGTCCCTGACTACCCATACTGGCATACCCATACAAACATACCAATGGTGTGCAGAAAGTCTGGGACCGGTGCTTGCTGGATGCTTTCCCCATTTCTCAAAATGTCTTAACTGTTCACAGATGTAGCAACGCAGAAAGTTGTAGGGAAAATCAACCAACACACCAAATCTGCAAAAATCCATGCCAAGACTGGTATGTAGCAGTTATCAATTTGTGACTTGATTGATTGATAGGTGTCATGAAGAATATGTTGAATGTTGGATGTTGTGAAAGAAAGTGATTGTTTGTGGAGATGTTAAGCATCCAGCAATGCAGTGTCCCATCACTTCTGCACACAACCGAGGGAGTCTCCTGATACTCACTGAGTGGGTTCCTGGTAAAAACTTGTCAAAGGTTACATTAGGGGCTGAGGATTTTTTTCTGCGATGTGAGTCACTATTTCCTCCCTCACTGTCATCATCTACGCTGTCTGAGTCCATGGGATCAGCTTCAGCATCAGGATCCGCTTGTCCATGTATGTCAAAATCATCTTCTGAACAACAAGTTCATCACAACTAACTACACATGATTCAATAGAAATTCAGTAACATGTATGCAGATAGGACATTGTCTGACATCAATCATTTCAGTCCAATTATTTTGTTCAATGTCATACGGCTGTAAAATTTATTTATACATTCTTAACAACCAGTAGATCTATATGTCTATTGTTATTATTATAAAATCAAAAGACAGATATTCCGGTTTCAAAACCTCGGAAGTGTGCGTGGTATCCAATTGTCTTCAAGAAAACAAATGTCGTAAGTGGTGCGTTTATGACATTCGGAACTATCAAATTCTGGTATTATCGCCCAATGTTAATTGCGCATACAGTAGCGAATTTATTCGGACCATCGTTATGGCAATCTCTAAATCATTCTCCTACCCGAGTCACTCGAGTCATTGTTGCCTCCATCCATGTTGTGTCCAATAAGTGGCAGCAAATCTTCTGCCATTGCTGATTTATTTGTTTTTGTTTACATTTTCCTATATGTATGGAAAGGATTTCCTACCTTGCCATTTACGATTTGATTTTGCGGGCTCGTGCAAAATGACTTCTCTATAATGTGGGTAAACTCATCCATGGATAAACTTATGTCAATAATTCAAAACTTTATTCTGATATAATCTATTCCATTTTAAACGCACAAAATAGACAATATTCCTGTTGTATACCTGGAGTGGAGAGTATAATGTAGGCCTAGATACATCAGTTTACATGTGTAAATATCACTGCACGTCTAGTTGAATATGAAGTCCTGGAATATGGAACCTTACAATATAATATTCATAGAGTATCAATCTGGAAAGGTATTAAAATGTAATCTATAAATTGTCCAACATAAGACCGACGTCACCTGAGATTATTCTCTATATCTCTAGATATACGGCCACCCGCAATTTTTAAAAACAATTTTTGTCTGGTTCGTAAACTCTGTGTCAACTGTATGCAGGCTTCTGTTTATACCAAATACCTAATACATATACATTTCACGTGGTATAAATTGTACCAATTACGTGACATATATATCCTATTATATATTTCAATAAGTGGGCCATTAAAAAATATAATGTCCACTGATTAATTTTCATTACTGTATACCGATCAATCCAGTGAAATCAAGTAAGTATAATTATGCTATACATCCGTACAGGAATTTACAGGAAATCAGTTAGGTCTATGTATTATTTCCGCACCCGGGGCTCATTAATATGTATAGCCTACAGCATGCAAAATAAAGAATACACATGTTGCGTTTCTTATTGTACACTCTGCGGGGTATGCTGTAACACTGGCACATACACATATTGATTGATTTCAATGTGGTGGATAGAGGTACTGTTGTCATCCAGTTTTACGAGGCGCGTAAACCTGTGTATGTGCATTTCTTCCGAAGCCGCTGAAAGGACATCGAAGAAATATTTTTTGACATATGGTTATTGCGCTCCCTCGCAATAATATTGCGTTCCCTCGCAATATTATCACGTTCCCTCGCAATCCGGATCGCATTCCCTCACAATCCGGATCGCATTCCCTCGCGATATTATCGTGTTCCCTCGCGATTGCGTTCCCTCGCATTCTGGATCGCGTTCCCTCGCATTGTGCTGACGCCAATGACTTCTGAGAAGGTTATTCTACAAGATCGCGAGGGAACGCGATCCGGATTGCGAGGGAACGCAATAAGATCGCGAGGGAACGTGATCTGGGTTGCGAGGGAACGCGATAATTAATATTGAGAGGGAACGCAATATTATTGCGAGGGAACGCAATAACAATGTGCTAAAGTATTTCTTCCATGTCCTCACAGAGGCTCCGTAATTTCTTCATACATACCGTGAGTATGTACTGCACGTGCATACGTAAGGGAGAGACGTGTAATATGGACCACTTAAGCCTTTTAGTCACTTTTCAGCCAGGCTTCTCGATAATCCGATATATCTTACACATGTGTGAATTGTATAAATAATACTTCGTGTGTGGCGCTGTATAAAAATTATGTCACAAAGGAGCAGACACCGTAACGAAAGATGTAAAATAAGCATACAAGTGGTCCATATATTACACGCTCTGTGTTTAATATGGACCAACCTGTAAAATAAAATGGGTCACGGCCCGTGTAATTTGTTTTTTTCAACGAATTCAATGCAAAATCACATCTAACCATCGAAATGCTACGTTTAGAGTTTTGTAACAAGGAATCACAACTAAGCCCTCGATATAGATAAAGGGACGACCACCCGATAATACTTACAACTGGAAAATAACATCAATTTAAGCGATTTTCATTTAAATTTCATTCCATATACCCTGCTTTCGGTGATATTGAGGTTACAAATGATGAGCGTCATGATTTCGTCAATCACCATGGAGATAGAGGTCATCCTGCTGCTACAACCCGGGGTGGTCCATATTACACCATGGTCCATATTACACGTCTCTCCCTCTGACTGCGATATCAAATGAATTGGATCAAATCAAGCCCATTCAGCTTCAGTGGAACTTGTTGTGCGTGATAAATTTTGACACCCATGGAACGGTAACCTAAAATGTTCTAATTTTAAACCAATCAGCCACGGCCTCGTAGACAGTCGTCCAATCAGAAAACTCCTCGTAGTTTCTCTCTAGTTTCCGGTATTGTTGTCTTTTATGAGCTGTCATTTCAACAGTTCAAGCGGGACAGGCGCAGTGTATAACATTTAGACGGATTTGTCAGCAGTTGAATGTTAATTAACAGAAGCCACATCAGATCTGCACATTGCCAGAATATACCCCGAACTAAACTAAACTAAACAGGTAGGCCTAATGGTGGTTTATATCGTTGATTGGACTCGGATAAATGGACTGCTGTCACCTGTTCAGAATTCACTCTTACAAGTTTTGACTGTACGGTAAAGTCAAATTCATCTGGAAGTGAAACACGCTTTTTGGCGATAACTTTGTTTTGGATAATCGAATCAATTTGAAATTTTGTGTGTCTTAATCGGGTATCATGCCGTAATTTTTCACCGAGTTTCAGAATTTTATCTCAAGAAATGAAAAAATTGGCAATCTACCTCAATGTTAAATTTCAGTCCAAACTGGGATCCAACAAATTTCAACAAATTCAGGGCTTTCATAATGTTTATGCTAGAACAGAATGAATTTATTGCTTTGATTTAAAGTCGGAAGTCATAGTCGCAGTGTATATTGAGTAAACATGTTTGTCAGACCTTACTGTGTACAGCGCTGTATAATACATCGCTGTGCCGAGCCAATGGCTCGCGCCTGGCCGCGAAAATTGAAAATCTTGATCAAAGTATTTGAAGCATAATTATCGTGCAGTGCATTCCAAAAACTGTGCGGTCTGTTCCAGCTAGCGTGCAGCGACATCGCTGCAGTCTTAGTTGGGCGATTTCTATGAAAAAATATAATGTAAATGTCCATTTATTTCAGGACACATTTATCGAGCTTCCGTTGATATCTCAGAGCGCCATAAGCCATTGTGCGCATGCGCAGGTCAGAGGTCAGCTAAATATTTACATACTAGGTCGAGGTCACATTAGCTGTTCGTGCGCAGATAATGTGACCTCGACCTAGTATGCAAATATTCAGTTGACCTCTGACATGCGTATGCAGAACAGCCCAGAATATGGCGGCAGATGTCAACAAAAACTTCACGAAATACGTGTGGAAATAAATAGTGAGTTTGTTTGGAATTTTCGGTAGAAATCGCCCAACTAAGACTGCAGCGATGTCGCTGCACGCTAGCTGGAACAGACCGCACAGTTTTTGGAATGCACTGCACGATAATTATGCTTCAAATACTTTGATCAAGATTTTCAATTTTCGCGGCCAGGCGCGAGCCATTGGCTCGGCACAGCGATGTATTATACAGCGCTGTACACAGTAATGTCAGACCCTGAAATTCCATTGTGGGGCTGAAATTTAACATTGGGGTAGATTACCAACTTTTTCAAATTTTGAGATAGAACTCTGAAATTCGGTGAAAAATTACGGCATGATACCCAATTAAGACATACAAAATTTCAAGTTGATTTGATTATTCAAAACGAAACTATGGCCAAAAAGCGTGTTTCACTGACAGATGAACTCTAGTTATAGGCCTATAGACCCAACATGTCTTGGACTCAACTGTCCAAGTTCTTGGTAAAGTGACATCACCGTGAGGGTGTCTACCGCCAACCGACCTGTGGGTCGGGCAATCATCCACTGGGAAGTTACTTCATCTATCATTGAAGTTCAGACTCGGATCGTGGACGTCAGGGTGATGGTTCAGAGTCTTCTCGCACGCTGATTTGTTGTCATCATTGAGAGACCAAGTCCGGGAAAAAAAGCATACAGCTCGCTTTGTTTACCTGAATTCGTATGTTGTAGAATGCTATTAAAAAGCCTTCAACTCTGTATCAGCGTGCGAGAAAATGCACAACACTCGTCATCTCATCCAGGCCTCGCCTAAAGGCTCAGCCTGGATGAGGTGACTCGTATCGGGAAAAACCCATACCACTCGCAAAACAGTGCAATATGCATATCAGACAGTTCAGAAAACTCACAGTCACACTCGGTCACACTGCATGCTCATCAGCTGCTGACAGTCACCAGTGCATGGTCATTGCAGTGCATGGCCCCTCAGAGGGGCACATGTCAACAGTGGTCACTGCATCAGTGCATGAATGTACTGATGTGTATCGATAGTTACTTTGACCTCCCACAATGGAAATACACTAGATAGCCCTGGAACACAATGTAGTGGGTGTGTTTCATGCACCATTTTTTGCGTGCAGGTATCTAGCTGCCGAGGATGAAGTTCGAGTATCCAGCTCGTAGGGCTTGCACGAGTACAAAATTTTGTAACCGACTACTCGGACCCCTGTACTTGAATCGGAATCAATCAGCAAAAATATTAAGGAAACAAGCTGCATGTCCGATATCTATCCTTTAAAGTTTGTTACCTACACAGCCGGCAGTCCGATACATTGTATTGTTTGTAGGTTCACAAATTCACAGGCACTGATCATGTAACATTGCTAATTAATAGTAAATATGTGCGCAGAAAGATCAAAGCAGGATACTGTCGTCGGCAATGCTTTTGTTTCTCGTAATTCTGCATGATTTTCGGAAAGAAACATATTTAATGTAGGGCCCGGTCGAGTTGACGGGTACCTGAATTCGGGGCGGGTCATACAATTACCCGGGTCGGAATTTCATTACCCGTACCCTAGAACGAATAAAGATATAGTTTTTGTCTTGAAAATTTGCGATAAACACTAGTAAATCACAAAAATGACAAGAAAATCATTAGGAAACAATCGGAAGTAGTTTTATGAGGTCGTGTTTTTTTTCAAACTTGAAAATAAACACCGATGAAACAAAATAATATGTGTCAAAGATCGATGACTGGTGTTTACGTGTCACAAATTGCTCCAGTGACTCCCGTTCACATTTGATCTATATTTGGACGGATTACCCGGGGCGGGTCGGGTCAGACCACACGGGTACCCGGGTCGGGAATTTCCGATTGTCCAGGCCCTAGCTTAATGACTTCATTTTGTGATATTCTTGATATTGTGCCGATTTCATGATCTGTATTCGATTACAAGCCTGTACTCTATTCGTAACTGATCAATTCAGTATTCCCAGGTTTCACTTTGCCCTCCATATCTATAAGGCTTCAAGCGTAAGATGTATTAATCAGTATTGTGATTAACTGTGGACTATGAACTGTCTCATAAAAATGCATGTGTTTTGCTTTTTTGTTAAATGCAACTACCGTATCCTGCCTTGTGTTCAGTGAAGAAACGTACCGTAGCGCCACAGGGCGGAATTAGGGATTTTTATTGTTCTTGCATGGCAACGATGTGGCAACGGCGAACTGTTGCAAAATTTTTTTTGTGTCACTGAATGCAAGGCAGGACCCTACCTGAAACCATCTTAACTGAAAATTTCTGTTTCAGTAATGAAGCTCACGGAATTAGTAATGTACACTGCGGTGTACTGCTTGCTTTCCGGTGTCGCTGTACTCTGCAAGGATTATTACCAGATTCTTGGCGTCAAGCGGTCAGCTACAGATAAGGAAATCAAGAAAGCTTTCCGCAAATTGGCTGTTAAATATCATCCTGATAAAAACAAAGACCCAGAAGCAGAGAAGCAATTTGTCGAGATTGCCAAAGGTATGTATCAAGGTGGTTGTAACTATAGTATTTGGATTTGAGGATATTTCATTATTAATATATATTAGTCTGCATGTTGAATATTAATTTGTATAAGTTGTACAAGTATTTAAGTTGATGCTTCCATTGAATTTTTCACAGCATACGAAGTGTTGAGCGATAAAGAGAACAGGAAGAAGTATGATCAGTTTGGAGAAGCAGCGTTTGAGAATGGTGGACAGAATGGCGGACAAGGAGGTGGCTTCCACGGCTCCAACGATTTCAAGTTCAACGATTTCTTCAAGGGCTTTGACGACGCGTTCCAGCACCGTCGGCAGGGCGGTGGACACAGACAGGCAAACAACCACTTCAAGTTCCACTTTGGAGGTGACAGTACCTTCGACTTCGATGATCTGTTTGATGACTCTTTCGGCGATGATGAAAGTGACTTATTCGAAAACTTCTTCCATGCTGGGGATTTTGGACACTTCGATGGCTTTGGCAGCTCACATTTTGGTGGTCATCGAAACATGCACCACAATAACTTTATGAACCATCATAATGTTCACTCCAACATCCACAATATGCACCAGAGGACTTCGCACAGATCTCACAGCAACTCTCGCTTCAGTGGACACAGTAAGTTCAAGATTTAACTCTTTATAGCCATGCTTATAGGGGTGCAACGATACGCCGGTGGTTCAGTGAATCGCGATATAAGAGCCCACGATACGCATATCGTATCGCCAGGCATGTCACTGCAAACACGATATACATGAAATGATGTATGCGATAGAAAAGGTGTTCCGATTGCATGCGGTTATCCTCGAGTGATACTGAACTAAAAATAGCTCTGTGGTAAACATTTTATTTTGCGCCTCGCTATTGGCTGAATCAAGGTGAAATATCTGCAGTTTTTTCTGAGTCAAAAACTGCAGCCCCCAAGATCTATTGAATAACCATAAAAAGAATGTGGATAACACCACAATCAATCAATGAAACATGAGGATATATATAGTATTGTAGCATCAGTTTACCATGTAGCTCAAACATCGGACGTACCCTGCTGGAGATCATGCTAACAGTTTAGGCAATACATATCGTGATACATTTGCATCATGAGTGCTATATCAAAATACGTATCATATCGTGGAAAAACGTAGCATTGCGCCCCTACATGCTTACTGGTGCTGACTGCTTACTGGCTGTATGTATGGTCTTTTGGGTACATGTATTACGGGAAACCCATTTTTTTTTCATTCCCATTATTGTTAGTGTTTACCTTTTTGAAAAATTTTCTGTTGATTACCATTTAAGGTAGTCCGCTCCAAACAGTGAGGGGAGGGGGTCAAAGAGTTTTGTAAAATAAATACCTGTATCAACATAATCTAGAGCTTCAAAATGATATATTTTATAGAGTAACTGTTCAGCACCCTAAAACTGAACAGAAAATAGGGGGTCACCGTATCCGTTCGCATGGAAAACCCGATGCAAGATGTGAATATGGACAAAAAAATGTGCAAAAGTGCCAGAATATATGTCGATTTAGGTAAATATGTGTAATTTTGATCGAATATGTAGAAGAAACGAGCACGGTGACCCCCTATTTTCTTTTCAGTATTAGGATGCTGATCATTTACTCTATAAAATAATGTCATTTTGAAGAGATAATATTCAAGAAATGACTATTAAATTGTGACTCTCTGTTACCTCACTGTTTGTAGCGGACTACGTTAAGTTCGTGTTTTGTGTATCAGGTTTATATTCATGAATGATATTCAAGTCATTGTCAATGCAATTTTCATTTTGCATCCATTAAAGTTCCAGATTTTTTTTTTGAAGCGTGAAACCTGCCAAATTATAAGGTGTCAAACATAATGGATTTACAGCACTGTTCCATGAAGCTTATAAATCATTACAAATGAGCTCTGCGCATCTTGTAAGATACTGGCCATGTTGAAAAAAAATTTAACCGCATCATTTTTGTGACGATGAGAAAATATGATACTATGGGCAATATTCCATACTCTTTAGCGTCCTTGTAGTAAAATGTAAATGGTAGAGTGTTCATCGTTTTAACTGCTATAAATTGTAGCACATGACATTGCCATTGTTTTGGGTACATGTTTGTGCATACAGAAGCAGTGTTCGTCCCTTCAGGCAAGTCATACAATTGGGTTATTTGTCATCATGAATTCATTGTCACGTGGTGCTAATGTTGTGCAGGCTGCTGTCCAAATGATACAGGAAAATGATATGATACAGTGAAAAAATTACGGCATGATACCCAAATAAGACACACAAAATTCCAAGTTGATTCGATTATCCAAAACAAAATTATGGCCAAAAAGCGTGTTTCACTGACAGATGAACTTTACTACACTCTGATTTTTCTAACTTGTTTACACCAGTTTTTGACGATATCTTTGTGATGCTAAATGGTATCGTTCTATAACTTGGCATACTTCACTTCGAAGACAAACGGCAATTTTCTACCAAATTTCAGACTTCTATCGCAATAATTGAAGAAGTTGGCAATCTACCCCAATGTTAAATTTCAGCCGAAAACGGGATCTCGTTAACCTGAGCTTATTCGAGGATTTGATCCTGTTAACATCTATCAGGAATCGGAGTATTGTTGTAATTTTAGACCAGAAGACACATTGGGGGTGTAATCTACACATACATGTTGATTTTGAAAGATTACACCACTACAAAACTGAGCAAATGCACAAAATTGTGTGCGGACCCAGAAATCATTGAGGTAGACTGCCATCTTTTTCAATTTTCGGGATAGAAGTCTCAAATTTGGTAGGGAATTGCCGCTTGATTCTCAGGTGAAGTATGCCAAGTTATAGAACGATAGCATTTAGCATCGCGAAAAGATCAGTGAAAAACTGTGTAAACGAGTTAGAAAAATCAGAGTATTATAGTAGTAGATTCATTAAACAAAAATGACATTTAAACAAAATTGGTATGAAGCACATATTCACAAATATCCAATCGAAAATTAATGTATCATAAAAAATATTTCTGGTTATACAGTTCCAGTTTCAGGTATTAGGAGAGTGAGATTGTCCTGTTCATGACAGATTCATAAAGAGTTGAAGATAAAACATGACTGATAACAAACATTTTGAGCATGTTAAGGTTGCATCACATACATGTTTGCCTGAGTGTTAGTGTACTGAGTTATGAACTGTCATGTTTTGTGTATTGCAGGTCAGACTTGTAAGACAGTGACAACGCGCAGTGGTAACATGGTACAGACCCACACAGTGTGCTCCTAGAGACCTGGTCGCTCATTCTCCAGACGTCTGTGATATGTCACCATGGCTACACGAACGCAACGGCCTCGTATGCTTCAGAACACGGAACATTTTCAATGCTGTTTCGTTTATCTCATTCTTCCAGGGTATTACCAGAACTGGTGGGTCTTCGTTTCTCGGTGTGATCATGTACATTTTTGCAAAATGTCTGAAAAATAATGAGCAAAAAGGACTTGCAGCAATATTTCCCAGTGGAACTGCATCGAAGTAAAGTACATTACCATGATTAATGCAAGTCAAACTTGAACAAAATTTGTTTTATTGTTTTCCGAAATATAATTGTATCCCCCGAACAAAGTTCGGCGGATACTATGGATTTGGCTTCGTCGTCCGCGTCCGCGCCCGCGTCCGCGTCCGCAGAGATTTTCTTGTGAACGCGCTACAGGCCGCAATTCTCACCCGATCACCATTATTTTTTGCAGGCACATATATAATGGTAAGATCCCGACACCAATCGATTTTGGTTGCCGTGGCAACTGAATTGGTCGTTTGGGGACACATTTTGCATTGAAAACAGCCTGTTTGAGACACATGGCTTGTGAACGCGCTACAGGCCGCAATTCTCACCCGATCACCATTATTTTTTTTGCAGGCACATATATTATGGTAAGATCCCGACACCAATCGATTTTGGTTGCCGTGGCAACTGAATTGGTCGTTTGGGGACACATTTTGCATTGAAAACAGCCTGTTTGAGACACATGGCTTGTGAACGCTCTACAGATGGCAATTTTTGACGAATCTCGATAATATTTGGAAGTGTTGTTGGGAAGGGCTGTCACACGAAACCAATCGTTTTTTAGAATGATCATATAAATATTAATATGTTAACAGCCTAACTTATTACAGAATTTTGAAATATCCATTTTGACATGTACGATCATTCCAATAGCCTGTACAGTGGAAGGTAATGACACTGGTTTCTTGTTCAGAATGGAGAACTGAAGTTTTCAGTGAAAACAGGACAATATTACTGAATAAGTTAACATTAGTTTTATTAGTTAAGTCTATTATTGTCCACAATAAAAATAGTTAAGACGAGAAACGTTTATTATTAAGCTCAACAAGGTAAAGGTTTTGTCCAGTACAAATTTCATGGGTGTAACTGAATAAGTTAACATTATTTTTAATAGTTAAGTCTATTATTGACCACAATAAAAATAGTTAAGACAAGAAATATTTATTATTAACCTCAACAAGGTAAATGTTTTGTCCAGTACCAATTTCATTGGTGTAACCGAATAAGTTAACATTATTTTCACTAGTTAAGTCTATTATTGACCACAATAAAAATAGTTAAGTCTACTATTGACCACAATAAAAATAGTTAAGATGAGAAATATTTATTATTATGCTCAACTAGGTGAAAGTATGTCCAGTACAGATTTCATGGGTGTACTGAATAAGTTAACATTATTTTTACTAGTTTAGTCTATTATTGACCACAATAAAAATAGTTAAGACAAGAAATATTTATTATTGGGCTCAACAAGGTAAAGATTCTGTCCAGTAGACATTTTATGTCTGTAACCAAATAAGTTAACATTTTTTTTGCTAGTTAAGTCTATTATTGACCTCAATAAAAATAGTTAAGATGAGAAACAATTATTATTGAGCTCAACAAGGTTAAAGATTTGTCCAGTACAAATTTCATTGGTGTAACCGAATAAGTTAACATTATTTTCACTAGTTAAGTCTATTATTGACCAAAATAAAATTAGTTAAGATGAGAAATATTTATTATTAAGCTCAACAAGGTGAAAGTATGTCCAGTACAGATTTCGTGGGTGTACTGAATAAGTTAACATTATTTTTACTAGTTTAGTCTATTATTGACCACAATAAAAATAGTTAAGACAAGAAATATTTATTATTGGGCTCAACAAGGTAAAGATTCTGTCTAGTAGACATTTTATGTCTGTAACCAAATAAGTTAACATTTTTTTTGCTAGTTAAGTCTATTATTGACCTCAATAAAAATAGTTAAGATGAGAAACAATTATTATTGAGCTCAACAAGGTTAAGGTTTTGTCTGGTAGAAATTTCTGGGTGTAACCGAATAAGTTAACTTTATTTTTACATGTTAAGTCTATTATTGACCACAATGAAAATAGACAAGAAATATTTATTATTGGGCTCAACAAGGTGAAGGCTTTGTCCAGTAGAGATTTTATGTTTGTGACCAAATAAGTTAACATTATTTTTTTGCTAGTTAAGTCTATTATTGATCACAATAGCTTTTTATGAAAACATTGATCAACTTTTACTTTGAATTTCAACTTGAGACCATGTTTGGCACAAATTATGAGTTAAAATATAACTTATGGTGAAAAATTCGATCTGGCTCCAATTTCGTCATCTTGAAATGCAGTTTTGGTCAACTTTTACTTTGAATTTCAACTTGAAAGCATGTTTGGCACATATTATAAGTCGAAATATAACTTATGGCGAAAAGTTCTATCTGGCTCCAATTTCGTCATCTTGAAATGCAGTTTTGGTCAACTTTTACATTGAATTTCAACTTAATACCAAGTTTGGCACATATTATGAGTTGAAATATAACTCATGGCGAAAAGTTTGATCTGGGTCCAATTTCGTCATCTTGAAATGCAGTTTTGGTCAACTTTTACTTTGAATTTCAACTTGAAAGCATATTTGGCACATATTATGAGTCGAAATATAACTTATGGTGAAAAGTTCGATCTGGCTCCAATTTCGCCATCTTGAAATGCAGTTTTGGTCAACTTTTAGTTTGAATTTCAATTTGAAACCAAGTTGGGCAGGTATTATGAGTTAAAATATAACTTATGACGAAAAGTTTGATCTGGCTCCAATTTTGTCATCTTGAAATGCAGTTTTGATTAACTTTTACTTTGAATTTCAACTTGAAACCATGTTTAGCCCATACATGTATTATGAATCGAAATATAACTTATGGTGAGAAGTTCAATCTAGCTCCAATTTCGTCATCTTGAAATGCATTTTTGGTCAAATTTTACTTTGAATTTCAACTTGGAACCAAGTTTGTAAAATATTCTGAGTTGAAATATAAATAGGTGAAAAGATTGATCTATCTGTATTTTCGTTATTTTATCAAACATGTCGAATGGAAATTCATATAAAGAGATTTCAGTGGTGATTTTGAATTCGACCTTCAATAACCTCGGAAAATCAGTGCAGCAGTTTTGGTGGGGAAAAGAAAACAGTTGTGACTTGGGATTTAACATTTCTCTGGTAATCTTTTTTAGCCCTTGCTCTAGTTTTTCACACTTGACAGTGATATATTTGGGGCAACAGAGATGATAGGGCTACGGGGGATACACCCAAGCGGTCGTAGGCGACCGGAAGCGTCTAGTTGTGCTTATGAAATAGGATATTTCCGACTCTGTGCTCACATTCATTACGAGTCTGGATACTCAAAACTCTGTCAAATCATGCTTCATCAATGCCTCATACTTCAGTGTAGTAATTCTTGTATTGCTGTAATACGTAGCTTCATATCAAAAGTATCATATGTGTATGTTGTGTATTTTTTGGAGAGTATAAAAAATGCACTGGCACAAGATAATTGTAAGAGTAACACATAACATAAAACAGCAATAAAAATTCAATGAGCGACATTGAACAAATTTTTTTGGATTATTTAAGTTTGCTTCTGACTAAAAGTTCTTTAAGATTTTGATGCTTCTTGTAAGCTGTTGCTATTTTAATATCACCATCAGTATTTTTGTTGAGTTGTTTCATATGCTTTTTAACAATTTGGGCTGAAAGAGTACCTGTTTTTGAGAAGGGTACTATATACACCATGTCGAATTTATTTTTACTTTTGTTCAAAGGGTCATACTTTGTAAATTTTTGAACGTTGAGGCCATGAGGTTCGAAAGTGCCTAGAGTATCAATCCAACAATATTCCCTTTCAAGTCGCCATTGTTTGTTTAAAAGTTCATCACCAAGATCGGAAACCTGTTCAATTGGTAAAAGAGAAAAACATTCAATGGAAAATTCAGTTTTGCTGTGAAATTTAGATAGATGACTGTATAATGCATTTTTCTCATTGCAGCTAGTTATTGCAGCACGGTGACGATTGTTTCTGAATTTGAGTGATTTACCGGTTTCACCTACATATTGTTTTTCGCAAAGCTTACAAGTGTATAGATAAATTATATTTTCTGAGTTGCAATCCAAAGCTGAGTTGATTGAGTAGGTCTGTTCAAAAACTGATCCCGAGAAATTTTGACAATTTGGAACTAAATGACATGTCTGACATTGTCTAGAATTACAAGGTTTTGAGCCAGACGAGCTGGAAGTGGGCAATTGAAAATCAGCACCTAGTCTTTCCTCACTGTTCAAAATTCTCAATGTTTCATTCTTGATTTTGCGAAGCCAACGTTTTGAATAGTTACGTTTCGAAAGTGCCTTGAATAATATTTGACAAGCTGATTCAACATCATCTGGATATGAGCAAATTTGGAAAAATCGAAAAACTTGGGACTTGATTAGTCCTTTATAAGTGTGTTTTGGATGAAAAGAGAGCTTATGCAACAACTGATGAGTATCCGTTGGCTTGAAGAAAACTTTTGCTTCTAATGTGTTTTCTTTGCTCCTGAACAAAGTAGTATCCAAAAAATTAACTGAATCAGTACTAATTTCAGCTTTGAAGTTGATTGATGCCCTATGAGAATTGAAAATTTCGAGAAACTGGTGAAATTTGGAAATGCCATGTGGCCAAATGAGGAAAATGTCATCTAAATACCTATAATAGCAATCTGGTTTGAATGGACACTTTTGTAAAGCTTGCTTTTCAAATTCAGCCATATAAATATCTGCATAATGAGGTGCATATTTCTGACCCATGGCTGTGCCTGAAACTTGTAGGAATGTCTTACCGTCAAATTCAAAGTCATTACATTTAAGTGAAATTTCCAATAATTCTATTATACCTTTGAATAGTTCATTGTTTGCCAAAGTCGGGAATGCATTTTTAATTGCTTGGATACCTTCTTCATGATTTATATTAGTATACATACTTTCAACATCTAAAGTGATTAGTAAAGAATTTGGATCTAGTTCAAGCCCTCTAACTTTATCTAAAAAGTCATACGTGTTTTTTATATATGACGGATGCTTATTTGCTTGATCTTTTATATATGAATCAATATACATAGCTACTTTTTCAGATTCACTGCTGCAGTCCGAAACAATTGGGCGCCCTGGAGGCATTACATTTGGAATTGGCCAGGAGTCTTTGGGTTTATGAATTTTAGGTAGCATATAAAATCTTCTTTGACGAGGGCGTTCTGGTGGTAAAAGAAATTGGAATACTTTTTCAGAAAGGCATCCAGAATTGCGTAATCCTTTTAAAATTTTTGTTACTTTTGCTGAATTTTCTAGGTAAAGAGGAGTGTCAATTTCTCTGTAATGAGCTGGATTGTATAATTGACGAAAGCCTTCATTAATATAATTTTGCCTATCCATAATTACGACTGCACTACCTTTATCTGCTTTTTTAATTACCAAGTCTACGTTATTTTGTAAATTCTTTATAGTTTTATATTCCATTTTTGTTAGGTTTTTGGTTTCTGGTTGAATTTTCAAGTTTTCAATTTCCTTAGATATTGCCGAAATGCAATCTAAAACGGGCTTGTCAATCATGGAACTCGGTGGAGTCCAGGTAGATTTTGGAGTGAATTTTGATCTATTTGTGAATGAATTTGGACGGTGTATGTTGTGTATGTGTATGTAAAAGTTAAGGTAATCATGTTAATGGTTATGGTATCCTTATTAACGTTCTCTATTTTGTGTACTCAATCAGATATTACACCAAATACAGTACTGATTTCGCAAAACCTCACCAAAATGCCAGCATGGGACACCTGGTATTTAGCACGTGTTCGCCCAACTTCGCCTGACGTAGCATCATGCGATTTGATGCTAGCATTGTGTATGCGAGCATCCCTCGATGCTAGCATTGCTTCTTGGCACTGTGGTGCACTAAAAGCATTTCGCATTTTTTGTGAAGGCCATTATATGCTCGCATATGCTCGCAAAGACATGGTCGAGTGGTTTATAAACAGTCTGTATCATGTAGATCGTATGGGAAAATGCAGTGTTTCATTTCAGTTCATATTAAAGTCAGTATTTGCATCCGAAATAAAGGATGCGCGCATCTGTGCGAGACAATGCTCGCCTGTTCAACTAAGACGGCCGCCTGATGCGATGGCATCGCGCCCACTGGTCGCACTATGCGATTTGATGCTAGCATCAAGTCGCACGTAATCGCATGGCCTAGCATTTAGCATGTAGCATTCGCATGGCTAGTGAGGTTTTGCGAAATCAGTACTGTATGTCCTCGATTGTTTTCAAAATGTTTTCTCATAAAATATGACAATTAGAGAATTGTTCATACATCATGTACATGTATATAATTCTAGTACAGCAGTTCCCCTCAGATTAGATTTCCCCCTCTATAAATATATTTTTGCGTGGCGTAAGGATCATTTCAACACGTAGATGAAGCTCTCTAATAAGACTTCCCTGTGGCAGAATGATAGGTCTCATCTGAGCGGGACAGCTGTACACGCAATGTTATACTTAAAACTTATTATTTGAGTTGAGGTGCAGGTCATTTGTCATTTACAATTGTATCCTGCATCTTTGAGAACTATGTGTTATAGTTTGGTTCAAGTCCTGACTATCTGCTGGCAATTGACTTGTTTTGTTCACATGTACATATAATGCCATTATGTTTTGTTCGATACTGCAGGTTAGATTTGAGGATATTTATTTCATCTTACGGACCATAATTTTTTGCTGTACTTCACCCAAGCAACTTTGACCAAGTTTACCAGGTATCATATCAATTCAGTGTTGTTCAACTACAATAAAAAATTTGGTCCATTAGATCGAAAAAAATATAAATGTGTCTGTGAAAGTTTGTGTATGTATTTGGAGTTGTGCCATGAATGGTGCGATTACTGATGATGGAGGTGCTATTGAATATGATGACATGTTTGGGTGATATTTAAATGTATGCGCTATATTAGTATTCTTCTTTGTGTTTGATTAAGTTTGAACATAATAAATATGTTTGAGAGCAAACGATTCTATTTGAGGGGATGTTGGTTATACTTCAAACAAAGTTCATTTCAAAGAGATGCTACATTTTTGCAAAATCAGATGTTTAATGTATATATCTCGAAACCTAGTTAAGATTAAATATATATTCCAGTCTCTTAAAATGACATTAGCTTGCACACACTACCACTTACTGCACGTACACTTTTGGAATAACTTCCATGTTTGATTTTTTTCTGCCGAAAGGTTTTGACTTTTTATAGTCCATGTGAACTGAAAGTATGATGTCAGATTTTGTAAAATATTTTTAATTATGTTGATACCATGATATAGTCGAAAGATGGCAAATACCAGAAGATGTATACACATTATGATTTGTGCATATTATTAGTTCACTGACTGTATTTATGTCATAACAAATGGGGGCTTTCCATTGTGCTCAATTTCTGGAATACAACACTATCATATTCCTTACAACTAGACATTCTATAAATTGTATGAGATTCAAATTGACATTGGATAAATGTCCAGTCATCCGTTTTAGACGACAGATTACCGGTGAACATTATGACAACATCATAACGTTCAATTTGGTTTCCTAGGCTTTTTCTAGAACCTCTCGGGTGAGGGAACTGGAGGTTCCATTCGAGCCTTTCAGGGAACTAGAGGTTCCATTCGAGCCTTCCATGGAACTGGAGGTTCCATTCGAGCCTTTCAGGGAACTGAAGGTTCCATTCGAGCCTTTCAGGGAACTGGAGGTTTCATTGAGTCTTTCAGAGAACTGAAGGTTTCATTTGAGCCTCTCTGAGAACTGAAGGTTCCATTCGAGCCTTTCAGGGAACTGAAGGTTCCATTTGAGCCTTTCAGGGAACTGGAGGTTTCATTGAGTCTCTCAGAGAACTGAAGGTTTCATTTGAGCCTCTCTGAGAACTGAAGGTTCCATTCGAGCCTTTCAGGGAACTGAAGGTTCCATTTGAGCCTCTCAGAGAACTGAAGGTTCCATTTGAGCCTTTCAGGGAACTGAAGGTTCCATTTGAGCCTCTCGGGGAACTGAAGGTTCCATTCTAGATTCTCAAGGAACTAGAGGTTCCATTCGAGTCTCACAATAAATTGGCTGTCTATTCGTGCTTTTATGGAACTGGAGGTTCCACTTGAGCCTCTCAGAGAACTGGAGGTTCCATTCGCGACTCTCAGAGAACTGGAGGTTCCATTCTACCTGTCACAGGACAGAATTGATAATACTGTAAAACGACTAATTTTGGCGGCTATTGAATTTGGCGGTTGTGAGCCCCACATTATTTGGAGGAGATTTAATTTGGCGGTGTCAGAACCACATATATATCTTAACATATATCTAGTTAATTTGGCGGACGATTTACTGTAATTCGGCGGTTTTTCCCCTACCGCCAAATCCGCCAAATAAATCGTCCGCCAAAATTAGTCGTTTTACAGTATCTCTTATAATTGAAGCGTAGCAATCATTTGTGGGTATATAGCACATGATTTATGCTGAATATTCTCGTGATCTTGAATTTGATTAGTAACCTTATTTCCAAGGTCACGGAAAAAAATGGCTAATATTGAAATATACAACATATATTGTCCGGTATCGTATTTTAGATCTTGGGCTATTTTTTTTTTTTGCACACACTACTTATTCATTCAAAAGTTGGTGAAAACCAGAAAATAGATACACATTATGATTCATACATATTATTAGGTCACCGATTGTATTGTTTTCATAACAAATATGGACCTTTCATTGTGCTCAATTCTTGGAATAAAACAATAGTGTTTAACATATTTCTTGCAACTAAACATTCAATAAATGATGGGAGATTCAGTTTGGTATTAGATAATTGTCCAATCGTCCATTACACATGACAGATTACCGGTGAAAATCATGACATCATAAAGTTCAATATAGTTTCCAACCAATGAGCTGAGTATCGAGCATCTCGGGGTGGGGGAAAGGGTGGAGAACTGGGGCTTTCGGGATAACTTGAAATTACATTGGATCATCTCGGAGAACTAAAAATGGTTCCACTCGAACCTCTCAGAGAACCAGCGGTTCTATTTGAATCCTTTATCCGTGCTTCTCAGTTATGTAGAGGTTTCATTCACGCCTCTCAAAGAACTGGAGGTTCCGTTCGAGTTTTTCGAAGATTTTTGAGAATCCATTCTAGCATCTCAGAGAACTGGCGGTTCCAATAAAACATTTCAGAAAACTGAAGGTTTCATTGATGCCTCTAAAGCAACTGGAGGATTCATTCTTGCCTCTCTGGAAACAAGAGATTCCTCTTGTGTAACTCAGGGAACTGGGTTTTCCATTTGTTCATCTAAAGCGACTGGAGGTTTCGTTCTAGCCTCTCATGGAACTGCAGATTCCATTCGAGCATCTATTAAAGAACTGAAGCTTCCATTCAGGTATCTCAGGGAATTGGAGGTTCATGCGCAATGAGCTATATAAGGATTGTTCATGCGAGCCTCTCAGAGAAATAGAGGTTCCATCTAGTCTTTTAAGGAACTGGAGGTTCCATTCTAGGGAACTGGAGATTCCATTCGTGCATCTCAGAGAACTGAAGGTTCCATTCGAGTCTCTCGGGGGCGACCACGTGACCCTTTCACATATTGTACAGCGAAGTTTCAGAAAAAGTCTTTTCAAAGGAGGCATTACTCGACCTAACGGAAAGTCTAATTTAACGGTCAGCCTAATAAATTAAATGTTTTAATAGGCCAACATTGTATGGAGTGTTGCTCGATGTGTTTTATTTCTTTCGAATATTTGGTGTGTCACATGTACAGTGTCTATTGTTGGACGATGGTTCTTCAGTGGCCTCAGCCCGGTCAGGTGTACGAATGTAGCTTACATACTAGTATTCCTCTTGAATATTATCGCGGGGCAGATCACTATAATTACAACAAAGGTTTGTTTGCCAATAATTTTTATTACCATAAATGTTTTCTCGAGGACTATCTAAACATCAAATAATTTATACTAGGTCAAAACACAATTTCGGAGTGTCCGACTAGTTGGTAGCCGTGTATCCCGCTCGCTTGCTGAGTCCGTAGTAAGCCTCGTAGTCGGCGGAGTTGGGACCAGAACAGCGGTACTCGTACTTGATGAAGGGGGCGCCGTTTGCTGTGAGAGGGTCGATGTTGGGGGAGAGCGTACAGGTCGTGGTACCGGGACACTGGCACGCCCTGTTTGACAATGCACACGAACACATTAATACTGTAATTGAGTAGCATATAGCATGTGTGAAAATTATCACTCTGATGGAATGAAACTTACTCGTTGTCGATGGGCACACAGCTTGGGTCTTGTTCTGGTTGTACTCGTCCAACCCTCGACCACGGACACAGAACCCAGCGACACGGCATGTTCCGGTAACACAGGCTCTTCTTCATCTGACAATCAGAATCAATCACGTAGAGCCAATATTGTTCCATGCGGGCTTAGGGAAAGGGTGAGGGAAAACAGTACAAGATCTTCTTGTTCATATAAACCAGATAATTTATACGCGTGTCCGTCGTTTCCAACGATATCTGATAACCACGAACGGAAGCAATATGTATATTTACACATTATATGTACGTAGAGATTGGCGGACTTGGTGTTGATATTTTGGAATACTTTACCGTCGGTATTATATGTCGTTTCATGTCTATTGGATTAAGATTAAAACAATTGTCTAATATCGTGTAGCATTTGAATGATGAAACAATTTCCTCGTATTGTGAAAGTTTTTAATGATGAATCAAACAATTGCCTGATATTTTGAGGCGATCAGATGACAATTCAAACAGTTGTCTCGTATTGTAAAGCTACTGGATGAGGAATCAAACCAGTGTCTCGCATTGTGAAGCTATTGGATAAGTATTTTAACAATTGCCTCGTATTTGTGAAGCTATCTTGAATATTAAAGATTCAAACAATTGCTTCATTTTGTGAAGTTTCTTAATGGCGATTCAAACAATTGCCTCGTGTTATGAAGCTTTTGGATAAGGAATAAAACAATTGCCTGGTATTGCGAAGCTATTGGATGAGGAACATGCAGGTGAGCCCCGGCTCAAAAAGTCTCGCCCCCGAAAAAAGTTCTCAATGAAAAAAAATATGTTCTAACAAAATTGCTTTTTATTTGAATGTGTTTTATCTGAAAGCACAAATGTGATCACACTATTATCATCATCCTACTTTGTTATAAAAATCACTGAAATTGTTTTCCGTGGTTCGTTCTTGCCCTGCACCACCGAATCATCCAATATTTGTCCCAAATTTCATGAACTCTTGAAAGAAATATGTGAAAGATTCACCCAAAATCTTCAAGAAAAACTCCATTAACATGAATCTATCAGTGACCAAATACTAGTATGCTGAAAAAGAAGAGTTCAGGGGCCCGTTTCACTAAGATCATAAAGAGCTCGTTAGCAGCAAAATTCTCGTTAAATTAAAGAATTCTCGTTAATAACGAGGGTTTATCAATCACTAAGATTTCCATCGTTAAAAATGCTCGTTGTATCCATCGTTAACAATATGTTGTCATAGTTATTTTTGTGTTTTTATTTCCATTCGTAAAAACTTCAAAGAGCACTTTATATAACGAGCTCGCTATCTTAGTGAAACGGGCCCCTGATGTTGGAAAATTCTTAAATTAAAAAATGTACAAAATTGAAATGAAATAATATATTATCAATGCTTTATACCAATGGATGATCTGTTGATTCCTCATACAGTAATCTTCAATCATGATATCTTGATAGAAACATGGTAAATTTTCACCCAAAATCTTCACCTGAAATCCCAATTCCTTTAACATTGGAACGTCAAAGTCCAGAACCACCCAAAATTCATTAAAAGTGAAAAAAAAAGCATTTCACCCTACATCATTCATTATCATGGTTACTTCGTGTGGTCATCTGGTCAGTACCAAATTTACAAGAGAAATACACGAAAAATCTCAAGTAAAAACTAAAGTACTAGGAACATGAAAATATGATGTGAACTCAAATGAGAGACCTTGTTTTGCTGAGTAAAATGCAGTTTACTGCATGCCAATATCTCTATTGGTTAAAAAGTTATGGCCATTTGAATGTCACATTTTGGCAGGTTGTGACATATGCTGGAATTTACGAGAAGCTTCTGGATTTTACGAGAAGCTTATTAGTATGCAAATGAGGTATTCGTGACGTAGAAGGGGGAATATTTTTAATTAGGCAAGTTTGAGTCTTAATATAATTGATCTGGTCAGAATTATTGCAAACCTAAACTTCAAACATTGTTAGGCATGGTCAGTGATCAGTGTTGTTCAAAGTGTTACTGTTGCCATGGTTACTATTCACCTGCTGGAGTCCCTAGCAACCATTGGTTACTATGGGTCCTAACTGCCAGAAGTAGGGGTTTTGACAGAATGTGATTATTGCGTATTAATTATGCATGTGGAGTCAATCCATTTTCACCTTTGGTTTTGTTTGCTTATCGATATGACTGTGGATTTGGGCCATAGCAACCCTGGTTGTTAGGGGGCCTTACATCAATACTGGTGACCTTTGCAACTACTCGGATGTGAAATTTATTGACTATCAATTATGTAGAGCATGTGGAATAAGCTCTGTTGAATAATTGCAATTTCTTAAGACTTTAATTATGCCATTAAAACCATCTAATTAACAAATGTTCCCCCTGTGACGTCATGTATACAAATTTGCATATTAACGAGCTATTTGATATTTCAAATTGTAATTTGGGCAATTTGAACTTTGAAGCACTGTAACTTTTGAAGGAATCGAGATATTCGCATGCTGTAAAAACCGTTCTGATCAGCTCACATGGTGCTTTAATCTGAACTCACATCATATTTTAATGTTCCTAGTTCTTTACTGAATCCCCATTCATGTATCATTGTCCAAATGTCGTGAAAACCAGAGCTCCCCAAAAACACATTGTCATGATTACTTCATGGAAAATGGCTGGCCATTACTAACCAAAATGACACGCCATCGCCGCCGCCGCCGCCGACGCAGTACGTTTGGATCCCTTAGTCTCGCTCAAGCATCCGGGGGCGAGACAATAAAACAATTGCCCTGTATTGCGAAGCCATTGTATGAAAACTCAAACAATTGCCTGGTATTGTGAAGGTTTTGGATGAGAGTTCAAACAGTTGCATTGTACTGTGAAGGTATTGGAACAGGATTTGAACAATTAGCTCGTGTTGAGAAGCTTTACGATGAGGGTTCCAGCAGTTACCTCCTATTTTGAAGGTTTAAGATGATGATTCAAACAATTGCCTCGTATTTCCAAGCCATTGGACGATGATTCAAACAATTGCCTCGTATTTTCAAGCCATTGGGTTCAAACAATTACTGTAAAAGATTAATTTTGGCGGCTATTATATTTAGTCTTCCGCTACCGCCAAATAAATCGTCCGCCAAATTTACTAGTAGTCGTTTTGCAGGACCTTTTATTGTGATTCTATGGATAAGGATTCACTCATAAGATTTGAATCGCATCACATATTGAAGTGAATAGATGAGGATTCAAACAGTTACCCCTTATTGTGAAGCCATTGGATAAGAATTCGAACAATTGCCTCGTATTCTGAAGCGATTGGATGAAGATTCGAACAATTGCCTCGTATTGTGAAGTTATTGAAAAAGGATTCAAGCAATTGCCTTATTGTGAAGCTTTTTGATAAGGATTCAAACACTTGTTTCTGATTGCGAAGCTTCAGGATGGGGATTTCATTGACCAAAAAATGTATTGACACTTCATTCGTAATTAGCGTACTATCATGCTCGTAATTAATTCTGAATATACATGTATGGAGGATGAATTTTGTCCTGTTGCATTAGATGAAGTAACTTACTTGATTGTGACCAAGTGATGTGGACTCGACTTGTGAAAACCCGACGATGACTAAGCCCAGGCTCAATATACACAACTTCATCGTGAAGGCAGCTTGGTGGTCACTCGATCGCGGATTCAGCAAAAAGAGATTTGTTCCGTGACAAACGTCAAGATTAGAGTGAGTCAAGATTTGTTGATGGGAAGACCTCACAAGTGATCAGTATTTATATAAATCTGTGAACATAGCGGCTTGGTGGGTGAATTTCCCTTTGCAATCTTTCTTGGAAATTGTCTGTGGCTACACGGGTTATCATGTTGTCAGTGACTTTGACGCCTGTCACGTTTGAACAATAACAGCATCTGCTCACACAGACCATGGACGACCTTCCAATCTCCTGGTTTTGATGTAAACACATCACACGCTGCTACGAGGTGGCGAGAACCCCCGTGTGCAAGGAAATTAACACTCAAGTTGCACATAAGTTCAACTCCAGACTTGTTGATTTGCACACTCCTACACGCGTGGGCGTTACATGTATCTCCCGCTAACTTCAATTAACGACCCATTCATGCAAGGTTCATGTATCTAACTTGCCAAATGTAACCTCATCACCTGTCTCATAGCGAGAATATATGTAGACATACTTCTAGGAATGAATATATATTTTCTTGAAAAACCTGATCAAACTCATACAGTCACGCTTGGGTAGCATACAATGTAGTTCCAAAGCTACATGTAGTAGCTCAAAAGTTGACCTTATCCGACTAGAATGCTTTCTGACAGTCAGACACTTTAGAACTGCATCATACACCCCTGTATTGTGTTAGTGAACGATTGTGACTGCATTTCATCGCTTGTAGATATATGTGGATTTCTGGTTTATGCCATCTTCGATACCCTTCAAACCCGTAAACGACACAGTGAAGCACATCATGCGCTCACATTGTACACATGCACCCTGTAACACCAGCATAGAACATTATGAAATTTCTTTGGGTTAACCAAATCATAGAGGCTTGCAATATTGAGGCAAATTCGATGGCAAAGGAGATTAACTAAGCAATAACCTTACCTTTCAATTATTATTCATTTGTTCTGTATTGGAATGCGTGGAAATAAATACTTGTTACACAAGATGAAGAGGATATATTGCTACATAATCCACTTGTTGGCCCAAGGTATATTGTTCAAGTGGGGTACATGTACAATGTACATGCAGTTACAAGAACATTATATATATCTAGTAGAGCATGCAGTATTTGTAAACGACAAAAACAATTATTGGTTTTATTGATTTGGTTGTCTTAAATACCAAAAAAGTATAGGCTATACATAAAAGCCTATAGTACTCCACAGAGTGAATACGCCTTGTCTATGGTACAGCACATCGTCTTCTGCATCTGTAGATGTAGCCTACATGCAATCACGGAAAATGTCGCGACAATCTGGAGTAGATTTGGATGAAGTTGATGACTCTGTCGTGCCTGCCTACCTCCGACCCAGTATTATCTATCGGGCTTGGGCTAAGGAGGTGAGGAGCAGAGAATTGGACGCACTGATACAGAAAACCCGCGCCAAAGAAGAAACTGTCAAGCCGCCACGCAAGTGGCAAGTCCGTGAGATTGACTTGAACGCCTGGAGGAAGAATATCCATGATGAGAGGTGGCAATGACTTTTGTCAAGTATAGAATAATCAATGTAGAGGAACAACCGTGTATTACTGATTTCGATGTTGTATTCTTTTCAGATCTATTTACCGAGAGTTGGCGAGCCCGGAGAGCTGCAGAGCAGATTCAGCTACGGAGAAAGTGCGTCCACCCACACTCCCAGAACTGACTCTGGGATCTCGCACAAACTCCGATCTCCTCTTGGAGCGAAACTACATCAAAAAGAGGACGTTCAACTCGCAAGATTTTCTGGCCCAGCGCCTGTTAGCGACAGCGACCACACAGTTTAACACTCCGGCCCTGACGGCCCTGGAGCCAGACTCCTACGGAGCACCCGCTGATGAGTTTCGCTGCAAGGCGCTGCTGAAAAAGAAACCGAAACTACACACGGTCGACTGCAAGCGGGTACCAGCGGACGTTTTCACGGCGACTAGCCGCCGCATGGAGAAAGGGTACTGCCGCAGAAAGACTCCCACCCAGTGTGAGTACTGCGACGTTCTTGGGCCGTCATCGTGCGAGAAGTGCTTGGAAATACTGAACAGGAGGCTGGCTGAAGAAGCCCAGAGCACAGAGTTTCCCGCGGTGCAGTCGACCCTCACCAACATCGTGGCTCCGAAACTTGTCAAGCTCATGACGAGGGGCGACAAACTGGCTAGGAAACAGAGGCACCGGGACCGGAACAAGAAAAAAGTCACGTTTCAACGGAACGTTCCCAATTTAGAAGTCAATGGACGATCTCAATTACCAGCGTTAGAACCACGCTGAAATGATTAGGCCTAAAACTGATGAAACTTGGGACCATCCAGATACAGTATCGTGACGCGATGAATGGTGATATTGAGTTAACGTAGTCCGCTACAAACAGGGAGGTAATGAAAAGTCAAAATTTGAAAGTTATATCTTGAATATTATCTATTCAAAATAACATATTTCATAGAGTGATCAGCATTCCAATACTGAAAAGAAAATAGGGGGTCACCGTGCTGGTTTCTTCGACATATTCGATAAAAAATCACAAACATTTACTGAAATGACTTCATTTATGGTATTTTTACACATTTTTTGCCCATATTCACATCTTGCATCTTGTTTTCCAAGAGAACGGACACGGTGACCCCCTATTTTCTTTTCAGTTTTAGGATGCTGATCAGTTACTCTATACATGTAAAATATGTCACTTTGAAGCTCAAGATTTTGTTAATACAGTTATTTATTTTGAAAAACTCTTTGACCCCCTCCCCTCACTGTTTGGAGCGGACTACCTTAAGGACATATTAATACAATAATTATACATTTCATTATGTCATAAGACCAATATAAGTAGGTCCAGTATATACTAGCGGTAGAAACATTGCCTATTGAACAAGTAAGTTACACTACATGTTTTTTGATAGGCGTGGCCTCTGTGTTATTTGTGGTTGTGAACGGAAATAAAATTGCATTTCTAGTTGTTTTGTACGGAGCCGCTGAAAGGACATGGAAGAAATATTTTTTGACATATGGTTATTGCTTTCCCTCGCAATATTATTGCGTTCCCTCGCAATATTATCGCGTTCCCTCGCAATCCGGATCGCGTTCTCTCGCGTCGCGATCTTATTGCGTTCCCTCGCATTCCGGATCGCGATTGCGTTCCCTCGCATCCTGGATCGCGTTCCCTCGCATTGTGCTGACGCCAATGACTTCTGAGAAGGTTTTTCTACAAGATCGCGAGAGAACGCGATCCGGAATGCGAGGGAACGCAATAAGATCGCGAGGGAACGCGATCCGGATTGCGATGGAACGCAATAAGATCGCGAGGGAACGCGATAATATTGCGAGGGAACGCAATAATATTGCGAGGGAACGCAATAACAATGTGCTAAAAATATTTCTTCCATGTCCTCTCAGAGGCTCCGTAGTTTTGCTCTGGAAGAAATGTCACAATATCCACTCAGACACATGTACATGTATGTTTATTAAGTCCATATTATTAAGTCGATTACATAGTAAAGCTATCTGAGCATCAAGGATACTGCCGATTTATTGAGATTGTAGAGCATTCAGAGTGTAAATACATTTAATCTCTGATGAGTTTCTGTCATGATCGATTATGATCCTTTGCACTGTCTTCATATACATGTAGTTTGCATCAAATGGCTGACCCGGCTGGTTCACACATTTTGACTTATTATTATATGACCATAGCAAGAACATAGTAAGAGCTTTGTCGCCAAAGGTACAGGTCTGCTGGAATTTGATTGACAATGGGGGTCGGGGCGCTGGTGCAAACAGTAAGAAAAAAAGTTTATCGAGCCAAGGTGCAATCGGTCTAGAGGTTCGGAGAAAGTCATATAAGACCTCAGAAAATTCCGGGGTTTGTATTCTCACAGAGCATGTCAGAGTGTTATTTATAGGATTTCATTGAAGGGCGGGTACAGAAATCTAGAATAAAAAGGGTGCGGTTGGGGGGCTTACTCTCCCCAAACCCCCGAATTGTTCAAATTGGGCTACAAGCACCAAATTTTCTCTACAGTTAGATATGACCATCATCTGCCAATTTTCCGAGGGAGCCAAGCTGGGCTCCCTCTATGTCGGCCATTTCGATTTAATCCAAGATGGCCGCCTTCCGGAATAATAGTTTGCCATAGCATGAGAACCAAGGGTGGTAGAATAATGTGTGACACCACTTTATAGGGGTTTTCCAGTATGAGAAATTCTTTGCTGGTGTTGTTTTGATGATTATAGGACATAGTAATGTGTTAATGCCATATTGAAGTAAATCATCTGCCCAAATCGTGCATGATAGATAACTGAAGACAGGAGCACTTTATTTGTGTCATATTCAAGATTATGAATTAAGTAAAGGTTCGTTTTAATACGGTTTGCATGGTTTAATATGGTTTTACATGCATGTCATATGGTTACATTTCTGTCCATCATGGTGTTGTCACATATCTGGCCACAAGAAGCACTCTGATTGGTCAACATTATCACACCAACCACAGGTTTGATGATATGTGGTTCACCACATTCCGGCCAACCTTTACCAAATACTGGCCATGTATAAATATAATTTCACCTACTTGCGGCCAGTGATTTCCTAACATACATTTCAATGTTGTTTTGCCACTAAAAGGATTATGGGTCAATATATGAACAAATTTCAGATATTTGCAGGGCGCATGTATACATGTATTTGAAACGTAAGGGTATAGTTAAGGTAGTCCGCTCCAAACAGTGAGGGGAGGGGGTCAAAGAGTTTTTCAAAATAAATGACTGTATTAATAAAATCTAGAGGTTCAAAATGACAGATTTGATAGAGTAACTGATCAGCATCCTAAAACTGAAAAGAAAGTAGGGGGTCACCGTATCCGTTCTCTTGGAAAACAAGATGCAAGATGTGAATATGGGCAAAAAATGTGTAAAAATACCATAAATTAAGTCATTTTAGTAAATTTTGGTGATTTTTGATCGAATATGTCGAAGAAACCAGCACGGTGACCCCCTATTTTCTTTTCAGTATTAGAATGCTGATCAGTTGCTCTATAAAATGTGTTATTTTGAAGAGATAATATTCAAGATATAACTTTTAAATCTTGACTTTTCATTACCTCCTTGTTTGTAGCAGACTACGTTAATTCATCATTCAAAGCAGTCAGAAGCCAGTATTAGTAGCGACATGGTTGAACAGTTCTGTATCCTTGAAATTGCAAATTACCAGCATGCAATACTGTCAGCAGTGCAATATCCTTACCAAAATACCCATAGCTGTGATCAACTCATGTATTGTTGTTGTATATTATTGTTGTTGTAAACTGTTAATGTGTATTGTTGTTGTTGTTGTGACGAGACTGCAAACATCATCTTCTAATGTACCTAGATCTATCAACTCATTATCGTTTACTATTTTTGTAATGCTATTGTACATACTGTTGTTGATGTTATTGGTATGTCATGCAAACAGTGTCTTCTAATCTACCTATGTCTATGAACTAAACGACCATTATATGCTGGAATGCAAAAATTTATTTCGAATTCAATTTTTTGACAGACATAGACAGATACGAATTTTCTATTTGTATAGCCCATACCTGAATTTGCATTCAATTCTGTGATTCTACAACACAGATTGTATACCTCATGTAGTGCCATGAACATATGAATTTTCAACTAGCATATAGATATATGTACATAGCTCACCTTCGTATACACGTGACTTTGCACTTAATTATGTGGTTTAACTACAACCATTGTATTCCTCAACATGAAATTCCCAGTTATCCATAGATACATATTTTTTAGACACATATATACCTTCGCATTCTACAAGTGGCATCATGAGCACATCACTTTCTACACATGTCGCAGATGTGATTTCCAGGGATGCTATTGGAGCAAGCCTCGTGGCACCACTTGAGGAACGAAGAACACTATCCATTCTTCGAATGGTAGCTGAGTGTACTTGCTCATTACAATATATACAAAAAACTTTCTCCTCTGCATCCGACTGACTCTGGATTCTGGATACTTTTGTCTTTTTTGGTGCTACTTCCTTTTACTTCGTTTGTTTCCTTTTCGTGGAACATTCTGCTCCTTCTTGAGTGATCTTTGTCGCAAACGTTCCTGTTTCTGTCGTTCATTCTCTTCCTTCTCCCTTTGCTTCGCCTTTTGCATTTCCATCACTTCACTGGGTGTGAGTAGGAAGTACTTTGGGGCTTTCGAGCAAGTGGGATACGTTAGCTAGAGGATCGTTGGTAGGATGTCACTGTCGACATCAGCAGACAAGGAAGTGGTCCATATTTGATCCGTTTGAAGCAGGTGGTGCAACATCTAGATCCACAGTGCTGGACCTACAGCTGTCGGCTTGGGATCAACAGCTGACTGCCCAGGATCCGCAGCTGGCAGTACGGTATCCCTAGCAGGCAGTGCTGGATCCACGGATTTCGACATAGTTTCCACAGCTTGCAGCACAAGATCCCAAGAAGTCAGTCCGGGTCCCTGTCAGGCAGTGCAAGTCGATTGCCATGAACCTTTCACCAGCGTCGTTCAACTAGTCTTTTTATCTATTGACACTGCCTGTAAGATGAGTCACATTTGGTGCAAGCCAAGTGCATGACATGATTCAAAACATGTCTTCACCTCAGCTTACAGTCGATGACCACCAAGGCTATTCCAGGTGGTAACTGGTCCTGCACGGTGACCATGTTTGCGATGAGGATCACATTGCATACAGCATATTCGTCATACAGCATATTCGTCTGAAATGCCTCCTGGGAGAGCTGCAAGGTTGAACGAGAATATCCCACAAGCTCTGAACCCGGCTCTTATATTGGCTTCAGTCATGGCCTCACTCCATGCTTTAGTGAACAGTCCAGTGAAGTTTGATTTGGAAATCATAACCCTGGGGTGCTCAGTCATCACAGTTCGAGCGTTCTGGTTGTAGTATGTTTTCAGTTGTCCAAACGCTGTGCGATCACCTTGTTCCAGACTGTGACGTGTTGGCTGGAAGTTGTATTATTGCTATTTCATTCTACATGTATACTGCCAGTTCCAACAGTTCGACAAAATTGTGGGAGTCGTGTCCATCAATGATCAGATATGGGCCTTTCAATTCCGATGTTAGGGAGGAAGTTCGACTCAAACCACATTTTTCCGCTCCCTTGATAACATTCCTCCGACCCAGGCAGCTCTCTTTCAACATGTCAAAAGATCCTTGCTTCAAGCAAGCTTCATCTGAAATCAGTCAGCCGCCTGTCACAAGACAGTCCTTACCTTCGTCAGTGGGGACGAGAACAGGGTACCAACAACCAGGGATGGCCACCTCTGTGGATCACTCTTCCTGACGCCAGTGAGGCCTGTGCGGTACTACTGCACTGTGTCTGCACAAAATGATGCAGGGGCGACTGCAAGTGTTACAGAACAGGTCTCCATTGCACAATGCTGTGCAAGTGCAAAGGTGGGTGTCTAAACACTGATGAGAACCAGTAGGTTCGAGAAGATGAAATGTGCCACATTCTTTTCTGTTATTTGGTCTGAAACAGTAGTTGTGATAGTTTAGCCGGATTAATGCAAAAACCTAATGTGTTTTATGATGAATAAATGTCACGGCTGTATAGAATAGTAGTAAACTCACTGATTTTTTATATGACATGTACATATCAAGTTTCAGTGTGAAGTTCTTATAACGATGGTGACTGGTATTTTCTTTGATGATTTTAACCATTTTAGTCCTGCGCCTGGTGGCCATCTTGATTTTACTCTTGAATTTTCTTTTTAATGTGGATTTTATTGACACCATTTTATTGCTTTACCGTGACACAGCAAAAGGTCTGAAACCACAAGCTATGCTATCACAATTATACACACAAAAGTCCCAAGAAATTTATGGTCAACATTGATATTTCTAGTGACTTTTGAGTCTGTGACTGGTGGCCATTCTGCATTATTATGAAGTACTGGTCAAATCTGTATTTTGATGACGCCATTCGATTCCTCACCCAGGACAACCATGGTCTAGAACCAAAAATCATGTCTCTATCACGAATATTAGTGCAGTTATGGGCCGCGAACCATCTCTGGGTGGAGGCCATCTTTGATTTATGCAAAATGGCCGACACAGAGGGAGCCAAGCTTGGCTCCCTCAAAAATTCAAAATGTCATGGTTATATCTACCTCTGTTCCCAAAATGGTGCTTGTAGCCCAATTTGAACAATTATTTGACTAAACCCCCTGACTATGAAATGCCTGGTGCAGGCCTATTGCCTTGCAAATATACATACATGTAATCTTGTGCTTGAGTACTCAATGCCATTAGCCTACAGGTCAAGTTCAAGATCACCAAACGATACATAATAAGTATAGGACTATATGAGATTAATGCTGGTTCGTTCTATTGCGGATCTATATGATCAATCCTACATTGCTTATAGTACCCTTGACAATCCATAATTTCGCATTTTTCTTCAATGGGCAATAGATCCGACAAATATTCACCTGAAAGAAAAATAGCCCAAAGGCTAAGAAAGGTTACCGAACAATATGTTTTATATTTTAGATATTAGCCACTTTGTCCTGTGGCTTTGAAGATAGAGTTATGGTCAAATTCAAGGTCACGATAATATTCAGCACATATCGTATCCTTTATATACAAATGTACACAATTGATTTCTAAGCTTTAAATTCAATAACATTCATTTTTAATTATTGTATATTAGCAACTTTGTCATTTGACCTTGAAAGTGGAGTCGAACGTCAAATTAAAGGTTTTTCGGCATATCATTTCCAGTATTGTCACAAGTAATTCTCAAGTTGTAAAGTCAATAAGAAACGAGATATTAGCCATTTTGTTCTGTGATATTGAAAATGAGCCGAAAGGTCAAATTCAAGGTCATGATAATAATCAGAATATCATTTCCTATAAGTTCACAATTAATTCCTAAGCTATAAAGTCCATTTTCTGCTCTTCCCCTGAAAATCAGGTCAAAGTTCACGTTCAGGGTCATGAGAATATTCGGCATATGTCATTTCCTATATGTCCACAATTGGTTTGTCCTGTGACCTTGAAAATTAAGAATATTCAACATATGTCATTTCCTATATGTCCACAATTGATCCATAAGCTCTAAAGTCGATAATAAGTGAGATATTAGCCATTTCGTCCTGTGACCTTGAAAATGTGGTCAAAGGTCATATTCAAGGTCATCAAAATATTCGGCATACATCATTTCCTATACGTCCGCAATTTAGTTCCAAGCTGTAAAGTCGATAATAAGCGAGATATGGGCTATTTTGTACTTTGACCTTGAAAATTGGACTGTATCATTTCCTATATGTACATAATTTATTGCTAGGCGAGATATTAACCAATTTGTGCTCTGACCTTGAAAATGAGGTCAAAGGTCAAATTCACGGTCATGACAATAATCATCATGTATCATTTCCAATGTGTCCACAATTGATTCCTAGTCTCTAATCCCAATATCAAGTGAGATATTAGACATAATGTGTCCCCATTATAAAGCATAGGAGAATTTAATATGGGAATGTACCATTTGGGACCCCTCGAGAAAATGAAAATGGCTGCCACACGCAGACCGGCGATTCAGGGGCAACGAAACTTAAAAACATCACAGAGGTATGTGAGGGCAATCTTTTGAAATAAAAATCTCAAAACTGTCTGAACAGTTTTTGAGAAAATGACTGCCAAAGTCAGAAATTGGCAGTTTTTCGGCGAAGATGGCCACCAAAAAAAAAGCGAAAATCAAAAAAATTAGCCCAAGGGCTAAAAGAGGTTACCGGACAAAATACATTGACCTTGAAAATAAAATCATTAATGAATTCAAGGCCATGAAATATTCAACAAATATATCACTTCTAGTATGTCCACAATAGATTCCTAAGCTGTAAAGTCGATAATAAGTGAGATATTAGCCATTATGTGATGTGACCTTGAAAATGAGGTCAAAGTTCAAGTTCAATGTCATGAACATATTCAGCATATATCATTTCCTCTATATTCGCAACTGATTCCTAAGCTGTAAAGTCGATAATAAGCGAGATATTAGCCATTTTTGATCAAATTCTCGATAACCAAAATATTCTGCATACATCATTTCTAGATGTTCACTATGGACTCCTAAGCTGTAAATTCGATAATAAGCGAGATATAAACCATTTTGTATTCTGACCTTGAAAATAAGGTGACTGACCTCGAAATTTAGGTCAAATTCAAGGTCATGAGAATATTCAGAATATACTAGTATCATTTTCTATCTGTCCACAATTGACTCTCAAGTTGTAAAGTTGATAATAAGAGAGGTATTAGCCATTTTGTTCTTTGACCTTGAAAATGAGGTCAAAGGTCAAATTCAAGGTCATCAGAATATTCGGCATATGTCATTTCCTAAGCTGTGAAGTCGATAATAAGCGAGATATCAGCCATTCCGTCCTCTGACCTTGAAAATGAGGTCAAAAGTCAAATTCAAGGTCACGAGAATATTCAGCATATATCATTTCCTATATGTTCACAATTGATTCCTAAGCTGTAAATTCAATAATGAGCGAGATATTAGCCATTTTGTGCTCTGACCGTGAAAATGAGGTCAAAGGTCAAATTCAAGGTCACAACAATATTCAGCATATATCATTTCCTATATGTTCACAATTGATTCCTAACCTGTAAAGTCGATAATAAGCGAGATATTAGCCATTTTGTCCTGTGACCTTGAAAATGAGGTCAAAGGTAAAATTCAAGGTCATCTCAATAATCAGCATATATAATTTCCTATGTGTCCACAATTGATTTCTAGTCTCTATTCTCAATATTAAAGTCATAGGGTGCGTTTTTTGTGTACGGATCACAAACTTGATCCCGGATCAGGATCAGGTTTCTGATCCGTACGCGAAAAACACTTCTAACCCTTAAATGTGATCATTTTGTACAAGTATTATAGTTGCTTGGTAAGAACATAGCAAATGCAATACAAATCATTTGCAAAATGAAGGGAACAGTGCAACAGCAAATGCTGAGAGACCTTTTTTAGATCTCTTCGATCATTATGGTGTTTCTGATCCCAGATACGTACGCTTCTTGTGGGATCAGGTTTTGTGATCCGGGATCAGGTTTGTGATCCGTACATAAAAAAACACACCCATAGTAGCAAGGTACCATTATATGGTTTTATTCCTGTTCAGATGAAGGCATTGTGGACATTTGGTGATAAAAAAGACGTTCGCGTTGATTGGTAATTAATAACAGCGACATATAATCGAGTATATTGAGCCGGTATTGCAATCGCCTTCTCATGCCGATGAAAAAAATAGCTTCGGCAGTTTCCGTAATCGTGACGTCAGTTGAGGCAAAATGTGCTTTGATGGCTGGCCAAAAACGTAAAACACGTAATTTGGGCGGTCAGCTCAAAGATAGAAAACCACTCCAAAATGCATGAGATTCAAAAGAAAACACGTGAAAACCAACAAATACTGGACATCTTGCAGTTCAACAAACCTCCCTTCTGGGAGAATGAATAGTACTGATTCTAAATATCAAGACAAGAAATGCCGTATTCTAACCATCTCACCCGTTCACTTGAATTGTCAAACATACACAACGAGAATGAATATATGCGACATGCAGTTTACATGTACCTTGCTGGCTACATGTACTTTCAGTACTGCCTCAAATGACGTCACAAACCACGTGACCCATACTAAAATCGTGATCAAAATCTTCGGCAATTTACGGAAGGAGTGCCTATTTGATTCAATATCTCGAAACCCATTGATTGTATTTGTAAAATTCGTTCGAATTTACAGATAACTAATTATAATGGACTAAATGAAAAGCACTTTCATCGGCATGCTACTAGGTCTTTAAGTGAGATATTAGGCATAATGTGTCCTATTATAAAGCATACGAGAATTTAACATGAGAAAGTCCCATTTGGGACCAGTCGAGAAAATGAAAATGGCCGCTACACGCAGACTGGCGATTCAGGGACAACGAAACTTATACACATCACAGAGGTATGTGAGAGCAATCTTTTGAAATACAAAAAATCTCAAAACTGTCTGAACAGTTTTTGAGAAAATGGCCGCAAAAGGCAGAAATTGTCCATTTTTCGACGAAAATGGCCGCCATTTTGAAAAAAATTAGCTCAAAGGTTAAGATACAATGTAGGTTATTGGACAATTTTGCTTTGGATAATGGAATGTAACAGACCTTGAGATTTATCAATCAAGGTTATCAGTGTGAACATTATGACCATGAGATTTACCAATCAAGGTCATCCATGTGAACTTCAATGTCACCATTACATGTGCGGGTGCGGTATTTGATTTTCTATATGTTCATAATACAAAGATACGTCTGGGTGCAAGTGTATAGGCCGCTCAGGCCAATGTACACATTCCAAGTCAGACATTTAGCACTCAAGGTCGTCTGAGGTCAAGTTCAAGGTCATCATTAGTTGTGCCATATATGTCTTCCTCACAGGCGTACGGTGCCAATCGAATACGCCTATGTCATCATGTATCTATAATATACATGATGATATAGGCGTATTCGATTGGCACCGTACGCCTGTGGTCTTCCTATATAGTGGGGTGCCCAGAACCCCAGTCATTTCAAATTCATGTAAAAGTTTGATTTCCAATACATTCTTGAAGATTAGTGCCTATAGAACAATTTTGGTCCGAGTGGCAATCTGGCAAACCAAATTTCGGCTGTTTGGGATCCCTGGGGGCATCCCTACCCCCAACAGGCAAGGCAAAACATTAAAATTACACTAAATGTCAACTACATTATAGTAATTGAATATTTAATGGATGTTTTGAGTGTCTGGGTAATGTAAAAAGTTTATATAGAGCTGTTATGTGTGTTAACAAGTGAAATAAATGTCGAACTGACGATTTTTATGCAAATTAGTGCCGCCATTACCGAAAAATCCATTTTCTATAAGAGTACAGTACTAACATACAAACAGAAAACAGGTATTATTTAAACGTTTTTTGTCAACACCTCAATACATGTTGAATGGTGGGAAGAAACAACGTTTAAACGTTAATTGTCAGAAATTTTATCTTAATTCTGTCATTCTACAATGTTTATTATACTACAATGTATGCCTTCATGGGACTTTCACTTGTCACATTTGCATTTACACAGGCGTGTACATTTGAGGTTTGCTTTCGTACATTTACATGATGCACACACATGTAGACAGCTACATTTGATATCCAGATGGAAAACGTCCTTGACCACAGGCAGTGTGGTCCAAACTGGTTGGAGTTTGCCATCCGTCTTTGTCCAGCCGTGGTCTGTCGGGTTCATGTCAGCAATCATAGCCTGGTGAGCTGAAGTCCAGATGCTTGCTTGGAACACGCTTCTTTTGAGATGCTGGTCCAAGGCGTCTTTGGTTGGAGGTATTCTCTGGACGTCTCTTGTCTTCTGCGCAAAAACCTTCATTCGGACCTGATCTACATCGGAATCCTCGGTTGACTCATTTGAGTACAGCTTACAAACAAACTGACTCGCCACTTGTTTCAGCTTTGGTGATGTTTGGAATGGAGTATCAGTGACACTCGCGAAATTCTCCATGAGGGATGGAACATCATTCATCAGCTTGCAGCAGTAACGCTTCCCCTTAAATTTGAATGAAGATGTGCTGTCTGATCCAGTGAACGCATGGAAGAGGGCCATCGCTTTGCAGGTTGTCGTTCCTAGAGTTGCAACAGTGCTGTTCAGAGAGATCATTTTGGAGGTTGTGCCCACTTTGAATGAAATCCAAAGTTCTGCAGATGGATTCACTGCCAGGATATGGTGGAAATTACTCAGAATTATTACGACAACATCTGTATCCCTAGTGTGAATCATCCCATGCGACGATAACTGCAGGGCATGAAGGACATGCACAACGACACGGGTGTCTGCCTCCTCGTGGTTGCATGTTCCCATTGGAGCACTGGACCCAACATTCAGGACCTGATCACCAGAAGTGATGTAGACATTCTTCCCCTCTGGAAATACTGCCTTGGCAAGTTTGCTGGACAGGAACGTGAAGAGCTCGGTCTTGTTGTCAGAATTTGCCAAAAACCTTTGCCAGTTTCCAGGAACTTTGGCATTGCCGGACACACGTTGTCGTGTTCCTGTCCCTCTTTTGTCTCTTGTGGCTCCCTTGATAGACAATGTACGGTACTGGTCCCAGACGATATCTACTCTTGTCGCTCTTTTCAAGTCATGAAGAACTCTTGGATAGAATACCTTTTCGAAGTAGTCATTGAAGGTCTTGCCTTGGACAGCTGTGCCAGGAAGTGAGTGTATCAGTACTCCACCATCAATAACGATGAACTCATACACATCTGGTGGTTGGAGTTCCTCGTCAGCTGAAAGGGTCGCACTCTCATTGAGTTCCATGATGTAGGTCAACAGACCTGACTTTGTACAAGCATTGAGAGTTCCGTTTGACGATAACGCTGGAGGATATGTGGAAGATTCGTGCCGGAAAAATTCCTCCAAATTTCCGCCTCTACTATCCAGAACAACAAATGCTTGTCCATACAGTTCTGCATGGTCTTTGAAATGCTGCATTTTCAGCTTTACCGCCGTCTTCGGTGTCTTCTTCTCATGGAACAATAATAGGTTGTTTCGTTTGATTGGTGTTGTCAGTAGTCTCTCTTTTGTTTCAAAGACAGTTTTCCTGAAGGAGTTGTACTGTTCTATTCCTGTAGACTCAAATGCACGGACAGATGCGGCAGCAGACTCAGAGATACACACCTTGTTGTCCAGTGTCACAAGGTTATCACTTCTCTCCTCGAAAGGATTTCCCTTGTCTAACAAGACATCGATGAGGTCCTTGACATGACACCGAAATCTGTTCTGGAGGGCAAGGCCTTCTTCGTGATGGGGTAGCTGTTCGACTTCATCTTCCTCTTCGTAGGTTGGGCCTGTAAATTCACTGATTACACGGCTGAGTTCAGGACCAGTCACAACCCAGCGTTCTAGCATGGTAGGGTGCTCCGTGAGGCCGATGATGCCTCCAGCTCCTTTCACCCTTTTGTTGGCCTGCTCATGGGCTTGGTCAATTGGTATTGATGAGAAACGGCGATTGCTTCGTGTAATTGTCCAGTTTCCATTTTCGAACTCTTCTTTGATGCTATCTGGCAGAACTTGCATGTCTCTGATGAGGACTGGAACCCAGCGTGCATAATTTTGGTGATCCAGTGCAAAGAACAATGGCACAAGCTTCTGTAGAGCAGCGATCATCAGTTCAAATTTCCGTTCTCGATGTGATCGGATGAAGAGAAATATGTCTTGCTCGTACTTGCGTACCAGTAGCCAGAACTCTATTGTTGGGCTCTCCTTGGAAGCTCTCTGGATCCAGTCATCAATTTCCATTGTGGTCCCACTGTCTGTGTAAGCTCGCTTCAGAAGGCTATCGAGTACTACAAGAGTAACTTGATGAGCATACCGTGTTCGCATTGGATCATATGCTTTGAGAAATGATGTTGCTCCGGCTTCTGTCTTGGCTAATCCAGCATCTTTGAGGACTTCAGGCCACCCAGATCCGCGCAGGAGATCACCAATGGTGTTCCAAAGAGCCATTTCAATATGAAGTCCTCCAAGAATGACCACAAACTTGTC
Organism: Terebella lapidaria; assembly: GCA_949152475.1. NCBI lineage: Eukaryota > Metazoa > Annelida > Polychaeta > Terebellida > Terebellidae > Terebella > Terebella lapidaria. The sequence continues at coordinate 4,327,005 of OX424555.1, forward strand.
TTCTCCGAACACTTCGGGAAAGGTCCACTGCATCTTTTTGGCTATATCATACAGGGGTTGATCAACTGCCAGCAGGGGGATTTGTTGTGGATTCAGATATTCAGTGGTTTTTTTCACTAAGTTCATTCCATGTCGAATCATCTCAGGTGTAGCTGCTTTTTCATGGAAGAGAGGTAATAGGGCTTCAATGCAGTTTTCTGGGTGTCCTACAACATCACCTCTGGCAGCATGGAATGAAGACCACATGACAGGGACCTTTTCTGTCTCACATTCGACATCTAAGGCATCATGCACTGCTGCCATCCATGCCTGTTCATGCTCCTTTTCCCCCTCATATACACTCTTTGGTGATGGCTGTACCTCTTTGATTGGAGGCTGTGTGACCATATTCCATCCTACGGGTGGAACGAATGTGTATGAACTGGGAAGAAGGGGTCCACTGCTCGTTGTGTCTGCTCGTCTCCTCCGTGAATCAATTTGCAAAGGTTGTCTGGTCGATCCAGGATTCTCCGATGTGGGGAACTGAAATATTGAAATGCCTGTACCATGGAAAGATGTGGTCGCAGTACGGGATGTAGGATTGTGGTCCAGGTTGTCTAGAGCTGCAACAGTAAAGACGTGCTGACGCAAAGTTGACGGACATACAATGTCAGAGTTTTCTTTTACTTGGTCAGAGATAGCCTGTGCAAGTCTGACTTCAATGGTGAGGACTTTTTTGTAGGACACACTGAGAGAATACTCATGTAGTAATTCAACTAACTTCTTGCTTCGTGTTTCAGAGTGGAATTTCAGCCCCAAGAATACTGCAAGTGGTGGTTCACAACTCGTACTCGTCGAAAGTGATGTCATATTCAACATTGCTATCTGACTGACGGTGAGGACCTTTCTAGAATCATTTTGTGCTGGTGATGATTTGGGACCTGCGAGGAGTTGTCGAAAGAAATACTTCATACGTTGTGGTATGGATAATTCTTCACATCCAATGGGGAATGAACCCTTGAAGCTGAAAGCATTTTCATGTTTTGAAACAGCTTTACGGAGGATAGATGCTGCCATCAACAATGTGTGGGATTCTTCTTCTGGGGTTTGGCATGCTTCTGATATGATCTTTCTGGCTGTACTCGAGCAAATGATGAAAACTCGGTCTCGTACACCTTTCTCCTCTGTCATATCTGGGAAGTGGGTGAGTATTTTTTCCTTCAGACGAGTGCGATTCACTGTCTTCTGGATTCCATGTTGTTCCAATCTATCTGTCATCATATCGGTCAAATCTTGCATGGCAAAAACTTTACGGCCCCCATCAACTTCCTCTTTTATGAATTGGAGAAGTTCATTTTGAGCTGTCACCTCAAGGTCTTCGCTGGCATTTTCTGGTTGAACTTTTGAATCATACCTTCGGTTGAAGGCTATGTAACATTTGCGATGGTATTTAGCTTCAATGGCGACTAGATCGCCTTCTGCAAGACGTGCCACAATGTGATCGTCACCAAGAACCACTGCTTTATCATGAATGGTTTTTGTGAGAGAGAGTTTCTGGAACGAATGGTCCGCAGTACTCGTTTCATTCCCACAGAAGAGACACACGTCACGATTATGATCTTTGCCATCGATGCCACGCGGCTGCCGCTTGAGTCTTTTTGCTGAAGGACCTAATCCTTGAGAGTAACGTTTCTTTGCACGTTCAAGAGCTGACGCCCTATAAAGGTGACGGCAAGATTTGTGCCAACATGCACGGTTTTTACACATGGAGTGCTCATCAGGTAGCTCAACATCTGGATGAGGGGCAGCATCAGCATGTCTGAATGCATCCGCCAGGCGCAGGATCTCTGGATATGCCTCGTCTCTGCGAGCAGACACTGGATTTTCAAGAGGACAAGTAAGGTCTTCTTCGGTGTGTGTCTGGCACAAAATGCATTTTTCCCAGTTTGGTTCTGCCATACTAGACATCTGTAAAGATAGCCAGATAAAAGCTAGGTCATGGGAACCCTGGGATGACAAGGAAAAATGCCAATAGAAAGGTCAGGCCAACTAACCATCATGGAACATTGTTCGCTAATTAAATTGATAGACGCAATCTAGTAAATATGCCTACATGTCTTACTGTTTTGCATCAAATAGTTTCTTACCTCATTTTGTTACTTGTTGACTTGTGGCAAGTTATTGGAGTGGCCTGGATAGCATATATTGTCTGTTGCAATTTAATGGCACAAAACACAGATAACTGTGACTTTATGAAATACAAAAAAAAACACAATAAAATAAACCAGTAACCATGGAAACAAAAAAAACGCAATAAAACAAACCAGTAACCATGGAAAAATGTGGTAAGACAGTATAGCCATGGCAATCATGTACATGTTGTGGGAACAAGCCTATATTGGTATCAAGCCTATTGGCTATATAAGCCTATCAGCCCTATTGGTAAAGCAATTATATGGGCATACATGTACATGTATTGTAGCCTATATTATTACGATTTACTAGATGATGGCGGCACTAATTTGCATATTCATATGGTACAAACACATGTAATCTCTTCTTAAATGGTTTTGTTTGGATCCTAGACCCTCAAAACCTAGGCCTGGAAGCCTTAAAATTTCAGCTATCTGCAACATTGACTGAGATATAGCCGGAATTGGATTTTTCGGTAATGGCGGCATTACTTTGCATGAATATCGTCAGTCTGACATTTATTCCACTTGTTAACACACATAACAGCTCTATATAAACTTTCTACATTACCCAGACACTCAAAACATCCATTAAATATCCAATTACTATAATGTAGTTGACATTTTTTGTAATTTTAATGTTTTGCCTTGCCTGTTGGGGGTAGGGATGCCCCCAGGGACCCCGAACAGCCGAAATTTGGTTTGCCAGATTGCCACTCGGACCAAAATTGTTCTATAGGCACTAATCTTCAAGGAAGTAGTGAAAATCAAACTTTTACATGAATTTGAAATGACTGGGAAAATTAACCCATATGCGGCACCCCACTAATATGTTCATAATGCAAACATAAGCTTTATCTGCAAGCATTTCATCTATAGAGGCAAATCTGGGCATTTTTTAAACACAGAAATGGCTGTTTTGAGCTTTTAAGGTCAACCAAGGTCAATATCAAGGTCATCACACAAGTTGCCATATATGACTTACCATTTGAAAGTGCCAATTTCTAAGCTCTATCTTCAGGCGTTCTATGAGTACAGTTCTGGCAGCTCCCATTCGACCGTAAACTTTAGAGATAAAAATGTGGATGGACGCCGGACGACGGACGGACAGACGGACGCCGGACACAACGCCATGCCAATAGGTTATCGGACCATAGGTCCGGTAACCTAAAAACAAAAAAATGACCCCCTCTTGAAATATTTTTTAAGATTCGATCATAAACTTTAAAGATAAAAATGTGGATGGACGACGCCGATGTCGCCGCCGCCGACGGACGCAACGCGATGCCAATAGGTTATCGGACCATACGTCCTAAACATACCCCCTTTTAAAAAATATTTTTAGGCATTTCTGTGCGAAATTTCAGGAAGATTCGACCATGAACTTCAAAGATAAATATGTGGACGGACGACAGACGACGATGCCGACGCTGGACGCAACGCCATGTCAATAGGTTTTCGGACCATATAAGGTCCGGTAACCTAAAAAATTACTGAACAGATTTTGAGAAAATGGCCGCCAAAGTCCAAAAATGGTCATTTTTCTAAAAAAAAAACTTTTTCGGAGATATTTTCAGGTATTTTTGCGCAAATATCAGAAAAATTCCACTGTAAATTTTATAAAGATAAAAATGTGAACGGACGATGTACGGACGGACCCACAGGACGCATGATCGGTGGTTATAGATTTTCGTGTCTGAATGTTTAGTGTCTAAAACAAATAAGTGACTAAAAAGGTGAGCTGAAAAACGTGATAAATCTAAAGCGTAGGTATTTCTTAATATTGGGTGGCTACAGTTATCTCGACATTTGAGTGGCTAGAGACCATATATAGGTGCATGTTCATGAATAAAGGGGCTGCCGGTCCATGAACAAGGTGGTTGCCGTCTGTCAACTGGTAGGGGTCTAATTGGAGTCCATCAGGAAATTGGACGTCCTCGAAAAGTGTCCATTAATAAAGTGTCCATTCTGTTCAAATGCTTTCTTAGCCCCCAAAATGCATTTTAAGCACATTTAATTTTGAGTCTTATGTGGCTAGACCGGAGTATCAAACGGGCACATGGTTAGCCAAGGTTGTTCTGAACGGCTAGACGGACAGACGGACGACGGACGACCATCGCCACACCGATAGGTTATCGGACCGTAGGTACGGTAACCTAAAAATGCCATAATAAAATAGGCCTAGATCTAATATGAAGTTTCAATCAGGCAATAACTATTCCAAAATATCAATGCACATTTTGAGATGTTAAAAAGGCATCAGTGTGAACGCAGGAGTAGGCCTAAATATACCATATATAGGTCCTAACATGTAGCCTACATCCATCGCATTTAGGTGTTATTCGGCCTAAAATTACATCGGTATGAGATGCATTTGCAAACACAAACATTATCTACATTCTACAAAGTATTGTTTTATCTTGGCAATTGTTCTCAAGAGTAGGCTACGCGTGCTCGTTCCATTTGATTTGTAGAATTGCACCTAAAACATGTTTATGAAGAGCTCGAATGATGAATATTTTTATTTTTATTTTTTATTGTCAAATCAGAGGATATTGCGTATATCTAGGGCTGTAGCCTAACTCAAACATTTTTCAGTAGGCTAATTATTTTATTGACATGACTCTATTTGAAGTTTAGATCTAGATCTAAATTTTAATTTTGGACCGTCCCTGAAAGTCCGTTCACCATGGACAGTGAAAGTTTACAGCTGAGCCAGCGTTCGTTCACCTGCACAAAACCAGAAGCGGGTGTTGATTCTATACCGTGTCATAACCGGACCAACAACAGTCTGGCGTTCTGGGCCGAAGTCCACTCGATGCTGCTGCATGATAAAACCGAATATTGTGAAAATCCCGACATGGTCGGTTTTCTCATGTGATAAAAGTGACCATGTCGCTTTTTTCACGTGAAATATCCGACCATGTCGCTTTTTTCACGGTTGGTGTTTCCGGTGTGAAAAAAGCAACATGCCCGTGAAATACCCGACATTAACTGCGGAGCTATTGAACTGGCTTTTGTTCGTGAAATTCACGACATGCATGTCCATATTTTCGTCCAATTCATGGACGTCCACTCAATATTTAATCAGGATTTATCTCTGAAATCGGGTGGGGGTGGGGGATCTGGCAGAACAGCACAACAAAGAATTTTGTGGTGCGATATTTGACCATCGAGCGATGTTTTGGGTGCGTTATGTGCTGCGTTCCATTCAAGTCGTGCAAATGGTGACGGTGGTGCAGTACGAGTTCGGAGCATGTCATTGGCAAAACACACAAATCGCCATCAAGTATTTGCATGTCTGTTTACATTTCTTTATGCAACAATAACGTTCATGAAACGTATTAATTTGATGTGGATATCGCAAGCAGATTGGAATAAAATATTATCCACCAATCACATCAGCCGTGAAGAATGCGACATGGGCGATAATAAGCATATGACTGTGAGAAAAGCGACATACGTGATGTTCGGGTTTCTCACATGTCGCGTTTGTAATGCTACAATGCCAAATTTACGGCTGGAAAACGGCATTCTGGACCAAAGTTCCGCCTTGCTGCAGAGTGCTGACCCCTGGCGGGAGCAAACTGTACCACTCAGGGCACTCCGCCGCAAACTTCCGGTTAATTTAGACTTGATCATGGCGGAGAAAATAACCGACCAACAACTGAGAAAGGAGTTGATACAGTTTGGTGAGAAAGGTGTTGGTCCAGTTACTGACTCTACCAGACCAATTTACCTCAAGAAACTAAACCATTTGCGCGCCAGACAGAACCAGGCGTCAAACGCTCGCAAATCGAAATCCACCAGCAAAAAATTACTGGGCTTCAGTTCAGACGAGAGCGATGATGAGAGAGCGCCGGCTCCTGTGTCGCGAGAGCGCCGTGCGCCCCCCATCTCGTCCACGACCAGACGGGGTCGGTCCTCGGCCGCCAGGCGCTCTGCACCCGGTGACAGCGACGAGGAAAACTCGAAACCATCCACGTCTTTAGTACGTCCAGCACTGCGGACTCGGTCACAGAACTCGCGCATCAACACACCTGCTGGCAGTGCTGCAGCTCCCAGCCCTAGCTCATCCAGGAACTGGAGAACACCGCTCCGTACTGAGAGCAGTCGTCTTGACAACAGCACTGTTGACTCGCGATCACCGGCGGTGAACTCCAAGTTCTCTGAGTCTATCGGTCTACAGACAAGTCTTGCACATGAGTCGCAGGAGTCAGAGGAAGATTTCGACTTTGATGTGCCTGATGCTCTTGGAAATTCTGACTCTGATTTGGATGTGAGCAAAGTCCCTGATTTCAACAATGGGAATGAAACACCTCCAGATTACATTAGCAAAAACATCAATACATCGTTCCCTTTAGACAGTACTTTTGCATCACAAAACTCAGACTATGGTGGTGGAAATGAATCCCGACACACCAGTGGGGTTTTTGGTTCATTCTATAGACAGAGTCCTCCAATGGCAAAGCAGCGTACCCCACTGTCCAGGAGAGGTGCTGGTAATGTGCCCAACCAGAGCACCAAAAAATCAGGCCTGCTGTCCAAGTCACAAACATCCAGGTCTTACGCTGGTGGAAACTTTAAATCAGAGGAAAAGATTTCCTGGAAAACAAGCATAGCTCACTATGTGTCAATGTTTCTTGTCATCTTGTTTGTGTTGTTTTTTGTTGCCATTGGAATAACATACTGGAACATGCGAAGTTCGTCAGGCAATGACACAGCTGCACGTGAGCATACAATATTTTTTAGTGCCTTTTGATAAAGAAGTTGGTGGAATTGACTAGTGGTATTTTTGTGTATTGCATTGTGTATTTTGTGTTGTGCCAATTTGTGTGTTGTATTTCAGCTGCAGCCATAGCTAGTGGGGTTTGTGATGATCGAAACGAGGTTTGTTCTTGCAATTCCACTGTTCCATTGATCTAAAGCAAGAACATGATCATGATGATAAGATAATATCATATAAGTCGTAAACATATAGTTTTGATATACATTTTTGTATTTCATTGTAATATGATGTGACTACTAATTCAATGGTACCAACATGAACATTGAACAATAGTTTAGCCAATAGCCATATTATGTATTTGTATATGGAACATAATTTTTTTGAAACCATATTTTTATAACACCATATTTTCTTATAAAATACTATGTCATCATGATATTGCTAATATAAAATTGTTTTTCAATGCAGATTGGATGTGTGACGGAGCAGGATTTTGCAAAAGTCCAGAAGATCATTCATCAACTTGGATCACTTCTGGACGAACGAGCAGGTTAAAATCCCGGCTGTCTGTGTCACAGTTGTTGTGTCTGTCTGTGTCTGTGTCTTTTTCTCCATAGAATTGATCAATTTATGATAATTAGCTTTGAAATGCTTTGACGCTTACAGCACAAGCAGAATGTGGCTACGGCGATGGCATGAAGAAAATGGACATTGATGAGGCGAAAGATGCTGTATCTGTGGTAACTAGATGTCATATAGTTCATCATTCATCATGAGTTCAAGCAAAATTTACTCATGGATGAGATGTGATAACATAAAGTTGAAATGATGATTACTAGTAAATGATGTTGATTATTATTTGTCTTTGGTTCCCATGAGAGAAGTGTATCTAGTAGGTACTTTGTACGAGATTACTTTAAATGCAAATGTGTACCATGCACAAACCTTTGTAAAAATGCTTTGATTTTGTTTTCTGTCCAGGGTCAGTTTAAGGACTTCAGAAAGACAGTCTTGAAGCTGATTGAATTAAACAAACACTGGCAGATCAGGTTTGGATGTTATATCAGTAAATTTAGCATAGATTATTGTTCTGCAAGCCATTATGCTTTCTATGATTATAACTAGTAATAAATATGTACCATTGTTGATATATATTATTGCACTGTTGTAATTGTCTACTAGAATTCCACTGTCAAGGATGCTGTTGGTATGCATGCATGTGGAGCGTGTTTAGCACGTTGCTATGGTTACAGACTGCTGGGTTCTGACGGCATGGAGACGGAACACGAGAAAGCAACACACCTGGAGTCGACGTTTCTCAGCCTGCCGCTTTGGTGTCGAATGTCGCGTGCACTCAGCCGTGTCGTCAACTTTGTCCTTACTCTAGTCCTGAGTCAGTAGTAACTTTATAACGTTTTGACGGTAGTGGTTTTGTTTGATATATCTGTAAATTGTCACGAAGTATACACTAAGTCAGGTCTGCCAGAAGACTCATTCGTGCACATATCATGAGATACTGTATGTACCAGTACTTTAATCTCTCTACAGTTGCGTTGTGTGCAAGTCTCGGTTTGGCCCTGCTGCGGTGGCGTTGGCGACGTCAAAAAGAAGAAATGCGTAATGTATATGACATCGTCGAGAGAATCATTGGTGAGAATCAGTGTGCAACAAGCTAGCAAAAAGTCCCTTTTGCAGTTGTGCACTGTTGTTATCCATGTTCTTAAATTTGTATATTTTATGTAAATTATCAGACATTCTAAAGAGCCACAGTGATGCGTGCCAAGACAATCCCGACCTTCAGCCATATATGCCAATTGTTCATGTTCGCGATGCATTGATCCCTCCAAAAGAAAGGTAAAATATTCAGCGGAAAAAAAAATTCAAGATTGGTCAGTTGTTCAGTGATCTCGTTGTTGTGGTGACTAAAGTTTTTTTTCAATGCTTTGATTAGACGGAAGAAGCAGGCACTGTGGGACAAAGCTGTCAAGTTTCTGTCGGCAAACGAATCGCGAGTGCGTGTTGAGATCAAAACGATTGATGGAGAGGACTTCACTGTGTGGAAGTGGTTGCAGGCGTGTCCTAACGGCAGTAAAGTCTGGCAGGGACAGGGTCAGTTTACATACAAACTTGTACAACAGCCTTCCTGGAGCTCCAGCAAAACATATAACTTGTTGTGGGACAAACAAAAGTACTTGGTTGCCTCATGATCAAAATTTATAGGAAAAAGAATTGTCATTTTGGTTAACACATGCTTCTGTTTATATCATATGTTTTGTTTTGATTGTTTTCACCCAAATGGAGCTTGGCAGATACTGCATATCAATGTTGTTTGTGAACTATGACATGTATTTTGTATTACAGCATTTGGTGAGTCTAAGGATGGCTCCGCTTTCAACTCGCCTCGTTTCAGCCCCTCCCCCTGCCTCAAGATCAGAAATATGTTTGACCTCGATGTGTGAGTCCTAATATCTAATTCTTAAAGGTTGATGGACATTCTTCGAAGCTCACATCAATTTGAGAATTCCGTCATGTAGTGTATGTTCTGAGATGTGGTAACACCATGCCCCTGTCACACATAGGGAGTTCGGAGATGACTGGCACATACACATCCAAGACGCTCTGCTGGAAAAGTGTGGCCCCGACCATAAAATCCTTCACATCGCTGTCGACAAAACTTCCCGAGAGGTGCGTCATGGTGCTGTGTCTCTGCGCAAGCTTGAACTACTCTGAACCCGGAAATTATTAGTGTCCGTTTATTTTGCTTTATTTAGCTTTTTGTGTAAAACACTAATATTAATAGAATCTAATATATTAATTTGTTAAACACAACATGTGATGGCAAGATAAAAACACTAAATTAAACAGTCACCTATATGCCAGCACAACCAAAAACACCAAATTTCAGGGTTTAGAGTATATTTGGCAGGATTGTTATATTGATGGTAGACAATGATATGTTCCAAGTGATGTGTGTACTATCAGTCTCTTCTGGTACATGAGCTAACAATCAGCTTTGGTTGTTGTTTTCTTTCTACAGGGCTGTGTGTATGTGAAGTGTGCTGATGAGAAAGCGTCGGGACAAGCGTATAAATTTCTTCATGGTTGGTGGTTTGATGGTGAGTGTGAACTCTCCGCACTTCAAACATCATAGATTCCAGCCTACATATAGGCTAAACTGTTGCCTTATTCTGACGAAGTAATGTTCGCACATTTCTCCATCAGAAAAAAAATGTCTTTCTCACACAGAAATGTTCGCACAGGACTACAATTATAGTTTGATACTCATACTTTAGAATAAAGATAAATATCGTATACTTGTAATACTTGTTGACCTGTAGGTAACCTTGTAACGGTGAAGTACCTACGTCTGGAGCGTTACCACGAGCGCTTCCCAGACGCCGTCCACTCTCGTAACTTCCTGCAGCCATCAAACACCGAGCGCAAGTCGCTGTCCCATCCGTTCCACCACTCCATCATGGAGGCGTCGTAGGCATGGCAATGGGGGGCGAGGTCTGGGGGTGATAGGACAACGGGTTGTTTGCTGATCGCAAGAATTGGGCATTTGTGTGTGGCATTTCCTTTGTAATATAAAATATAATGCTTTTTCTGTAGTCTTCGTTGTTAAAATGGAGAAAAAAAGTTGTGTTGACATTTTGCACATAATGAATTTTAATAAAGCTCATGTTATATACAGTATGAAAGTAGATGTTGAATAGATTTCCTCGGTAAGGATCACTGCATAGTGCAAAGTTCACAGAGTAGGATTAATATCCTACACAAAATCAAGTTACTGGCGATTATATTTCATGGAAGGAACAAGATCATGTCATGTGGCGAGAAGCCTTGGTAAATGAACACTGAATGAACTGCTGAAAAATTCAAAATAAATGTCATAATTAATCATTACCGCAGAGGTTATTATATAGGTTGTGTATTTGTTTGCCCTTTCAGTAGGCTGCCTCCACCTATCATAATTATGCTCTAGACACATTTGTGTTGTACCTCTGTAGAGAGGTCATCTTGACAGAATTCCATCTCCAGGCGCATTCTCTCTCTGTGAAAAATTGAAATGTTTGCCGGCCTTTTTGTGGTAGAATATCTTCAGTCACGCTCAAGAGCCTTGCTTGTAACATGCATAGATTTCAACATCTATGAAATTCAATATGGTGACTATTATCTATATTTTATAATTCTTGGTGGAAGATTTCAGGATGTTTAGGCTGAATAGTTGAAAACATTCTCTTTCAAAATACATGTAAAGTAATTTTTCAGGATTTATAGATCTTCTGTATAGTTTTATGACCTCTGATATTGTATTTACACATTTTAGGTTCTGATCGTATCAGTTGGTATGCTGTCTAACAGTGACTTTTAACCATTATGCTGAAGGTATATACGTAGCCCGAAGAGTTGACCTAGCTTGCTAAATATAGAGCTTGAATGTGCAAGATGTGTTGAATGCACAGGCATGATATATAATATTCTAAAATCGCTAATGATATTTTCGTATTGATTAGCTATTGTATACAAAGTATGTGTAGTTTCAATGTACAAATACATAATATCATTATTAACTATTATTTGTGTTTTATTTATATTTCTAACAATAAGTGCAGGAGCGAAATGTAATCTGACCATTTCAAAGACACATTGATTACGAAAATATCTTCGACAAAAATTACATCTTATCTTTGAGTGCTGTTTATGATTTCAAGGTTATTGTTTATATGAAGTCAGTGTTATGCTGTGCTATAATTTTCATGAGGTTTGACCTCGTTAATGTTCGTACAGAAATCTGTATGTGGATTGATCTCGAAAAGAGTATTTCCATGGAACTGTGACATCTGTTTGATAACCAGAAAAAATTATGACATATAATGAGTAAAAAGGCATTCAAGTGACTTTGTGTTGTTGAAACGAGGCATTCTATTGTGTGTTGATTGAGTTGGGTTCTCGGTACACCCTAGCTCGAGCATTGAGTAATGTTTGACTACATGTACTGGCAGGAGATGTATGAACCGTATTGATGCGCTTTTAAGGCCATCGCCTGATATATGTAATAATGCATTTTAAGTATTCACAAACTTTTGGGTTTGTAAAACTTTTATTTGGAATCTAAACCATGGCCTTATTACGCACAACAATACATGTATGGTATGGTTCATCTGTTGGAGTGTGTATTCTGGGTCGTGGCTCTGTATGCAGTGTAATTTGTGAAAATAATGTATTTAACATGTCCTGTGCATAGTGTATAATGACTGAAGAATAGTTTGAAAACTTGTGGTTGTATATTTTCTATTTATTTGTCATTTTTTGATTTTCGGCATTGATCTGTTCATGTTTTAATTGTTTGATTATCACAAAGTTTTAAGTTTAGCCTCAAGATCAGCAGACCAGGGGCCTATTTCACAAAGAATCTAAATCAACTTTAGCCGACTAAAATAGGATTTAGCCTACTATCTACCATGCTAAATGCCGAACTTAGTCGACTGAAGTAGATTTAGATTCTTTGTGAAATAGGTCACGAAGTTTTATTTAGAATTCTCATGAAGTGTGGTCTTAGTCTGATTCTGAATATATGTATGCTATCTTTTGAAGAGATGTACAGTGGTCCCCCTCAGTTAAGACCCCCCTCAAGAAAGACTTCCCCCTCTGTAAAGACTTTTTCTTGTGGCACTAGAATGACTTTAACATGTAAATGAACCCCTCTAATAAGACATCCCCTCAGATAAGACCTTAATTTTGCGGCAGAAGGGTATGTCTTATCTGATGGGGACCACTGTACCCATTATACCCTACACAGCATCCTCTATAACCATCACTACAGAATGAGATGTGCTCCGTGCAAATCATCGGATGTGTCAAACCTTTCGTAAACATGGTAAAGCGATGATTCCCTGTGTTTTTCAGAAACTATTCAGAAAATCTTTCATGCTAAACTGAATACAACCAGCTTGAAATAAATGTTGCACTTGTGGGAGACTGTTTGATCAGTTCCATGGTTCAGTGTTTTGGTCGGGCATTAGACAAAATCACTCGTAGTGTGATCCGTTGTACGTTAATGGCTTATTGACTTGTACATAGACATACTTTATTCCTTCGTGCTGATTTTGTGGACATGTACAGTTTTAGTCTTCATGTTACATAGGGCTCAAAACTTACTGAAAATATTCCTTGGGTGTTTTGAATGTCAATTGAGGCAAATCATTATAAAGAATATTCAGAGGTTCAGAAAGAGTTTCATCTGCTTAGAGGCTAGAGGTAACTGCTAGACCGGTGTACAGGATTTGTTAATAAGTAGCTTGCTTTCTGGTATCTAACAAAAAATAACTTGCATTTGTATAAGGAAATAAAGGATATTTGATTGATGTCTCTGTGGTAGTATGAATCATGCAGGAAAAATCGACACAAAAATGTCGTCTTTTTCTCCCGATTTCCTACAACACAAGTCAAGTCAGGTAAATTGATTTTATTCATTCATGTGAAAATAACAAACTGGAAGACCTGGACAAAATCTACTGTCTACACATTAAGCGAACAGCTTCAAAACAATTAAAACTTTCACTAACACACCAAACATATTCATATATAATTATGCATCATGGTAATTAGTACTTTTCACTGTTGCAAAGGACAAAATATACAATATATTGTATAAATATCGAGCAAGTTATCAAATGTGGATATGACAGAACGTTTCACTTGTTACGGGCTGTAAGCAATCTTGACTCATACACCAGAGCCGCCACTGAATCAACTGTGTAAAACAAATACATAAATGACACTCGTGTAGCACCCCTGACATAAATCTGTTTTGACGAAGAATAAATAAAGTTGGTAATTTAATGCATATTTCCAAAGTTGCTATGAGAATACATTTACACACAGTAGAATATAACTGCGACAATCGTATCCCGATGCCAATCTCCGAAAGCTGCTACATGTAAACTGGCATGATCTACAATGAACACAATGTGCAGTACATGTGTGTGGTCGTGTTAGTGTACATGTACATTCCAACAACAAAACTTGTACAAAACATATTTGTTGATTGTTACTGTTCAACAGTAACTTCTCCAATATATGAACCCATACAGATATTTTTTGCACAAGTACCAAACTTTAACAAACTTGTGTGATGAGGTTTTGTGTGAGACAGAAATCCATTTGAACCTGTTCAGAATACTGTGTGAATACTCATGGGGGGTGTTCAAACGACCATTCAACAGGATGCAGCATTGTAGAATGGGTCAGTTTTGGCGCCAAATCACTAACGGATATTGTCTGTAATCATTAATGACGTGGATTATGGCAGTAAAATCATGCTTTTATTGGTCACACAAGAAATAGCCTACAAAACAGTGCTGCCATCTGGCGATTGCAGATATTCCGATTCCGGAACACCTATTGGATGGGACACAATATTGATGAAAACTTTACACTGCTAACGATTGAATGAAATCGAGTGTGATAATGCCGTAAAACTACAGAATACTAGTACCGTAAAACTTCTAATAGACGCTGGGTTTCTAATAGATGCCAGGTTCTAATAGACGCTGGGGGTTCAGGTATACTGAAATTAATAGACGCCGGGTCTACGTGACTCTATGTACATTGTGTAACATAGCAACGTATAGATACTAAAATCGACAACGTCAACGCGTCCCAGTCGGGAATTTCCAGCTTTTAAAATATAAATTGTCGTCATATCGTAACACAGGCCTCGCCAATTCTAATAAACAACAAATTCAGACAACGACTGAAATCAATAAACGCCGAGTTCAAATAAACGCTGGGTTCTAATAGACGCCGGGTATAGAGTGTAACTGAAATCAATAGACGCCTGGGCGTCTATTAGAAGTTTTACGGTATTACATGTACTGTGATAGCAATCAATTATCAAAGTTTGTGCTCTGTGACAATCCCAGAAGTGGCAACAGTGGCAAAGAAAAAATGTGGCCTTCCAGTGGGCTGAGAATTATGGTAAGAATCAGTTTGTCATTTGTGAAGAGCATCCCAGGGTTATTCCAAGCTGGATTTTACACAATCACGACTAGGACACGAGGCGAACTCTTAGTCCCCTTGAGTACAAAGAACCGCGTGCAGCTCCCAACTAATGAGTAGAAAGATGCAAAAATATGCTAATAAATTGTAAATGGGTAGGTTTTTTCCAACTTGTGAACACATCCATTTCCAGCCCAATCGAATGCCACAGAGATTTCATGCGTTAGTGAGAAAGTGTAAAGTAACACAACTAACAGAAAGTTGTTATCAGGTGAGACAGCCGTAGATACGAGAGGCCTGATGCCGGACGTCAGGGTTGCTATGACGACTGAGGACGAAGACCTTGCTCTTGAACTTGTTGACGTTGTTGTGGCCGTAGAGTGCGGTGTGAGTTGTCTCGGGTGAGGGAGCCTTGTACTCTGGAGGGAGACTCTCGGCGGTCAGTCCTGTGTCCTGCACAATACACATCACATTGGCGAGTATCGAGGTCCATCGCACTAGAATATCAGCCGAGAGGTCAGGGGCCAACAGCTCGAACAGACAGCGTGGCGCCTAGCACAGAGCAATGTGTAACAAACATCAAAAGGAGAGACATATAGGGAGCAAGTCAGTAGATTGAATATGAATATGTTTAGCATGTTGTTAAGAAGTTATGAAGTAAAGTAAAAAATATGACAGACAGACATTTTTTGAATTTCAAGAACCTAAAGTTTACTTATGAATCCTGAATATTTCAAAGAACAGCAGCTTTTGAGAAACACCATACAGACATTGAACACATTTGGTTTCCACAGTAACAGACCCTGAGGGAGAGGCTGACCTTGGCTGCAAGCAGGTGTGGCACCATGTCGATGTTTGACGACAGGTTGGCGAGGACTTTCATGGCCTGTAGTCTGATGCCAACGGTTCCGTGGTCCAAGTATTCATACAGCTGCTGGATCAGCTTCGTGTATGGCTCGTGGTACTCTGGCTTCACGGACAGGTTCGTCAGTGCCTGCAGTGACGCCAGCTGGATGGCTTCGTCTGCCTGCTCCGTGGAGGCAAAGTCTATCAGCGTCGGAATACACTCCTGAAACAGAATGGGGGTAACGGCGCATCAAGATAGGTGTGCATCTTAATTCAGATTGAATACAACTGATGAGAAAATGATAGTTGGGTGAAACAATTATTTATAAAGTAGGATTTTAGGTTTATGTAACTAAAATCTAGGAATGTACAAAATTCCACAAATGCTCAATATTAATTTGTTTCATCCAAATGGGGCCTCAATGACCTGAAGCACTTTTTTTATCATGGTTATTAACATACAATATTTCAGGTAAACTGATCAAGAACTGTGCTGACCTCTAGCACTTCCCTGTGACCTTGAGATGTAATGATTGATAATGCATGAGTACACTGATATAGAGCTGTGACGACCCTGAGTACCGTTAAACTAACCTTCACCCGCGATGACTCACATCGAGCTGCAACGATATTGAGTGCACTGATCTTCAGCTGAGATAACCTTTGAGTGCACTCACCTCGGGTATACTGACCTTGAACAGTTATGACCCTGAGTACCGGTAAACTAACCTTCACCTGCGATGAGCTGCAACAACATTGGGTGCACTGACCTTGATTTGTAGTGAGTACACTAAATTTGAGTACTAGGACATAAGCATTATGAATCTCAAGTACACTGACCTTGAACTGTAGTGACCTTGAGTACATTGACCTTGAACAGTTATGGCCGTGCATACACTGACTTTGAGCTGTAGTGACCTCGAATAAACTGACCTTGAACAGTTATGGCCGTGGGTACACTGACCTTGAGCTGTAGTGGCCTAGAGTACACTGACTTTGAATAGTTATGGCCTTGCATACACTGACCTTGAGCTGTAGTGACCTCGAGTACATTGACCTTGAACAGTTTTGGCCGTGCATACACTGACCTTGAGCTGTAGTGACCTCGAGTACATTGACCTTGAACAGTTATGGCCATGCATACACTGACCTTGAGCTGTAGTGACCTCGAGTACATTGACCTTGAACAGTTATGGCCATGCACACACTGACCTTGAGCTGTAGTGACCTCGAGTACATTGACTTGAACAGTTATGGCCTTGCATACACTGACCTTGAGCTGTAGTGACCTTGAGTACCTTGACCTTGAACAGTTATGGCCATCCATACACTGACCTTGAGCTGTAGTGACCTCGAGTACATTGACCTTGAACAGTTATGGCCTTGCATACACTGACCTTGAGCTGTAGTGATCTCGAGTACATTGACCTTGAACAGTTATGGCCATGCATACACTGACCTTGAGCTGTAGTGACCTCGAGTACATTGACCTTGAACAGTTATGGCTCGTGGGTACACTAACCTTGAGCTGTAGTGGCCTAGAGGACACTGACTTTGAACAGTTATGGCCTTGCATACACTGACCTTGAGCTGTAGTGACCTCGAGTACATTGACCTTGAACAGTTATGGCCGTGCATACACTGACCTTGAGCTGTAGTGACCTCGAATAAACTGACCTTGAACAGTTATGGCCGTGGGTACACTTGACCTTGAGCTGTAGTGGCCTAGAGTACACTGACTTTGAACAGTTATGGCCTTGCATACACTGACCTTGAGCTGTAGTGACCTCAAGTACACTGACCTTGAACAGTTATGGCTGTGCGTACACTGACCTTGAGCTGTAGTGACCTCGAGTACACTAAATTTGAGTAGTACTTACTGTATAAACCTTGAGAACACTGAATTCCGAAGTGATGAACCAGAAAACAATGAACTTGGCCTGTACTGACCTGACACTAAATTGAAGAGTTATGATCTTGAGTACACTGCACTTGAGCAGCTATGACCTTGAGAACACTGACCTTGAGCTGTGACTGGTTGTGTTCGTTGACGGCCATGTTGTTGATGCTGCTGATGACGCCGTTGACGACAGCTGGGTAAGAGACACTCTGGCCGACCTTCAACGCCATGTTGTGGGCTTGCAGCAAACTTTGCAAGCGCGGCAGGGCTCCTGCCTCACGCAGGGTGTTCTGCCAAATAGAAATGTATTTCGAATATTTCAAATACTGTGAATCTCAACATATTTGATCCCACGATTCTAAAAAATACACATTATTACTACCTTCACCACTTGAGGACAGAGAATGTCATGAAATACAGCCTGATGATGTCTTTTTTGGTATGGCTGTTATTTTGGGTTTTAAAATAAATCATTGAATGAACTGAATTTATGAGATAAAGGCTCATAAAGCTGCATTATATCATTATGGTATACTATTGTCCACACAAGTTATGTATTCACCATTATCACATTGACTTATCAAGTAATTTATCAATCCTCACTGTCAACTTACCAATATCGTTCATTACCATGAATGCATGACTATATGAACAATGAACCAGACCACCATTCTATTTTGTCGCAAACATCACTGACTTGGCTCCTCACAACATTTACAAGATCTAGACCAACTATCAACTATTGTGAAGTGAGAGCGAAAACAACATGATATATAATTCAGACAGTAAAGTAGGCGCGTGTGCACCCATTTAGCATGTTTAGGGACATCTTTCCTTCACCTTCACTGAGTATCGCCTTTGGTCACAATGAAATCAATCAATTTCTGATTTCTCCGGGAAACATAGCGCACTACAACCAATTACCCATAATTACATCACCAACCACTGTATGTACTGGACACTATTGCAATATTATGTTGATTGTTTTACCAAGTGTACCAACTATGTTAGATGAACATGACACTGCCCCATATACAGCCAGAACATCTTACCATATTTCGCTGCAATTTTATCCTATTTGTACATATTTGCCGGAGCCATCACACCGCCAGTCACAGTCACAGTTAGACTGGGATCTATCAGAAGGTATAAACCTTGCCAGTTGATCATGAACCCACAAAATTTGTGGAAATCAATAATAGGTCTGGGGCCGACTCATCAATAAATGAGCGGGAAATGGTCGACTGCATTGCCTGCTTCACTGAGCACAATACCCAGGTAATTAATAATGTGGCCCTGGGGCCGCCTATGGACGAGAAGGGTGGGAGTGGGGCAATGGTGGGGGTATCATGGGTATGGGGAGGGACGGATGAATGGTGTCCAGATTCCAGGTTCTCATGGTTCTGGGTCTATGGGGTTAGGATATCAATGAGGGTATGAACAATAGTATACTAGTATTTTGTACTTTTCATGACAATGTGCACACAATGGTTATGGAGTGGTATATGGTTTATCAATGGCATATACCAGAACATACATAAGGATTATTGCCATTGCTTTAGCAATCTGCAATTATGACGATGAACTGTGTTAAATTTCAGCCTCTCTGTGTTGGTGTTGGTACAGTGTACACTGTACACATGCTGATATATGTCTTTCTTCAGGGTTCTTACCTTATGGTATAGTTAAATATCATTCCAGTTCTAAAGCTGATAAAGTGTATTGCCTCAATCCACTCGTATGTAATACTGAACACATAGTGTACAATCACGTGCCTGCATACTCCCGGACTAATTCCCAGATCACAGAAGTGACAGCTCTGATTGGCTGGTCAGTTGTAACCATGGTAACCTGATCTCCAATCAGATCAGCAGTACCAGTCTATAGTTCCGCTCTGGTGCCGAGCTATGATAAAACTAATGGGATTTGTGGCTGGAACAAATAACTTATGTCACATTTCTGGGATATCCGGTTACAGCGTGTCTGGATCTATATCAAACTGACTGTACATGTAGATTACCCAGGCGATGTTTGTTAGTGGCTCTGATCTCAGGATCGCTTTATGAATACATTGTACTCTGTTAATGACAGCACAAATATGTACTGTACTTGTAACTAGAATACAAACTGTTGCTGCAATCATACATAGATGGGAGAGTAATCAGATGAAATAACATTGATCAAAATGATCGTTCAACAATAATTGAATTGAAAAACGAACCATGTACATGTGCATGCATGCTGATTGCTGGCGACAGTTCGGCGTTACCAGGTTAGGAATGCTGTCTTTAACGCTGATTAAACCATATGAAGGTATGATGTTACAATACCTACAGGTACATGTTTAGTCCACTTTGCAGGTTTTTCCAGAAATTGATTTTCTCAGGTCTAATATATCCAGAATCCTTGCATGGACTACCCAGTGCATTTGTATCTAAGTAATATCGATGAAGTCATGATGAACTTGTTACCAGGTTACACAATAGATGGAAGACTGTATGGTATTGCATGCACAAGGGGGTTGTCCAACACATGGTCAACATTGAATGCAAACAGACATGAATTAATTTGCCGTCTCCCGGAGAGCAGCAACGAATTGTTTGACGAGAGCACAGCTGTCATTGGGCTGAGAGGTCAGACACTTAAAGTTTATTGACGAGTCGTACTCATGAACAATGAACAGCACTCGGGGAGAATTCACCAACATATCCCCAAACTCAGACATAAATCATGATAATATATATATATTATATATTTTGTTATTTATAACAAAATACAAGCAATAACTTCAATCATTTTATTTAAATAAAATTAATGTATTGGAGTCGGTGCCATTGTATATTGGCTTGCCACGAGAAACGAAGGTGACAAAATGTCATGTGCACGGATATTTCTTGAATACGCAATATTTTTGTTATTCATTTCACTCGCTATACATATTACATGTACATGTGAGCTGCTTCGAAACATCTTTATTCTTTAGGATACACATCTGTAAAAGACAGACCTTGGGGGATAAATGTGACATTTTTTACCTGGTTGGTGGTGAAAGCTGCGGAGTTGCCGATGGTTGTAAGAACTTTCTCCAAAACATTGCTGTCTGTGGATGCTGACAACATTGTGACAAGCACCTCGGCATCCCGCACACTGAGCTGTCCACTAGTGTCCACCGACCCCAGCGCGCCGACATTCCCATCCACGAGATCCTGGGGAGGGTCGGCGGTGGTGGTGGACAGGCTGCCAGAGTCTCTCGTGCTGTCTGTGTCGTCATGGTGATGTTGTCTGTCTCCTCCGGAAGCTCTTCGACTCGGCTCATCGTTCTTTTTACATCCTCCTGTACATTTGAAGCAACCACAGACTGTTATAGTGGCTCAAAGCATTTGTGAAGAGCGGCAAATTTGAGCATGTAAATATTTCCTCGATGTCAGCAGTCCACAAACTTACTAGTATTCACCAGACGTTGTTTGTTTTGCGAACACATCTCATTGACTGGCGCACAACTCTAGTGGTTGAGCAAGCATTACTGGTCATTTGCAAATGTTTTGAGATACAAGGGCGACATTGTTTTCTGCAGACAAGAAGTTAAGATATCATGCTGCCGCATCTCTTCTATTAGCATGATTAGATAAGCCCACTCTTCTGCCTCGTAATACTACTTTTAACCTGAATACATGAAATATGGAAAAATTAGCCCAAAGGCTAAGATAGGTTACCGGACAATTTTGGTTTGGCCATGGCAGCATTGGCAGGTAACAGACCTTGAGATTTACCAATCAAGGTTCGCAGTGTAAACATATGACCTTGGGATTTACCAATCAAGGTCATCCGTATGAACTTCGATGTAACCATTACATGTATGTGTGCAGCATTTGATATTCTATATGTTGGGTGGAATCGTTTAGGCCGCTCAGGTCAATTTACACATTCCAAGTCAGACATTTGGCACTCAAGGTCATCTGACGTCAAGTTCAAGGTCATCATTAGTTGTGCCATATATGTCTTCCTATATGTTCATAATGCAAACAGGAGCTCTATCTGCAAGCATTTCATCTACAAAGGCAAATCTGGGCATTTTTTGACCCCAAAATGGCTGTTTTGACCTTTCAAGGTCATCCAAGGTCAAATTCAAGGTCACCACACAAGTCGCCATATATGGCTTCCGATTTGAAAGTGCCAATTTCTAAGCTCTATCTTCAAGCGTTCTATGAGTACAGTCCTGACAGCTCCCATTATGAAGGAAAAAAGTGCCGAAAATTTTCTAAGTCCAAAATTTTTTTCAAAGGGTGAAAATTTTTTTTTGCCTAGAAATGGCCCAAAATGGATAGTAATGTTATTTGGGGCGAAAAAATTTTTTTTCACCGACTCGTCAAAAATTCAAAATGGCCGCCACACGGAGATCGGCGATTCAAGGGCAACAAAACTTATACACGTCGCAGAGGTATATAAGAGGAATCTTTTTAAGCAAAAATCTCAAAACTGATCAGAGAGTTTTTGAAAAAATACAGACCAGGTGCAAATTTGAGCGTTTTTCGACCAGAAAATGGCTGTTTTGACCTTTCAAGGTCATCCAAGGTCAAATTCAAGGTCACCACACAAGTCGCCATATATGACTTCCCATTTGAAAGTGCCAATTTCTAAGCTCTATCTTCAAGCGTTCTATGAGTACAGTCCGGACAGCTCCCATTATGAAGGGAAAAAGTGCTGAAAATTTTCAAAGTCCAAAATTTTTTTCAAATGGTGAAATTTTTTTTTTGCTCTAGAAATGGCCCAAAATGGATAGTAATGCGATCTGGGGCGAAAAATTTTTTTTTCGCCGACCCGCCAAAAATTCAAAATGGCCGCCACACGAAAACCGGCAGATTTAGGGCAACCAAACTTATACATATCACAGAGGTATATGAGGGGAATCTTTTGAAACCAAAAACTCAAAACTGATAAGACAGTTTTTGAGAAAATGGCCGTCAAAGTCCAAAATTGAGCGTTTTTCGACAAAAACGGCCGCCATTTTGAAAAAAATGCGAAAATCAAAAAACAAAAAAATACCTCCTTCTCAAAATATTTTTAGGCATTTTTGTGCAAAATTTCAGAAAGATTCGATCGTTAACTTTAAAGATAAAAATGTTAACGCCGGACGGACGGACGGACGGACGGACGGACGGACGACGGACGCAACGCCATGCCAATAGGTTATCGGACCAAAGGTCCGGTAACCTAAAAACAAAGAGCACATTACATGGGCCAATTTGTAGGACATTTGGATGACAGTGCTGCCAGCTGGCGATTGCAGCTATTCCGGAACACCTCCCATTGTGTGGATTTTCGCTCGCCTGATGTTTAAATGTGTGAAGTTAAGTTCACGTATCAGTGAAACACGCTTTTCGGCTGTAGTTACATGTATGTTTTGAATCATCGGATCAACTTGAAATTGTGTGTGTCTTATTTTAATTGAGAATTAAGCCACAATTTCTCACCGAATTTCAGCATTCAATCTAGGACAAGGAAAAAATTTGAGAAATGTTAAATTTCATCTCCAACATGGAATTTGAGTGTGCGCAAAAAAACTTTTATCAAATCTTTTATTGATTTGCTTCAAAATAAACATATATTTTATTACACACCAACTATGATATGCCATCCGACTCCAAATCAACGAAATAGGTTAATTTTGTGTGGGCATAAACATAAAAGTCATTGTTATGACTAATGAAGAGTTACCCGTTAGTAACCATGCACTGGTACCGCGGCCGTAACCGATAATTGGCAAGTACTCGGCTACGAAAATCTCTATACTCGTATAAGCCTAGCCCCAAGCCCCGTAAGTGGCTCTTCAACCTGGTGATCGATATGAACGGTTGATGGAGCCACATGACACCCTTGGTTAGAAATCGGAAATAACGAATTAGTTCCAGCGAAACTTGGTGACTGTCGTACCACTGGGGCATTGTCCTAGGTTTGCAATATAACTAACTAGTATTAACCGTGACATATATTTATGATTTGGCCATGTTATAACAAGGCGATCAGAAGTTGTCCACTGGAATACATGCTTCGAAAAACGGCTTGTGTAAATTTTCGATGGCCACTGGCACTTGGACTGTCTGGTGTCAACTGATTGATTGTTGATTGATTATTTTTATTTGTATACGCTCTAACCAATGTAAAACTTATAAAACAAAAAACAAATAAGTGTATCAAATACAAATAAATACATTAAATATACAGGCAGCATAGCACAAAAAAGCATAAAACACTTGTTTCCATTGTCATTGTGGTAGTGGTGCCACGAGTACGGATTTCTGTGACCAAGTACTCGTTTTCCAGTAACCGGACCGTGACTGAATACTCGTCAAACACCAAACTTTATGAAGTTGAACAGCTAATTACTTGCTGAAAAATCGACAACTAGAATGTCTGAACGATGTTTACCGAACATGAACGACTTTCTTCGAGTGTGAGAATCGTTACAATGGGAATATAAAAATAGATACAGGCACGTGATCAGGTGAGGCTCGATTTCATGAAAACGAACCATGACAATCTAATGAAAGAGTCACATTTCACTGATATTGCTGATTCAGCCTTTTCAAAGCAGATGAATAACTACACTCGAGTAACTGTGCCACAAATCTGTGACCGAGTACACTGTACTCGTTGAATTGTAACTGTCAACGAGTACTCGTGGCACCCCCACAACAATCACCATACGATATCATACCAGTGGGGTATACGGGCTCCGGCCGCCGCCGGGCTGCGGCCCCCGTGTTATAGCCGGGGTGCGGCCGCCTGTTGGAGCCGGGGTGCGGCCGCCTGTGAGATAGATAAAAGACGGAACGAACACGCAGCCAGACTAAATAATCGCTTGCGTATTGAAACCTCATTGCCTTTAGTCTGATATACTCCATTTATTTGCAGATTCGCGTGGATTGTCCTGGCTGATGTCGGAGCGTAAACGGCGAATACTAGGATCTAACCAGATGGACAATGCAGAAAACCATGAACGACATCGTTGCTAGTATCGATGTCGTCGACCCACCATTCAAATTAACTGTATCAAATAAAGCTGATTACATGAACATAGTACTGTGTAGCCATAAATTGAAATAAAAAACTATTTGAATTATTCAACTTGTCGTGTTTTTGTCAGTCTAGGTGTTTATACTTTATGTGGTATTTTGTGGATGCTATACAATTAGGCATAGATGAGATTTTAACGACGTCAACGGAAACCATAGGAAATATATTAAACGATGTATAAGAAACAAAAATAAGAAACATTACGATAGATTAAAGAAAAATGGAAGAGACTTCAACCACATATTTAAAACGAAACTAAGATCATAGAAAAAACTTCATAATCAAATACATACGGTCAATTTCAAGACCTGCCATATTAACCACGTATACGTATATGGAACATTAGAATATTTAAATTAGATGTTGATGAAAATTTGATTTTTAAACATTGGACAACAAATATATTATGGTTGAAGGTACACGATTGAAATACACGGTAATTGCCATCAACTGCGAAGAAGCCACCCAATCAAAGCATTATATCCATCAACTGTCAGGAAGCCACCCGCGCAAATGGTTAACCATGCATAAATTGAGAAGCCACCATGTACGGTGATGTAGAATAACCCGAAGCTGTGAAACTGTAAGCCATTATTAAAGTAATCAATTAAATAGATCTGAGCGGATTAATTATCAACAAATGCCGGTTGAGGCGACTCAACCGAGTGGGATTCCAAGTAGTGAAAGACCCTTGTATAACTTGTAGTTCTAGTGGTATTAGTATTCTATGAATTCTGTAGGCTACAGCTTGATATTGTCTGAGGATTTTGTATATGCAGTTGTCGTATATTTGTTAATCGATACTTTTGGGTATGAAATTCGCAGCAATGAATAAATTTTCATCCTTGAAAAAGCATTGTGTTATCAATTATCAGCTTTTGTATATGTAGTTGTCGTATATTTTTTAATTGATACTTTTGGGTATCAAATTGGCGGCAATGAATAAATGTTCAACCTTGAAAAAGCATTGTGCTATCAATTATCAGTTATCAATATCTTCATGTCACGCTTACTGGCGTGTCAAAATCATGAGGATCAACAGGCGGTATTAAAACAAACAATTAAGGTCTAATCAATCAACCGTTCACCACGATGGGCGCCGGTATCTTGTATTGATTTGTAAAGGCGGCCGCAGCCAGTCCACAGATAGCGCAGCCGAGGTGTGACCGCCGGTAGGCGGTCACACCTCGGCTGCGCTATGTCTATATGTTTGTATAGCGGCCGCAGCCCGGCAGCGGCCGGAGCCCGGGTAGTCCATACCAGTGACTCAGCACGTGCCACGTGAAACATCAAGGTCAACTGAAGATGTATTACAACCTTACGTTTATCAGCCACTCCATTCCTTCTCTTCAGTAATCTATATACACCAATAATGGCCAGAACCGCCAAAGATATGACAACTGAAGTTGTCACAACGCGCGACCGGTCATGTGGATTCATTTTTGTTTACTTATGGGGAACTTATAGTACAAAATAAAATTTAAAACATTATCTTTGAAATCATAACGTTTAAAAGGGGCATGAGCAGAAAAAACCCTTATTCGCCAGCTGGCAGCACTATTTTAGTGGTAAAATGATGTCATAAAGTTATTTGATATGACGATACCATGGCATTACTCCAAACATACGGAATAGACGTGGAATCAATACCCAGTATCAAGTATTCCGAGCAAACAAAACAGGGTCCGTTATCCAATCTCATAGTCCGGGGACAGAAAGTCATATCAGGCATACGAAGTGAGAGAAAACAAAAATGACAGGGAAACTCATGAACCCCCGTAAATGGCCATCAGGAGGTGAAATCAGGTGTTCCGGAAAGAGTGAGCATTTCCTGCCCCACTAGTGGCACCCGTCATGAATTCCCCAAAATTAACATGAAAATAGATCTAGTTGCATGGCAGACATGGATTTGCTGTATTTATCAACCAGATCATGATGACGTCCATAGAATTTCTTAAACGCAGCGATAAGTCTTGGTAAAACATATCCTTGTCGTAGCAGTTTAGAGACTAGCTGGGCACTTCGATAGACAAAGTCCTCATATTTGCAACTAGCTCTGGAATAGCGTATAAGTTGAGAAACAAACACACCATATGCCGGTGACATAGGAATGTTGCTGCTTAGAAAAGGGAAATTGACTATGGAAAAATTGAAAATCATCAAAATTGAAATCATTTTCGCGTCAAATGTCAGGTGCATGGTTCACAACAGCAGCATTCTGTGGTGATTTGGCGCCACATTTACCACTATTACAATGCTGCCACCTATTGAATGAGCTTTGGCCACGCCCCATTGTGTTTTAATTTATTTACTGCGCTCTTTTAAAAATTCATCAGTGATTACTTCGGATATGAAAATGAAAGTCAGTGTTGTTCAACAATTTACAAGAAATGCCAAGATGACCAGTAACAAAATGAAAAGGCGATACACTTGTACCAAAACCAGTTGGAAAACCGTTGCTTGACTAGAATTATTGCTTGACTACTGATTTTTTCGTGAAACTGTCTCTCGATTTTTAGTTACCGGGCTTTTGGTCTGACAACCTATTGCCATGGCATTGCGCCGTCGTCATCCGTCATTGTCCTTGAACATTTTACGGGCAAATCTTTCTGAAAATTTGCACAAAAATGCCTAAAAATAATTCAAGACGTAGTACGGTGTATTTTTTTTGGTTTTGTGATTTTCGTATCGAAAAAACAGCCAATTTTCTCAAAACCACGCCGGGGAACCAGTCCGCTAATCCTGGATTTGGTCGGCGCATATTGGGGTTTGCAACGAACATCCTTCGAGAAAAATGTCGGTCTCTATGAACGAGAAAGTCGGGACTCGAAAGTAAAACACGGACATGGAGGTTAGAATAACGTTGCCTATCATACCAAAATCCCTTTGCGCAGTGTTGATAAAGATGTTCTTAAGTAGTTAACAGCAGACAAAATAGCGTGTGAAAGTGCAAGAAATTGTGGAAAGCACAGTTTTGAGGCGAACACGTTGTTGCAACGCTAAACCTGTAGGCAACGCGAAACCTGTGTATATAATCATGGTTTGAATTAGTCTATGTACACTGCGACAGGCCATCCATGAGTACATGTACCGTATGTACGCATTAAGTTTATTATCGTGCTGTTATGCTCATTCTTGGGCATTTAGACATTCTCGGCGATGTCCGTTGCAGTTTGCCCAGGACAATCTTGGAATATAAAATATTTCTAATTGAATATTGGCTGTAAAACAGAAAAATGCTTAAGTTTGCCCTGGACCTTCCAAGAATGACAACTCATGTAAAATGCACATAGGCCCTACAATATTTTTTATTGCAGCGGAGCTTTAGCGATGCCGTGTAGTCGTCAACTGTAGTCGTCAACTTTTGGTTATGTGTAGTCAACTTTTGGTCGTCAACTTTGGTTTCTATTAGCTTTCCCATCACCACTGCTGAGAGTCCCGGTCCAGAAACCGTAATCCTCATCCAGCACCGAGGTTAATGTCCTCTCCAGGTCGAAGGACAACATATCAGGTACTAACTTCGCCAGTGTGCAAGACCTGGGATGGAACCCGGGACGACTCGTTCGTGAAGCAAGCCCTCTACCATTGAATAACTGACACTATAAGATGAAGGTAAACTTCATGAAATTCTAGGTTATACTGTATGTGTTATGCAGGCTCACCGTTTTTGTAAAACTTGGGGGACAATCTTTTCTGTACACATTTCTAATCTGAATACATTATAAAGAAAATTCGAGAAAGATTTCGTGTTAAAGTCATAGTAGCAAGGTACCATTATATGGTTTTATTCCTGTTCAGATGAAGGCATTGTGGACATTTGGTGATAAAATAGATGTTCGCGTTAATTGGTAATTAATAACAGCGACATATAATCGAGTCTATTGAGCCGGTATTGCAATCGCCTTCTCATGCCGATGAAAAAAATAGCTTCGGCAGTTTCCGTAATCGTGACGTCAGTTGAGGCAAAATGTGCTTTGATGGCTCGCCAAAAACGTAAAACACGTAATTTGGGCGGTCAGCTCAAAGATAGAAAACCACTCCAAAATGCATGAGATTCAAAAGAAAACATGTGAAAACCAACAAATACTGGACATTTTGCAGTTCAACAAACCTCCCTTCTGGGAGAATGAATAGTACTGATTTTAAATATCAAGACAAGAAATGCCGTATTCCAACCATCTCACCCGTTCACTTGAATTGTCTAACATACACAACGAGAATGAATATATGTGACATGCAGTTTACCTTGCTGGCTACATGTACTTTCAGTACTGCCTCAAATGACGTCACAAACCACGTGACCCATACTAAAATCGTGATCAAAATCTTCGGCAATTTACGGAAGGAGTGCCTATTTGATTCAATATCTCGAAACCCATTGATTGTATTTGTAAAATTCGTTCGAATTTACAGATAACTATTCATAATGGACTAAATGAAAAGCACTTTCATCGGCATGCTACTAGGTCTTTAATTAGCACAATTTGTTTAAATAAATGTCATAGCTTTATAACTATTTGAGATATTGACACGCTGTAAGAACTTTGATTATCCATAACATTTACTAATATCGTCTGTCAAGGCACTGTCAAAATAAATGTGGCGATTTTGCCCTAAGCACGCGGCAGGTGATTGTAAACATACATGCCATTTATGTGGCCTTTTCGTTCTTGGCCTTGTTTTGACACGCTCCGTTCGAGCGTGCGTTGCCACGGCAACGCATTGTAATTTACGCTCCAGTAAACTATAACAATGGTTTGATTATACCTCGCGTGCGTCCTACAGCTTGTGGTGTATTATATATAGACTGGAAGCTACTCGATCGAGGAGATTGCCCGAGAGAGAGTGACTGGGACGCACACGAGGCTCGCCATGAGCTTTGTGTTCCCTAGTTGCGAGTAGTGGGCTCTTAGAGCCCTGGGGACGATTTCCATGGGGAGGCCCGGGCTGGGAGAGACAAGTTGCTGACTCGGGGGCGCAAGCCCTGTGGATCGCCAGTTCTCTCCCTTCCCGGGACGTGTGACATAGGCTCTGGCCAGCATGTCGGACTGTACAGGGTTCCGTCCCCGAGGCAGACCACGGCTCGCCAGGCCCCTCCAGTTAACACCGTGGTGATGAACCAGTTTCTGAATGGTGTCCGTAGGCCTGGGAGTGTCGGGTGGGCTGTTACCTGGTTACCATTAATGATAGAGTGGTTACCGTGTCCGCAGTGACCTCCGGTGAGCGGCGCCGCCGCAAGGATCCGGAACAGCGGATGCGCGTCCGCAAGGACTCGCGGTGAGAGGACTATCCTCGAGGATCCCGAAGAGCGGACGATAGTCAATAACTTTACATAAATATCTGACTTCAGTCGGACTTTAAGTCATTCCAGGACTGCTTATTAAAAACTTCATGCACCATAATAAATGTAATGAGTACTAGTAATTACGGAGCCCCTAATAGGACATGTTGAGAAAAAAAATAAACTGTTCGCTCAATATATTAAATCGTTCGCTCAATATATTATATATCGTTCGCTCAATATAATAAACCGTTCACTCAATATATTATATCGTTCGCTCAATATAATAAACCGTGCGCTCAATATATTATATCGTTCGCTCAATATAATAAACCGTGCGCTCAATTATATTGAGTGAACAGTTTGTTAAATTGAGCGAACGATTTATTAAATTGAGTGAACAGTTTAATTTTTTTCTCAACATGTTTGTGGCATCCCCCAATTTGTTCTTATCGTTTCAAATGGTCATACTGGACTGAGAAAAAAGGATACATAGGCCATTGTATGTGGGTAAGAGTGAGAGCTCATCTGACAGTTTCTTACCAGAACTGCTTTCTATCATCTTGACAACTTGGCCCACCAGATATTTGCCACCCAAAATGAATGGACAATTACCCAGCCAATATTGTTCAGAGTACTAGTATATTTAATCAGGATGTTCGTGATATTTTTCAGGTGCTCCCGTCAAATGTAAAATGATACGTGACTAAAAGAATGCTGTGTCATCTTGGCCAATTTTGTGATTTCAAAACTTGTACAATACAGCGGACTTTTCGCATTCATATTGTAACCAAAGCCAAACATTTCCCAGCTAACCAAAACAATGATGATCTGGTCATTGCATGTGAAATAGAGTTGAACAACAAAACATTCAAACAATACATGTTTGTAAAATATAAATGTAGACAGGGCAAATCATTCCCCAAGCATGTTGTGTCATGTGTGTTGGCTTATTAATCAACTATTGTATTCTGTGGGGTGGAACTGCATTCTTTTACCATGTACACACACTAGTAAACCAGGCTTTAGAGGGGGGAGTGGCGATTATGCATGGATATGAGCCTAGGGTCATGTTGGACATGCTATCTTTACTGCTGTATCACTTGTCAGGCATGACTGAGCAGGGCTGGCTGAGAGGGGCGGAGCCTATTGGTGTGCTGGACAGACTGGCTGATCTTGTAAGGCATGACTGAGCAGGGCTGGCTGAGAGGGGCGGAGCCTGTTGCTGTGCTGGACAGACTGGCTGATCTTGTAAGGCATGACTGAGCAGGGCTCTCATATACTGCACTGGCTGAGAGGGCAGAGCCTAGCCTCATGCTGGACATGCAGGCTGCAGTCTGTGAATACAGTAGCATGGCTCAGTTACAGTATTGACTGCATGACTGACCAGGCTTTAAGTATCTGGCTGCATGGAGAGCCAGCATCTGCCTGGGTGCAGGCGAGGAAAAAATTCTAAGTCCCCCCCCCCCCACAAAAAAAAAACACCCAAAATTTTCTGAATCAAATTATGACATTGACAGGAATCGCCCGATTTTTTGTCCAAAATGGCCGCTGGCGGCCATCTTGGATTTCGGATCTCGACGAAAAACAATAGGGGTTAGGAGCAAAGTATTTCCGATGAGCTGTGAAAATTTCGAAAAGATTGATCAAGGGGTTCAAGAGTTATGATCCGAAACCAAACGGCGGAAGAAAAAAAAAAAGAAAAAAAAAAAAGAAAAAAAAGAAAGAAAAAAAAAAAAACAGACAAAAACATAAGGCCTCCCGATTTTCAATCGGGATGCCTAATAACCGAGATATTATCCATCTTGTGCTCTGACCTTGAAAATAATGTCAAAGGTCAGGTGCAGTGTCATGACAATATCCAGCATACCGGTATATTATTTTTTATATGTGCACAATTGATTTGTAAACCATAAATTCAATAATAAGCGAGATATCGGCCATTTTGTGCCCTGATCCTGAAAATGGAGTCAAATGTCGAATTCATGGTCATATTCGGCATATATCCAAAACAAAACTAGGGCCAAAAAGCGTGTTTCACTGATGGATGAACTGTAGTATACATATATTACACCACACAGAACAGGACCCCACTGGTGCATGCACTTTTATGGGTTATCCTGAGGGCTCACCCCCTGAACAAATCCAGAAGTTGAAACTGCACTAAAAAAAATTCCACTGTTCGGAAAGTATTTTGCGCGTTATGATAATTTTGTAATTTTCGAACAGCGGTTACAACAATCATTTTTACCTTGACCTTGACCCACGTGCCGGTGTCAACTGTCAACAAAACGAAATGAGATTTTTGAAGTTTTGACATTGAGCCCCAATCAAAATGCCGTTTATGAAAGGAACTGGCGCTGTGCGGCGGACATTAGACTATCTGAAAAGTGGAGAAATTATTTTAAAAGACAATATCCGAGTTGTTTCGTTTGGATTCAATTCTGGAAAGAAATATACCCACCACGAAGGCTTACAGTAAGCCCCCCCCCCCCCCCCCCCCCCCCTGTCAGCCCTGATGAAAGCTGATCGACAACAAGTTTCAATTAATTTAAACAGTTAAATTAAATTATTAGTCTCCTACGAGGCTACGGAGCCGTCTAGGGGATATTGAAGATTTTTTTGGATGAAAATTGAACTGTTAATAAGCGCAATTGCCAATGCATGGTGACATGAAACCCAAAAAATGTAATTCGCTGCCAAATTGGTGAGATGAGTCACATGACACAAAAATAGCAATTCGCCACGTCAAATTCTAGATCTACTACTGAAGCGCATTTGTGACATGACGCCAAAGTAAATCGCCTTGGCGAAATACCAATTCACCACGGCAAAATACCAATTCGCCATGGCAAAATACTAGTTCGCCACGGCGTAATAATGATTCGGCACTGGCGAATTGGTGACATGGCACAAACATATACCAATTCGCCACGGTGAATTACAGTGGCTCTTACTTGATAAACTATAGTCGCTAAATCGCCTTGATAAACTAAATCGCCTTGGCGAACCAGATCTACCAATTCGCCACGGCAAAATACCAATTCGCCACAGCGAAATACCAATTCACCACGGCAAAATACCAATTCGCCATGGCAAAATACTAATTCGCCACGGCGTAATAATGATTCGGCACTGGCGAATTGGTGACATGGCACAAACATATACCAATTCGCCACGGTGAATTACAGTGGCTCTTACTTGATAAACTATAGTTTATTATGTAAAAGTCTGCTAATTCGCCTTGGTGAACTACTAATTTAGCCATATTTCGCTGTGCCGAATTACATTTTTTAGGTTACCGGACCTATGGTCCGATAACCTATTGGCATGGCGTTTTTGCGTCCGTCGTCGTCGTCGGCTTTGTCGGCGTCGTCCGTCCACATTTTTATCTTCAAGGTTTACGATCGATCTTTCTGAAATTTTGCACAAAAATACCTAAAGATATTTCAAGAGGGGGGTATTTGTTTGTTTTTTGATTTTCGCATTTTTTTCAAAATGGCGGCCCTTTTCGCCGAAAAACGGCCAATTTCTGACTTTGGCGGCCATTTTCTCAAAAACTGTTTAGACAGTTTTGAGATTTTCATTTCAAAAGATTGCTCCCACATACCTCTGTGATGTGTATAAGTTTCGTTGCCCCTGAATTGCCGGTCTGCGTGTAGCGGCCATTTTCATTTTCTTGACGGGTCCCAAATAGGACTTTCTCATGTTAAATTCTCCTATGCTCTATAATGGGACACATTATGCCTAATATCTCACTTAATATTGAGATTAGAGACTAGGAATCAATTGTGGACACATAGGAAATGATATATGCTGATTATTGTCATGACCTTGAATTTGACCTTTGACCTAATTTTCAAGGTCAGAGCACAAAATGGCTAATATCTCGCTTATTATCGACTTTACAGCTTAGGAATCAATTGTGGACATATAGGAAATGATATATGCTGATTATTGTCATGACCTTGAATTTGACCTTTGACCTTATTTTCAAGGTCAGAGCACAAAATGGCTAATATCTCGCTTATTATCGACTTTACAGCTTAGGAAATAATTGTGCACATATAGGAAATGATATAGTACGAATATTTTGATGACCTTGAATTTGACCTTTGACCTCATTTTCAAGGTCAAAGCATAAAATGGCTAATATCTCGCTTATTATCGACTTTACAGCTTTGGAATCAATTGTGCGCATATAGGAAATGATATAGTCCGAATATTTTGATGACCTTGAATTTGACCTCTGACCTCATTTTCAAGGTCAAAGTACAAAATGGCTAATATCTCACTTAATATCAACTTTACCGCTTAGGAATCAATTGTGGACATATAGGAAGTGATATATGCTGTATATTCTCGTGATCTTGAATTATATTTGACCTTTGACCTCATTTTCAAGGTCAGAGCACAAAATGGCTAATATCTTGCTTATTATCGACTTTACAGCTCAGGAATCAATTGTGAACCTATAGGAAATAATGTTTGCTGCACATTGTTGTGACCTTGAATTTGACCTTTGACCTTATTTTCAAGATCAGAGCACAAAATGACTAATATCTTGTTTATTATCGACTCTACAGTTTGGGAATAGGTTGTGTACATGTAGAAAATTATATATGCTGAGTATTCTCATGACCTTGAACTTGACCTTTGAATTTATTTTCAAGGTCGTAGCACAAAATGGCTAATTTTTTGTTTGTTATCAACTTAACGGCTTGGGAATTAATTGTGAACATGAATGAATTAATATATGGTGAATATTGTTATGACCTTGGCATTGTTATGATTTGACATTTGACCTCATTTTTCTTTCATGATCGGCCAGTTCGGAAATGTTTCTAGGTCAGGTCAAGTGGTATAAACAAAACATTTGTACGCGCCATGTTCAAGTGTGAGTGACGCGGTGAACTCGAAGTAAACAAAGTATTTAGTATTATACAAGCGAAATCGAGTAACGTGTTGGTGACGGTGACTCGACAATGGTAGCGGGACAGCATGGATTGGCTATGTCAATATGACAATTTGAATAAAAAATGTTATGGTTTAAAACTGAACATTTCTCCGGTAACCTCTCTTAGCCCTTGGGCTAATTAGGTTACCGGACCTTTGGTCCGATAACCTATTGGCATGGCGTTGCGTCCGTCGTCCGTCCGTCCGTCCGTCCGTCCGTCCGTCCGTCCGGCGTTAACATTTTTATCTTTAAAGTTAACGATCGAATCTTTCTGAAATTTTGCACAAAAATGCCTAAAAATATTTTGAGAAGGAGGTATTTTTACTTGCCGGAATCTAAAGATTTCGGCAAGTATGTTGGTTCGTTCGTGGATGGATGGATGGATGGATGGGTGTGTTTGTTTGTTTGTTCGCATCCTAGCGTCCACAGTTCTTGATTGAAAGCTTTCAAAATTCGTGCGCACAATCTGTAGGATACCGGCCAGAAAACGTCCTATTTTGGTGTGTCTAGGTCAAAGGTCAAGGTCAAGGTCAGGGAAAACGTCGAAAACACATAAGTGGCCATAACTTCGGTTCTAATGGTCCTAGAGACTTCAGATTAAGTTCATATTGTAGATAAACTCGAGTTCTATCTTCTGTGACTTGACCTTGACCTTTGACCTTGACCTTGAGAAGTTCGCCTGAGGTCGAATATTTGACCTTGGAGGTCACCTCCTCCGATTTTCGATCTGATGCTTGGAAACGATGTGGGACCGGTCCCTCATGCTCAATGTCAATTTTTAGCCCGATCGGCTAATTCGTTATGACGTAATTGACGTTTCTATGGCAACGAAATCGGCCCCATTATAAGCGAAATTGCATGTTTCAAGCTGTCGATGCTGATAAAAGCGTCAATAATGTGCGTAAAAATCTGATAATACAGCAGCTTGTAGTCAAGAATAAGTTCTTTTGTTCCAGAAAATTTCAAGGTCAAAGGTCGAAAGTCAAGGTCAATATTGACCTGCAAGTGCAAACCATGTGGGTCACTATATCTCAGGAAGTAAGGAAGATAGAGACACGAAAGTAAATTCACAGTATTGCACTCACTTAGCCTAACAACTTTTGCATTTACACCTAAGGCGTATGACCGATAGCCTTTGCAAGCGCCTGAGGTCGAAGTTGACCTCAAAAATGACCTTGACCTTGACCTTTTGCAAAAATATCGAGTAGTAGCTCGTTTGAAAGGTCTTCGAGAGTACTTTCCAAATATGTTGTCATTTTTGGAATCGGACGTCAATTGACGTCATAATGACGTCAAATGTGATTTCAGACTGACATTTTGGCCTTTTGAGTGTCAGATGTGCAAAGTTATAACATTAACTGCAGATCTAGAAGATGCAAACGATGTGGACTCGTCCTGTGATGGTTTCTATCAATTTTTAGCTCAATCGATATATACGTTTTGACGTAATTGACGTTTTTGTGTCAACAAATTGGTAACATTTCAAAGGAAACTCATTATTTGACGATATTATGATCTTGTCCGGTAATAATATAACATATATAAACACGATTTTATCATGCTTATTCAAAAACTCCATTCACAGTAAGTTTGCAATATAGAATTGACGACAAATGACGTCATAATTACGTACTCATTCCGGCAAGTGTGTGGCCTATGGCCTCTCGTTTTGTTTTTTTATTTTCGCATTTTTTTCAAAATGGCGGCCGTTTTTGTCGAAAAACGCTCAATTTTGGACTTTGACGGCCATTTTCTCAAAAACTGTCTGATCAGTTTTGAGTTTTTGGTTTCAAAAGATTCCCCTCATATACCTCTGTGATATGTATAAGTTTGGTTGCCCTAAATTCGCCGGTTTCCGTGTGGCGGCCATTTTGAATTTTTGTCGGGTCGGCGAAAAAAAAATTTTTCGCCCCAAATTGCATTACTATCCATTTTGGGCTATTTCTAGGGCAAAAAAAAATTTTCACCCTTTGAAAAAAATTTGGACTTAGAAAATTTTCGGCACTTTTTTCCTTCATAGTGGGAGCTGTCCGGACTGTACTCATAGAACGCTTGAAGATAGAGCTTAGAAATTGGCACTTTCAAATGAAAAGTCATATATGGCGACTTGTGTGGTGACCTTGAATTTGACCTTGGATGACCTTGAAAGGTCAAAACAGCCATTTTTGGGTCGAAAAATGCTCAAATTGGCACCTGGTCTGTATTTTCTCAAAAACTGTCTGATCAGTTTTGAGATTTTTGTTTAAAAAGATTCCTCTTATATACCTCTGTGACGTGTATAAGTTTTGTTGCCCTTGAATCGCCGATCTCCGTGTGGTGGCCATTTTGGATTTTTGACAAGTCGGCGAAAAAAAATTTTTCATCCCAAATCGCATTACTATCCATTTTGGGCCATTTCTAGGCAAGAAAAAATTTTCACCCTTTGAAAAAAATTTTGGACTTAGAAAATTTTTGGCACTTTTTTCCTTCATAATGGGAGCTGTCAGGACTGTACTCATAGAACGCTTGAAGATAGAGCTTAGAAATTGGCACTTTCAAATGGGAAGTCATATATGGCGACTTGTGTGGTGACCTTGAATTTGACCTTCGATGACCTTGAAAGGTCAAAACAGCCATTTTGGGGTAAAAAAATGCCCAGATTTGCCTCTATAGATGAAATGCTTGCAGATAGAGCTTATGTTTGCATTATGCACATATAGGAAGACATATATTGCACAACTAATGATGACCTTGAACTTGACGTCAGATGACCTTGAGTGCCAAATGTCTGACTCGGAATGTGTAAATTGACTTGAGAGGCCTAAACGATTCCACCCAGATATATCTTTGTATCATGAACATATAGAATATCAAATGCCGCACACATACATGTAGTGATGACATCGAAGTTCACACAGATGATCTTGATTGGTAAATCTCAAGGTCATATGTTCACACTGCGAACCTTGATTGGTAAATCTCAAGGTCTGTTACCTGCCAATGCTGCCATGGCCAAACCAAAATTGTCCGGTAACCTATCTTAGCCTTTGGGCTAATTTTTTTTTTGTGTCATGTTACCAATACACTTCCGTGAATTACAGTGGGTTTTACTTATTAAAATACGTTAAAAGTCTGCTAAATCGCCTTGGCGAACCACCAATTCGCCATGGCCAATTACATTTTTCTGGTGCCATTTCACCAATACGCTTCCGTAGTTATTGCGTACCCTCACATCCGAAATATGCTCCCCCCACCTCATTCCGGATTGTAATCTTCGCATCACCTGCATGATTAGCCCCAAAAACCAAACACGACCAATTTAACACATTCAAGATCACCTTCTTCCTTTGCATTCCAGATCATGTTCTCGACAGTTCCTTCACATTCCAGACTGCCTTCGAATTCTGGATTGCGGCCTCCTGAAGTCCAGATTAACGTCCCCTCACATCCTGCATTGTGTTCCTGCATTCTAGATTGCCTTCCCTGACATTCGAGATTGCGACCCGTCACATTAATTTCCAGGTTACCTATATTCTAGATTGCGTTCCCTTGCATTCCAGACTGTGTTCTGATTGGAGCATAGCATATTAACATCACAATGGAAAGCAATCTGGAATGCAACGAAATGCCATCCAGAATTAATGGAAGCTTGTGGAGGTGGCGAGGCGATGCAGTAACATTACAAGTGAATAGGATAACAATGTTTCAAAACAAAGTTTTTCATGTCCCCTCAGCGGTTGTGTAAAAGACCAATACATGTATTGGCAGATATCACGTAATTTGGCACTTGTAAACCCAGAGATTCAAATTGGTGGTTTCAAAACAACATATACCGGTACCCCATTGGTCCTAATAGTGGCACGTGCCCTAATAGTAGAGCGCCCCTCTCTTTTGCCCAAAAATGTTAGATTTTTATAACCTTATAATACACTTCATATCTTTCTAATAAGATCTGGGAGTGTTCCAATCCACACATTCATGTTATTTGAATCATAATAAAGGGGATTAAAGGCTATAATTATATTATTCAGTGATTTTCTCAAATTTGACCTCCAGTTTGACCTCATTTTTGCGGGCGTTGCTGCAGGAGGTCTTGCTTTGGCTCACCGTGCTACTATTAGGACCAATACGGTATCATATCGTGTTAATTTGTCGCAAGATTTCATTCGGCATTTTCTTCCCTACCATCAAATCCGCCCAAAAAAATTGTCTGCCAAAATCAGTCTTTTTCAGAGTTGTCTCCAGAGTCTGGGTGTTTCACTATTCATACCACATTCACATTTGATGTATTCATGTTATATTGATACTGTTACATAATAATAGGCTTGATTTTGGCCTAAAGAGCAGAAACAAAAGCTTACATTATAGATATGAGGGGGATCGTACTGGGCAGGATCATGAGGATAGAAATCAGATTGCGGAGAACTTGACTCGTCCGGAGGATTACGACTGTAACTTGCCTGTTACTATGCTTGATGTTACTATGCTTGATTTGAAAGTAAAATTTTCAGCACATCATGTAGTATGTATGCATATGATTTGATCCCATCATAGTCGTTGTAGTGTCAATTGTAGTCTACTGATCTTGATAGTGTAATGATGGCATCTGTGGCTATGTTGCCTCATGCAGCATTATCATGGATAGCCATGTGTTCTAAGAGGCTGAGACAAGAACAAAATTTATATCTGTACTAAATAAGTGCAAAATTACAACAATTAATGTGGATGCTACATTATCAAGACAAAATTTGACATTGTGTTATGTTTTTAGGAACATTTGAGATAATTCAATAGATCTAGATAAATCTTCATATGGTATTGTTTTGTTTCAGCCAATTTGTGTTCTGGCATCTTCCACAAATGAAGTACAAGAATCCCAATGTGCATTACGTGTCATTCAAGATGATGACTCCATCGCCTTGGATCAAGGCATACTGTGGTACGAATAATGATATTCGCCAGTGATAAATTTATACGAACACACATCAGAGTGTATGTGGGTTGTGCCTGCAATTATGATTATAGTACTACATAATGTACATCAAGTATATCTAAAGTCTATCATTGTTTTCTACTACAGAGGACGATACATCAATTTTGATAGACTGTGACAGTCGGTCACGGCAAGAAATATTTGAACACGTCAAACTTGTACTAGGGCAATCCAAGTAAGTTTAACCTCCGTGCATGTGCACTTTCCTCAATCGGGAATAGATTGAATGTCATAGTCGATTGTGAGTATCCTCATGAAAATATCCGTTCAGCAATCTACTGATTGCCTGAGTCTCAACTGAAAAATGCATATGATATACATTTAACCTGGTCTTTTTGCAGAGAACAAATAGTGCTGGAGATGCAGGCGATAGCTGCCCGGACAGCAAATCCTGCGAACTTTGGGCCGGATTACCACCGCGAATGTATGTGCGAGATCCCTGGACAGATTCCCTGCCCGGCCTGGGTGCCGCTTCCTAAAGAGATGACGGGGAAGTGGCAGAGCAAGATGAGAGCCGAGGCGGCCATGGAGGACTAGTGACTGTGTATATGTTTGTGTGCTTGTGGGAGAGAACAGTTAATGTTTTCTGTACGTTATCATGTCATGTGTAATAAATTCTTTGGTAAGAACTCTTGCTTTTGTAACTTTTATTAGTGTATCATTATTGACATCTGTTGCATGACTTCTACAAACAGGCAGAAAGTTATCTGATGAGCAAAACATGTATAACAATCAATTTTTACTGCATGTATTATGTGGTATTCTGTGGTGTTTCATGCTACGAAATAAAAACCTTTCTGCAGGTAGTATTTATAGAAGCAACGTTTGCAGAAATGATAAATGCAACATGTGTAAATGATTTCTTTAAGGTAGTCCGCTCCAAACAGTGAGAGAAGGGGGTCAAAGGGTTTTTTAAAC
This sequence comes from Terebella lapidaria, assembly GCA_949152475.1. Taxonomy (NCBI): domain Eukaryota; kingdom Metazoa; phylum Annelida; class Polychaeta; order Terebellida; family Terebellidae; genus Terebella; species Terebella lapidaria. The sequence continues at coordinate 4,367,857 of OX424555.1, forward strand.
ATAAATACCTGTATCAACATAATCTAGAGCTTCAAAATGATATTTTATAGAGTAACTGTTCAGCATCCTAAAACTGAAAAGAAAATAGGGGGTCACCGTATCCGTTCGCATGGAAAACACGATGCAAGATGTGAATATGGACAAAAAAATGTGCAAAAATGCCAGAATTTATGGCATTTTAGGTAAATATGTGTGATTTTGATCAAATATATAGAAGAAACGAGCACGGTGACCCCCTATTTTCTTTTCAGTATTAGGATGCTGATCATTCACTCTATAAAATAATGTCATTTTGAAGAGATAATATTCAAGAAATGACTTTTAAATTTTGACTCTCCGTTACCTCCATGTTTGTAGCGGACTACGTTAACACAGCAGTGGCATAACTCAGCATAACAGGATTGGGTGCATTATGATGTAGTGTGTGATGTTTCCAACATAGTCACGTACCACATCAGTCCCACCGGTACAAGTGGATAAAAGCTTGTATACATTGCAACCACCAATATTCATTAGCTAATGTATCATGCTATGTAATCATGGAACATTTCCTAGGACAACCGTATAGTAGTTAACACATTCTGTAGTATCTGGAATGTTTCATTTCGAATACCTAGCTATGGTATGTATTATTTCAGTGATCATGGCTCAGTTTCACCAGCTATTGAAATTGCGACTTTGCTGATCCAACTTGAAATTACCATATTGGTCCTAATAGTGGCACGTGCCCTAATAGTAGAGCGCCCCCCTCTTTGCCCCAAAAACGTTTAATTTCTGTCACCTTATAATTTACATCATATCTTTCTAATTAAATCTTGGAATGTTCCATTCCAAATATATATGTTATTTGAATCATAAGCAAAGGGATTGAAGGCTATAGGTATATTATTCAGTGATTTTCTTAAATTTGACCTCAAGTTTGACCTTAATTTTGCGCGCGCTGCTGCTGGAGGTCTTGCTTTGGCTCGCCGTGCTACTATTAGGACCAATACGGTATTCTGATTTCTAAATGCATTCCACACTACTTGTACATAATTACCAGTGCACAGAATGTATATTATATAGATTCATTTGTACAGCATCACAGTCGAATGCATCTCATTCCAGTCCACTTATTCAGGTATCACTGACAGTTTGGCCATTGCCACATTGTGGAAGTTTGTGTAACCTCAGGAAAATATTTCAACTACGTACATCCAAAAAGCGTGCAGTACGTATACCGTATACATAATTTCTCTGGTTGCAAAAAGCATTTGACTTTGCTCATTCTGGACAGCCAACATTCTGGAAAATTATTCCAGATCATTCCTACATGATTAAGAAGGCCTGTTTGGCACTAACTTGTGCACTGAATTCAAGCATTATAACATCAATTTTAATCCTACGAATAAAAACAAAGGGGGTTTACTTGGGAGACAGATGGGCTACTTACATTTTGAGGGATATTATCAAGTAGATGTTCATAAACAAACTACAATAACAAATGTACATGTACATAAAAAACATAACAGATTTGTGTTTGTACAAAAACAGTTGACAAGCAGACATCACACTAAACTGTAGCTATTATCATAGCACATAGTATACATCTTATTTAGTTATTGCACAAAGCCTCCAGTAAATATACACCATCAGAATGTGCATTCAGTCATATTTTTGTTCAAATCTCAGTGACAAGAATTCACACGCGAGTCAAAATGGCATAACTGCCTCTTCACGAAAAAGGATTCAGGGCATCGGTTTTGGAAGGATCCTTGTAATTATCACTGAATGGATTAGTTTCGTCCTCTTCGAAAGACTCAGCAGAATTTTGGAAAGGGTTAGCAGCTGTGACGTTCGTTGGTGCTGTATTGGAAGGACTGTCTCGAGGTGTGGGAGCCGAGCCTCTGGGAAGGTTCTGGTTTACACTGTTGTGCTGGTACGCGAGGTTCGGTGACTGACCGAGCGCTGCGTTTGTTGGAGGCGTGGTTTGTCGATGTTGGTAGAGCGGGTTCACAGCCGGGATGTGACTCTGCGGCAGAGGCTGCATTGCTCGGGGCTGCTGTGTGTGATTCGGGTGTGGCTGGACATCAACTGTAGGACGTTGTACACTGTTCGGGGCTATCCTGCTGGGCTGGGGCTGGGTGCTTTGTGCCCTGATGGGCTGCGGCTGGATGTTTTGAGCCCTGCTGGGCTGGGGCTGGGTGTTTTGAGCCCTGATGGGCTGTGGTTGGATGTTTTGAGCTCTGATGGGTTGCATTTGGGTGTTTTGAGCCCTGCTGGGCTGCGGCTGGATGTTTTGAGCCCTGATGGGCTGGGTGTACTGCGCTCTGTGCTGTGGTGATTGGCTAGGACTGTTTTGTGCTCCGAGCTGTGTGGGAGGAGCCCTGGCCGGCTGTGTCCATGTGTCTGCAGTACTGCCATGTGCCCCGACTTGAGGCCTCGACTGCTGTTGCTTGGTCTGCTCCTGTTGTGTCCAGTACTCAAGTTGGAGCTCTCTCAAGTTCTCCTCCAACATCTTGACCTCGTCAGCTTTGTTCAGTTGTTTTGCCTGTTTGATATAGCCTCGAATGATGTTCATTTGTTGGATCATCGGGTCGTCACAGTTGCCTGTGTTGATTTCCGATGGAATCCAGCCGAGGGTTGACTTTGAGGGCGACTCCTTTTCCTCTCTTGTTGGTGATTTCTCAGCGGGAGGTTTGGGTTTCTGGACTTCTGTTTGTTGAGCCTGTTGTCGCTGGCGTTCTGCAGCTTGCTGTCTACGCTCAGCTTCTATTTTCTGCTGAGCCTGGAGCTGTTTCTGCTGGCGGATCTTCTGAAGGTCCTCCTCAGTCGGCAGGGCCTGGAGACCCATCATGTTGGACTGCAGGAAGTTGGTGGCGTAAGATCGCACCATCTTCTGGAGGCGGAGAGTTGTAGGAGTTGGGGGATCCTCTGCGTCATTTGTTCCCAGGGTGTAAATCCGTTTACTGATGATGACAGAAATATCAGTGAGATTAAAGGCATGGATAGTCAAATTCATTTCCAGTTAGTAAGTCATAAACTGTAAGTTCATCTTGATGCAGTTTCAAACGAGAGATGAAAGAACTACTAGTATTCAATCTAACCAAAAAAGATGCAAACCTCAGAAGGTCAATATTTTCGAAGAGTTTGACCATTTGTGTTCGGTATAATCCAGTCTCTCTCAAATTGTATGTCGTCTCACCAGCACTGCAAAATACAAGTGTATTGAACATGCAATAGGCACCCGAATAGACATACTCATGTACATGACTGCCATTAAGAGGGAAATTTTTTGTTCCGACAACGACTTTGGTGGTTCGGGTACAACACCTACTGTAACGATTCAGCCATTTCCAAGTATTTTGGAAGTATATTATTCACTTCATCCAGGTAACTTTGCATTTTCTGAAAGATCAAAACTTGATGTGAGTTACTACGCACTGACACCAGAATGTTCATTATTGAAACAAGTGGTACTCCAATAGACATGATGCAGTATCGCAAGAACGACAAGACATAATACACATACATGTACTGGCATTCAAAATGACAATGGTGGGTTTTCAACCCACAAGCTCCTCTGACCGCAATGTGACTTTGCGTTGACGCGGAGTACAAACTTACCTGGTAAAGTTGTACAATGAAGGGTTTGGTGTTGCGCTGTTCGATCTGCTGGTCGCGGCGCTCGAGTAGAGTTCGGCAGGACTGACAGGTGCGGATGTGCGGCTCCCCCTCTGGACTGAGGATAGAGTTGAGACTGCTGGTGCTGCTGGAGCGCCTGAAACCCTCGCCCTCGTATTGGTATGCTGGGTTTGTCAGCTTGCCTGAGTGACCGACCAGTTAATGCAATTTGATCATTTGTAAACAGATCTGTTCAACGCTTTTCTTTGTCTGAGTTTCTTCGTAAACAGTTGTATGACTTATAAGTATTGCAACAGATGTGATGATTTATGAGAAAAAAGGTATTTGTGATTCAACAAGTTACTTAATATGGGCCGGACAATCATTTCAGAATGCTTGTATTCGTCATTTTCTACACAAAAGTCAGAATCAGAACATACGTGCGTAAGAGAAGGGCAGGAAATGTGAGCATCTGTTGCAGATAATCCCCCCACACAGACGACAATGGTGGCGCCGCCTCGCGATAGAAAAACTCTTCCCACACGCTGTACAAAGGTTGACATCTTTGTCTGGAGCCCATGGTACGACTGCCTTCTCAAACGCTGCCAAACAACAATCAATGTCAGTTTTGCTCAATTTACTTTCTTCTGCATTGAAAAAAAACACCAAAAACTACATGACAAAACAAAGATTTTCCATTTTTTGTGATGTTTTAGACAGATTAAGAGTTGAACAAACCTTTTCTCTTCTTGGCATCTGTCGGAGCATCTGGGCAGAGGAGTTTATCCAATCGAATTACAAGTTTGTTAGTCTCTACAACAAATCGATCCATGCGGGAGTCCCGATATCGCTTGAACCCATCCGTATAAGAGCGTGTAGCTCCTGGGGAAAAAGCACCACATACCAGTATAATGGATACCATCAGAACATTTCACCAGAGTGCTATGCACATGTACTTATGAATGTATTCCACCTAAGCATTTCACATGATTTTGTTATTGACCAGTTAACCCAAAGATTATCGATCAGCTTGTGCATGTGATACCATACATACCTATTTCTTGAGGTTCCCACATGTTTGGGTCGATGCCGCCAACATTTACATCCCCGCCATCCGACACAGGAGCCGAACCCTCACCCGAGAATGCTCCAGACACATCATCACTCTCACGTTCTTTCTTCACGTTGTTCAGGAGCTTTTGCTTGGCCTTACCGAAAAAACCTAAAGGCAAAATATTATGTGAATACTGATTACAGGCAGTTCATAATCCTAGTTCTACTGGCAAAGGATACATAGGTATGCCAGGCATATGCCTGACATTTGTACCGGTATGTGTCATTTTTCTGCATTTGCCTGAGCGAAATCTTCAAGGAGACTTCAGTAAAGCATTTTTACCTTTCAACTGATTTAGCACTGCCTTGTCCTCCCCAGCATGTGAAACATCAAAATGTTGCTGTAAGTCACTGATGCTGCCCAAATCCTGCATGCAGATTGGGCACAGAAACCCTTCCCGAATCATCGATTCTGACATGTTGACTATTTACAGGTGCTCTGCAAACAATAAGTCAAGAATTTAACACAAATTCTTAAAACTGGTTTTTCTCTGTTCAGTCTCAGGGGAGATCAGCTCAGGCTTAGGTGAAGTAAGCCATGTCAGATAGTTATATCATGATACCACTCGGCATGCTGAAGCCTGTGATAGGTAGCCAATATGAAGTTAAGGCTTTTCTAAATTCAGAAGATAAATCTAGATATAGGGACCAAAGCCAAGCACCGCCGTGTCATTCGTCATCGACTGTACAATCACAATGTGTGATACAAAACATGCTGTCACACAATAAACTAGACGTCAAGGCCTAAAGATGCCTTGTAGGCATTTCGGTGTAGAGACTAACCTAAAACATTTATAATATGCTTGCCACGAATGACATCCGTTTTGCTCCATGACACACCATAATGTGATACCATACAAACAAACAAAATGCTAACTCAAAAAAATTTGATCGGGGTCTTCTTCCAACCTCTAGGTGAAAGGTCTTTTGACGGATTGAACCCAAAATCAAAAGGGTTCTTCCCTGGTGGTTTATGAGCAATTGACCTATCGCCAAAGCGTCAAAAAGTTGTCTGAGTTTCACATATTACATTAGCAAACTTCTCTTTGACAAATAATAACATTTTGCAGAATGCGTCGAAAATGACGTAAAAAGACTCTGACAAATTGATTCGGCGATAAGTTAATTGCCTGTATACTTTTTGAGTTATCGCACAGAAACAAATTCCAAAAATCAACATGGATTTCATCCTCACAGATCTCTCGGATCCAGCTCAAAATGTATACAGCACATTGGCACACTATGCATGAGCAGTGACCAGTGAAGGTTTCAAGTCAATCTGTTCAGGCGTTGTTGAGTTATAGAGCAGAAACGAAAACGGCGGAAAAAAAAAATTCTGATAAAATCATAAAGAATGCCTTAATGATGTAGACGACTGACCAGGTGGCAATGGGCAATTCTTATTTGCCATGATTTAACAAAGCCAAATCATTACGCATTATCAATGTATGAGTATTTACATTGACACTATCAATCTATTTCTGAACAAGTTGTGGAACCAAACACTAGTTTATATCTAGGTCTGTTGCTATTCGGACTGATTATATATATATAGGTCAAGAACAAAAAATATTAATTTATTAAACTAAACGAACTTGGGGATACGATAAATTTAGGAAGCTCACTAATTGGCTCGATGGGTGAGTATGCCGGGCACCACGCGATAAGGCCGCCAAAGCGGTCAGGCCGCATATTAGTATACCCTATTGTCGTGACACTCGTCATCCATCACTTAGCCCGCAGTTTGATAATTTTTAGGGCCCGGACGATTCGACGGGTATCGGGTCACACAATTACCCGGGTCGGAATTTCAATACCCGTACCCGAGAACGAATAAAGATGTAGTTTTTGTCTTGAAAATTTGCGATAAACGCTAGTATAATCACAAGAATAACAACAAAACCATCGGGAAAAAGCGGAAGTAGTTTCATGAGGTCATGTGATCTCTTTTAAACTTGTAAATAAACACCGACCAAACAAATAATATGTGTCAAAGATCTGTGACTGGCGTTTACGTGTTACGAATTGCCTCATTTATTCCCTTCCAAATTTGATCTATATTTGGACGGGTTACCCGGGGCGGGTCGGGTCAGACCACACGGGTATCCGGGTCAGAAATATCTGACTCGTCTGGGCCAGTTGGGGAAAGGGGCAAATTTGACAACTCTTGGGGGAGTTGTCAAATTTGAAAACAGTACCCAAATTTGACAACTGTGGGGTTGGTAAATTTGGGTACTCAAATAAACTTATCTTTTTTCTGGAGTAATTGGTGTTTGGTGCATTACTTTTCCCCTTTCAACTAAATATATTGGTCCAACACCTAATAATGACAGGAATGTCCCAGGTTTTTGGTGCAGCGTTGGACGCGCCTGAAGCTCAGAAATTTATTTGCTACTTCTAATGAGATAATCTTGCAGACAATATACACTTGCAGAAGACTTCATTTTGTCAACTTCATTAAATGTCCATTGATAATAATATAATTGTGTTATAACATATTTTTGGATACTGGTCCAATACCACATACCCAAATTTACCAACCCCTGGTCCCCAAATTTGGGACCAAGGTGCGGTATTTGACATTCACCATGGTGATCTAACCCCCCTCATTAGCTAGATACTCATACCGCACCTTAAACAAATTTGGGTACTGTTGGTAAATTTGACAACAGTCCCCAAGTTTACCCCTTTCCCCAACTGGTCCAGGCCCTAATAATTTTCAATGGCGGCCTTACCCCTTTGACGGCCTTATCACCTGTACCCCAGCATCATGAGCATGCTATGGCATGAGACCAAAAATATTACACTCAATGTAATATTTTTGATGAGACTCACCGAGTGCCGTGCCCTGGACATGCAGAGGACATGTATAATTGAATTGATGATGAGCCACCAACTCAAGATAAGTTTACCACGATATACAACACCCAAATAGCACCTACATACAAAACCTAATACTTCCTCAGCATAAAGTATGGAACTCGAAGGATGTTAAAGGGAGATATAGGGGGACATGCAGAAGTTTGACAGATGAGAAAACACCCATTTTCGTTTTGACCCACTTCCGGTCCATAGGGTAATTGATAAACGACGGAAAGTAATGTAATCACGCTTGGTACAAAATCGGATCATCAACACAGGAATCCAACGAGGTCTAGCAGGGATTACTCACAGTTGCGGTTTAACATGTACTTTCTTTGAGCTATCAATCGGCTTGAAGAAAGGAATTCTTCTTGGAAAAGGTGCGGAAAGTGAGGGGAATGTGTAGCATGTCAGTGTTTTCTGCCCATAAATATGTTGTGTGTTCGTTTGTTGATCAGGCAATGACAAATTTGTAATGTATGGCTAAAAAATTGTGAATAAGTGCCTTGCTTTTGTATCATTGCACGCCAGACAACATGTGTTTTCAAAGGTACTGTCATTCGAGGATAATTTTCGCATAGGCGTATATGCATGAATCTGATATAATTTTGTTCCAAGGTAGGTGATGAACTTTGTAATCGTACGATGCAGAGGTCAAAGTCTAATGGCCTGTTTTCAATTATTTTCATTATAATGGTCATTATTGTAAAGATGCAAATATCGATCATTCTTTAGTTTTTTCCTAGAAAATTTTATTCATCTTTTCGTTTTTTTTAAATATAGAGAAATTTTTATATGATTATTCGAATTTGTGTATGCCTTGAACATGAGATTTAATTGTATGTTCTCATCGATCATAAACTTTATTTTCACCAAATAGTAGACTTCTATCTCCAAAACCTTCATTGAAATATTCAAAATTTCGATATGATCCAATCATTATTCCAGACAACTATCAAAACGTGACTCTATGATTATCATATTATCATTATCCTAATACCATGGTGGTGATGATGATGATTCAGCTATAAATTTGATATAATCTCGAAGCAATATAATCAGTGTTAAATATTCGTGCAGTGGATATGACCGTTTAGTTCGCATGCTATTCAACCAGCGAAGGTATCAAAAGCAATTGGTCGAAAAAAATTAAATAGTCCGATGGTGAATATTGCAATTCACTCAACCATATGTTCTCTCCATGTACATTTATTATTGTTATATTTGTGGCGATTTCGCCCAAAGATCACGGCAGGAGATTCTTTCTAAACACTTTCTTGTTTCTGGTCTTGTTTTGGCCGCTTCGTGTTCGAAGCACGTGCACTGCTTAGCAACGCCCTCCAATTCTCTCGCCATTATACTGTAACAATGGTCTGACGTCATTTCCCTCGTATCTCGTGCTTCAGGACTATAAATATTCTGAAGCCGTGTTGTTCAGTGGAGTTGTCCAACGTCCTCACTCTTCGGCTAAGGCCTGCTGGGGACAATTCTCATAGGGGGCCCAGGTTGGGGAAACCGTTGCTGACTCGGGGGCTCACGCCCTGTGGGTCACCGGTCTCCCACCTGGGATGGTGCGACACTGGCTCTGGCAGACCATCGGGCTGTCTAGGGTTCTATCCCTGCGGCAGTGCCGGTCGGCGAGGCCGGACGATCAACATGCCACGTGCGCGAGTTCTGTGGTGCCGCTCCCATGGCATCTCAGGCTCCACACACAACAACATTACCATAACTATGTACTATGCATGTTGTATATGATGATGGTGTTGATGATGATGATGTGTTTTGATGTGATGTATGACGGCCGGACTCGTCCGGACGGACTGTTACCTGGTTGTAGTTCTACGTGCGCCCTGTGTGCCGCGAGCGCCAAACGTTACATATTATTACAACATTATTACCGGTATATTATGTTGCACCATGGATTCAAGCCAACAAGTGCAGGTCTATTTTTATATAAACAAGTAAAAAGAAATCTCTGAATGATAGCAATAATTACAGTGATCTTGCGTTAGAACCTATATGGCGAAAATACTCGACAATATGATATTAGTATTACAAGAGAATAACCTGGTTCTAAAATCAAGATATCCAGTTCGGGTTCAAGGTCAAACATTCGACACCAGACAGTGTATTTTTGTTCATGAACGAATTAATTGTATTTCACGAATGCCAATCAGGCCCATGTATGTACGTTGTTGGACCATTTTCGAACACTGTGTTGAAAACATTTTCAATGCGTAGTGCATTTAGAATTAATGAATGCACATTTGTGTGCATGCATGTTCAAACTATTATACACAATGGCTGCCAATGAAGCTTCCGACCACAACACCATACAGAATTCAAACGTGCACATATGTCGAAAGAATGGAAACTTGTGATGAAAATTTTATCAACAGCTATTAATATGATGACAATCTTGTTATGTCCCTTTTCAACTCAGGTTCAGATGAACGGTCACTTCATTTTCAAACATATTTTACCAGTTTTCATGGTTATCCGCAAACAAGGTAAATACGGCCTTGGGGTGGGGGGGGGGGGGGGTTTGGCGCCGTAAGCCCCCGAGATAATTTTGCATTTTGGTGTTTTCTGAGAGCATTTCTCTCTCTCTCTCTCTCATTTTAGGGGGGTGCGCCCCTCCTGGATCAGCCTATGATGACCATGGATGACCAATGGTAAACTGTTGAAGGCGCTGGTGTTCTGAGCTCAATGTGAGTTGCAGTCACAACAAAATTTACTCAATCATATAAATATGATGTTGTATGTTATTTCCTTTGGTAATTGTGATCAGTGACACCGCACACTTGGAAAAAGTATGTACAACCGCTGAGTTTGGATCAAGGACTGAACATTATTATGACCCTTGTCAGGAGCACGACTCATTTATTTCGTCCTTGAATATATAGAAGCTAATGGACATCTATGAATTTCAGTGAAGTATGTGCGTTCATACAACAAACATTGTAGCAGTACTTAGGTAAGTGTATGTAGACTCGCAGGCAAATGATGAGCCAACTCTGATTTAATGGACCACCTTCGTTTATTGCCGGTACATGGCTGCCACTATGGTCACATAAAACTCCGTGGCTGGGTAATCCAACATAAAATGCAAAAACACCCAAAATTATCAGATTTGCGATGAAACAAATTGACATTTTTCAAGCGTCACACGAAACAGCCTTCAACTACCGGAGAGTTCCAAAACATGATACACGCGTCATTCACAAGGTGGCAGCTCCTCACGGTGTCTGTCTACAAACGGCGGGAAACATAATACACTGATAATGCTCACAGAGCCTGGCACAGTTACATGGCTCCCCTAAATTGGCTACAATTTACCAAAAAACAACATTCATATCAAATCATTACCAAATTTGACCTTATAGCAACTATCATGAACACATATGATCAACAGATTACATCACACAAACTAAGAATACTCAATGTGCTGACAACTGAGATTTCGCCAAGTAACACTCTACCGAGCATGAGAGTCACCGGTCGGCTCCTCGACTGGGCAGCCCCGGTCAACCAAAAGTACCAGCTTTTGGATTGGTCTTTCATAGACTGAGTTCTTTGACCATAGCTTAACCTTGCGAACTAATCCATCCTCATCCTTGAATGTCTCAGTAACTCGGGCTAGAAGCCATGTGCTACGTGGTGAGTTGTCATCCACAATCATGACAATGTCATCAGGTTCCATGTCTCTGTGGGTCTTGACCCACTTCCGTCTTTTTGCAGTGTAGGGAGGAATTCTCGCCTCCATCGAACCCAGAACTCATTTGCCAGGTATTGAACTGCACGCCACCTACGATGTAAGTATACATCATCTTTGACAAAATTTCCTGGAGGGGGCATAACTGCCTTGGACTTCGAGGTAAGTACCATGCTGGGCGACAAAGGTAAGATCGAGTCCGGTGAGCGACTGTCGACACAGGTGAGGGGGCGACTGTAAACAATCGCTTCAGCTTCCATCAGGAGGGTAGTCAAGGACTCCTCATCTAGTCGATCTCCATGCTGTATCAACAGTGCTGACAGGGCATTCCGGGCACATCTTATCATTCTTTCCCAGACATCACCCATGTGCGATGCACTGGGGACGTTCATCTGCCAAGTAACCCAGTCACAGCTGTCCTTCAAGAGCTCACTGTGAATCCTGCTGTTGTCTATTTCTGTCTGAATCTCGTTTCTGGCTCCCATGAAGTTAGTGCCTCGATCCAATCTTTCCATTCGGACAGGTCCCCTGCGGCACACGAATCTGCGGTAAGCGTTCAGAAATGAATCTGTAGACATCGTAGCAGCAACTTCTATATGTATTGCCCTGGAACTGAGGCAAGTGAACAAAACCCCATATCGCTTTAACTGCTTGCGACTTTCCTTAACAGTGAATGGGCCAAAACAGTCAACAGCACTGTAAGTAAACGGTGGGGCAGCGTCCAATCTGTCTTTGGGTAAGTCTGCCATCTTCTGGATCTGTGGACCACGTCTCAACTTGCGACAGATGACACATTTCCATACATGAGACGTAACGGCAGCACTTGCTCCAACGATCCAGTACCCGCTGGAACGAATACTGTTCAGGGTGATGCCACGTCCACCATGACCACATCTGACGTGATAATGGTCGATGATCAGGCTGGTTACATGACTGTGTCTGGGTAAAATCACTGGACGAGGGACTTCTGCTGCAAGGTTTGCCCTTCGGATGCGACCACCAACTCTAAGTAGACCATCTTCCATGTATGGGTCTAACCGATACAGATTGCTTCGCCTTTTCACATTCTCGTTCCGCTGCTTAGCGGTTTCTCTGTTGTGGATATCCTGCTTGGATATCTTCCTCAAGAAGGTGCGTTCCTCTGGAAAGGCTTGTTTCTGGACCATCAGCAAGATTCTTTTCTCGGCTTCTTGTAGCTCTGCCACACTGATAGGCTGATAGGCTTCCAGTCTCTCATTCAACTCTCTTGCTGACTGGTTTCGATGGCTTTTTTACTGTGCGATTCTTCAATTTCTGCAGCAGCCGAATGCACAGAACTATGGCTCGCCTGGCCACAACCCAGTTGGAGAAGCGTTCCAGTCTCTGCAGTACTGTACAGCTTGTACGCTTGTCCGTGACTGTTGAAAGCACTTGAGCCTTACGGACTTCCGGGTCATCTGCAGCAGGCTGTTCAACAGTAGGTGGTCTGGGCAACTGCTCATCAGAGTACAGGAATTTAGGACCCTTCCACCATTGTTCATTATCCCTCAGTTCCATGGGGTCTAAACCACGAGAGGCTAGATCTGCAGGGTTCTGTCCAGATTCAATGTACCTCCAATCTGATGGTGAGCTGTGTTCTCGGATTTCTTGGACACGATTGGCGACATATATATGAAATCTCCGAGCCTCATTGTTGATGTAGCCAAGGGTGACTTTGCTGTCTGTCCAGTATGTATGTGACACATCTTTGTACTTCAGCTCCCGATCTAGGAACCTGCTCACCCGAATGGACATCACTGCAGCTGCTAACTCCAGCCTGGGAACTGTCACTGTTTTGGAAGGCGTCACTCGAGATTTACCCATGACGAGTGATGTGCACATATGTCCTTTGTCATCTTGAAGCCGCAGGTAACTACATTGGCCTAGTTCGGCAAGACTGGCGTCCGAGAAGTGATTTAGCTCTGCCTTATGGACATCACCAAAGCCAGCCTGCTTGTAGCACCTTGGAATATTCAGATCTGCCAATTGGCAGATGTCTTGGCACCATTTCTCCCACTGACGGCAAAGATCCCCGTCCACTGGATCGTCCCAACCAGCTCCATCCAGACACAATTGCTGCAGGGTCCGCTTCCCCAGCAGGATGTATGGAGCCACTAGTCCAAGATGATCGAAAATGGTACTGACCGTTGACAAGGTTCCCCGTCTTGTAACTGGAGCGTCAAGCTGAACATGGAACTGGAATGTGTCAGACTGAACACACCAGTGCACCCCAAGTGTGCGTTCCATCGGCAAGTCCTCCGAACTGAGATCAACGCTCTGAACATCTTTTGCAAGCTTGGAAGCCGGAACGGTCTGAAGTACATCTTTGTCGTTGCAGATAAACTTGTGTAGATTGAACCCTCCCTTGCTACACAACTGCCACAGCTCGAGCCAGCTCAAGAAACTTGTGGTCTTGTATGGACAATCCTTTTCGAGACTCTTCCTTGCAGAAATCTCCATCAAACATCCTAGTGATATGTGCTGGGCTAATTTCATGTGCAAGTGTCCTGAAGGCAAAGTGGCGAAGTTTACCTTCATCCCCAGGTGGACATACATCGCCGATCACTCCCCAGGTTAAGGCACTTCTAACGGCATACGGTTCGTCCTCCTTACCACTGACAACCTCTCTGGGCTTGGTGGCACGTCCACAGTTTATGCCGATCAACAGACCCACTGGCATGTCGTCATCATATGGCATCAGCTTGGTGGCTACCTTGTGAAGATGAGGCCACTCCCTTACAATTTCTGGACGTGCTATCTGTGAGGCACTGATGGGAATGTTAGCTCGAGAGTAACAGTTTGGAAGTTCAATCTCAGTGTTTTCATTTACTCCTCGCACAGTCAGACCTGATACCTTCTGGCAAAATACAACTTCTTCGCCTAACATGGTCGACAGTTTGAGCTCCACTGGAGTGGATGCAGCATTCAGTTTACTGAGAACATGCTCTGCGATAAAACATGCATCAGATTGCTCGTCAATGACAGCATACATACATGTTGACACATCATTGCTGCTTACACATACTGGCACAATCATGGTGTTGTAACATTCAGACATGCTCTTAAACTGCTCTTCAATACCATGAGACGAATGACAACTGACATGCTCGGTGTCACCACCAGAACTGTTCGACTGTGATTTGGGTGTAGTAGAAGCACCATCTGATGCATGTGTCCCTTTGGCACCATCATAGGATTCATCATGGAGGGCTGTGACATGTGCCTTCTGGCACTTATCACATTTCACAAAAGTTCTACAATCTTGGCGCATATGTCCCCATTTTAAGCACTTCCAGCACAAAGCCTTTGTTTTGATGGTTTCCTTTTTCTCTGCCAACGTTAACTTCAAGAAGTCAGGACAGGAACTCAGTACGTGTTCGTCTTTACAGAGCGGACATCGCTGTTTAACCTTGACTGGTTTACTGGAGGAAGATGGACTGCTATTAGAAGATGACTGCTTTCCAGACTGAATACTCTCACTGGCTTTTGTTTGCTTAGTGTCTGCATTTGTGGAAAAACTCCTTGCCTGTCGTTTTGATCCCGACTGTTTAGCGGAGTCTCTAACTTCTTCCTTTCTGCCTTTGTACTGGTCCACAAGCTATTCTGGACTCCTTCATGAGGAAGCTGCAGAACACAGCGAAGGGCGGATAACGTGGATTACCATCAATGTCGCCATGCATCCAGGAGTTTACCTCACGACTCCATCGGTCCACAATGTACTGGGGAAGTTTTGACAACATCTTTTGATTCTCCTCTGCATCGTCCAACACCCTCAGGTATTCTACTGAGTCCATGGCTGTCCGGCAGTTATGCAGGAAGTCTGAAAATCGTCTAAGTTCTGGTCCATCCTTGGGCTTGATAGTGGTCATTTACGGATCTTCGTCTTGTATGCATCATAGACAATGTACTTATTCCCGTAACGCCTCTCCAGAATGGCTTTTGCTTCTCTATACTCTCGATCCAGATCTGGCTTCTTAATCGAAAGGATTCCCTGAATTGCTTCCCTGGCTACTCCCTTCGTGTACATGCCTAAATAGTGTAATCTGCCAGCACTGGAACGTACCCTGGATTCTATCAAAGTTTCAAAAGCATTCGACCACTCTGGGTATTTTAGTGGATCAGACCCATCAAAAGTTTCAGGTACCATGGGTGGGAGGTGATTTTGACCCTCAGACAACAGATCAGCTAACCTTGACAAATCACTCTCACCAGTTGACTTGTTCATATTTTGCACATACATGTCATTTGAAGGAACAAAGGGTGGAGCATTCACAAAATTTACAAAGGAATTTGGTGTGGAAACATAATTAGGTTGAGCATGCAACATTGCAACACCTTTAGTATCATCAATACATAAATCATGGGTAACAGAATTTCTGAGAACAGCTGTTGCATCTGATGATCCCACAGTCTCAGCGAAGCAGACACCCGCAGGCCTGGCAGGCGTAACGAAGTGGCCACCATCAGGTCTGGGCGTAGCGAAGTGGCCACCATCAGGTCTGGGCGTAGCGAAGTGGCCACCGTCAGGTCTGGCAGGCATAGCGAAGTGGCCACCATCAGGTCTGGGCGTAGCGAAGTGGCCACCGTCAGGTCTGGCAGGCATAGCAAAGTGGCCACCATCAGGTCTGGCAGGCGTAGCAAAGTGGCCACCGTCAGGTCTGGCAGGCATAGCGAAGTGGCCACCGTCTTGAGGTCTCGCAGGTTGAGGGAAGTGGCCACCGTCTTGAGGTCTCGCAGGTTGAGCAGGTGGCCACCGTCTTGAGGTCTCACAGGTTGAGCGAAGTGGCCACCGCCTTGAGGTCTCACAGGTTGAGCGAAGTTGCCACCGTCGGGAGGTCTGAAGTGGCCAACGTCAGGAGATCTCATAGACTGAGCAGTGTGGCCACTATCTGGAGGTCTGGCAGAGTTTGTCTGAGCAAAGTGACCACCATAACCTGGCGAGTTCATTGGTTGAGTGTGACGACCACTATCGGATAACAAGGCTTGGCTTGAGTGGCCACCATTGAACACAACGTTTTGAGTGTGATTATCAGTTTCGCCACCATCAGATACAGAGGCTGGTGCACGCGGGCTGTCATCAGGAGATTTAGACTCCAACATCATTGACGCCAATTCAGACTTGGTTCGCTTGTATTCTTCTTCAATACGTGAGATCTCGTCCTCGATTTGACCAAGTTGGTCGGCAATGACACTCATCCCTTGACTGGAAGTTTCACGAAGCTTGTTTTTGTACTTATTAAACATGGCTAATTCATAGTCCATCAGTTTCACTGGAAGTTTGATGTTCCGTCTCGTCTGCATCTTTCAGCAGCGGTAATGCAGTATCCGGGCTGGGAGTTTTATTGTAGCGGCACTCAGGTAAGTGTATGTAGACTTGTAGGCAAATGATGAGCCAACTCTGATTTAATGGACCACCTTCGTTTATTGCCGGTACATGGCTGCCACTATGGTCACATAAAACTCCGTGGCCGGGTAATCCAACATAAAATGCAAAACATCCAAAATTATCAGATTTGCGATGAAATAAATTGACATTTTTCAAGCGTCACACGAAACAGCCTTCAACTACCGGAGAGTTCCAAAACATGATACATGCGTCATTCACAAGGTGGCAGCACCTCACGGTGTCTGTCTACAAACGGCGGGAAACATAATACACTGATGATGCTCACAGAGCCTGGCACAGTTACAAACATCACCAGTCCAAATATGCAAACTATTCACATTTATATGAAGAATAATCTCACCTGATAATCACAGTTACCCAAAATGAGAACAACATTAGCACAGACCAGCATTCTTTGCACCGGGTCAATATGGAATTCAGTTGAGAGCGATTTATATATTAGCCTATCTTACAATAACACTATATCGACTCAGTAAGACCCTTTCGTCTCGGTTAAAATGCTGGATTACATCACATGAGCTTATAATAATCAGTGTTAATTTCACTTCAAGATGGTATACAGTGACAAGCTATCAAAAATATTCTCTAGAAAGCTAGAAAGCTGTAAGGAAGGGTTGGGTGGGGCGGTAAGGGGTAAGGGTTGGGTGAAGTTTGAGTGGATGACTGGATGTGTTTTTATTCTTATCTATTATTCACCATTATAGCCTATAGCATTAATTTCTAATTTAGCTAGGTGAAAATCTTTCGCTATGTCGCTCTATTTGATGTTGTGAGGGAAAAAATGAATATATCTTGAATGGTTGTGGTATTTACAGACCTTGGACTCAGTGGCACAGCTGAGCTATGTCACATTTATGTAGTTTGTTATGTAAACTAATACTGGATATACTCATAGTTCGAATAAATTTATTCTGTTGTTCTGTTCCGTTCCATTCAGGCAAGTTCAATGTAGATATGCTCAGGTTAATAAATACCGAACAGTGTTCTTATGACATTTTTGCTTCACTGAACATATTTATTTAGTTTTTTTTACATGCACCTAATGTAAATAAGCTGCTCACATTCTAAAGTTTACGTAAAACAATGGCATTTTCGTTTTCTGCGAGGTAATGCGTAGTCTGTTCAAAATAGTACTCATATTGTTATTATGCTGATATAAATGCTTGTCCCAAATGATATCACGCTGCATCGAACAAAAGCATTCGCTTGAGCATTATTGTTTATTCATATTGTTTTCTTTCTTCCACAGCAATCTGAAAGTATTCACCAACTAAATTGTAAACTTATCACTAGATAGGTGTTGTAGGCTATTCTTACATACATGCACAAATTTGTTTTACATTGTATCAGTATGTGTCATGTTTAGATATTTTCAAATAAATTCAATCGAATAAGCAACCACTGAAACCGATACTATACTCGAATTTTTCTAACTCTGTTTACACTGTTTTTCGCTAATATTTTTGTGATGCTAAATGCTATCGTTCTTTAACTTGGCATACTTCACCTGAGAGTCAAACGGCAATTTTCTACCAAATTTCAAACAGCTAACGCGGAAATTGAAAAAGTTGGCAATCTTCCTCAATGTTAAATTTCAGCCCAAAACGGGATCTCGAGAATCTGAGCATATTCGAGGAATTGGTCCTGTTTACATCCATCAGGATTCGAAATATTCTTGTTAATTTGAACCAGAAGATACACTGGGGTGTATTCTACACAAACACGTTGATTTTGAAACATTGCTCCGCTACAAAACCGAACAAATGCACAAAATTGTGTGCGGGCCCAGAAAATATATATTAAAGCTAAATTTAACATTGAGGTAGATTGCCAACTCTTTCAATTTTCGCGATAGCTGTCTGAAATTCGGTAGAAAATTGCCGTTTGATTCCCAGGTGAAGTATGCCAAGTTATAGACCGAGAGCGTTTAGCATCACAAAAGTATTAGCGAAAAACAGTGTAAACGAGTTAGAAAAATCCGAGTATAGTACCGCAGCGAGCATCATCCAATAGTTGTTGCACAACAATTCTTTTTTGTATCGTTCACTTGTATTATTTTGTAAATTTTACATCGGTAATACAAATAACCAATCAATCAATCAGTCAATCAATCACAAGGAGGACAAATTAACTCTCAAGTGTTACAAATTTTATTTCACGTGTTCCAACTAGAATCGACAAGTATAAAATAAATTCAGATTTTAACCAGGTATATTTCGAAATCATGAACTATGCGATGGCTATGGCCATGTTGTGCTTCATCGTCCATAGACCCCAATCACCCCCATATTGGTATATTTCAGGCATAACCGAATTTGTTCCGAAAATTAGTAGGTGCAACGTTGAAGCGACATCTGGCGAATGAACACGAAACTATTCCTTTTATTTTCGATTGCCGGGGAGAGATTTGGTGTGTGAAATGTTTTGATACAATCAACTTGATATCTCAACAATCTTGATCTAAAACGTCACAACAATAGAATAAAATTGTCGCTCATAAATGTATTATTTCATTGGATCTACTATTTTTGTATCTCTGCTTTCTGTTGAGTTGGTATTTTGGAAGGAAAATGTCCGTGGGCGATAATTGGTGTATTGACTTTTGCACTGCAAAATAGGGCTAATACGAGTAGATATTTTCGTAACCGAGTACTCGGCAGTATTGTAATACCACTGGAGACTTAAATTTGGAAAGATTTTAATGTAGTAGTTGTAGACATTTAAACATGCTTATAATTAGTTACATCGCAACCCTGGGACAATGCCCCTGGGTATTGTACGGTCAGTCAATGCCCCTGGTTACGGTCAGTCACCCAGTTTCGTTGGAACTAGCTTATAGTGGGTCTGAAATCACCTATATTGATTTGATTTGATTTGATACTATTATTAATACTATTGCCGGGAAATCGAAAATTCGAAATAAGCATACGTCTGATCATCTGGCAGCAAACGCAGCAGACAATTCATTAAATGTTGCACGCAGTCTCATGATCAATTGAAATCATAACCACGAAAGTTGACATAACAAGGGAACTCGCTCATGTGGAACCGATGTACAGTTGAGGCATGAATTACAATGATGGCATGAAAAACAACATAACACGCCCAAAAACGAGAACAAAAAGCTCAGAATTACTGGAGAATGTACGAGCCATCCGTCCTGAATTCGTCGCATCCCCAAATACGCCAACTCGATATTATCAGAACTTAGAAGCTCGTTTTGTGGAAAATAACTTGCAGGAACAGATATTGGATATCAGAGTCTCAATTGACGATCAAACTTGTTAGTTTCATTTACATTAGAAGTCCTGAAATCCACAATGGCGAATTTGGGAATGCAGCGAATTTAGGACAGATGGCTCGTATTGTTTTTTCTCACTTCTTGAAATTCACGAGTAACCGGTTAGTAAATTCCTAACCGGTTAGAAGCCTTTTTGTAACCGTTGACAAGTACTCGCCTACTCGTATAAGCCCTACTGCAAAATAAGTGCATATTCACATACTATGCAAGCGGTGTATTGAATATATATTGCTGTGCCGAGTCACTGCACAATAAATATGCTTAAAATACTTCAATCAAGTATTTTAAGCACCAGCCATTGACTCGGCACAGCGATATATAGTCAATACATCGCTTGCACAGTGACATATTTTGACTAAATTTTAATTGACGATCCAAATTGTTCATACCAATAATGGCGATATACTAGTAGATCTAACTTATTTATGGAATAATTATGATTTGCAAATATTGTAAATTGGCACAATTTTTGGGTTGGACGTACAATAACGTGGGCAACCTGAGATAAGGCTGTGATTGGTTTAAAACTGGTCACATGGTGCAGATAGCATGGCGCTGATTGGTCACGCCCACATGCCTGAGTGGCACTTTATCCTACATGTGCTCCGTAGTCACTGCAGAGCACTGTATTATGTGTATAATATAAACAGTAAAAGAAAACACGAGCGTTATACAATACTTTAGTATTGCAGAAAATTGTTTTATTCTAATTCTATTCAAAAACTGAAAATCTTAGTTATCTATCAAAAATGGAAGGTGGCATGTGGACAATATGATTGTGAACAATGTGATTTTGTTTGCAGGAGTACCTGAATTCGTAGCAATGGCCAAGTCAAAGAACTTCTCCAATCACAACCAGAGTGAGTCAATTGTTACTTCACGGATCTATGGCTGTTGTAGAGTGTAGCTCAACACTAAGGGATATACGTGTATAGGAATTTGAATGTTGAGTATATGTAAAATGTAACCGATACTACCTGTAGGTCAGTATGGCAAATCAGTTGCAAGGTGTACTGCGAATAAACCGCCTCGGGGTGATTCGCCAGAGGGCAGCACTAATTTCATAACAAAAATGTTCATGGTTTTATACTGTCCACCAGGTGTCTCTACTGAGTATGGAAACTGCTGCTGGCAGCATCTATGTAGCTGTTAACAATTTTTTTTGACATTTGTAAGGAATCTCCCATAATTCAGATTCTCAGTTAGAAAAAGGTTCAATATGACCATCCAATTTCTGTCTGTTTGATCAGGCCATGGGTTTGATTATACCATGCAGCCTCAAGAGTATCAGGGCTTGTCATGCTCATTACATTCATTGGCCTTTAGAGTGATATTGGCAGAAAGTTATGGATTTTGCCATACCTTTCTGATCGAACGAAGAAAACATGATAGTTACATATCTGCACTTGTTTGCCCAAACTGATGCCCATTTCTAATTGATTTCTGTGCGAGTTTCTGGTAGAGATAGTTTGAGCTTGCTTACATTACCGCCATTCTCGGTGCTCTGTATCCCTTGATGCAATGCGATTCTAGCTTACTCGTATATGTTCGAGCCAATTGAGCGTGAACTAGGTTAAGCCAGAGGTAACTGAGTGGCGCACAAAACAAAAGAAAAGCTACTGGTAGTACTACACAGGCATATATGTAATTGATTTGGAAAAAATAGTTTTTCTGCCAGTATCACATTAACTCACCCTTCTCGTGGTAGGCTCATCACGTCATTGAACGTTTACTCTTCTAGTATTGCCCAGAATCTATATAAACTGGTTCAGGATAAGGTGATAAAATTACATGTTTATGGTTCAAAGCCATTCAATATTTACTGTTTGGGGATGCAACAGTTGTCAATATTGTTACCAGTTGTTCAGCCGAATGATTAAAAATTTCTCACAATTTACTTTTATCAAAATATTCAACTAACATGCATGAAGTGGGGTCAAAGCCTCACTCTCAAAGGATAACAAAAAATCTTCATTACCAGGTAGATTCTACTCTTTTTATGGAACACCCTGTACATGTATGCTAAAGACCTTACTTTGTTTATTTTCAGACCGAAAACAACACAGGAATGGCATTAAGCGCCCCAAGACGCACAGATACCCATCTCTGAAGGGGGTGAGTGCTTGGTGATCACCTGGAGTGTTGGACGTTGTCAGTAGCCGACTACAATGTGACAATACATAGTGATACATTTGGAAAATATTCTGAAATGTTAGGGCCCTGTTTTGTTTCGTCCAATCTGTCAATGAACAATGTTAACCTTTAGCATGTTCAGCAAACGGCTATAACTTTATATATACCAAATTTTGCTCTGAACTTGTGAGGAAACAATTTTAAGTGACAATGTTTTAAATCTTAAATTTTCCCATCTAAAATGTTTCTTTGATTGAGTGTAAGTTGGTAGAAGTGTGTAAATAGGTTCATGTTCTGGACATAAGATCAACACGATTTTGATGTGTAAAGAAGTTCTGAAGAACATTCGCTTGAAGAAGCAGGTGCTGGTTGTTTTGATGTCCTCGCGGCTGGGTTCTGTGGATGCAAATGTTGACTGCTGTGTTTTTGACCCTGACGATCGTGTTATGAGCGGTCGCACGGGTATGTTTGTGTTTGCTGGGATCAGTCTCGTTTGCTCCCCGCCCTCAGCAAATGGACTTGGCTTGTACTCAGTCATGTCTATAGTTGCGACTTGTTGACCTTTCTCTCCTCCCACTCCTTCTGTGGACGTGTTTTGCTCGCTTTCATTTGAACGAATTCTGTGTGTGTGTGGGTTCTTGGATTGATTCCAGAAGGCCAAAATGTGGGACTCCCTTGCCAGCTACATACACATATATTGGTGACTTGTGCTGTCTTCTGACACTAGGCTGTCATGTTATCACATTTTGCATAGATATATGTGTCGTTATTTTCCGCATCAGTATGTTCAGAAATGCTGGTCGAAAGGATGATGGTGGTTTTAGACTGACCACAATATATTCGGTTTGGCTGTTATCAGTTGTGTATGTATGTTTATGTGGTGTCACTGTCATTCTGGTTTGACAATAAGCACAGGTCAGGAAAAAGAATTCTGAATAACACTGGAAGTAATTCAAATGTACATCAAGTGCATACTCGCCAATTAATCACATCTCAATCACAATCCATCGATGGAAAATTTGGAAAAGAATGGTGCAAATGTGGCACTGTGTTAATAAACTTTACATATATTTCTGTTCAGCAGCGCCTCATTCTGGCAGTCGGCCCATTGTCTGACATGACATTGTGTACTGCAGTCAAACCATGAAGAGCCGAGTCCTATGTCCATGTCAATGGCAATATTTTGTAAATTGTTGCAGTTGTCTTTGCGTCATTGCCATGGTGATTGTAGGGTATCTATGTGGCTGTGCGTACCATGCAGGTGTTCTCCGACTGTGGATGGGTGTTGCCTGGGTCACGGCCACTATAATCCATGATTATATTGTGGTGACAGTGATGTCATCTCATTGCCTTGTTCTATTAATATAAAAGACTGGCTGCGTAGCTTGATGTTTTGGGATTCATTTCGTATTCATTGCTTACTCGTAAAATGAAAAAAAAATCACCACCGGCGTAGGTGTTTTATAAATAGACTAATTACATTGGATAGTTGAATGGAGAGCTCTGCTGGTAGTACTCTATTTAGACATGGGTGTGTCCATGCACAAGTTTGTTGGTAGCTTTGGGATTTCTGTTCCCTATTTGTGACGGTCAGTGATGTTTTATTCAGTGCCGAGTTGCCCTTACACATAGATCACGTGGGCTTGTTTGGTGGCATGATTGTCTCCAATGTTAATTACCAGTCTGATGCCCATAACACAGCTCTATTGGGCTGATAACGTTCTTATGACGAAGGCAAACTTGGAGCAATCGGTAGTGATTAGGGCACTGCACCTCTCTCATTGCCTGGATATAAAGTACATCTCTATCACAATTTATTTGATGAGTTCTATAGCAAAAGTTAGTGAATATATATTATATAATAACTATACCGTTACATCTACACTTGAGTTGGTTTTCAGTCTGATAGTTATATTGAAGACTTGGACGTGTAGGCCTACATTTTGATTGTGTCATTCACCCAGATTTTGAACATCCTGACCACAGTCTCGATGTGTAGCCTAGGTAATGCAGTCGACAATCGGAATGATGGTTGTGTCCCATATTCTCAACTGGTGATTTCCCGACTTGCAACAGTCACAGAATTGGAACTGTGATACTAATCAGCAGCCCACCTGAGCTAACAGCTTTATTGACCAGTCTCAATTGAAAATCACACATTCGTCTGGTGGTGTTCAATCAGGGAAGGGGAGGGGGGTGGAATTGTTCTGTAGCTCGGTCTTTTATTAGTATTCTGTTTCTTTCCATGGTTGTGGTGTGAATTGCACATGAATTCCATACTAGTACTTGATTCCTATGTAACCCAGTTGTCAGATGTTAGTTTTGTTGAAGCTGTAAGATGTTTTGTGGAATGGGAACACTTTACTTGAAAAAATCTGCTGGTTCGCCACCGACTCATATTTGGCTGACAAGCATGTGAGAAGCACCCATGTACTTAGTGCTCAATATGCTTACCGACTCAGTAGCAAATTGTATTGGTCTTTATCTAAATTTGAAGAAAAAGTGTGGAATGAAAATCTGGCAGTATTGTAGCTTGCCACAAATACAATTTATAATGAATCACAATATTATGTGTGTTCTGTGTATTCACAGGTGGATCCCAAGTACGTGCGCAACATGAGGTTTGCCAAGAAACACAACAAGAAAGTGAAGGCCTCGTCCAAGTAGTTCTGATGCATGGCGAGCCATGGCTGACCGGCACTTGAGTGGGCACAACCGTCATCTCCCATCCCAGGGCAACTCTGATTGGGCCGCGAATTCATCATGTCCACCATTCAATTCTCACTGCTTCAATCAATGTGTCCATGTCAGCTTGGCGTAATCATGAATAAACATTATGAAAACTCGTCGCTGTTTTTTGCGTGATCCATCTGCGAAATTACACGTATTCCATGGGATGGAGGTATAAAACACTCATATGTCTGCATACAACGACATCCGTAAATAAGCGTGGACTTATGACAAGTGAAAATACCAGGTACAGCAGGGTTGAACTGAAGGTCAAGGTCACCATACCACCACAAGTTTCTCGACGATCCGTAATACACGAATACCAGATTGTAGCGACCTTTAACGAGGACAAGTAGTGAAGCCATACCTGACGGACATGCCATTGTGACCAGCTCCAGGACCGTCCGTCTGGTGGTCTGTCAGACGTGAGACTATAGATGACTTGTTCAAGTGATACGTAAGGGGAGCCATAAAGCTGCCCAGTGACATTGTGTTGTGACCGCTAGTCTCGTGAGCCCTTGCAACGTCATAAGCTTGATTTTGTCCTGACAAGAAATCGAACAAAACTGACGACATAACTTTTTATTTTATTTTATATACATGGCCTTTCCGTGTTGGAAGTTGATTCGACCTGACAGGAACGCACTTATCGTATATCTTGCACATCTATTGTTGTGAACAGTTTTCGAAAGCACATGATTATGAACATTTTATCGAATTGTCAGTAGTGTGTGAGATTCCCATATCGTTAAGAGATTGTTAAAAATTAACCCAGAGGCAAAGATAGGTTACCAGACAATTTTGGTTTAGAGCATTGCAGGCGACACAATCATGATCTTGAGATTTACCAATCAAGGTAATCTTTGTGAACTTCAATGTCACCATATGTGTGCTGCATATGACTTTCAATATGTTCATGATTCAAACATATAAGGTCTATTAACAAGTATTTTGTCTGTAGAGGCCAATTTACACATTTCAGGTCAGACAAGACTTGAGATTTAGCCTTCAAGGTCGTCTAAGGTTAAATTTAAGGTAACTAAAAGATGTGCCATAATACAATCCTATGAACTCTTGGTACATGCGTTTAAGCCTCCGTGGCCAGTTTACATATTCCACGTCGGACATTTAGCACTCGGGGGGGGGGGGGGGGGAGGAGGGGGGGGGAGTCATCCGATGTCAAGGTCAACATTAGTTGTACAATATACAACTTCCTATATATGCTCTTAATTCAAACATAGGCCTTATATGCAAACATTTCGTCTGTAGAGGCAAATTTGGGCTTTTTTTTTTACCCAAAACTGACTGTTTTGACTTGTCAAAGTCATTGAAGGCCACATTCAAGGTCATCACACGTCGCCATATATGACTTCCCACTAGAAAGTGGCAATATGATTTCTAAGGTCTATCTATGAGTACAGCTGCGGCAGCTCCAATTATGAAGGAAAAAAAGTGGAAAAGAAGGGAAAAAGTTGATTTTAGCAACTATTTTCGTTCATTATGGGAGCTGCCACAACTGTACTCATAGAACGCCTGAAGATAGAGCCTAAATATTGGCATTTTCAAATGGGAAGTCATATATTGCGATTTGTGTGGTGACCTTGCCATGCTTGCGACGGTTCATTCCATCAGGTCATGATGGAATGAACCGTCGCAAGCGTGTAAAGTGGCGACCTTGAATTTTACCTTTGATGATCATGAAAGGTCAAAACAGCCATTTTTTTGGGTCAAGACCTAATGGTCTTTTTACTGCATCTTTACATAATAATTTTTTAGCCTATATGGTGCATTTGTGATGACCTTGAACCTGACCACGGTGACCTTGAGTTTTGAAACTTGAGGTTATGTTCACCACAAATGAGTAAATTGGAATCAAAAATTAAACGAGATTGTGTTATGTAGGCCGTCTCCATTACACGTGTGCAGTTTTAACCTTGTGACTAGGTCGGCTTACATCGTACTAACCTGCTTACTATGCCCGCGACATCTGGCACTCCGCCACGCGGACGGTGTGCGCACAACGAAGCAGCATTGCTTCGTGAGCCGGCGCCAAATGTGAGATATTAACTAGACGTCAAGGTCTGAAGATGCCTTGGGGCATTTTGACTGAAATTCATAGGCAACATCTGTTTCGCTCTACGACGCCCAGTTTCCGAGATATGGCCGAAAATGAAAAATGCCGACTCAGCAGAAAAAAAATTTGGCCCAGGGCCAAGTTCACCCAACATACCCCTAAGACATGTTTGTATAGTACCATGAGTCCAAAAATAATATCCGTATCATTCTACGACGCATCGTTTCCGAGATATGGCCAAAAATGAAAAATGTCAAGTCAGCAAAAAAAAATTTGGCCCAGAGCCAAGTTCACCCAAGACACCCCTAAGACATGTTTGTCTAGTGCCACGAGCCTGAAAATAACGTCCGTTTCGCTCTATGATGCACCATTTCCGAGATATGGTCGAAAATGAAAAACGCCGACTCAGCAAAAAAAAATTTGACCTAGGGCCAAGTTCACCCAAGATACCCCTAAAGACATGCTTGCCTAGTTTCACGAGTCTGAAAAATAACGTCCGTTTCGCTCTGCGACGCACTGTTTCCGAGATATGGCCGAAAATGATAAATGCCGACTCCGCAAAAAAAAAAAAATTGGCCCAGGGCCAAGTTCACCCAAGATACCCATAAGACATGTGTCACGAGTCCGAAAATAATGTCTGTTTCGCTCTATGACGCACCGTTTCCGAGATATGGCCGAAAATGAAAAACGCCAACCAGGGCCAAGTTCACCCAAAATACCCCTAAGACATGCTTGCCTAGTATCACGAGTCTAAAAAATAACGTCCGTTTCGCTTTACGACGCACCGTTTCCGAGATATGGCCGAAAATGAGAAATGCCGACTCCGCAAAAAAAAATTTCACTCATATTCCTAAGACATGTTTGTCTAGTGTCCGAAAATAACGTTCGTTTCGCTCTACGATGCACCGTTTCCGAGATATGCAATGAGCCTCAAAGATGACTCACCAAAATTGTTTTCGGCCCGTGGGTCAAAGGTCGTTTGAGGGATTGACGCCATAATTGATAGGGTTCCTCTGCGACACTATATCAACATATATGTCAAGTTTCAGAATGGTAGCACAAATACTTTTCGAGTTATCATCCGGAAACCATTTGACACAAAATTCCTCCTCACGGACTAACTGGACCTCGGAGCCCGCTCCAGAACAAATAGGGCTCATCTATGTAATATATGTGATACCTGGTGAAAATTTCTCGAAGATTAGTCATGGCGTTCTTGAGTTATGGTCCGGAAACTGAAAAGTGAAAAAAAAAGAAAAAAAAAACTAGACGTCAAGGCTTGGAGGCATTTCAAGGTGATGCATGAAAAAAACAAAATGCTTGTTTTCATATGTTTGTCTAGGGCCACGAGTCTGAAAATAACGTCCATCTAGCTCTACGATGTACCATTTCTCAGATATTGACAAAAATGAAAAATGCTGATTCGGCAAAAAAATTCAGGTCAAGGTCGTAAGTTCATTCCTAGTACACCTCAGATATGTTTGTCTAGGGCCACGAGTCCGAGTCCGAGTCCGTTTCGCTCTACTACACACCATTTCTGAGATATTGACGAAAATGAAAAATGCTGACTCATCGAAAAAATTTAAGGCCAAGGTCAAAGGTCATCCCCAATATCCTTAAGACATGTTTGTCTAGGGCCTGGAGTCCGAAAATAATGCCAGTTTCGCTCTACGACGCACCGTTTCCGAGATATCGATGAAAACGAAAAATGCCGACTCAGCGACATGTTTGTCTAGGATGACGAGTCCGAAAATAACATCCGTTTCGCTCTACGGCACACTTTTTATAAGATTTCGACGAAAACGAAAAATGCTGACTCAGCGAAAAAACTTAAGGTCAAAGTCATCCATAATACCCCTTAGACATGTTTGTCTAGGGCCACGAGTCAGAAAATAACATCTGTTTCGATGTACTAACGTCCATTTCGATGTACTACGCACTGTTTCTGAGATATCGATGAAAACGAAAAATGCAGACTCAGCGAAAAAATTTACGGTCAAGGTCAAAGGTCATCCGTAATACCCTTAAGACATGCTTGTCTAGGGCCACGATTCCAAAAACAAAGTCTGTTTCGCTCTACGACGCATTGTTTCCGAGATATTGACGAAAACGTAAAATGCCGACTCAGCGAAAAAATTCAAGGTCAAGGTCAAAGGTCATCCCTAATACCCTTAAGACATGTTTGTCTAAGGCCAAGATTCCGAAAATAACATCCGTTTCGCTCTACGACACACCGTTTCTGAGATATCGATGAAAACGAAAAATGCCGACTCAGCAAAAAAATTTAAGGTCAAGGTCAAAGGTCATCCATAATACCCATTAGACATGTTTGTCTAAGATGACGAGTCCGAAAATAACGTCCGTTTCGCTCTACGACGCACCGTTTCCGAGATATGCAGGAAACCTCAAGGATGACTCAGCTAAATTTATTTCGAGCCTTAGGTCAAAGGTCGTTCGGCTTGTCGGTCCCAAAATCAGTAGGCTTCATCCCTGGTGATATACGAACCTCCATACAAAGTTCCACAGTCATTGCTATAATACTTTTCGAGTTATCGTGCGGAAACCAGAAACATTGATTTCATCCTCATGGACCTCACGGACCCCTGAGCCGGCTCAAAAACAATAGGCTTCTTCCACACAACATTTTTGACCAGCGGTGAAAATTTGGCGAAGATACATCGAGGCAAACTAAAGTTATCATGCGGAAACCAAACAGTGAAAAAAAAAGAAGGAAAAAAAAAAAAGAATTTTTTTTTTGGACAAAACCATAAAGGCATTTCTGCTGAAATGCCTTATTTCTGACAAAAATGCCCTAAATATTAGTTGTGTTGATTCTACATTACTAGCTAGCGGTGAGTTTGTGAGGCACACAAATGACATGATCTCTATAACCGTATTTTATGACATTGATGCAAAAAATGTATATGTAGAGCTACATATATCGTCAAACGCACGTTTATTGGGACATAATAGTATACCTACTTTTGCCCCATCACATTTTTGCAAAAATCCACTTTGACGTATTCTATGTAATCTGACCTTGACAATCTTACTTTAATAAAAGTTCAAAACCATTTTGATTGTCACACAGTCTTCAAGTGTCATTCTTCAATGGGGAACATCTTGTGTGGATTCTTGCTCAGAGTCTGTTGGCTGTGTCCATCCTCGTAATTTCACTGGTTCGGCCGAGAAGGTTTTTCTCAGGGATGAAGTAGTCTGGCAGTTGTCCCGAGCGGTAAGCAGCTTGGACGTGATCCAGGACTTCACGAGTTCTGTCCCCGATGTTCTTCCGATCCCAGTCACTCTGTGACCTGTCCATGACGTGACACACAGCAGACTTCAGCTGGTAGGACGTGATGTGTTCCAGATTAGGTTCTGAGTTTCTGATGACTTTGCACGTTCTGTAGACCTCTCTGTGACACTTGTTCCCAGTGTCTGCTGTAAGGAGTTTCTCTCGGGCTTCATAGGAGTGTGATTCAAACCATGCGTTGCTTCCTTTAGCTAGTTCCCGCTCACCTTTTGGATACTTTGCCACATATGATGTACCATCTTTCAGCTGCAGGGATGGAACGAGGTCTACGGACAGTCGACAGTGACCAGACGACTTGTCTCTGACGTCGATAGACAGAGCAGGACCGTGGTCTCGCAGCTTCACAACCACATCTCCAAAATCTGTTTTGTTGATGATCTTCTGCACCTGGCCCTTGTAGTTGTCCATGTATTTTACCGGATTAATTGGGTCTCCTTCCTTCGTGAGTTCAGCATACCCTGGACCTAAACCGCTGTGTTTGGATGCTGTGATTCCTGGGTCCCGTTTAATGAGCAGCGTGTCAAAATCCGACACTTTCTGGATGTTTGTACGCTCGTACACGCTACCGACGTGAATCCTCTGAGTGGCCAGACCCTGCTCAGACAGAGACTTATAAACCTTCTCAGTGATGCTGTTGAAATCTCTGAAGTTTGGATCTTTCTGGGGGGTCTTCGGCGGTCGAGCATGTTTATCGTGGTAGCCCCTGGCAAGCTTGTTGATGTCAGGTGATTCATTTTCTGGTTTGCCTTTAGATGATTCTGTTGTTTCGTTACTAGTCTCGGTTTCTTTCTGTTTGTGGTCTTTGTCTTTCCTGTGTTGGTCCAATCGACTTTGCTCGTAAAACTTCTTGTCACATGTATCACAGGGGGCCGCGCAGTGCTGCTTGTTCATGTGTGACTTGCGCCGATTTTTTGTGTTGAAAGAATCGGGGCAATCTGGGCAGAATCTGGTGAAACCTGTCAGAGAAAAGAGAGTCAGAGAGTCAGATAAAAATAATCATGATGCAGAGATCTGAATGATTTACCGAAGTCAAGTTCATGTACACCCTACCAAATGGCATAGAGCGTTGACCGACCTAGTTCTTTTGTTTAGGGGTCAGGTCATGTTGTTGTCAACGCTGTAGGGCTAACTTTTTGCGACACAGGGTGAGTAAAATAATTTTTCTGTCAAATATTGACCATATTACCTGAGAATGGGGATTCGATGCAGTGTCCGAGATACCAATGTACAAGCGCGTGCTCTCCAATAATCCATATGACTCTGATTTGTTCAGAAATAGGCCCTGGTCCACGGATTTTGTCCACAAATATGTAGTGTCCAAACATCGATCACAATTTCTTCTATACTTATGACCAATGTACCACAAACCTGTTTGAACTGCAGGTTTCAAATACTTCAAAATTCATTCGTGATCAATATAAAGGCACAACATCAGCTAATTAGGACTCTAATAATTTATTATTGTATCGCTTGTGGCGTGTCAACGCTCTGAAGACATGGTCTACGCTCTAAGGCTGCCTGATCAAATTTACAAGTCTCGATTTGACTGCAGTAATGTGTAGTCTTTTGGTGGAATATCCAAGACAGATTCATGGAAACTTAACATATAATGCTTCGGAGAATCGTTTGCATGCACCAAAACAACCACAAGACATCCTCAATGATTGTCCATTCTTCCCGGAGAAGGTATATGTGACTTTAACCAGGTAGCCTTAGAGCGTAGACCATGTCTTTAGAGCGTTGACACGCCACAAGCGATACAATAATTAATTATTAGAGCCCTAAATAGATGGTGTTGCGCCTTTATATCACTCACGAATGAAGTCTGAAATACTTGAAACCTCCAGTTCAAACAGTGTTGCGGTACATCGGTCATAAGTATCGAAACAAATGTGATCACTGTTTGGAACTTACATATTTGTTGGCCACATCCGTGGGCCAGGGCCTATTTGTGAACAAATCAGACTCATATGGCTAATTGGAGAGCACGAGCTCTCATTCTAAAGCCCCATTCTAAAGTAATATGGTCAATATTTGACAGAAAAATTATTTTACTCACCCTATGTCGCAAAAAGTTAGCCTCACAGCGTTGACAACAACATGACCTGACCCCTAAACAAAAGAACTAGGTGGGTCAACGCTCTATGCCATTTGGTAGGGTGTGTAACTTTGAAACAAGATTTTTGACGATATTTTCATCAATTTGAATGGTACACCTGCTATATGTGGGGATTTTTCTAGAATGTAATGTCTACATAACCATGATGGTGTAATGTTTGATGTAATTATGGTGCCTGTCATGCGTGTGAGTGGTTGACGGAGAGGGAACGGTGGCTGATCAGGATTGCGCTTGAAGAGTATGAGCGCAGTCAGCCAGCTGCCCCGAGTCTGGATCCTATATGATCCCTTCATATAACCCGCTAGTGGTACTAGATTGGGCTCTGGTCAAGCCCGATCCAGGCATGATTTCCAGCATCTGGGCACCATAATCGTGGTGTTACTACTGGCGTTGCCTCAGCCACGTCATAATGCTACACATATTTTCATAGGGTCTGTTCGATTTGGCCATTCTAATATATTCTGATTACATGATGGAATAGCTTAGAATAGCACAGAAGAGTCTTCTGGAATAGACAAATAGAACAGAATTGGGAATCATTCAAGATCCAAAATGGCGGCTTCCAGTGATGTCTTTAAAAACAGAATCTATTCTACCTCTTTGACGATTTGAAACGAAGAGGCAGAATTGATTCTGAGAAGAGAGAATGCCAAATCTAGTCCCAAATCGAACAGAGAATAGCTATTCCAGAATGAACGGAATAGATAGAATAGCCAAACGAACAGGCCCATAGAATACACCGGAATACCTTTTGACTCAGCATCACCACAATAAGTTAGTTCCGCAGGGACATAAACATGATCAAATGCTTGAATTTGTTGAAATTTATGGGATATCTCATTTTGGAATGCAATTTAACATGGGGGTAAATTGGAGATTTTTTTAGTTTTGAAGGTAGAAGTCTGAAACTTAGTGAAAAATTGCGGCTTCATCGCCACATATGGCGTATGAAATACGTGTGAAGAATTGATGAGAATATAGCAAAAAATCGTGTTTCACACTTACATGAACAGAACAGAACAGAACAGAATTTATTTAACCTATGTAACAAAAACAACAAATGGAATACCAAAACACTTTCAACTTAGGTTTGTACATAGGCGGGACGCCAGAGGAGTTATCCACTCATCGAGCTGGCGACCCTGGTGAAAACTTATATTTTTACTTACATACAAAAGCACAGTGAAACAGAAATAACTTATCTACATATATACATATTAGGAGTGTAGGACTATATATTTACTAATTAGTATGATTAGTAATAAAACTTAATAACAGATTTATACAGGGTAATATCGATGCATATTCTCTTAGTACAATAATGATATTAGAATAGAATGAACGGAACGCGACACCTAACAGACATAATGAGATAATAATAAGACACAGTGAACATGAACCGTTTGTGTTGCGGTTTTGTGTATGTGTGTTATGCACTGCCCAATGCACCCAGACGGTTGGGAGCAAACCCTGTGACCACACTGGACAGGTATATATTTGTGGTGTTATGTTTGGTATGTGGGTGTATTAGTGCCCTACAGAAGATCGCGGTAAAGGTGGGGACAACCCCCGTAATCCCCCGCAGGATTAGGTCATTGTGTTTGTCAGTGTCTAACATGTAGCTAGCAGACACACAAAAGTGTACAAACAATACATTGTTGAAGTTACATAGGTTTGATTTATCCAAAGTCAAGTTGTAACATGCCTTGAATAAATGATATTTCTAGTGTTTAATGATAGGATTAATAGGAATAATAATGGATGGTGTTAGGTAGAACTTTCCATACAAAGACAGGATAGCGAATAATACAATGAGAATAGCAAGCACATGCAATACAAGGAATCACCTTTACAACACTACAGTAGGATAGGTGGAGATCCATTAAAATACAATGTCTGAGTGACCATATGTAATGTAATAATTTGCATGTGATTTCTCTTGTGTGCAGAGGTTGTATTTATAGCCCGTGATGACATGATTTGTGATTTTATACATATTTATGGATAAGGTGAGAACGGAGTTTTTCTTTGAAAGTGGAGTTCGATTGGCAAAATTTTATGTCATCAGTGAGACCAACCCACAACCTCGAACAATAGTTGTTCAGGAGCAATTTACCTTGATATGTATTGAATTTTGTGGTACTGAAAAGCTGGTTGTGTCTGGTAGTAATAGTTGAATTTTCAGAATTTGGATTAAGAATATTTTTGAATAAGACAGGTAACTTGTTATGTTTATATTTATGTAGTAAAATGTACATTCTGTACAAATGTATGTCGTGGACCTTAAGGAGTTCAAGGTTAGAGTATAGGGTCGAGGTCGAGTACCGTAATGGTTTGTTTGTCAATATTTTAAGAATTCTATTTTGCATGATCTGTAATGGGTGGAGAGTACTCGATTTGGCTAATCCATATACTTCTATACAGTATGATATTCGTGAATAGACAAATGTGTAATATAGTTGAATTGCCACAGAATGTGGTATTAAATCCCTTGTCCTGAAGAAAATCCCAGTATATTTGACTAGTTGATTACACAGTTCCTGTACATGGGGTTTCCATGACAGTTGGTCATCAATTAATAATCCCAGGTATTTAGTGACACTGGTTTTAGTGATGATGTTATCACCGACATTGAAATTATCTATACATACATGACTAGTATTTTGTTTTGAATGAAAAATCATAAAGTTTGTTTTTCCCAAGTGTAATGTCAGTTTGTTAACGTCAAACCATACTTTAAGTATTTTAGTTGTTTCCTTAGCATTCGCTACAAGTTGGGAACAATTGGCGTTGTGTAGAAACACATTTGTGTCGTCTGCGAACAGTCGAATTGCAATATTGGGTACAGCATTTTTAATGTCGTTCACGTAAATTAAGAATAAGAGTGGCCCCAGTACAGAACCTTGAGGAACCCCTGTGTCAACTACTTTTTCATTGGAGTATACTCCGTTGACATACATATATTGCTTCCTATCAGTTAGATAACTAGTTAACAGGTCATGACATTTTCCCCGTATCCCATAATTGTATAGTTTTTGCTTCAGAATAGAATGGTTCACTGTGTCAAACGCTTTTTTTAAGTCTAAGTATAAACCCAATACATTTTCCCCCTTGTCCAAGTAGCTGCGGATATTATGCATTATTTCTAGTAGGGCCTGTGAGGTGGAGTGGCCAGTCCTAAATCCAAATTGGTAATCATAGAATATGTGGTATTTCTGTAGAAATGATCGCAGCCTTTTCGCAAGCAGTTTCTCAAGTAATTTGTTTACAACAGGTAAGAGGCTAATCGGTCGGTAATTCTCTGGGAGGGCAGCACTACCTTTTTTGTAAATCGGAATCACTTTTGCATACTTCAGTGACGTGGGGTATATGCCACTTGACAATGATAAGTTAAATATGTGCGTGAGCGCCGGCAAGAATACATGTGATATCGATTTCAAAATTTTTGCATGGATGCCATCAATCCCCGGTGATTTTCCGGTTTTCAGTTTTTGAATTTCGCTGAGTATTTCTCCACAGTCTGTGGGATGTAGGAATATTGTTGGCTTCACAGCAACGTCCATATAATCGGACACGCCGGCAGAATTGACTGGAGGTATTTCCCCGGCCAAACTTGACTTTAGACAATATTAGTTCAAACGAATGTGAAAAAAGAGCATTTTAGCCTAGATATGTAAAACGGATGTTCGAGGACATACATCCACGAATGGCCCCGAATGATAAATCCTTCGTGGTCTAAGAGATCTAAATGCATTACGGTTCTAACATGATTGTAGTGTCTTGGAAACAGGCCGAATGTTCCACAGATGTGTCTGTGAAGCCTCGGACAATCACAACCATGGTGACACCTGTAGAAACTGCACTAATACGGACAGACTACGCCAGTCTTGGACGTCTACTGACCGGACAAGGTTATTTGAGCAGAATGCCACGGATATCGTCTCGGATTATTCCCGCAGTTTTTAACATGAACTCTCGGATCGCGCCGAGAGAGCGCCAATAATAGTCACAGATGAACTTCTGTCTTCTCCGTGAAATGACCGAGAATTATCTCCAATCCATGGTATGAATGGTTCGTTACTCGGGTGTGACTGGGGCTTAAAATGGAAGACGGAACGCAAACCATGGTAATTTCTATGGACACTATAAAACCTAGGACCCACCTTCAGCACAGGTACCATCCCAGCGGCCTGTGTGGATTCCTGCACACCCTCCAGACGCGAATCCTTTGGCGCACGAGTCACAAACAGGCATTGTCCAGGTGTTGGGTCACTGAGTGTGAGATGGTAGGCATATATGCAGTGGTGGGCGACATACAACGACGCAATAAATAGAACGCCACCGCGAGCGCAAACGTGTAAAACCACTTACATGTATTGATCACACATTGGACATGCAGACAAAAACATGTGTAAAGTTGTTTGTATTTCTGGGAATACCACATTTTCTTAAACCCAGGGGAATTTTGTGCATCAAGGTAGTTCGCTCCACCTAGTGACGTCACTGTCATTAATTGGAGGCATGGGAGTGATATCGATCATCATTTGCTGTATCACAAATGATGTGTACTGTGACTCATAAATCGCATAACTATTTCGAGGTCTAAATATAACATCGTAAAAATGAATGAACAAAATCACACGCAGCACAAATATATATGCTGTGAAACAAATATTTCTGCTGAGACAGAAATCGTTTCAAAGGTAAACACGTTTCACTGAATGTAAGCACGACCAATTTTATAATCTTAGGTAATAAAAAATACCGAAGTTAATTGTACAATTCTCATTGATAATGTTAAGATAGGGTTCATGTAACAAAATTTCTTGGTGTATTTGTTGATGAAAAATTGTTGTGGAATGATCAATTTAACTCTGTTGGCCGAAGTATCTCGAAAAATATCCTCAGTACTGTATACAGCTAAGGCCTAAAAAATTAATATTTTGTTTCCTCGTCCTCCTATTTTTTTCAAACCTGGGTAGGGAGGGCCTTTTTTCATTTTTTATTTTTCACTTTGCAAAAAATACCGTCCTCACCCTTATTTTGGTGGGACAACTGTTGAACCCACAAATGTTAAAACGCCCACAAATGTGAAAACACACAAATGTGAAAACAAATTTTGTAAATCACCCACAAATGTAAAAAAATCAACCACAAATGTGAAAACGTTTTTTGTCAACTACCCACAAATGTGAAAATCTTCACCCACAAATGTGAAAAAAACTTCACCCACAAATGTGAAAAAAAAAATCAACCACAAATGTGAAAACGATTTTTGTCAATTGCCCACAAATGTGAAAATCTGACACAACATTAGTTTCAGCATGAGGAATGTTTTTAGGTTACCGACCTTTGTTCTGAAAACCTATTGCACAATTAATACTTTCCCCTATTATCATCATTTTTCCATAAAAACCTTCATATCTCAGTAAATATTGATCGTAGAGCAAAAAGGACATTATTTTCGAACCCGTAGGGCTAATTGGCAATATACTAGGTGTGGTTTGGTATCAGATTACACCTGTGGTGTCAAATGACACCAAACCGGAAGTTTCCATTTCAAGGAA
Source organism: Terebella lapidaria (assembly GCA_949152475.1). Lineage (NCBI taxonomy): Eukaryota > Metazoa > Annelida > Polychaeta > Terebellida > Terebellidae > Terebella > Terebella lapidaria. The sequence goes on from OX424555.1 coordinate 4,405,809, forward strand.
ATGGGCTCAGGATGCCCAAGGATCAACAAGGCCGAACGAACAACACGCCCAAGCGTTGTGGTTCCGGGGACCCCTCCCATGGTTCTCGGGCCTCACGTAACGGCAACATTACTATTATTATTCATTATGTCGCCGGGTGGCGAAATGACGAGCCACTCGGTGTTTTTTAATATTTTATTTCCGATACAATAAACCCTGAAACAACAACATAACAAAAATAATATCACAGATAAAAGTTTCAGAACAACTGGCTTGGTCATTCTAAATTAGGCGAAACAATAAATTGTACAATTACAATGCAATTGCAAACAAATTCAAATATTCCATATACTTTTAAGTATACCAGTACAGGATACACAATCATTCTCACCCAAGTGTTTTGACTTGAGGTTCCTCTAGATTCGGTCACTTAAGTTATGCTGTTGTCATCTATTCAAGCTGTGTTGAATCCAACTCCTTGTGATGCTCAAAGCAATGATTCAATATTCATGATAAACAGCATAAACTAAATTTCTATGGATGTGACCTTTCCTTGTCAATGGCTGTGACACAACTAGTCATAATTACATATGCCCCAACCTCATTGGTTCACAGGGAGTGGCCAGTCACTGGAGTGACCACCAGAGGCCAAAACCTATATTACTGACACCTAGTGAATATTTAAACTAAACCATGATGACATTATGACATCCATCATAATGTATACTAATACTTACCTATATCATATGCTGAAAATATGATGGTTGTCACATACTCCCTCCCTCGGGAAAATGTCGTCCCGACATCCCGAAACGAAAATGACAAAACGAAAGTATACTTACAATTTGCGAGTGTGAACTCCAAACTGGCAAAATACTTCTTAATAACATATATACATACATATCTGGCTATTCTGGAGCCAATACTTTAAGGACTGCCTGTCCTATTTCTGGCTTCATACCTGGAAATATGTCCTCGCTGGCAAGCTGTTTTAACACTTGAACCTTGTTCAACCAGTCTGGCTGATGGCTCATCACATATTCCTCTGTGTTGTACCGTGCCGGTGGTTTACGTGACCTACCCGACCTTCGAGGGGCAGGCACTGGTGCTGCTGCTACTTCCTGCAGTGGCACTGGCGGCGTCTCAGGTCTTGCCACCACTGGCGTCTGTGGTCTTACCACTTCTGGCAACTCGGGAGGTCCGACATCCAGCTCTGGCTCCACTGGGTCGACCATGACCCCACTCTCGACTTCCACTGCGTAATCGCCACCGCTCTCATCACTAGACGACTCTCCAGAAGTTGAGTCATCACTCTCCACCCCCGCTTGAGAAGCATCCTCAGGACTAAACTGATCCTCAACACTCACCTTTTGGTGGGAGTCACTGGATGTCTCAATGGGCAGACTTCCTATGGGCAGAAGTTTGTTCCTGTGCAGCGTGCGTTCTGCACCCTGGCCATCTTCTCGCCTAACAACATACACTGGAATGTCGGGACTCACCTGCCTGATGACTTCATATGGGTGGTCTTCATATTTATTGGCCAGCTTGTGCTTCCCGGTAAATGCAAGAATTCTAACCAGCACGCGATCACCAGTTTCTAGGACCGCACCTTTGGACCTCAGGTCATAATATCGCTTCTGCTTACCTTGGGCTTTGCCTGTTGTTTCCGATGCTAACTCGTAACTGCTCTGCAGTCTGTCCCTAAGATCCTGGACGTACTCACCATAGTCTCTGTGAGTGGTAGTTTCATTACCCAAGCCAAGAGCGTCCAAACATTAGATAAAACGGAGACTCACCTGTTGTGTCATGCCTGGTACAATTGTAGGCATGTACAATTGGTGCTATATGGTCCTTCCAAGCATGTTTCTGTGCAGGTCCCAGGGTACCTAGCATGGAGATTAGCGTCTGATTAAACCTTTCTGTTACCCCATTCCCGGACGGATGATAAATACTCGTCCTGGACTTCGACATCCCAGCAAGTCGACATAGTTCTCTCACGATATTACCCTCAAAAGTCTTACCTTGATCCGAGTGCAGCCTTTTGGGGAAACCGTAGTGACATACAAATTCCTGGAAAAATACCTGAGCTGTAGTTTTTGCCGTCATGTTGCGAGTCGGTATAGCCTGTGCATATTTCGTAAAATGATCAGTTACGACTAAGACATACTGATACCCACCTTTCGATGCCTCTAGGGTCAAGTAATCAAGATATACTAGTTCTAACGGCTGCGACGTGGTTATATTTACAAGTGGGGCTTTATCCGGTGTGCGCTTCCTCATGATACATCTAACGCACTTACCGACATACTCCTCCAAGTCCTTGGACATGTTAGGCCAATAGAACCTGTCTCTCAAGATTACATTACCTCGAGCCTGGCCCAAATGGCCAACGTCATCATGGGCTCCCTTTAGCGCAATCTTTCTATATGCTGAAGGCAGAACCAGTTGTAGTATCTCTGAACCATTTATCGTTACCTTTCGAAAGAGAACTCCACGTTGCACAACCAAATTTTTCATCTCTTTCTGCAGGGATCTGGTCCCAGGTGTAGTAATCAAGTTCGAGTCAACAGTAGATTTGTTGGATACAGCTCTGTGAAATATACTTATGACTGGATCCTGTCTCTGACGTGTCCTCCATAACCGTACATCGATCAGTTCTCCATCATCTCCAATTTCATCCACGCACACATTCACGCTCATACACACTGTGCTACTATAACCTACCATACTTCCACATTTCCAGATTTCCTCGAGAACCTTCTCGGACACTTCTTCGTACTCACCATTCAGACGTGACAAAGCATCCGCATCCCTGTTCCTAGGTCCAGGGCGATAGTGCAGCGTAAAATTGTACTCTGACAGAGCGGCTACCCACCTCTGTCCAGTCGCGTCTAACTTAGCCGTGGACAACACGTACGTGAGGGGGTTGTTGTCTGTAAACACCTTGAAAGACTTACACCCATACAAATAGTCATGGAATTTCTGACACACTGACCACTTCAAAGCCAAGAACTCGAGTTTGAATGCACTGTACCTCTTTTCTGACTTCGACAACCCTCTACTGGCGTACGCAACCACTCTGTTCTTACCACCGTGTTGCTGGTAGAGTACGGCACCAAGGCCATCACCACTGGCGTCTATGTGCAGCTCATAGGGTTTAGCAAAATCTGGATAGCAGAGCACTGGAGGCGAGGTCAACAGATCCCTCAGCTTGTCAAACGCATCCTGTTGTTCTTGTTCCCATCTCCAGCTGGTACTTACCTGAATTTCCTTACGACCCCGTTTCTTCGGGTGGTTGACAATACCGGTCAACAGCTCATTCAAAGGCTTTGCAACCTGAGCAAAGTTTGGCACATACCTCCTATAATATCCCGCAAAGCCGAGAAAACTTCTCAGGCTGTCAACGTCGTGCGGCCCCGGCCAGTTCACAATTTTCATGGTTTTTTCCGGATCCGTACCGATTCCTGCTGAGGACACGATATGCCCAACATATCTTACCTTGCTTCTGCAGAAGTTACATTTCTTAGGTGAAAGCTTCATCCCAGCCTCTCTAAATCTGGCAAATACCTCACTCAACCTACTCATGTGTTCTTCGAATGTAGTTGAGAATACAATCACGTCGTCGAGGAAAATCTCACAAATACGATGATTCAGGTCTCCCAATGCTTCCTCCATAAGACGCTGGTAGGTGCTTGGTGCATTGCTTAGCCCAAAGGGTAGCCTGTTGTACTCGAAGAAACCAATAGGACCTACCGTGAAAGCCGTCTTGGGTTTATCCTGCTCTGTGATCTCCACCTGGTGATACCCACTTTTCATGTCCAGCACGCTAAAATAACTATTGCCAGCCAGACCTTCCAATAACTCTTCAACTCTGGGCAATGCATACGCATCTTTTACCGTCTTGGCGTTTAATTCCCGGAAATCGACACACAGCCTAAGACTCTTGTCTTTTTTACGTACCAAGACAATGTTGGACGACCATGGACTGTGCGACTTCTTTATTACCTTTGCATCCAATAGTTCCTTGAGATGAGCACGTAACTCATCGTAAACACCCCTTGGGATATACCTGTGTTTCTGCTTGAATGGGCGGTTGTCCTCCAGTTTGATCTCGTGTTTCACCAAACTCGTCAACCCTATGTCAAGGTCATTCTGCGAGAAAATATCTGGCCACTGCGATATAAAATCCTTGAGCTCACGTACCTGATCACCATCCAAGTCATTGTCATCCCAGGAAATCTTCTCTAGGAAAGATACATCAGCTGAAATACTCACTGGCTCCTGTGGCTCGGACACATCCATGGAGCATGCTTGCAGCTGGCACACCACGGCATGTGAAGGAATGACGATCGTGCTCGCTGTGTGGTTGGACACCTGAACTGGCACACCATCCATGTCTTTGCTATACTTTACTAGGGCCGGAGTTACCTCCACGTCTGCTGGTAACACAGAACTCGACTCCTCCTGAATGATTGCACAGCACGTCTGCTCGACCAACTTCTTACCAACCTTACAGGTCAGCATTACCGAGGTGTTGCTTGGTACAACTACCTTGCTGAACATGGACTTCAGCACACACAGCTTACCGTCCGAACGAGATAACTCCTTCGACGTGAGATTCATGGATCTGAATGCTAGTTCAAAGCTCGTATGAACTTTAGCCACTTGTATGTACCGTACACCATATTTACCTTGTAGAAGGTCCATCAGTGGAGACAGCACGTTTGTTCCCACTATGACCGGAACTCTACTTCCATACCTGGTGTCTGGCGTTACCAAAAACAGTCCTTTTACAGTTTCTGGCATACCTGGGAGTGAAACATCAGTTTCAATGTAGCCATCATAGGGCAAAGGGTGGCCACTAGCACCCTCTATCTGCAGGATATGATCCAAGGATTGGATAGGCACACCCTCAAATAGCTCGTGGTACTTACTTTTACTTATTGTTGACACAGTTGAACCAGTGTCCAAAAGTGCCAGAACCTTGTTGTCGTTTACCATAATCTCTGCCTCATTTGCATAACCCGTGACTTTTCCACAACACTTACCTCCTGTGCTAGACATTGGGAAGCTAATATTCCAGCCTGCTCCCTTCCCACCAGAGCAAGCTGAAGCTAGTTTAAAGGTACTTTGGACCTGCACCCTACTGCTATGTGACCTACTTGTCCACACCGCCAACATTGAGGTTCTTCACTCTGCTCAGATGACTCTTGCTGATCTGGCTGGTCTTCAGGTGCTTGCTCGGAGTCATTTCTGCCATAGTTGGGTGGTCTCCAGTAACCAGCTCGGCCGCGTCCTCGGCCCCGACCCCGGTAGCCGAACCTCCGACGATTATTTCCGGAGCCCCTAGAACCGGAGTTCTCCTGTTGTTGGGAGCTAGAACCTTGGGACTTACCGGTCATCTTCTCCAAATTTTCTAACTTTGCATTAATGGCCTTGACCACGCCATGTAACTCCTCATATTCAGGGCTAGGTGTTTCCACCTCCTGCGACATCTTGACCTGTGCTTTCGGCTTACCTTGCTTGTCACTTGAGCGTCGCTTCTTTTCGGCTTCTATGCAACGTACCTGGACAACAAAATCATCATATGATGCCACCGTATCAAACTTATGACGAGAGGCCTCCATGAGTGGATCCAGCAATCCAGACCAGAATTTGGCCTTGAGGGTTTCGTCTCTGGGGTCACCTCTACCCATGCCACTGGTACGTCGTTTGCTGATATGCATATAGAGGTCTTCTAGTCGGCAAGCCCAACTTGTAACAGACTCACCTTCCTCTTGCTTGGCACTGTAGTACTTTGCCAGCATCATCTCGGCGGATTCCACTTCCCCGTAGATAGAGTCAAGTTTATACATCATATCGTCCAGTGTCACACTCTCTCCCAGTCTCATGACGACACGCGCAGCTTCGCCCCTGAGTGATTTTCTGGCTGCATTGAAGATCACTGGGACAGAATAAGTTCTATCTTTTACCATGGCCATTACCTGATATCGCCAAAGTTCATACACATCATCCTTTGACTGGTCGCCTGAAAACTTCATTACCTTAGGCTCATGTACCAACTGAGTGCCCCTTTCGGCACCACCCGCACTCTGAGGATCACTAATCTTACCCTTTTGTTGAAGGTAAGACTTCATCCACTGGGCCATAGACTCCGGATCTGATGAATCAGGTTTCACATCCATCTCCTCAAATACCTTGATCAACTCTTGGCGTTCAGATGCAGAGAGTTTCCCTTCCTCCTGAGACATGGTGCTTGTAACGGTGTTAGTAAGCGTCAGTAAAAGAAACAAACAAAACAGAGGTAAGGTAACAAACTTCATGAACCTTGAACTCAGAACGGCAACAGACAACTTTAAAACCTTACTAAAGCTAGTTGTAGCTCTCAAATTGAACTGTCTCAGCTGTATACGTACGGAATAATTATTACCAACAAGAGTATCCTTGATTTCCAAACTATTTAGAGCAATACAAACATATATCAATGATCAAATATCAACGGTCAAACACAACTGTCAACCTTAACTAACCTTAATTATAACATACATGGTCAATCTCTGCTTATACACAGTAGTTTGATGAGGATAGACTTTGTCAGACAACCAATGCCTTGTAAGCATTCTAGCATTGATATACATTCAACCGGGCATTCGATTTGATCGAAAGCCCTAGGGCTTTTCGATCCCATCGAAAGCCCTCCTGGATTTGTTTACGCCGTTCCGTTTACCTCCCTCCTAAATCCAGAATATTTTGTAAACCATACTGAAAACAGAATATTTCAAATTCAATTTCAATTTCAATATTTTTTCAATGTAAGTAGATCTATATAGTATAGACTGGGCAGAATGATTGAGAATCAATAAAAATATAATTTATTTTAAAAAATTAAGGGTTTTATACAGTTTTGCAGTGAACAAGTAAGCAAAATCACTGTGACACACATGACACAACAGTCACTATGTACATTTCCATCCTGAGATTTTGGCTAGACATGTGTTTTTAACCTTGTGTTATATATTTGCAAGGAGTCCGTACTGTACACTGTCACAAAACATTGGTGATTCCCGTGCCGATTGTCAACGGGCCAAGTCAAGGTATGGAGCAAGCAGGCTGATCACTTGTCATGCTGCCAGCGCTGATGATCTTGTCCTGAAATGTCTGAATTGCGGATGAAGATTTATAACTGGACTTCCTGAGACAGGATTACTTGGATGTGCCGTAGATGTCTACAACAACAATTGTTGGGACTCCCAAGACGACGAGGAAGTCGTAGCTCGGGTCCATGTTGCAAGCAGATCCGCCTGGAGATCGGCGCGCTGACCTAGAAAGAGAAAATCGATCCATAAATATCATGGCGACGTAGGTGTACGATTCGACATGCATGCGGAAATGTATATAATTTGCGGCGCCAGTACGAACGAAATAATCTCTGTTTCATATACACTAATCGAAGAATAAAATCTACATAATGTCTTCTCAAGAATACTAACCTCATATGTGTTTATCATCTGTAGAAGCCCAGTTTTTAAAACTTTTTAGCCGTCTTCGAAGTTCGAGCATCATACCCGCCATCGCCATCGGCCAGTGTTGGCGCGGACCCGACATCTTTCCAAATGCTGCGGAACGGTGTGCACACGCATGCAACAAATGTCACGCAAAATATACATGATCCCTCCGATTTCCAGTGGAACTAAAACACTTTGAACATGTCCATACACTCTATTTCCTCTTGGTGTATACAGAACCGCATGACAGCTCGTATTTTTGCTGAATTTCGACTGTAAATATCCACATGATGAAAAGCGGTCCCTCAATGCTGCATTGCCAGGCGGCAGGGGGAGTCAAATGGAACAGCTGCATCTTGACGGTCGATCAATAATTCTACGTTATTACGTTTTCTGGCCAGCGGTCCGGCTCTGGGGCGGTCATGCTGATCGTAGCGGAGAATTCAACGATTTTTTGGTTCTTCTATGGGTATTTCTGCCCAAAATCGGTTGTATTTTCTTCTTCTCTTTGTTTTGTCAGGCATGAAATCAAGAAGGAGTGGTTTATGTTATAATAGGGATTAATCCTGCGTTCTCGGGCATTGCAGTCCTACAAACAATCTCGGGTAAAATGACTATGTCAAAAGCCCTCCGTCGCTTCGCTCCGTCGGGCTATTGACGTTGTCATTTTCCCCTCGATTGTTTGTAGGACTGCAATGCCCTCGAAAGCAGGCTCAATCCCTAAACTAACATACATGTAATACGTTAATCATACCTATCTTCTGGCTGTAAAAATGAGCAAAGTTCAAATGTCACTGTGGCGTTACTAGCCGGTGGCGTTATCAGAATCAAATGCCACGAAAATTTAATGTCCACCAATCTACACAGCTATTGCATTCACGAAATAAACAGAGTCTGTGTTTACAAACAATGCAAACCAATGTGATATGTGATATGTGATGTGATGTTTGTCTACTAACCATGCTATGACGGTACTAACCTGGTTGCTACTTAACGAAGTCACATTCGTTACAAAAATTTAAAGATAAAATTGTTTACGGACGACGGATGGACGGACGACGGACGCAACGCGATGCCAATAGGTTATCGGACCAAAGGTCCGGTAGCCCAAAAAATCTTTCAGAAAAGTGCTTCCCTGTATTCTTAGGCATTTCAGCGCAAATTTCGAAAAGATTCGACCGTAAATTCGAGATGTAAGACGTATGACGGACGACGACGGATGAAGGACGCAATGCCATGCAATGGGTTATCAGAACAAGGTTCCGTAAAAAGACATAACAATAAAAGACATTCCTCATGTGGAACCTAATGCTGTGTTTGATTTTCACATTTGTGGGCAAATGACAAAAACCGTTTTCACATTTGTGGTTAAATTTTTTTTTCACATTTGTGGGTGGATTTTTTTTCACATTTGTGGGTAATGATATTTTCACATTTGTGGGTGATTTACAAAATTTGTTTTCACATTTGTGGGTTTTCACATTTGTGGGCGTTTTAACATTTGTGGGTTCAACAGACGACATTTCACACGTATGAAATGAAAATAAATTTTCTTTATTGATTGATTGAAAAAACACTTTCGCACAGACGCATTCAAGTCAAAATAAATCAAGCCTTAAGAATTGAAATCATGTGTAACACATGACTTTATCGATTTCATTTCTAGAGGCTTGATTAATTTGGGCTGGAAACCTTTTGGCCGGGCACCTTGGCACTACTGCCTGATGTGTCATCTTCCTAGCAGTCAGCACAGACAGGATGATTCTGTGTACTAGTAGTATTATCAAAAACTGTCAGTTGATAATATATTTTTTTTTATTTTTTTTTTTTATAATATTTATTCACTTCCAATGGACAATGTGGACAAACATTCATATTGTGACATCATTTTTGTATGCGCATACTCATACCAATAAGATATAAGATATAAAATTTGGGTTGAAGTCTACTAGGCACTAAGCTGATATACGATATACAAAAAGTGCAATTTCAATGTCTCCATACTCTATGACAGGTTAAGATTATGGACTCATATCCTAACATTTCTCCATTTCTCAAGAAACACACCAATTTTCCCCTTATTTTGTGCAGTTTTCTCCTCAATAGATTTATACATCTTCAGAACATTCAAGAACCCACTCATCTGTGGCGAGCATTTTTGTAATCTACAGGTGGCGACTAGGTATAATAGATCAACAATATTGTTTTCTGGCAAAATATTTCCTAATATTATTTTACAAATATCGTATCTGCTAGAGTCTGTGAACCATGAAGATAATTGATATTCAAAATTGTTCCAAAACTTTTTAGTGACATCACAACTGTAAAATAAATGAATTATTGTCTCATCTCCTCTGTTACATAGTGAACAATTAGCAGAATCCTTTATACCTATTTTCTGTAAAAATACGTTAACAGGTAGTATATTGTGTAATAACCGATATTGAAAATACAATAACTGTGGTGATATAGTGAGAGTATACATCTTTCTAAAGTACAGAATCCAATCTTGTTCAGATATATCAATATTTAACAACGTTGACCAATACTCTTTTGCCTTATATGGGAATTCTACAACGCTACTAACAATAGCTGGATAAACATGTCTACAAACCTTATCAATTTCCATAATATTAAGTAGTTACTTTGTTCCATGTCCTCACACTCGTTTTTTCCAGAAGTTTGAATAATACATTTCCAAGATTGAGGTATTGCTGCTATCATACCGTAATACCTCAAATAATTTGTTTTAATGTTGTATACATTTACAAACTGTTCAAAAGACATGAAAGTATTATTTACCAACAAATCACTGACGTATCTAATTTCTTTATAATACCAGTTCGGGTAAAATACCACACTCTCATCTACTCTAATTTGAGAATTATACCATAGCGGTTATTTAACTACACACTCATAAGTGTCAGGGTGTGGGTCATATGTATACTTAAACCAGGCCTTAGAAACATCTACAATAAAATTATATTTTACACCAGTAAGAATAGTTTTGACATCACCTCCATTAAGATTACTTGACAAAAATTGTTTCACATTCATTAGCTTGTTTGGTACACAAAGTGAGAAAAACTGTTTCCATTTTGAAGGTGCCTCAGTCTGCGATTCTAAGGAAATTTTGAGTGCCTCATTCTAAATGGGTTATTGACAGACCCCCATTTGTCTTTTTGTTATACATAATATTACGTTTTACTTTATCTGGCTTGTTGTTCCACAAAAAACTGAAGATCTTTGTATTCACCCTTTCTATAAAATTATCAGGGGGAGTTGGCATCACTGACATCATGAAAACTAGTTGAGATAGTAACAAAGATTTAATTATAGTGCTTTTCCCAAAAAGTGTGAGATCCCTTTGACTCCAAATATTAGCTAGTTGAGAGAGTTTATTCAGAATCGGCTCATAATTCATAGTAATAAGAGCATCATGGTCTTGATAATATATTCCAATGATGAGTAATTATGGAGAACCGTTCTAGTAGTTAATATATGTCCAATGACGTATACATAAGGAATATAGTAAATCAATTCATGATCACAATTTTATATGTATTATTACATACATGTAACCACATAGAATAACTGTTTTTGAAAACTGATAGCGTATGTCTCATTTGCAGGAGAGTGAAAACAAGGAGGAAAGTTAACTATATGCCTAAGTAAACTTAGCCTAAGTTGCATGCTGTGATTCGGTGTCTCGATCATTCACTACCCTCAAAATAGGGGCGGGAACACTTTTTATTTTTTATTTGAGAAACGCAAGTAAAAAAATCTGTGAGACTGCTTTTGAACACAGGCGGGCGGGGACGAGAAACAGAAAATTAATTTTATTAGGCCTAAACACATTCTGAGTAGGAATATCCTTTATATATTATTCTCTTATTGGGGCATTTCGGCAGGAAATGCCCTTATGGTTTTGTCAGAATGTTTTGGAGCTGGCTGAGATTTCCGGTTAGTCCTTGAGGATGACTTTTCTGTCAAATGGTTTCAGGATGATAACTCAAAGGTACTTGCGCTACACCTCTGGAACTTGACATATAGGTTGATTGTAACGAGTTCTTCACCCTTCTGTGACGTCTTGATGAACCGGTTTTCTAGGGAGGTGGGTGAGTTGTTATTTAACCGGAGCTGAAACGGTAAAACTCCGGGAAACTGCTACTGCTGTACGGTTGAACTCCGGCTAGAAGTCTCTGAAGGTTGGTAGCGTGGTCTGGAATGGACCTCTTAACCGTTGTCCGACTGCCAATCTGCAACTGCACCTGTGAAGTAAGAATCCGGAGGCGTTTCCGTCTCCGGGTACTGCAACTGCTCCGTCGGGATACCGCTTTACTGCAACAGCTCCGTCGTTTTCCGCCTTACTGCAACTGCGACTGCACCTGGAATAGAGAATCCGTTTCCGAATACTGCAACCGCTCTGCCAGGTTCCGCCTCACTGCAAACTGCTCCGGTTGACTCCGCCTCACCGCAACCTGCGACTGCACCTGAAATGGAGTATCTCGGAAGTGTTCTCACTCCCGGTTACCGCAACCGCTCCGTCAGGTACTGCCTCTGCTACTCCGTCGTCCGGTACCGCCTCTGCAACTGCTTCGTCGTTCCCGTCTCTGCAACTGCTCCGTCCGGTACCGCCTCCGTAGTTGCTCCGTTGAATTCCACCTCCGTTTCCGTCTCCTTCCTTGGTGATCTGGGTTCTTGGATCACCCTAAGACGTCGTTACAACTTGGTCTTAACCGACTGTGGACTTATCTCCCTTTTCTCCGTATTACTTTCTTTTCCGGTGAACTAACTTTATTATAAATTCCAGTTCCCTAACCAACACGGAAAAACAACTCGGTTGAAGTTTTCATGTTTATTTTCCAAGTGCACAGTCAGAAGACTTAACTGCTATCATCTGGATGACTCTATCCGGAACAAGGGAGTACTCTGCTATGGGAGAAGGGGTCTGCACAGGTCGACGTCAGGACACCAACTCCGCCGTCCGCTGTGAAGCGGGGGCTTTTATAGACCTGAGACCCACGTCACGTGACCAACCTATTGTGACGTCATAGTCCGCCAAAACACTGATATTTTCCGGATTTCTAAAAACACTCTAGAACCAATCAGTGGCTGACACGTCACCTTTTAAACCGAAAACGAGGCTGATCACATGACCTTCCGGAAATAACGTCATTACGTTTTTGTACTCCATTGTTCCGACTCCGTCTCCGTCTCTGGCTCCGTCTCCGGCTTTACCAACATCACAAATATACCAAGTGTTGAGACGGAAAACCTTTTAAATATTACCAATACGGAACCGAATGAACCTTTAAACACATATACATTTTAATAAACGGTTATTTAACCATCATATCACAAAACACTAATAGAATTACCTAGGGGAAACTTTTGGGTGCGCCCCAAAACCGTTACATGATATTGAGTCAGAGAGGAATCCTATTGATTATGTGGTCAATCAGTCAAATGACCTTTGACTCAGAGCTCAAAAGGGATTTTGGATCTGGTTGATAAATACAGCAAATCCATGTCTGCCATGCAACTAGATCTATTTTCATGTTAATTTTGGGGAATTCATGACGGGTGCCACTAGTGGGGCAGGAAATGCTCACTCTTTCCGGAACACCTGATTTCACCTCCTGATGGCCATTTACGGGGGTTCATGAGTTTCCCTGTCATTTTTGTTTTCTCTCACTTCGTATGCCTGATATGACTTTCTGTCCCCGGACTATGAGATTGGATAACGGACCCTGTTTTGTTTGCTCGGAATGCTTGATACTGGTTATTGATTCCACGTCTATCCTTGAGGCCCACTATATCTCGAAAACGATGCGTCATAGAGCGGACTCGTTTCGGACTCGTGGCACTAGACCAACATGTCTTAGGGGTATGTTGGGTGAGTTTGGCCTTGGGCCAAATTTTTTTTCTGATGAGTCAGCATTCTTATTTTCGGCCATATCTCGAAAACGGTGCGTCGTAGAGCGAAACGGACGTTATTTTCGGACTCGTTGCACTATAGGCGAGCATGTTTTAGGGGTATGTTGGGTGAACTTGGTCCTGGATCATTATTTATTTTGCAGAGTCGGCATTTTTCATTTTCGGCCATATCTTGGAAACAGTGCATCGTAGAGCAAAACTTATGTCGCCCTGGACAAACATCTCTAAGGGGCATTATAACATGGCATCAGCATCCAGACCCACGATGCGGCAATGTTTGAGCAGCCAGAGCCGGTCTCTAATAAGTGTTAGAGACCGGCATTTGAGACCGGCTGCGGGTTGCCATGACATCGTTGTTTTGTTTACGTAATATGCGCTTCTGCGCGTGCGTTATGGCTATTTCATGGATCTTTTTCTTTCCGGACCGAAACTATGGGCCTTTCCCAGGTTGACCATTTTGCAGCTTCATTCACTTCGAAGGCAAAATAAGCGTTATTCCAGCTCAAAAACATATGGAAATCAAGTAAGACACAATTAGAATTTAATGCCATGTTATAATCAGGATAAAAACTGGTGTGTCACGACGTTTGTGGCGATTAGAAACGCCCTCGGGACAGTGCCGCCACATTTGAGACCTCCCCTTCGGGTCGGTCTCAAATCTGCGACACAGTCCCTCGGGCGTTTCTAATCGTCACAAACATCATGGCAAACCAGTTTTTATCCCTTAATTAGGGAATAACTTTGAACTTGACCTCAAATTTTTTCTTTGCCGTCATTTTTCATTATTGGCCATATGTCGTTTTTAGCTTACCGCCCTTCGGGCCGATAAGCTAGTCTATTATCGTAGGAAAAAGTGGATGATATGTCTCAATAAAAAAAAACAAACTTTTTTGGCTGAATCCCAGAGAGTGACTTGTTTTTGGACTAAAAATCACGGGCAGAAGGGGGTTAGAAGGGGGTTATGTATTAGAAATGAGAAAAACATCTTTTCATTTCAGTTACTCCATACAGCTCCTATCATAGGGAAAAAAAGATTTCCAAAATTGTTTGCAATGAATGATAAACAATTGCATACATGTGTATATTTTGAAATCTTCTATTACAAATTGTACATACTGAAGGCATACCGATGGCATCAGAACATTTGTACCAGTAGATCTACAAGGATTCTGATGGTTTCCTACTGGGGAACATCTTCCGTGGGTTCTTGCTCAGAGCAGCCAATCTGTTGGCTGTGTCCATCCTTGTAGAATCTCTAGTTCGGTCAAGGAGATTTTTCTCAGGAATGAAGTAATCTGGCAGTCGTCCCGAGCGGTAGGCGGTCTGGACGTGATCCAGGACTTCAAGGATTCTGTCCCCGATGTACCTCCGATCCCAGTCACTCCGGGAGTGGTCCATGACGTCGAAGAGAGCAGACTTGAGCTGGTAGGACGTGATGTGCCGCAGGTTGGGCTCCCTGTTGCGGATGACTTTGCACGTTCTGTAGACCTCTCTGTGACACTTGCTCCCGGTGTCTGCTTTAAGCAGCTTCTCTCGAGCTTCATAGGAATGCGACTCAAACCACGCGTTGCTCCCTTTAGCCAGTTCCCGCTCAGCTTTTGGATACTTGGCCACGTAAGAGGTACCATCTCTCAGCTGCAGGCATGGAACTATGTCCACGGACAGTCTAAACTGACCAGACGACTTGTCGCGGACGTCAATAGACAGAGCAGGACCGTGGTCTCGCAGCTTTACATTCACATCCCCAAAATCTGCATTGTTAAGGATCTTCTGTACCTTGCCTTTGTACTTGTCCATGTATTCAACCGGGTTGATTGGTGTTCCGTCTTTCCTGAGTTCAACATACCCTGGACCTAGGCCGCTGTGTTTGGATGCTGTGATTCCTGGGTCGCGTTTAACGAGCAGCGTGTCAAAATCTGATACTTTCTGGATGTTTGTACGCTCGTATACGCTACCAACGTGAATCCTCTGAGTAGCCAGGTCCTGTGCGAACAAAGATTCGTAAATTTTCTCGGTGATTTTGTTGAAATCCTTGAAATTTGGGTCTTGTTGGGGAGTCTTTGGTGGTCGAGCGTGTTCATCATGGTACAGTCTAGCAAGCATGTTGACGTCAGTTCCATCGTAAGCTGACGGAGGTGTCGATGACTGCGCTTGCGCCTCTGCTCCTTCATCAGATGGGCGTGACTCGGTTCCACCCATCTTGGTCTCAGACTTAAATCGTTCTTCACAGTCGGTGTTTTCTCTGTATTGTTTGTCTGTTGTAGGTTGGTTTCTATGCCCGTCGAGCTGTTTCTCAGCTGGATCACAGTTAGTCTTGAAGTGCTGCTTGTTCAGGTGCGCCTCAAGCTCGTGTTCGGGGTTGAAAGAATCGGGACCATCAGGGCAGAACTGGGGCGAACCTACAATTGCAGCAAAGTTAAAACGTTAAGGCCTAAAAAAATTTAGGATTTTTTTTATTTGCGATTCTCAAATAAAAACTGTTCCCGCCCCTATTTTGAGGATAGTGAATGATCGAGACACCGAATCACAGCGTGCAACTTAGATCTATATTTAACTTACCTCCTTGTTTTCACTCTCCGCCAAATGAGACAAAGACGCTACCAGTTTTCAAAAACAGTCATTCTATGCGGTTACGTGTATGTAATAATACATATAAAATTGTGATCAAGAATTGATTTACTATATTCCTCATGAATACTTCAATGGACACGATAGAACGGTTCTCAACAATTACTCATCATTGAAATATATTATCAACTGACGGTTTTCGATAATAATACTACTAGTACACAGAATCATCCTGTCTGTGCTGAATGCTAGGATGATGGCACACCAGTAGTGCCAACGTGCCCGGCCAAAAGCTTTCAAGTGCAAATAAATCAAGCCTCTAGAAATGAATTAAAGTCATGTGTTTACACATGATTTCAATTCTAAAGGCTTGATTCATTTGGGCTTGAATGCGTCTGTGCGCAAGTGTTTTTTTTTTCAATCAATCCATAAATCTAATTTATTTTCATATGTGTGAAATGTCGTCCCACCAAAAATAAAAAATAAAAAGTGCCTCCCTACCCAATTTTCGCTTGAGCTGAGGACGGCATTTTTTGCAAAATAAAAAACAAAAAATAAAAAGTCCCTCCCTACCCAGTTTTGACAAAATAGGAGGACGAGAAACAAAGAAATAATTTTTTTAGGCCTATAGTGCCGTGATTTGGGCATGAACCAGAATACTACGGATTAAGTTGTGGATACCTATAACATATTCACGGTGGGTAGGCAGTCAGTAGTCTAGCATAATGTCCGAACTCGCTAATAACTCTAACATAAGCAAAACGCACACGGCGGTAGGAGAAAGATGTGAATTGTGTCATATGATATCGGATGAAGTTTTCACATATATATGTTATTTGCACGTAACACAAGACAGATTAGATTATTCTATTATCAACGGGGAATAATCATATATATCTCCAGTATCGCATAATTGTGTACACAGTTCCGTGAAAGTGGGATCAATGGGGGTCAAAATATATACTTTATGGATTAGTTCACAAAATATACTCCAGTTATTTGAACCAATCATATATGTATGTGCAATTGGTTAAATGTTAACGATTGGCATACCGAAACTGCTGTGATGGTGAAGAATAGTAATGCTATTTAATTAAATGCAAATCCGAACTCTTGCATGATCTACCTCCCCACTCTGACACAATTCCCCAGAAATCAAACTTGATATGCCATGCTTTTTCCAGAGTTTATGTGGCTGTCGATTTATTTTACAGATGTCGTGACCTCGATTTTTTTATTTCGGAAAGTAGACATGTTCCTTAGTATACTAACAAATTTTCAGAGACTTGTCATTATTTTGAAAAAAAAATCTGACTATGATTCATCTTTAATATTTTTAATCCTTTGATCTGAGCCCCAAAGATCAGGGCCGGTGGCCACTACTTGGGTACAGGGACAGAGAAGTCACCAAACGGGAAGCGGGGGCAATTTCAACGGGACGACACCTGATTCAGCGATTGGAATTATTTAAGTACTTCTCACAAAGGCTTCATCATCCACATGCGTTCTCATACAATTTATACATCATAAGTGACCAGTGCTTTTTCGTGTCTGTAAAGCTTAGGTCATTTTTGTACCAAGCCGAAAGGCAAAAATCAATAATTATATTGCCGACTTTATTATAGGTTATATACAAATATGATACGTTTAAGTTTTTCCCGTTTGAACCCTGATGATAGGGATACTAATATACCAGCAGAAATATGAAAAATAAAAATGTCCAACACAAAATGAATAGTATATTATAGCTTCTCCGCGCATAATTATTGACATTAGAGCGTTGGGGGCCCTCTACATGTCTATGTGTTGACATTAGAGCGTTGGGGGCGAAGCCCCCAACCCTCTACATGTCTATGTGCTGACTTTTTTATGGAGGTTTCATGCCAACCTATCGACGCTCGTTTTGACATGTAAACGTTTAGACACCTACTTCAAATGAGGATTTTCTTCGTTCTTGACATAAAATCTCTCGAATTGATGGGAAACTTTGACTATTCCACAGAAATATTAGGCATAAATCGATGTGTTAGGTTTGAGAAAATTACGTAAAATGTTCAAATTATCTAAAAACGTCCCAAAATGGCGGAGCCGGTGGAAATTGACGTTCCCAGAATGCAAAGCGAATTTTACCACAATCACGCGTAATTTGGAACACAATTTTCTGTTCAGCAATTCGTGCATGCATGTACATGTATGTGGGCATCTGCGTGTGGGCATCTTTGACGTTATGAGGTAAACACAACGATTCGTCTGCAATGCCACGGTTACATTTACCGTAATTTGACGTATTTCATCACATGACAATTAAGCTGGTGTTCCGTGCTGGGTTGTGAAGCCTTTTTATTTTAAACTGGTCTTTTAATTTGCCCATTAAAGGTATGTGTTAGGCTATATCTGATGAAATCAGATGCAGATATTCCTCATAGTTTCCAATGTTTTAGGGATATCTTAATGAGGTTCCAAATCATTTTAGCAGGCGTATCTGTTCCATTGATCGATTTTAAAATGAATGTTTACTTATTAGGAATATGAATGAAGTAGGTCATATTTTTCATCCTAATATACGAAAATGAATTGGAATCATGTAGGGGAAGGAAATGATAGCTTCTGTTTGTTTGTTTTTGTTTTTTTTTGTTTTTTTTTGGGGGGGGGGGGGGGGGAAGAGGGTAACGTTGTGTAAGATACATTCAGCTGTCGTGGTGCTGATGACGTGCTCGAGCTCTAATGTCGTCTCCCGCAGTTAGCTGCATTTTCTTGTTGTCCTGTGTTGTATGGTGTACATACATTGCCATATCACAATGTCATATATATTTTGACATGCAAACCAAAAAAAACGTTCATAAATGGCTATGCTCAAATGTTGAACAAATCAAAGATTGTTCAATCTGAGTAGATTGCCAACTTTTTCAATTTTTTCAATAGAAGTCTGAAATTCAGTAGAAAGTTGCCATTTGACTACCAGGTAAAGTATGCAAAGTTATAATACAATACATTCAGCATCGCGATTATATCGACAAAAAACGATGTAAGTGAGTTAGAATTGAGAAAAATCAGAGTATACACCTCTGCTATCTGAATGAATGAAATAGGCCTATCCTATCGGATGGTTACCTAACTCATGATGCACGATTTGTATTTATTACGGGACACTTGTACATGTAGATATCCGTCTCAGTCTGAAATGATTCACTTATGTCGAATCATGCAAGAGTGAGATGCTAGGTTTTTGCCATTCATGCAAGAGTGTGAATATGCATAAATCATAAAAAAATGGTAATATTGGAAAAATATGGATAATATTTTGCTGCAAGAGTTAAAAGTACATTAGAACATGATTGTATAGTTGTGTAGATTGCCATGTACCTTGTAAATAAACGACCACGACAGAAATACAACCCAATATTTCACTCGGCGGCTATTTCGTTTGATCAACATTTATTGTTGTGTGAGGCTTTCGTACACAAGACCTTGGTTAAATTTACCGAAAATTCTCCCCTATCAACATGAGTTATTCAAAATGTTCCGTGATAAGGTTGGTTACCCATAGTATTGCCTAAATCTCGCGTTATTGGGCGTGCATGTGGAGGTCCCCTCCTCCGCATCCATCATAAAATCAGGCGAGAGTTCTTAGTGCATCTATGGAAGCCCATAGGTGACAGGTGCGGGACAAAAATGGTGTTTTTTTCTAATAAAAATCTTGCACGTTCGAACGTAGAAAGTTCAAAACTACCACGTTCCCACGTGGAAGCAATTGACGCTATCACGTTCGCACGTGGTAACTTTAAAACTTATCACGTTCGCACGTAGAAAGATGTAGGTTTCCACGTTCACACGTAGAAAGTTTCAAAGCTACCACGTTCACACGTGGAAACATTTTATGCTTTCACGTTCGCACGTAGAAACTTTAAAACTTATCACGTTCGAACGTAGAAAGATGTAGGTTTCCACGTTCACACGTAGAAAGTTTCAAAGCTACCACGTTCACACGTGGAAGCGTTTATACCTTTCCACGTTCGCACGTAGAAAGATTTAGGTTTCTAAGTTCACACGTAGAAAGATTCAAAGCTACCACGTTCACACGTGAAGCATTTGATGCTACCACACCCAAATATTTGCACGTGCGAACGTGGTAGCTCCTGAAGTTTCCACGTGCGAACGTGGAAGCGTTAAATACTTCCACGTGTGAACGTGGTAACTTCGGACTTTCCACGTGTGAACGCAATAGCCTTAACTGTTTCCACGTGCGAACGTGATAATGTTAAATGCTTTCACGTTCGAACGTGCTAGCTTTTTGCTGGAAAAGACATAGAAATTTTTTACGCGCATGTCACCTATGGGCTTCCGTATGCATCAGCTAGAGTTCGGAAATCATGCTAGACTACTGTCTGCCTACCCACCATGATATGGTGGTGGATACATGTACAAATGCAAGTAACGTGCACGCCTTAGTTAGGGTTATTTGTGGTAATCTGTGATTCAGTGATACGATAAACCTGAGAAATTATGTATGTGATTTGTTTTGTGCATGATCAATACTTACTTTCAGCATTCACATCGTTGCAGGTGACATCTCTGGCAGATGAACCACAAGATGGCGTCGTTATTTTGCAGGACCCCAAGGTGCAAAACAAATTCACCGATAAGGCATATGTGTGAAACCACTTCGCCGATAGCATGTGCATTATAATAACAAGACAGGCGTAGCTCGATATACGTATAATCCAGTGAGTAGCTTGTCGACCTTCTTCGGAAATCAACCTTTGAGCTGCTCCTTGATAACCTTAGAGTAATACTCACTAACTATTAATACCTGTGTATGTATAATCTGATCAAGGTCTTTGTTTCTGGGAGTAGCACCTTTCCCGAAACCAAGGGGAATTTTACACGTGTGCAGGTGAGACGATTCGATCGGTGGGGGTGTGAAATCTCATCTGGAACTCTTCAAAATTGCTCGTTCGGTGACAAAAAAGTTCCCTCTGCATATGACAAATTACAATTCTTTCCATGAATTTATATTCCGATGGCGTTTGAACAAAATGGATAGTTTCATTTTGATATTTCACTCAGTTGTTGTCAGGCCAATACTTTTATTTTCCGTTCACGTTCATATGTTCGGTTCATAACTAGCAATATATGTTTAGTCACTATATCGACCTGTCCGTTTATGTGTGTGATATATCTGATATGTGTGTAATCACGCCCCTACTAGCTTGGGTAGTTGGCTATCCCACAAGCTCACCTGATACAGCGTATGGTTACTAACTGTGCAACAGCTACCGGGCTCGAATCCCAGCTTGGCCGTGGTGTTGTTAGATGACAAAACATATACCGTATTGATGCGCACACATATGAGACCATGGCCTAAGTTTACATCAATCAGTAAATATGCTGATTTATGCATTTTGTTCAGAATGTGAAAAAACAAAACAAATATAAGGACATGATGTTGATTCCGAACAAAAGGCCACCATCAATATTCCTCACGGTTGTTAATGTCGAATCAGTTCATAAAATCAGAGGTCTTTGATAAAACTATGAAGTTGTTATGCAATAGGCCTATACTTATTTCACATATACTAGTATATTTATGGCGTAAATGATAACTGTAGGCTGCGCTTCTTGCCTCATATCATGAAATGGAAGTACCATACGAGGAAGTTGCTCCAACATTTTAATCTTTTTTCCCCCATTTTCTCTTTCTCTTGAAAAGAATGAACTACAATGTAGAAGTCTATATATGTCTATGGAATTACATTGTATAACATATACATATTTGCTCATGCACAATTCGCATCAATCAACCAAAACTGCTTTAGTCCATTATAATGATACTACTATGGCCCTCTGTCTCGAATCCGGCCATGTGACGATGTTGAACAACGATTAACTTATTGCCAGTATTGAATACTATCAGCCATACTAAGTAACTGCATCTGGTCGATGTGCAGTACGGCGCCAGAGAACTGCTTACTGGTGCTTCTGGTCGAGATACCCCGTTTACACCAGATAGCGATATGCATACCGCTATGAAACCGATACACAGACATAGCGACATGGAAGCGCTATGGGTGTTTACACTACAAATTTAGTTTGGTCAGGATCACTTGAAAATGTAGTGTTTGAGCTTGGCCCTTCCCGATTACGTTATTTTCTCTTCTAATTTGTAGCCACACGGGTAGAAATACATAGTGTATTTCTGCTATCACGGGGACCTGGGAATTGCTCATTTAGCAAATCGGTGTTCCCTTGATCCCGACAATCTCTACTTGTTCATGTGTGTGGAAACCAGCTGTTCTCGTACCTCCACATCTGCTCACAAATATACACATAGGCCTAGTAGTATACTTGTTGTCACACTTCAACACAAATTGGACATTTTCTTGGGCTTTAGTTGGTAATTAGTATATTGTAGATTGTAGTACATGTATGATGGCAAACTTGCAGAGGGCAGGAGGTGTTAACATCTGGATCTGTGCCAGTAGGTATGCCCTATGACTTGAATGGGGACACTGGGAGCGGTATCGTAGCGACTCAAGTGTTTACATCTGGAATCAGTTGAAGCGATATGGACCAAGTCGCTTTGATATCGCTTCCAAACCTACTCTTGAGCAGGAATCAATAGCGCGATGGATAGCGCTATCATGCCGACTTGTTTCTGCTGATGTGGACGGCTATGCCGCTAACATAGCAGCTTCATAGCGATACCATAGCGACATCAAAGTTCATCCATAATACCTCTCAGACATGTTTGTCTAGGGCGACGAGTCTCACAATAACGTCCGCTTCGCTCTACGACGCACCGTTTCCGAGATATGCAGGAAACCTCAAGGATGACTGGGCGAAAACTCTTCCGACCTCTAGGTCAAAGGTCGTTTCACAGATTGATCCCAAAATCGATAGGGTTCTTTCCTGTTGGTATATGAACCTCCATACAAAGTTCTGCAGCCATTGCCTGAATAGTTTTTGAGTTATCGCGCGGAAACAAAGTCCGAAAAATGACCTCAATTTCATCCTCACGGACCTCACGGACCTCAGATCCGGCTCAAAAACTATACAGCACATCTACATAATATATCTGAACAGTGGTGAAAATTTCAAGTCAAAAAGTTCAAAAAAAAAAAAGAAAAAAAAAAAAAGAAAAAAAAAGAAAGAAAAAGAAGAAGAATTCATTTTCTGCCGAAATGCCTTATTTCTGATGGTCGCCCACGGAAACATCATCCGTGGGTTCTTGCTCAGACCAGCCAATCTGTTGGCTGTGTCCATCCTTGTAGATACCCCAGTTCGGTCAAGGAGATTTTTCTTAGGAATGAAGTAATCTGGCAGTCGTCCCGAGCGGTAGGCGGTCTGGACGTGATCAAGGACTTCAAGGATCCTGTCCCCGATGTACCTCCGGTCCCAGTTACTCCAGGAGCGGTCCATGGCGTGGAACAGAGCTGACTTGAGCTCCCTATTGCGGATGACTTTGCACGTTCTGTAGACCTCTCTGTGACACTTGCTCCCGGTGTCTGCTTTAAGCAGCTTCTCTCGAGCTTCATAGGAATGCGACTCAAACCACGCGTTGCTCCCTTTAGCCAGTTCCCGCTCAGCTTTTGGATACTTGGCCACGTAAGAGGTACCATCTCTCAGCTGCAGGCATGGAACAAGGTCCACTGACAGTCTAAAGTGAAAAGTCAACTTGTCGAGGACGTCAATAGATAGTGCAGGACCATGGTCTCGCAGCTTCACAACCACATCCCCAAAATCTGTTTTGTTGATGATCTTCTGCACCTTGCCTTTGTAGTCATCCAAGTATTTGACCGGATTGATCGGTGTTCCGTTCTTCCTGAGTTCAGCATACCCTGGACCTAAACCACTGTGTTTGGTTGCTGTGATTCCTGGGTCCCGTTTAACGAGCAGCGTGTCAAAATCTGAGACTTACTGGATGTTTGTACGCTCGTACACGCTACCGACGTGAATCCTCTGAGTGGCCAGGTCTTGTGCGAACAAAGATTCGTAAATTTTTTCGGTGATCCTGTTGAAATCTCCAAAGTTCGGGTCTTGTTGGGGAGTCTTTGGTGGTCGAGCGTGTTCATCATGGTACAGTCTAGCAAGCTTGTTGATGTCATTTCCATCGTAAGCTGACATATATGTCTCTTCATCAGATTGGCGTGACTCGGTTCCACCCATCTTGGCCTCAGACTGAAGTCGTTCTTCACAGTCGGCGTTATCTGTGTATGTTTTCTGGTTTTGTGATGGTTTTGAGTTCGTCGAGCTTTTTCTCAGCTGGATCACAGTTAGTCGCGCAGTAATGCTTGTTCAGGTGCGCCTCAAGCTTCTATTCAGTTTTGGAATAATCGGGACCGTCAGATTAGAACTGGGGCGTTCTGAAAATGGAATAGGATATTAGTAGTATATTGCCAAGGATACTATATATATTATAGCATGGCTTACCAGTGTGCTTTTACACACACCGGATCAGAGAGGATGGGTTGTGTCAGACAACAATGGTCGGGATTATTAGCCCAACATTTTGTGGCAAAAGCATGGTAAAGTTCGAAACGCAAAACGTTTCAATGATATTTCGGTAAATTATCCAGTTATTGACGTGAAGTTGGGTTTCAGTCCTTCCTTGATATATATTAGACACTCATTGTCAAACAAAACCTACTTTCAAAATCTCATTTTACAGGAGAAAACGCTCAAATTTAGCCTAAAAAAAGGGCTAAGATAGTTTACCTGACAAAATATGTTTTATATTTTAGATATTAGCCATTTTGTCCCGTGACCTTGAAAATAAGGTCACTGGTCAAACTCAAGGTCACAAAAAATATCAAGCGTATTTCATTACCTTCATGTCCACAATTGATTGCTAAACTTTAAATTCCATAATATGAGAGGTATTAGTAATTTTGTCCTGTGAGCTTGAAAATGAAGTCAAAGATAAAAATAGTTCATCAAAATATACAGCATATACCATTTCCTTTTTGTACACAATTCTCAAGTTGTAAAGTCGATAATAAACGAGATATCAGCCATTTTGTGTTCTGATCTTGAAAATAAGGTCAAACAAATTCAAGGTCATCAAAATATTTAGCATATATATCATTTACTATATGTGCACAACTGATTTCTGAGCTGTAAAGTCGACAATAAGCGAAACAGTACACATTTTGTGCTCTGACCTTGAAAATAAGGTCAGAGGTCAAATTCAAGGTCATCATCATTTTTATAGGTCATCAATGATTCTCAAGCGATAAACTCGATAATAAGCGGGAAATTAGCCATATTGTCCTGTGACCTTGAAAATTAGGTCAAAGTTCAAATTCAATGTCATCGGAATATTCCGCATATATCATTTCCTATATGTCCACAATTGATTCCTAATCTCTAAGTGAGGTATTAGAAAAATGTATCCCATTATAAAGCATAGGATAGTTTAACATAGGAAAATCCATCAGGGCCAAGTTTGGGACAAAAAATCCTACTTTGAGCGATTCGACATCTAATGACATCTAATCATTATAAATTTTCACGTTAGGATGGATGTCTTGTCGTGATATATTCCATGTTAAGAAGACTGATTGTGATGATCAAAGTATGCTTCCATAATATTCATCAATAATATATAATGTCCGTTTAAAAGATTGTGTGTAGATTGGCATGATACAATTGTCTTGAGAATTAAGCAGTGTGAATTGAGGAGAATTGTAGCCTGTCGGTCAAGGAAATCGGTTGAATTCGGTTGCTACGGCAACCGTTAGAAATCTTGAAAGGGCCGTTTCATTACCACCGAAAATGGCGTAAAACCGCCCCTCTGATGCCGGTGATGAAATTGATTGATCAATTAGGAAACTGCACACAATTACGGGAGTTCAGATTCCATAAATATAATATTTAGGGCCTACATATTATGTACAAGCAATACAGGATATCTGTGGTCATCAGCAATTCCATACAGTAACGACAAACATTATGAAATGTATCTCGTTGTTTGCATGATCTATATTGGATCTATTAGCAACTTACTTTTGATATATGCCTATATATTTATCCTTGCAGCCAACTTCTTCGGTAGACTAACCACAAGATGGCGTCCTCTTATGCAGGGTCCCAATGTGCAATAACACGTATCGATGTGGCACACGTGTAAAACCACTCGTGGATAACACGATAGCGTGATGGAGGGGACGTAGCCTATTGATCGAGAGAATCGACCTCAGTTGCCAAAGCAAAGGAAAATACTGGGCTTCCCACAATATACGCGAGTGGTAGTTGCCCAGGTTGTAAAAATTTGAAATATTATCAATAATAGAATTGAAACGCGAACGCTAATATCCTGGCTTGCGCAGAACCTGAATGTACCTATGTATTGAAACCTATTTAGGTATATCACCAATAGAAGTAGGTTTTGGTGATGACAATAACAAACGTCGTGGAAACTCCAGCTACCGTGTAGAGGCTTTGGTTGTGGTCTCACTAGCCACAACATTGACTGGCTTATTCTCTATGAGCGCCGAAGGCGCGAATAGCCAGTCATAAATCTAATGCTCCCTCCGCATGCTAGTTCAACTTCGCCTCTGATAATATCCAAAACGATCGCTTCACAACATCAACTAGTGACATCGCGGCAATCTATTAACATTTATCCACAATCCTTAGGCCTAAAAAAAAAAAGAAATTCTGTTTCTCATCCTCCTATTTTTTTCAAAACTGGGTAGGGAGGGACTTTTTATTTTTTATTTTTTATTTTGCAAAAAATACCGTCCTCAGCTCAATAGAAAATTGGGTAGGGAGGCACTTTTTATTGTTTATTTTTGGTGGGACGACATTTCACACATATGAAAATAAACTTGATTTATTGATTGATTGAAAAAACACTTGCGCACAGACGCATTCAAGCCCAAATAAATCAAGCCTTTTGAATTGAAATCATGTGTAACACATGACTTCAATGATTTCATTTCTAGAGGCTTGATTTATTTGGGCTTGAAACCTCTTGGCCGGGCACATTGGTACTACTGGTGTGTCATCATTATACCGTAGCAGTCAGCACAGACAGGATGATTCTGTGTAGTAGTATTATTATCAAAAACGTCAGTTGATAATATATTTCAATGATGAGTAATTGTTGAGAACCGTTCTATCAGTTAATATGTCCTTTGAAGTGTAACATGAGGAATGTAGTAAATCAATTCTTGATCACAATTTATTACATACACGTAACCACATAGAATAACTGTGTTTGAAGTTGTCTCATATGGCGGAGAGTGAAAACAAGGGGGTAAATTAAATATATATGCCTAAGTTGCATCATAGAAATATAGCGTACGCTATATTTCTATGGTTGCATGCTGTGATTTTGTTTCTCGATCAATCACTATCCTCAAAATAGGGGCGGGAACACTTTTTATTTTTTATTTGATAATCGCAAATAAAAAAAATCCGGCAGGCTGCTTTTGAACACAGGCGGGCGGGGACGAGAAACAGAAAAATAATTTTTTTAGGCCTTACCCCTAAAAGCACCAATTAACGAAAGATTTCGTCTTCCATGAGGTACTTTTTTTGGAATGACCATAGAAATATAGCGCTATATTTCTATGGGTTTACCAATGCCATTTCATTGTATCACACGATTTTCAAAGAAAGAAGTACATGATATGATGTCTATCGTGGTTGGATGTAGCCCTACTTCACATGGGTTAACAACCGTCAGGTAATCTGCATAATGTGGTTTCATTTTACATACACAATCAAGAGGGATTCAAAATTGGTCTTTGCGGATTTTATGTTAGATATTAATTTAAAAGTGAATAATGTTATTCTATAATACCATATTGCTTTCCAATAAATAAATTCAGAACATGTACGTGTTTTTAATTGGCTGTTTTTCACTTTGATTTTGGCGACAGCAAATGGTATACAAATAAAGATATATATCGATCGATGGCGACCATTGATTACGAACGACTTTATCATCTGTTGCATATGTTGCCTCCAACTTGTTTTTATCTGACCAAGATGGTATTTTTTTGGAAGTAGCACCCTTTCCGAAACAAGGGGAACTTTTATGCGTATGCATATATTAATATCACATACGTAGCCTGGGCACGAGATTGTCTGACGTCCAATGATCTCGTGCCACGTCACGATTTGCATCCAGATAAGCATGCACAAAGTCGAATCTACCTTACTAACATTTCTGCGTTTTCACGAAAGGCGGCGCTCCAGCACCCGTCTTTCACACAATTCGTCCTTTGCATTCTGGGATACCGAAAATAGTTCCAACATGGATGCCTCTATGAATCGAAATAAATTTGAATGTTTGAGATATTTTGTTACTGACAGGACGTATTGTCGAAAACTATACAATTTTTTAAGAGATTGTGATAGAATAACTCCAGTAGCGGTGTCCGTGGCAATCTTTAGTGCCTCTGAAAAATCCATGGCTGAGTCATGACTGTCGGGTCGACCCCTGGCCAGCCCTGGGTCGACCCATGCAAAACAAGAAAGCACGTGCTCGTGTTTACAAAACGCGCATTAATACGGACTATTTTGTTACCGCGCATTGACACTGTCCCCTGATTCAGGGGACCAGAGAATCGGTTATTACAAAGACGGGTGCTTCGGAGTGCCGTCTGGTGGACAAAACGACATTTCTGACTATGATTATAACTAAATATGATTATAGTGGATAGCCCATGTTGACGAAACGGCAGTGTCCATTGCTAACCTCAGAGCTGAGGGTAAAATTAGGCATATAAATTAAATATATATGCCTAAGTTGCATCATAGAAATATAGCGTACGCTATATTTCTATGGTTGCATGCTGTGATTCTGTTTCTCGATCATTCACTATCCTCAAAATAGGGGCGGGAACACTTTTTATTTTTTATTTGATAATCACAAATAAAAAAAATCCGGCAGGCTGCTTTTGAACACAGGCGGGCGGGGACGAGAAACAGAAAATTACTTTTTTTAGGCCTTACCCCTAAAAGCACCAATTAACTAAAGATTTCGTCTTCCATGAGGTACTTTTTTTGGAATGACCATAGAAATATAGCGCTATATTTCTATGGGTTTACCAATGCCATGTCATTGTATCACACGATTTTCAATGAAAGAAGTACATGATATGATGTCTATCGTGGTTGGATGTAGCCCTACTTCACATGGGTTAACAACCGTCAGGTAATCTGCATAATGTGGTTTCATTTCACATACACAATCAAGAGGGATTCAAAATTGGTCTTTGCGGATTTTATGTTAGATATTATTTTAAAAGTGAATAATGTTATTCTATAGTACCATATTGCTTTCCAATAAATAAATTCAGAACATGTACGTGTTTTTAATTGGCTGTTTTTCACTTTGATTTTGGCGACAGCAAATGGTATACAAATAAAGATATATATCGATCGATGGCGACCATTGATTACGAACGACTTTATCATCTGTTGCATATGTTGCCTCCAACTTGTTTTTATCTGACCAAGATGTTTTTTTTCTGGAAGTAGCACCCTTTCCGAAACAAAGGGAACTTTTATGCGTATGCATATATTAATATCACATTCGTAGCCTGGGCACGAGATTGTCTGACGTCCAATGATCTCGTGCCACGTCACGATTTGCATCCAGATAAGCATGCACAAAGTCGAATCTACCGTAATAACATTTCTGACTATGATTATAACCATGTTGACGAAACGGCAGTGTCCATTGTTAACCTCAGAGCTGAGGCTAAAATGAATTCTACGGAAAGTTGGGCCATTAAATAATATGTGTCTGACTGCAGAAATACACTGATACTGTAGGAGCACGTATATTGAGACAACTCAACATTTTTGCTACGGATGTGTCTGACTCCACATCATCGATGTGAGTATGTACAACTTTATCAGCTTCGGGTAAATGGGTAACTGACCATACTCAGTCCTGGAGCCTCTCGTATCAAGCGCTAACAGGTGGCAGAATATGCGCACCTGACATATTTAGACCTAGTTACATGATAACCCTGGGACAGTGCTCATTGTGGCATTGTTGGATGCGAA
Source organism: Terebella lapidaria (assembly GCA_949152475.1). Classification (NCBI taxonomy): domain Eukaryota; kingdom Metazoa; phylum Annelida; class Polychaeta; order Terebellida; family Terebellidae; genus Terebella; species Terebella lapidaria. Next base: position 4,435,829 of record OX424555.1, read on the forward strand.
TTACAGTCAGCAAATTGATTCTCCACATTACTGTAACAACGCTAATTTAAGACACTGAACAGTAAAATTGCTAAAAAAACATTCTAAACTACTAGTATGACGGCACGAGTCCAAGAGGAGGATATTGAACTTGATTGCACATAAGTTTGACAACTCAGCGCACAATCGTCATTGAACCTGTCATGGAATGGTGATGAGTTCAAATAAGGCACCATTAAAAGTCAGGCGTTCCATATTTCCACTGACCGAAATCTCGACTGCCTAGAATGTACGATCTTGGTCACTTCTGTATGTTAAATTTCCATCTGGCGAGTTCACGACCAGATTGTTGAATAAATACATGCCTGCCCGTGTATAAAATCCTCTCTCACTATTAGTTTATATCACAATAGGTTTCTCGTTCCCAATATTTCTAAGTTTATTGTATTCACCGATACTCATGGCCAGATATTTTGTCAGCCCTGATGGTTTAGAAGCAAATAAAATCCACGTTGCTGTGTCAGCTCGTTCTCTTATTCAGAAGTTTCTCATTTCAATAGATATATCGAGAACGATTCCGTACGATTTTAATTTTGTCAATTAAAGAAAGAAACACTATATGCCAAGCACGTCTTGAAATGAAGTTTTGCTGGGAATAGCGACCTGTCCTGCACCACATTTTTTAATCGTCATGAATTCAGTTCGTGCTTTGATGAGAGAGGCTCTAGAACTGTGTTGTGTCAGTTAGCCAGTTCACCGGGGCTAGATCTCCACCAATATCCAATTAAAATAGCGGATTTGTTTATTTCTTTGTATCTTTTATGAATCTTTGGGTCCATAGCCTCTTGGGAATAACCGCGAGTAAAGCAACTACAAAACCTTGCAGAATGAAGAACAAATCGCGTGGCAGATCAGCAGCCAAGGTATCCAAAAAGAGACCAGGAAAGACGTCACGTAGAGGTGGTCACACGAGGCGGTCACGAAAGCCAGGAAAATTCAAGAGAAAACAAAGGCACTGGTCACAGAGTCACAGTCAAAAACGCAGAACCAACAAAATTCGCAAACGTAGTCACAAGCGAAATGACAAACAACGTAAAAACAACAAAAAGAAACCAAATTCCAGTATCTGGGCTTCCCTCCTCTGCTGCTTCAAACCCTCCAAGAAAACATCTACTGCAACACTCGCATCTTTCCAGGATCGTCCGAGTGAACAACCACCAATGGAAGGTGCAAGGCGCGGATTCAAACGCAATCGGAAACAACAACCACAAGCACTTAACCGAAATCGACAGCAGCATGCGAACAGACCACGCAGGAAAAGGAGAAGAAATACATCAAATCATAGGACCTACGGAAACGAACAAAGGGAGGAATCAAAAGGGTCGAAAACGAGTAAGGGTGTAGAAGGACCAATGCCGAAGTCGAAAATAAACTCGTATATGGAAGCCAACAGAAACAATCAGAAGACGAGCGCAGGACTGGAAAAACCAAGATGGAAGTTTACATGGAAGAAAAAATTGACGGACAAAAAGCACGGCCCGGAGACAAGCGAAGGGCCAGAAGGACCAAAGTGGAAATCACCAGGTTCAAACAAGTCGAATCAAGATATTCAAGAAAAATCAGAAATTGAGAATAAGATGAAACAAGAAGCGTCTGTTTCTGACATCAACCAGCTTGCCAGAAGATACCATGATGAACATGCTCGACTACCAAAGACTCCCCAGAAAAGCTCAAATTTCGAAGATTTCAACAGGATCACCGAACAGATATACACATCTCTATCTGAGCAGGGCCTAGTCACTCAAAGGATTCAGGTCGGTAGCGTGTTTGAGCGCACAAACATCCAGAACGTATCTGATTTCGACACACTGTTCATCAAACGCGACCCAGGGATCACAGCAACCAAACACAGTGGATTTGGTCCAGGGTATGCTGCACTTATGAAAGACGGAATACCAATAAACCCGGTCAAATACATGGACAACTACAAGAGCAAGGTGCAGAAAATCCTCAACAGTGAAGATTTTGGAGATGAGGTCGTGAAGCTGCGAAAACACGGTCCTGCTCTGTCTATTGACGTCAGCGACAAGTCGTCTGGTCAGTTTCGACTGTCCGTGGACCTCGTCCCATCCCTGCAGCTGAAAGATGGTACATCATATGTGGCCAAGTATCCAAAAGGTGAGCGGGAACTGGCTAATGGAAGCAACGCCTGGTATGAGTCACACTCCTATGAAGCTCGAGAGAAATTCCTTACAGCAGACACCGGGAACAAGTGTCACAGAGAGGTCTACAGAACGTGCAAAGTCATCAGAAACTCAGACCCTAATCAGGAACACATCACATCCCACCAGCTGAAGTCTGCTCTGTTCCACGTCATGGACACTTCACAGAGTGACTGGGATCGAAAGAACATCGGGGACAGGACACGTGAAGTCCTGGATCACGTCCAGACTGCGTACCGCTCCGGAAAACTGCCAGATTACTTCATTCCTGAGAAAAATCTCCTCGACCGAACTAAGGAATCTACAAGGATGGACACAGCCAACAGACTGGCTGCTCTGAGCAAGAATCCACACAAAATTTTCCCTATTGAAGAATAGAAAACTGAAATTCAGGGGCAACGATAGTGCCACACCAAATTGTAAAGTTGGTCTATGGAATCGCCGCTTTTTCACTTAAAAAAAATCACCGCTACAAGTTTTCATGATATCAAATTGTTTTTTATTATTTCACCGCCGCCACTTGTATTTCATCTTGGATTGCTAACGAGCAAAGCGGCTCGATATAAAATTGTGAAAAAATATGATACTAAGCAGGTTTTTTTTTGCAGGGAAATGTTGTACTCTTCGTGGTATTAAACGAATAATTGAATAAAATTCACTGAAAATGTTTCGGATTTGAATTCTGAAAACCATATATAGGCCTAACTGCTTCTCATGCTCTTGTGTGCATAGTGTTTTCTTTTAGCTGTTGCCACGGTATAGGTGAGGCGTGTATGTGCGTGTGAATTGTGTTCTTGTCCGTTGTGTGTGCGTGGGGGGGGGGGGGGGGTGTATATGTGGGTGTGGGTGTGTGTGTGTGGCAAGAGGGGGTCCCTGATGATTGTGATATGTTTGTGTAATGGGTTGTTTTTTTGTTCTTGTTCTCCAGTTTTTTTTCTTTCCAGGGACCGTGTGTATGTGTGAGAGTGACTCTATTTGGTGTGTTCAATTTGTTTTATTAATTTCAATCGTTTATGTGTAGTTGAGTATTGTAATATTTCTCTGTGCTTTTGTTCAATTTTTTTTTATGTTATTGTGGATAATTGATTCACGATTACGGCATAGGGTGTATTTAGTCATGTATTTCTGTCGATTCTGTGCCATGTTTTAGTTGTATTATAATTGTAAGGCTTAAGTATTAATTAAGTAATTAAGTATTAATAAACTAATATTTCATGTTAGTTGTTCATATTATTGCATACTGCATTTGTCCAAAGATGTTATGCACATCTATATTTTCTTTCATTGTAATACTGTATGTCATTCTGTTTATAGATGCACAACCCTTATGGTTTTGGATAATACCGCTTCAAATGACACTTTTTCGTCTCAATTTGAAGTCTGATGAACCATATGATGAAACAGAAGTAACATATCCCAATCAATAAATCAGCACGCTCTACGACTTATAGAATGTGCCCGAACGTTATGATGGCTTACCCACCGTGAGGGTTAGGCCTGGACATCTAGACGACATCACTCCTCGTGTGCAAATGACTAGATAACCCTGGATCTAGATATTTTCTATGACCATATAAATAAAACTTCCTTGAAACTGACAAGATTATAAATTACAGTTACTTATAGGACGATCAAACTGACAACACCAGTGGTAGTAAGGATCCCCGTTTAGGCCAAGTTTGACCTAGTTTCTCGGCCTCAGGTTGACCTAGTTATGACTTCATAGGCACCTCCAAATATGGGCATGTGACGTCATCAGCCGCTATACTCGCCTGGTGGCGTCATAAGGTACCCATAAATGTCTGGAATATCATAACGTACCTCAAAAATTTTAGAAAATCATATGTACCCATAAATGTTTGAAAAAGCATAACGTACTCATAAATGTTTGAAAAACATAACGTACCCATGTGTAAAAATCATAACGTACCCATAAATATTTGAGAAAATCATTACGTACCCATAAATGTTTTGAATATCATCATTTATTTATTATTTTCAATACAATCATGAAATCATTTATTTTTGTTCAATTTACTGGTCTGTACTATTTTTGTGATTTTTTTCTCTATTTTTCATTTTATATTCAATGTGAAAAGGATGAATGATTAAATAACATTTTTTTTCAATATTTTTTTTTTATTTCACAGCACACATTTACTATACATACAATTTCTACATACAATGAATAGGTATGTGAAAAAATACATACAGTTACAATAACAGTGGTATATATAAGGTAGGGCTCATTACACAAAGATTCATTATTCAATGTCTTCATCCATAGGGTCTTCTTCCTCCGGCTCAACAATGTCATCGAAGACAAAGTCAGTGCTTCCTCAAAGTTGGTTCCCTGCTTCATGTACTCTCCCATAACTTTCTTGATTTCCGTATGGATCAAGCTTTTTCTCAACAAATGCTCATTTTCACCATGGTTTTGTACATTTCCATCGATCCCGTCTTCATTTCTAGATCCACTTCATACTCGTGAAGTTCGGGTGTATTTTCCATGACACGATGCAGCAGGTACTTGAAGGCCGTTTCACTCATAGCTCCATCTTGAAGATCTGCCTGCCATCCATTTCTGAACCAGCTTACGAGTTGATCGAACAATTGATGTTTCACTTTGACAGTCATCTTGAGTGCATCCTTGAATGTAGCTCCTCGCATTCTGTATTCGTCATCCGCATTTTCAATTTTAGCATGAACCCAACTTCTTTGGAGCAGGTCGATGCAATTGACCACTCGTTGGTAGACCTTCATCATTTCTTCTTTCGTTTTTTGGAAATTTCTTCTTTCGCTTTTTGGAAATCGTCTTCTGATGAATCATCGTCATAAGCGGTACATCTCGGCATGTGCATTTGTATCTCATAGTCATTAGAAAAGAGCTCCACAGGTGAAGCATTTTGCCTGGGGCGTCTTGTCTAACTGCCAATCCTTGGGTTGTGTATTACTCACGGGAGTGATGTTTCAAGGAGGTATAGAGCTGCAGCTTGATCCAGTGTTGGAGATCTTACACTCTCAGGCAACTGACCGGACAGAGGGTTCGGTCTCATGCGTTTATCTTCCTGCGTTTCAGGTCCATGCTGAGGTGTCCATGGTGCTTGGAAGTTGCTCTGTCTAACTCTTGAAGAAACTTTTGTAGGCAGGCGGGGTACATTTGCCTGGCCAGGGTCATGACTTGTTGCTGGTCGATAGGGTTTCTGAACAGAGTCAGGTAATGACAGTTTCTCCTCTGAGGCGGGTCCTTGCTGTAGTAGAGGTTTTCATTCAAGCAGATGACGCTCAGGTTTCCGTGGTGGCTCCCTTGAAAAGTGAAAAGTCCGTGATTGTCGGATCCTTTGCAGAAGTAGACATAAGGTCGTCCAGGACGATGATGTCACTTTCCGTAGGGGAGATGAAGTCATCGCAATCCACTGTTGTGGCGTTTTGTTGTGCAATGTTGTGGCATTTGCGTTGGTGAGAGCTCCTGCTGAAATGCTGCTGGGCTGTTGCTGCTGAAATGCTGCTGCTGCTGAGATGCTGCTGGGCTGCTGTTGCTGCTTGAAGACCGCTGTTGCTGCTTGAATGCTGCTGGAGTGCTGCTGCTTGAATGCTGCTGGTATACTGCTGCTGGAATGGTGCTGGGCTGCTGCTGAAGTGCTGCTGGGATGCTGCTGGGCTACTGCTGAAGGGCTGCTGCTGCTTGAATGTTGCTGGGGACTGCTGCTGGTTGGATGTTGCTGTTGCTTGGATGCTGCTTGGCGGCTGCTGTGGTTGTGGTTGCAGCTGTGGCGGGGGAGGGGGGGGGGGGGTATTTTCCTGCTGTAGCTTATGCTGATATTGGTGTTTCATTTTGCTGCTTCTAAAGAGGTCCATGCTTCGCTTTTTGATGCAGAGACAAATCATGTGGCCAGCTATATGTCTTTGGACAAAGGTGGCAGGAATACATGTTGCCTTTTTGGTGCCTCTCTTTCAAATGATGATATCGAAGTGATACCACGACTTTTATACCCAGCTTGTCAGGGGGGCTGTTGTTGTTGTACATTATTGATCAAAATGTCTTCCCTTGTTTGAGCAGCACCTTGCCACGTTCCAAAGTTTGTTGTGTGCGTCATCATCATGGCTTTTTTCTTGTTGATATTTCCTCCAGGCATTCAGAGCGGGAGTGGCATGTTGGTGTGGATAGACGTGGAATCAATACCCAGTATTAAGTATTCCGAGTAAACAAAACAGGGTCCGTTATTCAATCTCATAGTCCGGGGACAGAAAGTCATATCATGCTTACGAAGTGAGAGAAAACAAAAAATGACAGGAAAACTCATGAACCTCCAAAAATGGCCATCAGGAGGTGGAATCAGGTGTTCCGGAAAGAGTGAGCTTCAGCGTCCAAAAAGCGAATGAGGGCAGGACTCTATACCACCCTTTATATACTTTTCTGCCAATCGCAAACCATTGCTCTATTCTTGCAGTATGGGGCTCTGAATGCATGCGCTTTCTGATTATGACCCTGTGAGCTATGATTGATTAAACAATGATGTCTCATTGGTTAGAAAATGGTCTTTCAGTTTGACTCTATGTTTGATTGAAGAATGATGTGTGACCCTCTGAGCGATGATTGATTAAACAATGATGTTGGACCCTATGACCTATGATTGATTGAATAAATAATACATGACCCTATGACCGATAGCTATGATTGAAAAAAAACAACAATAATATGTGACATTGTAATTGGTTAAAAAAGGATGTATACCAGGTGACCCATTATAGAGCATAGGACTAAGCGTTATGATGACCCCTTCACGACGTTATGATGCCCATGACATTTATTGGGTTCCAGTATAGGGCAAATTCTATGACGCCGCGAGTACGGGGCACTCTTGGTACCATACTGTTCCCAGCATCCTCTGCGCTAAAGCCAGCAGTCGACGCTGTCATTCTTGCCCTATAACATTAATTTTTTTAATATTGTATCCTTACGCTACCAGTTTACTCAGGTTAGTCCGCGATATATAGACCATGATGTTATCAACTACTAATGCAAATACAATACGAGAGAGGTAAACCAACATGACGAGAAAAGCCAACATGACGAGAAAACCATACCGATTTTGCCGGTTCCCTGCACAACATAACCCTGTAAATCGTCTGGCACAACTCGGCAACACATGTGAGCTGTTTGTTGACCCCGAAAGTAGCTCCCTATATTTCCCAGAGTTCTCTGCGTGTTGTAGCAGAGATGAGATTCGGCGTGGATCTCGAGCGCTGCAGTGTGTCTGGGCACGTTATGATTTTCTAAACATTTGTGGGTACGTTATGACATTCCAGACATTTTTGGGTACGTTTTGGCGCCACCTGGCCAGTATAGAGGCTGACGACGTCACATGCCCATATTTGGAGGTGCCTATGACGTCATAACTAGGTCAACCTGCAGCCGAGAAACTAGGTCAAACTTGGCCTAAACAGGGGTCCTTGCTACTACCAGTATCACGGCCCACTCTTGCTGTCACCTCCAACTGCACCTTCATGTTCATTCTCTGATGAGCAACGGACCCGTGGTCCTCTGATTTTAATTACATTCATTTTGGTGCCTAGAGAGTAGAGGCCATAATAAATAGTGTGTATCTTGCACAGCTTTGTTTATATGAGTTGGGCAACTTGTGCGCTAAAGTCAGGGCACAAAATTAGAATTCTTTTCCAGGAGCAAATTGGCTCCTAGAAGCACATCTCAAAGTTAGTTTACAGATTTTTTCATTAGCCAATTGGCTTGTGGGCTCTATTGCCTGGAAGCGAATCTGAAAAATTTTGAGCCTATGGCTATTCACAACGGGCAATTTTGTGCCCTGGCTAAGGTATATATGTACAGTTCATTGTAAACACCTTTCAATGCACATGTATTGCCTGTAATTACAATCTGAGTGGAACATTTGACCAAAACACCCTCCGAATATAAAATATCAATCGAAAGTTCATTAAGCAAAACTTTATTTTGTAGAAAAAAGTTTCCCGCATACAGAAAATTATTGTCGAAAATCCATAGAAGAAATATTTATTTGTGAAAAGTTCTCCGTATAAAGTTTTGGTCAAAATTCCATAGATGGAAAATTTTGTGTGGCGATTTTGCCCTAAGCACGCGGCAGGTGATTGTAAACATAAAAGCCATTTATGTGGCCTTTCTGTACTTGGCCTTGTTTTGACATGCTCCGTTCGAGCGTGCGTTGCCACGGCGACGTATTGTAATTTACGCTCCAGTAAACTATAACAATGGATCGATTTAACCTCGCGTGCGCCTTACAGTTTCTGGTGTATTATATATACACTGGAAGCGACTCGTTCGAGGAGATTGTCCAAGATCGAGACTAGGACGCACACGAGGCTCGCCATGAGCTTTGTGTTCCCTGGGTCTGAGTAGTGGGCTCCTAGAGCCCTGGGGACGATTTCCGTGGGGAGGCCCGGGCTGGGAGAGACGAGTTGCTGACTCGGGGGCCTTCGGCCCTGTGGATCGCCAGCTCTCTCCCTTCCCGGGACATGTGACAGAGGCTCTGGCCAGCATGTCGGACTGTACGGGGTTCCGTCCCCGAGGCAGACCGCGGCTCGCCAGGCCCCGCCAGTTAACACCGTGGTGATGAACCAGTTTCTGAACGGTGTCCGTAGGCCTGGGAGTGTCGGGTGGGCTGTTACCTGGTTACCGTTAATGATGAAGTAGTTACCGTGTCCGCCGCGACCTCCGGTGAGCGGCCCTGCCGCGAGGATCCGGAATAGCGGATGCGCGTCCGCAAGGACTCGGATGAGAGAGGACTATCCTCGAGGATCCCGAAGAGCGGACGGTAGTCAATAACTTTACATTGGTGCCGTGACCAGGATCAGTCCGACAGTGTTCCATCGCAGCCTACCGTCACAGTGTTGTCGCCTCCTTAGTCCCTGGGGATCGCCCGCTCCTCAAGGACGTCTCGAAAAAATGACGAGAGCGAAAGAGAAGGCCAAAGATAAGGCCGATGAATCCAAGGGGAGGGATAAGGGTGGAAGTGTCGCGGACCACACCCGGTCACGCGACAGCCCCCGTGAGACGTCTCCGGACGACTCCGGCGGCCGGAAGGAACGCGCGGAAACCTCCGTGGACAAGACCCCGTCCGCGGAGACGACTCCGGCGTCCCTGGCTCCGTCTTCGGACGTAGAGTCGGGCCCCGCGGGGCCGCAGCAGGAGTTGCCGTCAAGGCCGGACCTTGACGTGTTAGGCGCGGTGGGTGGAGCTGGCAACGGCTCTACGCCGCGCCCGCCCGCGCCCAGAACAGATCCGTGGCAATCGGCACCCTTCCATAAGACGCCTTCGAGCGTCCGGAATCGAGCGCCGATGCATGCGGGTCCTTCTGGACGAGCGGACCAGTCTTACCAGATGCCGCACCCGGCCGGGTGGGCTCCCTCGCGGGCCTCTGGCATGGGTTCTGGTCGGTCCGCACCGGGCAGTGTGGTGGATCAGCTCACCGACGCACTTGGTGAGCTGGCTCCCCTCGGGCGCTATGACCGCGCCCGGTCGCCCCATCAGGGACGATCAGACCGGCGGAACCGCTCCCCTTCTCCGCTGTCACAAGGCAACTCGGGGCCTTTGACGGAGAGGGAGAGGTGGCTGATTTCCGAGGCGCTTGTACTGTTCAAGCGGAATCAGCTGCATTCGAGCGTTGACCCGTCGGTCACCCTAAGTCCGGGGATGTCTGGGCCAGTAGCCCCTCCCCAAGTCCTGCCGAGTCCGCAGGCGCCAGTGGCCCCCGCAATGGGACCCGCGCCTGCCCCGCGGCTCGGAGGCACCACGTTGGCGACCGCGTCGACCGTTCCGACGGTTGGAGCGCAAGCCGCGTGGTCGACTTACCCTGGCACGTACAGTGTGTCGGACGGGCAGTGGCAACAGGCGGCTTCGGCCCCAAGCTTTGCCGCCCCTTCTGGAGCCTACCCAGTAGGTTCGATGGGAGCCCCGCCCGCACCTAGCCAGAGTGGGTTTTCAGCGGGAATGATCCCGGCGGCAAACGTGAGCTTCCCTGCTCCTATGTCCGCGGCGTCGATGTTTGCTCCGGCAGACTCCGCCGCAGGCGTGGGAAGCGCGCGGAACTTGCCGCAGTACACGGACGACCCCGGAGCCGGGACCGCACGTCGGGCGCGTAACAAACGCGATGACGGGCCCGACCACTCTTCGTGGCGGAAACGGTTCAACGGGGATAACGCCGACTTGGAGGACTACTTGCTCCAGGTATGGCGTACCGCCGTGTACGAAGGATGGTCCCAGCCTGAGGCTGGACACGTCCTCGCGGGGAGCCTGGAAGGGAAAGCTCTCCGCGTGATGCCGTGTCTGCCGGTAGGAACAGTGACGTTCGGCGAGGTTGCTCGTCAACTTCGCCTGCTGTTCCCGCCGACAACCAATCGGCGGCAGTCTGAACGAGAGTTCAAGGCGCGTATCCGCCAGCCGACTGAGTCCGTGACAGACTATGCGTACAGCTTACGCATACTCGGCCGGAGAGCTTTTCCGGACATGGACTCCAGACGGTTTGAGACGATGCTGATCGATCAGTTCATCGATGGCCAGCCTTACCACCTAGCGTACGGGCTGGCCACCCATGAAAAGCGATCGATGGAGGAGGCGATAGACTCCGCGCTTGCGCTTGAGATGGCTGTCCGTCCGAGACAGTTGCCTCCAGCCTCGGCTCCGGCCCCGGCTGTACCCGCGCAGGTGGCGACTCCTCCTCCGGTCAAGGCATCGCAGGTAACCCCGTGGCAGGACCCGGTCGTCCGGGAACCCGCCAGGGAACCTACCCAGCAGTGGGTTAGTGCGCCGGCACCTTCTACAGGGGCGCCCGCACATGCGGCACCGGTCGCCGCGCCGCACTCGCCTTCGGACGAGTGCGACATAGAGGAATACGACCTCGGCGCCGCGCAGATGATTGCGCACTGCGCCGGGCTCGAAGCTCCGGGAGCCGCAGAATGTTGCGCGTTCACCTCCGGACCAGCTCAGAACCGTCCCTGCTACTTCTGCGGAAAGCAGGGACACTTTTGGCTGAAGTGTCCGGAGTTGTTGGAACGCCTGCGGTCGCGCGGATACCAGGGAGCTCTCCCTGGCCCGCAACGGAGGAATTCCTTCCGGTCTGGTCCTCCGGGACAGCAGAATCGGAACCCGCGGCAGGGAAACTAGATCCGGACGTGGTGGCGACCAACACTGCGTCCGGGGATAGTTGTTCGGTGGCAAACGATGCCGCCCCACCCGCTGATGAGCAGGACGGACCCCAAGTGGATATGACTTCTCCGGAAGTAGTCCTTGGAGACCAGTCTAGCTCCTCCGCGGCTGAGGCGGATGGCGAGGACTCCGTAGATGAGCCCAGCGCGTGCGAAAGGTATCGCCCGACCTGCGCGCTGGTGAGGGACCCCTGCTGGTACCTGCCCCTGTCCTTCGGACGGGAGCCGGTCCGGTTCCTCATAGACTCAGGCTCGGAGGTGACCCTCGTGGCCGCCGGAACGTTTAGGAAGGAGCCCGCACTCCGCAACCTTGAGTTGCGAGATCCCGGACCGTACAAGCTCTACGGAGCGGGAGACAACCGCATCCGTATCCATGGCATCATCGATCTGCCTATTACCCTTGGGGACAAGGTGTATCTGACAGAGGCGATCGTGGCGGATATCGGAGCGGCCGGGATAATTGGGATGAATTTCCTACGGGTCCACCGGGTGATTGCCAACTTTAGTGCTGGCGAGTTCCGGATGGGAGAGGACACGCACTTCCTCTTCCGCTCGGGCCCGATGCATTCATTCCAGATGCGGACATCGCGCACTGTAGTAGTGCCGCCGATGAGTGAGATGATCATCGAGACGAGGCCGCGGCGTCCCCGCATGCCCCTCGATGGTCGTCCGTGTATAGTGCAACCCGTGAGCAGTTTCGCCGCAGGAACTGGGCTCGTGCTGGGTGGGGCCCTGGTCATGTCCAACCCCCGCGCGATGCCCATCCTTGTGGTGAATCCTACGGATGCTCCGATTGTACTGAAGCGCGGATGCATAGCAGCTACTGCTATTCCCGCGGCTTCGAGTCGTGTCATCCCCGACGATCCGGTCTGCCGCGCTGCGTGCGCGGCGGCGGCCGCCGGAGATGATCCGTTCACCCTGCCGGACCATTTGGAATCTCGGGTTCCGAAGGACCGGCTGGATGAAGAGCAGCGCCAAGCGCTCCGCAGACTGCTGCGGCAGTATGCGGATGTGTTCATGGGTCCTGATGGTGCGGTTGGCAAGACTGACGTCGCCAAGCACCGCATCGACCTCGTGGACGAGCGTCCTCTCAAGCAGCGTCTTCGTCGGGCAGCAATAGTGCACCAAGAGGTCATAGACCAGGAGGTGCAAAAGATGCTCGACTTGGACATCATCGAACCCAGTGACAGCCCTTGGGCCAGTCCGGTGGTTATGGTGAAGAAGAAGGACGGCTCGTGGAGGTTCTGCGTGGACTATCGGAAACTCAACGATGCCACGCGGAAGGACTCATATCCTCTCCCGCACATTGAGGATACCTTCGATGCCCTGGCCGGGTCGCACTATTTCTGTGCTCTGGATCTGGCCTCCGGGTATTGGCAGGTGGAGATGGAGGAGAGTGATCGGGCGAAGACTGCCTTCGTTACCAAGAACGGGCTCTACCAATTCAAGGTAATGCCGTTCGGGCTCTGTAACGCACCAGCGACGTTCGAGCGCCTCATGGAGATGGTACTCAAAGGGTTCCTCTGGAAGCGATGTATGGTCTACATCGACGATGTCGTCGTGTATGGCCGGTCGTTCGAGGAAACCCTCACCAACCTTCAGATGGTGCTCCATCGCATCCGCGGAGCAGGGCTTAAATTGAAGCCAAGTAAGTGCGAGCTATTCGCGCAGGAAATCCTGTACTTGGGCTTCATGGTAACGGGCACCGGAGTGAGACCAGACCCCGCAAAGGTGGCGGCCGTGCAGAAATGGCCTCCGCCATGTAACGTGGCGGACGTGAGGTCCTTCTTGGGCTTCGCGAGCTACCACCGCAGGTTTATTCGCGGCTTTGCGGAGATCGCGCGTCCCCTTACTATCCTCACGGAAAAGGGCGCCGATTTTGTTTGGTCCGCCGAGCAGGCTAACGCCTTCTCGGGACTCCGGCAGGCCTTGGTAGTGGCCCCGGTGCTGCGGCACCCTCGTCCGGACTGCGAGTTCATCTTGGACACCGACGCGAGTAACTTCGCGCTCGGCGGTGTCCTCTCGCAGATCGTGGATGGGCAAGAGCGGGTAGTAGCTTATGCGAGTGTGGCCTTGAGCCGCTCTCAAATGAACTACTGCACCACTCATCGCGAGTTGCTCGCGGTGGTTACGATGACCAAGCGTTTCCGGCACTATTTGTTGGGACGCCATTTCCGCTTGCGGACTGATCATAGTTCGCTGAGATGGCTCCTCAACTATAGTGAGGCCGACGGCTTGGTGGCGCGGTGGCTCGTCAAACTCCAAGAGTATGACATGCAGATAGAGCATCGCGCTGGTAAGTTGCACGGCAACGCGGACGGCCTGTCCCGTTGTCATAAGTGCAAGAATCCGGGTTGTGCAGGGATGGCACCATTCCAGCAAGCCGCGGATTCGTCCTCAGACTCGGAATTGGACGTTCCGGGGAGACCGCAGGCCGCCGCCCCCTCTAACAACACGGCGGCCGGAGCGTCTAGGGCTCATCTCCGCGCGCGGACCCGCCGATATCGGCGAGGGCGTCCCGCATATGAAGCGAAGGTGCGGCTCAGCTCCAGCGAGTCTTCCTCGAGTCCGGCGGTGTACTCCTCGTGGGTACCCTCGTCCTCTGGAGAGTCTGAGTATGAGCGGTCCTTGCCCCCTGTGGTGATGGCCGCTGCGGCGCAGCCGGACGCGACGGATGAGGAGCCTAATTACTTGGGTGGCTACTCTCCGGCGCAGATAGCTGCGGCGCAGAGAGCTGACAGAGCTCTGGCACCGGTAATCACAGCCCTTGAGGCCGGCCAGAAGCCCTCGAAGGATGAGCGGAAGACCTACAGGGAGGAGACCTTGTCTCTAGTATCTCAGTGGGAACGACTCTCCTTGAGGGATGGCCTCTTATACCGGCGCTATGAGCCACCGACCCCACTGCCTCCAATATGGCAGTTGGTGCTTCCGGCGGAGCTGCGGAAAGAAGTACTCCACCAGTTGCATGACCTCCGGGTGACCGGTCACTTGGGAATCCGGAGGACCGTCCATAGGCTACAACAGCGCTTTCATTGGCCTGGTAGCGGCTTGGACGTGCAACGGTGGTGCGCAGCCTGCCCTCGGTGTCAAGCTCGCAAAGGAGTCCCGACTCCTGGCCGCCACCCCTTAACCACGGTTAAGGCGGGCGCGCCGTTTGATCGGATAGCTCTGGATATACTGGATACCCACCGGGTCACCCCGCGCGGTTTCCGGTACATCCTGGTGATATCCGACTATTTTACCAAGTATACCGACGCCTACCCACTGCGCCGCCAGACTGCGGACGAGGTAGCTCGGTTATTGGTGAATAGATGGGTGGTGTACCATGGGGTACCTAAACAGGTACATTCGGATCAGGGCACGCAATTTGAGAGCAACCTGTTCCGGAACCTAGCACAGATGCTAGGGAGTACCAAGGTGCGTACCACCCCCTACAGGCCCCAGTCTGATGGCCAGGTCGAACGCTTTAATCGATCGGTCCTCAACATGCTGGCGGCCTTTGTGAATGATCGTGCGAATGATTGGGATGACCACCTCCCGTATGTCTTAATGGCGTACAGGTCGTCGGTCCACTCTTCGACCGGAGTTACTCCGCACGCGATGTTGTACGGCCGGGAGTTAAATTTGCCCGTGGATATTATGTATCCAACTGCGGCAGAGACCGGCGCAGTACCCCAGTGCGGTCCGGAGTACGTGGAGTGGATTCGCCGCGCCCTGGCGAACGCCCATGATTTCGCGCGCGCGCGCCTGGACAAGTCTGCCCTCCGACAGAAGCGAGGCTATGACGCCCATGCTAAGGGTAGGCCAGCTTTTGCGGAAGGCGACAAGGTGCGCTACTATTATCCGCCGCTTAAGCAAGGCAATAAATTTGCTAAGCCGTGGATAGGCCCGTTTACCGTACTGAAACAGGTGACAGATGTGGACTACCGGATCCGGAGGGATTCCGATCCGGACAGGGTTCTGGTTGTCCATATCGATAATCTGAAGAAGTACGAGGGCCCGCTTGTCATGGATCCGCTAATTCAAGATGCGGAACCGGATGATGCTCCCGTATGGGATCCGTCCGGTCAGCATCCGCGGACTCCGGACGAGCGTGTGCGCCGTATGGTGGGCCTCCCGGACCTCTCTGACCCGTCAGATGATGGGCTGGGTGGCTATCAGCCAGATGACGGCGATCCGCAGGTACCTCCACTCCCTCCAGTACCTGCGGATGACGGGCGGCCACGCAGGAAACCACGTGCGCCAGCCCGGTATGGGTGGGAATAACCTTCCGCCCATGCGGATGCGTCTGCGGTACCCGTCGATCATACTACGGACGGGTTTTAGGTCGTTCCGTGAGAGTCCGCACGACTTACCTCCGCGGGTGGCTACGTTGTGGCCATCTTCGGAGTTGAGGTCCGCGGAGACTTTCATGTCGTAACGCCGCCGCTCCGCATCCGCCCTCCTGTAGTTTCTAGCGCCAGGGACGTGCGGATGGCCGGTCCGCACCTTGTGGACGGCTGTCCGGCGTAATCCGTACAACGGTTACGCTGGCCGGACGAATTTACTGATTCGGCCGGACGCCCCTGGTCCCGGGACAACCTCTTATATGGCCAGACTGAGGTTGGGATTTACGTCCGCTACGGGAGAAGCGTCTTCCCACGGATTTGGGGAACTGGCTCTGGACGCGGGGATAGTGTCCGCCGATGAGGACTGATGTCCGCGGTTCGTCCGCGTGACTCGTCCGGCGTCCGCGGCGCTTTAAGATGACGCACTTCGGTGTAGTTATCCCCCGTGAGCCACTACTGTAATTGCGGTTATAGTAGATTAAGGTTTCTTACGGCAGGAAACCGACTATCCATTATGACTCGCCGTCGAGCCCGGGAGATTGCTCAAAAGCAGTGGAGAGCCCAGCAAGAGCTGGAAGCCGCTGAACATGGGCAATCTGAGGCCGGATCCGACCCGGACCCGGCCTCCTCGCCTCCAAAGAAGAAAAAGAAGAAGCGGCCGCACCGGAAAAAGAAGTCCGGCGGCCCCTCGCCTCAAGCAGGATCGAAGTCCGGAGGACCTCAGCCACTGGCGCCTAAGCCGGGCGGCCAGAAAGGGTCCTCCGCCAAACCCGGAGTCGCCAAGACGCCTAATCCCTCGGGAGCTGGTGCGGGCGGCGCCTCCGCGGGATCCGGCCCAGGCGCGGGAGGTTCCGGTAAGCGGGTGCCTATCAAGGCACCGAAAGGAACCTCCTCTTCTTCTTCCTCCGGTGCCAAGAAACCTACCGGAGCTGCGGAGGTGGGGTCAAGTCCAGTGGACAGAGGGCGTCCCGTGCCGAAGGAGGGAGATCTTCGTTTAGAACTCCTCCGGAAGCGCGCGGAGCAAGACGGGGTCCACCTGTCTGACGCCGCACTGGAAGCGGGAGCGCGGGCCTTCGTTGCGCAGCAACGGAGGGCCGCGCCCCCACGCGGGAAGAGTGTGCCCCGACAAACCAGGTCGGAGAATCGTTCGGGGGCGGCCAAAAAGAAGAAACGGTCGTCCTCGGAGCAGCCCTCTATCCAGAGGCTGCGGGCCGAAATGGGCCCCGAACTCCCTGGAGTCCGTCAGGGACACATGTTCCTCCCGCGTTACGGCAGGGATCCGCAGGGACGCCGCACCGCGGCGGCCGGCGCGGCGGCCGACACGCCTTTCACACGGCCTCGTCCACTCACGGACGAGGAGCGTGTCGGATTGCCGCCCGAGCCAGAGGAGGGTGTAATATGCCAACTCTGTCCGAAATCCCTGGACGGGTATGAGGACCCGCACCGTGCGCTCAACCGGGATCGTAGGTATCCTACCTACGACCACTTGAGTCGACACATTGCGGGGTACCACTACCCCTGGATGCAAATGTTCGTTTGCAAGAGGTGCTACTCCGGCACCCCTCAGCAGCGATATTTCGCCAGTTTAGAGGCCCTAAACGATCACCGCTCGGGTGCACACCGCGGTGAGGGACTTCATCTCGTTGGAAATGAAGTGGGGCCTGTATTCAATTATGGATACATACCACCGAGGGTGGCGTCGTTCATGACTACGTCAGGGACGGCGAATCACCGGTTCTTTCACTGGGGTCCATGGCGCTTTGCACAGCGCGTCATGGACGATGCCTGGAGGCAGTCTGGCGTTGTGTCCGCGGGCTCGAGCTACACCGCTCGCCTGACGGCTACGATGGGCCAGACCCCGGCGGAGTTCCAGGCGGCGGAAGCCGCCCGGACAGCAGCAGAGGCTGTCCGTGAACCGCCGGTGATCCAGGCCGGTGAAGAACGGCACCGGGTGACCATGATCGTGTCGGAGATGCCGCAGATCGCGGCCAAGACACGAGTGGCTACTCCTAAGCCGCGCCCCCAGCCAAAGACTCAGGGGAAGAGTTCGTCCGCCGGAAAGACTCCGGCCGGGACGACGCCCTTGCAGTCTCCGGGTGCGCTGACTCAGGAGGACTACCCGGGCTTGCTCGAGGTGACGGTACCCGCGGGTCCGTCTGAGGGACGGGTGGTGGCAGACACCTCCGCCTCCTCGAGTACCGCGTCGGCGGTCCCGCCAAGGACTCCACGCGTGACTCCCTCGGTAGCGAGCAGTAGCGGACGTGCGGTACCTCTCACGAGGTCGGCGTCCGCGTCCTCGTTGGTGGTTGAGGGGACGTCCGCAGGGTGGCAAAGCACTGCCTCCCTGGACTTGGACCCCCTCGACGCCACGGCGGACGTACGCCGGAGGCTCGGTCCCACGACCGCCAGCGTCTACGAGACTTTCCGCGAGTCTGTAGGCCAGGTGGTCGGCCATCGTCGCGATGGTATGGACCGGATCCCCGGTGATCCGGCGTTGGTGAACCTGCCGGTGCCTCGAGCCATTCGTGACTTGGGGTCCGCAGGTGTGGCCGCGTTGGTCCGCGCTCGGGAGGAGCACCCCTGGGATCACCCCCAGCGTGGTCGACTCACCCGAGCGGCGGAGTACCTTGTGGCGGAGATGGACAGCTCTCTGGATCGGTTCAGCCGGTGCCGCGCCGAGGCCTCCCGTGTCGCATGCGATCTCGCATACGACCAGGGCCTCATGGAAGGCACCCGGCGGAGCCTAGAGAGCCACCGGACTTTGTCGGCCGTCATTGAGCGGCGCGCGTTCGACCAGGGTCGGACCGCCGCTCTTGCCGAGCAGTCCGGGGCGTCCGCCCCCGCCCCAGAGGTGGCCGCACGGATGGAGCACCTGGAGGCTGAGAATGAGCAGCTACGGCGTCGTCTTGACGAAGCCGAGGCCGCTCGGACTCGCCTAATCCAGGGCGTCGATGACCCCGAGTCGTCCGCCCTGAACCAGGCGGCTCTCCGGCGCGCGGATGCCGCTTTGGAGCTGGCCATCTACCCATACCTAGTCCAGGTGTGGGGAGAGCGGACGGCCGGTCCACAGCGCACCCGCGATACGGTGGAGATGTTCCGCGCCATAGCAGATCTCGGCGCGACATCTCTACCGGCCTCCGTTGTGATGGCTCCGTCAGGACCCGGATTGCAGGGCTCACCACAAAAGCCCGTGCAAGCTCCACCGGGCCTGCCTCATCCGCCCGTGCAGCCGGCTTTCACTCTGCCGGCTCCGCTGCTTCCGCGGCGTAGGGACCCGTCACCGCCGCCCGACCCCAAGACAGGCGGCACGGATGAGGAGCCGATGACGACGGAGGAAGGCTAGGGTGCTAGCCTCGTCGCTGCACGTGTGCGGCGGCGTGCCGGAGTCGCTCCCGCGGCTCCGCCCTGCCTCAGACCCGTTCTGCGGATCTGAGGAGCCGGCCGGCAGGGCGGTCGGCAACATTTTAGAGGTACTATCACTTTTGATCACTCGGTGTGTCGTTTTACAAAATTTCTAAATTTAAAGTCTAACCTTAAAGATATTCCAAAGACTCGACACACCGTCCTTTTATAATGGATGACCTTTCAAGGTCATCACACGGTTTTGGACCACCTCGGTCAAAATTTTAGCTTGTTTATTAGGATTTATTCAAAATTGCAAAGCGCGTTATAGTTTACTCCATAAGTCCGGGGGTAGTTCCCCATTCTTCCAAAAGGGACTCTTAAAGTCCTAGTGTTTGCGCCGTGACTTCCGGGCGTTGCCATCGTGCCTTCTTCCGGCCCCCGCCATGCGAAGCCTTCGTCGGGTTTCGAGCATTTTGGGCGCGGGCGGAACATGTTGGGGACCAACATTGTAAGAAGGGGGTAATGTGGCGATTTTGCCCTAAGCACGCGGCAGGTGATTGTAAACATAAAAGCCATTTATGTGGCCTTTCTGTACTTGGCCTTGTTTTGACATGCTCCGTTCGAGCGTGCGTTGCCACGGCGACGTATTGTAATTTACGCTCCAGTAAACTATAACAATGGATCGATTTAACCTCGCGTGCGCCTTACAGTTTCTGGTGTATTATATATACACTGGAAGCGACTCGTTCGAGGAGATTGTCCAAGATCGAGACTAGGACGCACACGAGGCTCGCCATGAGCTTTGTGTTCCCTGGGTCTGAGTAGTGGGCTCCTAGAGCCCTGGGGACGATTTCCGTGGGGAGGCCCGGGCTGGGAGAGACGAGTTGCTGACTCGGGGGCCTTCGGCCCTGTGGATCGCCAGCTCTCTCCCTTCCCGGGACATGTGACAGAGGCTCTGGCCAGCATGTCGGACTGTACGGGGTTCCGTCCCCGAGGCAGACCGCGGCTCGCCAGGCCCCGCCAGTTAACACCGTGGTGATGAACCAGTTTCTGAACGGTGTCCGTAGGCCTGGGAGTGTCGGGTGGGCTGTTACCTGGTTACCGTTAATGATGAAGTAGTTACCGTGTCCGCCGCGACCTCCGGTGAGCGGCCCTGCCGCGAGGATCCGGAATAGCGGATGCGCGTCCGCAAGGACTCGGATGAGAGAGGACTATCCTCGAGGATCCCGAAGAGCGGACGGTAGTCAATAACTTTACATTTTGCTTGTGAAAAAAAACCTCCTCTGTATAGAAAATTTTGGAAAAAAATCATAGACCAACTTTACATTTTGGTGTAGCCTAATGCTTAAGTAATTTATACACATCTTCAAGGTGGTCATAATGTTTGGCCACATTGTTGCGTATGTGATTGATTCGATTTCGAAACTGATTTGATTTTAAAACCAAGACTGTATGTATATACACTTGGAATTGTAAGTATCAACCTATTACCTGCCACCAACCTAGTCAAATTTTGATGATGACAATAACAAACTTAAAATACATTTGGGAATAAAAATATAGCCAGATAAATTACTTACAGTCGCGTCATGGGATATATCCAGAATGAACTGAATATCCGGAAATGGAAATTTGACTCGGAGGTACAGCGAAATTATTATTACGTTTTCTCCGAACACGATGAAGGCTTTTTGATTGACTTTATGATAAACATTGTTTTATTCAATAGTCGATGGTAATTTCTTCGCTTTCTGATAAGGAGTGGCTATCGCGACCATTTTATTGATCAGGCGGTAATAATATTATAAACATAGGCCTAGCGATATTCCTGAATGTATAATGTTGATGGATTTCATAGCATCTGCGCACAGTTTGTTTACATATGCCTATGTTCTTGTTCTTCAGAAAGCAACACGTAATGTATAAATATAATTTGTGAACTTGATATGTATATACAGTAGATTATAATTATGTTGTAGACTTTTACCGATGCTGATATGCGTTGTGTGCTCGTATTCTGTCAGAAAATGATCGTCATAAAATCAGCTTCATCCACACATGCACATTTTGGTCATATGATTGGTATGCGTTGATATAATAATATTTGATGTGTTCGTAGCCTCATAAGCAGCACGTGGCTTAGGTTAAAGCGGCTTCCCAAGAAATGGAGAAATGAGTAATGTCACTGAGTAATGTACGTGCGTGAGATCGAGATCACGCAGAAACGCGCGTTCGGTAGTCACCAGCATGACAGATAGTTCAGTTCGATCTGGTTTAATATAGGGATGGCGGGATAATAAAAAATGAAACATTATCAAACAGAACCACTTCTAAATGATGCTATGGTATAACTACAATATTTCATGCCACTTACCTGCTAATTCTTGGTTGTTAATCCACATGTACATGCATGGTCAAAATATTGGTGATCTGACCATATTCACGGCCACTTTGACAGGTTTGCATTCGTTTGGTGTGCTCAGTGAAAACGTGTTACAAATGAGGTTCCTGTTTGCCACCAGGATCGCCACCATGTAATTCGGGTATAGATAAACCATAGAAACAGTCTACTGTGCCAATACATACAAAAACGTAATAATGTTACATTAAATTTTTGTTGTGTTTGTTTTGGCATAATGCAGACAATGGACATGACGTTTTTTGTACTTCTTGGGCATAATAGACTGTTCTAGAGCCCCAAAAGCACATGGCATCAGCAGGTACCCCATTAACCTGGTTTGTAACAATGCTTTGCACATGATGTGGTTCTCAATCCATTTCAATAGGTCTCAACTTCACTATCTGAAAATGGCAAATATTCCTGATATCGCAGAACCACAGCAAGCCTCAGCCGCAAGAACGTTTACCAGGTCCAGGTGCCAGAAAATTATACATGATACTGTTTATATCGAACGATGTGAACTTCTAATAGAAGAGAGCATTACGTGTTGTATACTGTACTTATTGAGACCGGATGGGGCCTACTCTTCAAGCGTACTCTTCAAGAAGTTGCGACACTGATGACCAAGGAATACTGCAAAAATCTGAAAATATACCTCGAGAAGGTGGCAAGTCCTTTCCTCGGCTATAAAAAGCGATACCATCAAGAGCCATGTCCATATCGTCAATAATTTCCAACATAACGCCAAGAACTAAGAACCGATAACGTGAAGAATTTATTTACGGTTGTGCCGCGAACAGGGGGTGGATGTGGCGACCAGTACATTTTAGCTCACGTTGACATGAACCTGGGAGACGTGAGCGAACTGTACTCTGAAGCCACGTCATCATTGATATCGAAAATAGGGTATTGATGTGTAGAGCATAAAACCGAGCACGAGAAAACTGGTGTATCCTTGTCGGGGGTTCTAATCATCCAACCTGCCGCATCCAGTCTCGATACGGAGCCTATACGACATACTGTACTTCTACATGGACCACGGGATATTTATTATACGACTGATGGATATTTTGAATACAAATCTAACGTGATATGTTTTTCAATAGAAGTATGTAATACAGAACACATGTCACCATGACACTTCATGTAACATGTCCGATTGTAAGTATTATAGATGGGAATTATTGGCAAGCAAGGTGAACTCAATTCGCTGGATTATTTCGCGGCTGCTATGTATAAATCGCTACTTGACATGTTACGATGGGAGCATGAAACATTTCTGTAGTCGTCAGAAAAATGGTTATATACATGTATATATCCCGAAAGTTACGGTAGTGTTCAGAAGTGTCTCGAGGCGATTCTGGTTGAAATAGCCAGTTCAGGTGTGAGTCAGTCTTCCTTCGAGAGCACTGTCAAGTGTCAACATTGGCAACTGATGATAAATTACAAAAAATATCAAGTGTGCAAGTTTCTAGAGCTTGTGAGCGCTGTATATCTGGACATATTACAATTTTTTCGTCATAAATAATGAAGATAAGACACAAGCTTGCAATGTCAGCGAAATGTCAATAGTATATATCAGTGAGAGCCACAGTGTAGAAGCCCAGAATGTTTTCGTGAAAAAAGGACCAAACGAATATCTCCTGTTACACCTTTTTTGATAAAACCACGACTGTCATCCGAATTGATCAATAATTCGACTTTGGGTTTTACTGTATGTTTTGTTACGACATCGAATCAATAATTGATATTTACACACATAGGCGCAGAGAGAGAGAGAGAGAGAGAGAGAGAGAGAGAGAGAGAGATCTTTCGTTACATATTAATCTGTGAAGTCCGGACAATACCTAGGATATTCATACACTATTGTTGTTCGTAGACCTACGACACTATTGACAGAAGACTCCGGAAGACGAGAAGATATGGCGTCTCTACATGTACTGGTAAATTGATACAATATCGATAATAATGTGTAATTGGTTAAGCGCAAGCCATGTCCCTGTCACCATTGGTCACACATGTATACTCCTCAACTGGAAGTCAAACGATAATTTTACCTCCGATTGTAGGTTATCAATGTAAAAAAATTATTGGCACTTTGTCCCATGTAATATTTTAGCACAAAATTGGATATCGGGAATCTGCACGGGAATTCAGATTCTCGGGAATCAAACTTGGGAATTTCGACATGTTTAGATCTATTGGCACGATGATTTCCAAGTCAACATGTGACATCACGGCAACCTTGCCAGGAATGGGTCTGAGAGCCTGGCAGAACATAATGATGTTGGCACGGCGGTTTATTATTTTTCATTGAACGCCACTATTTTTGGGTATAATTAGATTCAGTTAAATATAATCTCTTCATTAGCAGCAGTTTAACAGTCGAGGAAGTGAGTTATATACAAGAAATTTCCAAAATCTCAGACGAGGTGTAATTTCGTTTTTCCCACCGGCCATTTTCGTCTGTCAGCTGTCATTCGCTAGGGGTCTCTGAGGTTTGGTGCACAAATATACAACTCAGCTAAAGTCAGTTTCGATCTTCTGAACAATACCAAATCAGCGAAAATTTGGTTTAGCACAACTATTTCAGAAGTCGAGGGTGAGATAAAATCTTCCAGAGCGGTTGCGCGACTGTCGAAGTGAAACTATCGGCATTAGGAAGGATGAGAGTTATGCACTACATACCAACTGTATACGCACAGCCATTTCCTGTTTCAGTTCCAGAATTTCTTGTCAGCACTGAAGAAAAAACACTAAAACTTCTTTGCAGTGAAAGGTGGGAAAAACTTTATCTTTATTCATTCACTTTGTGTATATTATTCATGACACAATAGATTTATAACAGTTTTGGATAGTCCGGAAGTCCCGGGCCGTCAGTACCTCGTTTTTAGGTTACCGGACCTATGGTCCGTCGTCCGTCGTCGTCGTCGGCGTCGTCGGCGTCTGCGTCGTCTGTCCACATTTTTATCTTTAAAGTTTACAACTGAATCTTTCTGAAATTTTGCACAAAAATGCCTAAAAATATTTGAAAATGGGGTATTTTTTAGTTTTTTGATTTTTGCGTTTTCTTCAAAATGGCGGCCATTTTCGACGAAAAACGACCAATTTCTGACTTTGGCGGCCATTTTCTCAAAAACTGTTCAGACAGTTTTGAGATTTTTATTTCAAAAGATTCCCCTCATATACCTCTATGATGTGTATAAGTTTCGTTGCTCCTGAATTGCCGGTCTGCGTGTGGCGGCTATTTTCATTCTTTCGACGGGTCCCAAATGGGACTTTCCCATGTTAAATTCTCCTATGCTTTATAATGGGACACATTATGCCTAATATCTCACCTAATATTGAGATTAGAGATTAGGAATCAATTTTGGACATATAGGAAATGATATATGCTGAATATTCTCGTGACCTTGAATTTGACCTCTGACCTCATATTCAAGGTAAGAGCAAAAAATGGCTTATATCTCGCTTATTATCAACTTTACAGCTTAGGAATCAATTGTGGACATATAGGAAATGATATATGCTGAATATTCTGATGACCTTGAATTTGACCTTTGACCTCATTTTCAAGGTCTAAGCACAAAATGGCTAATATGTCGCTTATTATCGACTTTACAGTTTAGGAATCAATTGTGCACATATAGGAAATGATATAGTCCGAATATTTTGATGACCTTGAATTTGACCTTTGACCTAATTTTCAAGGTCAAAGCTCAAAAATGGCTAATATCTCACTTAATATCGACTTTACAGCTTAGGAATCAATTGTGGACATATAGGTAGTGATATATGCTGAATATTCTCGTGACCCTGAATTTGGCCTTTAACCTAATTTTCAAGGTCAGAGCACAAAATGGCTAATAGCTTGCTGATTATCGACTTTACAGCTCAGGAATCAATTGTGAACATTATAGGAAATGATATAGTCTGAATATTCTGATGACTTTGAATTTTGACCTCATTTTCAAGGTCGAAGGACAAAATGGCTAATATCTCGCTTATCCACTTTACAGCTTGGGACTAAATTGTGGACGTAGAGGAAATGATGAATGCTGAATATTTTGATGACCTTGATTGACCTTTGACCTCATTTTCAAGGTCAGGCACAAAATGGCTAATATCTCACTTATTATCGACTTTACAGGTTATGAATCAATTGTGCAAAATGACATATACCTCATATTCAAGGTAAGAGCAAAAAATGGCTTATATCTCGCTTATTATCAACTTTACAGCTTAGGAATCAATTGTGGACATATAGGAAATGATATATGCTGAATATTCTGATGACCTTGAATTTGACCTTTGACCTCATTTTCAAGGTCTAAGCACAAAATGGCTAATATGTCGCTTATTATCGACTTTACAGTTTAGGAATCAATTGTGCACATATAGGAAATGATATAGTCCGAATATTTTGATGACCTTGAATTTGACCTTTGACCTAATTTTCAAGGTCAAAGCTCAAAAATGGCTAATATCTCACTTAATATCGACTTTACAGCTTAGGAATCAATTGTGGACATATAGGTAGTGATATATGCTGAATATTCTCGTGACCCTGAATTTGGCCTTTAACCTAATTTTCAAGGTCAGAGCACAAAATGGCTAATAGCTTGCTGATTATCGACTTTACAGCTCAGGAATCAATTGTGAACATTATAGGAAATGATATAGTCTGAATATTCTGATGACTTTGAATTTTGACCTCATTTTCAAGGTCGAAGGACAAAATGGCTAATATCTCGCTTATCCACTTTACAGCTTGGGACTAAATTGTGGACGTAGAGGAAATGATGAATGCTGAATATTTTGATGACCTTGATTGACCTTTGACCTCATTTTCAAGGTCAGGCACAAAATGGCTAATATCTCACTTATTATCGACTTTACAGGTTATGAATCAATTGTGCAAAATGACATATGCCGAATATTCTTGTGACCTTGAATTTGACCTTCGACCTCATTTTCAAAGTCAGAGCACAAAATGGCTAATATTTCGTTTATTGCCGACTTTACAACTTGAGAATCAGTTGTTGACATGCAGGAAATGAGATATGCCGAATATTGTCATGACCTTGAATTTGACCTTTGACCTCAGTTTCTAGGTCACATGACAAAATGGCTAATATGTCCCCTATTATCGACTTTACAGCTTAAGGATCAATTGTGGACATATAGGAAATGATATATGCTGAATATTTTCGTGACCTTGAATTTGATCTTTGAAATCCTTTTCAAGGTCAAGAGCACAAAATGGCTAATATCTCGCTTAGTATCGACTTTACAGCTTAGGAATCAAATATGAACCTATAGGAAATGTTATATCCTGAATATTGTCGTGACCTTGAATTTGACCTTTGTTCTGATTTTCAAGGTCAGAGCACAAAATGGCTAATATCTCGCTTATTTTTGAATTTACAGCTTAGTAATCAATTGTGAGCTTATAGGAAATCATATACTGGTATGCTGAATACTCCCGTGACATTGAATTTGACCAGTGACCTTATTTTCAAGGCCACGGAACAAAATAGCTATTATATATTGTCCGGTAACCTATCTTAGCCCTTGGGCAAATTTTTTTTATTCAACTTTACTGTCTGGCTCTGTCCCAGAGCCATTCCTGGCAACACGGCAACCCCACACAAAATCACACGAACTTCACGTATAAGATGTCACAAATGTCGTGATGTCCACTGGGCACCTTCACAAAAGAAACTTTATAAAAATCCTTAAGCGTGCATCTTGCAACGCCGGTGCGCATGACTCGTGTATTTGTGACCAAACAGCGATTTCAAGGGTACGGAAGACCATTGGTGATATGCGCGAAAAACATTTTAAGGTTACCGAACCATGGCGCAGCGTCCATTGCCTGTCGTTGTCATTTTTATTATCATAGTTTATGGTTGAATATTTCAGAGATTTTGTACAAAAAAGGAAGGATTTTTTCTTTAGTTTTTAATTTTTTTGTGGGGGTGAGATGATGATCGAAAAAAGGACAAATTTTGGACTTTTACGCATGGAACTCCCTCTATGTACCTTTGTGACGCGTATAAGTTTCGTTTCTCTTGAATAGCCAATATATTCAGACAGTTTTGGGATTTTTGTTTCAATAGATTCCCCTCATGTATCTCTGTGACATGTATACGTTTCATTGCCATTTTCAGTTTGTCGACAGGCCCCAAATGGACCTTCCCATGTTAAATTCTTGGATGCTTTATAATGGAACACATTATGCCTGATATCTCACTTAATATTGAGATCAGAGACTAAGAATCAAATGTGGACACATAGGAATTGACATACATCCAGAAAATTGTCATGACCTTGAATCCACTTTTGACCTCATGTTCAAGGTCAAAGCACAACATAACTAATATCTCGCCTATTATCGACTTTACACGACTGAAGACTGAATATTCTGATGACCTTGAATTTGACCTTTAATCTCATTTTTAAGGTCAGAGTGCAAAATGGCTAATAGCTCGCTTATAATCGACTTCACAGTTTAGGAATCAATTGTGAACGCATACAAAATGATATATGCTGGATATTTCAGAGACCTTGAATTTGACTTTTGATCTTATTTTCAGGTTCACATGAAAAAAGGGCTAATATCTCGATTATTATCACCTTTACAGCTTAAGAATCGAATGTGCACATAAAGGAAATGATATATGCTGAATATTCTCATGACCTTGACCTTAAACTTCGAACTTATTGTCAACATCAGAGCATAAAATGACTAATATCTCGTTTATTATCGGCTTTACATTTTAGGAATCAATTGTGAACATACAGGAAATTATATATTCTGAATATTGTTATGACCTTGAACTTGACCTTTGACCTCATTTTCAATGTCACAGGACAAAATGGCCAATATATCGCTTATCATCGACTTTACAGCTTGGGAATCAATTGTGCACATATAGGAAGTGGTATATGCTGAATATTCTCATGACCTTGAACTTGACT
Source organism: Terebella lapidaria (assembly GCA_949152475.1). Classification (NCBI taxonomy): domain Eukaryota; kingdom Metazoa; phylum Annelida; class Polychaeta; order Terebellida; family Terebellidae; genus Terebella; species Terebella lapidaria. The sequence goes on from OX424555.1 coordinate 4,464,286, forward strand.
TTTTTTCTTTTCACAAGGTCAGAGCACATACTGGCTGATATCTCCCTTATTATCGACTACAACTTAGGAATCAATTGTGAGCATACAGGAATCAATTGTGAACATATCGTGTATGCTGAATATTGTCATGACCTTGATATTGACCTATGACCTCATTTTCTAGGCCACAGGGAAAAGTGGCTAATCTCTCGTTTATGACTGACTTTAGACCAACTTGACAATCAATTGTGGACATACCGGAAATGATAGATGCCGAATATTCTGATGACCTTAAATTCGACCTTTGACTTCATTTTCAAGGCCACAGGGAAAATACTAATATTCCTCTCATTATTGAATTTACAGCTTAGCAATCAATTGTGGGCATATAAGGAAGTGGTAAATGCTAAATATTCTTATGACCTTGAATTTGACCAGTGGCCTCATTTTCACGGTGACGGGACAAAATGGCTAATATATGAAATATAAAACATATATTGTCCGGTAACTTTTCTTAGTCCTTGGCCTAATTTTTACTTTGCAGCTAAACACTGTACATTTCCTTAGTACCTTTTCTTAACCCTCGGACTAATTTTTGAGAAAAAAAGCCTGTCCCGTTCTCACGTAGAAAGTTCAAGGCTACCACATTCACATGCAAGAAGAATTTAGGCCTAAAGCCTCAAAGTTATCACGTTCACACAAGGAAACATTTGAGGCTATCATACATAGAGCTTGTCACGCACTAAGGTGGTAGCAAAGAGTGTAACATCAAGAAGAGGCCGCACATCCACACCTGCGAACTTCCTATCGTTTGTCACTCCTCTGCCGGCAAAGTTTCTATTGTTTGTGCTTGTTATAAAGTCATATATAGAGAGCGGGGACTGTTAATTGCTTCCATGTGCGAACGTGGTAACTTCAAGAGCTTCCACGTGCAAACGTGGAATCATAAATTTAAAAAAAAAAAAACGTTTACTGCTTCCGGAAAGAAGTTCTTTCCGCACATGTCACCTACGGTCTTCCTCGCTCGCTTATGCAATTCAGACAACTAGGAAGGCACAAATTGTATTCAAACTCAGAAATTACCTGATGGGGCAAAGATTTTAAATTGGGGTAGGCCTAGATTTCAAAGTTTTTGTTCAATTTTTAGATGTAGACCTGTATTCAGACACTCGGCAGGTAACTGCCGTTTGATTTCCATATGACGTGTAAGTATCAACCTACAACAAGATACATCAGAATACATTTCCGTGTCCGTGTTCCGTCAAAAATCGCATGTAGACTGGTGATAAATTGGTGATACTCAATTTCTATAAAATATGTTGATGTGTTTTCAATCATAACGCCATAGTCACAGCCAAAATAATATGCGATCTATTATCTTCCAAATATCCGTGCCCATTTTCCAACCTTGATTTTAAGACATATCTAATAACAGAATTATTGTACAGGCTTTATTTCGTGATTTGTATTAAAAAAACTGGGCCTTTGCATTTTTTTCTATGTGACTTGCATTCTTACTATCACTTGTATGTGTATTGAAGGATAACAATGATCATTTTGAAACCCTGTAGCGGCAATGTCCGGATTGTTCAGCGCAGTTCGACTCCAAGAACAAGAGACGGAACCACATGAACAACCAACACAGCGAGTGTTCCTGTGATCTCTGCGGTAAGAACTTCTACGAGGAAAAACGACTGGAGCAACATATGGCTCAGAAAATACACGGGGTCCCGAAAACTAGAACCAGAAGACGAAGAAACAGACCGAAAACCACCCCGTGTATCAGCACGAAAACCACCCCGTGTATCATCATGTCATGCTCGAGAAAGTTTGTCTCCACTTCGGCACGGGATCAACATTGTAGAGCCAAGCACAGTACGGGACCAGACGCTGATGCCATCGCCCGTGATTTCCACGACCAGCACGCCAGCCTCTCCAACAAATCTCGCCTGGAGCCTAACTTCAATGCTTACGACCGGATCACCAGCGGGCTGTTCGACAAGCTGAAGGACCAGGGCCGTGTCAATCTTGGTAAAGCCAAGCACAGTACGGGACCAGACACTGATGCCATCGCCCGTGATTTCCACGACCAACACGCCAGCCTCTCCAACAAATCTCGCCTGGAGCCTAACTTCAATGATTACGACCGGATCACCAGCGGGCTGTTCGACAAGCTGAAGGACCAGGGCCTTGTCAATCGTCGGGTTGGTGTTGGTAGTGTCTATGAGCGCACCAACATCCGGAATGTCTCCGACTTTGATGTGCTTTTCATCAAGGAAACGACCGATGTCTCTAGGGACGGGAATCAGACGGCAAGTCCAGGATACCGTGTGTTGAGGCGTGATGGGGTAATATTCTCACCCAAGAGGTATATGGATGAGTTCAAGGGACATGTACAAAGAGCCCTGAACGACCTCGACTTCGGCAAGGTTGACGTAAAGATACAAGACCATGGACCAGCCCTGTCCTTGGATGTTACAGATAAAAACACAACTATTCCACGGCGAGTTGGTACTTCTGTAGATGTTGTACCCGCAGTTCAGTTGGCGGACGGGAAAGTTTATGTGGCTAAGCGAAAGAATCAACAGCAAGAGAATGCCTGGCGCGTGTCTCATTCCCAAGAAGCTCGGGAGAAACTTGAGAAGGCTGATAGAGGAAGCAAGTGTCACAGAGAGGTCTACAGAACGTGCAAAGTCATCTGCAGCAGGGAGTCCAACCTGCAGCACATCACGTCCTACCAGCTCAAGTCTGCTCTGTTCCACGTGATGGGTAGCTCCCTGAGTGACTGGTCCCGGGAGATGATAGGCCAGCGGGTCGTTGAGCTGCTAGAGTATGTCGTACCCGCCTACGAGAAAGGGTCTCTGCAGGACTACTTCGATCCTGGGATCAACCTGCTCCGCAGTATCGGGAACCAAACCAGAAAGGACACGGCTAACAGGCTCCGGGCTCTCATCAAAAGTCCCTCATTATTGTTCTCTCCTCCGTAGTCAGTCGTAGGCTGAGCTGTGTCAGTGTGCACCCTAACCGGCTCAACCGCAGAAAGTGGGAACCCGAGGAAAAACGCTATGCTTTGAATTTTATTTGTATAGACATAATTATACATGTATGCATGTAACTGAGACATCGGTATAACCATCTCTAGTTCAATGGGTATAACTGTAGATTAGAAAATTATGATTTAGTGGATAACAAAGAATTGTAATGTATTGAGCCTCTCGCAGTACAATTTTTAAAATATGTATTTACTATGATTATTATATCAAGTTATCATCTTTCAACCATTTAACGGATATATTAATCCATGATGTGTGTATTGCTACATGTTATGTGATCTATGATAGCATATCTATATCTAGTTGTATATTGCCTAGTATCTGGATATTGTGTGTAACACAATGTACATGTAACGTTGATTCTGTAAGCATTGAAATAAACGATTCTAGACTACCGATTTTATATTTGCAATATGAATTTGAAAACTTCAGAGCAGTGACTTTCAAAGTGACCTTGAACTTGAGCTAGGGTGGGATAGTGACATCCTAACTACTGATGACCAGATCTACTGCTGGGAAAAATGATAACTGTATGAATCATGAGCATTTAGGTAGTATCATGTTCAATTTTGGAGATTTGACTTCGTAGTTATACTGAGTATATTGTGAGCTTTGTTTTAAAATCACGTGTGCACAAAACAACGTAAGCCTATTGGTAGTTAGATATGTATATGAAACGTGCTTGTATATTGAACCATGCATATATACCAGTATATATATATATATATATATATATATATACATATATACGAGACCCGTCGATGCGTCTCAGTCCGTCCTCAAACTAAATATTCTCTCCTTATCCATCTGTGGTTCAGAAAATGAACAAAAATCGCCTCATTCATTACTCGCGAGATGAGCCGGATCTTAACGACGCCCACGCTCTGACCATGTGTCTTGTGTCATTGAACATTTTTGTTACCGTGGAAACAGCTAAACTAGATGGGATCGAATAGATCCTTCTCAGGCTATTGAAAACAGGGTTCTTAAAATATCGACAGATGTCTTCGAGTGCACCGTAATTTACATTTCTTGGAAAAACGATACCGTCTCCATTGTCATCGTGTTGGAAGATTAAATCTGAAACGTTCTGTTGAACAGCATGTTCTGCTTAAACAGTATCCTTCCCGTTAGATTTTCGTTATGCAAACTCTTTTTATTGGAAAACAATTTTGCACTTTTTCTCAATAGTAATTTCACTAACTCACCATCAATCACCATCATCAGTACATTCGAAGGAAGGGAAAACGTAAATCATTATTATGACCTTGGCATTCCAGAGAAGGGCATAGATCTCTCGGATGTCATGGTCGATACCGTCGGACGGTTCGATAGATGGACTCGCAGTCAAAACGAAGTCAGGGGGTATCATAACTCGATATCTATCAATGCAATATCTGACAAAATAAAGCTTAAGAAAAACACTGGGTTGGATTCCTAGTTGATATCATTACAGCTTGAATAAAGATATCCTTGTATCTCACGGGTGCTCCAAAAGACGCGTGGGTGTCAACGTCCGGCTTAGCCTACGTGCACGTGCCTTTTACTGGTAGCAAAATTTACGACAGCGAAAAAATTACGCTGTATGAACATGCAGATCTAGACGGTTTCAATACGAGTATTATTCACACTGTTTTAAAACTCAGGAATCAATGGCACTAGAATGGCAATCCAGTTTTAATAGCAAACCATTTAGAAGTAGGTATGGTTAGATGTTACCAAATCACAAGTACTGGTAGGGGGGGGGGGGGGTTGTATGGGTTTTTCGAGAAATGAGAAATGCAAAGTTTGACCCCCCCCCCCCACCGATATCGAAAAAAAAATGTATGACCCCCAACCAAGATGAAAAATAAAAGAACACTGGATTAGCTTTGCTGGGTGTACTAATCATCAAACCTACCGCATCCAGTCTCGATAGGAAGCTTGTACGACATAGGCACAGGATATATACATTATATGACTGAACCATTGCATATTTTGAGGGAAAAACTTGACGCGTAGGAAAACGATATTATACTCGTTATAAATCGATACTTGCCATGTTATGATAGTCAGCATGAAAAATTACGCTTGTCGTCAAAAATAAATATATATCAAGGAAGTTACGGTCATTAGCAGTTTTTTTCTTCGAGGCGAGTTTGGTTGAAATAGGCAGTTCAGATGTGAGTGAGTATTCATTCGAGAGTACTGTCAACATTGTCAAGGGATAATAAATTACAAACATGTTCAAGTGTGCACGTTTTCTGGAAGGTGTAGCGCTATAATCTGGAAATGTTGCAAATTTGCCGTCACAAACTACTTAAGATAAGAACCCAAGTTTGCAATATCAGCGCAATATCAACATTATACATACTAGTGTGCAAAAGCCTGGAACGTTCTCAGAAAAAAGAAAGACAAAACGAATATCTTCTCTTATAACTTGTTTGATAAAATCACGACTGTCATCCGAAATGGTCAGTAGTGTTTTACCTGACCTGGCTGTTTTATCATCACATCGACTCAATAATGAATATCTAGAAACACCAAAACCCATAGATGGACAAGATTAGGAGATATTGTTTTTCTCTGTAGTTACACATACTGCCTAGGATACACCAGTAGTGTTGGGTGTGGGCGTGAGAGAGAGACTCTGGAAGACAAGACGATATGCCATCTTTACATATACTGATAAATTATTACAAGATCGATAGTCAACATCTGTAATTGGATCAACACAAGCCATACCCCTGCCACACAGAGAAGTTCAACGTGACTTAATTGATTTCTGGCTCTCCATTTGAATTAAACAAACATAGCACCAAGGATGTTGTAGCTTACCGGCAGATCATGAGAATTGCACGGAGTATTTATTTTCCAAAATATAAATTGTTACATTTTTTTCCAAAATATAAATTATTACATTGAACTCTATTGTCAAAACATATTTGTAAAAGTTGCCGGAAACACATTTTCTGTATGGATTATAATACGAAATCAAGTTACATCTTGAAAGTTTGTTTTTTTGTTAATGACATATTCACAGACCGTCAATGCAAAGGCAACAAAATTTACAAAGGTACATAGGGAAAATCTGCTGCATAATTTTGGGGGAAAACTGTCTGAATAGATTTTGAGAAATCTAATCATTGGCTGCCAAAGACAAAAATCATTGTTCCTTTCGACAAAAAAGGTCATTTTGACCTTCCAAGGTCATACAAGGTCATATACAAGGTCACCATTCAAACCGCAATACATGATTTCCCGTTTCAATGTGCCAATGATTTCTCCACCTTGAAGTGTTCTAGGAGTTTACCCCACAAAGCTCCCATTACGAAGGAAAAATTGGGTGAAATTTTCCGACTTGTGACAAAAAAATGATCATCTCAAACATGATCAGACAGTTTTTGAGAAAAAGGCAATCAAAGTCCAAAATTAGCCATTTTTTTTGTCAAAAATGGCCGCCATATCGGCAAAAACGATTGAATGAAAAAAAGAAGAAAAAAAAATGTCTGAGGGTATTAGCGCAAGGAATAGAAAAATTTTCAGAAAAATTTGTATTTGCAAAAATTTTTATTTTATAGGCAAAAAAAAGTTTTTCGGACGACAAACCACGACAATAGCTTGTCGGCCCATATGGGTCGGTAAGCTAACTAGTGGTAAGCCACCTGCCTACTTCGATAGCTGCACCATACTGGTAATTGCATGTAGCATATAATTCATAATATCAAGTCATCATTATTCAGTTCAAGACTGTTTGATGTGAACTTATATTGTCAAAACTAAAAACTACCAGTCGAGACTTAACAAGTGGGCATGATACTACTTGAGGTGTATACCAGTAATCAAGATTTTTAATTAGTGCCCTCATTTCAAGCACAAACTCAACCCATATTATGTACATACTCTACAGTCGAGAAAGGTATCTAGTGATCAAAACAGCAGGAATAGGAAGCTAGCTTTCATCTCCGATTTTTGCTCAAACAAATTGTAGCCTATAGAACGATACAGAAACGAAGACACCCCGTCAATTCCGAAATAAACTCTCCACCATGGTCACAGTCAAAATTATATATATTATATCAGTTTCCAAATATCTGTCCATTTTCCCACCTGGTGACTCTTTCGGCAAGCTTGATCTATAGATTTATGTACAAGTTAAGATTCATGATATGTTTTTTTAAAATATCATTTCTTTAGTGGTTTTATACTTTTTGGTGGGTATTTTACATTTTTCTTCATGACGTAACAGTTACATTCATACTGTCACATACATCACGGAGGGTAATCTAGGGGGTCGTAAATAGTCGCGGAGGTTGGTAAAAGTCGGCTGAGAGGTATGTAAATGTCGTGAACAGCAATTTTCGAAGCGAAGTTCCAAACATCAACGATAAAAACCAGCTGGTATGTTACGAAATATGTTCATATTGAAAAATTACCTCGTAGAGTGATATATAACGAAAATTTGGTATTCTGTTCAACGCCACAATCCCAATAGTTTTCCTGAAACAATTCACATGAGGTGCACACCCTCCATCCAGAAATGCATCAAGTCCGATTTTGACAGTGAATATTTGGTGATATCCCGCTTATTCATGGGATAGAGACACCAAATATTCAATAAACTATACCCTGAAGCCACACCTTGAAGTTGGAATACGATCTCCACCGCAAAATATCAAAGAGGGGTATTTTCAAATAATGGCTCGCATTTATTGACACCAATCCGCAGAAAGTCTGCGCGTGGTCGCCCAGAAAAACAGAAGTTTGGTCGTAAGCACTCGACACGTTTCACTCGTGCAACGGTTCTGTCCACAAAAAAAACAAAACAAAATTCCCTGTATACCCGTACACTAATAAGCCCAAAGACAAGACTTAGTTTTGACAATTCATCATTACCGTTCCATGACTTCCCTAGTGAAATACTTCTGCTGTCGCGCGTCACTGAACTCCAGGAATCCACGATCTTTTGTTCACAACCCAACTGGTGTAATCCGAGATAGATGAATTCTGAATAGTCAATCCGACGAGTCCTGCTTAGACGATAATTTTGAGTTACTAATGTTTATTTGTATGATTGGTACCATTTATGTGCATTCAATAATATATGTACATAAAACTAATAGAAAGCATACATTTCGATCCAAATTTATTCGTGTATTTCAGTGAAAAGATCATGGTTTAACCAGTTGACTCATCAGTCGCCATCCTGGTGGGACAACCGAGCTTAATAAAAACAACAGTGAGTACCTTTATGCCTGGGTCACATTCGCCCCGGTCGCCGACATCGGTGGTTTTCACCGATGTTCCGGCCGCCAGTGAGGTTTTGAGGGATCTTTTCCATATCTTTAGAATGATCATGAAGTCACCGGGATTATCCATAGGTGGTCTGCCAATGCCTGGCATCTGTGTCTGTGAAAATTTCAAGAATTTCAAGAAAAGACTTGCCAACCAACGAACCCCTACCCAGGACATCACATGATACTCTACTGATACCTGCTCGTTGACCGACTGATGTGTACAACTCGGCCGATTGGGCGACCACTCCCAGGTTTTTCGCGGATCGGTGTCAACATTCTGCATAATATATTATTTACTTTTGAATTTATCGCCAACGAATGCATGTAAATAATTGAAAACATGGACCATTTACGACCATCCTGTTAGACCATTTACGACATAAAATGAAAAGAATGTTGCTACGTAAATATATGTGATATTTTGCAGTGGAGATCGTATTCCAACTTCAAGGTGATGTTTCAGGGTATAGTTTATCAAATATTTGGTGTCTCTATCCCATGAATAGGCGGGATATCACCAAATATTCACTGTCAAAATCGGACCTGATGCGTCATATATCACTTTACCTTTCAATATGTACATATTTCGTAACATACCAGCTGGCTTTTATCGTTGATGTATGAAGCTTCGCTTCGAGTATTGCTGTTTACGATTTTTGCATGCCTCTCAGCCGACTTTTACGAACCTCCCCGACCATTTACGACCCCCTGGATTACCCCCCCCCCGTTATACATGTATGTGGGTCGAACGATGAACAATTATCATTATGGCACCCTGCAGCGGCGATGCCCGAATTGTTCGGCGCGGTTCCACTCCAAGAAAGAGAGACGAACCCACATGAACGAAAAGCACTCTTGTTCGCGTGATCTCTGCGGTAAGAACTTCTACGATGCAAAACGTCTAGAGCAACACCTGACACAGAAAGTCCAAGAACCCTCCACGACACAGAAAATCAACGTGAAATGTATAACAGGAAACATCCATGTGGTCCCGAAAACTGAAGCGAGAACACGACGCCAAAAGCAGAAAACCATCCCGTGTTTGTCTGTATAAAGGCCCGTGACCAGCATTGCAAAATTAAGCACAACACCGGACTGGATAGGGCCAATGCCGATACTGGCATGGCGTGTCCAGCAGGACCAGACATTGATGCCATCGCAAGTGATTTCCACGACCAGCACGCCAGTCTCTCCAACAAATTTTACCTAGGATCTGACTTCCGAGACTACGTACGGATCACCAGCCAGCTGTTCGACAAGTTGAAGGACCAGGGTCGTGTCAATCGTCAGGTGGGTGTTGGTAGTGTCTATGAGCGCACCAACGTCCGGAATGTCTCCGACTTTGATGTGCTTTTCATCAAGGAAACGACCGATGTCTCTAGGGACGGGAATCAGACGGCAAGTCCAGGATACCGTGTGTTGAGGCGTGATGGGGTAATATTCTCACCCAAGACGTATATGGATGAGTTCAAGGGACATGTACAAAGAGCCCTGAACGACCTCGACTTCGGCAAGGTTGATGTAAAGATACAAGACCATGGACCAGCCCTCTCATTGGATGTTACAGATAAAACACAACTATTCCACAACCAGTTCGTATTTCTATAGATGTTGTACCCGCAGTTCAGCTGGCGGACGGGAAAGTTTATGTGGCTAAGCGAAAGCATCAACAGCAAGAGAATGCCTGGCGCGTGTCTCATTCCCAAGAAGCTCGGGAGAAACTTGAGAAAGCTGATAGAGGAAGCAAGTGTCACAGAGAGGTCTACAGAACGTGCAAAGTCATCCGCAACAGGGAGTCCAACCTGCAGCACATCACTTCCTACCAGCTCAAGTCTGCTCTGTTCCACGTGATGGGCAGCTCCCGGAGTGACTGGTCCCGGGAGACGATAGGCCAGTGGGTCGTGGAGCTGCTAGAGTATGTCATAGCCGCCTACGAGAAAGGGTCTCTGCAGGACTACTTCGATCCTGGGATCAACCTGCTCCGCGGTATCGGGAACCAAACCAGAAAGGACACGGCTAAAAGGCTCCGGGCTCTCATCAAAAGTCCCTCATTATTGTTCTCTCCGCCGTAGTCAGTCATAGGCTGAGCTGTGTCAGTGTGCACCCTAACCGGCTTCAACCGCAGAAAGTGGGAACCCGAGAAAGAACGCTATGCTTTGAATTTTATTTGTATAGGCATACTTATACATTTAAGCATGCATCTGAGACATCGGTATAACCATCTCTAGTTCAATGGGTATAACTGTAGAGTAAAAAAAAAAAATTTAGTGGATAACAAGGAATTGTAATGTATTGAGCCTCTCGCAGTACAATTTTTTAGAATATGTATTTACTATGATTATTATATCAAGTTATCATCTTTCAACCATTTAACGGATATATTAATCCATGATGTGTGTATTGCTACATGTTATGTGATCTATGATAGCATTTCTATATCTAGTTGTATATTGCCTAGTATCTGGATATTGTGTGTAACACAATGTACATGTAACGTTGATTCTGTAAGCATTGAAATAAACGATTCTAGACTACCGATTTTATATTTGCAATATGAATTTGAAAACTTCAGAGCAGTGACTTTCAAAGTGACCTTGAACTTGAGCTAGGGTGGGATAGTGACATCCTAACTACTGATGACCAGACCTACTGCTGGGAAAAATGATAACTGTATGAATCATGAGCATTTAGGTAGTATCATGTTCAATTTTGGAGATTTGACTTCGTAGTTATACTGAGTATATTGTGAGCTTTGTTTTAAAATCACGTGTGCACAAAACAACGTAAGCCTATTGGTAGTTAGATATGTGTATGAAACGTGCTTGTATATGGAACCATGCATATATACCAGTCTATATATATATACATATATACGAGACCCGTCAATGCGTCTCAGTCCGTCCTCAAACTAAATATTCTCTCCTTATCCATCTGTGGTTCAGAAAATGAACAAAAATCGCCTCATTCATTACTCGCGAGATGAGCCGGGTCTTAACGACGCCCACGCTCTGACCATGTGTCTTGTGTCATTGAACATTTCTGTTACCATGACAACAGCTAGACTAGATCGGATTGAATAGATCTTTCTCAGGCTATTGATAACAGGGTTCTTAAAATATCGACAGATGTCTTCGAGTGCACCTCAATTCACATTTCTTGGAAAAACGATACCGTCTCCATTGTCACCGTGTTGAAAGATTAAATCTGAAACGTTCTGTTGAACAGCGTGTTGTGTTTAAACAGTATCCTTCCCGTTATATTTTTGGTATGCAAACTCTTTTTATTGGAAAACAATTTCGCACTTTTTCTCAATAGTAATTTCACTGACTCACCATCATCAGTACATTCGAAGGAAGGGAAAACGTAAATCATGATTATGACCTTGGCATTCCAGAGAAGGGCATAGATCTCTCGGATGTCTTGATCGATACCGTCGGAGGGTTCGATAGATGGACTCGCGGTCAAAACGAAGTCAGGGGGTATCATAACTTTGTATCTATCGAATACATTATCTGACAAAATAAAGCTTGAGAAAAACACCGGATTGGATTCTTAGTTGATATCATTACAGTTTGAATAAAGATATCCTTGTATCTCACGGGTGCTCCAAAAGACGCGTGGGTGTCAACGTCCGGCTTAGCCTACGTGCACGTGCCTTTTACTGGTAGCAAAATTTACGACAGCGAAAAAATTACGCTGTATGAACTTGCAGATCTAGACGGTTTCAATACGAGTATTATCCACATTATCAGGAATCAATGGCACTAGAATGGCAATCCAGTTTTAATAGCAAACCATTTAGAAGTAGGTATGGTGAGATGGTACCAAATCACAAGTACTGGTGGGGGGGGGGGGGTTGTATGGGTTTTTGGAGAAATGAGAAATGCAAAGTTTGAACCCCCCGATATCGAAAAAAAAATGTATGACCCCCCACCAAGATGAAAAATAAAAGAAAACTGGATTATCTTTGCTGGGTGTACTAATCATCAAACCTACCGCATTCAGTCTCGATAGGAAGCTTGTACGACATAGGCACGGGATATATACATTATACGACTGAACCATTGCATATTTTGAGGGAAAAACTGTGAGTGAGTATTCATTCGAGAGCACTGTCAACATTGCCAAGTGATAATAAATTACAAACATGCTCAAGTGTGCACGTTTTCTGGAAGGTGTAGCGCTATAATCTGGAAATGTTGCAAATTTGCCGTCACAAACTACTTAAGATAGGACACAAGTTTGCAATATCAGCGCAATATCAACATTATACATACTAACGTTAGTGTGCAAAAGCCTGGAACGTTCTCAGAAAAAAGAAAGCCAAAACGAATATCTTCTCTTATAACTTGTTTGATAAAATCACGACTGTCATCCGAAATGGTCAGTAGTGTTTTACCTGACCTGGCTGTTTTATCATCACATCGACTCAATAATGGATATCTAGAAACACCAAAGCCCATAGATGGACAAGATTAGGAGATATTGTGTTTCTCTTTAAAGTTACAGATACTGCCTAGGATACACCAGTAGTGTTGGGTGTGGGCGTGAGAGAGAGAGAGAGACTCTGGAAGACAAGACGATATGCCATCTCTACATATACTGGTAAATTAATACAAGATCGATAGTCAACATCTGTAATTGGATCAACACAAGCCATACCCCTGTCACACAGAGAAGCTTAACGTGACGTAATTAATCGATTTCTGGCTCTCCGTTTGAATTATTAAAACATAGCACCAAAGATGCTGTAGCTTACCGGCAGATCATGAGAATTGCACGGAGTATTGATTTTTCAAAATATAAGTTATTACAATTTTCCAAAATTTAAATTATTACACTGAACTCTATTATCAAAACATGTTCGTAAGTGTTGCTGGAAACACATGTTCTGTATGGATTATAATACGAAATCAAGTTACATCTTGAAAGTTTGTTTCTTTGTTCATGACATATATTCACAGACCGTCATTTCAAAGGCAACAAAATTTATACACATCACAAAGGTACATAGGGAGAATCTTATGGATAATTTGGGGGAAACTGTTTGAATAGATTTTGAGAAAATAGCCGGCATTGGCCGCCAAAGTCAAAAATCATTGTTTCCCTCGAGAAAAAAAGATCATTTTGACCTTCCAAGGTCATTCAAGGTCATATTCAATTTCACCATTCAAACCGCAATACATGATTTCCCGTTTGAATGTGCCAATACTTTCTCCATCTTGAAGTGGTCTAGGAGTTTACCCCGCAAAGCTCCCATTGTGAAGTAAAAATTGCGTGAAATTTTCTAAGTCCAAAAAATTTTTCAATGGCCAAAAAAGTATATTTTTATTTGCTGGAAATGGCTCAAAACGAATAATGACTTGATTTCAGACAAATTTTTTTTTCGTCTACCCATCAAAGAATCAAAATGGCCACTCCACACAGACCGTCATTTCAAAGGCAACAAAACTTATACACATCACAAAGGTACATAAGGAAAATCTTATGCATGATTTTGAGGAAAACTGTTTGAATAGATTTTTTTTCGACGTTCGATTTGACATTCCAAGGTCATTCAAGGTCAAATTCAAGGTCACCACTCAAACTGCAATATATGATTTTAATGTGCCAATATTTAGGCTCTATATCTTGAAGTGTTCTATGAGTTTACTCCGCACAAATCCCATTATGAAGGAAAAATTGGATGAAATTTTCTAAGTCCGATTTGGGACAGGAATTTTTTTTTTCGCCGACCCGTCAAAAAGTTAAAATGGCCGCCACACGCAGACCGGCGATTCAAGGTTAACGAAACTTATACATGTCATAGAGGTGTATAAGTTTTGAAACAAAATCTCAAACTGATCAGACAGTTTTTAAGAAAAAGGCCATCAAAATCCAAAATTAGCCATTTTTTTCGGTCAAAAGTGGCCGCCAAATCGGCAAAAACGATTGGAAAAAAAAGACAAAAAAAACAGGTCTCAGGGTATTAGCCCAAGGAATATTTTACTAAATTTTCAGAAAAATTTCTATTCGCAAAAATGTTTATTTTATAGGTAAAAAAAGTTATTTGCCAGACGGACGACGGACGACAAACCATGACAATAGCATATCGGCCCATATGGGCCGGTAAGCTAACTAGTGGTAAGCCACCGTGCCAACTTCGATAGCTGCACCATACTGGTAATTGCATGTAGCATATAATTGATAATATCAAGTCATCATTATTCAGTTCAAGACTGTTTGATGTGAACTTATATTATCAAGGCTAAAAACTTACAGTCGAGACATAATAAGTGTGCATGATACTACTTAAGGTGTACACCAGTAATCAAGACCTTAATAAGTTTCAAGCACGAACTCAACCCATATTATGGACGTACTCTACAGTCGAGAAAGGTATCTAGTGTTCGAAACAGTAGTTTTGGAATAGGAAGCTAGTTAGCTTTCGTCTCCAATTTCTGCTCAAACAAATCGTAGCCTATAGACCGATGAAGAAACGGAGACATCCCGTCAATGCCAAAACAAACTTTCCATCATGGTCACAGCCAAAGGTATACATGTTATATTAGTTCCCAAATATCTGTCCATTTTCCCACCTGGTGACTCTTTCGGCAATCTTGATCTAAATATAGATTTATGTACAGGTTAAGAGTCATGATTTTTTTTTATCATTTCTTTAGTGGTTTTCTACTTTTTGTGGGTCTTTTCCATATTTTCTATGACGTAATAGTTACATTCATACTGTCACATTCATGTACACTACACTACAGATTTCATACTGGTTCTATTTTTCAGAAATATAAATGTCTCAAACTATACGATATAATAGATCTAAAAACTTGAATTGTTATTTATAGGGCCAAATCATGTACTCTACCAGTAAATATTCAATAACTATTTGTCAAAACTAACAAAACCCACAATCATATTACACGAGCTAGTTCCAAAGGTAGTTTTTCTGTCAAAAGTGTAAAAACAGCTGCAAAATCTAGGTGTATAAGCATAAAAGGTGTCAAACTCTGGAACAATCTTGGATTTAATGTTACAAATATTCACAATATTGTCACTTTAAAAAAAAACTAGTTATGAAGTCAATGCTTGAAAGTTACAGCTTGGCTCATAAATAGCCAAATCATCAAACCATTCCACGTACGGGTACTAGTAGTAAATCAATGTATTCAATTTCATTTATTTTTTTATTTAATTTATTTATTTAGCAATATTGTTTATTCTTGTTTGATTTTTTATCTTTTTTTTATATTTGTTAATATACTAGTATATTAATCTTAATGGTTGGGTGGGAAGTAATTTCTGGGCAGGAATTGGGAAATTGTTACTTTATAAGCTTTAAGCTTCAAACAGTTTCCTTTTCATTATTCAAATGTATCATCATTGTATTGTACTGCACTGTTATGAATGTTGAATATTGAATAAACTGATTTGATTGATTGATTGATTGATTGATTGATGTATGTGGGTCGAACGATAAACAATTATCATTATGGCACCCTGCAGCGGCGATGCCCGAATTGTTCGGCGTGGTTTCACTCCAAGAAAAAGAGACGGACCCACATGAACGAAAAGCACAACTCGTGTGATCTCTGCGGTAGGAACTTCTACGATGTAAAACGTCTAGAGCAACCCACGACACAGAAAATCAACGTGAAATGTATAGCACAAAACATCAACGTGGTCCCGAGAACTAAAGCGAGAACAGGACGCCAAAAGCAAAAAACCATCCCGTGTACCAGCACATCATGCCCAAGGATGTTCGTCTGTATTACGGCCCGTGACCAGCACTGCAAAATTAGGCACAACACCGGACTGGATGGGGCCAATGCCGATACTGGCATGGCGTGTCCAGCAGGACCAGACATTGATGCCATCGCCCGTGATTTCCACGACCAGCACGCCAGTCTCTCCAACAAATTCTGACTTCCGAGACTACGTACGGATAACCAGCCAGCTGTTCGACAAGCTGAAGGACCAGGGTCGTGTCAATCGTCGGGTGGGTGTTGGTAGTGTCTATGAGCGCACCAACGTCCGGAATGTCTCCGACTCATCAAGGAAACGAACGATATCTTTGTGGACGGGAATCAGACGGCAAGTCCAGGATACCGTGTGTTGAGGCGTGATGGGGAAATCTTCTCACCCAAGAGGTATATGGATGAGTTCAAGGGACATGTACAAAGAGCTCTGAACGACCTCGACTTCGGCAAGGTTGACGTAAAGATACAAGACCATTGACCAGCCCTCTCATTGGATGTTACAGATAAAAATACAACTATTCCACAACCAGTTCGTATTTCTATAGATGTTGTACCCGCAGTTCAGCTGGCGGACGGGAAAGTTTATGTGGCTAAGCGAAAGCATCAACAGCAAGAGAATGCCTGGCGCGTGTCTCATTCCCAAGAAGCTCGGGAGAAACTTGAGAAAGCTGATAGAGGAAGCAAGTGTCATAGAGAGGTCTACAGAACGTGCAAAGTCATCCGCAACAGTCCAACCTGCAGCACATCATTTCCTACCAGCTCAAGTCTGCTCTGTTCCACGTGATGGGCAGCTCCCGAAGTGACTGGTCCCGGGAGATGATAGGCCAGCGGGTCGTGGAGCTGCTAGAGTATGTCATAGCCGCCTACGAGAAAGGGTCTCTGCAGGACTACTTCGATCCTGGGATCAACCTGCTCCGCGGTATCAGGAACCAAACCAGAAAGGACACGGCTAACAGGCTCCGGGCTCTCATCAAAAGTCCCTCATTACTGTTCTCTCCGCCGTAGTCAGTCATAGGCTGAGCTGTGTCAGTGTGCACCCTAACCGGCTCAACCGCAGAAAGTGGGAATCCGAGGAAAAACGCTATGCTTTGAATTTTATTTGTATAGACATAATTATACATGTATGCATGTAACTGAGACATCGGTATAACCATCTCTAGTTCAATGGGTATAACTGTAGATTAGAAAATTATGATTTAGTGGATAACAAAGAATTATTTTTATTATTATTAATGTATTGAGCCTCTTGCAGTACAATTTTTTTAAATATGTATTTACTATGATCATTATACCAAGTTATCATCTTTCAACCATTTAACGAATATATTAATCCATGATGTGTGTATTGCTACATGTTATGTGAACTATGATAGCATATCTATATCTAGTTGTATATTGCCTAGTATCTTGATATTGGGTGTAACACAATGTACATGTAACGTTGATTCTGTAAGCATTGAAATAAACGATTCTAGACTACCGATTTTATATTTGCAATATGAATTTGAAAACTTCAGAGCAGTGACTTTCAAAGTGACCTTGAACTTGAGCTAGGGTGGGATAGTGACATCCTAACTACTGATGACCAGATCTACTGCTGGGAAAAATGATAACTGTATGAATCATGAGCATTTAGGGAGTATCATGTTCAATTTTGGAGATTTGACTTCGTTGTTATACTGAGTATATTGTGAGCTTTGTTTTAAAATCACATGTGCACAAAACAACGTAAGCCTATTGGTAGTTAGATATGTATATGAAACGTGCTTGTATATTGAACCATGCATATATACCAGTATATATATATATATATACATATATACGAGACCCGTCGATGCGTCTCAGTCCGTCCTCAAACTAAATATTCTCTCCTTATCCATCTGTGGTTCAGAAAATGAACAAAAATCGTCTCATTCATTACTCGCGAGATGAGCCGGGTCTTAACGACGCCCACGCTCTGACCATGTGTCTTGTGTCATTGAACATTTCTGTTACCATGACAACAGCTAGACTAGATCGGACTGAATAGATCCTTCTCAGGCTATTGATAACAGGGTTCTTAAAATATCGACAGATGTCTTCGAGTGCACCGTAATTCATATTTCTTGGAAAAACGATACCGTCTCCATTGTCACCGTGTTGAAAGATTAAATCTGAAACGTTCTGTTGAACAGCGTGTTGTGTTTAAACAGTATCCTTCCCGTTATATTTTTGGTATGCAAACTCTTTTTATTGGAAAACAATTTCGCACTTTTTCTCAATAGTAATTTCACTGACTCACCATCATCAGTACATTCGAAGGAAGGGAAAACGTAAATCATGATTATGACCTTGGCATTCCAGAGAAGGGCATAGATCTCTTGGATGTCTTGGTCGATACCGTCGGAGGGTTCGATAGATGGACTCGCGGTCAAAACGAAGTCAGGGGGTATCATAACTCTGTATCTATCGAATACATTATCTGACAAAATAAAGCTTGAGAAAAACACCGGATTGGATTCTTAGTTGATATCATTACAGTTTGAATAAAGATATCCTTGTATCTCACGGGTGCTCCAAAAGACACGTGGGTGTCAACGTCCGGCTTAGCCTACGTGCACGTGCCTTTTACTGGTAGCAAAATTTACGACAGCGAAAAAATTACGCTGTATGAACATGCAGATCTAGACGGTTTCAATCCGAGTATTATCCACACTGTTTTAAAACTCAGGATTCAATGGCACTAGAATGGCAATCCAGTTTTAATAGCAAACCATTTAGAAGTAGGTATGGTGAGATGGTACCAAATCACAAGTACTGGTGGGGGGGGGGGGGGGGTTGTATGGGTTTTTCGAGAAATGAGCAATGCAAAGTTTGAACCCCCCCCCCCCACCGATATCGAAAAAAAAATGTATGACCCCCCACCAAGATGAAAAATAAAAGAAAACTGGATTATCTTTGCTGGGTGTACTAATCATCCAACCTACCGCATCCAGTCTCGATAGGAAGCTTGTACGACATAGGCACGGGATATATACATTATACAATTTCAATTTAATTTTTTTTCAATTTCAATTTATTTCAGCATAATGACAAAAGTTTACAGTGAAACTTGTATGTCGCTGCAACATATTTACAAGACATCACTTAAATTGTTACTACAAAGACATATTTAAACGGCACAATTGTACAATGTAATCCCTGTGAGAACACGATGTAATACATGTATATCTATTGGAATTCTAAATAGGTTAAATATACGACTGAACCATTGCATATTTTGAGGGAAAAACTTGACAGGAAGTTACGGTCATTAGCAGTTTTTTTCTCCGAGGCGCGTTTGGTTGAAATAGGCAGTTCAGATGTGAGTGAGTATTCATTCGAGAGCACTGTCAACATTGCCAAGTGATAATAAATTACAAACATGCTCAAGTGTGCACGTTTTCTGGAAGGTGTAGCGCTATAATCGGGAAATGTTGCAAATTTGCCGTCACAAACTACTTAAGATAGGACACAAGTTTGCCATATCAGCGCAATATCAACATTATACATACTAGTGTGCAAAAGCCTGGAACGTTTTCAGAAAAAAAGAATGCCAAAACGAATATCTTCTCTTATAACTTGTTTGATAAAATCACGACTGTCATCCGAAATGGTCAGTAGTGTTTTACCTGACCTGGCTGTTTTATCATCACATCGACTCAATAATGGATATCTAGAAACACCAAAGCCCATAGATGGACAAGATTAGGAGATATTGTGTTTCTCTTTAAAGTTACAGATACTGCCTAGGATACACCAGTAGTGTTGGGTGTGGGCGTGAGAGAGAGAGTACGGTGGCTTCTTTCGGGCATAATTTTTATTTTTATTTTCAAGAACTTATGTAAAATTTATGTTTTCTTTTCAGTTTCAGGATGCTGAACAGTTACTCTATAAAATGTATCATTTTGAAGCTCTAGATTATGTTGACACAGTTATTTATTTTAAAAAAACTCTTTGACCCCCTCCCCTCAGTGTTTGGAGCGGACTACCTTAAACACGTTGAAAATCATTTTAAACGTGACGAAAATGTTTTAAACGCAACGAAAATGTTCTAAACGTGACTGCAACAGTGCAACAAAATGCATTACTCTTTCTCGTAGTGAGTCACGTAATGAGTAGGGCAGCCATTTTGGAAAACGCTACGGAAACAACAATAAGCAACGAAAATTGTTTTGGTCACGACGATAATATTTTCGTCACGTTTAAAACTATTTTCAACGTGTTTAAAACATTTTCGTTGCGTTTAAAACTATTTTCAACGTGTTTAAAATATTTTCGTTGCGTTTAAAACTATTTTCGTTGCGTTTAAAACATTTTCGTTGCGTTTAAAATGATTTTCGTCAAGTTTAAAACATTTTCGTTGCGTTTAAAATGATTTTCGTCACGTTTAAAACATTTTCGTTGCGTTTAAAATGATTTTCAACGTGTTTAAAATATTTTCGTTGTGTTTGAAACTATTTTCGTTGCGTTTAAAAAGATTTTCAACGCGTCTAAAACATTTTTGTTGCGTTTAAAATGATTTTCAACGCATTTAAAACATTTTCGTCATGATGAAATTGATTTTCGTCACGTCTAAAATGACTTTCGTCGCCAACATAAATTTTACATAAGTTCTTGAAAATAAAATAAAAATTATGGCCGAAAGAAGCCACCGTAGAGAGAAACTCTGGAAGACAATACGATATGCCATCTCTACATATACTGGTTAATTAATACAAGATCGATAGTCAACATCTGTAATTGGATCAACACAAGCCATATCCCTGCCACACAGAGAAGCTTAACGTGACGTAATTAATCGATTTCTGGCTTTCCGTTTGAATTATTAAAACATAGCACCAAAGATGCTGTAGCTTACCGGCAGATCATGAGAATTGCACGGAGTATTGATCTTTCAAAATATAAATTGTTACAATTTTCCAAAATATAAATTATTACACTGAACTCTATTATCAAAACATGTTCGTAAGTGTTGCTGGAAACACATTTTCTGTATGGATTATAATACGAAATCAAGTTACATCTGGAAAGTTTGTTTCTTTGTTCATGACATATATTCACAGACCGTCATTTCAAAGGCAACAAAATTTATACACATCACAAAGGTACATAGGGAGAATCTTATGGATAATTTGGGGGAAACTGTCTGAATAGATTTTGAGAAAATAGCCGGCATTGGCCGCCAAAGACAAAAATCATTGTTTCCCTCAAGAAAAAAAGGTCATTTTGACCTTCCAAGGTCATTCAAGGTCATATTCAATTTCACCATTCAAACCGCAATACATGATTTCCCGTTTGAATGTGCCAATACTTTCTCCATCTTGAAGTGGTCTAGGAGTTTACCCCACAAAGCTCCCATTTTTAATGGCCAAAAAATTATATTTTTATTTGCTTGAAATGGCTCAAAACGAATAATGACTTGATTTTAGACAAATTTTCTTTTCGTCTACCCATCAAAGAATCAAAATGGCCACTCCACACAGACCGTCATTTCAAAGGCAACAAAACTTATACATATCACAAAGGTACATAAGGGAAATCGACGTTCGATTTGACATTCCAAGGTCATTCAAGGTCAAATTCAAGGTCACCACTCAAACTGCAATATATGATTTGAATGTGCCAATACTTAGGCTCTATATCTTGAAGTGTTCTATGAGTTTACTCCGCACAAATCCCATTATGAAGGAAAAATTGGGTGAAATTTTCTAAGTCCGATTTGGGACAGGAATTTTTTTTTTCGCCGACCCGTCAAAAAATTAAAATGGCCGCCACACGCAGACCGGCGATTCTAGGTTAACGAAACTTATACATGTCATAGAGGTGTATAAGTTTTGAAACAAAAATCTCAAACTGATCAGACAGTTTTTGAGAAAAAGGCCATCAAAGTCCAAAATTAGCCATTTTTTCTGGTCAAAACTGGCCGCCAAATCGGCAAAAACGATTGAATAAAAAAAGACAAAAAAAAAAAAAAAACAGGTCTCAGGGTATTAGCCCAAGGAATATTTTACTAAATTTTCAGAAAAATTTCTATTCGCAAAAATGTTTATTTTATAGGTAAAAAAAGTTATTTGCCAGACGGACGACGGACGACAAACCATGACAATAGCATATCGGCCCATATGAGCCGGTAAGCTAACTAGTGGTAAGCCACCGTGCCAACTTCGATAGCTGCACCATACTGGTAATTGCATGTAGCATATATTTGAAAATATCAAGTCATCATTATTCAGTTCAAGACTCTTTGATGTGATTTTATATTATCAAAGCTAAAAACTTACAGTCGAGACATAATAAGTATGCATGATACTACTTAAGGTGTACACCAGTAATCAAGATCTTTAATAAGTTTCAAGCACGAACTCAACCCATATTATGGACGTACTCTACAGTCGAGAAAGGTATCTAGTGTTCAAAACAGTAGTTTTGGAATAGGAAGCTAGCTAGCTTTCGTCTCCAATTTCTGCTCAAACAAATCGTAGCCTATAGACCGATGCAGAAACGAAGACATCCCGTCAATGCCAAAACAAACTTTCCATCATGGTCACAGCCAAAGGTATACATGTTATATTAGTTCCCAAATATCTGTCCATTTTCCCACCTGGTGACTCTTTCGGCAATCTTGACCTAAATATAGATTTATGTACAGGTTAAGATTCATGATTTTTTTCATCATTTCTTTAGTGGTTTTATACTCTTTGTGGGTCTTTTTTCATATTCTCTATGACGTAATAGTTACATTCATACTGTCACATTCATGTACACTACAGAGTTCATACTGGTTCTATTTTTCAGAAATATAAATGTCTCAAACTATACGATATAATAGATAAAAAAACTTGAATTGTTATTTATAGGGCCAAATCATGTACTCACCAGTAAATATTCAATCACTATTTGTCGAAACTAACGAAACCCACAATCATATTACACGAGCTAGTTCCAAAGGTAGTTTTTCTGTCAAAAGTGTAAAAACAGCTGCAAAATCTAGGTGTATAAGCATAAAAGGTGTCATATTCTGGAACAATCTTGGATTTAATGTTAAAAAACTAGTTAAAGTTGGAATCAATTTTAAAATCAGCCAAATTTAGCGTTCTTGTTTGTCACGCAAACTTGAAACTACATCTCGAGAGAGTCAGGAATATATAGAAAAAATGCACAGTTCGACAACAGATACTCAGAAAATTGCCATTAATCGAGCATGAAAACAGTGGATAGATAATGATCGGCCTGCCTACATTGCCGGTTGCCACAGTATCTACACAAATACAAATGACGTCACGAGACTGTGTGTAGAAATCGCTCGCAAGGCGGGCCGCTTTGAGGAAAAAAATGATTTGAATCTTGATTTGGCAACTCAATTTAGGCACGTAATACACATTTTCAGACCCAAATTTGTACGATATCTCATTCTATAGACAAAATAAAGCTACCGCAGAATGAATAAATTTTGTCAATTCTAAAAGTGATTATAGCTTTAAGAAGTCTATGCTTGAAAGTTACAGCTTGGCTCATAAATAGCCAAATCATCAAACCATTCCATGTACGGGTACTAGTAGTAAATCAATTTATTCAATTTCATTTATTTTATTTATTTTATTTATTTATTTAGCAATATTGTTTATTCTTGTTTGATTTTTTTCAAATCTTTTTTTATATTTGTTAATATACCAATATATTAATCTTAATGGTTGGGTGGGAAGTAATTTCTGGGTGGGAATTGGGAAATTGTTACTTTATAAGCTTTAAGCTTCAAACAATTTCCTTTTCATTATTCAAATGTATTATCATTGTATTGTACTGCACTGTTATGAATGTTGAATATTGAATAAACTGATTTGATTGATTGATTGATTGATGTGGGTCGAACGATAAACAATTATCATTATGGCACCCTGCAGCGGCGATGCCCGAATTGTTCGGCGTGGTTTCACTCCAAGAAAAAGAGACGGACCCACATGAACGAAAAGCACAACTCGTGTTCGTGTGATCTCTGCGGTAGGAACTTCTACGATGCAAAACGTCTAGAGCAACCCACGACACAGAAAATCAACGTGAAATGTATAGCACAAAACATCAACGTGGTCCCGAGAACTAAAGCGAGAACACGACGCCAAAAGCAGAAAACCATCCCGTATACCAGCACATCATGCCCAAGGATGTTTGTCTGTATTACGGCCCGTGACCAGCACTGCAAAATTAAGCACAACACCGGACTAGATAGGGCCAATGCCGATACTGGCATGGCGTGTCCAGCAGGACCAGACATTGATGCCATCGCCCGTGATTTCCACGACCAGCACGCCAGTCTCTCCAACAAATTTCACCTAGAATCTGACTTCCGAGACTACGTACGGATCACCAGCCAGCTGTTCGACAAGCTGAAGGACCAGGGTCGTGTCAATCGTCGGGTGGTTGTTGGTAGTGTCTATGAGCGCACCAACGTCCGGAATGTCTCCGACTTTGATGTGCTTTTCATCAAGGAAACGACCAATGTCTCTAGGGACGGGAATCAGACGGCAAGTCCAGGATACTGTGTGTTGAGGCATGATGGGGTAATATTCTCACCCAAGACGTATATGGATGAGTTCAAGGGACATGTACAAAGAGCCCTGAACGACCTCGACTTCGGCAAGGTTGACGTAAAGATACAAGACCATGGACCAGCCCTGTCCTTGGATGTTACAGATAAAAACACAACTATTCCACAACCAGTACGTATTTCTATAGATGTTGTACCCGCAGTTCAGCTGGCCGACGGGAAAGTTTATGTGGCTAAGCGAAAGCATCAACAGCAAGAGAATGCCTGGCGCGTGTCTCATTCCCAAGAAGCTCGGGAGAAGCTTGAGAAAGCTGATAGAGGAAGCAAGTGTCACAGAGAGGTCTACAGAACGTGCAAAGTCATCCGCAACAGGGAGTCCAACCTGCAGCACATCATTTCCTACCAGCTCAAGTCTGCTCTGTTCCACGTGATGGGTAGCTCCCTGAGTGACTGGTCCCGGGAGATGATAGGCCAGCGGGTCGTGGAGCTGCTAGAGTATGTCATAGCCGCCTACGAGAAAGGGTCTCTGCAGGACTACTTCGATCCTGAGATCAACCTGCTCCGCGGTGTCGGGAACCAAACCAGAGAGGACACGGCTAAAAGGCTCCGGGCTCTCATCAAAAGTCCCTCATTATTGTTCTCTCCGCCGTAGTCAGTCATAGGCTGAGCTGTGTCAGTGTGCACCCTAACCGGCTTCAACCGCAGAAAGTGGGAACCCGAGAAAGAACGCTATGCTTTGAATTTTATTTGTATAGGCATACTTATACATTTAAGCATGCATCTGAGACATCGGTATAACCATCTCTAGTTCAATGGGTATAACTGTAGAGTAAAAAAAAAAAATTTAGTGGATAACAAAGAATTGTAATGTATTGAGCCTCTCGCAGTACAATTTTTTAGAATATGTATTTACTATGATTATTATATCAAGTTATCATCTTTCAACCATTTAACGGATATATTAATCCATGATGTGTGTATTGCTACATGTTATGTGATCTATGATAGCATTTCTATATCTAGTTGTATATTGCCTAGTATCTGGATATTGTGTGTAACACAATGTACATGTAACGTTGATTCTGTAAGCATTGAAATAAACGATTCTAGACTACCGATTTTATATTTGCAATATGAATTTGAAAACTTCAGAGCAGTGACTTTCAAAGTGACCTTGAACTTGAGCTAGGGTGGGATAGTGACATCCTAACTACTGATGACCAGACCTACTGCTGGGAAAAATGATAACTGTATGAATCATGAGCATTTAGGTAGTATCATGTTCAATTTTGGAGATTTGACTTCGTAGTTATACTGAGTATATTGTGAGCTTTGTTTTAAAATCACGTGTGCACAAAACAACGTAAGCCTATTGGTAGTTAGATATGTATATGAAACGTGCTTGTATATTGAACCATGCATATATACCAGTATATATATATATATACATATATACGAGACCCGTCAATGCGTCTCAGTCCGTCCTAAAACCAAATATTCTCTCCTTATCCATCTGTGGTTCAGAAAATGAACAAAAATCGCCTCATTACTCGCGAGATGAGCCGGGTCTTAACGACGCCCACGCTCTGACCATGTGTCTTGTGTCATTGAACATTTCTGTTACCATGGCAACAGCTAGACTAGATCGCATTGAATAGATCCTTCTCAGGCTATTGATAACAGGGTTCTTAAAATATCGACAGATGTCTTCGAGTGCACAGTAATTCACATTTCTTGGAAAAACGATACCGTCTCCATTGTCACCGTGTTGAAAGATTGAATCTGAAACGTTCTGTTGAACAGCGTGTTCTGCTTAAACAGTATCCTTCCCGTTAGATTTCCGGTATGCAAACTCTTCTTATTGGAAACCAATTTCGCACTTTTCTCAATAGTAATTTCACACTTTCTCACCACGGATGCTACGTTTGATTTACGTGGAATCACATCAATTGCCAAAGCTTTAGGGCTAACTCACCATCATTCACCATCATCAGTACATTCGAAGGAAGGGAAAACGTAAATCATGATTATGACCTTGGGGTTCCAGAGGAGCGATGTCATGCTGGAGGCCGTCGTAGGGTCCGCCAGGTGGAGATGCATTCAAAACGAAGTCAGGGGGTATCATAACTCTATCTATCGAACACAATATAAGAACAAAAAAACTGGGTTCGTAAGAGGGATTTCTAGTTGATATCATCACACCTTGGACGTATAACAGGTGCTCTTATCTCATGGCTGCTCCACAAGACGCGTGGGTGTCAACGTCCGGCTTAACCGGCATTAAGACAACGAAAAATTTATTCTGTGTGAACATGCAGATCTAGACGGATTTAATATGAGTATTGTCCACACTGTTCTATAACTCAATCAATGGCACTAGATTGGCAAAAGTGGCATTCAGTCAGCAAACGTTTCAGAAATTTTCTATAGTTGTTCAATTTAGCCTATAGGCCTTTTTATTTACTTATCATAACTCTATATCTATCGAATAAAATATCTTCTATCAGTACGTGTGATATTAAGATTGCTTCCTGGAACATATTGAACCAAGCAGCAAAGATTTCTAGCATCAGCAGCTGTTCCTGTACAACATACGGGTCAAGGCCTAGCTGTCGAACTGTATGCTTCTGGGAACTGTGAAAAACATCTACTGGAAAGCAGGTTGGATTGTGTGCTATGATGTTGATACAATCAGGAAATATTCGCCAATCCGACTAATGCGTGCCGGAAGTAAGTATGAACCGGAAGCAGCTATGAAGCTTGGGAATAGGCATCTGAGGCCTCGAGTTGATATACTGCGTGGGGTAGTACATGGCTGTTTAGTTTTGATGGTTCAGCCTGAAACCTCTTATCAGTATTCTCACGAGATTGCGCTATCAATTTGAACACAATTTGTCATACATATGACATAGTTGGGGGGTACCGATGAACGCAATTGGCCATTCGGTTTGATGCTGGAAACGAACAAATGAACACCAATTGTTCTGTTTGAACAACTGTTTGATCCATGCCGCATTGTTTCCTGTGATATGATGAAATAAAACAAAAGATACGCAAAAAGTATATTTATTTGTCCCAAGAATCACACCGTACAAATCCGTTCAGCTATGAGTTGTGACCGTCCAGCTTTGAATTAGGCATTTTGGAGACAATGTTGCTTCAATATTCAGAGAGTAATGATGAAAACAAACGGTTGTTAGTGTTTGGTTGACATTTGTAGCCTTTGTTCCCGTCGTGGGATAAAATATACGGCATAGTGGGTGGGACAAATCACAAGGGATTGCGATCAATATATTACCAGTGCATTCATGTAAACATGAACTTGACACATTATTCCACGAATACTCGTTTTGTTGGTGCAAACTTGACCTGTTATAGCAGATTTAAAACCTACACACTTGAGACAGTTTGATCGGTGCAATCAATGAAGCAGAGACAGTGACAAACGACTGTTACAGAGCCGTGTGCTGCCGGAACAAGAGGACGGCCCGGGCGTGGGCGGTAGCGAGGGAACGAATGCTCCTTCCTCGTGCGCCGGGGAGGTCCTGGATCGATACTGTTCTATCCATTAACTCAGCAGTGTTCATGGTTCGGTGATCAGAGGTGTGGGAGGCAAATCCTGGGGGAATTACCGCGGTGGTTGTCCGTTGGGGACCAAAGCTTATACTTATAGAATCTGATCTGACCTTGGGACAAATCAAAATCAGGTCAAGGTCACTCAGAGAAAACTCGGCAGTTACTAAAAGCAGAAATACATAACGACATCTCTCGTTATGTATTTCTGCTAAAAGTCAAGACACATACTTTGCCCGCAATGGTGCACTAATTGGACTATGACAAGTACCTTCTTATTGTCGCGAATGTTCAGGTAAAACTTGGACCTGCATAGACATGAGTCTGAATATCATAACTACATGCATGCAGGCAATATCATTCAATCTCTAATTTTCAATCTGAAATACAATACACTAACCTATGTTAGTATATATGCCTATGTTGTGAAAAAACTGAGCATGTTAGTTAATAGGATAACTTCGAAGATATGCCGTTTTTTCACACTCATATAATAATAATTGTGCGGCCTGTGGCCGTACTATTGTGTCACAGAAAGAAATAGGCCTACTAGTTCTGCTGTTGGCCACGCAATTTAGAGGTCTGAGCAGTGGTGGCACCGAATACAATCAGAATGCACCACGTTACAACCACCGTAATATTGGTCCTACCTCAGAGAAAATATAATCTGCATTATATTTGAACGAGCGTATTATAGTGTATGCGAATATAATATATTTATCATGTATGCCTTCATAAGTATATCACAATTAAATTGTTAATGTGTGTGAAAAGTAACTAATAGATTGCATACTTTCCAGAACCATTCGGTTCAGTGTTCATGGCGCTGATTAGTGTAAACGTGTAACAACAACAACAACAACAACAACAACAACAACAGTAATAATAACAACAACATAGTAACACTTAGTATTAGTATTTGTTGAACATAAATGTTTTATGTAGTCTGGTCTTAAAACACTGAAAGGATGTGGCATTTCGAATGGCAAGTGGAATTGGTTCATATTATTGTTCTGATTCCGATAGTCAGTGGATTTGATTAAAAAGAATAAATAATTTGAGATGCTATCGTTGTATTGGGATGTAGGCATATTGTCACCTGAAACTGTCAAGGATCTTTTAAGATATAAAATCATATGTAGATACCGTTTGCTTCATGAAACTGACTCTGACGAGTTCACATGGAGTAAAAATAACTCCAGATTCAAAGGCAATGGGCGGGGAAATGAATACACAATATTTTCAAATGTCCATAAATATCCGGTTCTGGAGACGCGTTGCTAATCATTGGCTCGTGAGTCAGTGCCCGTGTGTGGGTGGGCGTCCTCACAGCAATTCCACCAGGAGGGGTGGGATGAGATAGTTGAGGGGTCGATGACAGGAAGTGGATAATGTAAATATTGTCACTTGACCGATTAAACTACATGTATGTGACAATAACGTCCATTTGGATCGAGCGTTCGGTATCAATATTTGTCCGGGAATAGAGGCTGAGATTCATATTCCACACATCCATCGTTTCTTATCAGAGAGATTATGCAGCATTATAGAATCTTTGCTTCTGGCAAAAATCTGTACTTTGTGATTGTAACATAGATCTACGCATATATTTCTATGGTGGGGCCTATTAGTTCACATGCATTGTA
This sequence comes from Terebella lapidaria, assembly GCA_949152475.1. Taxonomy (NCBI): domain Eukaryota; kingdom Metazoa; phylum Annelida; class Polychaeta; order Terebellida; family Terebellidae; genus Terebella; species Terebella lapidaria. The sequence continues at coordinate 4,494,127 of OX424555.1, forward strand.
GTTTATAGACTTACATGACGTATTGTAGACATAGTTCGGTCTTCTGGACTTGTTCGGAAGCAAAATCTTAGTTTTTATACCAGTTCCTCCATAACATGTTAATATATGTGATTATGAGTATTCTTTTGAATCTTTTCTCAATCGTTTAACAGAAATCTAAGTAATCTGTACAGTTTTCTCTATTGCTGCTGCAGGATGTACACGTTCTGAGCCTGACTAGATCTAGCCCTTTACTGAACAAACGATCTGCTCGATTATCTCATGTACGAGTGGACAACTGTGGCATCAGATCCCGGTGGATCTACAACGATACCCTCTCCCATCGATGTATGTTTGTGTGTGTGTGTGTGGGGGGGGGGGGGGAATGGGGGGGGGGGTTAGGGTGCACATACAGGGACTGGCCAAACGGGGTCCGATATGGAACAGTTTTTGAGTACCCACGGGAGTTCCCCATTGAACCCTGCGTGAGGTGCATTTCGTGGGCGGCGCTGTCCTGTGCAAGCCAATAACCCCCAGTTTTTGCTCTCCATCACCCGCTCTCCCCATTGAGCACTGGATATGCAATAGAAACGGCAGTATATGAAGCGTTTAGCGGTTCAAGGAACACTGATTGCAGACGGGAGAGAACGAGTGAGGGATGGTAGGGTTGAGAAAACCCGAGATTTTGAGTGCAACATGGAATCTGTGCCAATGTCAATAAATAACTGGACGCCAGGAAGCTGTAGCTCTAGGATAGAAATGTTGAACCAAATAATAAGACGACATGGTCCTAACACTTTGGATATATTCCTATTACAAAGTATCGTTGTTGGGCCCTACTGTTGTCATTGGCAGATTGAGTTTTGCTTCAGTGATGGTTTGAGGAATCAATGAATCATAGCTATATTTTTCACGCATGAGAGATTTTTTCGTGAATATGGTTCACAGTGTGAAAACTAACACTTTGTTTTAGGTTTTTGATGTTCCAGTCAATTGTGATATCACGCCTGATTAGCCTAGCAATTAATTGATTATATTGTCTAAATATAGATTATCAGATAAATTCTGGAAGCTGTAGAGATTCCCTGACTTTCACGTGATTCAGGATTCAGCCACTCCACCTGGGATGGTAGTATGCCTCGGGGTATATGGTAATAATCTTTATAATAATCATGATAACTGAATCACATGACTTGAATTTTAAATTTTTATTTTGAATGATATGTTGATTACTGTGCGGTACCCATACCAATTGATGTGTTATCATTCCAAATAATGGACGCCGTTTCCCCATTACACTGCATATGAAACCATGTAAGAGGAAGTATGGCAGTAACTGGTGCCAAATCACGGGGTCAGAAACTAGCACTACTCAGAAACGAGCAACGCAAGCTCTGACTGTAGTAGAATTCAAACTGTATGCATGCACATTTGGTAAAAGTTTTTTTGTGTGAAATGGACAGGGGAACCAGAGAGTAAAGCTGAGGTACCCATAAACTCAAGCGAAATTTGAAAAAAAATGTTTTCCAATTCATCGTTGTACAATTCACTACAAAATAACAGCCACAATAACCCTCGTGTGCAAGTAGCCTAGACAAGTCATAATCACCACTGATGTCAAATTACATTATATATGTTGGCTTAGGTATTTATTGGATGCCCATTTTCAATGAGCCCCAAATAACCTCATGTATATATGTTACCGACAGTGGTCGTAAGCCTGGCAGCATGTGATAGCACGTGCAATAGGTGTCCTTATATTCTGGACGCCTTTGCGTTTTTGGCGCCAAAACACAAAAAATGTCTCGAATATAAGGACATGGGTGTCCTTATGAACGAATATTGCTTCATGGCGCGAAGAAAGTAAACCTTCTCGAATATAGGGACATGTTCTTATATTCGGATATAGGGACAGGCTCGAATATAAGGACAGTGTCCTTATATGCGCGATTATACGGTAAGCACAATATTCATAAAATATAATTTTCAAATTATTCGTAAGGAAGTATGTATTAAAATTGTATATGTATAATTGGATTGTTTGGTGTTTTCTGAAGGAGAGAGACGAAATTAATGTTGAAAATGTTTGTAATACTTTCACAAATTGACAAACATTTACATACATCTTAATTGTACTCTAACTTTGAAGCAAACTACATAATATCATATGCTTTGCTAATATCTTTGCATGAGACATCAGATACCATGCGATGCTCGTGAAAACGTTATTGATCAGTGAAGACGCAAACTTGTTTCAAGAAAATGTCATACTTGTTTTCTATTATACGTGTACGATTACACGATTGTGGAATTGTGGTACCTGTTATTTGCTAAGCCTTTCGAAAACACTACACTGCATTGGCGACCCTCTCGTCACTGGCACTAGCCTCGTTTTCGTCCAATTTGTACCAAGGACGCGTTCTCACACGCGCCACGAATGGGCGCCGAATGTCGTCCTTGAGGAGCCATTTGTTTAACAATCTACTGAAATACCCGCATACCGAGTACATTGATATATTCGGACAGTTTGTTATCGACCTTCCGCACTGAGTTGGAGGTAGTGACATTCCCGAGTACTCGTCGTTACATGAAGATATATCCCAATCCTGTTAGCTATACTACTGATGTATTGTATTGAGTGTGTACTGTACCTGAACTGAAAATATTCCGACGTTCAATGTAAAAAGTTATATATCGGGATATATCTTCATGTAACGACGAGTACTCGGGAATGTCACTACCTCCAACTCAGTGCGGAAGGTCGATAACAAACTGTCCGAATATATCCTTTATGGTTTTAGCAGAATTTTTTTTTTCTTCTGTTTTTTCTTCTTCCGCCGTTTGGTTTCCGGACGATAACTTTACATTGACTTGATGAATCCTTGTCAAATTTTCACCACTAGTCAGAAATGATATGTGGAAGAACCCTATTCTTTTTGAGCCGGCTCCGAGGTCCCTGAGGTCCGTGAGGATGAAATCAAAGTTTTTGGTTTCCGGACGATAACTCGAAAAATATTCAGGCAATAGTTGCAGAACTTTGCATGGAGGTTTATATACCACCAGGGGAGAACCCTATCGATTTTGGGATTGATCCGTCAAACGACCTTTGAAATGGAGGTCGGAATAACTTTTTGCTGACTCATCCTTGAGGCTTCCTGCATACTCGGAAACGGTACGTCGTAGAGCGAAACGGACGTTATTTCGGACTCGTTCCCCTAGACAAACATGTCTAAGGGGTATTATGGATGAACCTTGACCCGAAATTTTTTTGCCGAGTCAGCATTTTTCGTTTTCGTCGATATCTCGGAAACGGTGCGTCGTAGAGCGAAACGGACGTTATTTTCAGACTCGTCGCCCTAGACAAACATGTCTGAGGGGTATTATGAATGAACTTTGACCTTGACCCGAAATTTTTTATCAGAGTCGGCATTTTTCGTTTTCGTTGATATCTCGGAAACGGTGCGTCGTAGAGCGAAACGGACATTATTTTCGGACTCGTCGCCCTAGACAAACATGTCCTAAAGGTATTATGGATGAACTTTGACCTTGACCCGGAATTTTTTTTGCCGAGTCGGCATTTTTCGTTTTCGTCGATATCTCGGGAACGGTACGTCGTAGAGCGAAACGGACGTTATTTCCGGACTCGTCGCCCTAGACAAACATGTCTAAGGGGTATGATGGATGAACTTTGTCCCTGACCCGAAATTTTTTTGCCGAGTCAGCATTTTTTTGTTTCGTCGATATCTCGGAAAGTGTGCGTCGTAGAGCGAAACGGACGTTATTTTCGGACTCGTCCTTTTAGACAAATATGTCTAAAGGGTATTATGAATGAACTTTGACCTTGACCCAAAATTTTTTTGCCGAGTGGGCATTTTTCATTTTCGTCGATATCTCGGAAGCAGTGCGTCGTAGAGCGAAACGGACGTTATTTTCAGACTCGTCGCCCTAGACAAATATGTCTAAGGGATATTATGGATGAACTTTGACCTTGACCCGAAATTTTTTTGCCGAGTCGGCATTCCTCGTTTTCGGCGATATCTCTGACACGGTACGTCGTAGAGCGAAACGGACGTTATTTTTGGACTCGTCGTCCTAGACGAACATGTCTAAGGGGTTTTATGGATGAACTTTGACCTTGACCCGAAATTTTTTTGCCCAGTCGGCATTTTTCGTTTACGTCGATATCTCGGAAACAGTGCGTCGTAGAGCGAAACGGACGTTATTTTCGGACTTGTCGCCCTAGACAAACATGTCTAAGGGGTCTTATTGATGAACTTTGACCTTGACCCGAAATTTTTTTGCCGAGACGGCATTTTTCGTTTCCGTCGATATCTCGGAAACGGTGCGTCGTAGAGCAAAACAGACGTTATTTTCGGACTCCTCGCCCTAGAGAAACATGTCTTAAAGGTATTATGGATGAACTTTCACCTTGAACCGAAATTTTTTTCGCTGAGTCGACATTTTCCATTTTCGTCAATATCTAGCAAACGGTGTGTCATAGAGCCCGTGGCAAACATTTTTTAAATATTACGAATTAGTCCTAACACCGAAATGCCTCCAAGGCATCTTTAGGCATTGACGTCTAATTTTATTAAGTCTTATCCAATATGATATTTCAATCTCTGCATTTCGTCGCCTGAAATATGTACAGTATGTCACTGTCATCACTCACAAGATGTGTCGCGTATCAAGAATGCAATGGTACGATCTCCAATGAATTGCGCGACGAAATACATGACATGATCGGATATCGGAGCATTTCCCATCTTGAGCCTGAATCTTGAAGCGTTCTAGCAGCTTGATTGCCTGTGACGTATTTGGTGGTATTTGAGAGCTGTTGACCTGTGTAGTTACCGTAATTACCAGTATGTTGTTGCGGTTTGTCACACGTACACGACTGTCAGATCTCATTTAGTGGGAGACGTTCTAGCGGCGGGGTTACGTCAGTCGACAAGTCATGTTAATGACACCTACAGGGGTAATACTACCTAGATATTGCCGGCTCGGCTCGGTGTTTTGAAAGTATCACACAATATATAGTTCAGGGGCATACGTAATTTCGAGATTTTTTCCTGTAAATTCTTGACACCAAGCATTTTCTCAATCTTCAGTCATCCTAGAAATGGAAAAGTTTTGGTGCCATTTTGAACCCGAAAATACATTTTTGGCCCCCGGGTGAAAACGTTGGCAAAATTTTTAAATTTTTTCAAACATGTAAGAAATATGTCATGTAATAGACCAAACTGACCAGTGAGATCCCCAGAAACTAAGACATAATAGTGAGGTTATGTGTACCAGGGCCCATTCGGGATTCGCCCAATTTGGTAGTCAGCATTCCTACTAGCTTGGCTAGTGGGATATCCCTTTAGCTCACTTAGTAGAGTGTTGGACTACTGTTCGTCGGGTCCTGGGTTCGAATCCCCTCTCGGGCAAGTGGAGTTTCCGAACCCTGCAACATTGGCGCCCAATGTGGGGACTTGCCCAAATCTCGGGGACGAGATTTCCGAAGAGGGGGGAGTATGTGCCAGGGCCCATTCGGGATTCGCCCAATTTGGTAGTCAGCATTCCTACTAGCTTGGCTAGTGGGATATCCCTTTAGCTCACTTAGTAGAGTGTTGGACTACTGTTCGTCGGGTCCTGGGTTCGAATCCCTTCTCGGGCAAGTGGATTTTTCCGAACCCTGCAACATATGGATGATATAACCAAGTAAAAACCCCAAAACGTGGGTAGGGGTAAAATTGGTGTAAGACAATCTGGAAATTTGTGATATTCAGGCATGTATAATAGGTGTGCCTGAAGCCCCTCAAGTATCCTCCTAAACCAACTTTCTAAGTTCATTTATATGATACTTTTGAATATTAGTTCTGTTTCTGGAGGCCTATATATGGGAAAATGGGTTTCTGGGCCTTGTTCAAAATGGTCACCGTCAATATTCCAAAATCATGCTTTGGGCGAGTAACTCAACCTCTATTGCAGGTAGAGGCATGATTTCGGTGTCTATAACCATGTTGTTGATAACGAAGAATGCAGTGGTGTCAGTGCCGAGTACCTGTGACAGTGTGACTGTTGGTCGCCTCAAAATTCAAAATGGCTAACAATGAAACCTGCGGAAATCACATTTCCGCTCATGGTGCAACTGATAGGTGTGGAAATCCTGAACGGGGTCCAGATTGATGGTAAAAGCAGCTTCTTGACCACATAGCAAGCTTAGCACATAAGAATTATCTTACTGAAATAGTGCCAAGATGGATAGTCCTGAATCCCTGGATATACGACCCGATGATAAACGTGACGCTTGCGTCTGGCAAGTGTGAAATTTTGCCATTTGTTGTCGTTTGACCTAGTAAAATGGCGAATAATGCATATAAAAGTATTGTTACAGTAATCTGCAGAAACCATCGCTATTAGTTGTGGTTGATAGGCAATGGTGTTAACCTCCATAGAAATAAGGGAAATCCTCATCCTTAAGATGACTCTCACAGCCAACATATAATTCCTGGATAATGAAACACTTTTGCTTAAAAAGCACCAGTATGTAATGATGAATAAAACAATCCAATGATAGACCACACAGTACAGATCTAATGCATTGGAATCGAGGTACTATGGCAAGCCAGTAATGTTTATTTCTATTCTTTGTTTTATCAACTGCCATGAACTTGTGGAATATTCCCATCTCAGTGTCAACACCCACATACTTTGATTTTTGTGGCAAATGAAGCATGTTAATTGGAGAAGAGATTTCTTGTTGATACAGTAACATGACCGTGAAGGTGTTTTCAATAAACTAAGAAATTATTACCTATGTGTATGATACAATAATGATGTATTAGGAGGATAGTTGAGGGGCCTCAGGCACACCTATTATACATGCCTGACTATCACATATTTCCATATTTTCTTACACCAAATTTACCCCTATTCTGTAAATTCTTGGCACCAAGCATCTTCTCAATATTCAGTCATCCCAGAAATGGAAAACTTTTGGTGCCATTTTTTTCATCAACCCGAAAATGCATATTTGGCCCCAAGACGGGGACGGGGGTGAAAATGTCAGCGCAAATTTTGAAAATTTTTCAAATATGTCATGTAATATACCAAACTGACCAGTGAGATCCCCAGAATGGAACTAAGACATAATAGTAAAGGTTATGGATGATATAACCAAGTGAATACCCCAGAACCTGGGTAGGGATAAAATTGGTGTCAGAAAATATGGAAATTTGTGATAGTCAGGCATCTAATAGACACTGTTCTTGCTACAGTACAGAGACAGGTCATTTTTGCTGTCTTCAATCAGGGAAATACAATGAAGATTTGGATTGCACAAAAAATCGTGTCTTGAATCAGGATTTTTTGCACAATAAACTCTCTTGAGCAGAAGTCAACATGTTTATGGCTCTGTATATTTTAAATGATATAATTGGATTTTATTTGATCTGACAATACAATGACAATATCTGGTCAATCGATGATCGATCCCATCACTAGTTTATCTATACCTGAATTACATGGTGGCGATCATGATGGCGAACACGAACCCCATTGGGGTGGAATTTGTCACGTGTTTGGGCATAGAATACAGCATAGTTACTGGTATTAATACTACAACGTTTGAAGTCATTACCGGTGAAACTTACGTGACAGAAAACACTCATTCACCTTGTGACCCATTATATTAATTTTCATTCTTTATGTTACAATTGATGCTGGCTTATGTCATTTTGAGAATCAATTATTGCAATTTGATATATAGCAACACTAGGAACACTACAACTTTGTTTCATATTTATTAATTTCTATGTGGGTTGTATTACAATGCAATACTAATATAATTGATTTACGTACAGATAACGACCAAGCCCTAATAATTCCAAGTATTATACTCGGATTTTTCTAACTCGTTTACACTGTTTTTTTTCGCTAATATTTTTGTGATGCTAAACGCTATCGATCTATAACTTGGCATACTTCACCTGGGAGTCAAACGGCAATTTTCTAGCAAATTTCAGACAGCTAGCCGGTATGTGGGTAGGCGGTAAGGAGGGAACGATCACTACGTAATCCTTTGCCGAAGAGGTCCAAGATCGATAGTCATCGATCCATTACATCAGCAGTGATCACGGTTTAGCGATCGGCAACTTTGAAGAGAAGTTCTGGAGACTTAGCATGGTGGTTACTTGTTGATGAGGACCAAAGCTGATCTAACCTGGTGACAAATCAAAACCAGGTCAAACTCATTCAGTGAAAACTCGAGTCCGAAAAGGTCCCAACACTCAAGTCACTATAGTCACACACTTTGTCTCATCACGGTGCACTAATGAGGCCAACACGTGTACCATATTGTGTCAGAAATCTCAGTACATTCCTGACATCTAAACAGATACAGTACAGTTAAAACCTAGACCCAGATAAACATAGGTCACATTATCATACTGACTTCGGTCTTCATTATGTGACTGTTGCCATGCCATTCCAGGAATCATTTATTGTATTCTGATACAAACATCACAACTTTGGTCTGTTTCATGCAATTTAACAATGATGTGGGTATATATTGTATGAAGGCAATAAAACATAATTGAAAAAAAAAATCTAGTTTTTCCGATCACTGTATTAGATATAATTTAACACTAAACCAATGAGCTTGCATTCAATTGATCATCATTACATCAACCACTAATATGACATTGTGGTCAGGTGTACCTTGTTCCAGATCTTTTGTCGCAGACTGCTTTAGATTACATTTTTTTTTCAATCAACACTTCAACATTTGATCAACAACGTCGCCTTATTTCTGAACAACATCTCACCGGTGACACGCAATGAAGATTCCTGTTTTTGCACTCAAATCAGAAGCAATCCTCCCCTGGTCTCAGTTCACTAGCTATTTATGATGTTCAATCAAGAGGGTTTTATTTTGCGTTTTGCCTGTGATAGCCCGTGATTATGACAAGAAATACGTGGCAATGAAGCATATGTTCACAAGCCTCTATCAGTTCGTGTGATACCCAGCTTTTCGATGGAATTTAACTAACCAAGCAAGCAAAGATCTTCATTATCAGCAGCATATGTTCCTGAAGTGTGTATGAGCCGGAAATGGCTAATAACCTTGGAAGTGATATTTGGTACCTTGAGTTTAATCACTCTGTGGGGGTCCCTTCCAGGGCTGTTTGATTTGGTATGGTTGAATCGTATACGATCGTATGGGTATCAGTATTTTTTACGAGATCAAGAGTATCTGACTGTAGCATTTTATCATACCAATGACAAACTTGAGAGATATACACAAGGGAAACAACTGATCAGACAATTGTTGTTTGATATGATTTCGTAGGCTTCTTTCTGCCCTGATATTAATTGTACAACATTAAAGGATAGACAAAGGTGTGATATTTTACTTGTAAATGCCATACAGACGGTAATGATAAACTTGCCATATTTTTTCGCCGATACTCGTTCTGTCAGTGCAAAGTTGACCTGTTGTAGAATTTGGAAAAAAAAACCCTATAAAATTGAGACAGTTTGATCGGTGCAATCAATGGAGCAGAAACGGGAACCAATGCCTGCCAGAGAGCCGTGTACTACGGAACAGTAGAAAGTACCCAGGTGTGGGCGGCAAGGAGGAAATGACTGCTCCATCCACACTCTCCAGGGAGGTCAAAGATCAATGCTCATCGACCCATTAGATCAGCAGTGTTCATGGCTCAGTGATCAGCGACTTGGGAGGCAACTCCCGGGGAATTAGCGCGATGGTTTTCTGTGGAATGAGGACCTAGGTCGATATGACTCGATAGGTCGAGGTGACAAATCAGAATCAGGTAAAGGTCAAGTGAGTCCGGAAAGGTCCTAACACTCAAGGGACTGTAATTACACAGTTTGTCGCATGGTGCACTAATTAGGCCAACACAAGTACCACCATACTGTCGCAGAAATGTTAAAGCAGTACAAGTAAAACTTGACATGGATAAACATGGGCCACAATATCGCACTGATGCTGGCAATATCATTAGATCATATTCTTCGATAATTTGTTATCAAAATAGTACACAAAAAAGTATAGAAAAGTTATTCATCATATTCTAACCCATTGTTAGTTATTTTGTCAATTTCTGGCTTCATTCAAACGACAGCTAAATATACATTTCAGAAATGTACGCCGAAGCTCGTTCACACAGTGTTTTGCTCATAATATTGGGATGCTAAATGATATCGTGTTACAACTTGGTATACTTCACTTGGGAGTCTCTTTGGACTTACTTCACTCTGGTCAAACATGAATCCAATAGGGAGCATTCACGGGTGTATGTACGTGGTACAGTTGCGTGGGCAGCACTGTCCTGTGCAAGCCAAAAAACCCTACTTTTTTGCTCTCCATCACCTTCTGTCCCCATTGGGCACTGGGTGTGCAGCAGCGACAGTGGAAGATAAAGCGCTTGATAGTTCGGGGAACACTGGCTGAAAATGGGGAGTGAACAAGTGAAGGATTTGAGGAAGAAGAAACCCTGAGATTTTGAGTGCAACATGGAATATGTGCCAAGGTCAATAAATATTTGGACGCCAGAAATGACCAAAATTTCATGGCACGTTGTCAACATTTATATCCATTATTCACGATACAAAACAATGTCATGTCACCCTACTAAAGTAGATGGGAGCGTGATGTTTCACTTCCTTCCAGAAATGGTTTAATGAATAAATATTTTAGTTACACTGAATTCTGATGGATGTTATGCGAAAGAGTTGTTATTCCAGTGAATGCAGCGAAAAAAGATTCATAATTTAAAAGCTATTACTTTCTTCAGCTTTTCCATATTCTTCTACTCGATTGTGATGACACATCTTCTGCTAATTAGCAATTAAATAATTATTTTTTTTAATCATGACATTATAAGATAAATTCTTGAAACTGTGGCTATTCTTGAAGCTACTGCAACAGTGAAACATGCAGATGTTTCTCTGTCGCTATCGCTATCAATGGTACTACCTGGTAATACCATACTTTTATAATTATAATGGCCCAAGTATCATACACTGCGCCTTAATACTACTCGTCCACTAAATGAATACCATTTAATCCGTCTGTCACCTTTTTAATCCTTATTGAATATAGAAGAAGGCGCAGTGTATGATACTTGGGCCATTATAATTATGGAACATGTGACTTGAATTTCAAGTTCGATTATCACACACTGGTTCCAGTACACTCTACAAGTGGTCCATTGTAAGGCATGCATACCAATTAATTTGTAATAATACAGATTAGCAGGCACAACTTTTTTATTACACTTCATGTGAGTTCATGGATTGGGAAGTATATCAGTAATTGGTGCCAACTCATGGGGTCAAAAAGTAGAACTACTCAGTAAAGGCCAACACCATAAAATATGACTGAAAATGAACGTAAATTGTGAGTCAGAGTAGGAAGTAGAACCTTTCGGTAAAAAAATAAATGAAAATGATTTTTTTGGCTTTAATTTGATTCATACATAAATAGAGTAGATGATTGCATCAGCAGTATGTATAAAATATATTTGCAAATATATGTCATGAATAACGAAATATACAATAAAAAATATGTTATAAAATGTTCTAGATGTTCTCCCTGCTCCCAATTTATACACAGTTTATTGTAAATTTAATTGTCAACAGACGTAGGCCTACACCGAGTGATTCCTCAGATATATGCTTATCAAAACCTGTTATATACTTAATATTGCCTCCATATCGCCCGTTTGACTCAGGGTCTGTTCGTTTTGGCTATTCGATCTATTCTGTTTATTCAAGAATAGCTATTCTGTTCAATTTGGGGCTAGAATTGCAATCTCTCTTCCAAGAATCAATTCTGCCTCTTCGTTCCAAATAATCGAAGAGGTAGAATTGATTTTGTTTTTAGTGACAACACTGGAGGTCGCCATTTTGCTATACTAAGCTATTCCATCATGTGATAAGAAGAGATTAGAATTGCCAAATCGAACAGACCCTTAGTGTCTTAAACGTTCCAGACAACAGACACTATTTTAGTGCAAGTACAGGTACAGACATTTTGTTGTCATCTATTTGCTTCAGCCATCGAAGTAGAGTGCACACGATATTTGAGTCATTGAGTCAGCTTGATCTCTCTAGCACAAGAGAAGATTTAATTGGTATGTGATTCAGATGTATGTGACCAAACTCCGCTCAAACATTTGTGATCGTATCTGGCTTCGGTAAGTCAATACTTGCATAGTCACTGATAATGAAATTGATACGTGTACAACTTGTAAATGTTTTACGAGCGATTACGTGACAGAAAACAATATTGGTCCGTTTCATTGAATTTGACAATATCGTGGGCACAAATTTTATGAACAGCGAATGATTAAGCCTTGATTATTCCAAATATAGGTTAATAAATGTATAAAATCAGGCTGGTCATAAAATGGGACACGAAACATATTAATTTTGGGGTTGCTGTGATAGAGTGTAATGTACACTGATTTTACATTTCACCGATTATTTCACACCCGTCAGCTGAATATATCAAGCCGTAATATGACAATATGGTCAGGTGTGCCCTGTTCAACGTTCCAGATATTAACCTGAATGCAGCTTTGAAAATTGATTTGTCATGTGTCGCAGGTTGATTAAGAATACAAACGTTCCACAGCACGACCGGTTTCTCTTAGCAAAGAGACTATACATATTGAAAGAATATGGATCTCAGAGGTGTATATTCTGTAGTGAAGTTATATTGTAACCTGATGCATCTAGATGGCCATTACAATATAGCTTGTTTTCTACCATAAAGGATTCGCCAGATCAGTCTCCACTTCAAGTACTCTGTAGTTTGGAGTGACAAACTTGGGCTTGCATCACCCAACTTTATGTCGTCTGTTTGTCTGCGTCAATTTACATAACATTGCGACTCACATAAAAGGTCGATATCACATCTTGTGATCCAGATGGGAACATTCAAGATGGACTTCAATGCAAAGAAATCATCGATGAACTGCAATGCCTTATCACAGTTCAACCATAAGTGGATAATCAAGTTCTTATGGCATATCTTTATCATTTCAGTTATATCTTTTTACAAATATCAAACTCCAAATCAGCTCCAATTACGGTAATTTTCACTAAGTTACTGGATATATACACGTTCTGGACGTAACTGAACAGAGCAAGTGAATGGCTGGATGTAGCGGGGTGCTGTTGCGTGGGCGGCGCTGTCCTGTGCAAGCCATTAACCCCCCAGTTTTTGCTCTCCATCATCATCTTTCCCCATTGACCATTAGGTGTATAGCAAAGACGGCAGTAGATGAAGCGTTTGAATGTTCGGGGAACACCGATTGAAAACGGAAAGAGAACGAGCGAGGGGTGGAAGTAATTTGAGTGCAGAAAGGGATTCTGTGCCAATGTCAATACATATCTGGACGCCAGGAAAAATGTCCGTTAGAGGACAAAAATGCTGAATCACATGGCAAGTTGCCAACAATTTTACGTTATTTTTCCCAATACAAAGTATCGTTATGAAGCCTTACTATGGTCGATGACCAGTAGAGTTTTCTTCTTTTCAGACAGACAATTTGAAACCTAACTTTTCGTTCAGTTTTTCGATTTTATAGTTAATTAGATATCACGTCTTTCGCTAATTAGCAACTATTTGATCATTTCTAATCACAATATTGTTAGATAAATTCTTGAAGCTGTGGAGCTTTACAACATGTTTCCATAATCATAAACGTGACTCGCATGACTTGAATTTTTAGTTCAATTATCAAATTCTAGTTCCAGTACAATATGCACCGGGGATATTATATAACACTCAAACCAATTGATTTGTAATTATACAAAATAATTGACGCAATTTCCTTATTACACTTCGCGAAAACATGAGGATGAGGAAGTATAGCAGTAAGTGGTGTCATCTTTCGCGGTCAGAAACTAGAACTGTTCAGCAGGATGAAATCTAACTGTAGGTAAGCTCCTTTATGAGAAGGGGAAGAACAACAATAATGGTATATATTTTTGCAGTGGGAAAAGAAGTAGGTAAGCGTGAAGCTAGGGTACCAATAAATCTTTGCAATATATAGTATGATATGAAATAGTACATTATATAAAACTGCAAACATAACCCCCTGCTAATGACCCCAGCATGACCCAATACATGGCTGAAGGAGTGTCACTAGACATACATACATACTCAACAGTATTCCCAACTTATTTGTGAAATTTAGTAAATATAAGCTGTGAAACTCGACTCAATCAAACCATATTGTTTCGTGTTGAAGAAACACTATAGGCTTAACGCTTTTTATACGCTAACAGTTCTTTAAAAAAAATAAAACCCAACAGATGAAATGGAAGAAACCATATTATATACATATATTATTTATCGATATTACCATTACTTGGTAAGTACTAAGTAATTATCAACCTATTACGGACACCATTAACAACGTCATTACACGAGGTACCCCAGACCAAACCTTCAATGCTCATGAAACAGTGAACTAATTGATTGCACGTCATCGTAGTAAAGTAAAGACGTAACCTTGATGCAAGAACATGCCATTTTTTCAATTACCTGTGTATGATTACTTGATTCTGGTATCGAATAAAGAAATGTATAGCTATTAGAAGACACTTCACTTGTATGGCAATCCTCTCAAATGTGAATCCAACTTATACTTTGGGCTGGTCTTCTAATGACGTCACTGGCACTAGCCTCTTTCCCGTCCAATTTGTACCAAGGACGCGTTCCCACACGCACAATGAATGGGCGCTGAATGTCATTCTTGAGGAGCATTGTTCTACAAACTCCTGACATACACGCACATTGAGCAAATAGAATTACTCGGACAGTTTGTTATCGACCCCGCTCACTGACTTGGAGATGGTGACCTTCCAACATACTTGTCCCTGCATGAAGACTTATCCAGTTCCTTAGGTATACTATGTATAAACCAGATTATTGTTGTATTGTCTTGAGTGTGTATTGTTCTCAGACTGTGTATATTAGATGTTCAATGCCACAATACCAAACAAACAACATATCGTCGCACTTAGTAGCAATTCGTTGCATGGAATGTCTACAGTAAGTCACTATATCGAGATTCCAATGGTGCAACCTTCGATGAAGCTATTTCCACAAAAAAAATATTAACCAAGACTATGTCGGGCACTGGAGCATTTTCCATTGATTGAATCACATCTTCAGCCGAGATGTCGGACAGTTCTAAGAGGTCGAGCGCTTGTGACTTATTTGACGGCCAATGACCCACGTAGTTACCACAATTACGTGTGTTGATGCAGCTTGTCACACAAACACATGGCTGTCAGGTCTCTTCGGGTGGGAGATTTTCTCACAACAGGGATTTCGTCAGTCGCCCTGTCACGTTGATGACATTTCCAGAGTACAGGGGGGGGGGGGGGGGGTAATATTGCCTTGATATCGCCTGTTTCACTCAGTACTTTAAACCTTTTCAGACAAAAAACAATATATTTCAGTGTAAGTACAGGTACATTTTTGGGATCAGTTTCCAGTTGCGTGCACAAGATGATTGACTCATTGAGTCAGCATGATCTCTCTAGCAGAACATGTAATTGCTATAAATTAAACTCTCTGTAACTAAACTCCTTCGAACGTGATACACTCGTAACCATATCTGGCTTCGGTAAGTCAATACTTGCATGGTTAATTATAATGAAATTGATATCCGTACAGTTTTGAGGGTTTTACCAGTTATTATGTGACAGATATCCCAATGAATTTTTCACTCATTCACTTTGTTACATGATTTATATGTTTTTCCATTTATGACTGTTGATACCTTTGTCATTCAGCAATTAATTATTGCATTCAGATATATAACAACACTCAAAACATCACAACTTTGGTATATTTCATTGAATTTGACAATACCGTAGGCACAAATTTTGCCAGGCTGGTCATAGAATGGGACAAGGAATATATTAGTTTTGGGGTTGCTGTAATAGATGTACTGTAATGTACACTGATTTTATATTCCACCAATTATTCCACACAGTTGAATACATGAACCAGTAATATGACATGGTGGTCAGGCGTGCCTTGTTCAAAGTTCCAGATATTAACCTGAATGCAGCTTTGAAAATTGATTTGTCATGTGTCGCAGGTTGATTAAGAATACAAACGTTCCACAGCACGACCGGTTTCTCTTAGCAAAGAGACTATATATAATACAAGAATATGGATCTCAGAGGTGTATATTCTGTAGTGAAGTTATATTGTAAACTTGATGCAATTAGATGGCCATTACAACAAACAATGATTTGTCATGTGTCACAGATTGATTAATTGTACAAATGTGTAAGTCAGCATCTCTGGCGGTTGATATGTGTAATCCAAATGAACCAACCAGTTATATCATCAATTGATACTCTGGTATTCAGTCTTCGTACCAGCAGTTCCCCAAAAAACGAGCTTCTGGTGTCTGATAATATTGGGGGGGGGGGGGGTGAAGTTAAGAGGGTGGCTCGTGTTTATGGCAATTTGTTTCCTGTGAAGTGACTCAAGGGACACAAAGTATTATATTTGTTTGTCCCCAAATGACATCTTATAATGCTTTGACTGTGCAGCCGTAAGTAATGTATTTTGGAGAAACTGTCTTCGTTCAAAGAGTAATTTCAAGAGCAAACGGTTGTTACAGTTTGATTAACATTTGTAGGTTTTGAACCATTCGTGGGATAAAATATAAAGCTTATTGGTTGGGACAAATCATGAAAGATTGATATCAATATATTACCTGTGACTCACATAAACATGTACTTCAACATTATTTAACGACAACGCGTTTTGTTGGTACAAAATTGAACTGTTATAGCATTCTGAAAAAATTACACTTCTGAGACAGTTTGTTTGGTGCAATCAATGGAGCAGAGACGGTGACTAACGGCTATTACAGGGTCATGTGCTACCGGGACAAGAGGACGGCCCGGGTGTGGGCGGCAGCAAGGGAACGATCACTCCTTCCTCATGCGCGAGGGAGGTCCGGGATCAATACTGTTTCATCCATTAGATCAGCAGTGTTCATGGCTCAGCGATCAGCGACGTGGGAGGTAAATGCTGGGGAATTACCGTGGTGGTTTTCCGTCAAGTAAGGACCAAAGTTGATACTGCTAGAGCCTGATATGACCTTGTGACAAATCTAAATCGGGTCAAGTTCATCCAGAGTAAATTCAAGAGTTCAAAAAGGTCTCAACACTCAGGAGCCTGTAATCAAACACTTCATATCATGGTGGTGCATTAATTGGACTGACACAAGAACCTGTGAAGTACCTGTGAATTTCAGGTGGAATCTCACATAATGGCCTAGAATGGTACTGATATTGGCAACTTCATCAAATCCTCTTTTGTCAATGATTTGATATACAGTACACATCATGGTTTTATTGAAATTGTTGCGCCTGTTAAATATTGGGCTAATGTCGTACTGGGGCCGATGCGTGTGTGTCTTTTCACACATTGACTTCATAGGAAAGATATTTCTATTTGAAAGTAGAAGTATAGTCGATACTACTAGTTTCAAATTGGTTCGCTATTTTGGTTTTGTCATTGGGTAGATGTGTTACAAATCAATTTCTATATTGGAACATATATTTTGTCATCTGAAAATGTCTATGATCAAATGTTGATAGAAACAGAAATATAGGTAACGTCTGTGAGATTGAAACTTCCAGCTGACTCTGGCAAGTACAAGTGCAGTGGAAGCAAGCTACAACAGATTCAGGGTGAATGGACGCGAGAATGCGTGTTTGAAGTTTCCATATATCATTCTATAGACACGGTGCTAAACTGCTAACAGCTAATCGACGGCGCGTGAGTCAGCATTTGTGTGTGTGTGTGTGTCGTCATAGGAACAGGGCCGATAAAGGTGGGGATGAGATAGCCGAATGTTTGATGACAGGAAGTGGTAATGTAAATTCTGCCATTCCGCTGACTAAGCTATATTGTGACAAAACGTCCATTTGGATCAAGCATTTAGTATCAATACTTGTCCGTGATCGAGATCGGATTCTGAGATTTGTCGTATTGACATCATGTTTTACAGCATGACCGATTTCTTTTAGAAAAGAGACTACACATATTAGGAGGTGTATATTCTGTAGTAGATGGACCTCTAATGTGACCTCGTGCACTTCGTGTTAGCTATTACAATATAGCTTGTATTCTCTCAAAAGTATGTGCCTGATCAGTCCCTCCTTCGAGTACTGTGTATTTTGGAATGACACATGGGGGTATAAGAGCTTGGGTCACTTAACTATAAGTTGTCCGTTTGTCGGTGTCAATTTGAGCTTTTTGATTCTTTGAACTTTTGTGACTTTAGCGTAATCCTATGCCAGTTCAAGCGTATATATGTGGATAATCATGTTCTTATGACATATCTATATGATTCCAGTTATATATATTTACAATAATATCAAACCCCGAATCAGCTCCAATTATGGCCACTTTTACTACCTTGCTTTAGAATATAAATAATCTACACATTCTGGACATAACTGTAGCATACTGAACACAGCACATGAATGGCTAGATGTGGCGGGGTGCTGTTGTGTGGGCGGCGCTGTCCTGTGCAAGCCAAGAACCCCCAGTTTGTGCTCTTCATCAACCTCTTTCTCCATTGAGCACTGTGTCTGCAGCAGCGGCGATACTGTGAGAAACGGAAAGAAAACGAGCGAGGGATTGGAGGGTTGAGAAAACCTGAGATTTTGAGTGCAGAATGAATTCTGTGCCAAGGTCAATAAATACATGGACGCCAGGAACAATGCAGTTTAAGGACAGAAAAAGTGAATCAAATCATAAGATTGCATGTGCCAACACTTTGGATATTTTCCTACTACAAAGTATTGTCTTTGGGCCCTACTATTGTCATTGGCTGAGTGTGTTTTTCTTCAGTGATGCTTTGATGAATCAATGGTTGAATCATGGTTATATTTTTCATGCATGAGAGATATGTTAGTGAACGAACAGTGAACAAAGCTTCACTGTGTGAAAACTAATGATTTTATTAGGATTTCGGCCAAAGTATCATACACTGCGCCTTAATACTACTCGTCCACTAGATGAATGTCATTTAATTCGTCTGTCACCTTTTTTATCCTTGTTGAGTATAGAGGAAGGCGCAGGATATGATACTTGGGCCAGTTTTTCTATGTTCTAATCAATTGTCATATCACGCCTAATTAGCCTAGCAATTGATTGATTATTTCATCTATTTTTTCATAATCATGATAACTGGGTCACATAACTTGAATTTCAGATATTTATTATAAATGATAATCTAGTTCCAACACGTGGATTATTGTGCGGTACCCATACCAATTGATTTGTTATAATGCCATATATTGAACGCCGTTTCCCCATTACACTTTATATGAACCCTTGTAAGAGGAAATATGGGAGTAACTGGTGCCAACTCACGGAGTCAGAAACTAGAACTACTCAGAAACGAGCAACACAAGCTCTGACTGTAGTAGAATTCAAACTGTATGCATGCACATTTGGTAAAAGTTTTTGTTGTGAGATAAACAGGTGAACCAGAGAGTTAAGCTGAGGCACCCATAAACCCAAGCGAAATAAAAAAAAGGTTTTTAAATCCTTCGATGTACAATTCACTTCATCCAGGAAATCGAAGAGAAGAAAATTACTACAAATTGCATAATTACAATATTCATAAAATATAATATATATATATATGTTGGTGTACAAAGGATTTATATAGAGTAAAGCTGTTATATATTGTTCCAGATATTCTTCTTGCTCCCAATTCCCACCGATTCAACACACAGCTAAGGGGGTGTCAACAGATACGTCTGAGTGTCGTTTATCAGATACATGCTTAGCGATATTTTCAAGTTATTTGTGAGAAATTTTGTGTTAAAATGTAAAGTTGGATTATTTGGTATCTCCGAAGGAGAGAGAAGAAACCTATATTAAAAACGTATACCAATATTAAAAACGTTTATTATACAAAAATTGACAAACATTTATACATATGCATACGTCCTAATTGTACCCTGGCTTTAAAGCAAGCTACACATAAAATAACCTACCATAGGCTTCGCTAACATCTGTGCATGAGACATCACATACCATGCGATGCTCGTGAGAAAGGACGCAACCTTGATGCAAGAAAATGTCATATTTGTTTTCAATTATCCGTGTACGATTACCCGATTGTGGTACATGCTATTTGTTAAGCTTTCGAAAACACTACACTACATTGATAACCTTCTCACTTATACTTTGGGCTGGTCTTCTAATGACGTCACTGGCACTAGCCTCGTTTTCGGCCAATTTGTACCAAGGCCACGAGGGGCGTTGAGTGTCGTCCTTGAGGAGCCATTGTTCTACAACCTCCTTAAATACACACATACTGAGTAAATCTAATCACCCGGACTGTTTTTATCGACCTTGTGCACTGAGTTGGAGCCAGTGACCTTCCCACATATCCCTAGTGGCATGACGTCTTATCCAGTCCCATTGAGTATACTAAGACAATCCTATTACTGTTGTAGTCTGTTGCATTGTGTGTAGATTATACTTAGACTGTGTACATTTACGAGTTCAGCACTACATCAACAAACACAATTACTTTCCAATATGGTTATCCAACAACTATCATGATACGGTTCCCATACACAGTTGGTCATCAATAATTCTGCCACTCACATTCGCATCAGGACGATTATAGAAGGATTCATCTGTAATTAATTGTCACTCGACTTTAACCAGAGATCTTGGAACGTTCTAAGAGCTCGATCGCCTGTGACGTATTTAGCGGTATTTTATGGCCAGTGACCCGTGTAGTTACCGTAATTACCGTTATGTTTCTGCGGTTTGTCACACGTACTCGGCTGTCAGATCTCGTCCAGCAGGAGACGTTCTAGCCATAAGGATTTCGTCAGTCGACATTATCACGTTAGTGAGGCCCACAGGGGTAATACTTAATATTGCCTGCTCGGCTCAGTGTTCAGGTATCGAACAATATACAACGATTTCGCTACAATACAGGATTTATCTACTTGTAGTTTAATTGATATGACACCTGCGGTTATATCTTGTAAATACCTAGTTACTGGTAATGACATTCATACACATACAACGTTTGAGGTTATCACCAGTAAAATATATGTGACATGAAACACTCATTCACCTTGTGACTCCAATTATTTATTTTCATTCATTATGTGCCGGTCGAAGTACTGGTTGATACCTGTGTTATTGCAGGAATCAATCATCGCATTTTGATATATATTCGGAACTTTACAACTTTGGTCCATTTATTAGTTTTCGCAATAATGTGGGGGTGTATTACAAAAAGGCAATACTGATATAATGGAAATGTGTACAGATAATGACCAGGCCCTGATAATTACAAACACATATTGATAATCGCACTCATTCAGGCCGGTCATGGAACGAGATACGAAATATATAGTATAAGCATTGGAGTCAATAACTATATCAGATGCCATGGGAACTTTGCTACTGTTTTCATTATTCATCAATCATTTCGCATAGCTGAATACATTAACCAGTAAAATGATATTGTGGTCAGTTGTACATCATTCAACGTACCAGATATAAACTCCAATGTAGCTTAGAATACTGTGTCTTTTACGTGTCGCAGGTTGATTAAAAATTAGCCCAAGGGCTAAGAAGGGTATTTTAGATATTAGCCTTTTGTCCTGTGACCTTGAAAATAAGGTCATTTGCCAATTCAAGGTCACGAGAATGTTGAGCATAAATCATTTCTAGTATGTCCACAAGTGATTAGTAAACTATAACATGTGTAAAGTCGATAATAGGTGTGAGATATTAGCCATTTTGTGATCTGACCTTGAAAATGAGGTCAAAGATCAAGTTCAAAGTCATGAGAATAATCAGCATATATCATTTTCTCTATGTTCACAATTAATTCATAAGCTTTAAAGTCGATAATAAGCGAGATATTAGCTATTTTGTTTTGTGACCTCGAAAAGAAGGTTCAAGGTCAAATTCAAGGTCACCAATATATTCAGCATATATTATTTCCGATATGTTCACTATGGATTCCTAAGCTGTAAAGTCGATAATAAGCGAGATATTAGCCATTTTGTGCTGTGACCTTGAAAATAAGTTCAAGGTCATCAAAATATTAAGTGTATATCATTTTCTAAATGTCCACAATTGGTTCCCAAACTATAAAGTCAATAGAGGAGCAATATATCAGCAATTTGGTCCTTTAACCCTGAAAATGAGGTCAAGGGTCGAATTCAAGGTCATGGCAATATTCAGCATATATCATTTTCCATATGCTCACAATTGATTCCTAACCTGTAAAGTCGATAATAAGCGAGATATTAGTCATTTTGTCCTGTAACCTTGAAATTTAGGTCAAAGGTCAAATTGAAGGTCATGAGAATAATCTGTATATATAATTTCATATATGTTCATAATTGATTCCTAAGCTATAAGTCGATAATAAGCGAGATATTGGCCATTTTGCCCTGTGACCTTGAAAATTATGTCAAAGGTCAAATTCAAGGTCATAACAATATTCAGAATATATCATTTCCTATATGTTCACAATTAATTCCTAAGCTGTAAACGACCGTCAAAGTCCAAAATTGGCCATTTTTCGTAAAAAAAATGTTGTTGTACCCACAATAAAGTGCTGTGTCAGGAAATTGAACGAGCATAGTCAAGTGTTTCAGGATATATAAATGAGATGACCTGTGTTAATAAACTTGTCCATGAATGTGACCTGATGTGAAGTATACAAATGTGTCTCTATACGTGTCTCTCTCTCTAGTTCACGTGTCAATGATACTACGTGGTAACTTTGAAGCTATGATATTTTCTTAATTATAATTATGGATCGTGTGACTTCAATTTCGAGTTTAATTATCATAATCTATCCAAAGTACATTCTACATGTGGATTCTTGTACGTACGCAATTAATTTGTAATAATACAAAATAATTGACGCAATTTCCCTGTTATACTTCAAGGAACCTCGTGAATAATTTATAATGACAGTAGTTGGTGTCATTTTATCGGGTCAGAAACTAGACCTGTTCAGCCACATGAAATCTAACTGTGGGTAAACTCATTTGTCAGAATGGGACGTACAACAATTTGGTAAAACTCATGTAATGTAATAAGAAGAACACATTTACCCATCAATCCAAGCTGGAAAAATTTCTGCAAAATTCTTTAATAATAATAAATATAAAAATAATATATTTACCATATATATATATATATAGTATGATATGGAATAATAGATATTATATAACTGCCCATATACATGTAATATTCCGGACGTAATCTTTGATGTCGAACCTCCCAAGATTCAGTACATGGCTGAGGGAATGTCAACACACGTGCGCCCTGGTGCGGTTCATGAGATAGATATACATTCAGCAGTACTCCCAACTTATTTGGGTACATTTGAACATGTGATATAATTATCTGCTAAAACTCAAATCAATCAGATTATATTGTTTCGTGGGGAAGGAACTAATGATATAATGTTTTTACATGCTAACAGTTGTTTAAAAAGTAGGTCTGACAAATAAAATATAAGATATTGACATTTAGGCTATATTATATTTTGATATTACCGTTACCTGTAAAGAAGTAAATATTGTTTAAGGAATAATGTATAGATTTGGAGTAATTGTCGCACAATAAACTTCGAGGGCAAGGTGATAAGGTCCCGAGACGCCGAAGGCGTCGAGGGCTATATCACCTGTCCCGAGAAGTTTATTTTGCAGACAATTACGACAAATCTATACATTATTTCTATTCTAACATGGTAAACGATTGTTAGGAAATAAACGTTACCATAGCTACACATGTTTGTTGCGGTCATGACGTTTTTGTAGGCCGTTGCTCCTGGAAACGAAATCTGATATAGGCCCTAGGGCCGTATATCAACTAACACCTTTTGAAATGACTGAAATGCTAATACCCCGTTCTCACCTTCACGAATTTCTATGCGAATGCCACACGACTCATGATTTTGAATAGTCGTGTGGGAGTTGTGTGGGAGTCGTGTGGGAGTCGTATGGAGTCGCATGGATTCCGTGTACAATTCGCACAATGTCGTGTGGCAGTCGGCACAATTCGTGTAAATTCGCATGCCCACACGACCATTTTGGTCTGACCAAAATGGTCGTGTGGCATTCGTGTAACTTCAGGGTCGTGTGGGAGTCGCATGGGAGTCGAGTGGGGTTCGTGTGACAGTCGTGTGGTATTATTATCAGTCGTGTCTGATTCTGATCTGATTCGCATGGCCAGTCACACGACACCCACTCGACTGTCATGCGACAGCCAGCAGACACCCGTGAGACTACCACACGACCTATAGGAATGCCATGCGATAGCCACACGACTCATGCGTCCCCCATTCGATGTTCCAAGAACACGATGCGACAGCCACACGACTACCATTTGGCGGCATTTTTTATGCGTGATCAGTTCAGCATCAAGGTTCAGGTATGAGTGAATCAACCCCGATACACCTCCTTTTATATCAATCGACCAGTTCAAGGAAAGTCTCACAGGAGTCGTGTGACAGTCGTGTATGGTCCCCTGGGTGTCGCACGGCATGTGCATAGGACGCATGGGAGTCTCACTGGTGTCGTGTGGAATTCGCATAGAGTCACATGGAAGTCGTGTAGTATTCTGGTGACTTACGCATGAGAGACGCATGGCATTCGTGTTGCAATCGTTAAGGTGAGACTGTGCGGGCTAAAACATGACAGAGTCGTGTCGGATTCGCATAGCCACACGAAAATTGCAAAATTCCATCGTCGCATGGCATTCGCATAGAAATTCGTGAAGGTGAGAACGGGGCATTATAAGAGCCGTCTGACGTCACCATGTTAGAATAACCTATCAAAGGTTCACCATCTTTGCAAGAGGCACACCATACATGTCAGCAACGCTCATGAAAGCGTTTAATTATTGGGGCATGTAATATACTTATTCAACAGTGGGCAGCATATTGGGGTTTATTATATACTACTAAGAATCCTCGCGTTGTCATTGGTTAAAAGCTGGTCACGTGTCTATGCATAAAAGTGCATATCCACCAGACCAACCGGTGAAGTTTTTTTGATATTCACCGATCGGTCCATATCACATATATGTACCTCTCGCCAAAGAGCAAATCAAATGCTCTTTTAATGTTTTTTTCCTGTTACTAGTATCGCGTATCTAGTGAAATGGTGAATTGAATGAGCTTGTTTCATTAACCAATCCTCGTTGTGTTCCTGAAATATTTACATCAAAATGGAATTTAAAGGCGTGACTGGCGCAGTACTCATTCGAATCAACACATGATAGTTTTGGATGTATTATGTTTATATCATAGCATCCAGGTCATAGATAAACTTTGCTTCAGGGTTTGCATGAACTTACAAACTTTTCACATGTATTATATAATAAAACAAATATTAACTTTCGGTTTCGGTGAATACGTGAAAACATGTACCTCTCGCAAAAGACATATTCACCTCGCAAGCTCGGTGAATATGCCTTTTGCGAGAGGTAAATATTTTCACGTATTCACCTCACCAAAAGTCAATATTTGTATAATATTATGACGTCATGTTTACCCACCAAAACAGTGCTGCCAGCTGGCGATTGCAGATATCACTAAATATGCCCCTATAGTGACAACGCGAGCTTGATGTAAGGCCATGTCTTATTCTTTCAAATATATGTGGAAGATTACTCGATTATGGTCCTGAATATAGGAATATTTAGCTATTAGACGACACTATACACTTATGGCAACCCAATCAAGTGTGAAGCCAACTTATACGTTGGACTGATTTGCTAATGACATCACTTGCACAAGCATCGTCCCCGTCACCTGTAATTGCTCGTATCGCTCATTCATATATATGACAAGAACTGTATTTACATAACACTGATAAGCACTTCCCCAGAGCAAGACACCGTATGTTAAGAATGGGTAAATCAAGCTG
This sequence comes from Terebella lapidaria, assembly GCA_949152475.1. Classification (NCBI taxonomy): domain Eukaryota; kingdom Metazoa; phylum Annelida; class Polychaeta; order Terebellida; family Terebellidae; genus Terebella; species Terebella lapidaria. The sequence continues at coordinate 4,520,119 of OX424555.1, forward strand.
AAGTACATGATTTTTTTGTGGGCCTCAAAAAGGCATCGTTTTGACATATTGATTGCAAAAAGACCAGAAGCTACCTTCTTTTTGACATACTCGAGATGGGTTCCTCAGGTCAAATTTTGGTTAATATAAATAGAAATTTCACGGAAGGTACCATCGTCGCCAATATATAAATCATGATGTTCCGTCGTAATATCGATCTTCCTGGAAAACAGTATGTATTTAGTTTTGGAAGCATTCACCGATAGTTGGTTTGCTCCAAACCAATCGGCCAATATATTGAGGTCCGTTTTCATTTGATTGTGCAAACTCGATTCACTTTTCCCAGTGAGGGAAACGGTGGTGTAATCTGCGAACAAGATTGCGTTACTATGATGTAATGTTCGGGGTATATCATTCGCATATAATATGAACAATAACGGACAAAGCACTGACCCCTGTGGAACGTCAAATTCCACTGAGCGAGGGATAGAACAGGTGTTATTATAAAGAACATACTGCCGTCTATCATATAAGTAGCTCCTGAACCACTCCAAGGCAAGACCGCGATACCATGATACTGGAGCTCATCTAATAGAAGGTTATGATTAGTAGTGTCAAATGCCTTGGAGAGGTCCAGAAACACCGCAATGCACTTTTATCAAGAGCGGGCAATACATTGGCAGTGAAGTCCACAAGGGTGTTGATAGTAGTTCGTTTGGGTCTGAAGCCATATTGCTTTTCATAAAAGAATCATATGAGAAAAAAGTTAACGTCATGAACATATTTACATCATTCAAGCGTAGGAAAAGAAGCCATGGCCAACGGTATTATAATCGACCATCTAATCATGATATTCCGTTTGATGATCTACATGTACTTGGAATATTAAAAAAAATCACTGGGCCTACACTATGTCTGGACTAAATTATTCGGCATACCACATGTTAAACTTAAACAATTAGAGGACCAGTGTCCTACCAACCATTTTAGAAATGGCAATGAATTCCTCCTTTATTCCATCATCATGAATATCGTTCGTCATCGGCTCTACAAGTCAACACAAACTACTGAATATGTAGTTAAATGTACCACCAAAACGATCCTTTCTCAAAATAAGATTCAAGGCATTGATGCAATTAACATCAGTAATATATTGCATAATAAATTCGTTCAATCAAAGGTACCATCCTAGTTTTACTGATACTGAAACTCCGTCTGTTTTCTACTCATATACAAAGCCTATTGCGTTAGTCCAGTGGCTCAAAGGGTGTATGAGCACATGAGATGTCACCTAAATTTGACTTCAAATATGTAATTTGGGGCTATTGGGGGAACATATTAATCAGGGTAGACATTTGGTACCCCGGCACTAAGCGAGAAAATTGACATTTTATACGGGTCCCCTCGACGTCATTTTTGCTGTTTTTGCGCAAATTATTTAAGGGGGTATAGTTGGTATTTCAATGGATCAATTATCCCAGATCACATATCAAATGAAAGGTAATTGAATTATCTGTCCGATGATATGCTAATATTGCAGTTGCAATGAAAATTCATCTCTCTGTAACTAGTTGAAAATAACTTTTGTCGCCAACTCTGAACAAACTCTGCCGAAGACCCCAATGGTGGCAGGATTAAGTTATCCCCTGAAATCTCTCAAATATACCTCACCCACTAGTATAATTTTGTCCAATGGGGGCTTCTATGTTGGCAAAAGTCATTAAAAGAAACAATGTAGCCACAATCTTCATGGTAACATTTTATAAACATGTGTAACCCTGAATTGACATTTCGCGATTTTCACTCAATTTATTTAAGGGGGTATACTTGGTTTCAGTGCCACTATAAATGTTTTAATACTTTGATAATTTTATGTCATAAGCATATAACATGTAGTTGAATTGTCTGTCACAAATTCAGCTCTCTATAACTAGCCAAATGTAGTTTGTGTCTACATCTCTGAAGAAACTATGTCGAAGACCCTCATAGTGCCTCGGTTGAGTTTTGCTTCAATATATCGATCACCTAAAGGCATATTTGTGCTCACTAAGGTCTGATAGTTAACAAAAAAAGGCATAACGGAAGCAATAAAGCCCGAATTTCGATGTTGACACTTTGTACCAATGGGTAACTCTGAATTGACTTTTCACAATTTGTAGTCGAGTGGCTATACTTTGTTTCTGTGCCGCATAAGTTCTGAATAAATGCAATAGGTAATGCGAAAAGATGGCATACCATTAGTAAGACAATTGATTCAACTATCAAATGTTGTGTGTTATTTCCTCTTCTGTAACCAACTATGCATATTTGTTCCAACATCTCTGTTGGTGGAATTCTTTTGTGGTCACCATTTGCGGACACCATTTGATTAATTGATATGTCCAATCCATATAAATCACATGCTTTTTACTCGCAGTATGATGAATCCAATCTAGATATAATACCAAACAGTGAAATTAGTGCATTTGTTAACATGTTAATAAATAGTTCACTGCTAGCCTGATGGCGAGTTCTTTTTGTGGCTTTCGGATGGGTTTTTGATTTATAGTTGCAAAAAATACACTATAAATCATACAGGAGATCGCATTCACTAGGCTTGACCGTCTGATAATAGGACCTTTTCACAAACGTGTTCACGATTTTGGCGGCAGCTGTTGGATTGTTTTGTTCTTGTCGTAGTTGTATTGTCATAAGTGGAGGTCATCCTTTCCCTGTTTTAATACATTCAACACATGAACTTATGCTTCAGTTACAGCAAGAATCAATTGCGCTTAGCTATCCTGTTTTGAAATGAGAGCAGTGCATTACCGGGTCTACTTTGCTCATTGAATGTTGTTCCAATATACAATAGTCCTTAGCTCAGGATGTGGTTTTTTTTCCAAGTTTGCGAAGTGGGATATATTGAGAAGTGTCACCTATTCCACCCTCAATCCAGAGAGTTCTTTTAATCTAAGGGGGTGGAGCTCCTATTAAGCATAAGATAAGTACGTCTGTGTCTGATGAAGGATAACAATTCATGTCGTTCCATTCCTGGTTGCATGTAAAGCATGTGGGATGAGGCGTGCTTCTACTTCTTCAATCTTTATATCCAGGTGACTGTAGGTGGTGAAAGTTACACCACATCTTGGAAAACACATCATCACTTTGCCTTCAGATCGACATCAAGTAGAAATGGCGTTCAATAGAGAAGTTGGCGTCAATCCTGAGCCTTGACAGTCTGTTCAGAATGGGAATGTCACCACCTATACCAACCATGGCAGAGAAGAAGCAGAAACGACATCAATAGTTAGTCTGTCATCCTTGTCCTGGGTCTTTTAATGTAAGCTGATCCCATGCCTGGTTGCGAGCTGGAATAAGTTCACCACTCGATACATAACACTTCACATCCCTGGGGGGGGGGGGACATCCTGAGCTATGTGGTTCAACCGGTAGCAAAGCAATGTTGGATCAAAACATCCAGTGATCAAGGCAGAATCATCATTGTACATCAATCATATCGGGAAAGAGGGGAGCCAAAGGTAGTTGAATTTTTCGATGCAAAAGCAGAAGATTATTTGTTGAATGTTATGAAATAAGGAACAGTGTGAACAATTAAAATGACGTTATTTTACGGCAATACCACTGCAGCAAAAAACGAAACGATCCAGCAGCTGCCACCAACTTCTTGTGAAACTCATTTCCACATATTATATCATTATATGCAACACATATACAAGTGCTACATGTACCATCGGATGGCCAGCGAACAAATTGCAAACCATTGCACACATTTTGTTATTTTGTATGTACATGTATATATTTCAGTGGTTTTCCAATAAATGGTTTCTTTACAACATTATGTCTTTTCGCCATAATACAAGTGAAAGTGTTTGTGTTCTGGCTATATTAGACAATCAGTATACCTTCCATTTCATATGCTGATCGCCAATGATCGAGAAAGCAGTAATTCAGTTGACTTCCTTCAGAGATGACAGAAATTGTGTGTTGCAAAAGATTACTTTATTAGCAGATATAATTCAACACGTCATTTGATAGGTGAATCAACCGTCTTCCTATTGTTATGGTACATTTTCACCTTATTTAATCGATTATTTAGAACTTATGAGGCATAGAAACCAAGTATAGCCCTTGAATCAAAATTATGAAACCCAATTCAGAGTTACTCGTTGATACACATTGTTAGCTTACATTTTGTGGCTATATTGCTTCTGAAAATATACCATTGGGTGGGTGATAAATCCAAGGTAAACTCAACACTTATATTATTAGTCTACCCTGCACACATTTTGCTATTTAGTATGTATATAGTAATATGTCTTATCATCATACTGCAAATGAAAGTGTGTGTTCTAGACAGAGTTGATATGTCAATACCTTCGATTTGATATACCAGTTGCCATACATGTAGATAAATCACACAGGCCTTCAGTTGACTCTCTTAAGAGATGTTGGGGAGAAATATGCATAGTTTGTTACAGAAAGATTGTTTTGAAGCATAGGAAATAATAACACAACATTTGATTGTTTAATCAATTGCTTTTTAAATGGTATGCCACATTTTCCCATTAACTAATGCAATTATTCAGCCCTGACGCAGAACCCATTGGTACAAAGTGCTAACTTCGATTTTCGGGCTATATTGCTTCTGTTAGTGCCTTTTTGTTGACTGGAAGACCTCACTGGACACAAATATGCCTTTATATCAGCAATATATCAAAGGAAACCTCAACTCATATACCATGGGGCTCTTCGACCGAGTTTCTTCAGAGATGTAAACAAAAGTTGCATTTGACCAGTTATAGAGGGATTAACGTTTAGAGCAACTGGAATATAAACACATCATTTAATTACCCTTTATAGGCTGTATAAAATAACTTTATCAACTTATACAGCTGAAAAAACATATGTAGTGGCCCAGAAACCAAGTATAGTTGGGTGAAAAAAAAATCGAGAATAGTCAATACAGGATTACACATGTTTACAAAATGTTACCATGACGTTTGTGGCTATATTGTTTCTTTTAATTACTTTATCCGACCTAGAAGCCCCAGTGGACAACTGCCACCATAGGGGTCTTCGGCAGAGTTTGTTCAGAGTTGACGACAAAAGTTATTTTCAACTAGTTCCAGAGAGATGAATTTTTATTGCAACCGCAATATTAGCACATCGTAGATAGATAATTCAGTAACCTTTCATTTGCTATGTGACATATAATAAATGATCCATTGAAACTTATGCAATAAACGAAATACCAACTATAATCCCCTAAATAATTTGCGCAAAAACAGCAACAATGACTTCGAGGGGACCCGTATAAAATGTCAATTTTCTCGCTTAGTGCCGGGGTGATTAATACGTTCCCTGAATAGCCTCAAATTACATATCTGAAGTCAAATTTAGGGGACATCTCGTGCACACATACACCCCCTGAGCCACTGGACTACGTCAAAGATTTTCTAACCCAAGATAGCCAACTCACGTTATAACGTATTGCGACATAATGACGTAAACGCCATCTAGCGGGGTCTCTGTAATAGACACTGAATGGAATCTAAATTGATATCTCATTACCCAACAATAGGTGTACGTATGAGTATCTGAACTATTTTATTTACCGGATGGGAATATTCTACAGGTAAATGTGGCGTGCCAGGACTATCTGTGTTTTGTCGGTTTCACGATCAGGCGAATATATCACGGAAAATCGCAACAGAACTTGACGCTACACTCGAGAATTGTCATTATAATAATAGCAGACGTGTACAGTCAATGCTCTGCTTGCTCAGACCTAATGTTTTCACCCGGTGTAGGCTTCTTGCAATACAACATGCCAAAGTTGTCTGCAACCGCTGGTTCACTTCCGATATCAAATGGGAACTTTCGAGTTGTGTTCAATGTGCCTACAAATAGGCTACAACTCCGTTTCAATTCCAATAAATTGACACTCTGAAATATTTACTATATCCATATCTGGTATTTCTAAAATATCGGAACGATAGCTTCGTATTATCAAATGCAGTTATCAGGTTATGACACCTGGAATGTAATTTATAGGGTTTTTGTGAGCATTACCGATTTATAAATTGTTTTACCATTTTTTAAATACCAGTAGGCCTAGGCCTATGTGAAAAGAAGTGAATTGCATGTTACAATTTACTGAGTAACACAATGAACTTAATGATTTCAATAGAATTATCATCGCTGTGAAAATATGGAACGGGATATATCATGACTGTACATCACTTGAACACGTTCATTCATTCATATAGTAGACCTACCATTCGACATTACTATGAAGTCAAGTCAAGCCAGATTCCAGGCTATATATTACTTATAAATAAGAGTATCGCACTAATATATCTTTTGGTTAGCACATGTGCACGCTCCTAATCACACACGCACGCTCATGCACTTACAAATATGAATAAAATAGTGTTGTATCATTAAATTTGCATTCATACACTATAGGCCTATGCTGTCTCTTATATTCATTTAGCCAGTCAGCATGCTACTCAGTATATTCAAACCATATTCAAAAAGCAATGATGTAATGATGCAGATTTAGGTTGGCAATTAGGCGTGCAGGCTTAGGTTGGCAAATAGGCGACTTTTTTTCTGAATGTTCAGGGCAAGCAACTGCTGGGATGCCGTCACTAGGCCTATTTCGGATTAACTCATAGGGAAGTGTTTTTTCTCATGATAGGCCTACGCCCGCCATGTTCGATTCGCTCCTTCACGTTTCCGAATCTGCTTTCCATCAATCCATGTGTTCAGTCAAAGCCACGACAGACTCACTCACTTAAACCCTTCTTGACGACATTGTACTGTTTATTATCAATGAACACAAATTCATTAGCGTTTCCAGTTGTCACCGATCTAGTGTGCGTGAATTGCATGCTTCATAGTTGGAGGATGCACAGTCCGATGATGCCGTGATTTGTCAAGTATCCATGCAGCGACATAGAAGATATAGTTCTGCTTATTATCACTAAATTCAGCCATGGACTGAATGCGAGCAAGGTCAGAGCTTTCTGATATTGGACTGTTGAGGAGGTTGAGGAGTAAGCTTTTCCTGTATCACCGTGTACATGTCACCGACTTTCAAGACGAACTTGTCAACATCTTGGACGCAGTTTGTGTATGTCCGATGCGGAAGAGGGCGTCGACTAACGTGACCGAAGATCTGGACGCGGCACATAACTGCGTTGCAATAGGTTTTGCGATTTTACCTAAATGTTGATATGTTATTCTGGGAACTTTTTGTATTAATTTTAGAGTGAAAAAAAAAGAAAACAGAAAGCCGCCGTGGATCTTTAGGAAATGTTGGGAATTTTATTTCTCCGCCATCCCAACAAAATGCTTCAAGACAAACGAAAACTTAGTACCAGTATAGGATAACATACCGCCATATCAGCTTCACTAGAAGAACCAACAATATCCGAATACACCCGTGTGCTAATCTTCATTTATTGTTGTCATACATACAGTATTGAAAACGTGTTCCATCCTACAATTTGTCGGAAATATATCTACAAGTTTCAGGCACAAGATACTGACGAAATATGACGTTTCACTTCTGACTTTCGATATAAGTACAAAAGGTACTTTGCCACATTTCTAACCCATAGAATTTATTAATATTTCACAAATTATTATTTATTCTCATCCTTGTTAAGAAAATCAAATAAAAAGTGGGGGTCGTCGCGTTGGTTTTGTCACAATCCTGGACTGAAACAAGTACGTTCGGGCATCGGTTTCATAGCAACCAAAATAGCCGATTGGCGTAACATTTTGTGCTCAAATTCGCCTGTTTAACACACATGGGTTGTGAACGCTCTACGGGTGGGAGTTTTCAATGAATGATGATGAAATCGCACAGGCTCAATGAGAAAGACCATCACACGAAACCTATTGTTTTCAGAATGATCGAATAAATATTAATAAGTTTGGGAGGTTAACTTATTACGCCAATTAAAATACCTACTTTGACATGTGTGATCACTCCAATAACCTGTACTATGAAAGCAAATTGCACTGGATTCTTGTTCAGAATACAGAACTGATATTTTTGGTGAAAAAAGAACAATATTACTGAATAAGTTAACATTGGTTTTACTAGTTAAGTCTATTATTGACCACAATAAAAATAGTTAAGACGAGAAACATTTATTATTGAGCTCAACAAGGTAAAGGTTTTGTCCAGTAAAGATTTCACAGGTGTAACCGAATAAGTTAACATTATTTTTACTAGTTAAGTCTATTATTGACCACAATAAAAATAGTTAAGACAAGAAACATTTATTATTGGGCTCAACAAGGTAAAGCTTCTTTGCAGTAGAGATTTCATGGCTGTAGCCGAATAAGTTAACATCATTTTTACTAGTTAAGTCTATTATTGACCTCAAGAAAAATAGTTAAGACAAGAAACATTTATTATTGAGCTCAACAATTTAAAATTTTTGTCCAGTAGAGATTTCATGGGTGTAACCGGATAAGTTAACATTATTTTTACCAGTAAAGTCAATTTTTACTTCGAATTTCAACTTGAAACCAAGTTTGGCACATATTATGAATTAAAATTTAAACTATGGTTAAAAGTTGATCTGGCTCCAATTTCGTCATCTTGAAATGTAGTTTTGGGCAACTTTTACTTTGAATTTCAACTTGGAACCAAGTTTGGCACAAAGTATGAGTTGAAATATAACTTATAGTGAAAAGTTTGATCTGGCTCCAATTTAGTCATCTCGCAACTTGGAGCCAAGTTTGTCAAATATTCTGAGTTGAAATATAGCTTTAGGTGAAAACTTTTATCTGGCTGTAATTTCGTTATTTTTTTCGATGTCGAAATGGAAATTCGAATGCAGTGATTTTAGTGGTGATCTTCAATTTGACCTTCAATAAGCTTGAAAGGTTTCACACTCACAATGTACATCAGCGATATATTTGGGGCAACAGGGATGATAGGACTACGGGGGATACACCCAAGCGGTCGTAGGCGACCGGAAGCGTCTAGTTTTTCATTGAAATTGCCGCGACATTTTGAAACGAAGTCTCACGATGAGAGGACACAAACAAATGTTTGCAACACGCCCATTCCTGGACGAACTGACTTGATAATTTGCAAGCATGTTCAGGAGAGTATTAGTCGAGTTGTGGGTTATATCCCTTCCACAGTGAACCTAGAAATTGTTGAAACAGCAAGGTTTTTTGATTGATATGCATTAACATGTGTCTCCAGGTGATTTTGAGCTTTGTTGGCACTGCGCCAACTTTGGGGAAATTTTTTTATTCGTTAATTAGCATACTAACCGCCAGATATGGATAATTAGCATAATAAAAATATAACTTTTTTAGTACTAGGCCTAGAATCAAGTGTGAGAGCACTTTTCTATAAAGTCTGACCCAAGGATTTCATTTCTGGTGAAACTTCTGTGATCCATGGTCAAGGTCACCACATAAGATCAAGATCAAGGTCAAGTTTCACACAAACTTATCAAAACTTCTGGATTAAGGGGATATGGCTATTTTCTTGCATTTCTAGATTTCACTGATTCACTCCTGTGCTTATGTAATACTGCTACATGAATGCCTTTTGAATTAACTGAAGATGGTTCATTAATTACTGATGTGCAATATATCGTTGACCAATATTCAAATAGCCTTCATCGTGGCGTTGGCTTGACATGTGGCATTGATGTGATCTACAGAGTTGCTGTTCGTAGTCTTTTATAATTCTTGTCATTATTGAGTGCAAACAAACGATAAAATCTGACTATAATGTGTACTCATAAGTTCATGTCCATTACTGCTTGATCAATTGCTCATCCTCACTGTTCACTACCATCTTCTCTTTTTGGGACAACGTAAAAGCGAACATCACGAACCGGTTCACTGTGCATTTGCAATATGTGCATGTTCTTAACAGTTATGTTCCAGATGGGACTCTGTTGATACAATGAGATGAAATATCATTTACCATTTCCCAAATATAATCTTTTATGCTGACATCTAGAGGACACAATTTCAAGTGCCTAGCATAGCAGCATAGATGAGTAGGAGGCCTCTGAAGTTACAAGTTCTTGTCTGGCCGAGTTAGTGACACAATCCGTAGCGGCGGCCCCTTCTCTCGACATACAGATTATCACATTTTTTTTACTTGTTGGGGTATCAATCGGTTGTCAATACGGCACTGCAAAAACATGCTCCCTAACTGGTCCGATGTTGCTTCTGTTGCATTTTCCTCACCTGTAAAGTCAAACAATTATGAGAGTCACCTTTCTCCAAAGTCAGGCATCTTCTCTCGACATACAGATTATCACAATTTTTTTTACTTGTTGGGGTATAAATCGGTTGTCAATACGGCACTGCAAAAACATGCTCCCTAACTGGTCCGATGTTGCTTCTGTTGCATTATCCTCACCTGTAAAGTCGAACAATTATGAGTCACCTTTCTCCAAAGTCAGGCATCTTCTTGCATGATGAAGCTGGTGTGCCAAGCCGTTGATTCTCTCTGTCAGGTGGTCAGAGTTCTCAGCAACTACACTGATATTTCAGTGCTTCTAATTATTGGACGTGCGTGATGTGATCTACAGAGTTGCTGTTCCGATGAAGAAGTAGGAACGGTCTCGATGCCAACGTCACATATGCCAACTTGGGAGAGAGGCTCTGCTCCCAGCTGCTTGTGCCCATGCGACCTTGCTTGCCAAAGCAAGGTTTCATTCCTGAAGAAGCTGAAGACTCTGCACATGCTAGATGAGGACAGTGCAACAGAAGCTGGTGTTGGACAGCAGTTTTTTTGCAGGTGTCATGTGGGTAACGGATTGATACTTCAATAACACAAGTCTCTCAACCACGGACATATGACAACTTGTCTCTTCATGGGTGCTGTGCTCATATTCATATGCTGCTATAGTCGGCAGCTGACAAAATGCATTCAAAGAGTATGGTTAGGAATATGGAATATGGTTGGGAAATGACAGGTGACATTGTGTAAGAAGAGGCTCACCTGGACCACCACTGTTGATGAGGGCCATCAGTTGCGGCTGCTGAGCAAAGGACAAGGCCTGCTAGAATACCAGCTGCGGTTGTCACCATCAGAACTGAGCCAAACCACATATTTTTTCTGCAGGTGACGATTCTTATAAACTGTTCACAAAAAAGATAAGGCGGTGGTGAACAGTGTCGATGAGCATCAACACAATAATGAATTTGTCCTGTAGAATAATCTCGGCATGCTGGGAGATGATACGTTGGATAGTAAGTTTTCTTGTACAAATTTACAACCGCAGCTGATCACAGTTACTGTAATGGACATGAAGTTATGAATCCACAGAAGCAGTCAACTCGTACTGTTTCTATTACTACCATGAACGCTAAAATCGTGATAGTTTGTTTCAATGCTACGTCCAATGTAAAATGGATATTTTCTGTCGAATGTTTCACCCTGTGTTGACCTCATTATCTAAAAAATGTAGTGAATGCTTGAGGGGTCATGAATTGACTTTATATATTACTGGCAGTTGCACTGTTTGTTGTCATTATTGCGTAGTTGAAGATAAATGTTGTAAATCTGAAGCCACGTTTGTTTACAAAACGATATTCTCTGATATTTATTCTAACTCATTTACATCGTTTGTTTTGCAGATATTTTTGAAATGCTTGACGATATTGTATTATAACTTGGCATACTTCATCGGGCAGTCAAATGGCACTTTTTTAACGAATCTCAGACCTCTATAACAAAAATTGACTATCGACCCAAATATGAATTTCACCCCAAACAGAAATCTGATCATATTCCAGTAAATGGTCATGTTCACATTTATTAGAGTTGGAAGTATTGTTGTAGTTTTGGAACAAAAAACACATTAGGTTGTATCCTACACAAACATATTGATTTTGTACAAAGCAAGCAATTACACAAAGTTGTAAGCGAACCAATAAATTCAATGATGGAACTAAAATTAATATTGGGAAAGAATGCCAACTTTTTCAAATTTTGCGATAGAAGTCTGAAATTTGGTAGGAAATTTCCGTTTGACTTTGCTCAGAGTGATCATTGCTCAATGGTTTATCACACATAAGTAATCAAAACACCATCACAGGTAACAATTATCATTCCAACCATGCGAACTACACATAGAAATGAAAAAGTAATATCAACTGGTGTGGATGAATGTCCATATCCCCTAAAACCGGGAATTGTGACAATTTTATGTGAAAACTGACCTTGACCTCGATCTTATACGGTGACCTTGACCTTGGATCGCAAAAAAATCACCAGAAATGAATTCCTTGGGTCAGACTTGTGTAGAAAAGTGCTATCACACTTGATTCTAGGCCTATTACTAAAAAAGTTATATTTTGGTTATGCTAATTATCCATATGTAGCGGTTATTATGCTAATTAGCGAATAAAAAAATTTCCCCAAAGTTGGCGCAGTGCCAACAAAGCTCAAAATCACCTGGAGACACATATGAATGCAAATCAATAAAAAAAACCTTGCTGTTTCAACAATTTCTAGGTTCGTTGTCTGGCAACTGGACTATATATAGATGACACTGTTATAATAAAATATATGGTTGAGTTGAAAAATTCTGCACAACCCATGCCCTCACATGGACGCTATTCCGTCACGCTGGATTTATCATGCAATTATCGTATAATATTTCCAGATGGTTGATGAATTATCACCCACCGGTAAAAATGTGTTCATCAGATTTCTTTCCAAATTTGTCTGATTATTACGTGATATGTGTAGATTGAAATCGTTGATTAAAAAATGAGGGTCGTCGAGTTGGATTTGTTGCAAAACACTTCTGAACGAAATTCAGCTAGCCTTCGAAATCCGCAATATCATTCACTTCAAAATGAATTAACAGCCCCAGAAAAAAATCCATACGGTAGAAACTCCCAAAATTTAATCTACATGTATACTGGATTGTACACATGTAATAAATGAAATAAAATGTGGGGGTCACTTCGGTAGAATTTTCGCAATCTGCATTTGAATGCTGCATGTCGGGCTAGAAATCGTGCGCCCATTTGCCACCAAAACGTCATTTTTACAGAGACTCCGTCGTGTGGCGCCACTGTTCAATTGGTCGCACGTAATGACATGAGTTGGCTATCTTGGTATAGAAAATCTTTGACTACGTCCAAAATATTTAATTACAAACAACATTGAATGACTTAGATATATTGATGACTTGATACAAAACCAACAATCCTGCACTCGAACAAATTATCCATTGATGCACGAACCAATTGGGCACATTATTACAGGTGACCTCAATACACTAGACAATGAATCGTTGAAATATATATTGTCCAAAGGTCCCATGCCAGAAAATGGACGAATGTAAGTATCAATCCATTACCACCAATACAGCCAATAACAAACGTAAAATACAACATTTTGCAATAGAAACAAAGCCTGACCAAATAGTTCATCCAAAGACACACTGGCGTCATCAGGGGCAGACAATGTGTTTAATGTAGTTGTTTCTACTGTACACCTGATGGAAGTAGTATACAACTGCCCACCAACCTATGAAAATAATTTAGAAATTCACCCGTAAACTTTAAAGATAAAAATGTGGACGGACGACGACGCCTACGACGGACGACGGATGCAACGCCATGCCAAATAGGTTATTGGACCATAGGTCCGGTAACCTAGAAATTAAAATTCTTTGTTGGAATATTTACATGCTCACACACTTTCTGAAGTGACGTCTTTCAAAACATTCGACTTTTCTACTCTCTACACCATAATACATCACCAGGAACTAAGTCTCAGCTTAAAAAACTCATACATAATTATATTTTCTCGAAAAAGAACTTCGTTATCAGTATATCGTACTCAAGTATTATACAGCTTATTTTGTAAAAGATGATTCAAATGTTCCACATAAACATACAGAAACGGACGTTGTGAATATCGTTAATTTTCTGATTGATAATATCTTTGTGGAGTTTGGTGGTAGAATATTTCAACAAACTATTGGTATTCCTATGAGTACAATCTATGCATCATTATTGGCAGACCTGTTTTTATACTAATGTGAATCAGATTTCATCCAACATCTACAAGAGGACATAAGAAGCAAACTAGTCGCTCTAAATTCACTGTCCGATACATAAATGATGTATTGTCACTGAATAATCCTAAGTGTGGTGATTATCATGATTATTTGGATTCCATATATCTAGTGGGGTGCCGCATATGGGTTAATTTTCCCAGTCATTTCAAATTCATGTAAAAGTTTGATTTTCACTACTTCCTTGAAGATTAGTGCCTATAGAACAATTTTGGTCCGAGTGGCAATCTGGCAAACCAAATTTCGGCTGTTCGGGGTCCCTGGGGGCATCCCTACCCCCAACAGGCAAGGCAAAACATTAAAATTACAAAAAATGTCAACTACATTATAGTAATTGGATATTTAATGGATGTTTTGAGTGTCTGGGTAATGTAGAAAGTTTATATAGAGCTGTTATGTGTGTTAACAAGTGGAATAAATGTCAGACTGACGATATTCATGCAAAGTAATGCCGCCATTACCGAAAAATCCAATTCCGGCTATATCTCAGTCAATGTTGCAGATAGCTGAAATTTTAAGGCTTCCAGGCCTAGGTTTTGAGGGTCTAGGATCCAAACAAAACCATTTAAGAAGAGATTACATGTGTTTGTACCATATGAATATGCAAATTAGTGCCGCCATCATCTAGTAAATCGTAATAATATAGGCTACAATACATGTACATGTATGCCCATATAATTGCTTTACCAATAGGGCTGATAGGCTTATATAGCCAATAGGCTTGATACCAATATAGGCTTGTTCCCACAACATGTACATGATTGCCATGGCTATACTGTCTTACCACATTTTTCCATGGTTACTGGTTTGTTTTATTGCGTTTTTTTTGTTTCCATGGTTACTGGTTTATTTTATTGTGTTTTTTTTTGTATTTCATAAAGTCACAGTTATCTGTGTTTTGTGCCATTAAATTGCAACAGACAATATATGCTATCCAGGCCACTCCAATAACTTGCCACAAGTCAACAAGTAACAAAATGAGGTAAGAAACTATTTGATGCAAAACAGTAAGACATGTAGGCATATTTACTAGATTGCGTCTATCAATTTAATTAGCGAACAATGTTCCATGATGGTTAGTTGGCCTGACCTTTCTATTGGCATTTTTCCTTGTCATCCCAGGGTTCCCATGACCTAGCTTTTATCTGGCTATCTTTACAGATGTCTAGTATGGCAGAACCAAACTGGGAAAAATGCATTTTGTGCCAGACACACACCGAAGAAGACCTTACTTGTCCTCTTGAAAATCCAGTGTCTGCTCGCAGAGACGAGGCATATCCAGAGATCCTGCGCCTGGCGGATGCATTCAGACATGCTGATGCTGCCCCTCATCCAGATGTTGAGCTACCTGATGAGCACTCCATGTGTAAAAACCGTGCATGTTGGCACAAATCTTGCCGTCACCTTTATAGGGCGTCAGCTCTTGAACGTGCAAAGAAACGTTACTCTCAAGGATTAGGTCCTTCAGCAAAAAGACTCAAGCGGCAGCCGCGTGGCATCGATGGCAAAGATCATAATCGTGACGTGTGTCTCTTCTGTGGGAATGAAACGAGTACTGCGGACCATTCGTTCCAGAAACTCTCTCTCACAAAAACCATTCATGATAAAGCAGTGGTTCTTGGTGACGATCACATTGTGGCACGTCTTGCAGAAGGCGATCTAGTCGCCATTGAAGCTAAATACCATCGCAAATGTTACATAGCCTTCAACCGAAGGTATGATTCAAAAGTTCAACCAGAAAATGCCAGCGAAGACCTTGAGGTGACAGCTCAAAATGAACTTCTCCAATTCATAAAAGAGGAAGTTGATGGGGGCCGTAAAGTTTTTGCCATGCAAGATTTGACCGATATGATGACAGATAGATTGGAACAACATGGAATCCAGAAGACAGTGAATCGCACTCGTCTGAAGGAAAAAATACTCACCCACTTCCCAGATATGACAGAGGAGAAAGGTGTACGAGACCGAGTTTTCATCATTTGCTCGAGTACAGCCAGAAAGATCATATCAGAAGCATGCCAAACCCCAGAAGAAGAATCCCACACATTGTTGATGGCAGCATCTATCCTCCGTAAAGCTGTTTCAAAACATGAAAATGCTTTCAGCTTCAAGGGTTCATTCCCCATTGGATGTGAAGAATTATCCATACCACAACGTATGAAGTATTTCTTTCGACAACTCCTCGCAGGTCCCAAATCATCACCAGCACAAAATGATTCTAGAAAGGTCCTCACCGTCAGTCAGATAGCAATGTTGAATATGACATCACTTTCGACGAGTACGAGTTGTGAACCACCACTTGCAGTATTCTTGGGGCTGAAATTCCACTCTGAAACACGAAGCAAGAAGTTAGTTGAATTACTACATGAGTATTCTCTCAGTGTGTCCTACAAAAAAGTCCTCACCATTGAAGTCAGACTTGCACAGGCTATCTCTGACCAAGTAAAAGAAAACTCTGACATTGTATGTCCGTCAACTTTGCGTCAGCACGTCTTTACTGTTGCAGCTCTAGACAACCTGGACCACAATCCTACATCCCGTACTGCGACCACATCTTTCCATGGTACAGGCATTTCAATATTTCAGTTCCCCACATCGGAGAATCCTGGATCGACCAGACAACCTTTGCAAATTGATTCACGGAGGAGACGAGCAGACACAACGAGCAGTGGACCCCTTCTTCCCAGTTCATACACATTCGTTCCACCCGTAGGATGGAATATGGTCACACAGCCTCCAATCAAAGAGGTACAGCCATCACCAAAGAGTGTATATGAGGGGGAAAAGGAGCATGAACAGGCATGGATGGCAGCAGTGCATGATGCCTTAGATGTCGAATGTGAGACAGAAAAGGTCCCTGTCATGTGGTCTTCATTCCATGCTGCCAGAGGTGATGTTGTAGGACACCCAGAAAACTGCATTGAAGCCCTATTACCTCTCTTCCATGAAAAAGCAGCTACACCTGAGATGATTCGACATGGAATGAACTTAGTGAAAAAAACCACTGAATATCTGAATCCACAACAAATCCCCCTGCTGGCAGTTGATCAACCCCTGTATGATATAGCCAAAAAGATGCAGTGGACCTTTCCCGAAGTGTTCGGAGAAGACAAGTTTGTGGTCATTCTTGGAGGACTTCATATTGAAATGGCTCTTTGGAACACCATTGGTGATCTCCTGCGCGGATCTGGGTGGCCTGAAGTCCTCAAAGATGCTGGATTAGCCAAGACAGAAGCCGGAGCAACATCATTTCTCAAAGCATATGATCCAATGCGAACACGGTATGCTCATCAAGTTACTCTTGTAGTACTCGATAGCCTTCTGAAGCGAGCTTACACAGACAGTGGGACCACAATGGAAATTGATGACTGGATCCAGAGAGCTTCCAAGGAGAGCCCAACAATAGAGTTCTGGCTACTGGTACGCAAGTACGAGCAAGACATATTTCTCTTCATCCGATCACATCGAGAACGGAAATTTGAACTGATGATCGCTGCTCTACAGAAGCTTGTGCCATTGTTCTTTGCACTGGATCACCAAAATTATGCACGCTGGGTTCCAGTCCTCATCAGAGACATGCAAGTTCTGCCAGATAGCATCAAAGAAGAGTTCGAAAATGGAAACTGGACAATTACACGAAGCAATCGCCGTTTCTCATCAATACCAATTGACCAAGCCCATGAGCAGGCCAACAAAAGGGTGAAAGGAGCTGGAGGCATCATCGGCCTCACGGAGCACCCTACCATGCTAGAACGCTGGGTTGTGACTGGTCCTGAACTCAGCCGTGTAATCAGTGAATTTACAGGCCCAACCTACGAAGAGGAAGATGAAGTCGAACAGCTACCCCATCACGAAGAAGGCCTTGCCCTCCAGAACAGATTTCGGTGTCATGTCAAGGACCTCATCGATGTCTTGTTAGACAAGGGAAATCCTTTCGAGGAGAGAAGTGATAACCTTGTGACACTGGACAACAAGGTGTGTATCTCTGAGTCTGCTGCCGCATCTGTCCGTGCATTTGAGTCTACAGGAATAGAACAGTACAACTCCTTCAGGAAAACTGTCTTTGAAACAAAAGAGAGACTACTGACAACACCAATCAAACGAAACAACCTATTATTGTTCCATGAGAAGAAGACACCGAAGACGGCGGTAAAGCTGAAAATGCAGCATTTCAAAGACCATGCAGAACTGTATGGACAAGCATTTGTTGTTCTGGATAGTAGAGGCGGAAATTTGGAGGAATTTTTCCGGCACGAATCTTCCACATATCCTCCAGCGTTATCGTCAAACGGAACTCTCAATGCTTGTACAAAGTCAGGTCTGTTGACCTACATCATGGAACTCAATGAGAGTGCGACCCTTTCAGCTGACGAGGAACTCCAACCACCAGATGTGTATGAGTTCATCGTTATTGATGGTGGAGTACTGATACACTCACTTCCTGGCACAGCTGTCCAAGGCAAGACCTTCAATGACTACTTCGAAAAGGTATTCTATCCAAGAGTTCTTCATGACTTGAAAAGAGCGACAAGAGTAGATATCGTCTGGGACCAGTACCGTACATTGTCTATCAAGGGAGCCACAAGAGACAAAAGAGGGACAGGAACACGACAACGTGTGTCCGGCAATGCCAAAGTTCCTGGAAACTGGCAAAGGTTTTTGGCAAATTCTGACAACAAGACCGAGCTCTTCACGTTCCTGTCCAGCAAACTTGCCAAGGCAGTATTTCCAGAGGGGAAGAATGTCTACATCACTTCTGGTGATCAGGTCCTGAATGTTGGGTCCAGTGCTCCAATGGGAACATGCAACCACGAGGAGGCAGACACCCGTGTCGTTGTGCATGTCCTTCATGCCCTGCAGTTATCGTCGCATGGGATGATTCACACTAGGGATACAGATGTTGTCGTAATAATTCTGAGTAATTTCCACCATATCCTGGCAGTGAATCCATCTGCAGAACTTTGGATTTCATTCAAAGTGGGCACAACCTCCAAAATGATCTCTCTGAACAGCACTGTTGCAACTCTAGGAACGACAACCTGCAAAGCGATGGCCCTCTTCCATGCGTTCACTGGATCAGACAGCACATCTTCATTCAAATTTAAGGGGAAGCGTTACTGCTGCAAGCTGATGAATGATGTTCCATCCCTCATGGAGAATTTCGCGAGTGTCACTGATACTCCATTCCAAACATCACCAAAGCTGAAACAAGTGGCGAGTCAGTTTGTTTGTAAGCTGTACTCAAATGAGTCAACCGAGGATTCCGATGTAGATCAGGTCCGAATGAAGGTTTTTGCGCAGAAGACAAGAGACGTCCAGAGAATACCTCCAACCAAAGACGCCTTGGACCAGCATCTCAAAAGAAGCGTGTTCCAAGCAAGCATCTGGACTTCAGCTCACCAGGCTATGATTGCTGACATGAACCCGACAGACCACGGCTGGACAAAGACGGATGGCAAACTCCAACCAGTTTGGACCACACTGCCTGTGGTCAAGGACGTTTTCCATCTGGATATCAAATGTAGCTGTCTACATGTGTGTGCATCATGTAAATGTACGAAAGCAAACCTCAAATGTACACGCCTGTGTAAATGCAAATGTGACAAGTGAAAGTCCCATGAAGGCATACATTGTAGTATAATAAACATTGTAGAATGACAGAATTAAGATAAAATTTCTGACAATTAACGTTTAAACGTTGTTTCTTCCCACCATTCAACATGTATTGAGGTGTTGACAAAAAACGTTTAAATAATACCTGTTTTCTGTTTGTATGTTAGTACTGTACTCTTATAGAAAATGGATTTTTCGGTAATGGCGGCACTAATTTGCATAAAAATCGTCAGTTCGACATTTATTTCACTTGTTAACACACATAACAGCTCTATATAAACTTTTTACATTACCCAGACACTCAAAACATCCATTAAATATTCAATTACTATAATGTAGTTGACATTTAGTGTAATTTTAATGTTTTGCCTTGCCTGTTGGGGGTAGGGATGCCCCCAGGGATCCCAAACAGCCGAAATTTGGTTTGCCAGATTGCCACTCGGACCAAAATTGTTCTATAGGCACTAATCTTCAAGAATGTATTGGAAATCAAACTTTTACATGAATTTGAAATGACTGGGGTTCTGGGCACCCCACTAATCCTAAGGAAATTGAAATTAAAGATACTACAGAATCCTATAAATTTTCCAACTAATTAGATCTAAGGTAGGAGGTTGATTAAAATTCTAGCATGTCAACTAGATTATGACAAGGGTGATGATTTCAATTTTTTCCATGGTCAAATTCACTTTTCCAATCAACAACATTCATATGTCGCCAGCATATGGCGTGTTTGTCTCACAATTCATACGCTATTCCAGAACTACCTGCAGATATGATGACTTTGTTCACTGAAGTACTGCGACAAGGATATGTTCCATCAAGACTAATGGCTGCTTCAAAAAAAACATTATATGGGCGTCATCACAATCTGGTTGATAAGTACACAAAATCTGTCACCAGTATGCAGTATGACCTTTTTGCATGTTAATATTTTGGAATTCATGACGGGTGCCTCATGTGGGACAGTAAATGCTCACTTTTTCCGGGACACCTGAGTTTACCTCCTTACGGCCATATAATGGAGGTTAGTGAAGTATTATATAATTTTATCGATTTTGCCTGTCACTGGATTTTGAGATTGAATAAAAGTCTCGGTTTTGTTCGCTCGGAATACCTTGTGCTCGGGGATTGGTTCCATGTTCAGGTTTGTATAAGCATATGGGAAGTCAAATATGACATATCTTTGATGACCTTGAGCTTAACATCATAATTGTGACCTTGGAAGGTCACTTCCAAACTGAAAACTGTAATTCGACCTCTACCTACTAAATGGCTCCAACTAGAGCTTAGGTTTATACATTAAACATATTGGAGGTCATATATTGCGAAACTTTTTGTGGTCTTGAAGTTGACTCCATATGTCCTCGAGTAGTAATTCCGAGGGTCACATTTGACCCAAAATGTGTAAATTGAACTCTACATACAGAACGGTTGTAGATAGAGCTTAGGTTTGAATATAAAGTTACATATATTAAGTTACATACGAAGTGTTTATAGCTTGGTGGAGTGTGAGTACGAATGGTGAATATGAAGTGTTCATATTCATGATATTGCTCGGTGGATATGAAGTGTTTATAGCTCTGAATCATAGTTCGGTTATTACATATTCAGAAACAACTACATTTCACACACTGTCTGCCCTTGATGACGCCGGTTGTATTGTTGGTAATGGATTCATACTTATATTGCGGAGCTTTTGGCGGTCTTCAACTTCAAGGACTTCATAGGAGATTGAACAGTAAATCCGAAGGTCAAATCTAACCTAATATTTGTAAATTGGACTCTGCAGACAAAAATACGATGACAGATATATTTCATGGTTGTATTACGGGCATATGGGGCATCCTATATGGTGGAACTGTTTGCGACCTTGAACTTAAAATCAGGCTGCTTTCAGTATTATATATAGCTCAATACATGTAGCTTATTTGCCGGTAAGCTACAGCACCCTTGGTCCTATGTTTTTTGCTGTCTCCCATTGGGAGGATACAACAAAAGTGGATCGCAAAAATGTGGTGTCTTGAATCAGTATGTCTTGCACAATTTTCACTTTTGAGCACGTATCAACATGTATTGCACTAATATATGTTACGTTTATTTCATCACTCTTCATGGAAACCCCTGAGGTCTATATGGTCAAGACAATGTCACTGATGATAAAATTCATACTTATACAGCTTCTAAGCTTATCACCATTGACATTTAGGTGATCAAAACATGGTGTATTTGCACTTATTCACCTTGTGACTCCAATGATTAATTTCCATTCATTAGGTGACGGTTGAGGTCTATATCAGTCCCATTATTGTATTTTGATATATCTACACTTTGAAAACCACAACTGTGGTCCATTTTATTGATTTTTACAAACATATTGGTTGTATCAAGGATCCCCAGTTGTATTACATGAATGCAATGCCAACATAACTGAAATGTGTACAGATAATGACCAAGCCCTGATAAATACAAGAATACATAGGTATATGATATTATTTAGGCTAGCCATGAAATGGAACACGAAATATAATACCTTTGGGGTCAATGCATGTACAGGATGCGATGGCACGTAAGTATCAATCTATTACCACCAATACAGCCAAATTTTGATGATTTCAATAACAAACGTAAAACACAACATTTTGCAATAGAAACGAAGCCAAACCAAATACTTTATCGAAAGACACACTGGCGTCATCAGGGGCAGACAGTGTGGTTAATGTAGTTGTTTCTACTGTACACCTGATGGAATTAGTATACATCTGGCCAACAGCCTATGAAAATAATTTAGAAATCCGAAACTAACCCCATGGAATAGATATATGACAAGTACATGATTTTACGTTCGTTGTATCATTTCGCACAGCCAAATGCATGGGCCTGACACTGTGTGGTCACGTGTGCCTCTTTCATCGTTCTAGATAACAACCATAATGCAATTTTAAAACTACATTTTCTGTGTGTCATAGGTCGATTAGAAACACAGATGCAAACATTTTCCGACGACATGAAAGCAGAAATGTTTTCACATGAAACTGATATATCGGGGATTGAAACAATCGCAGTGATTTCCTGATTTTATGGAATCAAAACAACATTGAATATGCCCTATTTTCCGCTGAAAATACAATGATGATTCTCACTCTGAACGAAATGAGCTCGAATTCTGAATAAAATACATTAAAAAAACTAATAACCATAAATAATTATATATTAGATGATGAATGTAATAGCATTTTACCAAATGGTATACAGATGTGTAGCCTGAAAATATGTCTCAAATACATTGTCTCTTCAATAACATGAGTCTGTTTATATTTCCATGCATGTTTATTCTTCAGAGAGAGTAGCAGTCAACATGTCAGTGCTTTTGAAAATGTCATTAAAGTTCACCTAATTTCTCACTTGTGACGACATCATCTCGCACTATTGGCGTAGATTGGAGAATCCTTTTTCACACAAGAAAAAGGTGCATTCCGACTATTGATCGCCACCATAATCAATATAATTATCAATTCGAAAATGCAAAATACTGTTATTACATAAATATCATGCGAAACCAATATCGTTATGTACCCGAGTGTCATCGTGACCCTGCTCGTTTGTATTTGACAGGAAAATTTCAATAGTGTTAATGCATGCCCTATCGGACCATCTGTTCATAGCAGCCTGGGTCTGCACCAATACGTACCGGAAATGCCTCTTCAAGCAATCGACTGGAAACGACGCGATAATTACTCTATTTTTATGTTGGATACATGCAATTACCAACATACACTGCATAACAGCACTGCGATCTGTTGTGGCCTTTAGGGCAATTGAACCCAAAATATTGAACAAATTTCGGAACGAGATACTTACACGTAGTCAGGAGTTACTTAGGTGCAATATTCAGATGTCATATGTAACATCTATGTGTTCGTTAGTTACTGTGAGATGAGGAAACATGTGAAAATAAAATTATATAATAATTGTTTCATGTCTATGAGTTAAAAATGGCGGTTTGTTTCCCACACGGTAAAAGTTAGACTGACAACTTGGGATCGGGAGGTAAAACAAAATCCATATCCATGCAAATGTTTTCCCAACTCTAAGTTAATTAAGAAAAGCCACAAACTGATTACCCCGCTCTAGACATTCAAACTATACTTTTGAATCCTTGACAGTATACATATATCCTAAGAAAGTTTTTTTTTTCATAACAATATGAAATTATCAATTACCCCCATCTTTATTATGGAGCTGGAATTTTGGGGGCAGATTCATGGAACGTTTCACTGATTGTTTACTAATAATTGAAGTCATTAGTGAAATCAACTAGTAAAAACTATGTCGTTTTTACAGTGCAGCGAGTGATAAAGGATTGCCAATAGATCATTGGATATTTATCTGAATTTGCTGACCAAAAAGTAGATGGCTAAAAGCCCGATATACCATCATAATATGTAATAACATAGAATTTCTATGGCTGAGACGTAATACCACGTATTTATATTGAAAGTGCTCATCTCTCATACACTGGACGAAACCATGTATTTAGGTGAGGAGGCTGTTCAGTTTGTTGTGGATGATATTATTGCAGTGTATGTAAGTAAGTATCGATCTAAGTTCCCGTGCCACATTCATTGCCATGCAAAGGTGAAATGTTGTTGTAAATCAAACCATTGTGGCTTTGATTGTAAATATTTGGTCGAACATGCTGTATTTTAGGTTTGTTATTGTCATCATCAAAATCTGGTTGTGTTTGTCCGGGCCCCGGGCCCGGATATACTAAAAACGCACTAATTTCAGCTGGTTCCGTTTTGCGAGGTCTCCCACAGTGACGGGCAGGGAGTGATTCCACGGTGGACATACGTTGCGCGCTATTGTGCGGGATTCGCCCAGTTACTATGCTGTGAACTGTAGTTCACAATGTCTCATGTCAGATGTCAGGGATATTTGTGTGGTACAGTGGGGGTCGCAAATATTGTCACTCTGTTTGCCCAGGCAGTGATTCACCTGGAGTGAAGACTCGAGCACTGGGGAATAATAGGCGAGATATTAATTTAATTCATAAATAAAAAAAACAGCAAAACATTTCCTCCGGACATATTCTTAACACTTTCCATTCCTACTATTCTGTAGCTTGTTAGTAATAGTTTGATACCTAAATTCAGTCCCTTGGCAAAACCATAGTTTAGGCATGTACACATTTCTCTATCGCTTCCGTCGCTATATCCATGAACAGACTCGATATTATTCAATTTTCACTCAAATAATACAAAGCTAGAACATATAAAAAAGGAAAAAGGATCAGAAGTAACATATATATCTGTAGGATGTACGTATCAACCTATCACCGCTAATGTGTCCATTCGGTGTTATATAAATACAAGACACGTGTATTTATTCCCAAGAGTAAGAGCCAGGTACACTATTGTGGGTGTGTGTTTTGTGGACCACCGAGCAGTGAGCAGGCGTAAGGATTCTCACACAATTCGTTCGTGTTACATGGTTTCCTCTATCTGTATCCTGATATATAAGATACGGTGTTTGAGGTCTGTGTTTCATCCCTCGTTCCTGACTGATCCTCAGTCATGACTATACAACATAGCTTTATGAAAGTTAGTTATTGTACCTATACACATACACACATACATCCAATTAGTTGTTTATTTTTGGTGTAGCCGAAGATGAAGATTTGTACATCTCGACACAGGGCTTTGATTATAACTCGGATCGTTCTGTTTGCGGTTGCATTTGTGGTATTTTACAAATTAACACACTAACATATTAGCAGAATTGTTGGGCCTACATGAAAAGTATGGATTTTGTACTGAAGGAGCATGAAGTTGAAGTCATAGTCAGGCCGTCTCCCACACATGTATACACACACCTTGGCTGGAAGTCATCATTAGAAAATCAGGTCACGATGATACACACATATACTACAATTACATATTCTTTATATCATCATCTTCATCCTAACGTTGGGTGTTATTTTAAGTCTGAGACCTGTTGCTCTGAACAACAAGTGTTCAGTGTGCTTTGAGTACCTCCAATGTTATTTTAATGAGTTGAAAGACAACCACTATCGAATGGGTTCGTACCTGAAAACGTGCTAAGTCTCTCCGTACGTAAATATTGTGTGTAAATATTTGATTTTCGTTGGAACACATTTATGTTAGATTTATCTTACAACTACATCAATGGGAGTACTCGGTGCGTATTTCTCCATGGATTCAGTAATTTCGCCGAACACATGAAAACCAGGTTAATATATTTTAATTAATCAATATTTATCTGGAATCGATTTCTGGAAATGTTTTTCCTATCACAAGCAAACATGATCAAACTATAGTTTGAACACATGAGCGAAAGTTGCAGAACAGCTGTCCTTGTTTTTCATTTCTATAGAGTCTTACATGTATACATCTCTAAATTGTTTAGTAACCTCCTAAGTATCCTTGGCATTTGGGATACACATTATTGACAAGAAATATCGCGGTAACGATAGGTAAACAGAATCCTACTTCTGGATTGTGTAGTGAAGCCACTATGTACTGTCCATATCATGATATAATTAGTTTGAGACCGTCAATTTTGATAATTTCAATAACAACAATCTATGAATTGTGAAAAAGATGAAGGCTCCAGGGCAGAGAACCATGCATGATCTTATTAAAATGCAAGTAAAATATTTTCTGAAGAATTGGACGCCAAAATGAAAAAAACATTGGTGATATTTTGAAGGAGGTTAAACTATCCCATGTGCAGTAGGATATAGCCTATTTTGACCGCCAGTTTTGAATAGTTATTTTATATAATACCAATTTTCTTGTATGGTATACACAAACATCACTTTCATTATAAATTCATATCCATCAGACAAGGCATTTTTCTCATTTGAAAACAACTTATATGTGAACATATTTGTAATGGTACTACTTTTGTCCCAAAGACTGGAAACTGATACACTGCATTCATATGATCAACAACATGTTGAGTCTTGTTTACTCATCAGTTGAAACATATAACGTAAATTTGATTCTAAAACGACTGATTTACTGGGATGATATGGTCATATACAAACTTTGTAGGTACTATTGTAGAAGCGGTGCATCATTCGGCATTATTCCTTGTGTGTTAACTGATATCACCTGTGATTTCATATATACCAACTGCAATTCCCTGTTTTCAAAAGAACTATGTACCAGATGCACAGACCAGGGGCCGTATATATCTAGGTGTCATTCGCACATACTACATGTAGATCACTTGTTCTTGTGATGTGATTATTCCATTTCAGGCTTCTGGCTCCTGACACTTGGGTGTGAATTAGCCTCGATATCTTCTGGTGATCAGACAAGTCGAGGCAATCTGTGTTGTTTTTATTATTGGATTTGTACAGATACGTACTGTCTTTCGGTCGAGCACGAGATAACAAGGGCCTCTGTTACCTGGTATGGCTCGTGTCGACAGACCCCGCACCAGTGATTGAGGCGTATAATTGTGACGTCACATAATTATATATAAGATCTCGGAACCGAGACTGAAGTCATTGCACCTAAAAACTACACAAAAAGATCTGTTTTATATAAAAAAATATACATTTAGACGTATATGCAAACATGATAAAGAAAATATGAAGATTCTTTCCAGGATGAATTATGTCAATGATACATCAAATCGCCTAGACCTACAATAATACAAATGTATGTTTGCTTGAATGATAATCACGGGCAGAAGAATTTTGAGATGTAAGGAAAATAAACTTTGACATGCACCGAAGATTTGCAAAATAATAGATTGGTCGGCCAACAACCTTTGAAATACGGTCCGATTTCCTTCCTCATCAATTAGATTGATAAATAATTTATAGCTAGAGGGTGTCCATACCATACACCCATGTGGAGTTTTCAGAACACGCTCAGCAGTTGCTTCAACTTATTAAAGACAATACAGTACAAATGTGATATAGCCATCAAAATCTAAATGAGATTGCTCAAAAACGAAAATGTGTTGTATTTCCTGTTGGAGAAAAACACCATTGTGTTATGATATTTTGAGTTAACAACTTTTCAAAATGGAGAATACAATACATGTTTATTATATATGTTGTATTATGTCTTCATGCAAGTGAAATTTAGGGGTCACCATGATAATTATGACCATCCACATAATTCTAGAATAGACCATTATACCTAAATTCACTCAAATTCTGACCAATTCACTGACATTCACATCTTTTACAACATATGACAAGAATTTTAGCATAAGACCCCGATATTTTTTGCATCAAAAACATGCACAGCAGTTCGTTGATAAGTTAACGATATTTTTCAACGAGGTATGTTTTCACCAGTTTTCATTAAATATTGATTTTAGTGAAAATGATCAAAATGGCCTATTTTGCTGGTATTTTGGGGACAAAATCACCCATAAAGTCTGCAATTTATGATTTAGCCCCTCTGGATCCAAAGGTAGCAGACAACCTTCATTGATCATTTATCAGTGTTGTGAAGTAAAAACTTTCAATTATCTGAGCATGATTACTCGATTGTGGTATACGCTATTTGCTGTGCTTGTTGACAACAGTATGCTGCATTGGCGACCCTCCTAAGTATGAATCCAACTTATACTTCGGGCTGGTAGCCTACTATGACGTCACTGACACTAGCCTTGTTTTGTCCGATTTGTACCAAGGACGGGTTTTCGCACGCGCTGTAGTGTCGCCTGGAGTGGACGCTGAATGTTACACTTGAAAAGCTATTATTCTACAAACACCTAAAATACTTACATACCAAGTAAATTCAATCATCCAGACAATTTGTTATCGACGTTGCTCACTCGCATGCAGGTAGATATCTTACCAAGTACACTTCTTTGCGATAGGATATATTTAGTTCGTTTAGGTGTGCTGTGTATCAAACTACTGAAGTACTATCTTTTTTTGTAGCGTCAAAAACGAAACGTCGCCAGGTCGCTCGGCTCAGTGCTGTAAAGATATGAGACAACATACAGTACACATGCAGGACATGTAATCCATCTGCCCGATACATTTAAAGAAGAGTAAACAAAAATTAATTGAGTCAGAATGATTTCTCCACCACGAAAGAACATGTAATTGCTATGTATTCCGAATGTATTTTATTCAACTTCTTCAAGCACCTTGAATTTGGCCCATTGTAAGTTGATATTTCACTCATGATGAAATTGAAACATGTACAGCATTTAGGGCTTTAACCAGTGGTTACATGACAGTGAACACTATGTATTTGCACAAATTCACTTTGTGACTTGATTTATCAACCTTTGTTAAATATGCGACAGTTGCCAGGAGTAGAGTCTCACTTTCTAATACTACAACACTTAAAGCAGTACAACTTTGGTATGTTTCATTCAATTTTGACAATGTATATTTTATATGAAAGCATAATATAGAAACATTACTTAATTGGAACATGTGCAGATAATTATTTAGCCCTGATTATTCCAGGTATATGTTAGCATGAGACACGGAATATATTAGTTTTAGTGTCACTGTATTAGATGTGAAGTGAAACTACAGCACTGATCTTACCTCCATCAATCATCGTTATATCCACCAGTATTATGAAAATGTGGTGGTCAGGTGTGAATTATTCATCGTACCAGATATTAACCTGAATCCAGCCTAGAAATTGATCTTTTATTTTTTTCAAATCGACATCTCTGGTGGTCCTCTCATTTCTGAGCAACATTTTACACAAGTGGTACCCAATGAAGATTAACAGTTTTGCACTCAAATCAAAATCAATCTTCCCTGGGTTTCAGTAGATTACTTTTCAATTATATTGTGTAATGTCCAATCAAGATATTTCTCCGTTTTGCCTGTGATGGCCTCGAGTTCTGACAAGCAGTACGACAGAATGAAGCTAGCTACCTTGGCCTTTATCAGTCCTAGTGATATCCAGTCTCCTGGAAGATCCCTGTATCAGCATGTACTTGTACTCACCCTACGCGTCAAAGCCTAGCCGAGCCGTCGAACCATACTTGCATTCTGTGACAAGATATAGTTTTTAAGAATCCAATGGTGCAGTTTTCGATGAAGCTGTGCACGACAAAAAAAACGCTTTTCGAATATCATAGCACTTCCCGTTAATTGTCGCACATCTTAAACTGAGATCTTGGAGCGTTCTAGAAGAGCTTGATCTCCTCTGACGTACTTGACGGCCACTGACCTGTGTAGTTACCGTAATTACTGGTATGTTGCTGCGCCTTGTGACACGTACACGGCTGTCAGATCTCATCTGGCGTTAGACGTTCTTACCACAGAGATTACGTCAGTCGACATAAAACATTATTGACGCCTACAGGGGTAATACTACCTTGATATTGCCCGTTCGGCAGCGGCGCGTTGATATCAGGTAATAGTCACTGTCTAAGCTAGAGTAGAGGGTCAGGTTAATTTTGCTGTCTTTCATTGGAAAGATACAGTGAAATTAGGTTGCACAACAATATCGGTTCCTTGAATCAGGATATTTCGCACAAGAATCTTTCTTAAGCAAAAGTCAGCATGTTCATGTCTCTGGATATTTTAGCATGATATATTTGATTTTCACGCAAACATGCGGGGTCCTACTGTTAAACACATAGTCACTGGTGGTAAAATTCATACATATACAATTTGTGAGTGCATTACCTGTGGAATCTACGTGACAGAAAACATGGAGTGTTTGCACCCATTCACCTAGTGACTCCAATGATTAATTTTCATTCATCATGTAACGATGCTCGAAACACTACAACTTTGGTCCATTTCGTTAATTTTGACAAATTACTATGGCAATGTGGGTTGTATTACAGAAAAGCAAATCTAACATAATTGAAATATGACCTGAGAATTACCAGGCCCTGATAATTCCAAGTACATATTCAGGCTGTTCATCTGACATATTAACCATATATTAACCCTAATGTTTTTACAGCTTCAAAAATTGCACTTTTTGTGTGTCACAGGTCGACTGTGAATACAATTACATTAAAAGAATGTAACAGCCACAAATAATATTAGATGATGAACTGCAATAGCATTCTAACCAAATGGAAGTGTGTAACCTGAAGATATGTCTCAGAGACATTTGCCTCAACACTATGAGGTTAAATTGATAGTCATACATGCTTCTTCACCAAGAAGAGTAGCAGCCATCTGTCAAGTCAACATCCTATAATTTCATGGATATGGATTGTCTTTACTCCACAGAAGTGATGTGTTAGAAACGTCCTTAGAGTCCGACTAATTTCGCAATTGTAGCGAAATCATCTCGCACTATTGGTGAAGATTGGAGAATCTTTTTTACACAGAAAATACATTCATACTATTGATCGACACAATGAATTATCAAATGAAAATGTAAAATACTGTGATTACATATACAACCCGCCATACTAATAAGGATATGTACCATGGTGTCATCGTGACCCTGCACGTATGTGTTTGACTGGACAATCCGATAGTGATATTACATGCCCCAGTAGACCATCTGTTCATAGTAGCCGGGTCTGCACAAAAACGTACCGAAAATGCCTCTTCAAGCAATCGACTGTGAACGACGCGATAATAACTCTTTTATGTTGGAAACATGCAATTACCAACATACACTGCATAACAGCACTGCGATCTGTTGTGGCCTTTAGGACAATTGAAACATATCTGAATGTGTCAAAATAAAATTATTGAAATACCTCCCAATCTATTGAACGAATCTCAGTGTTGAACGAAACACTTACACGTAATCACGAGTAACTTAGGGGCCGGTCATTATTTACTGGGTGGGGGCGTTGGGTGGTTTTTCCGAGAAATGAGTTTTCAAAGTTTGACCCCCCCACCGATATCGAAAACCAATCTATGACCCCCCCCACCAAGATACAAAATAAAAGTATGACCCCCCAATCCCCATGTATGAATATAAGGCTATGCTTCACAATTATAAGGCACCAGTATCATAATATATATGGTACTTGAATGCTTTTTACGCTTTATTTACATCTCTATTGAAACAATTGTGACTTTCGTCGCAAATTTATGATACTATAAGGTCAGTGAATATTATGATTTGTTGTCATTACAACAATTATTACTTGTATGCATACTATATATGGGCACTTAATTATGACAGGTGTTTGAGAGCAAAACCATTCTGTGTGGAAAAGTCCATGTCTTTTACATGGTGGTTTGTGATAGTCCTGAGGTCTTCGGGGAATATCCTCAGTGGGGTTATGTGTTGACAGAAGTTTGAGTGGAAAACCGGTCTGTGGTTCTGACATGCTAGTTCGGGTTCATCGGAAGGGATGATATGTTGCTCAGGGTGGTTTGGACTGGTTGATCCGTAGTTTGTTTGTGACAGGACCCTGCTGATCTGGGCTTGTCCTTGCTGGCACCGTGTTCAGCTGTAGTGCTGCTCCGTTAGGTCCAAAGTTGATTCTTGGTGACAATGTTTCAATCTGAGTGATGAGCGTTGATCAATGCACTTCAGGGCTCAGAATTGCCACTTTTAGGTAGCCATAGGATCATATAATTTCAGATTTGCTCCCAGGCAATAGAGCCCATGAGCCAATTGGCTGATGAAAATCTGTAAAGTAATTTTGAAATATGCTTCTAGTAGCCAATTGGCTCGTAAAATTGTTGAATAGGAGCGAAATAGGAGTCCTTTGGTTCCCGGAAGAAGTTTTTGAGCCCTTATTCACACGGATTGCGTCATATCTTGATGATGGTGTTCCTGGATGGTCCTCTGCAGGATCCGGTTTCAGTGAGATTATGGTTTTCACTGAAAATGTTATGAAATTCCATCGCGTACTCCATTCAGTCCATGTACTGATATTGAGTGGATTGTTTCCACCTAATTATTTAACTATTTTACCATTCAGATTTTCTCAAAATAACTCAATTTCAAACTCCGACCCCCCCAGTCCCATCGAAAATAAAAGTATGACCCCCCCAATAATGTTGAAAATGAAAGTGTGACCCCCCAGTTTTTACCCCCCCCCCCCCCCCCACCTGATAAATAATGACCGGCCCCTTAGGTTCAATATTCAGATATGACGCTTAATATGTGTGTGATACATGTAGTTAATGTGTTTGTGTTTGTCATTTAATATGTCCTGTGGTAACGTGGGAAATGAAAATTATATCAATATTTGTTTATGGATTGAATATGGCGACCTGTTTACTGCTCACCACATAGAAATCAGTTCACCTGAAATTAACATAGAAACAATACCCAAGTATATAGTATCCGAGCAAACAAAACCGAGTCCATAATCTAATCTCAAAGTCCAGTGTCAGGCAAAATCGACAAAATTTAAATGGAATTTCATGAACCCCCATATATGGCCATAAAGGGGTGAAATCAGGTGTTCCGGAAAGAGTGAGCATTTCCTGCCCCACATGTGGCAGAACTATATGTAATGAAAACATATATACAAGAGAGTCTTTTCATAACAATGTATCAATCAAAATTTGACAATTTGACAATAAGTTGCTTATTTTTGCTGAACACGAATCTGTAAGACATTGGTTAACCAGCAGCTAATAACAGTAAGTTCGACGTGCAACTCATACCCAAAGTATGAATTAGTACGTTAACACACATATTTTCTGCACGTGTGATTTATATGGTTGTTTTAACGCAGGCTACAAAAAATGATTAAGTTTATACCTGAAAAAACAAAACAAAAAGTACTCTGGACGTCTCCCATATTGAACATAAAAACACCGTGGATAGAAGTCATCATTTGATACGATGATCTCAATCATAAACAACACATCATACCATGTTGAGTATACACTTATCTCCATCCTCACCTGCGGTGTTATTGTAAGTCTAAGACCTGTTGAATCTTAACAACAGGAATGTTTGAGAATATTTCTCGACTGCTATTCTGATGTGTTGAAAGGCAAGACAGACCTTTAATGAATGGGTTCGTACCTGAAAGTCTCTCTATACGTAAATACTGTGTGTAAATATTTGTTTTATGTAGGGACACTCTGATGTTTTTCGGTGCGAGGGGGTCAGATTTTAGATTTATGTAAATTGGACGTGTGCATCAATGGTGGACACCCGGTGTGTGTTCATGGAGCGATCAGATTTTATGAGCATACTAAAATCAGGTTAATATATTTTAATCAATCAATATCTATCTGGAATCGATTTCTGAAAAAGTTTTTCACAAGACAAACATGATCAAACTATACTTTGGACACATCAGCGAAGGTCACATACCAGCTGCTCTCGGTTTTCATTTCTATAAACTATTACATGTATACATCTCTCAATTGTTTAGTAGCCTCATAACCATCCTTGACATTTGTAGGATACATATTATTGATATTATTGGCATATTATTAAATATCGTGACAACGATAGGTAAACAGAATCCTAATTCTGCTTTTCTGTATTGTATACCACTATGTACATATCATACCATGAAATATTCAGCTTAAGTCTGTACCGTCACTTTTGATAAATTCAATGACCACAATCCATGAATAGTGATGGAGATGAAGGTTCCTGGGCAGAGAATCAAGCTCCATAGTAAAATGCAAGTAAAATATCTTTAAAGAATTGGACGCCAATATGAAAGAAATTTGGTGATATTTGGAGTGCAAATTATCCTCTGTGCAGTAGGATATAACGCACCTTTGATCGCCAGTTTTGAATATTCATTTGATATAATATCAATTTTCTTAAATGGTATACATATACAGCACTTTCATTATGTAGTTAAATTGTTCCCATTCGAAAACAACTTATATGTGAACATATTTGTAATAGTACTACTTTTGTCCCAAAGACTGGAAACTGATATACTGCATTTATATGATCAACAATACGGCGAGTCTTCTTCACTCAGTTAAAAGATGTTGTTCCCAGTTGAAAACAACTTATATGTGAACATATTTGTAATGGTACTACTTTTGTCCCAAAGACTGGAAACTGACACACTGCATTCATATGATCAACAATACGGTGAATCTTGTTTACTCATCAGTTAAAAATGAAACGTAAATTTGATTCTAAAAGGACTGATTTACTGGGATGATATGGTCATATACACACCTTGTACTATATTAGAAGTGGTGCATCATTCAGCATTATTCTTTGAGTGTTCACGTTCGTTTGCTTGATCGTGTGATTAATATCGCCTGTGATTGCATATCTATATATATATGCCAACTGCAATTCCATGTTTTCAAAAGTCCTATGTATCAGAAGCACAGATGAGACCAGGGTTTGAGGATTCACTGGAAGATTTTCAGGAAAGTGCACAACAGCTCCAGTTAATACTCGCTCCGATTTCCATATATGTGGTTTCATACATACAATTTCATGATTATTTCATAGTAACCAAATACTGCACTGTATTGGGATTGATTTTTTTTCACGGAGCACGAGTCCCAATGAGTGACGTCATAGCAACGAGTTCTGTCCACTGCAATAACAACAAGAGTGCAAATGGATATGTATTGCACTCGTCAATTTACAATAAGATGCAAATAATACATGTACGTCAGTCACACATAACATGCACATACTTCAGAACTGAATACCGAGTATATACCGTACATACATAAATAGGAAGTATCTTCATAACTTTGGAGTTAACTCTAAAGCTAGTGCATTGTATAATTGCAAATATATCAGCCCGACTTCCCAGGCTAGGGATTTTGCCAATCAGTGGCTGAAACAGTCGTCTAGACACAGAAACTTGAGTCCAAGTCACATACAAAACTTTATTTGTTAACTTCCGTCAATACAATTCAATGATCATAGTTGGTTGATGCCTCGGGTTTGAGGCCTGAGGCCACTCCTGACTGATTCTCCACACTCTGCCCCTGGTGACGCCACTGTGTTACCAGATAAAATATTTGGGCAGACTTTGTCCAAAGATGTTGTACTTTAGGTGTGTGTTTTGCATGATCAAAATCTGATTGAAAGTAATAGTTTGATACTTACTAACATTATGCTATCTGAAGTTACGGTTATAGTATATTGGATGCACATACGAATAAGGTGTTTTGTTATGGTAGAAAAGACATTATTTGCGTGACATAATGCTAACAGGCAACAAATAACAGTTCCTAATGCGTACAATAATTATTATTAACTAGATTGTGATTTTGCACGGGTACTTTTTGTTCGCATTGCTGTTTCAAAACACGTTACAAATCAACACATCTGTTGACGTATATATAAATTTGGATTTTGTATATGTATGAAACAACGAGCGCTCGCACATATATACAAACATTGAATGGACATCTCCAGCTGATACACGACTCCCGATGACCCATCACATCAAAATATCATAACACATCCAGTATAACATTACCTCTATTCTCACGTAGGATGGTATTATAAGCCAACGGTCAATTACTTATGAACCAGTTGCACGTTGAGATGGGAATTCTATGTGATGATCTTGTTTATTCACACAATTACTTCGATGTGTTGTGAGAAACACGGGCCACTAACGAATGAGTTCGTACCTGGAAATGTCACTCCACACGTAAATATATTGTGTAAATAGTCCATTTATGCTGCAAAACTTTGATCTAGTGTGGGTCAGCCTTATGTTTATGTAAATTGGACGTGTCCATCAATGTTGAGTATTCAGTGCATATTTCTTCATGAACTCAGTAATTTCGACGAACACAACAAAATCAGGTTAATATATTTTAGTGAATCAATATTTATCTGGAATCGATTTATGAATATTTGTTTCACCACAAGAAAAACATGGCCAAACTATAGTTTGAACGTTTGTAGTTCGCAGGAAAGCTGTCTTCGATTTTCATTTTTTTAATTGGAAACTATCACCAAAGTAGAATGCAAGCAGAATCTTATTGAAATAAAAGAAATTCATAATATTTTGAAGGAGGGCCAATTGTCTCACGTTTGGTGGCTTCTACCTATTTCCGACAGCCAGTTTTGAATATATTCCTCATATAATTTACTTGTATGTTCTGCGCATACAACTCATTCCATCGTGGATTTATTTGAATGAGACCAGGATGTGTTGGTCTCATTTGAAAAACAGAAAGACACCTTTGTCCCAACCGCTGAAACCTGCCACACTGCATCCGTATGCTCAATAATTACTCTTCTGTGATGATCAGTGATGTATTGAACTTAAAATTGATTCTAATGGGGATGTTTTAGTGGGATAATACTGTCATATACAAAACTGTACTTGAATTGAAGAAGTGGTGTAAACATACAGCATTATTCCGTGTGTTTTCACGTGTTTTTGTCTGATCATGCTAAAATATCATTTGCGATAGTAGATGCTAACTATAATTCCTTATTCTCGATATTCCAGCCCTGTTATGTTAATAGTTTCAACAAACTATTGGTATTCCCATGGGTACAAACTGTGCACCATTATTGGCAGACCTGTTTTTATACTCATAGGAATCAGATTTTATCCAACATTTACAACGAGGAGGTTCTAAGAAACTAACATGTAATTTTAATTTCACTTTCAGATACATAGATGATGTATTGTCGCTAAATAATCCCAAGTTTTTCCAACTATCTAGACTTGAGGTTGGAGATTGACAATGATTCTAACCTGTCAACTAGATTATATGACAAACGTGATGATTTCAATTTTTTTCATAGTCAATTTCCCTTTTCTAAGCAACAACATTCCTATGTCACCGGCATATGGTGTGTTTGTTTCTCAACTTATACGCTATTCCAGAGCTAGTTGCAAATATGAGGACTTTGTTATCGAAGTGCCCAGCTAGTCTCTAAACTGCTGCGACAAGGATATGTTATACCAAGACTTATAGCTGCGTTCAAGAAATCTTATGGACGTCATCATGATCTGGTTGAAAAATACACCAAATCCATGTCTGCCATGCAACTAGATCTATTTTCATGTTAATTTTGGGGAATTCATGACGGGTGCCACTAGTGGGGCAGGAAATGCTCACTCTTTCCGGAACACCTGATGTCACCTCCTAATGGCTGTTTTTGGGGGTTCATGAGTTTCCCTGTCATTTTTGTTTTCTCTCACTTCGTATGCCTGATATGACTTTCTGTCCCCGGACTATGAGATTGGATAACGGACCCTGTTTTGTTTGTTCGGAATACTTAATACTGGGTATTGATTCCACGTCTATGTACAAGAAACACAGTCCAGGGATCAAATGTTTACGTGTCTCTCGCAAACCCTAGATCACAATGTTTGCTGTGATGTGATTATTTCATTTCAGATGTCTTGGTTCCTGACACTTGGGTGTGAATTAACCTCGATATCTTCTGATGACCGGCCAAGTCAAGGCAATCAGTGTTGTTTTCGCTGTTCGATTTGAACAGACACTAGAGATCGAGCACAATATGACAGGAGCCGCTGTTACCTGGCGGGGCTCGTGTCGACAGATCCAGCACCAGTGATTGACCTTGTCTCGCGTGCTGGTCTCTGTGTCAGACTGCACAAAACGTGTCACTTCTTAAGCGCATGAGAGGGAATTGAACATTAACTGATGTCAGCGTTCAATTAAGCATAAATATCTCTTGTCGTAATGTGAGTACTGAAAACCTGGAACATGAATAAGAAATAAACTTGTGTACATGTAAACCAGCCTTGACTCGATGAACAAAATCGATGACTTTTAAAATTACAACATACAAAATTACATGCTTGGAAGCTCACGCTCAAACCAGCTCTCAAAATTGCTCTCAAACAAGCACTCTCAAATGCCTTTGTATAAATGTTCTCAAGCACTCGATAAATAAAATCAATGGTTTTTAAAATTACATCATGCAAAATTACAGGCTATGAAAATAAAAAGTCAGTCTCAACCCAGACAGACAAGCATGAGATATCCGGCTTCAAGATAGAAATATATGTCTTGTAAATTAGATAATACAATGTTGTACCCCCAATACATTTTCATTACTTCGCAGATATGTTCTTGAGCACTAAGCATACAAAACTAAGATAGGAATTGGTAAAAGATGCAACACATTGAAAACGAAGGAATCTATTAAACAGTTTGGCTTAGATTATAATTTCGAAAATTATTATTCGATCGTTCAGTTTTAGTGTTCGGCCATTCACTGGAAAATTCGGCCATTCACTGGAGAATGCACAACTGCTCCAGTTAATACCCTCTCCAGTTTTGAGAAACATTTTCCCAGAAATGTGGTTTCATACAGAAAATTTCATGATTGTTTTATAATTCAGTATACGTGAGTGATTAAATCAGTTCTTGGAAATCTAATTACATTTTGCCACGGAGTATACGTGAGTGATTAAATCAGTTCTTGGAAATCCAATTACATTTTGCCACGGAGTTGTTTAATTGCACATTTCTGTGTTCTACGTTAGCATGACAACGACATTATGAAAAGTCATAAGGATTTTCACATCACACAATTACATAGGCGAGATAGATCAAAATCAATGTTGAATTTAATGCAATCAAAAAGGTATATTATTAAAATGAATGCTTCACGACAATTATGCGATAATTGTTGGATGATCCATTGATTGGATGATCCATTGATCCATTAAATGACAGGGAAATTATGAAGATTGTCTTCATTTACACCAAGTCCAGCCATACATTATCTTCCAGGAAACATTTCATTTGGTGATAAAAAAAAATGATGGAAGAACAATTTTTAAAACATATATAAGATACTATAAGCTGGTGATCTAGCACAATTTGTTGAACTCATAGAATATATTATTTAGTGATAAAAAATGACGACAATCAGTTTCTTGAAATAATCATTTAAAGATTTATTATTTGAAAAATGTAATATTTGTGAAAGAATAATTTTTAGAGTGTATTATTGAGGCCTAACATATGATAAACGTTCACTTGTGCTCTTGCAAAGAAATTGATTATGCCATGCACTGACATTTGCAGGATAATAAGCTTGACACGAACACTGATCGGCCAACAACCTCCGTTATTAGATTTGATCTGATTCTTCATGAATCTACAAACGGCCCTGGAAATCTTTCATGTGCACTACTGGTATATCACGAATATTCCCACAGAGATTGACAATTTTCCTTATTAATTAATTCGAGAAGAATAACAAGATTTTCTGCAGTCAAACTGTGCCAGGAGCAATGACCACAGGCCCAGTTTGTCACCAGATAGCGCCACTGATGTATTCATTACTCATTACTCTTTCGCCATAAACCACCTGAAGTAGAACGAATGTAGACATGTATGATCACCAGTCACTCACTAGCAACTAATGCAAAGTAATACATGTATGTCACCCATAACATGCCAAACTTTCATGACTCAGTACCTCACACATCAATATAGACATAACTAGATAATGAATTGATAACTTGAGCTGGTAATACGTTGAATGAAATGTTACATACATGCACAGTATATACATACGGCTATAACGTTATACACATAGTGGTACATGATTTGTAAATTAAAATCAATCAAACAGACTATTGATACAGGATATTGACATTGCTTGTATGCAATTGAATAATTAACATGGACCGGAGAAAATACTGATATGGTAATAGTTTTTAATAACATTTTTCAAATTTATGTTTTTACACAAATCAATCAATACACATTTTAGCTGATCGAAAAGGTTGATAAAGTATATGATCAGTGATGAATATGGAATAGTATCTTGTATGCATCGCACGATATTGTTCTCCACACATTCAAGGTTCATCTGTTATAACCTTTGTTAGCTGCTGGGTCATTCTCCATGATTACATAACTCAAATTGTTAAGTTAATTTTTTTCCCGAAAAAAAAATACTCCAACGCAGTGTCACTTGTGAATCAAAAGTTTATATGGTCGATATTGTCCACTTGAAGAAGGTAGTAAATTTACTGGCACAAAGAAAGCACACTTTCTCGAGAGGTATGTTTGTTTGCTTGTGAGGGCATCAATGTCAACAGCGCCGGTGAGCTGATGGCAGACTGTACGGTATCTCGGACACTCATCTCTCCTGCCTGGCTAGTTATCAGGGTCAGGTAGACAGCAGAGCTTCTCCAAACATCCGTCCGGTCACGGTCGACGTGGCAGAAATAAGTACTACTCCCACTGAACAGAAGTGAATTGCGGTTAGATTTGACTTGGAACAAAGCAGCTCAGAATTCCACTTGCAGGTATAACGATTTATCACGTTAATAGTTGGAGACTTCATCTCTGCACGCTGGCGAACTCAAGTAGTGAGGGGTCTTCTGTTCTAGTTGAAATAGTATGGGCGTCAACTTATTTGACACGTAAAATTTTCTATGCTATATATAACTCTTATATTAATTTTCAATGTTTTTTCAAACATGATATTAGATCATTCGCATTGAACCTGAATAATTGCATACAATAAGATTTGGTTCGATACACGTTCTCCACGGAATCATGCCATACTATTTCTACTTCTTTTCATGAATGTATTTTTGGAAAATGTACAAATATAAAAGATAAAAACAGTTTGAACAACTGATTACGTGGAACCACAGCAGGTTGATTTGATAGGCATGGCCTAGTCTATGTATACAGGTAAATCTGCGAGCTGGATCAGTCATACAAGCTGTGAACGTGTAAGTGTACATGGAGAGCTGTGTATGTGTGTTGGGAGGAGGGGGGGTGGCGGTCTTGGACGGGTCCCAAGTACGTGGGTGACACAAGTATTACATCGCCCCGCACTTATACTAGTCACGTGCTGCTATTGGGTACAGGGGGTGTTTTTTGTTTGAATGTTTGCTGTGGTTTCTCAACCAAATCGTTTCTTCCTTTGAGTTTCAATGGTCGAACATACGATTGCGTCTTGAAGCTCTTGTCAGTAAAACGTTGTGTGTTTTTCAGGTAACGTCCATCTATCAGTCCCCCCCCACCCCACCCCCTCTCCAACCACCAGAATGATAGAGAGTGTTATTTATTTATGCTAAATAATGCTGGGTAACAAAAAAATTGTTTAGTCATCGACCATAAATCGTTGTCAAGTACACACAGTACGTTTGAATGGTATATGTGCTATATATGTTTTTATTTGTCAAGTGGGAGGACCCCGACTGATAGAAAATCATTAGCGATTGATACGACAACTACTCAAAATATCATAGATATAAATTATTTCCCAATGATCATAAATGTTGTGAACTGTGATTGTTATAAGATAATGAAAGGCTTGTAATTTATCTGACAACAATTTCCATGAGAAATGTTGAATATAGTTAAAATCAAATATTTAGACTACTTACACATCAAGTGAAATAATAGCAATAGAAAAACACATAAACTTACCCACATAGTAGAATCTATCAAAAGGGCTTGTTGAATTTTACATCAGAAACCACAGAATTTGAATGGTTGATCCTGGACTATGTCACTTATATGATATTATATGATATCATGGTAAGTTGAAAACGTGGAAGTTGACAGAAGTGTGATATCTATTGAGAACCATTCATTCACAAATGTGAGGTGAACGGAACTGATCCAGTTGATCCAGAAGATACGAAAAATTAATATATTTACCGACCCACATAATGAATCTAGCGAAAAGAGCTTCGAACTTGTGCAAACAATGATATATAAAACCGTGTTTACCTTATTGCGTGACAAAACTGCAAATCACGAAATCAAAAACATATAATAATTCGCATTATTGTGTAAAAGGTTATTTATAAAACCGAGTACAACCAACATTTTCATCATTAAACATAACCCGAGTATGGCTAAAATATGTTTATTAGACTACAAGCGTACATATACATTTGTTAAAATACACTAGAAAAGATGAATGAATGAATGAGTATGAGATGAAGTGATGGTATCCTGGGAGGGTGGGTGGGAGAACAAAGCAGAAGCAGGCTGTTGTATATGCAGGCAAGCGTTCAGGTACATTAAACTGTGTTACAGTGGACCCCAGCCTAAATACTGGCAAGGGATTAACAGAGTAGAGCCGGTGTATGGACTGTTGAATACAACTCGGTTGAGTTTAAACAAGCTTATTACATAACCTACCCTTAAACATAACCCGAGTATGGCTAAAATATGTTTATTAGACTACAAGCGTACATATACATTTGTTAAAATACACTAGAAAAGATGAATGAATGAATGAGTATGAGATGAAGTGATGGTATCCAATCCATATATTTAAGGAGTAGTATTTAGTGGTAGGTTGCTTATAGCAGTGTCTAACATGGAAAATTTGTCTTTGATATCCGGTGTCAGATACTTGAAAACACAGTCACTTTTCCAATCTCCTAGTAGTTTTATGACGTGCAGAGGGACTCCAGATACCAGCAGCCAGGTTGCACCTCCTCTCCTGAGGCTGTGTGTCCCGTAGCTTGACACAGGGAGACCGATACCCTGTAACCAGGTGGACAACTGCTTTCTCACCACCTCAGATGTCAGAGATGATGTCCGGCCACTGACGGAGATGGCCAAGGCAGGGACATCAGGACCCAATGGGGGAACTGCTGACCACAGACGAGTGAGCGCCTGGGTTGGACACAAGGCAGACTCTCCCAGCCTGGGAATCGGCACTTCCAGCGTCCGCTCCCGATACTGCAACGTCTTTGTCCATCGAAGTTGCAGCACACAGCCAGTGTTTGTGAGTGCTATATCCCCACGCCTTAGGCATTTGGATGTATCCCACAGGTATTGGTTGGGGGTGGTCACATTGCTGATGCGTAGTAGTCCAAAAAAGCACAGCAACACTGCTGTCCATGTTCTCACGTGTTGGATATCTGACATGTCCACTAGTTGGTATATCCTGAGCAAGTCTGATGGAGATATGGGCTGTTTGTAGTGGGGTGTGTCTCCTTTAGATCGTCTGATGGAGCGAAGTAGGGACTCCACTTCCCAGCTGTCCCGTGCATTGAAAGAATACCCCAGTTCCTGGTGGAGTATCCTGACAGAGTTCAAATACTGCTTGACTGATGTGAATGACTTTGTTCTACCGAGAAAGGCCACATATCGACTCAAGTTTGTGGAAGACACTGGTACAGGTGGTAAATTCGTAAGTTTGCAGAAATTCAGGTAGCTGCAGGCAAGCGTTCAGGTACATTAAACTGTGTTACAGTGGACCCCAGCCTAAATACTGGCAAGGGATTAACAGAGTAGAGCCGGTGTATGGACTGTTGAATACAACACGGTTGAGTTTAAACAAGCTTATTACATAACCTACCCGAAAATAATGACAGATTTCTCTTTGGGGTTTCAAGGTTGCGTTAATGTGAATTCAACAATATTTCGGACTCTTCCAAGAAAGTTGGTTCGTTCATCGAGTGTGCCAAATATCGGGCAGGAAATATATATGTGAACAAAAATATTTAGAGGTGATATCTGTTGTTGTCTCAGGATAGCAGCCTTCGAGTTATATGATGGCAGGCATGACTACATACACATGTACGGTACCCGTGTACGGTACCCGTGTACGTCCATACACATGCCATTTGTTAATTATGTGCCTAACTATAACGTACATATTCCTAATTTCCTATAGTTTAATCTGGGACATATACTTATCGGAGACCATTCCACGAATGTTTATGTCAGACCCCCATCTCCCTCTGGACTAAGAAGACAATGATCCCCCAGGCTGTTGTTATTGTTGTTTACGTTACAATTCATGGAATTGCTTTCCTGTTTTTCGTAAATCCATTTTCACACCTCTGATTTCTTGCTCTGTCGCGATGCTGCTGTTTTGATCAAGGTTAATGCCATCTGGACTTAAAAGGCAGCACACTGAGCGTATTTGCGAACTCAGTCGTTGTTACACCCCCATATCTAATGTACTTATAAGGATGGTATCTTCCATGACGTCACATCATCCAATCTGCTCAGTGGTCACATCCACCGGCAGTGCGGACTACTTGTTTCCATGGTAGCTGTCTC
This sequence comes from Terebella lapidaria, assembly GCA_949152475.1. Lineage (NCBI taxonomy): Eukaryota > Metazoa > Annelida > Polychaeta > Terebellida > Terebellidae > Terebella > Terebella lapidaria. The sequence continues at coordinate 4,564,699 of OX424555.1, forward strand.
GAGCATCCCATTGCCGACTGCATGGCGTGGGGAGCGGGGAGGGGGGGGGGGGGGGGGGGGGAGGCGGTGCGGGAGAGGCTCCGAGCTTACTACCCACGCTGTGGTCACAGAGAACCCGCGAGGAAAGCTTATTTCCTTCTGTAGATTCCAGCGAGTGCGGTCTGTAGCACTGACAACAAAAAGCTTACAGAAACATCGAGAAACACCTCTCACATGGCGGAAATGAACGTCTCTGTTACACGTCTATATCAGTATTACTTAGCGGGAGCAATATTTGTGTGTAATATTACCGTAGATAATTAATCAGGGTTAGAAATGGCATTTCTAACCAAGGCGTGGGTTGATTAGTGCCAAGATTGTTGTGTGTTTTCTGTTAACAATGCATTTTTTTTATAAACAACGTACGCTGCTTTCGTAAAGGATAGGTGTTGTTCCAATAGCCATGTCATGAAATGTAAACACTCACGGTAGAGTATCAAAGAATAAGAGGTTCTATGTGGCCTTTTCAATCTGATTTTATTGAAATTTCTATGAATGGCATACAGTCTCTTCAATATTATATACACAAAATATATATATACATAACTTTCGCGTTAAATCCTTTCATTATTGCTTTCTCTACTGATAAATGGCAACGTTGCAATTTTTCACATGAAATAAACCATTACTAACTGTTCTATTGTGACATGCGAAGTTCATGACACTTCCCATACTGAGCCGTTCAACGGCACAAGATAAATTTAGTAGTCGTCAATATAGATATTTTTCATCTGCCTAACTATGAACGAATCGCAAATGTTCTGAAACACTGTAGTATATGAACATCCGAAGTATATCACAGCTTTTCAATTTCAATGTACAACATTTGGAAAAAAGTCATTCGGTTATTTACAACAACAGCAGAAAACAACATGTTTTTCAACGAACATTAGAAACATTCACTTTGTGATAAGTGTACAAAATTTGTTCGTTCATTAATAAACCCATTCACACACAATGATAACAATGTACGTGCATTTTCTACAGTACTCGTTGAACACCGATACGTCACGTGTTCATAGCTTTCCATCAGAAAATCATTTCACCGGTAAGAAAAACTCGGTTCAATGTATAGATTAGGGTAGTGTAGACTTCCGTCATACCGGGATTTTAGGGCAAAGTGGCCACAGATAACAATAACATTTTGGGAGCTTCCGCTGAATGTCGTTAAATTGTGTAATTTTTCTTATTAACGTGATGCGACTGTCCACTAACCAGTTCATGGTATCAATTGATCTCGCAATGTATGATATCATGAATATTCATTCGATCCTATGAATATTTAAGCAATTCACACCGTTGTGCGTGCGTGTAAATGCGTGATAATTCACAATACGAATTACCCGATCATAGTGTATATAAACAATATAGGAAGCCGTAGTTTACCCATTATTTGTTCACCAGATTTTCGCAGTTTGAAATATTACTGCTATATATTTTATTCATTATATCAAAGCAAATCTTTCTGACCAGAAATCGTCGAATCTTTTAATGACTATAAGTATACAGAAATGTTATCGTGTTGCAAAGTGGGCCCGGTACAAGCACATATGTATGTCACTGATAATCTGATTATTGGGTCGATCCTCCACTCCTGAGAACTACATTTTGATTACCTGATGCGTCCTGGTCTATATCTCAAGACGTACATACACCAGGACAAATCTGCCATAATCATAGACAATGCCCCTCATCATCATAAAATATTTGTAGGCCTATGTGTGAGAAACATGCTTTGGAATTCTCTGGAAAAATAGGTACATCTGATATGAAGCAGTAGTAAATGCTTTTATACACATAAATATTATTTTTCAATCAGTGTATTAAAGTGATCTAATGCATTGGCTGTCGGTTTGAGCAATATTCAACAAGCTACTATCATCCATCGTTCTGAAGGCTAAAACCGGGGTATTCAAATAGTCCTGATGCAGTATATAACAGCCAGAAAACGTGGTACTACGGCAACAAGACACACTATCATCATGATCATCAGAGGGCCAGAGGCTGAAGTTTATGATCCACCCAGCACTGACGTATTCCCCCCACAGTCCAGAGTCCACGTCAGCTCCGAAATGGCCGCCCCGGAGGCCTAGCGTCATGACGGCGAGATGTCGTAGTCGAAGGCGGTGTTTGACGACGCTGACGACATGGCCAATGATGACGATGACGACACGGACGAGGTAGAGGACACGGATGAGGACGTACAGGTGGGCGATGAGAAAAAAGTCTTAGTGTCCGTTTTCTTGCAACTACAGCTACTTTTAGCTTCACCGCTGCTCTCGTAAGCCTCGTCCTCGTCCGCCTCAGGAGCCGGCGGCGCGCGCAGCATGTTGTTGCCTCGGCGACACGTGCACCTGTTGCCAAGAGTTCTTTCGAAGTCTAAGAGCTGGCCCATGAAGTTGAAATTGGGCGATATATTTGGCTTGCATTTCTTGACGACATCGTAGGCGTCGTTCAGAGATAAGTGGCCTTTGTACATGAGGTAAGCAACAGTGACAGTCACGGAGCGACTTATACCGGCCAAACAGTGCACCAACACTCCACAGCCCTTCTGGCGAGCCTCATCTGCAATATGTAAAGTTATAAAATTATTTTTATGACCCAAATTCATGGAGCAAAATTGCTTACATTATATAATAGCAGAAACCCATCTCCTAGCTATTACAACATATTTCACTGAATATTTGTTTACTGATGTGAGAGGACGTGAGGATTGTAAGAATTGTCGGTTGTCAAGGCTAATCTGTTCAAACTGAACATAGCGATGTCATCAATATACATCAAAACATCCCAAATTATGAATGGTTTAATAATTGATTACAACACTGCCTAGTGTAGAGAACGGAATTCCTTATACACGATGGCACACTGCCTCCATGTAACACTTCCCCTCTGAACATATATTATACCGTAGAGTACTTCTGTGATAAATGGAAGCAGTTGGTTCAATGCAATCTTGTTAAATTTACATAAGGCGTCCGCCTGTTAATGGATCGTACGCGGCGACCTTTAGCTGTGGGGACTGGGGAGGTTTTATTAACAGTCTCTGGCTCCGCCGGGTCGTTGGAGAGGAGGATAGCAAACAAGACGGCTACACTGTGTCGTGGAACCAACAATAAACCGTCCTCGATCGCTCCATATTGTTCCATACCTGTTAGAGCATAACCTCTTACAGCATCAAAGGAGATTACCCACCCTCACATGCACGGGATATTGGGAATCTATGGAGCGACATTGGGGCCCACCAAACGCTTGGAGACTTGGAAGTGCCAGTTAATTGATACAGACAAGTAGAGAACTAGTTAAAATCCATTCTGAAACACGACACTCTGGACATATAGGGCATGAAAACGAGATTGTGTAGGATTGAGAGACCGGTGACTTTTCCAGTACTGTCCATCATTTGGCATGGATAATCTTCTTGTTCTCCTCTATATTTTATTTAAGATGTGTTGAATTTCAAATAAAATTCGTATGTCTTTGCCCAATTTTTTTGCTATGAAATATTGAGAAAATGTAACTGGTGAGTCGCCAGTGAAATTTCTTGTCACAATAATGGGCTATTCCAAAGATATCCAAATAAACTTCCATGGCATGAAGTTCCTAAGTGCACGTTCTGTATCGGCCTATCCTCACGAGGACAAAGGTTGATAGCGATGTTCCCTGACGGAGAGGGGTTGGTGATTGGGTGATTTGGTGATGGAGAGAATACGATGCGTGACAGATAGGTATTGGCCATGAATCAGATGGAAAGACCGACTACTAATCGCCTGGCAGACTTGCATACTTATAATTGACTGTGAGAAGACCAACGAGACAACAGAACACGGGAAATGAACGGTAGAGCCAGGAGAAGTCGGCGAGAACGGTTTTAGGACAATAGGTGAGGTCCTTTGTTCCTGCTGGAATACAATCTGTCCGCCGCAATCTATCGATGCAGTCTGGCAACCATGGTGATATAGCCTACACAATGACTGGGGCATACCGGGGAGAGGGGGGGGGGGGAGGGGGAGGTGTGACACAACAGCACCGAGCGATCCAGAGGGGGTGCGGGGCACAGGTGCCTGAATGGACACACACCGTATACGGACAAAGAGACAAAATGCACTGGGTGATGTGGATCGTGTATAACAGTTAATCATCCTTTGAGATGGGGATGGGGAGTTGTAGTCGGATACTAGTAGCAGCAAGTTAGTAAAGGAAAAAGTGACTTGACAAAGAGCAGGGCTGTGATCGATGAGGGACGACCTTGGCTGGAATTCTACACGGCGCCGTGGTCCAAAAGGCGACCACACCAGCTACATGTACATTGTACACTGGCTATGTGCAATAGGCTTGATTGACCTGACATTGTTTGTATAGGAGCAGCAATGTGTAAAGAATGACAGTTGTCAGAGATTAATCAACTATAATGTCATTATTGTCATCCCCCCCCCGCCCCCACCGTCGGTGTTATGTTTCACCAGGTGAGCTTTTTACTCTTCCATGATTGCTCCTTTGTTCAATTAGAACCAAATCCGTTTCTTTGTTGGTTCCATTCGACGTTTTTGATGTTTACGCTGTACAAGTTGGCTTGTCTCCAGAGTTGTTTTTGAACCAGATATGAATTAGACCACATACAATTTGATCCGAAATACCATATGACAGTGACAGTGTTCCATATAAATTTCGTACCCAGATATTCTCAGGTCTACACGTTGAATCATGTTAATCCCTGTCGTGATAAGGGCCCAATGAGCCTACTAATTCTGGGCTGGAATCGGACAGCATCATGATGATAAAGTATGTAGGCCTATTTTTGTTGTTTTGTGATGCTTTTTGGTTTCAATATGCCGCATATTGCTCCATGATATTGCCTCATCGTGTCCCTCAATCAGCCTGGTTTGAGTAATATTCCTAATTCTGATTAAATATAGAGGCCAACGCGGCCCAAGTACCATATCCTGCGCCTTCTTCTATATTCAATAAAAAGGTGATAGACGGATTAAATGACATTCATTTAGTGGACGAGTAATATTAAGGCGCAGTGTACATGTATGATACTTGGGCCGAAAACGCATATAACGAGTTGTTGATTCTTTGATGTGTTCAACTTCTGTTGAGCTGTATTGATTTTTTTGTGTGTTGCATGAAGTAGTTGCTATTACGGTTGTTGTCTAGTGGTTGCTGTGACAGTGTGTATTATATTTATGACAAATACGTACCGATGAAAGCTATGGCGTCGGGGAAGAAGGTGGACAGGTTCTGGGACCAGTGGTCGTTGATTGGGATCTGCATGTAGCGGAATTCGCTGTCGTTCTCGAAGGTGTTGGGGATATTCGGGGTGACGTTCAGGATATACTTTATGCCGTTCTTGAAGAGGCAGCTGAGGTCGGCTGAGTTGGTCGCGTTGCCTAGGAACAGGTAGGGTAGAACCTCGACCGGGAAGGGTGAGGAGCTGTTAGGGGAAGGTGGGTCCTCTTGCCCCGGGGCCTGTGTATCGTTGATCTGCAGGTTACAGAGTCCCATCAGGGCGGAGTCGGCCTCGTCCTTCAGGCCCACACACATGTCCGGGAAACTCTGCTGGAACGCCGCGAAACCACCTGTCACGACGGAAGAGAAAGAAAAACAGACCGGTCAAATATTAGCTGAACTTGACCACTTGTATACATATGGAGATATCTTACTTGGTAGAAACATGGATTTATGTTTTGTGATGAATAATAAATAATTCGTCATACAGTGATGGTCCTTTGTTCGTTTGATTGATGCACATGAATACACTAAGCACAAACACTCGAATTTTTAATGTAATCTCGTTTTGTGATCTGGTCGTGTTTTTATAATTCATGAGTATGACGGGCATACATAGACTACATTCATTTTGCAGCAGTAGTCTGTTTACGGTTTGTCAATGAATAGGTTCAGCTGCAGTACAGTTATTTATAGATTTCTAAGCAGGATACTATGTTGATGAATTATCGTTTCATGATGTTTTGTGGCCTTTTCACAATATGGTTGCAGCTCCTAACACAAAAGTTGCATCAAACAACAGTACCGAAGCCAGCTCCCATGTCAACACCTCGCCCCCCACCCTCCGCCTCGCTCACTCTCTGATTTATCTACACCAGATACTATATGTCGGACTATTTGTGTTTCTGATGCTCTATTTTCTCATAAGACGACCATAACACGTGGGTAAGGATCGCTATACAGCGTTGCTTCGCGTCCCGCGGCCGCTGATGTACTCGTGTAAACAGCTCCAGATTGTTTCCGGTGTCCAGATACATAATTGATGACTTCCGCTCCACGACTCACGACTGCCTCTGGATTGAGACCCCCACCCCCCCCCCCCCCCCTACACATAAACACCTTCTCCTTCTTTTTATGCTTTCCTTGGAAAAATTATGTAGACAAATGTCGTCAAGTTCTAGGCTTATTGCCTTAATTACTCAATTTGGAAAACGCCTGTTGCTTCCAACAATGCATTTATAACAGAAAGCCATAAGAGATCTGGGTTTCAGTTTATAGTAACCCTAACGTATGTCTCTCAGTAGGCATATAGACCTAACCATACATGTACATTGTAACTTGTAAGCCACGTGATGAGATAATAATGTTGTATCATACAGCAGCTGTAGGGTCTATTCGAAATCGTACTTTGAATGTTCATCTGACATCCACCGCCGAGCGCCCGTGTAGTTTATGGAGGCCCTTGACATAATTTTCCGCGTTTCCTTCTTCAAAATGTTCACGACCGGAAGTCGTCAAGTGGGTTGCTGGGATCCAAGTTCACCCTTTTTACCATGATTCTTTTTGGGGTTTTTTCATGGCTCTCTTATATCTTTCACTCTCTCTCCAACATGTGATATATATTTGGATGCTACTGTACAAGACGTTTTCGCGTAGAGGTAAGGCCATTCAAGCCACATCCTAACCATACATAGGGAGGGAGGCAGAGAGAAAAAAACACATTACCGGCAGAGAAAACACGTTGGATAGCGAAGAAAAAAACAAGTGCAGAACATGGCCAAACAAATGGTAGTTGACTGTATTTAATAACAGGCCACGTTGGCAGCGGGCCATACATGATGATGAGCATTTCCGTTTGTTAATGCCGAGTGAACAGAAATGAAGGCTGATCATTCAGAACATAACAGAACATTATGTGCCCTGTGTCTGTAGTGTGTACTCAGTAAATAGTCTGCTGCTGACACAATTCCCTCGCGTTTTTCACCGGTACACCATTATCCAACATCTAACCTATTTAACTTGGTCACTTCAATATCTGAACAGGCATTTGGTATGGTAGCATATTCACAGGTACATGAGCAGCTACACATAGAGCTTGTTATTGTTATTATTATTATTATTATTATTATTAATATCACTGAGTTTCTTGGTTTTGACGAAGACAAAGAAGGATGGTTCATTCCGTCTGCATGAGGTTTAGTCCTTTGCAGGGTTTCATCCGTTTGCCAGACAGGCGCAAGAGTAAAGAACATCATTATGTTGCTTTCCATTAGCTTCCAAGGCCGGCTCTGTGTGCTGTTCCACATCAGACCTCCCCTCTCGCTTCCTTCAGCACCGCTAGCAGTCCCCGTTCAATCAATACCTCCGACTCGTTTGTGCAAAACCAATGTCTGCTTCTCTACCCACTCGCATCCGGTGCAAGAACTGTTCTGTCTCCTACCACCCCCCCCCCCCCCTTCCCGGCCGCACATACAGTCTCCCATACCCCCACACCGCGCAAGACTGGCACGGATCGATCATCCTGAGAAGAGGGGAGAGAACTGTAATACCCTGACGTCTCCACTGGTGTTGGGAACACCACGAGTACAAACCGTACACAAACACCACAGACCCAGCCTTCCTCTGCTTCCCATCATGTCTCATCGCACTCCCATTTCCCGGCTTTTACTTGTCTTCATTTCACAACTACCCCTGCTCCCCCCCCCCCCCCTCTACCAGAATCTCTTTTTCTGTTCCCTAACAAGACAAAATAATACTTTCCCGTGTCGGTTATTTTCACACAATGTTATTACACAAACCACTCAGCACAACTCTATACAGTGCCATATTTTTCAAAAACACACAACACGTCCAGTTCGCGGTAATTGGCTTTTCCTGACTTGTCTCGCCAATATCTCGAGGTATCACAACAGGTTGAGCAAGGAAGCAGACTTGGCCTGTTGAATACTCGTGCTTATCTCGCTGCCTGATAGCTTTTTTGTTCAACCGTTATCTATAAAAACCTTTCGCCCACACGTTCTCAACCCAAAATTAAATACTGAGCGCTTGGCAATAACTGCCTACCCCCCAGACAAACATACTAATCATATGGGCAAAGAAACATGCCTGACAATATACTCTACAATTCATGTTTATCAACCCAGTTTTTTTTTCGTCCAAAACTGAAAGAGAGAACGGAACTCAACTATTTATCACTCCTACTCAAAACACAGAATAATACGAACTAGTTCAATGGATGTTTGTATGTTATATTGCTGTATTCACTGGGTATCGTACATTTCCAAACCCTTTCAATGTTACATGTGCCTACATGTACATGATATATTTATACCGGTACACGTGTAACTTTTGTTGTGTCACTCTGTTCAGTGGATCTACGAGTGTACAACACACAAGCTGTGTTATTATTTTTTATGCCCGATTTACTGAAAGCTTTGTTCAGAAACTCATGAGATGGGTTCTGGTTGGATTCAATCCAGTGAACGGAATTATACCGACCGCCTTCAGATTTTAGAGCAAAACAGATGTGAAAAGACGATATTCACAGATCATTATAGACTTATATTTATGCTAATTATACCCGACCGTGCTAATTGAATGTTCCAAACCCACACAAAACTCAGAATGAGGTCGTATCTTGGTCGAACAAAGTCAGGTCACTTTTGTTGGCGTGACGAATATGTTCATCGTTATGTGTTTTAATTCGATTCTTTTATTCTATATAGTTGTGCTGCGTGTAATAATGATGTGTGACACTAAATCGTATATCCCAACAGTTTAGTTCGGTAGTTTGTTTATTTCCATTGCAATAATTTATCCTTTTGCCATATGAACTTGTGGATCATGTTCTTTCTGGCATATTTTTATGTACCTGTACCGTCCTAGGTTTTTGTGCTTAGTGTTTTCACGAGTTTTGTTTTGTCAGAGATAATGTTGGTTTAATTTGTTGACTCACCATGCAGGAAGTGTACACGACATCCGTCTTCGGTCAGTCTCCTGAAGAGTAGGGCGAGGACCGACCCTGAGGACGAGTCGAGGTCCGTGGTCGCATCATCGTACAGGACGAGAGTGTCCACCAGCCTGCGAGAGTGGAACCTTTGGCACTTGATGACCGACTCCACTGGAAGGTTGCCCTTCTTCAGGCGCTTCAGCATGAGGGTGGGGATAGCGACCGGGATAGCGGAGTCCACGTGGGACGTGTTGAAGTCGTGGGAGGGCCGGCAGTCCATGAGGAGGAGTCCGGCTCCCGAGGCCACCTGCTGACCGAGCCACTCCGGCGACACAGGCTCAGTGTCCACAGTCATCATTCTGGGCGGAGGGGTCGATCTAGCTTATCGTGGTGACCTCCTCGGGTGAGCGTGTCGTTGTATGGAATGACCTGAGTGGGGACCAGCTCTTGTCTTCTTGTCTTTATTCGCCCTGTGTGGGGTTAAAAAAGCTGGATATTCCTGGCTCATTCGAACACCCGGCACCATTGTTTGAAATCCGCGAATCCATGGCCAGTGCTCTGATGATACTAGTTTTCAAGGTTTATGTAGTAAACAGTGAACCCATCTCCTGTCTTATATATCACTCATTCACGACGCGTTTCACTGTCGGTTATTGTACTCCAACTGGAGAAGGAGCCAGTAGCTTGTACCCGGATGGTATTCCAGTGTTTTAGTACCGGAACACAGTGACTGGCATCCTCATTAGGCGCGGTTTTTGCTCAGTGTTTACTTGAGGCAGGCGCGTTTACTTCCGTCCGCCGCTCGTGTATGTGTTCTCTATGCCAAGCCTGGCTTGATGCATGGCCGCTAGATCCTAGCCATCAATGGCTGCTGAGTGCGAGTGCACTCGTGGCCAAAAACCCAGCTCCAAAACATAGCCTGCCTTTCTTTCTCTCTCAAGCTTTTCTCTTCCAGTCTTTGCCACAAGATACTGCATGAAACTGAATCTAACATCTGACAACAGTAAGGAATCAGCTTGTTTTACTGCTGACAGTCGCCAACTTCGCCAATCGACGTGGGAGCAATATTGTTGTTGCGATATGAGCCGTCTATTACTACCATATTAATAAGGTCAGAGCTTGGCTTGATACACGAACGGCCGCGCTAACATGTTGAATGACATTACTCTCACGGATCCAGCCAATGGGAGTGTCGCCTGTGTGTGACGTCACGTCCTGCCTGCCATCCACCAATTGCAGGGCGATAATCCTCGGAGCCCAGTCCAAAAACAGCACATGACGTAGCCCTGAGGATTTTTATCAATCAAGCCGCGTAGACCTCATTGACAATTCTTCAACGAGCCAAAGGTTCTCTCCAAGCAACTGTGTCTCGTCTGGAAGGCCTCAAATCACCGTTACATAATGGCTGAGGTGGTCTTTGACCTTCATTGATACATTTCGTACATTGTGAAACACCAAGAGCCGAATCGTGAGCGTGTTTATCGGCACAATCAGATACACTTGAAACCACTCAAACACCAGCCCAAGTGTAGAGTTCATATTTATTTTTTATAATCCACCTCCTGATAACGCACGAGGTATACGTTCTATAAAGCATGTATAACCCTACAGTGATACTATTTGATCACGTACATATGTATGTAATCACCATCAGTGAATCAGAATATTCAGACCTGTATCATATCCCTCCGCCCGGCCAAGGAATACTGGGATTACATTTCCTAACGTGTTAAACCGCCCCGTAAGCTCTCCTCCCCCCCCCCCCCCCTTCCCCCCGATCTCCCGCCCACGCAGTCTAGCTATAACCGTCCTAAACACGAGTTCTCACTTTATGAATGGGGGCTCGTCTGGGTGCATGAATGAAAACCGGCGGCTACTCGGCTAGTAATTACGAGAGGGACAGTGTCCTGCCTGACCTGAGGTAACCCGAGTCAGGTCACACTGGCCATCAGCAAACCAGGAGGACCACGCTCCTGCAGACATTACTACCATCAGAATTTCTCCTGGAGGTTTCTTATACAATGTTACCATGTAGTCGGTGTAGAAAAATAAGACATGCCATGTAATCACCATGAACAAAAACATTTAACGTAGTCCGCTACAAACAGTGAGGTAACGAACGAAGAGTCAACATTGAAGAGTTATTTCTTGAATATTATCTCTTCAAAATGACCTATTTTATAGAGTGACTGATCAGCATCCTAATACTGAAAAGAAAATAGGGGGTCACCGTGCTAGTTTCTCCGGTACATTCGATCATAATCACAAACATTTACCTAAAATGACATAAATTATGGCATTTTTGCACATTTTTTGTCCATAGGCCTATTCACAACTTGCATTATGTATTCTATGCGAACGGATACGGTGACCCCCTATTTTCTTTTCAGTTTTTGGATGCTGATCAGTTACTCTATAAAATATGTAATTTTGAAGCTCCAGATTATGTTGATACAGTTATTTATTTTACTCTCCACTCCCTCCCTTCACTGTTTGGAGCAGACCACCTTAATAGCCTGGTATGCCGGGCATTTTTATCCGCATAGATCTACATTATATCACACATATACTCGTAAATCTCTTCAGTGTGGAACTACAATGTGTGTGTGAAACACAGTTCAACTCAGATGTTTGATAGCGAATTGGAGTTAGATACCGGTTCGGTGTTCGGTGTCCCATATACGTCTTGTAATGTTCTAACTCAAACCTGAGAGTCGCCTGTTAGAGTGATTTTCTATATGGTTAGCTCAACTTAACTGACTATCTGTCTGGAAAAATATATATATAATTAACAATTGACATATCGTGATTGATTTTGATCCATTTGCTCTTAATTGTTCTGTTTTTATATTCATTTGACACTCCCTCCTATAAGTATACTTTGCAGTATAACAATATATAGGTATGTTTAGGTAATATCACAATTACTGTGTGAAAATAGACGGCGGGAGAAAACAGACAATATAGATACTGGTTATTTTGAATCATGATGTCTGTTTACACCAATATCATAACGTACCATAACGTAGTTATAGGGTGTGTAAGTCTCGTGCCGTCATGGTTTGATTCTGGGGACCAACAAACATACACCTTTTGTTAAATATGAGTAGAACTCCAGTTAGAACTCAAATTACTCAGGCAACACGAAAGGTGTATGTTTGTTGGTCCCCAGAATCACACCGTGACGGCACGAGACTTACAGACCCACGAGACTTACAGACCCTCATGGACATGAGCATGGCAATCTTGCTGTGTTTAATAATGCAAAGATACAGCGGATTCCATGTTGAGAAAAAAACCTGCTTTAAAAAACACTCTGGGGTGATAGTTGAATCGTGTCGTGTTTACTGTATTCAGTACGGAAGATAGATACAGTTATTTTGATATACCTCCTCCTAAGGGTTATTTTAAGAAATGACACTCACATATGACGGTTGACACAAAATTCTACGGTGGCTCATATTTGCCAGATTGAGGCATACACAAAAATATTTACAGCGTTATTACGCTCTGTTTTATAGCGTTATTACGCACCCGCCTGTCATCTTTTCATTGTCATGATTTGTAATAAACATACCCAGATCAGAGTGATTTTGAAGTTTCCCTACATATGATTCGTATGATTGAGCTGATGAACCAGCAGGTCCGGTGATGCCTCAGGCAGTGTAAAGTAGAGCATTTTTACCCTGTAACTTAGAGCGTTATTACGATGTATTAAAGCGTTATAACGCTAGAGCGTGATTACGCTGTAAACTAGGGCGTTATAACGCTGTAAATGAGAGCGTTATTGTGCTGTTATAATGCTGTAATTTAGAGCGTAATAACGCTGTACTAGAGCGTTAAAATGCTGTAAAAAAAATTGCGTTCCTCCATCTGGCGAATATGAGCCAACGTAAAATACCGGTAAAGGTATCTACAAGTCTAGGATTGTATATGGTACTATAAGTGATTTCTCTCCGAAATTAGGCAATGAACGTAAATTTGGGATTTTCCCCTTGAATACGCTCACGCGCTTGATTTGAAGCAGGTCTTAGTACGGAATACACTGTACCCCGGTACCACCTCTTGTTGGTTTCCATTGTATGGGTCTGAGACAAGGTTTCTGTTGTGGAACACAATCGGAATAACTTGATATAGTGATACTGAATCCATGGCAGAACTAATGGATCATAAAGCTGTCATAATTTGACTGGTACTAATACTGTGATATTAAGAGAACAACAAAGTTCAACCGAAACCAGTGATCAATAGTTACTTCTGGTTCACAGTCATATCAAGGGGCGGATCCAGGATTTTTTATTGGGGCAGGGGGGAGGGAGCAGTCATCGTACAGTCATGTATTACGGGAGAGAATCCTAGCCAATCTGCGTGGGGTCTGGGGCCCGCGCAGGGCCCCCGAAGCTGAAGGGGTCTAGATGTTATCTGGTTGATTCTGGGCGTTTCAATGTCACCATAGTCTCCAGATCCAACGATTTTTTTGTGCGTGAATTGAGATTGAGATCCTATTGAGATTCTTCAATTAGCAATCCATGATGTTACATTCGACCGATGAGCGAATATGTCTTCTGACATATATAACTTAAACTTCATTTTACTTTACAACAATTGACGAAGAAGCATTTGCTTATATTAACATCACTTTTTGATCTCAGATCTTGGCGTAAGGGTGGTCATTATCGTGTGAGGAAATAATTAACGTGCATTTCGAAAATTGGGTTTTCACCAAATTTGAATTATATCTAATCATGATTAAAAAGATTAAATGCAACCACACATGTTCTGGTCCTACCCCCGTCCTCAACTTTTCAGACAAACAACAAATTATTAGTTAGGAGAGGAGAAAGAGGAAGGACAAAATGAAGAAAGGTGGAAATAATTGAAAGCAATATTTGAACTGAACAAAACGGCTTTTGCAGGATGTTGGTAATATGATTCCTTCAAAGTTGCCACAGTTCAAACACATGAACATTAATTTTGTAGATTTAACAGCTTGTTCTGACAGCTGAATGCTAATTATTATGCGAACGAGATGAATGATATTTTAACATGTGATAAATAATTAAAATTTTCTGAATTTCGAACAAATCGTGAAACATATGCATGAAACTGTTCTGTTCTGCACAATGTGGGTCTTCAAATGCATCAACATGTAAGGTATTCTTATATACATGTATACCCTATAAATAACTCAATCTTGGTCTCAATATATGCTCAAAACACACACAGAGAAACTCCCCCTTAAAATCCGCCCTTGCTTTGTTTCTCATTTTTTTACGATATTTTTTTCTGGCCTTTTGAGGGAGCGGCCGCTCCATTGCTCCCCCCCCCCCCTTCTGGATCCGCCAGTGGTCATATCATGCTGTTAGTAAAGAACCTATACGCAGATTATATTGATGTGAAATGTGTATTGTACTTGTAGGCTATCGCGTCTAATTTGCAGCGGCCTAAGAGGCTTTGTATCAAATGCTCCAGGAAAGTGCTTTGACGACTGACATTTGGGAATCTATGGAAGCATACTTTGATCATCCACATAACCTGTTGTTTCATCACGACTTGTTGTGTTAGCTTACACAACAAGTAAGTGTTTACGTGAAAATAACACGTCGAGTTGACCTAACATGATAAACTCAGCAAGATGTCTTACAATTTCATATATATCACAACAAGTCTTCTGAACATGGAATTTATCACGTCAAGACGCCCTAACGTGAATATTTATAATGATTAGATGTCATAATGTGTAAAATATCACAAGGCGTCTTATCCTAAAATTTATCACGTCAATGTGTTGATATTTTCTTACATTAAGACACCTTGTTGTGATATTTTACATAATTTTAATATTTTCACATGATTCGACATCTAATGACATCTAATCATTATAAATTCTACGTTAGGATGTCTTGACGTGATAAATTCCATGTTCAGAAGACTTGCTGTGATATATATGAAATTGTAAGACATCTTGCTGAGTTTATCATGTTAAGACAACTTGACGTGATATTTTCACGTTAACACGTCTTAACCTGAAAGTTAACACGGCAAGCTGTGTTGAAACAATAGGTTATGTGGATGACCAAAATATGCTTCCATAGGAATCTAACCAGCAGCAACCGATTACATGTAAATTCGATTACATGTTGAATACGACAAAATAACTTTCAAAAAGTTCTGATCAGTCAACAGAGCGAGATCTTCAATAAACACCAGACTATCAATAATTTGATGTTTCTCGATAATTTCAGTATCTCCTTATCTAATACTGATTCTAGGAAAAACATCGTTGTTCATTTGCAGCATGGTATCAGGAGATGCAGGTAGCCCGTTTATGATAATAAAAATGTAGAGAAATGTAAAATTGATTGCCTTTTATTCCATATTGCAAATTTTGTAAATTGTATATTTTGTACACACTACGGCGTGTACTGCGGCGTAGCATCATCAATATGCGAGTATGTAACTCAAGGTAAATCGCGGCTGCAATTTCCTATTACCATGTAGGCCTACCAACGGGCCTATACTCCAAGTCCGCCATACCCACATGAATATCAAGGACGGAAGTGATGTCATAATTAGAAGAGAAAATACACTTTTTGGCAAAACACAATAATTCCACTTTAATATACTGGCAATATTTCACGTAGGCCTGCAGGTTATACAGTAGGTTTCTCTATATCAAAGTTTGTAGCTACAATGGCCTATGTGTTTTGGTCATACATCGAAAAAAAAATAGGCAGTGAGTGACTTTAATATCTACGCATATTTCATTGCTGATTCGCACATGTGTTTCAGCTAGTACAATAGCCCGGACACATGAACTGGCCCCCGAACTCTAGGGCTGCGTGACCGAGGAAGCTTTGATGATCGACTTCAGAGAAAAACAGCAAGAATTTGCGCACGTACACGGTGACGACGGCTCTCGCATGGAAGCTCTGTGTGCTGCCGCGCTGGAAGCCGTTCTCCTTGGGGCAGTAGAGACAGTCGCTGAAGGAGTCGGTGGCGGCAGACAGGTGGACGTCCACCCGGTGTCTCCAGCCCGTCAGGGTCACCACCACCTCTCCTCGACAGCCGTCCGTCTTCGACACCGACAGTATCGAGTTGAGTGGGGACATGCTCACCGATATATTCTTACTGGGATTTCTAAAGCCGAATAGATGTCCTTGCGCATGCAAAACGTCCCAGATATTCAACAGAGCATATGAAAAGGCAAAGGTGACCGTGTGGTCAGTCTCGGATAATCCATGAGACCAGACCCATGCAACAGGGAATGAGCCTCCCCAGTTCTTCTCCATGTGTGCGAAACCCGTATTACCCTGGTAAATGCTCTCGTCCGTGAGGTTAACCAGTCTGTACTTGAGCACGGGGGACCTGAGGCTGTACACAAACCAGTTGATAGGCAGCAGAGGCCCCAGATTGTAGGCGTTGGCCCAGCCTTGAGGCCCCTGACCTTGAGGTCCCCATGGCACTGGGCCACCGATCGAGGCCTCGAGGTGAAGTCCCTGTACCTGGAGAGAGACCTCACAGCCAGCAGGTGTCACTGACAGGTGCCCGACGGATCCCACGTCCACGTGGAAATTGGCTGGTGACGTTAGATCCGGGTTTCTTGTGACCTTGTGACCTCCGTCTACTGTGATATTGAACGTTCCCGTGTCGAGCAAAATAGAGTGAGACTTCAGTCTCTCGTTTCTTTCACGATGTAGTAGTCCCACAAATGCTGAATTTTCCGCCCTCGAGTGATCCTTGGGAACTGACAATGCCAATATAAACCCTATGGATCGGTCACTCGCGAAGTCCACTACCCGGGTATACCAACCTTCTAGGTACGGGTCATATTCCGGCATTACATGGGGGTTGTACTCATTGGATAACACCACATTTTGGAAAGCTAAGGTTGCTAACCACAATGTTAGAGTTTGTCTGAGTTCCATTTGCTCAGTACACACCCTCAATCGCTGTACTATGCGCATACGTCGTTATTGGGCGGTATAGAAACCTTAGCATTTCATAAGAAAGACTGGTCTAAGAAAATATGACGCGATGATCATCACCCGACATTCCGAAGTTCACAATCTGTTCTCGAGATATAAAAACTTGACCATGGCTGCAAGATTAGTCGTTCGCGTGTTCATCGGTATAATATCAAAATAAGACATCTGGTATTCTGATCTGGTCATGGGTTGACAATATCAGAAAAAACTTTCATAACACTGACCTGACACAAGGAAGCACAGTGGCAGCAAATGAGTACCAAGCAAACCGGCAGAAAAGACAAGACTTTATACGCACTAGCCACGTTTCTCTTCGGATCATGTCACCACCCTACCACTCGTACAGAAACATGACACATGCTGTCTGTACATGTAGGTCTACAATACGATTTAGGGGCCGGTCATTATTTATCAGGTGGGGGGGGGGGGGGTAAAAACTGGGGGGGGGGGGGGGTCACACTTACATTTTCAACATTATTGGGGGGGTCATACTTTTATTTTCGATGGGACTGGGGGGGTCGGAGTTTGAAATTGGGTTAATTTGAGAAAATCTGAATGGTAAAATAGTTAAATAATTAGGTGGAAACAATCCACTCAATATCAGTACATGGACTCATTGGAGTAAGTGATGGAATTTCATAACATTTTCAGTCAAAACCATAATCTCACTGAAACCGGATCCTGCAGAGGACCATCCATGAACACTAACATCAAGAGATACCGCAATCCGTGTGCATCAGGGCTCAAAATTTATAATTTTATCCAGGAGCCAAAGGCTCCTATTTCGCGCCTATTCAACAATTTTCAGGAGCCAATCTGCTCATAGAAGCATATTTCAATATCACTTTACAGATTTTCATCAGCCAATTGGCTCGTGAGCTCTATTGCCTTGGAGCAAATCTGAAATGTTATGAGCCTATGGCTACCCACAAGTGGCAATTCTGAGCCCTGATGTGCATTGATCAACGCTCATCACTCAGATTGAAACACTGTCACCAAGAATCAAATTTGGACCTAACGGAGCAGCACTACAGCTGAACACGGTGCCAGCAGGGACGAACCCAGATCAGCAGGGTCCTGTCACAAACAAACCACGGATCAACCAGTCCATGCCACCCTGAGCAACATATCATCCTTTCCGATGAACCCGAACTAGCATGTCAGAACCACAGATCGGTTTTCCACTCAAAATTTTGTCAACACATGACCCCACTGAGGATATTCCCCAAAGACCTCAGGACTATCACAAACCACCATGTAAAAGACATGGACCTTTCCACACAGAATGGCAAAATAGTCCTGGATCGCCTCGGATGAGGATATGACTCACATCCGATGGGACTGTCTGACTCACATGATTTGGATTGTCTCACATGATTTGGATTGTGGCAAATCTGACTCACATGATTTGGATTGTGGCAGAACATTATGAGCCCATCATAGAGCCAACACAGACCTGATTCAAGACTAGAAAAAAAACAGTTCTGAATGGCCTGATTCACCAATTCTTCTCTGCTCATCAATGGTATGTGGAAGAGCCCTGTATGTTTTATGAGTTCGCTATGGTGTCCAGTAAAGATCCAGTGAAATTCGTAAGGGTTTTCATACATTTTTCCCATTCCATCAAAAATTTCGGAGTCAAGAAATCAACTGAATGATCTTCGACCTAGGTCTCGAGTGTTTCAAGTGGGCTCCGAAACGATGGGCTGTTAAGTGCCCATATATAGTATGCATACAAGTAATAATTGTTGTCATGGCATTCACACTTGAAGCGAATGAATGGTGGACACACGAAGAGCACAAATCATGATATTCACTGACCTTATAGTATCATACATTTGCGACAAAAGTCACAATTGTTTCACTAGAAATGGGGATGGGGGGGTCATACTTTTATTTTGGATCTTGGTGGGGGGTCATATAGATTGGTTTTCGATATCGGTGGGGGGTCAAACTTTGAAAACTCATTTCTCGGAAAAATCATCCAAGCCCCCCCACCCAGTAAATAATGACCGGCCCCTTATGCGACATGATATGTACGTCGTTATGATCAAATCCACGAAATCATAAATGCAACAATATTTGTTTACATTATGAAGCTAGTATGGGCCTTTGTGAAACACAATGGGTGCCTCGTTTCTGATTCCTGTTATCACATTTTTTGACATTAGAGCGTTGGGGGCAAAGCCCCCAACTCTCTACATGTCTATGTGCTGACTTTTTCATGGAGGTTTCATGCCAACCTATCGACGCCCGTTTTCGCATGTAAACCTTTGTACACCTACTTCAAATGAGGATTTTCTTCGTCCTTGACATAAAATCTCTCGATTTGATGGCAAGCTTTGAATATTCCACAGATATATAATGCATAAATCGATGTGTTAGGTTTGAGAAAATTACGCAAAATGGTCAGCTCGTCTGGAAAACGTCAAAATGGCGGAGCCGATGGAAATTCACGTTCCCAGAATGCAAAGCAAATTTTACCGCAATGACGCGTACTTTGGAACACACAATTTTCTGTGCAGCATTTTGTGCTTGCATGTACATGTAACCTTGCGTGTGGCCTTCTTTGGCGTCATGAAGTAAACACAACGATTCGTCTGCGGTACCACGACTACATTTACCGTAATTGGACATATTTAATATCACATGACAAGGTGTTCCATGCTGGGTTGCGAAACCTTTTTATTTTAAACTGGTCTTTTAATTTGCTCAGTATGCATGTGTTATCTATATCATGATATCAGACGCAGATATTCCTCATAGTTTCCAATATTTTAAGGATATCTTATTGATGCCCAATATCATTTTATCAGGCGTATCTGTTTCATTGAGTTCAAAATAAATGTTTACTCATTAGGAATATGATTGAAGTAGGCCTATGTGTTTCATCATAATATACGGAAATGAATTGGAATCATGTGGGACATGATATGTTTCAATTTTCTTTTTTTTTTGTAAGGGGGGGGGGGTGTAAGATATATTCAGGTCTCGTGGTGCTGATGGTGTGCTCGAGCTCTAATGTCGTCTTCCGCAGTTAGCTGCATTTTCTTGTCTCCCATAGTCTGGGTATTATGTATTCTCTTCTATGTGTGTCGGGTTTCGTTCTGAATTCTGTTTAACTAGTCAGAATGATGATTCCTTCTCTAGTTAATCAGGGAACGCGTGTGGAAAAACCAGTCAGGTTGGTGTTTCATATGTTGTTTCCGGGTGTAGCGATACACATGCAGCTTGGTGGCATTCTATACTGTTGACAACGTCCCTCTTGAATAATGCATACTTGATCACACAAGCAACAAGATGTCCAGTATAGCTCCATTCATGTCCGGATGCACATCATATATGCTCCAATAGCCCATACAGACAACTCTCAGCACTTGCCGGGCGCTCAAACTTATCACATGTACTGCGACCTGTGCGCAGCTTGTTAGCGCACTCAAAATTGAGAAGTTTTATAAACACGTATCTTTTTCTGGTGTGTCCTGTGATTATCAGCGCTGTGCTGACAGTAAGTACAGTGGATCCTGTGTTACAGACCACCTCTCGTGAGAGACCACCTGGTTTGAGAGACCGCTCTCTATGGTCCCAAATGACCTTTTATCGTGTAAAAAAAACCTGCTATGAGAGACCACCTGTCATTTAAGACCACCTTTTTGGGGTATCTTGGATGGTCTCAAAACACAGTATCCACTGTAGATGGAAGTAGAAACCCATCGTGGCTCAAGGTCAAGGTCAACATGTAAGGCCCAGAAACTATAACTGTGATGAGAACAGAAGGAATTCTAACATGAATAACTTAAATTATAGAACCCCATTAGATCTACAAAATTTATATATTAACGGTAGTTTTAACGATAATGAAAAAGCTGAAAATCGATCAACATTCAACTCAATTACTTATCCCAGTGTGCTTCTAAACTCATATCGACGTATGAGATAATGCGCGTGTTGAAATCCATTCATAAATTATGCACTAACATGTAGTTTGTCATTTCATGTGTCTCGCCGATATACACTTATCAATAGCATTCATAAATTATCGGAAGGTTTTGACCTTTTTCCGATACCGAATAATGGTTATGGATTTTGTGTCAGCTGTTGTTGAACAAACCACAACGAGAGATCCCCCAGCGTTCAGTTCTGCCAATTCTCTACATGAATTATTGCTCTTGTGGCTTGCAATTTATGTACAAAAAGCCTAGACCACGCTGATAATTAATATAATTCAGATGTTAAATGTCACGCGACATACATCATATGTATCAATCACAAAATAAGCTGAGGCGGAGATACTCAACATGCCACAATGGATTTGTGAAATATTCCTGTACAGAAAAATGAAATGGTTCTTCCCAAACGTTTTGGTGAGTTGGAGATATGACTGATACCGTTGAAAATGAACGTATATTGCGTACATATGCATACCGGCATGTTTTTGATCTGTGACTATTGTTCGAGTATTGTGCCTTTATGATTGCAGGGAGAAAGCTTGTCCGTCTGTCAGCACTGCAGGATTTGGGTCTGATCATCTTTCTGTTGTACGTTATCATGTGTTTACACATTCCATGGCAACCCAGCGAACAATCCGTCCGTCCAGACCAGAGGATGCCCCATGACTTCAGCAGGTACGAACTCCCCGAGGACGAGTCGCTCGTCCAGAGGCCGGAGTCAGATTGGGAGAGCTCCTGGTACCTCGAGGAGCCTTCACTGGATGACACCACGGGTAACACGCTACTAGTGTTCGTACAAAGCGCGCCAGGTAGTTTCCTGGGTCGGTCGCTGATTAGGAACACATGGGGCAACCCCTCGCTGTACGGACAGAGAACTTGGAACACCTCGCTCACGGTGATCTTCGCGGTGGGACTTCCTCAGAATATGTCCGCTGTCAACGTGCTGTCAAACTTGCTCAAGGAAAGTAGGACTCACGAGGATATATTGCTGCTGAATATGACTGATAATTACGATAAACTCTCCGTAAAAGGGTACCTGACCATGACGTGGATAGCACGCACCTGTCCTCAAGTTAACTATGTCTACAAGACGGATGATGATGTTGTTTTGAACACGTACGCCTGGTTGTTCCTCCTGAGCACACTCCGATCAATCCACGCCGAGTGTTCGATCGTGTGTTGTGCCTGGAGAAGGCCTGCTGTGCTCAGGGAGGGAAAGGACAAGATAAGCTCCCGTGAGTATGAGTACGATCACTACCCCTCCTTCTGCAGCGGGTCTGGATACCTCATGTCACGTGATGCTATGGTCGCCATCTTGGAGATGGCGAGGCACATGCCTTTCCTCAAAAGGGACGACCCGTTTTTCACGGGAATTCTTGCTCAGCAGAGCCAGATCTCGGTGCTGTCAGTGGACCAGAAGTCGTACCTAATCACGCACCTAGACAGGCACCTGCTGGGGTACAGACCGGTGCTCCTGCTGCACGACCCGGCTTCCCCAGCAGTCTGGGCCCAGGCCTGGCGTCACTTTCAGGCCCGGTACAGCGGAGGAGAGGTACCAGGCGAAGTGTACGTGCACACTGTACGCGACTCGCCTGTAAGAGTACCACCGAGATGGAGAGTACCAAACAATACTCAGCTTCACAGACAGTGCTCCAGTACAGAAAAAGTCATGTTCACAGTTCACATATGACGTGGAACATCACAGTTTTATTTATTTTTCTTCTGGAATAAACGTTTTGACACATAGATGTATTTTGTGTAAATTCTACAACAAACAAACATCTACTACCTTCACAAATTTGGAGTTGCAATATGACGACATGTGGTTTCTGTGTGCAATTATCTAGGGCTCGATAATGTATCATTTTCTGGTTCCCAATCATTCAATGCACAATCATCTAGTGCCCAATGTTCTGATGCTCAATGATCCTGTGACCAATCACCTGCGCAATGTAGTGCCTAATTCACATGTCACCCCTGGTCAGTCCATACAAACTGGAAGGACGAGCATCCTATGCCCAATTGTCCTGTCCTCAATCATCCAGTGCTCAATCATCCAGTGCTCAATCATCCAGTGCCCAATGATCCAGTGCCCAATCGTCTAGTGCCCAATCATCCAGTGCCCAATCGTGTAGTGTCCAATGATCCAGTGCCCAATCGTGTAGTGTCCAATGATCCAGTGCCCAATCGTGTAGTGTCCAATGATCCAGTGCCCAATCGTGTAGTGTCCAATGATCCAGTTCCCAATCGTGTAGTGTCCAATGATCCAGTGCCCAATCGTGTAGTGTCCAATGATCCAGTGCCCAATCGTGTAGTGTCCAATGATGCAGTGCCCAATCGTGTAGTGTCCAATGATCCAGTTCCCAATCGTGTAGTGTCCAATGATCCAGTGCCCAATCGTGTAGTGTCCAATGATGCAGTGCCCAATCATCTAGTGCCCAATCATCCAGTGCCCAATCTTGTAGTGTCCAATGATCCAGTGCCCAATCGTCTAGTGCCCAATCATATAGTGCCCAATCGTGTAGTGTCCAATGATCCAGTGCCCAATCGTGTAGTGTCCAATGATCCAGTGCCCAAGCGTGTAGTGTCCAATGATCCAGTGCCCAAGCGTGTAGTGTCCAATGATCCAGTGCCCAATCGTGTAGTGTCCAATGATCCAGTGCCCAATCGTGTAGTGTCCAATGATCCAGTGCCCAATCGTGTAGTGTCCAATGATCCAGTGCCCAATCGTGTAGTGTCCAATGATCCAGTGCCCAATCGTGTAGTGTCCAATGATCCAGTGCCCAATCGTGTAGTGTCCAGTGATCCAGTGCCCAATCGTGTAGTGTCCAATGAGCCTGTGCCCAATCGTGTAGTGTTCAATGATCCAGTGCCCAATCATTTGGTGCCCAAGCATCTTGCATGTCATGTATTCTGGGAACAACTGAATATGCCTATTGCCAGAACAAGCTGGTTGTCCCACAGATTTATGCATCTTGGTTAGCGTCGGCGAAGTTTCAGGAAATTCCATCACGCCTAATGTGAGACTCGAGGAAACATACATGTATATGTTGGAGTTCCATCCCATCATCTTTTTCTCATGGGTTCTGTCGGATTCCTGGTTCTATATCTGTCTGGACTTTAATTAGTATTCGTGTAGGAAGTGTAAATAATGCGAAAAAAACTAGTTTCATGTTTTGATGTCGGTCATAAAAAATCAGCTAATTAGTCGTAGTATGAAATACCGTAGTCGATTTAACATGGAATCTAAGTGTGAAGTTTAATCAAGTTTAATGCAGCAGTATGTACTGATACAGTTGGCATTTTTTGTCATCTTTTACGAGATGAAGTTACAAATGATCTGGTTGAAATCATGGCAGAAGCTAATACTCTCGAGTCTTGACCTGCAGCCGACCCGTGGTAACCCTCGGCTGAGTTAATCCGCGCTCATTTCGGACCAATATAAACAAAATCAATATCATGTCTTACAGGCAGGTAACCCATGTACGTAAGACGATCGTCCGTGACACTCTATAATGATCATTCAATGACCGTTTCCAAGTGCTTGAACGAGCATTAGGGTGACTACCTTCTGTATAGACTTATTGTACTTTTTCCGAACCTCTCAATCCATGTTTTATCTGAATATTGGTAAACCTTCTAGTGGCCAAGACCATCAATTGTCCCAGGACAATGCCGCTTTGGCTGTGTTGTAGCTAGCGGCCAAGTGCCAGGATGACACGTACCTGCTATGTTTGCATTTGATCAATGGCTTTCTGCGCAGCAAAGAGTCACATTGATTATTCCAAAAGCGCTAAACGTATGTATACACTATTAGTCAACACACTCTTACGGAAAAGGACGCCGCAGATGGAATTTGCTTGACGACAAATTACAAACAGCATGGTAGATATCAGTGCATCATAGTCTGATAAACGGACAGCTTTGAACATCCCACCTAATGGCTTGCCCACGGTCTGATGTCGGAACTACATCGTGACACGGATCCTTTCTGAAACAGGTAAACACTGGTAGTGATATGAAATGTAGGCATATATCGTTAGGCTTCATCTTGGAACATATCAAATATGAAAAATAAGCATTGTGCACGTAGCCTACACGTAATGCTGTCTTTATCTGAATTGAGAATGTAACCGTTTCAGCTAGATACACCGCAGAGCAAGTATATATGACACGTGTTTTGCATTACACCCCATCCAGATCAACCGACAGGCAGTAACTACGGATGTAATAACTCCAGATGTCCGAGACCCGTAAGCACATACCCGGAGTACGAATGATATGATTGCTATCTGAGTGCAGATGGCTCAGACTCAGCAGCGCGCACCTGCCGCTGCCAGCAGGATGACAATTAAAGAGCCACCGTCTACAGGGCGACGGCTGACGGACACCGCTGGACCCCCGTCACTAGGGCAACAGCTATCGTACACGGACGATGGTGTAGGCACGGTGCGCTGTACGACTGGCGAGTACATGGAGTACGAGCGTGAAGGACTGTACGATCTGTACAGAGAAGCCTTCGAGAGGAAGACGGCCACTTTTGGAACAGGGCTAGAGGAGCTCGGCTCCCAGAAACAGGTACGCTGTCGAGTGTCCTAGGCTGAAATTTCTTGAAATACACGTAAAATTTTTGGACAACAAATATACCCAGGTTCAATCTCTCCCCGATCAGGTTAAGGCGTACGATCCTACCTATCTGTACGATTTTGCGGTGCTGTTGATCCGATCTCCATACAAGACTGGCCGAAGTAATGGGCTGTTCAACCTGGCCTCTGCCAATTTCCTCCTCCATCTCGAACAACAGTACCGTGATATCTTCCCCATCCAACAGAAAAAGTTCTTATTCGAGAAGAAGGAATGCCTGACGTTCCACGAGGCCGAGCGAGCCATCCACAAGTTCATGTGTGTCAAGGGCTGGCGTGCCCTCGTACCTGTGATAATCTTCAACGGTCACGGCAGTAACAGGGGCCTGTCGTTCTTACGCGACAGGCAGCGTACAGCGCACAGTGCGTTCATTAACGTCGTACACGAAAGTGTCGATCGAGCGTACCAAGAGTTCTGTGACCGAGTGGTGTTTTATCAACTAACCAGGATAGTCTTCGCGCAGTGCTATGGCCACTTCTACGATCACCAGAATCAGAGTCTGGACCTGACCTACAGAATCTCCGTCAACGAGTTGAGCTCCATGACGAACCCCGAGACAACGGTCAAGTACCTACTGAAGAGACACGGGACGTACCCACTGGTGGCCGAGGAGTTCCAGCTACAGGCGTATACGGTGGACCTTACGACCAGGGCGGTATCTAACGAGGTATTTCGACCCAAAACCCCGCCCAAGCGGACGTGGGAAACCTCCTACAGTTCGGCATATGAGGAGCACATCGAGGCCCCTGAGGTGCTGGAGCCCAGGTACTCACAAATGAACCTCTCTCCGCCTGGTTCCAGCGAGGGAGTTAGACTGCCCTCCATCTACCAGAACAACCAGTTCGCGTCGGGCACGAGCTTCAGCAAGTCTCGCCAGAGCGTAGCCACGACAACACTACCGCGTAGTAGACGGTCCACGAACTACCCACTATCGGAAGCCATGACAACTTCGCGTAAGAACAGTTACCAGGCAACCATCAGTCACCCACGTGCTCGGAGTGGACACTGGCAGACAACATACGGGACTTGTTTTGGGAAAGCCAGGCCACGTGACGTTAATCACGACTGGAGAGCCAATCAGAGTCGTCGTGGGCGAAAACAGCATCGTGACTGGACAACTAGCTATAGTAGAATGTTCGGTCCTAAAAAGTACAAAAATTGAGGAATATCTTCACCGATCGCATTCTGATGGATAAGATATATATGTCTTACATTTTTTGATAAATCATGAATTCAAATTGTCTCTACTAACAGTACTAACATATCTGCTATGAATATTCTGTAGATTTGCAGCTGTACGTAATAAAAATATATCCCTATTAGACCAACATGTCATATGTGATAGGACATTTAAGTAACAAAATAGACGAAATCTTATCCAATAACCATAACTTTAGGTTGAGTGCTAATGTTTGCCATGTTTGCTTTTAATGTTTGCCATGTTTACCTAAACAATAAAGTTATCGATGAATCATTGCAATGATGACGCGTTAATGCGACAAAAATATCAACGTGTTACTGTACTTCCCACAGTTAATATGAACAAAAATTTCTAATGTAATTGAAGTATCGAGAATATTGAATTGTTGTATGAAATACTTTGAAATTCAAGGGTTACATTCAGTTCATCGGTGAATGGTGGAGATAGACGGTCGACTTCGTCATCTCGAAAATAAAAGGTCAAGTGGGTAAAATGGTAGAATGAGATGTTCTTACTGTTTTCAAGATAACGAAATCGACATAGATCTACTTGGGTATTTGAACAAACGAGTAGGCTGTGAGTGTTTTTGCTGCATTACTGGTTTAATATTCTTGGTTTCATATATGTACCATCACACAACCATTGAGACATTTGAAAGCTTTATTACATATTTAGGCCTATGTGTTCACAATATGTCGCCTTTAGTTCTTGTACCATGAACATTCAAGTACATTATCAATCACACCTACTCGACGTGTATTCATATACACCAACCATATATAGAATTATTTCCACACAGCAAATACACATCGTCACGCAAAATAAATCAATGATGTTTGCATGTCGCCACAATTCTGTAAACTCGTATTTCTCTCTGTGCGCAGCTGTCTCTACCTTGGTGTTCCAGACAAGGATTTCAGCATGAACAGTTACCATGACACTTATCAACATTGGCAAAGAGTATTAACAAGTCGGTTTATAGCTGTGTGCTATTGAGGTAAGTTTTCGCGATTCGTTGCCAAGGTTACGAGTACCTATCGCCGTGTCTCCCGAAGCGGTCCGGAGAAGGCTGACGGTGCACCATGGCGTGTACCACGTGCTGACCGCCGTGTGCCTGGTGCTGACCGCCCGGGCGGTCACCGTGACTATCGGCCACATACTGGGTCCGCCTCAGTCTCGGTCGCTGTCGTTCCACACTGTAAACATTCTCGGAACCACGTGGTCCACTATGGACGGGCGTGCCACTTCCGCTACTGTTCGACCAATCAGAGCCACCGCCATAGGTCACGTGATCGCTATATCTTCGACCATCTTGTTGCCGCAAGTGTTCAGTTCTAGATCGTAAGGTTAGATCGCTGGTGCTCAGGCTGTGCGGGTGTTTCTGGACGATCTTGGCCCTGGGTAGCCCGTATGTCAAGTAGTCGCCGGTGTTGAGACACGTGGAGCGGTCCATGTCGGCGGAGTAGGACATGAGCATCTCGGGGTTGTTGGCGGGGTGGCGCCGTGGCAGTTGTTTCTTGAGGTAGGTATTGATGGGATTTAGGTCGGTCATGGGGGAGCCAGTCCGGGTGGAGTCTGCCAGTCGATCGTTGATTTCCGTACGCCACTGCGCCCAGCCGTGCAACCCTCGCTTGCGCGCGTTCTGGAAATCATTCTTCATCGGGTCAGACATCTTACTGTGTCCGTAACGGCCAGCCTAATTCCGTCCTTAAACATTGGAACAAGTTAATAAAGCAAATTATATCAAGTTCGTATAACCTATCAAAGAAACCGACCGAATTGGGAAAATTTAAGCAAATTTCCAAACATACATTTCCAAGTGTTCACACATCATGATCATGGGGAAAAACATAATATGTGTCAAGTATGACATAATTCAAAATGGCTGTAGCCTAATGGTTATGGTTCGTATATAATATATGATCGTGATTACATAAACATTTTCACAGAGATGATACATTCCCCAAACAATGTGTGTATAATATAGATCTATAATAATACATGGAAAGTAATCAAGCAGTAAATCCGCACGCCCTACATTGCTTTATAAAAAGAAAATATCACATTACCTGTACAAATGATTACATTTTCACAATTCCCATCAGTTGATCCACTCCACCAATATACCGTATATAAATATCCGCGGTCAATATTGCTCGATGGAAGGGTACAATTTGCACATGACGTGTAATAGGTTAACCGCTATATATTATGTACAGAGCGCCGTGTTGGTGTGTATTGTCGTGTGGAATTTGTGCGGTCCATACCTTACGTTATAAAGGACAACACCCATTTACTGTGCGTGCTGACATTATCTGTAACCGCTCGCGAGTTGTCACACTCCAGTGAGAATGAATTGACAGAAAGATGCTTTGGCCAAAAACA
The DNA here is from genome assembly GCA_949152475.1 of Terebella lapidaria. Lineage (NCBI taxonomy): Eukaryota > Metazoa > Annelida > Polychaeta > Terebellida > Terebellidae > Terebella > Terebella lapidaria. Next base: position 4,594,087 of record OX424555.1, read on the forward strand.
AACTGAGATAGAAATGTCGTGATGATTTCTGAGACTGCAGCCGAATTCATATACATCAACATATATAATATAAATGTCACACGAAAGTCCATCTCGAGCGAACAATTTCTGCACTACAACAATAATTGCTGGAGGAATGATATATGGGTCAGTAGGCCTAACGTTACTGGGCCGATATAGTTTAAATATTCCCGCAATACACACTAAATGCGTATGTCGTTATTATAATAATCAGCTTTGTTTGTTTTAATGATATTAGATGTTTTTCAGTTATCGTGTGATGAACATGAAAAATAATACGATGATAAAAGAAAGCAATTCGGTTAGTCTTCTGATCAACCGGTGGGTTCGTTTCATGCGGTATAATCTGCTGAGGTAAAGATGTAATATAAGACATAAATCCAGTAGTGTAATTGTGTCTTCAGAATTCAACTGCTTTTCAGAAAAGTTACCTAATTGCTTTCTGGCTTTCTACTTGCCATCAAGCTCAATAGAAGCGCTTATACGGAAAATATTGCACGAATTTGTGCAAGTTTTTTTTTTTTCTTTGCGGGCAAATTTTGTTTTTTGTTCACGAACATCGAAGTGTTCCGTTACATACAAAGTTCACTACAGGGCCACTAGGGCAAATTTCGGAGGATATAAAGGTTTTTAATCATCAAATCAAAAGGAGGAAATGCAAATATTTTTATTAAACACCCAAAATTGAAAGTATGAAAATTAGTTCAAGACCCGTTAACGATTTCCGGAGAATTGTACTGTGTTAATACATGCATAAAGTCCCAAAATTATAGCTTTTCGTATGAAATGGCCGTTCTGACCTTTCAAGCTCACTGAAGGTCGAATTCTAGGCTTAAACCCAGATTAGAAAGAAAGTTATGAGATTGATTTTGATGAAATAATTGTAATCAAGGTCAAATTCAAGGTCATCTATAAATTTGTCACATATATTCTGTGCCGTGATTCAAGGGCGACGAAACTTACATGTATACACCCAACAGGGTTCGCAGCCTATGGGGAGGCCTTTGCATAAAGTTATTTGGCAGATTTGTGAAAAAAAAATACTACAAAAGTCCGAAATTGGGCATTTTGTCTACGAAAATGGCCGCCATTTTGACAAAAAAAGGAAACATTTAAAGAATACCTCCCTTCTGAATTATTTTCAGGTCGGGAAAATTCAACCATTACCTTCAAACTCCCAGTGACCTCAAAATGGCTATTCTGCCTTTACGTTCTTCCATTTGGTTCACAATACATTAAAAAAAAACTCATCTGAATGAGTTATATTACGTGAAAGGTTTTTGTTTGCGACTACGCTAAATATCCAAAATGTTATTCGCTTGAAGGAAAACAACACTTGCACTAGTAAATATTTATTAGATTATTACTTTATCTGATGCATATCTGGGAATGAAAAGTGACAAGAACAAAATAATCAGTTTGAGGTAATACCTTGTCATTTCAATAGTTTCCTCTCAACAGTTTTCGTATTCACTACGAAATTGCACATCACATATAGCCTATATTGTAACTATACCACGGTGTCGACTGTTAAGTGTTGAAGATCATAACGGGCTTTCGTTGCTGTGGTCACAGTGTGAGATCATGACGTTCCGTTGTTGCCATGGTATCATTTATCGATGCTGCAGCTATGGTGGCAGATCATGACAAGGGAATTAGGACATTCTGTTGACTGGTGTTGCTATGGTGCCAGATTATGTCGCACCGCCTTAGCTATGGTTACAATTCGTGACATGCTGCCCTGTCGCCATGCACTATTGGTCGGGAAGAGGCGGTCGCTCGGGCCTCTCCCCCTCCTCCCGGGGCGGTCGCGGGATGATCACCGGCTGGTAATTAGGGATCGGGTCTCGGGGTCTTGGGGGTGGCGCACGTCGAGGCTGCATGGGTACATCTGGGGGACCCTGGGGAACACAACCGGATCAAACATGCAAACACTCGTATGGCATTGCCTACAATTAAGAGTTCTGTATACTAAATTGTGAGATATAGTAGGGCCCATATTATATTAGATGATCACTGACCTCGGGCGGCGGCCGTGGGGGTGGTTCGTCCTTTCCGCCTTTGTTTCGATCACGACCGCGGCGCCAACCGGCGGACACGTCCGACACTAGCGCCACCACGAGACCGAGCAGTAACCACGTCCACAGTACACGCATCCTCACAGAGGAATTGCCAACATCAATTCAGAGCACAACTAAGAAACAATTTAAACTTGAATTAAAATTTCGATTGATTTTGGATGATTTATGATTTGTGCAACGATTCATTCTAATGTTTTCAACGGATTACTACTTCGAATTAGTACTTCGGACTTAATTTATGTTAAATCCATCTACTATATACCACGTATTTCGTTATTACTAATATAGTTGTACCAACCGACTTTGAGCTCTCATAATTTCCTATCCAAATACCGGAATCAGACCTACCTTCACTGATAATTCCCTGAGATAACAAAGTCTTTCCCCGTGTTAATAATGTGGGCCAGGATATGTTCGCTTGGATAATCTCCGAGCAGTGTAAGTGATCTACTCATCACCTCGTCCGACTTTTATTCGAAATATTAAGTGACGTCAAACCCTGATATGGCCTACCGTGAGAAAAACACACTACATACCTGGTTGTATGGTGTAACTCGCCAATACACGGCCCTTGTATGCTATGATTTATTGATTTAAGCAAGTGGAAGTGATCGATTTTTCTCAGGATTCAAAAGTAATACAGCCAAAATCAAATATTTACTCGCACCCATGTCTCGAAATTAGGATTTGGATCGTTCTATCTGGAATGGTATTATCACAAAAAGACGCGATTGGTGGCAATAATTTTAATTAGATAGGTAGAAGCTAAACTTTTACATATTTGTTGTAAAATACAGGTATAATACAGATAGAAATACAGATAGGCCTACTGTATACGTATAGTGCACTGAAAAAAGAAAAGTATGCACAGAAAACAAACAAAAACATGTCTCCTTTGCCGATTACAATCATTATGATCAACATCAACTGTCACAAAGATAACTTTAAAAATCATAATCCTCACAATAATGTTATCCTTTCAATGGAAAAGCCTAATAAAAAAAATAGCGAAAATGCAAAGAAGGTCACCGGAGAAATAATAATAATAATAAAGTTAATAATATTTAGTTGTTTTTTTTTTTTAAAAATGAAAACCCACAACTTTTTCACCAAAATTACCGTTTTGACCAAATTCGAGGTCACCTGTAAATTCGCCATATTCATTATATGACTTCTCATTTGAATGTGCCAATATTTAAGCTTTATCTTCAAGTGTTCTAGGAGTTTAGTCCACACAACTCCCATTATGAAGGAATATTGTCAAATAATGTCAAAGGAGAAAATAATCATTTTGTTTGGAAATCATTCAAAACGAATAGTGACTTGATTTGGGATGAAATTTGTTTTTCGCTGAACCGTCGAAAATTCAATATGGCTGTCACTCACAGACCGGACCATATCGCGAAGATACATCCCAGAGGGGAAATCTATTGAAACGAAAATCTCAAAACTCAAAATCTCAAAACTGGCCGCCAAAGTGGCCACCATTTCGAAAAAGCGCGAAAAAATAAATAAATAAATAAAATATCTCCCTGTTGAAATATTTTCAGAAAGATTCGATCTTAAACTTTAAAGAAAAAACTGTAGACGGGCGATGCCAGACGATGACTGATGACGGACGCAACACCATGGCAATAGATTATCGGACCAAAGGTCTGGTAACCTGAAAAGCAAATTATTTCCTTAATTTCATACAAGAGTAAAATAACCAGTACGTTATTTCCTTACACTCATACAAGAGTACAAATCGAGTACTATATTTCCTCACATTCATACAAGAGTACAACGAGTACGTTATTTACTTACATTCATACAAAAGTATAAACGCGTACGTTATTTTCTTACATTCATACAAGAACACATTCAGATGAGTAGTACTCATTGAGTACTGATTTAGGTCGCACGGTATCGCAATAATGAAAGCAACTATTCACATATTTGAGATATAACCTAGGTAAGAAATTGAATGATAGAAATTGGTGGTACTTTTGTCAGCTGCTCTTCAAATACCATTGAGGATGACGATAACCGAGTTGATTTGTTGATCACTGCCTCCAGATAGCGACTATCAGTTCGCAGCCATACACACCACCCAGACACATCGGCATCTAGACCGAGTCGCATTCAACCTTGCAGACGTACTTGCGGGTCCGAGCTTTGTTAGAGTCGGCCAGTACGATGTCCCCAACGTGAAACATCATGAGTACTCCGTCTTCAATGTCATGTTTGTTGTTAGGGTCACGCGGCAACCACATGCTAGAGTTGTCTGGGATCCTGACTCCAGACAGCCACTCGATCCCTGCAGCCAAGGAAACCCGCTCAGCACCCACCCAGAATAATTCCGAATAACCTGCAACGATACGCAGATACATGGTAGTTGATATTTAACATTTGAATTTAACAATTTATTTAAGGTTTGTCGTGTAAGATTTGATCGCTCTAAGTCTAACAATGAAAACACCAACTTGTATCCTCAAAAGGCCTGTGATGGTAAACGTAATCCAGTGTGCATGATGATAACTGACGATGTGTTTTATATCTATTGAATGTGGTAATTGATGGTGTGTTTTGTATACATTAAGTGAATGTTTTGAGGTTGATTGATGTTTTTATCTATTGGGTGATGTTTTGTAATTGATGGTGTGTTTTGTATCTGTTGAATGTTTTATTTTGTAATCGATGGTGTGTTTTGGATCTGTTGAATGTTATATTTTGTAATCAATGGTGTGTTTTGTATCTGGAGAGCCGGCGTCAAACTTTACATTGGTGCCGTGACCAGGATTAGTCCAACAACGAACCATTGCAGCCTACCGCGTGCCTACCTATAATTACCGGTTTCTGGGAGTCCTCTCTCATTTTGTATTTTCTTGAGATGGCGACAGACAAGACGGGCTTCGTGTCACAACACACCCGTTTTCAAGAGAAGGAGTCGGCCCTCGAGGGCCTAGACTCCGCAGGTGGTAGCGAGAGCCCTCTGCCGGATGAGCCCCTGTCCGGAGAGCCCTCCCCGTCCTCCACTGAGACCATGTCCACAGACTGCGGGCCCTTCAGTACTCACTGCCTGCTGGGTCAACACCTGATGTCCTGGGACAATCAGGTACCACTGTAGGGTCCGGCATTAAACCAAACGGTCCCACTGCGTCTCAGATGCCCATAATGCCACCGGGATTTGTGGCCAATGCCTCCACGGGGCCCAGTCTAAGGTTCCGGCAATGCCGCATCTGAGCAATGTCCCAGTGACCGCAGTGCCAGGTCTGTCCACGCTGCTGAGGTCCTGGAAGCATCCTGGCGAGCCACACACTGAACGCCGTGGATGCGGAGCAACTTTGGCTGTTGTTCGCATCTACGGCACACATGCGGTTTTATGCCAAGGAGTTCAAGGCCCGCCTCCGGCTTGCTCTGGAGACATGTCCGGAGACATTCGAGGCAATCATCATCGAACGAATCATGGATGGACAGCCATGTACCATGTATGGTACGGGCTGGCTGGACATGAGAAGCAGTTGATGGAGGAAGCTATCAACACGGCCATTGAAGCTGCGGCGGGTTTTAAACCAATATCTCCCGATCCAGTTCCAACGGAACGGGACCTAGTGCTCTGACCTGAATGGTAGAAGTCACTGTCTCAAGAACCACCACCCTTCAGTGCCGGTGCAGGCGCCTCCAGCTGCCGTTCCGTACGACTTATTGATGAGGGGTGCGATGACGAGGAGTACGATGTCAGCATGGTACAGATGATTGTCCACTGTGCTGCGGTCGAGTTCCTCGGCCCCGCGTACTGCTGTACGTCCTCGACTGGTCCACCTGCAGACCCCACTACTACTGTACTAAGCAGGTTCACTTCTGGCTGCACTGCCCGGACCTACTAAAGTACTTACGGGCCAGCAGGTGTCATGGCAGCCTGCCCAAACTGCGCTGGAACATCCATCGCCCATCATCCAGGCCTGGTCTTCCAGGACCTCGGCGACGACCTCCTCCCTTTGGAAACTAGTTTTGGACACGGTGGCGACCAACACTACATCCGAGGATAGTCCCTACGTGCCTGCCAAGTCTTAACTCCCTCGGGAGTGGTCCCCGAAGAACTGTCGAGCCCTTCCGCCACCAAAGCGGATGAGGATTGAACATGGAGCCACACACGACTGAAGGCCCCTCCTGGGGCGTGAGGGTCTGTGCTCAGGTCCAGGACACGTGCTGGCATCTGTCTCTGAGCATTGAGCTGCGTGACCCCAGCAGTTAGCAACTCTACAGGGTGGGGAACAAGAGCCACCCTATCGAAGGACTGATCAACCTGCCAATTACACTTGGGGGGAAGGTGCATTTGACAGAGGCGATCGTGGCTGATATTTGTGCTTTGGGGATAATAGGAATGAACTTCCTCTGTACCCATAAGGTGAGCACGGACTTTAATGCTGGTGAGCTCCACATAGGGAATGAGGTTCACTTCCTGTTCAGGATGGGTTCGCACACTCCATTCAGCTTCAGGTATCATGTACTACGATTGTGCCACCCTTCAGTGAGGTCGCGCATGCCCCCTTATGGTCAAGCTTGCATAGTACAACCGGTGAGCATTACGCCTGGGATTCCAGACTCGCACTGGGTCAAGTCCAATCCCAGCGGAATCCCTATCCTTGTGGTGAACCCCATGGATGCTCCTGTTGTATTGCACCACGGGCAAGTTGCTGTAACATGCACACTCGCATTGTCATACAGGTTCTTTCCCGACGATCCGATGTGTGTTGCTGCTTGTGCCCGAGCGGCCGCCGGGAATGAGCCTATATTCTTGCTGGACCATTTGGAATCTCGTATTCCAAAGAACTGGTTGAGTGATGATCAGCAAGTTGCACTCCGCAAGCTGCTCCGGCAGTATGCAGATGTTTTCTTGGGTTCTGATGGTGCAGTGGGCAAAACAGACGTGACCAACGTTGCATCGACCTCCTAGATGAGCGTCCCCTCAAACAACGTCTACAATGAGAAGCTATCATGCACCAATAGGTCATGGATCGAGAGGTGCAGAAGATTCTGCGTTGACTATCGTAAATTCATCGATGTCACATGGAAGGATTCATATCATTGAGGACATGTTCGATGCCCTGCCTGGGTCACACTATTCCTGTGCTTTTGATCTGGCCTCCAGGTACTGGCAAATCCAGATGGAGGAGTCCGATGAAAAAGCTAAAACAACCTTTGTCACCAAGAACAGCCTTTAACAATTCAAGGTAACGCCATTGGGGCTCTACAATGCCCCCTCAACATTTGAGGACCTCATGGAAATGGTGTTAAAAGGATATCTTTGGAAGCATTGTATGGTGTACATTGACGATGTCGTCATGTACGGCTGCTCCTTCGAAGAGACCCTGACCAATTTTCAAATGGTGCTCCATCGCATCCAGCAGGATGCACATATACTTGGGCTTCATGGTGACAGGAACAGGCGTCCATCCAGACCTGGCAAAGCTCGATGTTATGCGGAAGTGGTCTCTACCACATCCTGCAACATATCTTAAGGAGGTGACTGACCTAGTTCTTTTTTTCTAGGGGTCAGGCCATGTTATTTGATGGAAGAAACATTATTGATGGAATATTGAAAAAATATTGATGGAAGAAACCTTATTTCTGGGGAATTTCAGCCCCTACAAATATTTGTGAAGTACATAAATTTGTAGTAGTATCTCGGACACCGTATCATCGCCCTCAGTTATTATATATATGTGTTATGTAGCAGAAATTGCATTTTCATTCCGTGTGTTGATCTTCCTTCCAAAAAATCTGAGCACAAGTCGGTGATATTAACATGACCTGACCCCTAGACAAAAGAACTAGGTCAGTCACTGCCTTAAGATATGTTGCAGGGTGACCATGTAATGTGAGAGACATGAGGTCCTTCTTGGGCTTTGCGAGCTATCACCGTCAATTCATTCGGGGGTTTGTTGAGATCACGCGTCCTTTAACCATACTCACAAAAAGGAGCTGATTTTGTCTCGGATGAGGCACTCATAACCTCCATGAGGCACTGATTCTGCTCTGGTGCTACGGCACCCCCTTCCTGACCACGAGTTCAAACTGGACACGGCCATGAGTAGTTGGCGCTCAGCGCTGTCCTCTCGCAGGTCGTAGGTGTGAAACGCATAGTAGCATATGCGAGTGATCCCCTAAACCGCTGGCAGATGAATCACTGGACCACCCATCGTGAGCACCTCGCGGTGGTAATGATGACCAAGTGCTTCTGGCATTACCTGTTGGGTCAGCACTTCCGGTTGCAGACTGACCGTAATTCGCTCCGGTGGTTGCTGAACTACAGCGAAGCTGACGGCTGGGTGGCAGATCGGCCATCAGGTGTCCATCCCTTAGCCTGGATGGGATGGTACCGACGTAACCATCCGCCGTTCGATCCTGGAATGCAGCACAGCCGGAGTGGGATTATCCTCGTGGGTTCCGACCCCGTCCAACTGGCAGCAAAGCAGCAGGGGGACGCCAACCTGGCAGCGGTCATTACCACCCTTGAGGCTGGGAAGAAGCCTAAACGCACTGAACGGTTGACAGACACCGAGAAGACCCAAGATCTAGTCTCCCGGTGGAAGCAACTGTCTCTGCAAGACGGCCTCTTGCGCCTTGAGCATGCGCACCCTAATCCTGCCATCTGGCAGCTGGCGCTCCCGGCAGCACTGAGGACGGAAGTGCTACACCAACTCCACGACCTTCTGGGCATCCAGCATGCAGAAGACCATTGCATAGTTTCAACAGTGCTTTTACTGGATTGGTTGTATTACAGACGTTATGTGTTACCGGTACATCCTGGTGATTTCGGACTACTTCACCAAGTAAACAGACACCTTCCTGCGCCAGACTGCCAATAAAGTGGCCAGACTGTTGGTGAGTAGGTGGCCGGTGTACCATTGCGTACCCAAGCAAGTTTGCCGGGCCTTGACTTCGCACACTCCCCACATCGTCCCTTTCGGCAGATGCAGATGCCCTTCACAGGTCATCATCCTTTCTGAAACACCTCGTTCGAAGTTTTAGCTTGTTTATTAGGGCTAACTCCAAATTTTGGGAGTGAACGGACCCTTGTGTCTTGATTTCTGGGTACCGCTCACCTTGCTTCTTGGTGTGCTTAGTGACGTGAACTTATCTTGTAAGCACTGTAAGCCACAAACGTTCCCTGTGGAAGGGTCCATGACAAGAGAAACGAACTAAGGTCAAGCAGGGGTAAATCCTGGTCACGGCACCACAATGGAGTATCAATAATATTCACCTAGAAATTATCTCGTTATCGTTCAAAGATACAAGACGTCCAAGATATCGCACAAAATACATCATGCAGTCAGTATTTACCCGCTGACGTGAGGAGATCATACATGAAGGAACGTTCCTCCTGGTCTTCTATGTCCATCAGGTAACCCCCAAGGCCGGTGCAGTTCTGTACAGCCCGGTTCCCAGTCAGCTTCCTCGGTCACCACTAGCCAGAAGGAGTGACTCGCACCACGGTACTCATGCCAGGCCGCACATTCTGATATATATATAGAGAGAGAAGCTAAATCCGGTTTGTTCTTGTCTCAAATCGATTATTTTATATTATTTCTAGCATGGTATATCAATAATAAGTTACTAGACTTTGATCACTCACGCCTAGTTTCCTTCTGATAGTAGTACAGCTGGGTCAGGTTGCCATGGTCACAGGCCCAGCACGTGTCGAACAGTGCGCAGTTGTCTCGATCACTGAATGGCTTGAACACGAAGCTGAAACAGGTTTCCATGGAGACACACGTCTTTGCACAGTTGGTTTCCGAGTCTGATGTGATCAGTAACGATGGACCGACTCCGGCAAAACATGGGCTTGTCAGGCACATTTCTGAGAAAACCCGAGCTTCAAAGGTAGCTCCAGCGTAAAGAAGTGACACCGCGGATAGAAGGCATATGGTGAAATATAGTGTGACGGAATAGCGGAGTTCTTCGGGCGGCTATTACGCCCACTGATCGAATAGTACGATGTATGTTGTGCGTGAACACACCAACAGGAAGTCCGACGTCAGTTTCAACAATACCCGATGTTTATTTGGATGATTTAGTCCGATGTACGATCACGGTCACTCACACAATCGTAATCCCCACAATAGTCCGAAGTATTATTAGTCCAGTATAAATTTGATATCCTCTAATCACAATATTTGGCGTAGTACCTCTCAATACAACCTCTCTCTTCAACAGATCCTACCCAACTACACTGTCCGTGGGAAAGCGCGGGGCTAAGTCTATGATGTGTGTGGGTTTTCCCGCGTAATGTGGCAGGTGTTCATGTGAAATGGCGGGAAAGTGATGTCATGTCTGTGTGGGCGGAGTCATGTGTCTGGGAATGTGGTGATTGGTGGGATTGTAGGAAGTGTTAACGTGAGCAGTGTTGTTTACATGTAGATGTGGTGCGAGGACGGTGCGTGCCCGGTGACGTAAGGTAAGTAAGTATGAAGTCATGTGATGAATCTGTGCCGTGTATGTCGAGTGGGGAGAATGTGTCAGGGACGGGTTTCGGGCCATGACAGTCGTAAATATTCTACAAAACACCCCTTCGTCAAATTACCCCCTGGGAATTTACCCTCCCCGAAACCTAACTGTCTAAAAATCTAAACATGATAAGCTAGAAGTCCTAAAGGGAAACACATTCACCGCGCGAGACAATGATAAAGCAATGGATACAATAAAAGTTCTAACTGTCAAAATAAAGTCATTAGTCGGTCAGTCAACAGTCACTAAGATGATATGAACACATTTGACAAATACATTTAAAACAACGACAGGTGACGATGAAACACATAAATCAACACATAAATCACAGTTAAAAGAATCACAAATATATATACATATTATATTATTGGAATGTAAAAAAAATACTCCTCTACGTTCCCTAATAGAACGGAATCATTTTAAAGTCCGGAACACCTGAAAATGACCAGGATTAATTGGTTCGAATTACACACACATATGGTATGATTAGTACGACATATACAGGACACAGCTATCCTGGTGCTGTGCCCTGGGGTACGAAATCTAGTCCGACTGACGGTCGCGTCTCCGTGACGCGGGAGGCCGGGCGGCTGGCGATGCCTGTTGCATCAGCCGCCTTTGGTCGTCGGCCGGCAAGTGCGGTAGAACCGCCACAATCGTCGTCCAAAGTTCGTCAGGGATTCCCTGAGGTTCCGGCGACGAAGACGAAGACGAAGTAGTAGAGAGGCGGGCTCTAAGCTCCTGTACCTCTTCTCGTAGGTCCGAATTATTTCGCTCCGCAGTACGGAGTTCCTCCCGGAGTCGTCGATTCTCCTCCAGGAGAGGGTGCGGGGCTGTCGGGGTTTGTCGCTCGTGTAGCGACCCCATCCCGAATCCCAGGGACATGGCGTTATACTCCGCTTGGCGGATGTGTGCGTCCATGGCAAGTACGTATCCGCGGCGGATAGCTCGCAGATGTTGAAGCGCCAGGTCGTCCGCGCTGGCCAGTGCCAACGACGGGAGGTGATGCTCAGCATCTTCCACAAGCAGTAGAGGGTCCGCATCCGTTGCAGCCTGGGTGATTTGCTCCATCCAGTATGACTGATGCGGTCCGAGTCCGGCGGGAAGACGACGTGTGTTGTCGTCCTGGTAGAGTTCGGCGAAATCCGGGTTAATTCCGGGGAGGACTTGTAGTCCGGGTAAAGTCCGTTCGAGCAACCTTTGCCCGTGCTGGCGAAGTAGCTGGTAGTCCGCACCGAACTCATGAGATCCGTGAAGTCCGAAATTGACCTCCAGGTAGCGAGGTAATGGATCCTGGTCCTCCAGGACTTCCATCCTTAGCCGAGGCCTGTCCGGGTCGTTGGCTCGGGTGACCAAGGTGGTCGTTGGGGGCAACAACTCCTCCTCGTAATCCAAATACGGAGGAGGTGGTCCGAAAGCGATTAGGCCGCGAGACGGCTCCATGGGAGAATCCGGCCTGCTGTCGGGTGTTCGACATTGTCGAGGTTCCGGCTCATCCTCGATAGTCCGAAGTGGTGGCGGCTGGTCGCACTCCATTGGCGACTCAGTGTCCGTAACTGGGGTTCGAGAAACCGTCCTTGGGGAAGGCTCCCTATCCACAGAGTCCGTAATTTTAGCCGTTTCCATGGGTTCGGCTGGGTCCGAAGTTCTAACTGAGTCCGAGGATTCAGCCGCGTCTGTCTCTACCGTAGGTCGGCTTGGCAGGGGCGGATATTCGTCCGGGGGTGGCACAAGTCCCTCCCGAACTCTATAGTCCGTAACGTTAGGCGCTGTAGGCCTCTCAACAGTCCGACTCTTGGGTATCGGCCCCGAGGGCGAACTCCGTGCGGGAGTTGAAACTCCTGTGGCTGGTGAAGCCGAGGTCCGCGGTTCAGCGGCCTTCATGGCCGAGGTCCGATATACAACAGAACGGTCGAAATAGAAAGCCCCAGGCTTTCGGTAGCGGACGTGACGGTTAATCAGTTGGATGTCGCGTACCATCCGTTCGACTTTGGCTTCGTCGGCCCTCGTTTTCAGTTGGACAAACTCGATACGATCCAGTACCAGTTGGACCTCCGGTGCGGTATTCGGCGGGTACTGTGACATCACCGCGGGCGCCATCGCCCAGATGCCGAAAGTAAGTACTGATTCCGGCGTCCGTCGGAAGATGGGTACGTGCGATGGTACGCGTGGTGGCCGATAGTTCGGGTTGGGTTGCATGTCAACCCCACATCGCTTGGCGAAACGAGTTACCATGTTCTCGGTGGCCATTAGTGATCCCCGTTGGAAGATGGGGAACCGGTCCGTGTGACTCGCCGTGGGCGTCGAGATATGCTGTATCATGTCCGAAAGCGTTAGGGTCATGTACCCGTCCCGTGCGGGGCACACAAAGAAGCGTACGAATGGCATATGATGCGCTAGAACATGAGCATCCAGCTCCTGTGGGGTCCGAAGTGGGGCCCGGCGAGGCACCGTGGGCCAGGTCCGTTCGCGTTCCGACTCCTCCTCACTGGTACAGAAGGGGCAGTCGAATCCTCCTGTTCCGAGGCGTAGCGGCATAAGAGTCAAGTACTGACTCTCTGTCAGTGTCGACGGTACGGAAAAATCATGGATATGTCCATATCCTGCGTGCCAGTTCCGGTCATAGAGTGGAACCGCGTTCCAGTCGATTGGACTCGTCCCGTGGGGTGTGGGAGGACGAGGTACGAGCTCCATCAACTCGTCAACTTGACGGCGATAAGTCCGTTGTCGTAGATCCCGCGACTCACGATTTCCCTGAGTCCGGAATAAGTCCGTATAGGCCGAGGAATATCCTCGAGATGTCGTCGCGTGCGGGAGCAACGCGAGAGGTCGTACGGGTTTGGCCGGTTTGGCTGAAGCAGGCGAAGTAGCCGACACGGCGGTCGGTCGTGTGGCTGTCACTGGCGGAGTAGCCATCATTTGTTTTGGTCAGGAGTCCGAAGTAACACTAGCCGTGGCTTTAGCTGCGTCTCTAGCAGCCATGGCTTGTTCAACAATTTTCCCGCCTTCTTCCAGGCGCTGGAAGTCAGGCGCACTCAAGTCCGACATAGAGTCCGATGATGGACTCGGCGTATAACGCTCTCCACGTTGAGCGAGTTTCGCCATTACTTTCTTTCGAATGTCCGTTTCGGCCCCAGAGGCCGTTTCTGTATCCGATATCGTGATCGGGTCCGAAGTAGGGGAAACTGTTCCCGGTGCGCTGTCGGCTGTCGCCGATTCTCCAAGTACGATGGGATGTTCCGGCTCATCCCCAGCCTCCACTATCCTCACGGCAAGTGGCAGTTCGTTATTATCGGCATCAGATGCCGTCTTCTTGTCCGGTGGCTTGTCTCTCTCCTTGTCGGAAGACGACATGGTTCGACTTCGCTCACTGGCGTGAGCCCACACTCACTAGTCCGACTTTTATCCTAATACAAGGTACGTACCAGGATTATTCACACAGTCCGTGAAATACTAGGCAAAAGTCCGTGCAATTGCCGTACGAAATATCCACAAGATATAGTCAATTGTCTTACAAGAACACTGTTGATATTCAACACTTTTTACTAGATGTTAACTCTCCAGTGTCCGCAGCCAGAATGACCCACTTCTAAAACTTTCCTGCTTATCTGGCATCCGTACACACACAAAGTGCTGACAGTGTCTTTTGCGGTTTTCCACAATCGGGGGGTGCGCTCGGTCTATTGTCTTATACGTCTTTTTACGTTCGCTTGATCCATCTCGGCTCTCAGTCATGCGAAGAGGGGGCGGTCCATCACCTAGGCAACGCGTGTACATCAAAGCTCTGGTTCATCACACCAGTCAGGCGGGGCAGTAGGTTAGCACACAGCTGCTCTATTTTCCCATAGTCCGACACAAACTTCTGGATAACGCAATCCAATCATTTCACTGTCCTTCTAGCATACAGTCAAAATTACTGCACCTTTTACATGCTTCCACTCTCTATTGAAGTTAACTGGGAATGTTTATGGGGGTGCCGCGGGCGGCTTCAGTGTTTATTTGCGCTTCATGCTTTTCCGTGTGAACTCTTACAATTAGTCCGTTCCTTATCTGCACAATTAGCACACAATAAACTTTTGACCAACTTGTTTATAACAGATGATCACTGTCCGTACATATGCTGAGGTATAAATACCAAGCTCACAGAAGTTTGCTCAGTCCGTTCATTTTCATCTAGTGCCGTAGATAATGGAACCGCTGATATTATCATGAGGGGTGATGGGGTGATCTGGGCGGCCCTGCCGTGGTGCGTTGCATAATTTTCAATGAATGTGATGACAGATCGCGCGTTGGAATGCAGAGGTTGGTTCATAGCTGAATTCTGCTCCTGAGGGCATTCCCCTGAATTGTACGTAGGGGGAGCAGAGGCTCTTATCAGACGCTTGCTCGGAAGACGGCTATCCTCTCACCTCGTCCGCGACAAAGTGATCTTACTCACGGCAGGACATGACGGCTGACACTGGGTGGAATTGTTAGTCATGCAATATTTAGGTAGTGCCCAACAGGCGCGAGATGGTATGGAGAAGTACGAAGTTATATGCAATGCATAACACACATATACCACATTATAGCATCGTAACCGGCATCAATATTATAACGTCATATCAATACTATATATGAAAATTGCCTCACTGACATCAGTACATAAAAATGGTTATTGAAATGAATATGTACATAATATTATTATATTATAAATATATTTTGGGGTGATATGACATTATAGTCCAATAGACAGGCATTTATTCATCATCATAGAAATCAGTCCCTTGGCACAGCCGTGGTTATCTGAACCGGGCTGGGCGGCGAATCGTGCGTCTGGGTCGATTGTACGTTTTGCGGGGTTGTATCGTGTCAAAGCAACAACAATGACGCGGGAATTCGTTAACCGTTTAATAGGTCGGAACAAAGACCCTGAAATCAACAGATAACAACATTTAGTTATACTTATAGTTCTTAAATGCCGAACAATTCGGCATAACCAATCAATACATAAATGCAATAGTTATATTCTCAATTTATCAGATATGAACCGAATACTTCTTCACGTAAAATCCCAAGAGAGCTGCACTATTACCATTCATACAGGCCTAAAACACACATTCATACATGACCAAAGTTACGCAACAAATATTAGATTGATTATTTACAAACCCTTACCCTGATGTGCGAGTCTGTCGCAGTCAGAGTTCTATAACTGATGATGATCAATGAATTGATGATATGTCCAACTGGTGAATCTGCAAGAGAAGTAAAGGATAGGATGATCAGATAAATGCAGACTAAAGCAGGTAAATGCCTATTATCGCTCATGCGATAAACACCGGCACATGCGAGTGTATGTATTTACAAGTGTCAACAATGACCAACACTTCCCGGTAAATGCATCTGCTACGAACCAATATTTATTGTCGCTACGCTTAGGTGAATAAATAGATTACATGTTTATGAGTTACATTTACTTACATTGATGATGATGGAGCAAATTACAACAAAGTGTAACAAAACCATGCAACTGCCGCGCTGAAACGTTCGTTAGGAACGGTCACGTGATCTACAAAGTCCACTTGCGAAGACACCGTTCGCGGAAGAACCGTTCGCGGAAGCACGATTGCGGAAGCATCATCAGCGGAAGCATCGTTCGCGGAAGAACCGTTCGCGGAAGCACGATTGCGGAAGCATCATCAGCGGAAGCATCAGTCGCGGAAGCACCGTTCGCGGAAGAGGAGCCTTCGCGGAAGAACCGTTCGCGGACGCAGTCTTCACCACGTGGAGAAGAGTGCGGAAGATACGTTCGCGGACGAAGATGCGCACGCAGCCACCCTGGCTATATAAGGGAGAGCGGACGGCCGCTCTGAGAGCACTGCAACAGCGACATCGACCGTGGGGAGATCGTCACCGCCACAGCCAAGGGACTCGACGAACTCCGTGCGGACGACTCCTTCTTCAGGGCCTTAGAGTCAACCGGGATTAGACCGACTACCTGGAGAAACCATTCGACTAAACGGGACGGGAAACTTCAACGGGAAGGGACAGAGAGACGCCGCCGGCTAAGAACTCTTTTTAGTTGTGCCCTCGTGCACTATTTATTTTTGAAATGTGATCATACAGTGCTCCATGTCTGAACTTCATATTTGTACGTCACGTGGGTGACCAGCCATACAATTGTAAGTTGATTTGATGTATATAAATCTTCAATTTATTTACATCTGAGTTGCTTCTTGCCTAAGTGAAGCCGGTAAGCTACGGAGTGATGATACACCAGCGTTGGGGGACACCAATTTAGTGACGGCTCTCGAATCACAACGAGCGGGAGTTACATAAAGTCTATACGATCAGAGAAACCAGGTTTTTTGGGCCACACCGAAAACAAGTCATTACCAAACGTCACAACTTGGTGCCGTGACCAGGATCCCCGAGGGTCTACTGCCAGGGAACGAACCTCAGCATCACTCATGTCCGGCGAAAACGACGAAACTGCCCCAGGGAAGACAGGAGGTGAAGAGGAAGACTCTTCGCGGACGGCCTCACTTGCGGACGAGGAAGACAGCGGTTCGCGGAAGCCGACCTTTGCGGAAGAGGAAGACGACCGTTCGCGGAAGACGTTCGCGGACGACCACCGTTCGCGGAAGACGACCTTGGCGGAAGAGGCCGACGACCGTTCGCGGAAGACAACGTTCGCGGAAGACGACCGTTCGCGGAAGAGCAGCTTCACAGCCAGGGGTAGACGGGACGTTTCGACGAGTGAGGAGCAACCAGGGAGGTCGAGACCTTCCATGGGCCAGTCGACTAGTCAACAGAGACCCCGGAGCCAGACACCCGACAACCGTTTTCTTTTCAGACACGACTCTGGGTGGCAGCACGATCGAGACAGGGAGAGGTCAACCTACCTTGAGAGCGTTAGGAGGGGCCCCGAGTTCCGACGAGTGCTGGGACCGGAGTACGTCAATCTGGACGGGGAGGACGGCGAAATCTGGGCGAGGAGGGATCGGCTACAGCTACCGGAGCAGAGTCCAAGTGTGGCACCTCCAGAGAATGCAGCATTGAGACGGCTTTGGGACCAGTCCCAGCAGCAGTCTGGTGCAACAGAGCAGCAGTCTGGTGCAACAGGGCAGCGGTCGGGTGTGACGAGTCGACAAACGGGAGTGACTGGAGGACGGGTTACTTGGGCTCCGACCCAAGAGAGCAGCTCGAGAGGGAGAGGACTTTTCGCGGAAGAGAACATTCGCGGACGAGAGGCATTCTTCGGCGACAGGGACGCTTGCAGCCGGGGATCCTTCGTGGATGAACGGGCTCGTGGGCGAGGGGGAGTCTTTGGTGACGAGGACGCTTGTGACCGGGGAGGGCCCTTCGCGGACGACCACGTTCGCGGACGAGGACGACTCGCGGAAGAGAATGTTCGCGGAAGAAAGGAGTCTTCACCCAGACGGCGGCTCGACGAAAGGAGTGATCCAGGCGACCAATCTTCCTTTCCAGTTTTTCAGAATAGACGGGGAAGACCATTCGCGGATGAGCCGGTTCGCGGAAGACTCGCGGAAGATGGCGTTCGCGGACGTGCATCTTTTGTGGAGGGACGTCTCCGAGACATCTTGGCGGACGAGCCCGTTCGCGGAGGACTCGCGGAAGACGGCGTTCGCGGAGGAGGCCTGTTCGCGGAAGAACTTCTTCGGGAGCTGTTGGCGGAGGAGTCCGTTCGCGGAAGGTCGCGGAAGACAGTGTTCGCGGAGGGTTCGCGGAAGACAGCGTTCGCGGAAGAGAGAGGTCTTCACCCAGTCGACAACCGAGACAGCCAGCCTCCTGGAGAAATCCAGCTTCTATTTCAGTCACCCAGGGAGGCCGGAGACAGCACCCTTTCTCATCATCGGGCGATGAAGGGCCTTCATCTGATGGAGGGACCGACAGCAGCCATGGTTACCCAGGACGGGGGAGGAGACCACCGAGGCGGGGACCGCCGCTGCACCGACGAAGCCCTAGGCCGAGACGGAGGCAGGAGGACTCGTCGTCCGAGGACAGCACAGCCTGGAATCAGAACGGCAGAAGGAACCGGAAGATGCTGACCCCTGACAAGTTCGATGGGACTTCCATAGAGTGGCCGGTGTACCGGGCCCACTTTGACGTCATCGCAGAGGTCAACGGATGGAGCAAGCGGGAACAGGGCGTCTACTTAGCCGGGAGCTTGACAGGAGAGGCGCGACGAATGCTGACCAGCCTGAGTCCTGCAGACCGGAGGGACATCGACGTTCTGACCGACAAGCTGACCCTACGATTCGACCCTGACTGTCAGGAGGAGTCCTACAAGGCGACCTTGGGACAGAGAACCCGCAGGAAGGCAGAGACACCCCAGCAGTACGGCTATGAGTTGCAGCGACTGGCCGGCCGTGGTTATCCGGATCTGAACTCCGCAGCTCAGGAGGCTATCGCCTTAGACCACTTCTGGAAGGGCCATCCAGATGGGGACATGAAGGTGATGGCGCTCATGAGGAAGATGAAGACCATGGAGGAGGCCATAGCGTTCGTGACCCAGTACGAATGTGTCAAACCCAAGCCTGGGAAGCCGGTGATGTCCATAGAGTCGGAGGACTCCGAGCCAGCTCTAGGACGGGTCCTACAGCTACTAAAGAACCAGCAGGGAGGCGAGATTACCACCAGTGGGCAGCAGAGCAACCAGCCGAATGTAGCGGGTCTACCCAGACTTCCCTACTTCAAGGGGCTCTTTGAGAGCCAAGACAGGAAGCTGGATCGACTAATCGAGCTGTGTGAGCAGGTGCTATCCATCAAGCCGAGGGCCGCCACTGCTGAGAACAAGGGACCAAGCGCTAGGCCGGGACCAGATGACTGTTGGTACTGTGGGAAGCCGGGTCATCGGAAGTACCAGTGTCCAGATCGGCCGCCACCTCGGACCAAGGAGGAGCGCTTGAGTCGACTAATCGAGGAGATTGGTGAGCGGAACAGTTTGACAGACGAGGTGTCGGAAAACCAGTAGGGCTCATACCAGCCCCCAACCGTATGGGCCATTGGCAGGTGTGTGCACGGCTTCACAGGCGAGAAGCTCGACGAAGACGTGAAGAACACATTGCCAGGGGGGAATTTTTAGTTTCACAGATTTTTAATAGGTTTTTCCGGTGTGCATCCGAAGTAACTGGATGGGCACAGGAGGAGCTCGAGGATCGAATTCTCGACTATTTGGAGGGCAAGCCTGTCAACACAGACGGGAGTGCCAATGTACAGCAAACCGATGGAGCCGTGGAGCGTCTAATGCCCCGCGGAGACGTCGACGAAATGCAGACCGATGGAGCCGTGGAGCGTCTGGGGACCCACGGAGACATCAACGAGGTTTCTGCTAGCAGCAAGGAGAACCAACAGGTTACAACCTTGAGGCTGCGAAACAGCAGGGACCCCCCTATGCAACTGAACCACAAGCGGCCGTGAAAGAGGAGACGGAGGGCCGGTGGAGCGGAATGACCAAGGGGCCAGCGCAGCAGCTATTGCTGGTGGACGACTCATTACTTATCCGGAGCGGCGGTTCCGAGGGGAGTGATTCCCTTAAGACTGACAGAGAGGACCAGGGTGGTGCATCACTGTGGGTGGACGACTCAGTACTTATCCAGGGCGGCGTCCCTGAGGAGAGTGGCAGCTCTCTTAAGATTGACAGAAATGGCCAGGTGGTGTCGCTGTCAGCCGGTGCCCGAGGCACATTGGCGTGGTATGCGGCATGCCACGTTATGGGGAAGGCGACTCGTATGTTGGTGGACACGGGTGCCTCTTCCACCGTTCTGGACGAGTGTCTCTTCGACCAAATGGATGACGAACATAAAGCAATGATAAGGCAGACGAGAATAAGGTTACGGGCAGCAACCGGAGACTACTTACAGGTTCAAGGAGAGATGACAGTTCAACTTCTACTGGGCACACGACTCGTGTCGGCAGATGTACTGGTAGCCAAACTAGGGATCCCGGGAGTGTTGGGGCTTGATGTACTTCAACAGATTGGGGGACAGCTGGATCTGCGTAAGGGCGAGTGGCAGGTGGGCGACACTACCGTAGTGATGAGCTCGGGCCACGAGGACGCCGTCTACACACTGGTGACGGAGGAGACGGTCGTCTTGCCACCCTTTTCAGAGATGATGGTGGACCTCAAGCTGACAGGAAGTGAGGGAGGAGTTCCGAAGGCCGGCCTCGTGCAGTCCGCAAGAGAGCCGTTGGAGGACGACCCCCTCGTAGTGGGACGAGCCCTGGTACGACCCCGAGGACGCCTGGTACCGGTGGTACTTCTGAACGCCGGCGCTGGAGCTTGCACTGTGCTGATGGGGACCATCCTAGCCGAGCTTCACGGAATAGAGGCCGTGATCGACCTGGGATTTCGTCCCGATGGAGGGAAAACAACCCAGAATGAACCTAAAAGGGAACAGTGGTACCGGGAGGAGAGCGGGAGGGAGCATGAGCCCCTTACACCAAACTCCACCAAGTGGCGGAACCGGACGCCTGAGCAGCCCGAAACCAGAGTGCACGCCATGCACGCAGAACCGTCGACGAAGACACCAGAGTGCCCGGAGCATCTAAAACCGCTCCTGGAGGGAATGCATCCGGACTTGACGGAGAAGGAGGTGGAGGTCGTCAGTTGTGTCAACAACCGCCGTCTAAATGAAGTCACCCGGAAGGATGCGTACCCTCTGCCTTGAGTCGACGAAAGATTTGACATCTTATCAGAAGGACGACGGAGATGGAGTTCGACAACCATTGGAGCGAGGCTCATCAGCAGGTGTTCGAGGCGCTGCGTCAACCTCTGACCGAGCGCCCCCTGCTGGTGTACCCTGATATGAAGCGTAGCAAGACCCAAAGGAGAAGAGGAGGCCTGTCCGACTCAGGAGGAGTGTCCCCTACCCCTGGAGGACTTCTCTGATGAGGATTTGCTTCCTCCGATCAGCGGAGAAGGATGCAGCCCAGAAGGACCTCAAGTCAACATCGTATTGGAGGTCCCTGTTGAGCCTTTGATGGAAGATCACTATTGCGGAGATGGAGTCGGGATATTCCAGATCTGGGAGGTGCGCCGCCAGGAGGACCCGAGGACGACTGCAGAGCCGACCGAGGAGTCCCTGCCTGAAGACCGGAGCCCCCCACGACCGGTGAGCCATCAGCTAGAAAGGGTGGCGATGGATATTCTGGAGCCTGGGACCATCGACACTATAAAAAGGTGCTGGTTTACCCCTGAAACCGACGCCTGGATACCCAATCCGGACGATGTGAACCCAGTCCGGACCCCCAGTGATGACGAGGGACGAGTGGAAAACAGCGGGAATGCAGTCCAAACGATGTAAACGATGACGGGAGCGTTCGCGGAAGAACCGTTCGCGGAAGCAGCGTTCGCGGAAGCAGCGTTCGCGGAAGTACCGTTCGCGGAAGCACGTTCGCGGAAGCAGCGTTCGCGGAAGAACCGTTCGCGGAAGCAAGCGAAAAACGTTATTTCGTTCCACGACAATGCTTTTTCCCCCAGATCCCTGGTCCGCGCCTTTTCTATATAAGCAGGCCGGCCTACGATTCCGTCATCACTTCAACCATGAACACACCAACTCTGCAGATCATTGAGATACCCGCATTTGCAGACGAAGATTTCGGGGACGTTCCAGATTTCGACTTGGCTGACTTTCTGCCCCTTGAAGTCGACAAGATGAGCGACCCACCTACCAAGATAGACAAGCCTGACCGAAAGCGGGAGCGCTCGAGGAGCCGGGAGCGTCGTGAGGAGCCCCGAGGAGGTCGACGGTCCCCTGCCCGGAAGTTTTCCACCGAGAGAGGGCGACGCTGGTGCAGCCCCTGCCGGATCCACGTGACGGCATCCAACTTTAGCCGACACGTGGCGACCAAACACACGCAGAAGGAGGGGCGGCACCTCTGCAAGATGTGCAGCCAGCGATTCGCCCGCCGAGCTGACAGAGACCGGCATGAGACGTCGCATGCCAGCGGCAACACCCTCAAGCCAGGACGGAGGAGGACGACGACCGACACGCCCGTGTCCGACCCCCGAGATGGTCCGACTACTGTGTCTGCCCCTGAGCTGAAGACTGTCAGCTTTGCGGCCAGCGGGACGACCAGCTCCACGCCGTCAAGCCCCCGGGAGGACGCCCCCAGGTCAGAGGACGCCCCAGACCCCGAGGACGACCCCCCGAATAGCGAAGAGGAACCGGAGTCTCAGCAGGAGCGGAGAGAGGCGGAATCCCCGGAGGCCCCCACCCCCGAGGACGACGGACCCCCCGTTCCCAGAGACTCGGCCCCTACCTACAAGCCCCTAGACCTGAGTTGGTACCTCAAGCCCGTTCCGGAGGAGGAGGACCAACTGCGACCGTATGTGGAGGGCCTGGGCAGAGCGGTCACTGCCGGAGAGAAGGCCCTGGAGGACCTGGCATCCACGATAGCCATGGGACGACGCCACCTCACCCAAGCGGAGGCTCGGCTCCAAGCCAAGGAGGAGCAGAGACAGCTCGAGGCCGAGGTGCTGCAGCTGCGAGGGGAGGCCTCTCAACGAGAGAAGAGCCACCGGAAGGAGCTGCGAGCCCACGTCCGAGAGACCAAGCTGCTCCGGGAACAGCTCCGAGCATATACAGACACTCGGGACAGGCTGGCGGAGACATCCGAAAGCGAGGTGGATCGCCAGTGAAGTGGAGGGAGAGAGCCCTGTAAACAACAGAAAGACGAAGAAGGAGGAAGAAGAGAAAAGAAGAGAGAGAAAGGATCAACGGGGACGTTGATCTCCAGAAAGGGTGGAGTTGTAACAAAACCATGCAACTGCCGCGCTGAAACGTTCGTTAGGAACGGTCACGTGATCTACAAAGTCCACTTGCGAAGACACCGTTCGCGGAAGAACCGTTCGCGGAAGCACGATTGCGGAAGCATCATCAGCGGAAGCATCGTTCGCGGAAGAACCGTTCGCGGAAGCACGATTGCGGAAGCATCATCAGCGGAAGCATCAGTCGCGGAAGCACCGTTCGCGGAAGAGGAGCCTTCGCGGAAGAACCGTTCGCGGACGCAGTCTTCACCACGTGGAGAAGAGTGCGGAAGATACGTTCGCGGACGAAGATGCGCGCGCAGCCACCCTGGCTATATAAGGGAGAGCGGACGGCCGCTCTGAGAGCACTGCAACAGCGACATCGACCGTGGGGAGATCGTCACCGCCACAGCCAAGGGACTCGACGAACTCCGTGCGGACGACTCCTTCTTCAGGGCCTTAGAGTCAACCGGGATTAGACCGACTACCTGGAGAAACCATTCGACTAAACGGGACGGGAAACTTCAACGGGAAGGGACAGAGAGACGCCGCCGGCTAAGAACTCTTTTTAGTTGTGCCCTCGTGCACTATTTATTTTTGAAATGTGATCATACAGTGCTCCATGTCTGAACTTCATATTTGTACGTCACGTGGGTGACCAGCCATACAATTGTAAGTTGATTTGATGTATATAAATCTTCAATTTATTTACATCTGAGTTGCTTCTTGCCTAAGTGAAGCCGGTAAGCTACGGAGTGATGATACACCAGCGTTGGGGGACACCAATTTAGTGACGGCTCTCGAATCACAACGAGCGGGAGTTACATAAAGTCTATACGATCAGAGAAACCAGGTTTTTTGGGCCACACCGAAAACAAGTCATTACCAAACGTCACAAAAGTACAAAAGTATTGATCTGATTGCGGATGTGTTGTGATCGAAGTCAAAATGGCAAGTGAAAAGCCGACGCCGGTTGCTTAGTGAAGAGCGCGTGGATCGATACAGTCATAAAACTGGACATTTCGTTGTTGCTACAGACTGCGGCGAGTACGGTGGCGTGGAGGTGCCATTGAGCCCTGTCACATTCTTCCCCTCAACAAAAAATGACGTCTCGTCATTTCTGTGACGGATGAGTGATGAAAGGGATAAAGACGTGTGTGATGAAAGGATGAAGATGCTATGATGGCTGAAAACGATCAGGCTGCTTGACAGTACGAGTTGATCTTCGAAGTGGTGGATCATCCGAAACGCTTTCATCCGATGACAGATCGGGGGCTTCCTCAATCACAACGTCGAAGTCGAGGTCAACGTCCACCTGATCGTCTGGGTGAAACTCTGCCACCAAGACCTCTCCGTCATCAGAAACACCAGTTTCCATCTCCTCCCCCTGCCGAAATTGTGGTTGATTCGTGGGCGATACTGGATCTTCCTCAGGAGCCCCGGAAACAAATTCCGCAGTGCCCAAAGGCCTCAGCACATTGCGGTGAAGCGTCCTGGATTTTCCTGTTCCATCCTGTCGTCGGACCTGAAAGACTGGGATATCCTCATTTGGTTGATTCTCTACCACATAGATGACATCCTCCCATTTGTCGGCCAACTTGCTTCATCCTATCACGGCGAGCTTCTTCACAAGTACATGGTCTCCCACTTGTAGAGCAGAGATCCCTCGACCAGTACTGTGTTTGAGGGCCGCTTCCTCCATCTTGGACTTCGCGAGTTGGTGACAAAATTCGATGTGGTCTTGGACCTCGGAAACATAGGTGGTTAGATCGCCTTGCTCGCCACATGTCCATGTCTGGTACTCGTCATCCACCGGTAGTCTGGGAGTCCTGCCAAACATCAAGTGATAGGGTGAGAATCCAGTGGAGTCGTGGGGTGTGCAGTTATATGCCAACACCAGTGTATTAAGGTACTCCTTCCACTTGGACTTCTTTTCTTCCGCGAGGGTTCCCAGCATCTTGAGTAGTGTCTGATTCAGACGCTCGCAGGCTCCATTACCCTGTGGATGGTAAGGTGTGGTCCTCGACTTTGCAGTGCCGGTGATGGTGCACAACTCCTTGAGGATCCGCGATTCAAAATTTCTCCCTTGATCGGAGTGAATCCGCTTAGGGTATCCGTAGAGGTTAACGAAATTTTCCAACAAGGCCTTTGCCGTCGTTCGGGCGCTTTCATTTTTGGTTGGTACAACACGAGCGAACTTTGTAAAGTGATCAACCATTACGAGCAAATGTTCATAACCTCCAGAGGGCTCCACAAGCAAATAGTCAAGGCACACCAACTCCAATGGTTGCGAAGTTAAGATGGGAACGAGGGGCGCCCTCTGTGTGGTTCCTTTGCGGCATACGCAGCGACGACAATCAGCGACATACTTTTCTCCACAGCTAATCATGCCGGGCCAGAAAAATCTACTCCGCAGAAGATGAAGCGTTTTGTCACGGCCGGGATGTCCCATTTCGTCATGCAGTTTGACCAAGACTTTGGTGCGGAGATCCTTCGGGAGAACGAGTTGATGAATCTTCCCGGTCTGATCTTGAACCTCTCGGTACAAAATACCATTGCAGAGAACCAGCTTGTCCCACACCTGCAGATATCGAACCCTATCGGGTTGACCACCAGTAACATCAGACTTGGATGGCTTGGATCCAGTACGGAGATGTTGAATCACCCAGTTGATGTCTGAGTCTTCACTCTGAGCACGAGTCATGTCGACTGGAGTAACAATCCCCGAGGATGTGAGTAGAGGATCCATACTCGCAACGGAGGTTGACAAGCTGAAAACAAAGGGATCCGACGATACTCCATGACACACAGCCGACACTACGAGTTGTGAAACTCCGGGTAAGCGTGACAATCCATCTGCGTCTGAGTTGGTACGACCAGCCTTGTAATGCAGGGAAAATTCATAGGCTGCTAGTTTAGCTAACCATCGCTGACCAGTGGCATCCAGCCGGGCCGTTGACAACACATACGTGAGCGGGTTGTTATCCGTCATAACGGTAAACTTTTGCCCATACAAGTAATCCGAGAATTTCTCTGTTACCGCCCACTTAAGGGCCAGAAATTCTAGTTTGTGCGCGGGATAATGTGATTCCGAAGGCTTAAGACCGCGACTTGCGTAGGCGATGACTCGTGGCTGTCCAGACTGCTCCTGGTAAAGAACAGCTCCAAGTCCGTGACTACTGGCGTCGACGTGAAGTTCGAAAGGAGACTTGTAGTCGGCAAACGATAGCACAGGAGCTGAGGTCAAGGCCTGTTTGAGCTGATCAAAAGCTTCTTCCTGCTCGGAATGCCAGACAAATGGTACAGGTTTCTGCACTTTCTTCCGCTTCTTGGAACTGTTGGAATGTCCCTTCAGGATTTTGTAGAGTGGTGCAGCAATCATACTGAAGTCCGGGACGAACCTTCGGTAAAAACCGACAAAACCAAGGAATTGCTGCAACTCTTTGAGGTTAGTGGGACTCGGCCAATTAGAGACGGCTTGGACCTTCTCAGGATTGGTGCGTACGCCATCCTTGGATATTATGTGCCCTAGATAGGTGACCTCAGACTTCAGGAAGTGGCACTTTGACGGCTTGAGTTCTAATCCAAACTCCCTGAGTCGAGTAAACACTGCCTCCAGTCGTCTGAGATGTTCCTCGATCGTGCTGGAATAGGTGATTATATCATCCAGATACACCAAGCACTCCTGGGGTTGGAGGTCGGACAAGCATCTTTCCATGAGCCTCTGGAAGGTCGCCGGACTATTGGTCAGGCCGAAAGGCATCGAATTAAATTCGAAGAACCCAAGTGGGCCCAGCGTAAATGCTGTGCGTTCCTTGTGTTCCTCTGCCATTTCGACCTGCCAATATCCACTCTTCAGGTCTAAGCAGGAGAAGAATCGAGAGCCGTACAGGTAGTCCATCGTCTCATCTATGCGCGGGAGTGCATAGGCATCCTTGATGGTTCGTTTGTTCAACTCCCGATAATCTAAGCAAAAGCGTAGAGAACCATCTTTCTTCCGGACGAGAACTACTGGGAAGGACCAGGGACTTTGAGACGGCCGAATATGTCCACCTTCGAGCATTTCATGCAGGTGCTCCTTCAGCTCGTTGTACATTCCCGGAGGAATGCGGCGGTGAGGGATCTTCAACTGCGTCTCATCCGACAGGTTGATGTGATGTCTGACCGCATCTGTGTGTCCATGATCTAAATCATGCGCAGAGAAAACATCAGGCCAGCGAGACACCAGATCCTTCAGCTGTCGAGCATGATCCATGTTCTCCGGCCAGTCGAACTTGTGGAGAAATGCTGGGTCCTCATTGCTGACGAGCGGGGTATCCAGATCCTCCAATGTGACCTTGTGTAAACCACACATAACAGATCGCGGCTGTATTGTTACAGGGCGCGAGGAGAAATTGTGAAGCTCCACGGACATCCTATAGGTAGACACATGAGCATCATGAAACTCCATCAGGGTGGGCGAAACGAGCAGACCACCAGGTAGAGCATGTTCCAACGTCGCTTCCATCATACAGTAGGTTCGTGGGAGCGTCCAGGTTCCACCAGATCTCATCAAACCCTTGATGATCTTTCTACTGTTTGGCGGTACAGTCTCCTCCCGTGTGATCTTGATCAACCCAATCTGACCGTTACTGGTTATCGCCTTCTCCATTACAGCATGGGCCATCATCCATGGCGGAGTTAGGTTGGCGGCGCTGCCACTGCGATGGACTTCCTCAAGATAAGGCTGTATAATGTTGGTTCCAATGATGAGCGGGACATCCGACCGGTACGCACATCCAGGGACAACCAGTACCAAAGCCGGTCTCGACTGTGAAGGATCGTCGGGATGCAGACACAGCTCAACCTCCAAATACCCATCATACGGTAGCAGGTTACCCCCTGCACCCGTAACTGTTAGCAAGTTATCGAGTGGCTGGATCTTCACATCTGGAAAATGTTGATCCACGAAGTCACGTGTGAGGGTCGTAACCTGACTGCCAGTGTCGATGAGACCTAAACTTGGTATCCCACTGATTATAACCGAAGCCAAATTGGAATCTCCAACTAACGATGACGTGCTGGGACGAGATACTTGGTCAGCTGCCTGTCCCATGGCACTGACCCTTACTCGTTTCCCGAAGTTGAAGGTTGGTTAGCTTTTCCGTCATCCTGTTCCTTTTGGAGACGCTGACGACAATCCCGGATAATGTGTCCCACACGATGGCAATAGAAACACTCCCGCGTTTCATTGCTGCCTGACCGTCGTTGTGGCCGATCCTCGAGCTTACGAAGTCGCTCAGACATCTCCTTCATGTGCTGAATCAGCTCATCCAATTTTGAATCGGACGACACCTGTTGAGTGAGTACATGAGTTGAACCCGACTTAGCAGTAGTTCGCTTGTCAGTCTCCGAGTCACTGACTTTCATCTCCTTCTCCACTGATCGAGCGGACACCAGCAAGGTCAGAAAACCTTCACCAGCATCAAAGCGATGTCGAAGCGCATCCTTCATATGCTGATCACGAAGTCCACTCCAGAATCTAGACCTCATACGGCGATTCCTATCATCAATAGCCGCACCTTGATCCTCAGCTTGTTTCAGTAGCGACTCAACACGACAACCCCAAACCGCTGCAGTTTCATCTGGTTTCTGTTTGGCGGCGAAGAACTCCTCCAACAATAACTCATCGGACAACGCATCACCAAACATTGCATCGAACTTGTCCAGAATTTGTTGAATGGTTGCTCCAGAACCCAAGTTCAGGAGAACTTCTGCCGCTGTTCCCTTGAGTGACCTTCTAATGGAATGCAGGATATGAGTCTGAGGGTGACCTTCCGATACCAGGCATCTGACCTCATTACGCCATTGTTTGTACGAAGCGTGGTCTCCTTTGACTTCACCAGAGAAGACGATCCGTGGATACTGTCCTACAGGTATATAAGGATCCGGAGTAGGAACAAAGGGTGGATACAACGGCTGATCTCCAACACCCGCGGATGGCACACCGAATCCATGCTTAGCTCCAGGTGGCGTAAAATGTGCTACCGGTGATGAAAACGAAACAGTAGGCCGAGAATAAACTGTAGGTCCAGGCGACACTATTGGACGAGACCATGTTTGCGATGACAACGAAGTCCGAAACGAAGAAGTCGGCTGAGTGAATAATGTAGTCGGTTGATGTAACATTCGTGACTGAACGGTTGACGAGCTGAGGCGGGTGACTGATCCCGAATCCAGACCAGTGTGAGTACCCAATCCCGGATCCAGACCAGTACGAGTAACTAATTCCGGATCCAGAGCAGAGCGAACAACCAACCCTGGATCCAGACCAGGGGCGCGTTGCAACGAAGCTGAGGTAGAAGTCCCAGATCCAAGTGTCGAAGTCACAACTGGTTCCAAATCTGACACTGGAGCAATAGCCTCCGGGCTCAACCTTGACTGGGCCAAAACAGCGAGAGTATCCAACATCTCAGACAAGTCAGCGTTCGAGAGGTTACTAGCCACTTTCTTCAGTTCTTCCACCCGAGAGGTATTTTGCGCAATGTGTTCCGTGACCTTCAACAACTGAGCGAGTGTAGGCTCGGATAAATCCATAGAAGAACCATGAAGTATACTCTGCTTGTGTGATATAACAGCCAGAAAACAACCTCATCACTGAAAACAACCAAACACTGATCCACCTCGAAGTCTGGAACAATCACATCCTCCACCAAACCAAAAACCGCAAAATGATTCGCGATATCCTTTACCGATATCGGCATCGGTAAATTCGCTATCCAAACCGATTTCTCTGAGAGCTCATCCATGATTCCGGATTAAACGCAAAACACCGCGAGGTTCCGAAAATGCGGAAAGATTAAATTTATGCAATGAACCTGCAATGTGTGAAGTGAACACGCAATGTGTCCAACACAATATTGAGTACGTACTGTAATATTTGCGAACTGTTACCCCAAATATTTAGAATACCTTGGTGATCAATGTCCTGAACACCCTACAGCAGTCAAAAATATTTCCAATTTGTGCAAGGGCAAAAGCAGACCAAGTTTTACTGTAACAGTTGTGTGTCCCAAAAATGTCAACACACAATACCAATGTATTACCACAAAAATATACCAGTGTGTGTGTTCTGGGAACTAACACAAAATCATTCAAGTGTTCAATCACACAACTATGTTCAGTCTGTAATATCAAATGTCAGAGCAAAGTGGGCAAACAAAATATGTACGAGTGAAGTTCAGCCTCAAATACCTGCAAAGTAAAAAAACCTGAAAAACAAACCTAATGAAATAATGAACAGTCAATGATAAGTGTGCAAGTTTGTGTTAAATCAAACAACTTGTTAGTGTTTGTTTTGGTTAATGGAAAATGAAGATGATGTACTTTAACATTCACACATACACATACATACTGCTTAACTAAGATATATGACCTTAACCTACATATAATAACAACAGAGATATTTGTGTAAATATAAACACAATCTGCCAGTACGTAAACCTTGGATACTGCAATATACTAGTAACTGCACACAATAAGCACAGACACAGTGTCTCTGGAATCACACCTGTAGACAGTTCATACAGATTCCCACGTAGTCACCAGATGGCGATACAGTCCGGATCCCACGAGGTGTTCGACGAATGCTGGCCAGCGTGCGAGAACTATCGAAGCGAAGATGTGATGAGACACGAGCGAGCGAAGCACCCTTGGTCCATGGACTAGGCAGACTTGATGGCATCAGGGATGAGATCAACTCCTGGAGGCTCCATTTTTGCGGAGTTGTATCGTGTCAAAGCAACAACAATGACGCGGGAATTCGTTAACCGTTTAATAGGTCGGAACAAAGACCCTGAAATCAACAGATAACAACATTTAGTTATACTTATAGTTCTTAAATGCCGAACAATTCGGCATAACCAATCAATACATAAATGCAATAGTTATATTCTCAATTTATCAGATATGAACCGAATACTTCTTCACGTAAAATCCCAAGAGAGCTGCACTATTACCATTCATACAGGCCTAAAACACACATTCATACATGACCAAAGTTACGCAACAAATATTAGATTGATTATTTACAAACCCTTACCCTGATGTGCGAGTCTGTCGCAGTCAGAGTTCTATAACTGATGATGATCAATGAATTGATGATATGTCCAACTGGTGAATCTGTAAGAGAAGTAAAGGATAGGATGATCAGATAAATGCAGACTAAAGCAGGTAAATGCCTATTATCGCTCATGCGATAAACACCGGCACATGCGAGTGTATGTATTTACAAGTGTCAACAATGACCAACACTTCCCGGTAAATGCATCTGCTACGAACCAATATTTATTGTCGCTACGCTTAGGTGAATAAATAGATTACATGTTTATGAGTTACATTTACTTACATTGATGATGATGGAGCAAATTACAACAAAGTACAAAAGTATTGATCTGATTGCGGATGTGTTGTGATCGAAGTCAAAATGGCAAGTGAAAAGCCGACGCCGGTTGCTTAGTGAAGAGCGCGTGGATCGATACAGTCATAAAACTGGACATTTCGTTGTTGCTACAGACTGCGGCGAGTACGGTGGCGTGGAGGTGCCATTGAGCCCTGTCACATACGGAGCAGGCTGGGGCGTAGCCTCGCTTGTTGTTGAGTCCGTAGCAATCGCGGGTTTGGGTCCGCGGGGTTTTGGCGCTCGCTGTGAAGCGCTAGAGTTCGACTTGCGCGATTTTCGCTTCTGGCGACGGCGTCGCGGTCCGGATGTGGGACTTTTCCGACTGGCGGGCGATGATGAAGTATCAGTTTCGGTAGTCCGATCTGTATCTGACGACTTGTCTTGTACGATGACGTCCCAAGGATAGAGGAATTCCTTGAGGAGCTCCAGGGGATCGTTCGATGGTTCGGTCTTGGAGTCTGTGCTGCTTGACGACTCAGGTGGCGATCCGACTTGAGGTTGAAGGTTCAACAACTGTGCGTCGCCTTCGTATGGTTTAATGACGTCCAGATGGACGACTCTAGTATTTCGTGGATTGGAGACTAGAGCAATTCGATAGTCTACCTCAGTTACGCGTTCCAGGACTCTCCAGGGTCCGGTCCAGGGTCGGGCGAATTTGTTATTCTGAGTGAGGGGCAGGTAGTAGTACCGTACCAACTCTCCCGGCTGGAACTGAGGGCGAGATTTCGCATGTGCGTCATACCCCATTTTCTGGCGGGTTGCAGCTTTTTGCAGATGGTCTTGCGCAAACCCATGGGCAGCTCTGATAGCAGTTCGGAGATACTCGACGTATTCGGGTCCGCATGGAGGTAGCGGTTCTGGGTCATACGTAGGAAACATCAAGTCAACAGGCAAATTGCATTCATGTCCGTATACCATCAGGTGTGGTGTACACCCAGTAGAAGAATGCACCGAGGTGCGGTACGCCATGAGTACATATGGTAAGTGCAGATCCCAGTCATTCCCACGATCACTGACGAACGCACTCAACATATTCAACAAAGTCCGATTGAACCGTTCGACTTGACCGTCGCTTTGTGGGCGGTAGGGCGTGGTCCGAATTTTCTTGGCGCCCAGAAGGCGTACAACGCTCCGAAATAACGACGACTCAAATTCCGTTCCTTGGTCGCTGTGTATGGCTTTCGGTACCCCGTGGTACACGATCCAACGATTCACCAGAACATCGGCGACATTTTTGGCCGTATGGCGGCGGAGCGGGAATGCGTCCGTGTACTTTGAAAAGTAGTCCGATATGACAAGAATGTACCTGTGACCTCGTCCGGTAACTTTATGGGTATCTAAGATATCCATGGCAATACGATCAAATGGCGCCCCAGTTGGTAGTTGTGTTAGAGGCAATTTCTTGGGCGCTGGTTTTCCTTTCCGTGACACACACTGCGGGCAGCGGGCGCACCAGCGGGCAACATCCAAGGCGAGACCTGGCCAGTAAAACCGGCGCTTTACTCTCTCAACAGTCCGTTGTATTCCGAGGTGGCCTACGACCTTGAGGTCGTGGAGTTGGTGTAGAACCACCGTTCGTAATGCCGCTGGTAACACAGTTTGTATGACAGTCCGACCAGCTGGGTCCGGCTTAGTAGTATGTATGAGGACTCCATCCTGTAGCGCTAACAAAGTCCATCGTGAAACCAAAGTTTTCACTTCCTCACCGTAGCGGGCGACTTCCTTTGACGTGGGTTTCGTTCCGTTCAATACCCACTGTCGTACGACTCCGACACTCGGGTCGACTTGCTGAGCGGCAACAATGTCCGCTGTTGAATAGTCCGACAACCATTCTTGTCCGTTCAATTTCACATCCAATGCTCGCACACGTGCAGCTTGGCGTATTGAGATCATCCGAGACAAGACCGGTGATGTCATGGTATCACTGTCCAGGAGGTCTTTCTCGGGTCCGACAGGAACCACCGTAATCCGTCTGACGGGAAGTTCTCCAGAACTTGTTTCCGGGTCCGTGGGTGGAACGACTAAGCGTCCAGGGCAGTCAGAATGTTTGCAACTATGGCAACGGGAAAGTCCGTCAGCATTTCCGTGGAGCTTTCCAGGACGATGTTCAATACGAAAGTCATATTGATGCAGTTGGGCTAACCAGTGAGCCAACATACCGTCCGCATCGTTGTAGTTCTTTAACCAACGCAAAGAGCTATGGTCAGTTCGTAACAGGAATCTGCGTCCCCACAAATAATGTCGGTAATGCTGAATCATTTCAATGACAGCCAACAGTTCTCTATAGGTCGTACAATAATTCCGTTGCGTGCGGGACAGCGTCTTGCTTGCAAAGCCAATCGGGATTTCCTTTCCATTGACACGCTGTGAGAGCGCGCCCCCGATGGCGTAACCGCTGGCGTCGGTATCAAGAATGAAATAATCGTCCGCATCTTGTGATGGATGGGCGAGCTTGGGGGCCTTGATAAGTGCGTTCTGGAGCCTCCTAGAGGTGTTCCGTTGGGGCAATCCCCACATGAAGCGACATTCACCCCGGGTGAGTGCCACCAGAGGTTCAGCAATTTCGTCATAGTCTTTTATGAACCTCCTGTGGTAATTGGCAAACCCCAGGAAGGCTCGTACGTCCGTAATCTCACAGGGAGTCGGCCATTCCCTAATAGCCTTGACCTTGTTCGGGTCCACCCTGATTCCTTGTCCACTGACGATAAATCCCAGATATAGGATTTCGCGTTGAAAGAGTTCGCACTCTTTGGGTTGTAAGCGTAACCCGGCAGTTCGTATCCGATCGAGGACCGCTTCCAGATTGGCAAGCGCCTGATCAAAAGTGCGTCCGTATGCTATCACGTCATCCAGATAGCACATACATCTGGTCCACAGATATCCACGTAAGATGGTCTCCATGAGACATTCGAAAGTCGCTGGAGCGTTGCTCAGTCCGAACGGCATAACCCTGAATTGGTATAGGCCTTTCCGGGTGGCGAAGGCCGTCTTGGGTCGGTCCGTCGGGTCCACTTCGACCTGCCAATATCCCGAGGCGAGATCTAAGGCCGAGAAGTAGTTCGCTCCAGTGAGTGCGTCATGCGTGTCTTGAATGTTCGGAAGAGGGTACGAATCTTTCCGTGTTACGTCATTGAGCAGACGATAGTCCACACAGAATCGTACCTATCCGTTTTTCTTTCGTACCAACACCACTTGTGAACTCCATGGTGATTCCGAAGGTTCGATACATCCGAGTCGCAACATTTTGTCAACTTCCTCATCTATGATGTGTTGTTGCGCTTGGGGTACGCGACGTTGTCGCTGACGAATTGGGGCGCTTGTACCCGTGTCGATCCGATGTTGCACTACATGCGTCCGTCCGAGCTGTCCTTCGGGGCACATGAAAGTGTCTCTGTACCGATATACCAAATTAGCACAGCACCGTTGCTGTTCAGGTGCTAGTCCGGCACGGTCCACCATCTCCCGTAGGTGTAGCGGGAGGTCTTCGTAATGGTTAACGTTCGTGTGGGGAACTTCCGGTTCCTCTCCCGACTTCGGCAGAGCGCCCACAATACTGTCAACGGGGCTCGCTATGGCTATTGGATCTGAGCGAGTCAGAGTTACGCCCGTATCCGTGGGGTTCACCACAGTCACTCTAACACACTTCCGGTTCAATGAGGTCAACGTGCGACCCATAATCAAGTCTGTTTCCTCCGGAAAGTTCATCATGGGCTGAATGAGCCGAGGGTGTTGGCGCACCCTGACCTTTGAGGTCGGTACAAGTTCGACTACGGCCTCGCTGCGTGGCGGTACCGTAACGGCTCGACGTACAGCCATGCGTACAACATTAGCTTCGAAGTCCTTGTATGCAAACAGGATCTCTTTATTAATTTCGACAGTTCCATCACCGTAATTAACGATGGCTTTCGTTTGTCGGAAGAAATTCATGCCCAAAATCATTTCGTCATGAATCGCTGCTACACAAAATGTCACTGTCATTTCTTTCGTTCCGACCTTGATCGTAAGGTCTAGAAGTCCGTCGATCGGGCTGGAGTCTCCGTTGACATCCCGAATGGTCGCCATGGTCGGGCGTAGGGTGCGCTGTTCGACAGGCACGTGTCGCATCATGTCCTTTCGGAGCAGGGAAACCTGTGCTCCTGAGTCCATTACTGCTTTAAAAGTTCGTTCTCCAACATGCACTGGCAATTTCCAGCACTCATGGGCGGCCAGACTTCGACTGATAACAATCGGTCCATCGAGGTCCTCCTCAGGCAGTAGGAGTGGAAGTTTCAGTCTTCCCGGCTTGGTTTCAGGTCCCGATGGGAAAGCGTAAAAGCCTCCATCATCCGACACCCATTCGATTTCAGACATAGAGTCCGTTCCAGTATCGCCGGTGGTGCGTGTCGACACCCCTTCGTGACGATTAGTCCGTGATGGCCTGCGTGGCAATGGTTCCGACACCCCTTCGTGGAGGGATTCCGTACCTGAAGTCGACGAAGCACAC
The DNA here is from genome assembly GCA_949152475.1 of Terebella lapidaria. Lineage (NCBI taxonomy): Eukaryota > Metazoa > Annelida > Polychaeta > Terebellida > Terebellidae > Terebella > Terebella lapidaria. The sequence continues at coordinate 4,630,362 of OX424555.1, forward strand.
TTGGCGCACACCCCTTCGCGGAGCGGAAGGGCCCGTGGTGTCGGCGCCAGCTTGGTTGGCGTCGTGTTCGTAGCTGTGGACACAACCACTGGTTTGGAGCTTTGAGCGTAGCTCGGTTTAACGGAAGGTTCTTGCTCCACAGTTCCTTCCTCCCTTAGTTTGACGGCCTGGCCTGTGGTGGTGGCTGAGCCGGTGGTGTCGTAGCCATTGGCTGAGAGTTCGAGTTCGGTATACCGATCTGTCCGTTATTCCGATTTGCGCCAGGGCGTGACGGGAACGGTTTCATTCCGTTTCGTACCAATATGTCTCGGCGGGTGCGTCAGCATTGAATTGTCATAGTTCGTTGGTCGTACACTCACCGACTTAGGTAGCGGGTCGGTATTGGGTTGGCGCTGGAAGCGCGCATAGTCCGTTTCACTTCCGTCGCTTGGTCGCGACCTTGGCGGTCCGGCAGGTGTCGCGTGGTATGACCGCGCATGCGCGTCAAGGATTTCTGTCACCGTGCGCGACGGCTGGTACGGGTCACCGTCCAACAGTTCTTCAAGGTTACTATCGGCTCGCATCCAGTCCGGCATGTACTCTACTGATGCCGCCGACGATAGTTCGTACAGTTCGTTTGGCGGTTGTACTTGCGATAGCGTAATAGTATCGCTCATCGCCACTGACCTTGGTCGTGCAGTTCGCTGGTTCGCTGGGACCGGATTCATCGTCACCTCATCTTCCGGGCTTGGTCCGATCGGGTTCCGAGTCGTAGATCGGGTATTCATCAAAAGTTCGCACGTCGGGATAGTTCGTAAGCCGAGAACTGGCCTTCGCTATCCTGGTCACGGCACCAATGTGACGGAATAGCGGAGTTCTTCGGGCGGCTATTACGCCCACTGATCGAATAGTACGATGTATGTTGTGCGTGAACACACCAACAGGAAGTCCGACGTCAGTTTCAACAATATCCGATGTTTATTTGGATGATTTAGTCCGATGTACGATCACGGTCACTCACACAATCGTAATCCCCACAATAGTCCGAAGTATTATTAGTCCAGTATAAATTTGATATCCTCTAATCACAATATTTGGCGTAGTACCTCTCAATACAACCTCTCTCTTCAACAGATCCTACCCAACTACACTGTCCGTGGGAAAGCGCGGGGCTAAGTCTATGATGTGTGTGGGTTTTCCCGCGTAATGTGGCAGGTGTTCATGTGAAATGGCGGGAAAGTGATGTCATGTCTGTGTGGGCGGAGTCATGTGTCTGGGAATGTGGTGATTGGTGTGATTGTAGGAAGTGTTAACGTGAGCAGTGTTGTTTACATGTAGATGTGGTGCGAGGACGGTGCGTGCCCGGTGACGTAAGGTAAGTAAGTATGAAGTCATGTGATGAATCTGTGCCGTGTATGTCGAGTGGGGAGAATGTGTCAGGGACGGGTTTCGGGCCATAACAGTCGTAAATATTCTACAATAGTGACATTTTTGTGGCCTGCCTCAAATGATGTCTTGTGGTCAAATAAGTCAGGTAGATAGTCTTAACTCTTTTGATACACCTGCTTCTCCAAAGAACAGGAGTGCGACTGGAATTCGCGCTGCAGCGTGTTGCGCACAATGCACATTCAGTTCGGCTGAATGTACAAATAGAAATTTCACGTATATAACGTAAATCTGCCCATGTTATCGACTGAAACACAAGAGAGAACCGTCAACTTTTTTCTTATTCATTGATAGTTAGGGAGTACATGCAATTAACATGTGGCTTTGTTGCAATTGCATAAGACTGAAACATTATACAAGATACGAATCGAGCTGGTGAAACTGGTCGATAGCTGAAACGAAATATTGTTGCACTGATAGGACGGATTAGCACAGTAATAGCCCTGGCCATTCAAAGCAATGATAAAAAGCCCGAATTCAAGTTTTCATAGCTCCGTCCCAGAACGAGATAAACCTTAGCAGCTTACATACCAAGCTAGCTAATTCATTTACTCATCTCATCATAGTAAGGAAATAAAGGTTGAAAAATTGGCTTTTTTGCTACAGCTCGAGTTCTGAAGGAACCCATTAAAACGACTGATTTTCATGCCTGACAACCCATATATATCGTTCGTCGTCCGAGCCGTTCTGTGCCTGCTGTGGTCTTGAAACTGTTCGTGTGCAATGCCAACCAGCTCGAGTCAACAACCAGCCATAGCAAAATATCCCCCACCATTCTGCGGAGGATCAAAGGCATCTCCAGTTTTCAAAATAGGGAATTATCTGACAGTAACGGATGTGCCGTAATATGATTGGTGTTGTCATGCCGACATATATATCAAGTGATAACAGTTTTTACTGTGGTGTCAATTAAACCAGAAGTATACCGCGAAGGGCTTAGCCATGGCATATGTTTTATCATTATTCACATTTGTATGTTGAATATATCTCGACTTATAGAGATATCTGCCTAATTCATTGTTTAAAACTACATGCTCTCCGGTGGCCGACGACCCCTGGTATCCCATCATCTCTGCTGATTAAAATATACATGTCATTTAGATATAAATATCATTATGCCTTTCACCAATCAGTAATGAAATTCCGTGTCATTTTCATTGCTCACAGGTCTATTTTAATTACATGCAGCAATACCCTTAACAAAAAAATATTCATCAACTTATTCTTTCTTACCAAACTTCCACAAAAGTTCATCACAAGATTGAAATTTAAAATCTTTTTCAATCCCCCTCATTACGGGTGACTCTATTTTTCAAATTTGTGGATAATGAATTCTAATTGCTAAATAATAATATTTTAATACAGTGATGAAATCTATACCGGACGTAAGTTTTGCCTTGTTTTGTAGTAAATTTTTCTCGCCTTCACTATTTTTATTGCTCGTTCACAATAATAAAGTACGGAAGCCCCATAAAAACTTAACTGGCAGACCTAACACTCCTGTTAACTTATTCAGTAATCTAGCAGCTGCTCTAGCAGCTCCTACGTGTATGGTGTCGATAGCCCTACATATATAGATTGTGATATTGAAGATGCTATCGTGACACCAATCAGACCATCACGGTGGATGGATGCAAATAAAACTACTGTGCCATCTCATTTGGTACAAACTCACTGGTCTCATCTGGGTGCCAGAGGTCACAACATACCTTACGAGGGATATGGGGAGTTAAGTGGGAAGTGTCTGGGGGATAAAACTACTTGTCAAGCCGTTGTACTTGTAGTTCCTGGAGATGAATATAATGCCGATATCCCTGCTGTATTTGGGAACAAACTTCATTCGACCATGCCTCATTCAACAACAACCATTGGGATCACTTACTCTGGCGTGGAGTGCTCTCTAATTCCTGAATCAATGCCTGGATGAGAATGGTGTGGTTCACTTGCTCAAAGTTTGCGAGCCCGAGTCTATTATAACTTGACGTCATATGTCAGTGAGACATTTACTGCAGTCCAATTCATCCTTCCACTCAGTGTGTTCTACAAGAAGCTTCTTAGGAACATGCTCCTCCATGAGATCTAACGGTTAATCCGTTAGACATGGAATGAAATGCCCCTCGCACCGGATCAGTTTCGAGCGACAGAACACTGCCAAGCACTACATACTATTGTGGCGATTTTGCCCTAAGCACGCGGCAGGTGATTGTAAACATAAATGCCATTTATGTGGCCTTTTCGTACTTGGCCTTGTTTTGACATGCTCCGTTCGAGCGTGCGTTGCCACGGCGACGTATTGTAATTTACGCTCCAGTAAACTATAACAATGGATCGATCAAACCTCGCGTGCGTCCTACAGCTTGTGGTGTATTATATATACACTGGAAGCGACTCGATCGAGGAGATTGTCCAAGATCGAGAGACAGGACGCACGCAAGGCTCGCCATGAGCTTTGCGTTCCCTGGTCAGGAGTAGTGGGCTCTTAGAGCCCTGGGGACGATTTCCATGGGGAGGCCCGGGCTGGGAGAGACAAGTTGCTGACTCGGGGGCGTACGCCCTGTGGATCGCCAGTTCTCTCCCTTCCCGGGACGTGTGACAGAGGCTCTGGCCAGCATGTCGGACTGTACGGGGTTCCGTCCCCGAGGCAGACCGCGGCTCGCCAGGCCCCGCCAGTTAACACCGTAGGGATGAACTAGTTTCTGAACGGTGTCCGTAGGCCTGGGAGTGTCGGGTGGGCTGTTACCTGGTTACCGTTAATGCTGAAGTAGTTACCGTGTCCGCCGCGACCTCTGGTGAGCGGCCCTGCCGCAAGGATCCGGAATAGCGGATGCGCGTCCGCAAGGACTCGGAGGAGAGAGGACTATCCTCGAGGATCCCGAAGAGCGGACGGTAGTCAATAACTTTACATTGGTGCCGTGACCAGGATCAGTCCGACAGTGTTCCATCGCAGCCTACCGTCACAACGTTGTAGCCTCCTTAGTCCCTGGGGATCGCCCGCTCCTCAAGGACATCTCAAAGGATGACAAAGGAAAGAGACAAAGCCAAAGATAAGGCTAATGAACCCAAGGGGGGGGGAAACGGGAGGTAATGTCGCGGACCACACCCGGTCGCGCGACAGCCGCCGTGAGACATCTTCGGGTGACTCCGGCGGCCGGAAGGAACGCGCGGAAACCTCCGTGGACAAGACCCCGTCCGCGGAGACGACTCCGGCGTCCCTGGCTCCGTCTTCGGACGTAGAGTCGAGCCCCGCGGGGCCGCAGCAGGAGTTGCCGTCAAGGCCGGACCTTGACGTGTTAGGCGCGGTGGGTGGAGCTGGCAACGGCTCTACGCCGCGCCCGCCCGTGCTCAGAACAGATCCGTGGCAAATGGCACCCTTCCATAAGACGCCTTCGAGCGTCCGGAATCGAGCGCCAATGCATGCGGGTCCTTCTGGACAAGCGGACCAGTCGTACCAGATGCCACACCCGGCCGGGTGGACTCCCTCGCGAGCCTCCGGCATGGGTTCTGGTCGGTCCGCACCGGGCAGTGTGGTGGATCAGCTCACCGACGCACTTGGCGAGCTGGCCCCCCTCGGGCGCTATGACCGCGCCCGGTCGCCCCATCAGGGACGATCAGACCGGCGGAACCGCTCCCCTTCTCCGCTGTCACAAGGCAACTCGGGGCCTTTGACGGAGAGGGAGAGGTGGCTGATATCCGAGGCGCTTGTACTGTTCAAGCGGAATCAGCTGCATTCGAGCGTTGACCCGTCGGCCACCCTAAGTCCGGGGATGTCTGGGCCAGTAGCCCCTCCCCAAGTCCTGCCGAGTCCGCAGGCGCCAGTGGCCCCCGCAATGGGACCCGCGCCTGCCCCGCGGCTCGGAGGCACCACGTTGGCGACCGCGTCGACCGTTCCGACGGTTGGAGCGCAAGCCGCGTGGTCGACTTACCCTGGCACGTATAGTGTGTCGGACGGGCAGTGGCAACAGGTGGCTTCGGCCCCAAGCTTTGCCGCCCCTTCTGGAGCCTACCCAGTAGGTTCGATGGGAGCCCCGCCCGCACCTAGCCAGAGTGGGTTTTTAGCGGGGATGACCCCGGCGGCAAACGTGAGCTTACCTGCTCCTCCGTCCGCGGCGTCGATGTTTGCTCCGGCAGACTCCGCCGCAGGCGCAGGAAGCGCACGGAACTTGCCGCAGTACACGGACGACCCCGGAGCCGGGATCGCACGTCGGGCGCGTAGCAAACGTGATGACGGGCCCGACCACTCTTCGTGGCGGAAACAGTTCAACGGGGATAACGCCGACTTGGAGGACTACTTGCTCCAGGTATGGCGTACCGCCGTGTACAAAGGATGGTCCCAGCATGAAGCTGGACACGTCCTCGCGGGGAGCCTGGAAGGGAAAGCTCTCCGCGTGATGCCGTGTCTGCCGGTGGGAACAGTGACGTTCGGCGAGGTTGCTCGTCAACTTCGCCTGCTGTTCCCGCCGACGACCAATCGGCGGCAGTCTGAACGAGAGTTCAAGGCGCGTATCCGCCAGCCGACTGAGTCCGTGACAGACTATGCGTACAGCTTACGCATACTCGGCCGGAGAGCTTTTCCGGACATGGACTCCAGACGGTTTGAGACGATGCTGATCGATCAGTTCATCGATGGCCAGCCTTACCACTTAGCATACGGGCTGGCCACCCATGAAAAGCGATCGATGGAGGAGGCAATAGACTCCGCGCTTGCGCTCGAGGTAGCTGTCCGCCCTAGACAGTTGCCTCCGGCCCCGGCTCCGGCCTCGGCTGTTCCCGCACAGGCGGCGACCCCTCCTCCGGCCAAAGCATCACAGGTAACCCCGTGGCAGGACCCAGTCGTCCGGGGACCCACCAGGGAACCTACCCCGCAGTGGGTTAGTGCGTCGGCACCCTTCACAGGGACGCCCGCACATGCGGCACCAGTCGCCGCGCCGTACTCGTCCTCGGACGAGTGCGACATGGAGGAATACGATTTCGGCGCCGCGCAGATGATTGCGCACTGCGTCGGGATCGAAGCTCCGGGACCCGCAGAGTGTTGCGCGTTCACCTCCGGACCAGCCCAGAACCGTCCCTGTTACTTCTGCGGAAAGCAGGGGCACTTTTGGCTGAAGTGTCCGGAGTTGTTGGAACGCCTGCGGTCGCGCGGATACCAGGGAGCCCTCCCTGGCCCGCAACGGAGGAATTCCTTCCGGTCTGGTCCTCCGGGACAGCAAGGTCGGAACCCGCGGCAGGGAAACTAGATCCGGACGTGGTGGCGACCAACACTACGTCCGGGGATAGTTGTTCCGTGGCAAAAGATGCCGCCCCACCCGCTGATGAGCAGGACGAACCCCAAGTTGATATGACTTCTCCGGAAGTAGTCCTTGGAGATCAGTCTAGCTCCTCCGCGGCTGAGGCGGATGGTGAGGACTCCGTAGATGAGCCCAGCGCGTGCGAACGGTATCGCCTTACCTGCGCACTGGTGAGGGACCCCCGCTGGTACCTGCCCCTGTCCTTCGGACGGGAGCCGGTCCGGTTCCTCGTGGACTCTGGCTCGGAGGTGACCTTCGTTGCCGCAGGAACGTTTAAGAAAGAGCCCGCGCTCCGCAACCTAGAGTTGCGGGATCCCGGACCTTACAAGCTCTATGGAGCGGGTAATGACCGCATCCGCATCCATGGCATCATCGATCTGCCTATTACCCTTGGGGACAAGGTGTACCTAACAAAGGCAATCGTTGCGGATGTCGGAGCGGCCGGGATTATTGGGATGAATTTTCTCCGGACCCACCGGGTGACCGCCAATTTCAATGCTGGCGAATTCCGGATGGGAGAGGACACACATTTCCTCTTCCGCACGGGTCCGGCGCATTCATTTCAATTGCGGGCGGCGCGCACTACGGTTGTGCCGCCGATGAGCGAGATGATCATTGAGGCGAGGCCGCGTCGTCCCCGCATGCCCCTCGATGGTCGTCCGTGCATAGTGCAACCGGTGAGCAGTTTCGCCAAGGGAACTGGACTCGTGTTGGGTGGGGCTCTGGTCAAGTCCGACGCCCTGTGGTTATGGTGAAGAAGAAGGACGGCTCGTGGAGGTTCTGCGTGGACTATCGGAAACTCAACGATGCCACGCGGAAGGACTCATACCCTCTCCACATTGAAGATACCTTCGATGCCCTGGCCGGGTCGCACTATTTCTGTGCTTTGGATCTGGCCTCCGGGTATTGGCAGGTGGAGATGGAGGAGAGGGATCGGGCGAAGACTGCCTTCGTTACCAAGAACGGGCTCTACCAATTCAAGGTAATGTCGTTCGGGCTCTGTAACGCACCAGCGACGTTCGAGCGCCTCATGGAGATGGTACTCAAAGGGTTCCTCTGGAAGCGATGTATGGTCTACATCGACGATGTCGTCGTGTATGGCCGGTCGTTCGAGGAAACCCTCACCAACCTCCAGATGGTGCTCCATCGCATCCGCGGAGCAGGGCTTAAATTGAAGCCAAGTAAGTGCGAACTATTCGCGCAGGAAATCCTGTACTTGGGCTTCATGGTAACGGGCACCGGAGTGAGACCAGACCCCGCAAAGGTGGCGGCCGTACAGAAATGGCCTCCGCCATGTAACGTGGCGGACGTGAGGTCCTTCTTGGGCTTCGCGAGCTACCACCGCAGGTTTATTCGCGGCTTTGCGGAGATCGCGCGTCCCCTTACTATCCTCACGGAAAAGGGCGCCGATTTTGTTTGGTCCGCCGAGCAGGCTGACGCCTTCTCGGGACTCCGGCAGGCCTTGGTAGTGGCCCCGGTGCTGCGGCACCCTCGTCCGGACTGCGAGTTTATCCTGGACACTGACGCGAGTAACTTTGCACTCGGCGGTGTCCTCTCGCAGATCGTGGACGGGCAAGAGCGGGTAGTAGCTTATGCGAGTGTGGCCTTGAGCCGCTCTCAAATGAACTACTGTACCACTCATCGCGAGTTGCTCGCGGTGGTTACGATGACCAAGCGCTTCCGGCACTATTTGTTGGGACGCCATTTCCGCTTGCGGACTGATCATAGTTCGCTGAGATGGCTCCTCAACTATAGTGAGGCCGATGGCTTGGTGGCGCGGTGGCTCGTCAAACTCCAGGAGTATGACATGCAGATAGAGCATCGCGCTGGTAAGTTGCACGGCAACGCGGACGGCCTGTCCCGTTGTCATAAGTGCAAGAATCCGGGTTGTGCAGGGATGACGCCATTCCAGCAAGCCGCGGATTCGTCCTCAGACTCGGAATTGGACGTTCCGGGGAGACCGCAGGCTGCCGCCCCCTCTAACAAGACGGCGGCCGGAGCGTCTAGGGCTCATCTCCGCGCGCGGACCCGCCGATATCGGCGAGGGCGTCCCGCATATGAAGCGGAGGTGCGGCTCAGCTCCAGCGAGTCTTCCTCGAGTCCGGCGGTGTACTCCTCGTGGGTACCCTCGTCCTCTGGAGAGTCTGAGTATGAGCGGTCCTTGCCCCCTGTGGTGATGGCCGCTGCGGCGCAGCCGGACGCGACGGATGAGGAGCCTAATTACTTGGGTGGCTACTCTCCGGCGCAGATAGCTGCGACGCAAAGAGCTGACAGAGCTCTGGCACCGGTAATCACCGCCCTTGAGGCCGGCCAGAAGCCCTCGAAGGATGAGCGAAAGACCTACAGGGAGGAGACTTTGTCTCTAGTATCTCAGTGGGAACGACTCTCCTTGAGGGATGGCCTCTTATACCGGCGCTATGAGCCACCGACCCCACTGCCTCCAATATGGCAGTTGGTGCTTCCGGCGGAGCTGCGGAAAGAAGTACTCCACCAGTTGCATGACCTCCGGGTGACCGGTCACTTGGGAATCCGGAGGACCGTCCATAGGCTACAACAGCGCTTTCATTGGCCTGGTAGCAGCTTGGACGTGCAACGGTGGTGCGCAGCCTGCCCTCGGTGTCAAGCTCGCAAAGGAGTTCCGACTCCTGGCCGCCACCCCTTAACCACGGTTAAGGCGGGCGCGCCGTTTGATCGGATAGCTTTGGATATACTGGATACCCACCGGGTCACCCCGCGCGGTTTCTGGTACATCCTGGTGATTTCCGACTATTTTACCAAGTATACCGACGCCTACCCACTGCGCCGCCAGACTGCGGACGAGGTAGCTCGGTTATTGGTGAATAGATGGGTGGTGTATCATGGGGTACCTAAACAGGTACATTCGGATCAGGGCACGCAATTTGAGAGCAACCTGTTCCGAAACCTAGCACAGATGCTAGGCAGTACCAAGGTGCGGACCACCCCCTACAGGCCCCAGTCTGATGGCCAGGTCGAACGCTTTAATCGATCGGTCCTCAACATGCTGGCGGCCTTTGTGAATGATCGTGCGAATGATTGGGATGACCACCTCCCGTATGTCTTAATGGCGTACAGGTCGTCGGTCCACTCTTCGACCGGAGTTACTCCGCACGCGATGTTGTACGGCCGGGAGCTAAATTTGCCCGTGGATATTATGTATCCAACTGCGGCAGAGACCGGCGCAGTACCCCAGTGCGGTCCGGAATACGTGGAGTGGATTCGCCGCGCCCTGGCGAACGCCCATGATTTCGCGCGCGCGCGCCTGGACAAGTCTGCCATCCGGCAGAAGCGAGGCTATGACGCCCATGCTAAGGGTAGGCCAGCTTTTGCGGAGGGCGACAAGGTGCGCTACTATTATCCGCCGCTTAAGCAAGGCAATAAATTTGCTAAGCCGTGGATAGGCCCGTTTACGGTACTGAAACAGGTGACAGATGTGGACTACCGGATCCGGAGGGATTCCGATCCGGACAGGGTTCTGGTTGTCCATATCGATAATCTGAAGAAGTACGAGGGCCCGCTTGTCATGGATCCGCTCGTTCAAGATGCGGAACCGGATGATGCTCCCGTATGGGATCCGTCTGGTCAGCATCCGCGGACTCCGGACGAGCGTGTGCGCCGTATGGTGGGCCTCCCGGACCTCTCTGACCCGTCAGATGATGGACTGGGCGGCTATCAGCCAGATGACGGCGATCCGCAGGTACCCCCACTACCTCCAGTACCTGCGGATGACGGGCGGCCACGCCGGAAACCACGTGCGCCAGCCCGGTATGGGTGGGAATAACCTTCCGCCCATGCGGATGCGTCTGCGGTACCCGTCTATCATACTACGGATGGGTTTTAGGTCGTTCCGTGAGAGTCCGCACGACTTACCTCCGCGGGTGGCTACTTTGTGGCTATCTTCGGAGTTGAGGTCTGCGGAGACTTTCACGTCGTAACGCCGCCGCTCCGCATCCGCCCTCCTGTAGTTTCCAGCGCCAGGGACGTGCGGATGGCCTGTCCGCACATTGTGGATGGCTGTCCGGCGTAATCCGCACAACGGTTACGCTGGCCGGACGAATTTACTGATCCGGCCGGACGCCCCTGGTCCCGGGACAACCTCTTATATGGCCAGACTGAGGTTGGGATTTACGTCCGCTACGGGAGAAGCGCCTTCCCACGGATTTGGGGAACTGGCTCTGGACGCGGGGATAGTGTCCGCACGTTAGGACTGACGTCCGCGGTTCGTCCGCGTGACTCGTCCGGCGTCCGCGGCGCTTTAAGATGACGCACTTCGGTGTAGTTATCCCCCGTGAGCCATTACTATAATTACGGTTATAGTAATTAAGGTTTCTTAAACCGACTATCCATTATGATAATGGAGCGGTTGTTAAGTCCGCGTGTGCGGACCAGCCGCGGCAGCGGGTGACGCTCGTTCTCGTCCGGATCCTACCTTACAATACGCGGTCCGGCCGGAATGACCGGAACCCCGGCCTCCTTCTAAGAAGGGGGTCGTATATTACATGCGCAACACTTGTGGTGGCTTTTAATTCCAATTTCATATTCATTGGATAAGGGCAATACGCCGTACAATGGTAGGCGTCCGGCCTGGACTCCGTCCGCGGGCAGCTCCGGACGTCCGCCGGCTATTGCTTTCACCATCTTTGGGCGCCTCTAGATTGGGCGCCGGTATGAAGGGTTCGCCCCCTAACCATTGAGGTTATGGACCATGCCGGCTCCGCGTCTAATCTATTGGCTCCGCGCTCCGGTAGTCGTTTGTTTGGGCTCTAGGTTGGACCGGGCTTGCTCCGCGGCCGGGCTGTACGTTGGGGTTGCTAGTGGGCGCGTCATGAACGCCCACAGGGCGCCCAATTGTCTGTCCGCCTGTCATGGGCTTGTCCGATCGCCTTGTAAGCGTTCCAGCGGCTATCGGGAGTGATTTTGTTTATTTTCCATCTCAGTTATTATTTATTGGGAGGATTATAAGCCACAAGTGTGCGGCATGTCTCTGGAGAATTCTGTTCTTGCTCATTTACTGATACAAAGTGAGACAAGTAAGTGAAATTTCCTTTCCGGTGCAAAAGAGAGTAAGAAATCGGGAGATTTCTGCTTTCGCTAGAGGGGTGTAAGGGATTGCGCTAATTTTGACAGTGACGGATTGCTGTGATATTTGAAAAGACTGGAGAACGGCAATTTATTGTTGTTTTCGTCTGACATATTCGTACAAGCCACAAGTTAGTGGTTACTGTCAATTTTATGCCCAATTTCTACCTTGCTGGGGTGATTAATTTTACGTCATTTACCGCCGGTGCGGACGCAAAAGCGAATGACTAATCTTAATTACTGTATGATATTTGCAAGGTCCCCCGGGATAGAAATTTATTTTCTACCCGTATACATGTGATTTTGTCGATCGTCCTCCAGACAGCTTGGCTACGCCCTGCTTCATGGTGCTGGGAGATCTCGATTGCGACATCGCCGATGATTTCTTCCCTTCTTCGTGAGTACGTGGCTTGCAGCTCAGCCTCCAGCTGTGTGTGGCTCACAGTAGGGTTGGAACGTTTGGCAAGACAGAGGTGACGCCTTGCTTTTTCCACTTCTGGATCTGTGTCCCACAGACATAGTTTTGCCATGGGTCGCCGCTTGGGTAGGATTTCTGCGGCTGCATGTTTTACCGACTCCACAAATGCTGGGTAGTCTTGCCGAGAGCCCTGTATTTTTAGGGTTTCTTCAACGAAACGTTGACGAATGTTCGGCAGTCGGAGGGCAGACCACAGTGGGGGACGCTCCGCCTTGGCATGTTTTGAAGGCCTCCATAGTCGCATACTGAGTGTGCATGACACAAGTGTGTGATCAGAATGGACGCACTGTGGTCTGATGTTGTTCACTTTCTGGATTAGCCGTATCCATTTCTTGTGGAGGAAGATGTAGTCCAGCCGACATTTGCGCTTCTGCGGTCCGAAGAATGTCAACAGTTTGGACTGACGTTGCCGCATGATGCCATTGCATGCGGCTAAATCAGCGCCGATGACAAAGTCTGCTACAGTTTCAGAGTGGGGCGTGGTGTGTGTTTGTGAACGGTATTGATGGCTATTCTTGATACTGGTTCCATCAGGGGGTAGGTCAGCATTCAAGTCACCTACAAACACTGTTAAATCACGACTTGATCTTGCCGAGATGTATGTTCCGATGATGTCAATACAATCAAGTGTCTCTGTGATGTCAGTTGTGCAGGCAGTAGGCAAGTGACAGTTAATGATATGGAACCTGTTGTCCTTCAGTTCCACTGTCATTGCAATTATCCTATGATGCACCAAGGCCCGCACACTGTACGGTATGATGAGCTGGAGCAGGGGCTCTTCCTGCCAGTCCAACTCAGAATCAGGTGGTCCCACTGCTGCCAGTAGGCCTTCACTGCGTGGCTCCTAGTCCTCACATCTGTCCATTCTGGTATCTTGTCAGCCGCTGTCTTCCAATCGAGTATATGGCAGAGGTCTGAGTCAGAGCTCTGCAGAGACTTGAGCTCCTCCACAGAATACCCAACCTATCTTTCCTCCGTGGCTTCGGAAGTAGAGAGGTCCAACACACTTGTGGTGTCTCCGCTCGGCTTCCAGAGGCGTTGTTCTCACCGCGGCTCTGGAGGGTCCTCTGCATGGACGACTGGGGTGATTCTATTCCCCATGGGCCATGCGAAGGTCAAGCCTTTAACCTCCGCACCCCACATTTCGAAGTCCATCCAAGCCAGTCCATCTCCGCAAAAGTCGTCTTCCTGCCAGCGCCGTCCCTCCTTCGGTCGCAGAGAGAGCAAGTGCCCCACAAGGCCATCTCAGTTCTCCCCACTCAGGGGAGGGAGAAGCTCCTCTTCTAGACCTCCCTCGTCCTCCGTCCCTCCACATCCTTCTCGCTTACACTGCCGACACTGGGACATGCTGTCCGCGTTGCTATGTCTCACTCCGGGATGAATCTCACAGTGAAAGTCATAGCTCGTGGCATGCGCTGCCCAGCGAGCTATCATGCCCTCCGTATCCCTGAAATTAAGAAGCCATCTCAGGGAAGCATGGTCGGTCCTGAGCAGGAACTTCCAGCCCCATAGATAGTGGCAAAAGTGGTGTATCATCACCAACAACACAAGGAGTTCCCTCCAATATTTCCTCTGTGTGGTACGCAAGGAACGACTTGCATAGGCGATCACTTTCAACTGACCCTCGCAGACCTGGGAGAGGCCTTCTATGCCGTACCCACTCACATCCATGTCCAGGATTAAATCCTGTGTCATGTACGGGTAGACCAGCAGAGAGCTCCTCGTGAGGAATTCCTTCAGCGCCCCAAAGGCCTCCTGGCAGGCGTCCGTCCATATGTAGGGGACATCCTTCTTCAAGAGGACCATGAATGGACCCACCTTCGTGGCAAAGTTCTTGATGAACCGCCGGTAGTACCCGACGAAGTCAAGGAAGCATCTCAGCTCCGCCAGGTCCCGGAGAGTCTCATAGCGCTTCACAGCCTCCACCTTCTCTGGATCACACTCAATGCCTCGCTGAGACACTTGTGCCCAAGGAAATGGATTTCCCTCTGAAGTAGCTGTCACTTCGAGGGGTTCACCTTCAAGCCTGCCTCCCGGAGCTTATGGAACACATCCCTCAGGTTGCTCAGTGCCTCCGCCACATCTCTCCCGATACAGATCACATCGTCCATGAGACTTCTCCACTGCAGTCCCCACAGCGCAAGCTCCATGAGCCGCTCGAAGGTGGCTGGGGCAGTTGCAAGACCAAACGACATGCGACATGCGGAACTGATATAATCCACTCCTCGTGGTGAACGCTGTCTTCCCCTTGTCCTCCTTCTCCTTCTCCATCTCCATCTGCCAGTACCCGCTCGCTAAATCAAGCATATTGAAGTACCGGGCCCTTGCAAGAATGTCAAATCTCTAGTCTATCCTGGGCAGAGGATAAGCATCCTTTCTCGTCACATCATTGAGTTTCCGGTAGTCCACACAGAACCTCGTGGTTCCATCCTTCTTACGGAAGAGGACTACAGGAGAAGACCACGGACTATCACTGGGCTCTATCACTCCTGCTTTCAGCATCTTGTCCACCTTCGCCTCTATGAGCTCCTGTTGCTTATACAGCTTAATGGGTCTGTGATATCCTGTGAGCCACACCAGTGACGTCCGTCCGAGTCTCCCATCTTCCCTGGTGAACACATCCGTAAAGTCCATAATTATGGTTGGCCAAACCGGTCATAAGTAAACTTTGTTGCTCGCAATGAATATGCTTTTATATCGCGCAGAAAATTAACCAATCATGGATGGTGTTTATCAAAGTATATTTATATCCCGCAGTAATTCCACCATTCATATCCCGTCTTTTTATGCGCGACACATTTAAGGATACTTATTGCATGCATTAAATCAGCAATTGTATCGCGCAGTAAACCAGCCAATCACGTAAGGTGTTTTATGTCACATTACAACTTGATTAAGATCGCAGAATAGATCACCCAATGACAACATGTGATTTCATGCCCGCAATAAATATCGTTTGAAATGCATCGCGCAGTGAAAGACAGGTTATGAATGGCTGATATATAGCGCAACATAAATATATTTTGATCGCGATATAAAACGCCTCACCTGATTGCTTGATTTACTGTGCGACATAATTCCATATTTATCGCGCATAACAAAGTTTACTTCTGACCAGTTTGGCCAACCATACATAATCAGGTTGCGGAGGTCATGGACCAGTAGTCAGTGCTGAGGTAACACAGTGGCTGCAAGTGCGCAGGTAGCGGCTCCACACCACGTCTCTGCAGAGGCATTCTTCCTACCACGCACTGCTCCACGTCTCCGCAGGGAGAAGGCTCCACACAGTCCAGCTGATGTTGACTCAGCACCGGCATTACCTCCTCAACCTCATGTAAGTGTGCTATCAGGCTTCCTCCCGGTATCGACACCTCGTGCTCCTCCGTGTTAAGGAGAAGGACCATCACCTAGTCTCCGCATGGCTCTACCAGGGCTCTTCCTACTGTCACGTCACCATCGGCTGGCGGTTGTACAAGGCCAACACGTGGTCGCCTCGCGACAGAAAGGAGACCAGGACTTCGGACCACACCGGGAGACTAATAAGATCCCCCGCACATAGCCCTAGGACCTTTGGCTCCGGTCTCTCACTCAGGAACACCGTCCGCCCTCAGCCTCAGTATGTACAGTTGACTGAGTAGGGCCATCCTCCCCCTCAGATAAGACTCCTGGAGTCGTACGAACATAACGAACATCCCAATTTACAATAGACAAAGAAGGGTTCTCCTTCCCCTCAGGTAAGACACCTGGAGTCGTAGGCACATCATCATCATCATCAATGCTATTTGCTAGTCGCCAATGCTAGTCGCCAGATATTCTGGGCAAATGCTCGCGGGGTCTCCCGAGTCTTCCCTGTCCTGCTCCGCAACACCGCTCTATAGCTCTCTTCTTGGCAGGCGGGATCGAAATGCTTGACCAGTTTCTCCACGAGGAGATGTGAAGATGTGACCATTCCTTGTACTGGTCCGGTTTCATCCCCGTGAGGATCCGCCCCATCTCACCCGTCAAGCTGCTCGCCAGGTACAGCCCCTGTTCTGTTTTTCTCCATCGGTTAACTTTGGCGACCACCGATAAGTGACTTAGGTATTCCGGCCACTCCATAGAGACACCGTCGAACTTATCCGCGAGAACCCATCTCCGTCCCTCTGCTGGTGCTGACGCAAATGCAGAGGAGGATGAGGTACTCCCTTCTGAGTCACTCCTCCGGCCTCACCGTTCCTGTGGACTCGAAGACCATCGACGTCCCCGGTGAGAGAGAGCACTCTCAGTGGTAGACTCGTCCCTCTCCGAATTCGTGTCATGCCTCCATCTACTCTCCTGGGGTGGTGCTGGAGCGGTCATCTGTTCAGACTGGACGGCCGGTGGCCCTTGATGGTAATAGACCACCGGGACTGGCTGCGGAGGCGGCGCTCCAATCTGCAGAGCCACCCTCTGCGAAGCCATCTGTGGCAGTTGCTGCGGAGAGTTCGTGGCGCCTCCCATCTGCGGAGGTGGTACAGCTCCCATCATGCGGTTGGCGCTACTCCGAGCCCCACGTCACGCCTGGAAGGCCCGGCTTGGAACTGATCGTAACCCAGCCCTCCCTCTTCCCGCCACGCTCTCTGGACCGAAGGTGCCTAGTGGGTGAGACCTCTGAAAGAGTGCGGGAGGTGCTTGCTGCCTCCCCTCTGCCGATCGGGTTCTTCCTCGTCCCTTCAATGAGGGTCGTCCTCTGCCTCGCAGGTAGTCCTCAGACACGAGGATCTCACTGTCCCCCAGGTAAGAGCTGGGTCTTCCCAAGACTCTGTTCAGCCCTGGGCTCTCGTGGACCCTCTGCAGATAGTGTTCCCGCTCTCGCTTCCTGTCTTATTCCGTTCATCCAGACCACTTGGGGGTCTCCTCACTCCGGGTGGAGCGAGGACATCTGTCTTCACCAGCTCCAGAGGCCTCAGATCTTCTGGTGTCCGGATCTGCGTCCTCTGATTGTCTTCCGCACTCCTCTGCATCCTTTTCCCTCTATGTCGGACATCTCGGGCTCGTTCTTCTGAGCTGAATGCTTCTTTGCAGGATCCTGGTCAAGGCACCAAATTTCTGTAGCGATTCACGTTTTAGTGTGTTTGTTTGTTGTTTTAGTTGTTTGTTTTCTCTCGTTATGTTTGGTTTTTTATAGTCTTTCTGTAGTACCTCTCGTCTCTGTGTCCGAACAATAAAGACAATCATTGGTGAGACGTCCGCAATTCCATAGTATCTCTCTGGTTAGAGAATAGCACTGAAGACATACATTTAAAGACACGAATCTTTACCAATATATACGGAGCCCCTGAGGTGACATACCAGATATATATTGTAACGGTTTTGGGGCGTACCCAAAGGTTTCCCCTAGGTAATTCTGTTAGTGTTTTGTGATATTATGGTTAAATAACCGTTTATTAGGGTGTATATGTGTTTAAAGGTTCATACGGTTCCGTATTGTTAATGTTTTAAAGGTTTTCCGTCTCGGAACTTAGTAATTTATGATGTTGGTAAAGCCGGAGACGGAGCCGGAACCGGAGACGGAACCGGAGACGGAGCCGGAACAATGGAGTACAAAAACGTAATGACGTTATTTCCGGAAGGTCATGTGATCAGCCTCGTTTTCGGTTTAAAAGGTGATGTGTCAGCCACTGATTGGTTCTAGAGTGTTTTTAGAAATCCGGAAAATATCAGTGTTTTGGCGGACTATGACGTCACAATAGGTTGGTCACGTGACGTGGGTCTCAGGTCTATAAAAGCCCCCGCTTCACAGCGGACGGCGGAGTTGGTGTCCTGACGTCGACCTGTGCAGACCCCTTCTCCCATAGCAGAGTACTCCCTTGTTCCGGATAGAGTCATCCAGATGATAGCAGTTAAGTCTTCCGACTGTGAACTTGGAAAATAAACATGAAAACTTCAACCGAGTTGTTTTTCCGTGTTCGTTAGGGAACTGGAAGTTATAATAAAGTTAGTTTCCCGGAAAAGACAGTTATACGGAGTAAAGGGAGATAAGACTACAGTCGGTAAAGACCAAGTTGTAACGACGTCTTAGGGTGATCTAAGAACCCAGATCACCGAGGAAGGAGTCGGAGACGGAGACGGAGGTGGAATTCGACGGAGCAACTACGGAGGCGGTATCGGACGGAGCAGTTGCAGAGACGGGAACGACGAAGCAGTTGCAGAGGCGGTACCGGACGACGGAGTTGCAGAGGCAGTACCTGACGGAGCGGTTGCGGTAACCGGAAGTGGGAACACTTCCGAGATACTCCATTTCAGGTGCAGTCGCAGGTTGCGGTGAGGCGGAGCCAACCGGAGCAGATTGCAGTGCGGCGGAACCTGGCAGAGCGGTTGCAGTATTCGGAAACGGCAACGTTCCCGGATTCTTTATTCCAGGCGCAGTCGCAGTTTGCAGTAAGACGGAAAACGACGGAGCTGTTGCAGTAAAGCGGTATCCCGACGGAGCAGTTGCAGTACCCAGAGACGGAAACGCCTTCGGATCCTTACTTTACAGGTGCAGTTGCAGATTAGCAGTCGGACTACGGTTAGGAGGTCCATTCCAGACCACGCTACCAACCTTAGAGACTTCTAGCCGAAGTTCAACCGTACAGCAGTAGCAATTTCCCGGAGTTTTACCGTTTCAGCTCCGGTTAAACAACAACTCACCCACCTCCCTAGAAAACCGGTTCATCAAGACGTCACAGGAGGGTGCAAACCCGTTACAACTTTTTGGTGGCAGCGGTGGGATCATCTGCAGTATGACTACTAGACGGGGCAAATTGGCGGAACAGCAGCTGAAGGCAGCCGTGTCGGTCCAGCTGATGTTGTCCAGCTGATGTTGACTCAGCACCGGCATTACCTCCTCAACCTCATGTAAGTGTGCTATCAGGCTTCCTCCCGGTATCGACACCTCGTGCTCCTCCGTGTTAAGGAGAAGGACCATCACCTAGTCTCCGCATGGCTCTACCAGGGCTCTTCCTACTGTCACGTCACCATCGGCTGGCGGTTGTACAAGGCCAACACGTGGTCGCCTCGCGACAGAAAGGAGACCAGGACTTCGGACCACACCGGGAGACTAATAAGATCCCCCGCACATAGCCCTAGGACCTTTGGCTCCGGTCTCTCACTCAGGAACACCGTCCGCCCTCAGCCTCAGTATGTACAGTTGACTGAGGAGGGCCATCCTCCCCCTCAGATAAGACTCCTGGAGTCGTACGAACATAACGAACATCCCAATTTACAATAGACAAAGAAGGGTTCTCCTTCCCCTCAGGTAAGACACCTGGAGTCGTAGGCACATCATCATCATCATCAATGATATTTGCTAGTCGCCAATGCTAGTCGCCAGATATTCTGGGCAAATGCTCGCGGGGTCTCCCGAGTCTTCCCTGTCCTGCTCCGCAACACCGCTCTATAGCTCTCTTCTTGGCAGGCGGGATCGAAATGCTTGACCAGTTTCTCCACGAGGAGATGTGAAGATGTGACCATTCCTTGTACTGGTCCGGTTTCATCCCCGTGAGGATCCGCCCCATCTCACCCGTCAAGCTGCTCGCCAGGTACAGCCCCTGTTCTGTTTTTCTCCATCGGTTAACTTTGGCGACCACCGATAAGTGACTTAGGTATTCCGGCCACTCCATAGAGACACCGTCGAACTTATCCGCGAGAACCCATCTCCGTCCCTCTGCTGGTGCTGACGCAAATGCAGAGGAGGATGAGGTACTCCCTTCTGAGTCACTCCTCCGGCCTCACCGTTCCTGTGGACTCGAAGACCATCGACGTCCCCGGTGAGAGAGAGCACTCTCAGTGGTAGACTCGTCCCTCTCCGAATTCGTGTCATGCCTCCATCTACTCTCCTGGGGTGGTGCTGGAGCGGTCATCTGTTCAGACTGGACGGCCGGTGGCCCTTGATGGTAATAGACCACCGGGACTGGCTGCGGAGGCGGCGCTCCAATCTGCAGAGCCACCCTCTGCGAAGCCATCTGTGGCAGTTGCTGCGGAGAGTTCGTGGCGCCTCCCATCTGCGGAGGTGGTACAGCTCCCATCATGCGGTTGGCGCTACTCCGAGCCCCACGTCACGCCTGGAAGGCCCGGCTTGGAACTGATCGTAACCCAGCCCTCCCTCTTCCCGCCACGCTCTCTGGACCGAAGGTGCCTAGTGGGTGAGACCTCTGAAAGAGTGCGGGAGGTGCTTGCTGCCTCCCCTCTGCCGATCGGGTTCTTCCTCGTCCCTTCAATGAGGGTCGTCCTCTGCCTCGCAGGTAGTCCTCAGACACGAGGATCTCGCTGTCCCCCAGGTAAGAGCTGGGTCTTCCCAAGACTCTGTTCAGCCCTGGGCTCTCGTGGACCCTCTGCAGATAGTGTTCCCGCTCTCGCTTCCTGTCTTATTCCGTTCATCCAGACCACTTGGGGGTCTCCTCACTCCGGGTGGAGCGAGGACATCTGTCTTCACCAGCTCCAGAGGCCTCAGATCTTCTGGTGTCCGGATCTGCGTCCTCTGATTGTCTTCCGCACTCCTCTGCATCCTTTTCCCTCTATGTCGGACATCTCGGGCTCGTTCTTCTGAGCTGAATGCTTCTTTGCAGGATCCTGGTCAAGGCACCAAATTTCTGTAGCGATTCACGTTTTAGTGTGTTTGTTTGTTGTTTTAGTTGTTTGTTTTCTCTCGTTATGTTTGGTTTTTTATAGTCTTTCTGTAGTACCTCTCGTCTCTGTGTCCGAACAATAAAGACAATCATTGGTGAGACGTCCGCAATTCCATAGTATCTCTCTGGTTAGAGAATAGCACTGAAGACATACATTTAAAGACACGAATCTTTACCAATATATACGGAGCCCCTGAGGTGACATACCAGATATATATTGTAACGGTTTTGGGGCGTACCCAAAGGTTTCCCCTAGGTAATTCTGTTAGTGTTTTGTGATATTATGGTTAAATAACCGTTTATTAGGGTGTATATGTGTTTAAAGGTTCATACGGTTCCGTATTGTTAATGTTTTAAAGGTTTTCCGTCTCGGAACTTAGTAATTTATGATGTTGGTAAAGCCGGAGACGGAGCCGGAACCGGAGACGGAACCGGAGACGGAGCCGGAACAATGGAGTACAAAAACGTAATGACGTTATTTCCGGAAGGTCATGTGATCAGCCTCGTTTTCGGTTTAAAAGGTGATGTGTCAGCCACTGATTGGTTCTAGAGTGTTTTTAGAAATCCGGAAAATATCAGTCTTTTGGCGGACTATGACGTCACAATAGGTTGGTCACGTGACGTGGGTCTCAGGTCTATAAAAGCCCCCGCTTCACAGCGGACGGCGGAGTTGGTGTCCTGACGTCGACCTGTGCAGACCCCTTCTCCCATAGCAGAGTACTCCCTTGTTCCGGATAGAGTCATCCAGATGATAGCAGTTAAGTCTTCCGACTGTGAACTTGGAAAATAAACATGAAAACTTCAACCGAGTTGTTTTTCCGTGTTCGTTAGGGAACTGGAAGTTATAATAAAGTTAGTTTCCCGGAAAAGACAGTTATACGGAGTAAAGGGAGATAAGACTACAGTCGGTAAAGACCAAGTTGTAACGACGTCTTAGGGTGATCTAAGAACCCAGATCACCGAGGAAGGAGACGGAGACGGAGACGGAGGTGGAATTCGACGGAGCAACTACGGAGGCGGTATCGGACGGAGCAGTTGCAGAGACGGGAACGACGAAGCAGTTGCAGAGGCGGTACCGGACGACGGAGTTGCAGAGGCAGTACCTGACGGAGCGGTTGCGGTAACCGGAAGTGGGAACACTTCCGAGATACTTCATTTCAGGTGCAGTCGCAGGTTGCGGTGAGGCGGAG
Source organism: Terebella lapidaria (assembly GCA_949152475.1). Taxonomy (NCBI): domain Eukaryota; kingdom Metazoa; phylum Annelida; class Polychaeta; order Terebellida; family Terebellidae; genus Terebella; species Terebella lapidaria. The sequence continues at coordinate 4,652,464 of OX424555.1, forward strand.
CCAACCGGAGCAGATTGCAGTGCGGCGGAACCTGGCAGAGCGGTTGCAGTATTCGGAAACGGCAACGTTCCCTGATTCTTTATTCCAGGCGCAGTCGCAGTTTGCAGTAAGACGGAAAACGACGGAGCTGTTGCAGTAAAGCGGTATCCCGACGGAGCAGTTGCAGTACCCGGAGACGGAAACGCCTTCGGATCCTTACTTTACAGGTGCAGTTGCAGATTAGCAGTCGGACTACGGTTAGGAGGTCCATTCCAGACCACGCTACCAACCTTAGAGACTTCTAGCCGAAGTTCAACCGTACAGCAGTAGCAGTTTCCCGGAGTTTTACCGTTTCAGCTCCGGTTAAACAACAACTCACCCACCTCCCTAGAAAACCGGTTCATCAAGACGTCACAGGAGGGTGCAAACCCGTTACAACTTTTTGGTGGCAGCGGTGGGATCATCTGCAGTATGACTACTAGACGGGGCAAATTGGCGGAACAGCAGCTGAAGGCAGCCGTGTCGGACACGGAGCAGCCTGTAGGAGCTGAGCCGTTGCAGATGCCGGTTGCGGAAAAGGAAGCAGTTCGTCCTGCCGAGCGAAAGCTGTTGCAGCCGGAAATGCAGAAAGCAGTTGCAGAAGAGCCCCTTCGGGTTCCTCAAGGAGTACAGCCTGCAGAGCAGTTAGCAGAGGCGGAAATTAACTTTCCGGACCAGGCTGGCGATCGGGAACCGGATGCGGAACCGGAAGGCGGAGAGAATTTAGTCGACAACCTGACCAGATTATTGGCGACCCAAATGGAGGTGTTTCAGCAGCACCTGGCAGTAACCGGAAAGCAGCAGCAGGCAGAAGCAGCACAACAACCAGCACCAAGGGCAGGAGTAGCCAGATTAATGACATACGACGGAACTGATCCGTGGCCGGAGTATGAGGCTCACCTCCTTGAATACGCTCGGTACTACCGTTGGACAGCAGAGGAAAAGGCGCTGAACTTATGTGTCAGTTTGAGGGGTAACGCCCGCAGCATACTACTGGATCTGTCCGCGGAGCAGAGACGCAGCTTTGATACGGTTGTGGCGGCATTAAAACAGCAGTTTTGTCCGGGGGAGAAAACATTTGTTTTCCAGGCGGAATTGCAGACACGGAAATTGCAGCCGGAGGAGGAGCTGTCCGAGCTGGCCAGAGACATACGGAGCAAGACGCGGCTAGCTTACCCAAAAGCAGATCCGGCAACAACAGAAGTGCTCATGAAGATGCATTTCTGCAACAGCCTGACTAACCGAGATATGCGGTTGTCGGTATTGAAAAGCCACCCGGAAACGCTGTCGCAGGCCCTGGCTTTCGCTACCGAGTATGAGAGCATCATGAAAACGGACAACAGCAGACCAGCGGAGCGACACCGGACGAGGCAGCTGAACACGGAGCCAGAGTGGAGCCAGCAGGTGAACGAATTGCGGAAGCAAGCCGAGCAGACTCAGCTGCAGTTGGCGGATCTGATGACTCAGGTCAAGGAAGCGGTTAGCCGGCAGCAGCAGCAGCGCAGTTCCCGAGCAGATTTAGAATGCTTCAACTGTAGCCGGAAGGGGCATTTTGCCCGAGACTGTAGGCAGCCGAAGCAGCAGCAGCAGCGGCGTCAACCACAACAGCAGCAGTCGCCGCGACAACAGCAGCAGCAGCCGCAGCAGCAGCAACAACTGCAGCAGCCACGACAGCAGCAGCAGCAGCCGGAAAACTAGAGCGGGTCGCGGAAAAGGGGAAATCCGGGACCCGGAAGAGAGGACACCCCCATAACCGGCAGGTGGTTCACGGACCCGGTCCCAGGGGCGAGGTGGGCATGTGTGTGACAGCCAGAGTATGCGGAGAGCCAGTAACGCTGATAATCGACACCGGCAGCACTGTCACAATGCTCAACCTACAAACCTGGGAACGGATCCGGAAACCCGGAATGAAGCTGAAGCGGTCGCCGATTCGTCTTTCAATGGTTGACGGAAGTAACATACGGACACATGGCCGGAAAGAACTCCCACTCAATATCGCAGGAGTAGCTGAGACCGTGACGTTCGAGATTGCAGACTGTGAAGACGAAGGAATACTGGGAATGGATTTCATCCGTTCCCGGATATCCGGCATAAATTTCGACCGAATGACCATGCAGATGGGCAGCCAGGAGGTGTTCCTCACCATGTTCGAGCAGACCAGGGAGCCGTTTCCGATCAACGCTGTAGCAGATTACCAAATTCCGCCGGAAACGGAACAGCTGATTATAGGACAAGCAGAGAGTGTCCGTGAAGCAGAAGGAGTACTAGAAATGCCGCAGGAGCCTACTGAGAAAAGACCTTGGCTGATCGGGAGAACTTTATCCCGGATAAAGCAAGGAACAGTCCCGGTTCGAGTGATCAACGTGATGGCAGAGCCGGTAATCATCAAGAAAGGAGCGCAGTTGGCGACGATGACCACCTTAGCAGCCGGTTGCAGTGTTGTGCCGTTGGCGGAGCGGAGCAGGAAGGTGCAGATTTCCACGGAGTCGGAGGCCGGGCGGAATTGGAGCGGGTACGAGAAGCTGCGGCAGTTAGCAGAGCAGACCCAGGATGCAGTGCCGAGTCATTTCCGCGAGAGAGTAACCGACCTCCTATTTCGGAATAAGCCGACCTTCAGTAATGATGCCGGAGAACTGGGGCAGACCAACGAGGTACAACATCAGATAAACACGGGCAGTCACCGGCCGATTAAGCAGCCAACCAGACGAATTCCGCCAGACAAGAGAGAGCTGGTGAGCAGTTTGATTCAGGAGATGAAAGACAAGAACGTCATTGAAGAAAGTAGCAGTCCGTGGGCTTCCCCGATTGTCCTCGTGAAGAAAAAGGATGGGACCACCCGGTTCTGCGTCGATTACCGGCGGTTAAATGCAGTCACGGAGAAAGATGCTTATCCGTTGCCGAGAATAGACAACACCATAGCAGCCTGTGCAGACGCCAAATGGTTCTCCACTCTCGACCTGACCAGTGGCTACTGGCAGGTCGGGATGGATGAAGACGCCCGGAAAAAGTCGGCCTTCTGTGTTCCTGGCGGCCTTTACCAGTTCAAAGTAATGAGTTTCGGCTTGTGCAATGCTCCGGGTACGTTCGAGCGGTTGATGGAGAAGGTGCTAGGCGGATTGTCCTGGAAGACCTGCCTCATATATCTGGACGACATCATAGTCTACAGCAAGACCCTGGAGGATCACATCCGTGATCTTCAGGAGGTGTTCAGCAAGCTGAGAGAGGCAGACCTAAAAGTCAAACCGTCAAAATGCAAGTTCTTCCAGCCGGAGGTGTCTTTCCTAGGTCACATAGTCGGCAGAGACGGTATCCGCACCGACCCGGCAAAAACGGAGGCAGTACGGAAGTGGCGGACACCCACCAACCTGACGGAGCTGCGCAGTTTTCTGGGACTTTGCTCCTATTACCGGAAGTTCGTGCCGAAGTTCTCCGAGATTGCAGCGCCGCTGAATCACTTGACGGAGAAAGGGGTGCCGTTCCGGTGGCAGACGGAGCAAGAGCAGGCATTTGCAGAGCTGAAGAACCGCCTAGTATCGGCACCAATACTCGGGTACCCAAGGGAGCAAGGCCGATATATCCTGGACACGGACGCCAGTGACACCGGGCTGGGAGCAGTACTGTCACAGAAGCAGGGCAACCAGGAGCGGGTGATAACCTACTTGAGCCGCAGCCTAACCAAAGAAGAACGGAGATACTGTGTCACCCGGAAGAAGCTCCTGGCGGTTGTGTTTGCGGTACAGAAGAATAAGCAGTACTTGCTGGGACGACACTTCCTTCTTCGCACGGATCATGGCAGTCTTACCTGGCTTATGAATTTCAAGGAGCCCCAGGGGCAGGTAGCCCGGTGGATTGAGCTTCTGAGTGAGTTTCATTTCGACATCGAACATCGTCCGGGGCGAATCCATAATAATGCGGATGCCTTGTCCAGATCCCCATGCAGCCAATGCGGAAAAATCGACTGGAAACAAGCCAAGATAGACGCCTGGAACTACGGAGAAAGGATCCGGCAGATACGAAGTGAAGAAACTCCTCAGCCCAAGCCAAGGAAGGGGGGACGCCGGAAGCGGTCAAGGGGATCGGGCGGAGAAGCAGAACTGACGGAGAAGCCTCTACCCACTTGGTGAAGTAATCGCCGATTACTAAGATGTACCGGTTCCCCCGGGTGGATTTAGGTAACGGACCCATCACGTCCATTGCCACCCTCTCCATGGGCGCTCCAACCCGGTATTTCTGCATCGGAGATCGTTTCAAGTTCTGCATACTTCTTGACGCACATTCGTCACAGCTCAGCACCCACTGCTTTATGTCCCGCATCATAGCCCGCCAGAAATACCGCCTCCGAATGCTAGCCGCCATCCTTCTGCTTCCGAGGTGTCCTCCCGTCCGGCTCTGATGGGCCAGACGGAAAATCTCCTGTCTCAGCTCCTTCGGGGTTATTAACTGCATTCGGCTGGTTCCTTCTGCCGTTTTCCATTTCCGGTAGACTACTCCGTCGACTTTCAGCAAGGTCTTCCGCATCCCGTACAGCACTTTCTCCTCACTGCTCATGCTGGAAAAGTCTGCACTGCCAGCTGTACCGCTCCCGTCGATCAGCGACGTCACCAGTGGGTACCAAGGTTCGGCTTGCTGCATTCTCCGCAACTCATCCGGTCGATATTTCTGCCCCAGCACAGTATCCTGGTCCGCATTTTCCGCCAGCCTAATCTGCTCTGCAACCGCATCCGCTTTTTCTGGAACTGCCTTCTCCGTCACCGCAACCGCAACCGGCTTCCGGGACACTGCTTCCTCCGTCACCGCAACCGCAACCGGCTTCCGGAAGCCGGTTGCGGTTGCGGTGACGGAGAAAGCAGCGTCCCGGAAGCCGGTTGCGGTTGCGGTGACGGAGAAAGCAGCGTCCCGGAAGCCGGTTGCTGTTGCGGTGACGGAGAAAGCAGCGTCCCGGAAGCCGGTTGCGGTTGCGGTGACGGAGAAAGCAGCGTCCCGGAAGCCGGTTGCGGTTGCGGTGACGGAGAAAGCAGCGTCCCGGAAGCCGGTTGCGGTTGCGGTGACGGAGAAAGCAGCGTCCCGGAAGCCGGTTGCGGTTGCGGTGACGGAGAAAGCAGCGTCCCGGAAGCCGGTTGCGGTTGCGGTGACGGAGAAAGCAGCGTCCCGGAAGCCGGTTGCGGTTGCGGTGACGGAGAAAGCAGCGTCCCGGAAGCCGGTTGCGGTTGCGGTGACGGAGAAAGCAGCGTCCCGAAAGCCGGTTGCGGTTGCGGTGACGGAGAAAGCAGTGTCCCGGAAGCCGGTTGCGGTTGCGGTGACGGAGGAAGCAGTGTCCCGGAAGCCGGTTGCGGTTGCGGTGACGGAGAAGGCAGTTCCAGAAAAAGCGGATGCGGTTGCAGAGCAGATTAGGCTGGCGGAAAATGCGGACCAGGATACTGTGCTGGGGCAGAAATATCGACCGGATGAGTTGCGGAGAATGCAGCAAGCCGAACCTTGGTACCCACTGGTGACGTCGCTGATCGACGGGAGCGGTACAGCTGGCAGTGCAGACTTTTCCAGCATGAGCAGTGAGGAGAAAGTGCTGTACGGGATGCGGAAGACCTTGCTGAAAGTCGACGGAGTAGTCTACCGGAAATGGAAAACGGCAGAAGGAACCAGCCGAATGCAGTTAATAACCCCGAAGGAGCTGAGACAGGAGATTTTCCGTCTGGCCCATCAGAGCCGGACGGGAGGACACCTCGGAAGCAGAAGGATGGCGGCTAGCATTCGGAGGCGGTATTTCTGGCGGGCTATGATGCGGGACATAAAGCAGTGGGTGCTGAGCTGTGACGAATGTGCGTCAAGAAGTATGCAGAACTTGAAACGATCTCCGATGCAGAAATACCGGGTTGGAGCGCCCATGGAGAGGGTGGCAATGGACGTGATGGGTCCGTTACCTAAATCCACCCGGGGGAACCGGTACATCTTAGTAATCGGCGATTACTTCACCAAGTGGGTAGAGGCTTACCCGATGCCGAATCAGGAAGCGGTGACGGTTGCGGACATACTCGTCAACCAGTTTGCAGTGCGGTACGGCATCCCGATGGAGATCCACACCGACCAAGGCAGAAATTTCGAGTCCGACTTGCTGAGAAATGTTTGCAGAATCCTGGGGATTCACAAGACACGGACCACCGCTTTCCGACCTCAGTCGGACGGTTTCATTGAGCGATTCAACCGGACGCTGCAGCAGATCCTGAGCCTGTACGTAAGCGAGCGGCAGACCAACTGGGATCAGCTAGTACCGTTGGCGATGGCAGCTTACCGGAGTACCCCGCAGGAGACAACCGGGCAGAGTCCCAACTTGCTGATGCTGGGCAGAGAAGTCAACACTCCGGTAGAGTTACTGATTGGCAGACCGCCGGGAGAATCAACAGCAGAAGTAACAGAGTATGGCAGTCAGCTCCGGGAGCGACTAGAAGCGGTATACAAGGCGGTTCGAGCGAAATCTGGCAGAGAAATGGAACGGCAGAAGAAGCTGTACGACCGGAGGAAGGTCGACAATCAGTTCCAGCCAGGAGACCGAGTGTGGATGGCGGTCAAAACACGGAAGAAGGGCAAAGCTCCCAAGTTGCAGAGGAAGTGGAGCGGTCCAAAGCTAGTGCTGAGCAGATTTACCGACGTGACCTACGAGATTGCAGAGAGTGAAACTCGACAGAAGGTGGTTCACTTCGATTTGCTGAAACCGTATAATGGTATCAAGCATCCGAGATGGATGAAGCGGAGAATGGCGGATTCCTGGAGGCAGACGGAGCCGCCGAAGCAGAGTAGTGTTCCGGAGACGGAACCGACGGTCTCTGAGTCGGATACGGACTCGGAGTAAAGCCGCAGAGGACGCAGAAATATGAGAAGACGGAGTGAGCTGTAGAGCAGGAGAAGGAGATAGCTGAGACCCTGGTAAAACGTTGAGTTCCGGCAGAGAGCGACCGCAAGAAGTTGGAACAGTGAGCAAGTGCTGGTTCCGGAAACAGGGCGGAGAAAAGAAGCAGAGCGGAAAGCGGTGCAGAGACCGGATAGAGACATCCTAGAGGTTCTGACTGGTTTGAGCGCATAGTCAACCAGTCCAGGGTAGCGGCCAGGGGTCCAGAAGAACCTGGGTTAGCGGTCTAGTATCTCTAGAGAAGCAGCTACACGTCTTCCGTATTCAGAGAATTAAGACGGAAAAGTTTTCCGGCTGTAGACAACCAACCGGAGTTTCCACTTAGCAGAGACAGCAAACCGGCTGCAGATCGACAGAAGCGGTGAAACATCATTCCAGATAGGAAGGGCCCTCCTTCTGGACAAGAATGTATGCAGTTTCCAGTGTCGACAAGCAGTAATACCAATGAGCAGATATGCAGTTGACGAAGCAGTACAGATGGCGGAAACGCCCAACTTGCAGTCTAGATGTTCGTCTGAGAGGCAGATTCAACTGGCTGAGACTCTATTCAACCCTCCTGATGGCAGAGATACTTCAAAATTGCAGATACTTCGCTCGGAGAAGCAGTTGAAAGGGAGCCGGAAAAACCCGGAGAAGCCGGTTGAGCCGGAGACGGACACCTCTCGGTTAACGGTTGAGTTTTTGCATAATTGTGACGACACTCCTGAGGCAGCCAATCAGCGTGGAGCTTTTCAAGTCACGTGAGCAGAAAGGGTATAAAAGGGCCTTGAAATCGGGCTCTGAGAGCAGTTGAAGAGCAGACCTCGAGCTGTGCACATCGCAGACAAAGTTTGGCGGAATTGAATCAAGTCCAGCATTTTCCGGCTGCGGCAGATTTTGCAGTGAAAAACGACTAAGTGTTTCCCGGAAGACCATCAGTCCGGAGAAGCGGTTCAGTAGAAGCGGTGCAGTAGTTAGACGACTTCTGTTTCCCGGCTTTCCGGATGGCGTATTCGGCGTTCCTAGGAAGACAAGGTGGCGGAAGCGGAGGCGGTGTGGCAGTAGACGGAGACGGTTGGCAGTTTGGCGGAGACGGAAGAAGCGGTGGCAGTTAGCAGCAACAACACGGAAAAAAAAAAAAAAAAAAAAAATATTATTTATCCAAGAAGACCACCAGGAGGCGTTGCAGTTTGCTGAGCAGCCAATCACCAAGCAGATAAGCCAGTCACGTGACTTCCAGAGACTATAAAAAGGGCAGTTAGCTGTTACCGGACGCAGAAGGCAGTTTGCTGTAGCTGAGTCAACATCGACACAAAGCAGAGAATCAGAATGCCGAAAGTAAAGACAACACCCCGCAAGCCCCGCCCTCACCGGTGTGGAGACTGCAACCTTGAATTCAAGAGCAAGCACACGTTGCTCCGGCATGTCACGGAGCAGCACACGAGTGAAGTCACCGTCTTCGCCTGTCCGCAGTGTGACCATTGGAGTAGACGGAAAGAGGGGACACAGAAGCATCTGCAGTCCCGGCACACAATGGACACAAACCCGATTCGACTAAGGGTGGGCAGAGAGCAGTTTGAGGAGAAAAGCCTCCGGTCCAAGATGACCCCACGGAAAAGCAAGAAGCCGGTAACACGGCATGACCAGTTGTCGGATACGGAGTCGGAGTCGGGAGGTTCGGTTTCGTCCCGGACCCGGTACCGTTCCGGTACCCAGTCGGTGGCCACACTAGCAGCCGACGTTTCGTCCACGGAGGCGGAGAGCAGTTCGGAAGAGGAAGCGGAGCTGAAAATCATGGCAAGTGAAGACGAGTTGCAAGAACCAGGAGACCCGAAGCCGGTTAAGCCGCCTGTGACCCGGAGTTCTTCCCGGAACACCTCCCGGAAAAACAGCCCAGACCCATCTCGAGGTACCGGAGCCGATCGAGACCGCGGAAAGAAGCGGAGTCGCAGCCGTTCGCCGGATAAATCCGGGCGCCATCAACGACGGGAATATAGGAAGGAGAGCCCGGAGCGAGCCAAGGACCGAGGCGGAGAACGTGGCCGAGAGGAGAAACGACACACCCCACCCAAGTCTTCCGGAGGCAGCGTCAAAGGAAAAGGCAAGGGGGTGTATGACTACAAGTTCCGGCTGTTGGAGGAAGGTTCCAGCGGAGCAACGGCAGAAGTGGGAGTGGCGGACATTGCGGAAATGCAGAGCAGAGACGATGAGGAAGACCTTTTCCGGAGCCCACCTCCGAGAACGACTAGCAGTGGACGAGCAGTGAGCAGTGTGATTGTCCGGCCCGGAGGCGGAGCAGAAAGCAGATCCAGCGGCCGAGCCGATAGCAGAGCAGATAGCCGAGCCGATAGCAGAGCAGATAGCAGAGCAGATGGCCGAGCGGACAGCAGACCCATTGGCAGATCAGGAGGCAGACCAGAGACCAAAACGGAAGGCGGAACCCGGAGCAGAGCTGGCAGTGAGACGGAGACCCGAGGATCCACGGAGCGAACTTTGCCGGCAACCATTCAAGCAGTAGCCGGAAGCAGAACCAGTTCCGCGGCTAGAGATGACGGAATGGAGTCTTCCGCGTCTGAACGAAGCCATGCGGACGTGCAGAGAGCCCGGAGGAGTATCCTGGTAGACCAAGCCAGAGCTACACCCGGAATCCTGTCTCCGGTGGAGACCCGGCCTCGACAGTCTTCCAGTGAGCGGTCCGGAAGGAGCCAAGTCCGAGCGCCAACCCAGAGTCCACCCTACACATTCTACCCGTTTGGCGGTCCTTCAACTCAACCATGTCCGTCACATTGTTTCCCGGTGAATATTGGGGGACGGAGCGCTTCCGTCTTTGCGCCCGCAGTCCCGGAGCACGCCAGATACTATGCGGTACGTTGGGGACCGGAGCAGTGGGGGCCAGCCGAGATGAGGGACTCCGGCGTCTACGTGGAGACCATGGAGCAGAGAGAGTCACCGTTTGGTCTCGTCCCGACCCGTCAGATCGTCCGGATCCCAGATTGGTCCATCCGGGACGAACGCCTCAGGAATGGGTTCTACGTCCCGCCCCAGTGGAGCCTCCATGATCCCGATCTTCTCCCGGTTGATGCCAGAGGAACAAGCTTCGGACGACCGTTGGTACCACAGACCATTCCACCTCGTCCGCCGTCGGGGAGCAGTTCGCGCCGTGATACTGGTGGGCAGTAGTCGTCGCAAGTCGTCGCAAGTCAAGTCGGCGCAAGGAGAAGAAAGAAGAACCGTTTCCCGGATTCTAGTATAATTAAGAGTTAAAAAGTGGGAAACGGAACAAGCAAGATATCCGGGTACAGTGACGGTAAACTAGTTAAGAGGTACCAGTACCCGGATCACGGAAACAAGTTGTGTTTGATTTTACGGACAGTTTAACGGTTGACAATTTGTATATATGTGATATTGTTCTGTTCGGGACGAACAGAGTCTAAGGAAGGGGGAGTGTAACGGTTTTGGGGCGTACCCAAAGGTTTCCCCTAGGTAATTCTGTTAGTGTTTTGTGATATTATGGTTAAATAACCGTTTATTAGGGTGTATATGTGTTTAAAGGTTCATACGGTTCCGTATTGTTAATGTTTTAAAGGTTTTCCGTCTCGGAACTTAGTAATTTATGATGTTGGTAAAGCCGGAGACGGAGCCGGAACCGGAGACGGAACCGGAGACGGAGCCGGAACAATGGAGTACAAAAACGTAATGATGTTATTTCCGGAAGGTCATGTGATCAGCCTCGTTTTCGGTTTAAAAGGTGATGTGTCAGCCACTGATTGGTTCTAGAGTGTTTTTAGAAATCCGGAAAATATCAGTGTTTTGGCGGACTATGACGTCACAATAGGTTGGTCACGTGACGTGGGTCTCAGGTCTATAAAAGCCCCCGCTTCACAGCGGACGGCGGAGTTGGTGTCCTGACGTCGACCTGTGCAGACCCCTTCTCCCATAGCAGAGTACTCCCTTGTATGGATAGAGTCATCCAGATGATAGCAGTTAAGTCTTCCGACTGTGAACTTGGAAAATAAACATGAAAACTTCAACCGAGTTGTTTTTCCGTGTTCGTTAGGGAACTGGAAGTTATAATAAAGTTAGTTTCCCGGAAAAGACAGTTATACGGAGTAAAGGGAGATAAGACTACAGTCGGTTAAGACCAAGTTGTAACGACGTCTTAGGGTGATGCAAGAACCCAGATCACCGAGGAAGGAGACGGAGACGGAGACGGAGGTGGAATTCAACGGAGCAACTACGGAGGCGGTATCGGACGGAGCAGTTGCAGAGACGGGAACGACGAAGCAGTTGCAGAGGCGGTACCGGACGACGGAGTTGCAGAGGCAGTACCTGACGGAGCGGTTGCGGTAACCGGGAGTGGGAACACTTCCGAGATACTCCATTTCAGGTGCGGTACCAGGTTGCAGTGAGGCGGAGCCAACCGGAGCAGATTGCAGTGCGGCGGAACCTGGCAAAGCGGTTGCAGTATTCGGAAACGGCAACGTTCCCGGATTCTTTATTCCAGGCGCAGTCACAGTTTGCAGTAAGACGGAAAACGACGGAGCTGTTGCAGTAAAGCGGTATCCCGACGGAGCAGTTGCAGTACCCGGAGACGGAAACGCCTTCGGATCCTTACTTTACAGGTGCAGTTGCAGATTAGCAGTCGGACTACGGTTAGGAGGTCCATTCCAGACCACGCTACCAACCTTAGAGACTTCTAGCCGAAGTTCAACCGTACAGCAGTAGCAGTTTCCCGGAGTTTTACCGTTTCAGCTCCGGTTAAACAACAACTCACCCACCTCCCTAGAAAACCGGTTCATCAAGACGTCACAGGAGGGTGCAAACCCGTTACAATATATTAATCCGTGCGCACGAATTAGTAAACCGTGCACACGAATTAGTAAACCGTGGCCACGAATTGGTATACTGTGCGCATGAATTAGTAAACCGTGGCCACGAATTGGTAAACTGTGGCCACGAATTAGTAAACTGTGTGCACGAATTAGTAAACCGTGCGCACGAATTAGTAAACCGTAGCCATGAATTGGTAAACCGTGCGCACGGATTACCTTAACTAATCTGTGGGCATGATTTAACAATCCGTGGGCACGATTTAATAATTCGTGGGCACGATTTAACAATTCGTGCGCACGAATTAGTATTTCGTGGCCACGGATTGGTATAACTAATCCGTGGGCACGATTTACCAATTCGTGGGCACGAATTAGTATTTCGTGCCCACGAATTAGTAAATCGTGACCACGGATTGTTAATTCGTGGCCATGAATTGTTAAATTGTGCGCACGGTTTGGTAATTCGTGCGCACGGATTGGTAAACCGTGCGCACGAATCAATAAATATTTTCGGTATGTCACCTCAGGGGCTCCGTAAATATACGAGGATCAGATAATCAGAAAAATATATGCAATATTTCCAGATTACGCAGGTTTAGACTAAGTCACCAGGCGGTACAATATAGAAAGGTTACACCGGGTATCACACGGACGACAGCGTCTCATCTCCCTCATCTCTCTAATATTAATAATCAGAAGTTGCCTCAATTATTCACACACTTGAGATACCATTAGCTACCATTATTGCATGAGTAGAAGATGTGACTACTGGGTGTAGTGTGGTCATTTACACTTCAATGTCCTCGTGAATGGTCCTCAGCAAGCTACATCTAAGACAATATACTAGCTGATTTAAGGACGAACTGCATGTAAAAACCCGAATCTGGAATGCGCCAGTCCTCCATCCACTTATAATGTGGATATAAAGGTAACAAAATCATGAACTTGCAAACATCCATTTGGCACCAGAATTTACTGTGGCGACCTATACCCATCAAGGATCACCAACCGAGACTTGGTTCTTGACTAAATACGATTAATTGTCTGATAATTGTCATTTTTAAATGTCATTTTGTGACTTATTTCTCAAAAGACAGGGTACACTCAAAACATGCCCAACGGCAGGATTATTTCGTACTGCGGACAACTAGTAATGCGAGTAAAGCTCACTGGTGAGTTGCGCTCGGGTGCACCAAAACCGCCTATTGTATTCCTCTCGCAGAAATTCAAGTCGTATGTGCATCTATTATTGGATGGTCACACAACATAAAGTACATACCAAAAACAGCTTGTTTGTAACGCTGAAGAAACGACGCCTTGTTTGTTGACGCGTGTAAAAGTGATATCTGTAATCATCAATTGTACAATTCCTGTGATACTTTTCATAGAACCATGTCTCGATTCATCATCCATGGGTAGGCTATACATAACTCTGTTAATGAGGTTTCGAGAAGAAAGGTTGGGTAGTCTTGCGGATTTTGTCACCTTTACGTTTACATTATAAATGAATGGGACAACGGCTCACTGCAGTGTTTGGTTTGCTACCCACAGTAAATCCTTAATTTTGTGGTTGTCCATCACTGTCTCTCGATTGTGACCACCAGTTTGCAGCCACAAACAGACATATCGACGCCTAGATGGAGTCGCATTCAACCTTGCAGATGTACTTGTGGATGTCAGCTTTGTAGGTGTCAAACAACAAAATGTCACCAGCGTTCAACGCAGTGACTACTCCATTTCCGCCGTTGGGGTCACCAGGGTTCCAGACACTCGAGTTGTTCGGGATGCTGACTCCAGACAGCCACTCGAACCCATCAACCGAGGACACGCGCTCGGCACCCACCCAGAACAATTCGTGATCCAGATATCCAAGATAACCTGCAATGATAGTACGACACGCAGACAAATATACCTATGTGATCGTTGGTATTTAATATTCGAATTACATTTTTGCAATTTACTACAGTTTTGTTGTTATGAAATTTGATCTGATGATGGGTTTATATTTATATATAAATCAATATATATTTATTGATTGGCTGATATTCATTGATTATTACCAATCAAAATATTTATTGATTGGTATGATTTGTAATTGATTATGTAGATATGCTCTGTAACCACCTGTGTGCTTTGTACATATGCCTATTGGACGATATGTTTTGCAACTGGTGTGTTTTGTGCTTAAAGTGCTAATAGTGACGTAAACTTATCCTATACTCGTATGCACTGCAAGCTACAAACGTTCCCTCTGACTAGTCTCCTTGACGAGAGAAACGAACATAGGTCATGGACAGATGAATCCTGGTCACGGCACCACATGAATAGCAATAATTTCATCCTAAGAATTATCTCGTTATCGTATGAAATTAAGACTACCACGATAGCGCACAGAATACATCAACCAATCCGTTTATTTACCCGATGACGTGAGGAGATCATACATGAACGAACGTTCCTCCTGGTATTCCATGTCCATCAGGTAACCCCCGAGGCTGGTGCAGTTCTGTACAGCCCCATCCCAGTCAGCTGTCTCATTCACCACCAGCCAGAAGGAGTGACTTACTCCACGGTACTCATGCCAGGCCGCACATTCTGATAAAAGAAGCTAAACCCAGTTTGTTTCTGTCTCAAATCGGTTATTTTAGGTTGGCCTATGCTATGTTCTAGCATGGTAGGTCTACATCAATAATAAGTAACTACTAGTAAATTGAGAACACTCACGCCCAGTTTCCTACTGATAGTAGTACAGCTGGGTCAGGTTTCCATGGTCACAGGCCCAGCAGGTGTCGAATAGTACGCAGTTGTCTCGCTCACTGAATGGCTTGAACACGAAGCTGAGACAGGTTTCCATGGAGACACACGTCTTTGCACAGTCGGTTTCCGAGTCTGATGTGATCAGTAACGCTGGACCGACTCCGGCAGAACATGGGCTGGTCAGGCACATTTGTGAGAAAAACCGAGCTTCAAAGGTAGCTCCAGCGTAAAGAAATGACACCGCGGATAGAAAGCCTATGGTGAAACATAGTGACATCTTTACGACCATTTTTGTCTCGATCAACTCCTGTATTTCAATCAAATCAGTCAGTCAACTCTATATTGACACACCCGCGACTCCAACGAACAGGAACGCAACTGTGATTCGCACAATAGCGAAGTGTGCACAGTGCACATTCAGTTCTGCTAAATTCTCCACAAGCACTTCTTTCTTACACTCCTTCCCCTTATTTCATACTTTATCCAATATTGAGTGTTCTCAAGGCCGCCATTATATATGCACCTGGGATCATGCAAATAGAGTTTTCATGTGTAATCTATATCTTCGATCTCTATAAGAACGTGCCCTGGCATCGACTGAAACCGTCAACCGTTTCTCTTTCATTGATAATAGGGTGTGTGCAATGAACACAGAGTCCTCTGTTTTGGTAAAACGAGGACAATCACAAAAGATGTGAACCAAAATGATGCGAACTGGTCGATAGCTGAAACGAATTATTGTTCTGAGAGCTTTACACTGGTATTACCTTGTGGAAAGTGATGATAACAGCTTTTGCTGTGCTGTCAAATAAACCAGAAGTATACCGCGAGGGTATATATCAAAATTATTGATTATTAAAGATGTTTCCGAGGACCATCCCTGGTTTCCTTGGCCTTTTTCAAAATGTTCGCCATCGAAATCAAGTGTTATGCAATAACTCAGCAATTACGTTTTATGCCAATGCTCGCTTTGACCTCTGAACCAAAAATTAGACCAAGGGCCAAAGATAGGTTACCGGGCAATATATGTTTAATATTTCAGATGTTAGCCAGATCACTGGATAAATTCAAGCTCAAGAGAATATTCAGCATATATAATTTCAAGCACATATCATGTCCACATTTGATTGCTAAGCCGTGAGTTCAATAATCAGAGAAATATTAGCAATTTTGTCCTGTGGCCTTGAAAATGAAGGCAAAGGTCCAATTCAAGGTCATCAGAATATTTGGCGTATAACATTTCCTATATGTCCATCATTGTTTCCCACACCATGAAGTCAATAAGCGAGATATGAGCCATTTTATCATGTCCCTTTGAAAATCAGGTCAAAGGAAACTTGAAAATAAGGTTAGTGGTCAAGTCGAGGTCACGAGAATATTCAGCATGTATCATTTGGAGTTTGACCACAATTGATTCCTAAGCTGTAAAGTTGATAATAAGTGAGATATTAGCCATTTGTGATCTGACCTTGACAATGAGGTCAAAGGTCAAGTTCAAGGTCATGAGAATATTCAGCATATATCCTGTTCGCAGTTGATTCCTGAGCTGTAAAGTTGATAATAAGTAAGATATTAGCCATTTTGTGCTCTGACCTTGAAAACAAGGTCAAGGTCATCAAAATATTCAGTGTATATAACTTATACATTTTGTACAGATTTGGGGTCTTCCCAATCGTTCCCCAAGGTATTTCGTGCATTATTTCGTGATATTACGGTTGAATAACAGTTCATTAAAATGTACACGCGTTTAACAGTTCATACGGTTTCATAATGGTGGTATTAGAGAGGTGTTCCGGCTTAGCGGAAACGCAACCGGAATCTAACTTTCAGGTGCAGTTGCAGATTGCAGTCGGAAACGGTTGGAGGTCCATTCCAGACCACGCTACCAACCCTCAGAGACTTCTAGCCGTATTAACCGTGTAGCAAGTAGTCCCGAATTTTCCGTCAACTCCGGTTGACCCCCAGATCCGTTACAATATATTATTTTCTATATATCCACAATTGGTTCCCAAGCTATAAAGTCAATAGAGAAGCAAGATATTAGCTATTCTGCCCTTTGACCTTGCATATGAGGTCACAGGTCGTTTTTCAAGGTCATGGCAATATTCAGCATATATCATTTTCTATATGTTCACAATTGATTCCTAAGCTGTAAAGTCGATGATAAGCGAGATCTTAGCCATTTGCCATGTGACCTTGAAATTTGCGTCAAGGTCAAATTCAAGGTCACCAGAATAGTCTGTATATATCATTTCCTATATGTTTATAGTTGATTCCTGAGCTGTAAAATCAATAATAAGTGTGATATTAGCCATTTTGTCCTGTGACCTTGAAAATTAGGTCAAAGGTCAAATTCAAGGTCACGATAATATTCAGAATATATCATTTCCTATATGCTGACAATTGAATCCTAAGCTGTAAAGTCCATAATAAGCGAGATATTAGCCATTTTGTCCTGTGACCTTGAAAATTAGTTCAAAGGTCAAATTCAAGGTCATGAGATTATTCAGCTTATATCATTTCCTATATGTCCGCAAATGATTCCTAATCTCTAATCTCAATATTAAGTGAGATATTTGGAAAAATGTTCCCCATTATAAAGCATAGGAGACTTTATAACGGGAAAGTCCCATTTGGGCCGACTTTGGGCCCAAAATGGCCCACTTCGAGCGATGCAAGGGCAATGAAACTTATACACATCACAGGGGTCCATATGACAAGTGTTATGCATCAATAAGAAAAAAAAGTTACTGAACAGATTCCGAGAAATTGGCCGCCAAAGTAAAAAAAAAAATGACCGTTTTCCTGATGTATACCATAATGAGTCCCTGAACAACTTGAGTCGCGAATTCATGGTGGCAGCGAGAATCATTTCGGTCGTGGCCCAAATATTTTGGCCACAGCGGAAATGATTATATATTATATATTAATATTAAAATCAGGGCGAGAAAAGCCATACTCGATAGAACATTGAAGATTGTTTGAAGATCCATTGGTATTGAGATTATTGAAATGTTATTAACAACACCGTGTCTGTTGTTATTATTCTGAATCTTGGCTGAGTGAAGGATGTGCTGAAAGGTTTGTACAAGGCTGAGATGACCCCGTGTCTGCTGTTATTATTCTGGATCTTGATTGAGTAAAAGAGTTCATGCAATTCATAGATTTTATTGGACGAATCTGTAGGGCCTGTACTCTGTGAAAAGAGCGTGATCTTTGTTCTGAGTAGAAATCAACTAAAGAAAGTTTTCAGGTACATTGTATACAGATTTGGGAGTAACCCGACTGAACCATTCACCTACGACAGGTCATCCTCCACAGCAAAAATATAGTCAACTTCTAATTGTTACTGGAATCGTTGTTTGAAGTTTTTGTTCATCGAATAGTATCTCATCTGAAAACCAAAGACTACATCACTCAATTTATATTCTCTTCACAGTGATACAGATAGAAAATCGTTAGAAATGTTGTGTAGCATATACTGAAGCTACGTCGCACAACACCATGTCCAAAGGTCAGGACTAGCCGAATCGTGCCTCGTAAATATGGAAGTATGGTAGGTTACATAAGAATCGGAGTCTGAACTTTGTTATCAACATCTACGGTGGTTCAACTTGGCAACATGTAAGCATCACAAACACAAGGTGTCATTGGCATTGGCACAATTATCTGTCACTGTGCCTCAGCTTTTCACCATGTTAACAGACACAGTTTCTGGCAAGAATCCAAGAAGGCGAGACATTTTGATAGCATTGCAACAGGCAGCTGTTGGGTCTTAGATATCATTTCCTTCCTACATCAGATTGGGTACAAAACCCCATATTCATCATGGCCCCCAACTCTCTGGGTCGACTGGGTTGCCGATGGTATAATCATGGACGTAATGTGTATCGTGTACGATCGTGGAGAAGCAGTTTGGGTTCCTAGTGCAATCATCAAACATGAGGGTGACCTCGGAAGTAGAAGAATACACAATATACCGAACAAACACTCACGACTGTCGCACTCAGGCCACCGTAGAAAACGTGTTTCCATGTGATAAGTACATGTAATCCGTCGTCACCTATACACTTATGCCCTACTTGTAAGTCACGCGATTATCTGGAATTGTCATTAGACTCAGTGTACAAACCATAGAATATAGCTACGGACAACCGCTAAGATTACTGGGCTCTAACTGGAAAAAAACAATAATTTTTCGGAAAATAGCATGGAATTAAAGTTACAATATCTGTACATTGTCGCTGCTCTGTGTTATGGATGTGGCTATGGCAACCTGTACGACCCCCACTTGTTTCCAAGCCAGGGTCCCTTTGTGGAAGGCTGGTACATACGCCTAGTGGACGTCACCGCCAAGCGCTCCTTCGGAGTGCTTCTGGGATCTGTCCTGCCTGGGGATCCCCAGAAAGCCGACGACCTGGCTTTTGTGGGGGTTCTCCATGCCGGGCAAGGAGAGAAGCTCAGGTCATATACTGCACTACCAGCCGTGGAAGCCTTCAACGTGACCGTTCGTGATGGTCAGCCAGTCACCACCGACCCCGCCATGACCGGCCCAGCAGACTTCTCGATCAATGTCGCCGATGTCGGGCACCTGACGGTCGGCCCCAACCTGACCGAAATATCTCTGACGGTCGGCCCACTCCACGTGCAAGCCACGATCGGGGCGCCGGTTGCCTGGGGCCCGCGGGGTCAGGGACCTCAAGGCTGGGTGTACCGCCTTGGGCGGCTGATGGAGGTCAACTGGTTTGTGTACAGCTTGAGGTCTCCCGTGCTGCGGTACAGGGTTACAGACCTCGAGAGTGGTGCTATCTGGGCAGGGAACTCGGCCCTGGCTCACATGGAGAAGAACTGGGGCACGTCCTTTCCTCGGGCCTGAGTCTGGGCTCAGGGCATCTCCGACACAGACCCCGAGATCACATTCGCTTTGTCGTATGGAATAATAGAAGTTTTCTATCTGGAAATCCAGGCTCACCTATTTGGATACAGGTAACCCGATTCATAAAGCACATTTATATGCATATACAATGTACATGTTGAAATGGTACGAACCATTCCCAGCTACGATATACATGTACTAGTTCAGAGAAAACTTTACCGTTAATATGATTATATCCACCTAATGTTAATAAGCTGTTACGTTCTGTTCCACTTGTTTCCTAGCTTCTACCTGTTTTCTGGCATGGTCATGTGCTGGATGTGCTTTGCTCATACTGGCAATTACAATTCAATCGTTGACATGAGTAACATCGTGATTTTGACAGGAATCCATCCAAAGGCATCGTGGTTAACATGGCGCCATATAACTCCATACTGACGGAGCACACTGACGGTTGTGGTGGCCGGGTGAACGTCACTATGACCGGCTGGACATACAAGGTACGCCTGACCTTATCCGCCCCCACTCGGACATTCAGCGACTGCCTGCTCTGTCCCGAGAGGAACGGCTTCCGAGCCGACAGCAAAGAAAGCTTCGTGGCCTCCGCCCAGATCATCGTCTACCAGAGGAGCTCCCTGTTCTCGTTTCGGGAGATAGACCGCCAGGAGGTCCGAGGCCTGGCCGCACTGGAGTTTGGGGGCGACTACCTCTGTGCTGGAGATTGTGAATAATTACTGTGACAGAGCTCGCAAGAATTCAAGAGAATGGAAATCCATAAGGGAACATTGAAAAGGGAAAATTGAAGAAGACTTTGATTATTGTTTTGTTTTATGGTACATTAGTCTACAGTTGGTCTAAGCCTGGGTGAATCTGAACTGGACCTACCCTTGCACTGAATGTTTCTCCCTAAAATATTATGGCAAACTGCAACGTACACAGATCATCAACTCTTCATCAGAAATAAGTTTTACGGAATACAATATATACGGTACAGATTTACAATTTAAAGATATACAAGTTAAATCTTTCGACAGATTAATGGTCCTTCAAAATATTTCATTCCTTCTTCAACAACAAACGCTGACACCATCGTAGAAATCAATATATGAGCAATATAAGCATTCGGCCTGCAAGCCAGACTGTAGCAAATTAATTTGAGTTTACTGCTGATTAATATTTGTATACAAGCAACTAGATACAGCACACACAAACTGGCTGTTTCGTTGCAACGATTGCTATAATAAACCCCCATTTGCCCCTTTGAACAGTTTATAATGATACTAATTACTAATGTTTGTTTTCAAAACTTTTATATTTAAAAAAAAAAAACCCAAGGGCTAAAAAGGGTTACCGAACAATGTTTTATATCTTAGATTTTAGCAATTTTGTCCCGTGATCTAGAAAACGTTGTCAAAAGTCAAATTCATGGACGCAAGAATACACAGCATATATCATTTCCTCTATGTCCACAAGCTGTAAAATCGACAATGAGCAAGATATTAGCCATTTATGACCTTGGAAATGAGAATGTTGGCGAGTGGCGTTGTACACAACAAGACGGGTGTAATTTATATACACTATTTATAGAATATACACGGATTATATATACAAATATCCAACACACAGTTAGACAGTACAGCCAATCGGGCAAACACAACGTCAAATCACAGAAGTATCACACAGAAAGATGAACGATGATGCAATGACGTGGCAACGAGGCGACACACGATGTCCAGACGATCCAAGATGTGGCGGCGAATCGACACAAGACGATGAAGTGGCAACGAGAGAACACGACGTGGCGACGAGTTGACGTGACAAGGCGTTGAGTAGACGTGACAAGGCGATGATCGTGACGTGGAAGCTTGACACTAAACAGTGCGGCGACTTGACACTAGACAACGTGACGACTGACACTAGACGACGTGGCGACGTGACACTAGACGACGTGGAGACGTGTCACTGGACGACGTGCAGACGTGACACTAGTTGGCATGACAACTGGACACTAGGCGACTTGACAAAGTGATAGTCCAACGATATTCCACTAAGCAGGCAACGAAACTTGCAATATAAAATGAATGCACAAGGTAAGTTTTCAAGGTCACGTTTTCCACTAAATTAGCAATAATGAATAACAGTAGAGTAACACTAATAATTGACAGTAGAATCAACAAATCGCCCAGGTCTTCGATCATAGAAATTGAATATACAATACATTTAGATGGTAACAAAATACCTGATATTGCCGTATAAATGTAACGCTGAACACCACAGCTAGTATAGAGTAAAAATGAAAGATTTACTTACAATGACGGCGTATACAAATTCCCATATAACCTATGCAGTGAACACAGTTCTAAGCACGCCTCGGACAGCCAAATGATGAGTGATACATACGACTGTGGGTGAGACATTATATAGAGGTGTGCAGTGAAGCGAATCCAACTAAATCTAACCATCCTGCTGGACACGCAGGCCACCAGACAGACTGTCTAGACACAAAATATACTGCTGGTATAAAATTATGAAACTGTGCAATACGACAAATATGATCAGACGAATGTTACACAAATATATACACAAATACCATAACATGGAATCTGTAATAGAGATCAAAGGTCAAACTCAAGGTCATGAGAATATTCAGCATATATCATATCCTATTTATCAATAATTGATTCCTAAGCTCTAAAGTCGATAATAGTTGAGATATTAGCCATTTTGTGTTCTGACCTTGAAAATCAGGTCAAAATATTCAAGGTCACGAGAATATTCAGCATATATCATTTCTTATATGTTCACAATTGATTCCTAAGCTGCGAAGTCGATATTAAGCGAGCCATTTTGGACTTGAAATGTAGGAATCAATCTATTACCACCAATATAGCCAAATTTTGATGATTCCAATAACAAACATAAATACAAAATTTTGCAAAAGAAACAAAGCTAGAATGATATCAAAGATCAAATTCAAGGTCACAAAGATATTCAACATATATTTTTTCCTATATGTCCAAAATTGATTCCTATGCTGTAAAGTCGATAATAAACGAAATATTAGCCATTTTGTTCTCTGGACTTGACAATGATGTCAAAGGTCAAATTCAAGGTCACAAGGATATTAAGCATATATTATTTCCTATATCCAAAAGTGACTCCTACATTAAAAGCCGTAAAGAAATAATAAACGATTCATTAGCAATTTTGTGCTCTGATCTTGAAAATGAGGTCAAAGGTCAAATTCAAAGTCACGAGAATATTCAGCATATAACGCTACCTATATGTCAACAATTGATTCGTAAACTGTAAAGTTGATAAAATACGAGATATTAGCCATTTAGTGATCTGATCTTGAAAATGAGGTCACCTTCAAAGTCATCACAATATTCGGCATACATCATTTCCTATATGTCCATAATTGATTCCCAAGCTGTAAAATCACAAGCGAGATATTGGCCATTTGGTGCTCTAACCTTGAAGATTAGGTCAAAGGTCAAATTCAAGGTCATCAAAATATTCGGCATATAACATTTACTATATGTCTAGAATTGATTCCTAATCTCTAATATCAATATGAAGTGAGATATTAGGCATAATGTCCCATGATGAAACATAGGATAATTCAACATGGGAAAGTCCCATTTGGACCAAGCTTGGGCCAAAATGGCCCAATTTGAGCGATTCAAGGGCAACGAAACTTATACACGTCACAGAGGTACATAAGAGGAGTCCTATGCATCAATAAGGAAAAAGGTTACTGAACAGATTTTGAGAAAAAAATTTACATTTCAAAATCATTGAAGGTCAAATTCAAGGTCACCACTGAAACCACAATATATGGTTCAGACTGAATAGTACGAATGAAAGATACCACTTGGGAGATCGTGAAACTGGTGGCAAATCCTGAGCGTTCAGGAGATAACTGGTAGTAAGCACCTCGGGCTGCCACCTAGTGAGTTACAAGTAAACTTGGATATTTTGAGCTGTTAAGTGCTGTCACCTAGTGAATGATGTGTTCCTATTGAATTGTGGGATTTGTTGTAGAAATAAAAATGGCTTTCAAGTACTGGGATTTATTGAACAAACGAACATAAAAAGTGGTAGCACAGCGTGGTTAACACATTTGAAAAGTGACAACAGGACCATATATTGTGTGAACAACCACAGAAACGGAATACTGTGTATGAAGTGACCTAGAACTGGCAAGAACAGTGATTCAAGCTGCAGAAAGTGAGCACCCCCATCAGAAGTGAGTGTTTATGAACTGTCCAAACTGAAGTGTGAGCTGCCAAGAGCCAGAATGAGCCACAAAGTAACAAAAACGAAGCAAATCTTGGCAAGAACTGCCTTTTTGACAGCAGCCAACGAGCTTGAAGAATGGCTGGAAAACCTGACAGACCCAAACCGAAGTGAAGTCCGGAAAAGATTTCAAGAAGTGAGTCAGATGTTTGAACAGTATATTCAAGAAGTGAGCCAACTGACTGACCACCTAGAGCATTGGGGTGAAGTAGACCACGTTGCCACTCTGAATGCCGAAGCAGAAACCATTGAAGATCGTTTCAGGGCCCTGGAAATAGAAGTAAACTGCAGACTGGCAAATAGGTCCCAAACGTCCCTGTCGGCATCCAGAAACAGTCCGGTGAGTCCACAGAAACAGCAACAGCAAGTGAGAGAAGAAATTCAGCGGTTGACCCAAGAATTAGAAGACACATTCGCAGTCGTAAGGAAAGAAATCCAAGAACTGAAACAAGACAGCATGCAAGGTCACACCCAGGTAAACAAGAAATCGCTGAACACCGCTGAAGTGGATCCTGCAGGCAACAAACAGCATCAAATGCAGCAACAAGATATCCAGCAGCAACAACAACGATACATGAACCAGTCAACCGGAGCTGCAGCCTATGAAGGTGCTGAAGTTGAGTTGCCGTTATCCTCAACACCATATCGACAAGAACTATCGTCCATTCGACCAGCCAAGGCGATTCTGAGACCATCAGCGCCAGTCTTTCATCCCCAACAAATGCCAGAATCAAGCACAGTCGACTCCATTAGTTTTGATTCATCGCGGCTGCTGGAGAGGGTCCATGTGCCCAAGTTTAGCGGAGAGAAAAAGAACTACGAGGGCTGGAAAGCAGCGTTCCTCTCGTGTGTGGATCGGACGACTTGCACAGCAGAGTACAAACTACTGCGACTTCACAAGAGTCTCCAAGGAGAAGCACTCAAGATTATTGAGAACCTGGGATACTCTGCTACAGCCTACTCGGTCGCCATGGAGCGCCTAGAGCGAAAATACGGTGGGAAACGCAGGCAGATTACCCTGAGACTGGAGGAGCTCGACAAGTTCAGACCAATTAAAGAAGGCAATGCCAGAGATGTCGAGAACTTGGCTGATCTTGTGGATGTATTAGTTGTGAACTTGATGGATTCCGGACAGGAGAGCGAACTGGGGGGAGGTGCACTCTACATAACGATTCAGCGGAAACTCAGTGAGAGCCTGCTCACAAAATATTTCAGATGGCTGCACGAAAATCAACGTCCAGAGACCGTCCTGAGTTCATAAACCAAGAGTCCGAGTTCCAGATGATTGCGTCAGAGACTATCCAAGGACTCTCAAAGAACAAGAACACAATCACAGACAAGAAAGAGAAAAAAGGAACAACCCTGCTTGCCTCAGAGAAGGCACCGACTGCTCAAAACACAAGGAAAGAGTTGAAATGTCCGCACTGTGGAGAAAAGCATGGAGTCTGGTCATGCAGTGGCTTCCGTGAGTTGGATGTCGGAGCCCGGTGGGATCTGGCAACTAAAAACAAGATCTGTTTTCGGTGTCTCGGCACCACACACTTTGGCGTTGGCTGCCATCGATCGAGAGTCTGTGGTATCAACAACTGCAGACCACCACAGGCTACTTCACTCAGATCAGAAGAAAGAGGATTCATCCAGCTCAAGACAAGAGAACAACGGACACAAAGAACACAAAACAGAGAAAGAAAGAACACAGACCTACATATCGATGAAACAAGAGACTTTGCCAGAGATGTTAGCAATGAAAACAGTGGCAGTCATCCTGAAGAACGGACACAGAAGTGTCAAAGTGAATGCCTTACTCGACGAAGCGAGCACTCAGTCGTACATCAACAGCAGTGTTGCTGCAGAACTTCACCTGACAGGAGAGTATGAAGAACTGAATGTCACAACTTTAAATGGAAGAGAGAACACGTTAAAGACAACGTGTGTTGATTTCACCATCTGCAGCATCGATCGGCGAGTGCAACAGCCAGCATCAGCCTACACAGTGGCCCGAGTAACGGGCGACATGCCGGTGGTCAACTGGAATTTGCACAAACGACAATGGCCACACCTGCAGCGGATACGATTTCCCGATGTTGGACCACGACCCAGAGTTGACCTGCTCATTGGACTCGACCAAGTCGATCTCATGTACTCCGAAGAAGACGTCAGAGGGAACAGCGGGGAACCAGTTGCTCGTAAGACACCGCTTGGATGGACTTGCATCGCCAGCACACAGAACACACTCAAGAAGGAAGCTGGATCCATCAACAGTCTCACATTTTTTTGTACAGCAGGAAAACCAAGCACAAGAACAGAAAAATCTGGACCAGCTACTTCGTCGATACTGGGACATAGAGGAACTCGGAACTACACCACCCTATGTGAAGGCAGAAGAAAAAGAGGCCCTTCAAGTTGCAGAATCATCAGTTGATGTTGCTGATGGACGATACTCAATCGCTATTCCATGGAAACCGAACAAGTCCAGTCTCACTGACAACTACAAGATGGCAGAAAAACGCCTGCAGAACACCGAGAAACGGCTGGCGAGATCCACAGAACAACAGATCACCTATCAGAATGTCCTCGACTCGTATGAGGAGAAAAAGTACATCAAAAAGGTCACCAGTGAGGAAGAAAAAAGCCAGACAGGGTGGCTCCTGCCTCACTTCCCAGTCCTAAGGCCGGACAATCAGACGACCAAGACCAGGATTGTGTTTGATGCGTCAGCAAAGCACGAATCACTTTGCCTGAACGACGTGATCTACCCAGGACCAAAATTGCAGAACGAGTTGTTTTCCGTGTTACTGAGATTCCGACAGAACCAAGTTGGACTGATCTGTGACATCGCAGAGATGTATTTACAGATTGAACTGAAAAAGGAAGACCGAGCTTTCCACCGATTTTTGTGGAGGAAGATGAATGTAGACCAGAAGCCTGACATCTACGAGTGGACAAGAATCGTGTTTGGAGTGAATGCGTCACCATTCCTCGCACAGTTTGTGTCAAGATTGAATGCCAAGAACTATGAACTGGAGCTGCCGCTGGCCGCAGACACTGTCATCAACTCTACATACATGGACGACAGTATCGACTCTGTTGCTGACACACAAACGGCCATCAGACTAGTAGACCAGTTGAGAACGCTGTGGCAACACGCCGGCATGTTTTAAAGAAAGTGGCTGTCCAATGATCCAGAAGTGATGTGCCATGTTCCAGCACAAGACTGTGTTGCCGAGGTTGACCTGGATAGAGGAGCCCTACCATCAGTGAAGACTCTGGGACTCCTGTGGTCAGCAGAAGACGACACTTTCAGGTATCAAGTCAGACACCTGGACAACACTAGTACCAGGTTAACGAAACGCAGCTTTTTGAGCAAGACAGCTGCGTTGTTTGACCCCTTGGGCTTCCTCCAGCCGTACACGATCCGAGCCAAAGTTCTCTTCCAAGAGATCTGGATCTCTGGTGCTGATTGGGATGAGGAAATCTCCCAGGAACTACAGTCCAAAGCAGAACAGTGGCTCGCAGAGCTCAAAGACCTGCCAGAAGTCAGTATCCCTCGCTGTCTCCGAGAAAACAAGAACATATCAAGAACTTCCCTCCACACATTCACAGATGCCTCCAAGGATGCTTATGGAGTGGCGATATACATTCGGCATGTGTATGACGATGACTCAGTCACCAGTCAGCTGGTTGCTTCCAAGTCCCGAGTGGCACCACTCAAAGCAATCAGTATGCCAAGACTTGAGCTCTTGGGAGCTGTCGTTGGACTCAGGCTCAGTGAAGACGTTGGAAGGTGCCTGAAGATCGACAAAGATGACCGAGAACTGTGGACAGACAGCATGGACGTCCTGTACTGGGTACACGGACAAAGCAAAAACTCCAAACCTTTCATAGCACATCGTGTTGGAGAAATCCAGCAGAAGACAAATCCAACACGGTGGCGACACATACCGACCAAAATGAACCCAGCAGATCTGCTAACACGAGGCTTGTCTGTCGAAGCTCTGAAGGAAGAAACAAGATGGTGGGAAGGCCCAGAGTTTCTGTTAGCAGACCCAAACAGCTGGCCGGAGAAACTTGCACAGTTTGCAACCAGTGCAGATGAAAGCAGAACACTCCCACAGAAACCCACTGCACATTTCACCCAGGCTGAGGCTGGAGAAGGAAACAGAATCGACTCTGAACGATATTCCAGTTGGACGCGGCTGAACCGAGTGACAGCTTGGGTGATGAGGTTTGTGAACAACTGCGGACTACCAAAGGCCCTTCGGCGCAGTGGAACCTTGGAACCTGACGAACTGATAGTCGCAGAAATCCATCACATTCGACGCAGTCAAGAAAATGACTTCAAGGACGAACATGAGGCTATCTCAAAGAACAAAGAGATCAAGGCAAATTCAAAGATACTTCCGCTCCTGCCTTTCAGAGATGAAGAAGGACTTCTACGGTCAAACGGGCGACTGAAATGGTCAACCAGCATCCCATGGGAGATGAGGCATCCCATACTCCTTCCTCGGAATCACTGGACAACGAAATTGATTGTGAAACACTTCCATGAGGAAGCTCTTCATGGCGGAACAAACGTTGTCCTTGCACAACTGAACCAAAAGTACTGGATAGTTTCAGCTCGTGAAGTGATCAAATCCGTTGAACAAGAATGCAGCGCCTGCAAGAGGAAGAAAGCAAATCCAACAGGACAAGTCATGGCGCCGTTGCCCAAGATGAGAACAAAAGTAACGCTCCGAGCCTTCAGCCAATCTTCAGTAGACTTCGCTGGACCATTCATAGTAAAGCAAGGTCGAGGAAGGGCTAGGCTGAAGAGATACATATGTCTCTTCACATGCCTCAGCACCCGTGCCGTTCATCTCGAAGTGGCTTTCGGACTCGATACAGACTCATTCCTGAATGCACTGTTCCGAATGACCTCACGGAGGGGAGTACCTGATGACAGGTACTCCGACAACAGCACAAACTTTGTGGGGGCCAACAAAGAACTCCAAGAACTACTGGAACTACGACTGGATAAGATCAAAGAAAAGACATCAAACAAAGGAATACGATGGCACTTCAATCCCCCAGCGGCACCCCATTTCAACTGTGTGCATGAGGTAATGGTTCGTGCCGCTAAGAGAGCAATCAACGCCGTCCTAAAAATTAGCCCAATGGGCTAGTAAGGTTACCGGAGAAATATACAGAGTTAAGCCGAGAAAGTTGAAAGTCAAATTCAAGGTGACCACTGAAATCGCCATATCTCTAACCGTGAAAATGGGATCAAAGGTTAAATTCTAGATCACCAAACTATTCAGCATACATCATTTCCTATATGTTCACTATGGACCCCTAAGCTGTAAATTTGATGATAAGCGAGATATAAGCCATTTTGTAATCTGACTTTGAAAATAAAATGACTGACCTTGAAATTTAGGTCAAAGGTCAAATTCAATATCATTAAAATATTTAGAATATATCTTTTCCTATATGTTCACAATTGATTCCTAAGCTGTAAAGTCGATAATAAGCAAGATATTAGCCATTTTGTCCTGTTGACCTTGAAAATGAGGTCAAAGGTCAAATTCAAGGTCATGAGAATTTTCAGCATATATCATTTCCTATATGTTCACAATTAATTCCTAAGCTGTAAAGTCGCTAATAAGCAAGATATTGGCCATTTTGTCCTGTGACCTTGAGAATAGGTCAAAGGTCAAATTCAAGGTCACGAGCATTTTCAGCATATATCATTTCCTATATGTTCACAATTGATTCCTAAGCTGTAAAGTCGCTAATAAGCAAGATATTGGCCATTTTGTCCTGTGACCTTGAAAATAGGTCAAAGGTCAAATTCAAGGTCACGAGCATTTTCAGCATATATCATTTCCTATATGTTCACAATTGATTCCTAAGCTGTAAAGTCGCTAATAAGCAAGATATTTGCCATTTTGTCCTGTGACCTTGAAAATGAGGTCAAAGGTCAAATTCAAGGTCACGAGAATATTCAGCATATATCATTTCCCATATATTCACAATTGATTCCTGAGCTGTAAAGTCGATAATAAGCGAGATATCAGCAATTTTGTCCAGTGACCTTGGAAATGAGGTCAAAGGTCAAATTCAAGGTCATGAGAATATTCTGCATATATCATTTCCTATATGTTCACAATTGATTCCTAAGCTGTAAAGTCGATAATAAGCGAGATCTTAGCCATTTTGTCATGTGACCTTCAAAATGAGATCAAAGGTCAAATTCAAGGTCATGAGAATTTTCAGCATATATCATTTCCTATATGTTCACAATTGATTTCTAAGCTGTTAAGTCGCTGATAAGCAAGATATTGGCCGTTTTGTCCTGTGACCTTGAAAATGAAGTCAAAGGTCAAATTCAAGGTCACGAGAATTTTCAGCATATATCATTTCCTATATGTTCACAATTGATTCCTAAGCTGTAAAGTCGCTAATAAGCAAGATATTGGCCAATTTGTCCTGTGACCTTGAAAATGAGGTCAAAGGTCAAATTCAAGGTAATGAGAATATTCAGCATATATCATTTCCTATATGTTCACAATTGATTCCTAAGCTGTAAAGTCGATAATAAGCGAGATATTAGCAATTTTGTCCTGTGACCTTGGAAAAGAGGTCAGGGTCAAATTCAAGGTCATGAAAATATTCAGCATATATCATTTCCTATATGTTCACAATTGATTCCTAAACTGTAAAGTCGGTAATAAGCGAGATATTAGTCATTTTGTCATGTGACCTTGAAAATGAGGTCAAAGGTCAAATTCAAGGTCACGAGAATATTCAGCATATATCATTTCCTATATGTTCACAATTGATTCCTAAGCTGTAAAGTCGATAATAAGCGAGATATTAGCCATTTTGTCCTGTGACCTTGGAAATGAGGTCAAAGGTCAAATTCAAGGTCACGAGAATTTTCAGCATATATCATTTCCTATATGTCCACAATCGATTCCTAAGCTGTAAAGTCGCTAATAAGCAAGATATTGGCCATTTTGTCCTGTGACCTTGAAAATGAGGTCAAAGCTCAAATTCAAGGCCACGAGAATATTCAGCATATATTATTTCCTATATGTTCACAATTGATTCCTAAGCTGTAAAGTCGATAATAAGCGAGATATTAGCAATTTTGTCCTGCGACCTTGGAAATGAGGTCAAAGGTCAAATTCAAGGTCACGAAAATATTCAGCATATATCATTTCCTATATGTTCACAATTGATTCCTAAACTGTAAAGTCGATAATAAGCGAGATATTAGCCATTTTGTCATGTGACCTTGAAAATGAGGTCAAAGGTCAAATTCAAGGTCACAAGAATATTCAGCATATATCATTTCCTATATGTTCACAACTGATTCCTAAGCTGTAAAGTCGATAATAAGCGAGATATTAGCCATTTTGTCCTGTGACCTTGAAAATGAGGTCAAAAGTCAAATTCAAGGTCACGAGAATATTCAGCATATATCATTTCCTATATGTCCACAATTCATTCCTAGTCTCTAATTTTAATATTAAGTGAGATATTAGGCTTAATGTGTCCCATTATAAAGCATAGGAGAATTTAACATGGGAAAGTCCCATTTGGGCTGAGTTTGGGCCCAAAATGGCCCACTTCGAGCGATTCAAGGGCAACGAAATTTATACATGTCACAGGGGTACATAGGAGGAGTGTCATGCATCAATAAGAAAAAAAGTTACTGAACAGATTTTGAGAAAACGACCGTCGAAGTCCAAAATTGGCCATTTTTCGACGAAAACGGCCGCTCTGACCTTGAAACCAAGGTCAGAGGTCAAATTCAAGGTCACGACAATATTCAGCATATATCATTTCCTATATGTCCACAATTGATTCCTAGTCTCTAATCTCAATATTAAGTGAGATATTAGGCTTTAATGTGTCCCATTATAAAGCATAGGAGAATTTAACATGGGAAAGTCCCATTTGGGCCGAGTTTGGGCCAAAATGGCCCACTTCGAGCGATTCAAGCGCAACGAAATTTATAGACATCATAGAAGTACATATGAGGAGTCTTATGTATCAAAGAGAAAAAAAGTTACTGAACAGATTTTGAGAAAATGGCCGCCAAAGTCCAAAATCAGGCCTTTTTCGTCGAAAACGGCCGCCATTTTGAAGAAAAAGCGAAAATCAAAAAACTAAAAAATACCTCCTTCTTGAATTATTTTTAAGTATTTTTCTGCAAAATTTCAGAAAAATTCGCCCGTAAACAAAAAAGATAAAAATGTGGACGACGACGGACGACGACGGACGACGGACGACGACGGACGACGGACGACGGACGCAACGCCATGCCAATAGGTTATCGGACCATAGGTCCGGTAACCTAAAAACGCAGAAGTTACAGACGAGGAACTGGTGAGCGCTGTTATTGGAGCTGAGAGACTTCTCAACAGTCGCCCACTGACGTACCAGACTTCCAGTGTGCAGGACCTCGAACCACTCACTCCCAATCATTTCCTGCACGGCCGGATGGGTGGACAGTTTGCTCCGCAGGAAATCGATGACGCGCATACAGTCCGCGCAAACGTTGGCATCATGTGCAGGAAATTGTTCATGGTTTCTGGAAGCGCTGGATCAAAGAATGGCTACCGAGCCTGAGTAGACGCAAGAAATGGTTCCGGGAGAAAAAGAACCTTGAAGTAGGACAAGTGGTGCTCGTCATGAGTAATGACACTCCTCGTGGAAAATGGCCACTTGGACGCGTGACGAAAGTGTGTCCCGGAGCGGACGGTTGACGGAAAAAACTACAGGAGACCTGTTGTGAATCTGTGCCCCTTGCAATGACATTTGACCTGGTGACTTTTCATGAGTACAGAGACTGTAATTTTGTTTGAAACATAATTTTGAATTTTGTGCTATGTGTTGCTATGATGATGTATCATATCAAGAAGGGGAGAATGTTCAGGAGATAACTGGTAGTAAGCACCTCGGGCTGCCACCTAGTGAGTTACAAGTAAACTTGGATATTTTGAGCTATTAACTGCTGTCACCTAGTGAATGATGTGTTCCTATTGATAGTGGGATTTGTTGTAGAAATAAAAATGGCTGTCAAGTACTGGGATTTATTGAAAAAACGAACACTGAGCAAAGGACTTGAACATGGTGGAAATATCCCTCGAGTTGAAAATGTCCAGTCCATGGGCGAGCAAAACTTTAGCAATCACCACGCGGTAGACTTTGACTGTGGAAAGGCCCCTCTTACGCTTGTTCAGAAGCCTGACAAAGAAATCCGCTACAACAGGGAGAGACAGACAGCATGGATTAATCTTCCCTCCAGAGCATCAAAAAGAGAAGACTCTCCACCTCGCCTAGTAAAATCGTTCCAACGTAGATCGAACAGTCCGGGGCCGGGACAAAATAAAAGAATGCCTGATAGCATCCACATGTGAGGGTGTAGAGTGCCCAGATCCTCTTGGAACTGTCGTCCTTGACAAAGAACACTCGGCATGGTCCACACGAAGACTTAGACGCTCTGGGAACCAGGAATTCCAAGAACCAAAGCCAGTTGAACGCAGTCAGGATGACTCAAAAGTGACGGGTCTTTATCTTCTTCAAGACCACGGGAAGAGTGAAGGATGCAAGAATGGGGAGACATAGAGTGGGAGCCGATGGTTCTGCAACTTCATGAGCAGGTCCAAGTGGGGTTGACCCTAAAGACGCCACAGGTGTTTGCAGACCTGCGGGTTGAGTGACCATTTCGTGGAGACTTGGCCTCTCCAAGCGTCTGCCAAGGCGTCCAGGGGATGACAGGTCCTGGACTGAGATGGGCGCCCGAACGGTCACAAGAACCACGGGTCCAACCTGTGGATGGGGTGACCCTGGAGCAAGTTGTTGCCATTGCTCAACCACTACAGATCGGACTGGAAATCGGGAACAATTGAAATTAAAAATGTTGCGAGGTCTTGGGAGGCATCCCAATGGTCCTTGTGGTGAAACTGGAGTGCCCTCATCTGCAGGAGAGTGCCGGGGACAGTCTTCTCCAATGAGATCATGTGTCCTGAGAGCCGTAAGAAGACCGCCGCCGCCACTGAGAAACACTGTAGAACAGTGTGTAGGGGAAGTAAATGGTCAACCATCGGTCTGGCAATAAACGACCTTGTGTCGATAACCCCATGCTGAGATATGTGACCCACTGGTCCAGGTGCAAATCATGCCTCTGGAAGTTCCACTGAAACAGCTGGTCGACCAGGTCAGTGTGGGCTGCTACTGTCTGCTAATCTGATCAGCCAGTCCTCCATGTACCTGCTGAACCGAATACCCATGTGGTGTGCTCAGGCCAAGACTAGCTGGTACCACGTTGCCTCATAGGAATGTAGAAGTGCCTTGAGGATGGGTGGATTGGGATGTGGAAGTATGCATCCCTGAGGTGCAAAAGATGAAGGTCATTAAAATCCCCTTGAGGACCGAAAGGAGCATGATACGGGATACTCCTTCATCTCTGGTCAGACGAGCAAACAAACAGCTAACATGAAGAACATCGGTCATGACGATCGACGTCTGCTTCCACCAGGAAATGTAGGTTGCAGCTGACTTCTCCATTGATAAAACCTAGAAAGTTCAAATTTCAAAGATTTGAATAGATTCCAAAGCCACACAGTGCAGTTGTTGTTGGCTGGAGATTGCCAAAAACAAAATTAGCCCAAGGACTAAGAAAGGTTACTGGAAAAATGTCAGGGTCATTGAAGGTCAAATTTGAAGTCACCATAGAAACTGCAATATATGATTTCCCATTTGATATTGCCAAAATTTAAGCTCGATCTTGGAAGTGTTCTAGGAGCTCCCATTATGAAGGAAAAATGAGGTCAAAGATCAAATTTGAGGTCATAACAACATTCACCATATATATTATTTCATATGTTCACAATTGATTCCTAAGCATTAAAGTTGATAATAAGCAACATATTGCCATTCTGAGCTCTGACCTTGAAAATAAGCTCAAAGGTCAAATTCAAGGTCATGAGAATATTCAGCATTTATCATTCCCTATATGTGTGCACAATTGACTCTAACCTGTAAAGTCGATGATAAGCAAGATAATAACGATTTTCGTTCTGTGACCTTGAAAATGAGGTCAAAGGTTGAATTCAAAATCATGAGAATATTTGGCATATATCATTTCTTTATGTCCACAGTTGATTCCTAAGCTGTAAGCTCAATAATAAGCTAGATATTAGATATTTTGTGCTCTGACCTTGAAAATGAGGTCAAGGTCAAGTTTTCAGCAGGTATCATTTCCTATATATGCACAATTGATTCCTAAGTTGTAAATTCGAATAGGCGACACATTAGCCATATTGTGCTCTGACCTTGAAAATAGATGTCAAGGGTCAACTTATTGAAGCAAAGGTCCGGTAACCTAAAAACCAAACAATTACTCCCTCTTAAATATTTTTAGGCATTTTTGTTCAAAATTTCAGAAATATTCGACTGTAACATTTAAAGAAAAAAATTAGCCCAAGGGCTAAGACAGGTTACCGGACAATTTTGGTATTAAGCATTGTAGGGGACATATGACTTTGTGATTTACCAGTCAAGGTCATATTTGTGAACTTCAATGTCCCCATTAGGTATGCTACATATGACTTCATATATGTTCTGAATACATACATGTAAGCTATATCAATAAGTATTTCGTCTGTAGAGGCCAATTTACACATGTCAGGTCAGACAAGATTTTGAGATTTGGCCTTCAAGGTAATTTATGGTCAAGTTCGAGGCCACCAAAAGATGTGCCATATATACAGGACTTTTTATAGGCTTATACACAATCCTAACCTGTATGAGGCCACCTGAGAGGCCACCTTACAGATTTCACATCCGACATTTAGCACTCAAGGTCATCCGAGGTAAAAATCAAGGTCATCATTAGTTGTTCCATATATGACTTCCTATATGTTCATGATGCAAAATGAAGCTCATCTACATGCATTCCATCTATAGAGGCAAATTTGTGCATTTTTTTTTACCCAAAAATGGTTGTTTTTCAAGGTCATCAAAGGTCAAATTCAAGGTCACCTCCAACATATATGACTCTTTATTTGAAAGTGCCAATATCTAAGCTCTATCTTCGAGCATTCTATGAGTACAGTCCTGGCAGCTCCAATTACGAAGGGAAAAATTCAAAAATTCAAAATGGCCGCCACACGGAGACCGGCGATTCAATGGGGAACAAAACTTATACACATCACAAAGGTACACAAGGGGAATCTTTTGAAACAAAAATCTCAAAACTGATGAGAGTTTTTGAGAAAATGGTCGCCAAAGTCCAAAATTGGCCATTAAGGTAACTACCTTTACCGGCACAGGGTCCCAACTGACCGGATAACTTCGTTTTAGTATCGAATGAGGAGTCCCTAGCAAATCGACCTCAAAATTGTAGGTAAATATCGCTTAGCATAAGAAACTTGTATACATTATAGATGTATAAACGACTGACACGTCACATGTAACAGAACATTTTATGTGATGTACATTTTACACAGATACCATTATGGTCATTTTGGCTTCAATAATAGATCTACTATCACAATATCGCATACTATCGAATATAATATATCAAAAGGCATCAAAATATTATAAATTTATGTTAAATTTTCTCTATATATATGTAG
Organism: Terebella lapidaria; assembly: GCA_949152475.1. Lineage (NCBI taxonomy): Eukaryota > Metazoa > Annelida > Polychaeta > Terebellida > Terebellidae > Terebella > Terebella lapidaria. The sequence continues at coordinate 4,688,761 of OX424555.1, forward strand.
GACATGCTTAGTACTCCTTCAAGTTTGGCACATATAGTTTTGGCAATTGAAATATATATTTGAGGTACATAAACATATAGAACAAGTGGACGGAAGCCATCTTGTAATAATATCACGATAAGATGGTAAGGCCTTTGAGACTAACTGTGAATATTCACTAGCCCCAATCCACATTTAGTCTCGAGACACTACCAGCTTTTAATAATATAAAGAATGAATTATAACTTTATATCTATGCTATGTAAGCAAAATTAAGATCATCAAACTTCAATTGAGACACCATAGACTTGAAAAAGGCTGGTGGTGCAAGGAATCACATGCAATTGATTTGAAACTGACATATTTTCAAACTGTCAGAATGAACTACGTGTAAGCCAATAGGACATTCAATTAAAGATCTTACAAAAAATCAGCACCTGAGAAAGTAACAAGGATGAAACACATTTTTATACTTCAACTTGTACAAGATATAAAAGCTCTGGTTTTACATAAACATACACCTCAGCAAGTACACACATGAAGGAAAATGTAAAAAGAAATCTTCAACAAGGCACCATACATTTACAAACAATCTGGGTTCAACTACAGCACCATGCAAATAAACTAGGCTCCAAATATACTCTCAGTCATACAAACCCATACAATACAACTAGACGTCAAGGCCTGAAGATGCCTTGGGGCATTTCGTGTGAGTTCTATTCCTACCTAACATTTACCTAAGAGACCGCGTAGAACCATAATGACTCTGAATCTGTCCGTGGTCAAAGTTTAAGTGACATACCCCGTCCTTAGGCATTTTTGCGTTTCGCTCTACGACGGACCGTTTCTGAGATATGGCAAACAGGAAGTGCTGAGTCGGCAAAAAAAAATTCGACACCAGAAGTCGTCTCGACGCAAGATACCCTCTAGACTAGTTAGTCTAGTGCCAGGAGGCCGGAATTGAGCTCCCTTTCGCTCTACGACGCACCATTTCCGAGATACGGCCAAACAGGAAGTGTGGAGTCGGCGAAAATAAATTCGACACTAGGGGTCGTCTCGACCGAAAATACCCACTAGACTAGTTTGTCTAGTGCCACAAGGCCGGAATTGAGCTCCGTTTCGCTCTACGACGCACCGTTTTTGAGATAAGGCCAAACAGGAAGTGCCGAGTCGGCGAAAAAAAAATTGACACCAGGGGTCGTCTCGACCCAAGATACCAACTAGACTAGTTTGTCTAGTGCCAGCAGGCCGAAATTGAACTCCGTTTCGCTCTACGATGCACCGTTTCCGAGATACGGCCAAACAGGAAGTGCCGAGTCGGAAAAAAAAAAATCGACACCAGGGGTCGTTTCGACCCAAGATACCCCTAGACTAGTTTGTCTAATGCCAGGAGGCCGAAATTGAGCTCCGTTTCGCTCTACGACTCACCATTTCCGAGATACGTCCAAACAGGAAGTGCCGAGTCGGAGAAAATAAATTCGACACCAGGGGTGGTCTCGACCCAAAATACCCACTAGACTAGTTTGTCTAGTGCCAGAAGGCCGGAATTGAGCTCCGTATCCCTGTATGATGCACAGTTTCCGAGATACGGCCAAACAGGAAGTGCCGATTCAGCGAAAAAAAAATTGACACCAGGGGTTGTCTCGACCCAAAATACCCATAAGCCTAGTTTGTCTAGTGCCAGGAGGCCGGAATTGAGCTCCGTTTCGCTCTACGACGCACCATTTCCGAGATACTGCCAAACAGGAAGTGCCGAGTCGGCGAAAATAAATTTGACACTAGGGGTCGTCTCGACCCAAAATACCCACTAGACTAGTTTGTCTAGTGCCAAAAGGCCGAAATTGAGCTCCGTTTCGCTCTACGACGCACTGTCTAGTGCCAATAGGCCGAAATTGAGCTCCGTTTCGCTCTACGACGCACCGTTTCCGAGATACGGCCAAACAGGAAGTGCCGAGTCGGCGAAAATAAAAATCGACACCAGGGGTCGTTTCGACTCAAGATACCCCCTAGACTAGTTTGTCTAGTGCCAGGAGGCCGAAATTGAGCTCCGTTTCTCTCTACGACGCACCGTTTCCGAGATACGGCCAAACAGGAAGTGCCGAGTCGGCGAAAAAAAAATTCGACACCAGGGGTCGTCTCGACCCCAGATACACACTAGACTAGTTTGTCTAGTGCCAAAAGGCCGAAATTGAGCTCCGTTTCACTCTACGACGCACTGTTTCCGAGATACGGCCAAACAGAAAGTGCCGAGTCGGCGAAAAAAAAATTCGACACCAGGGGTCGTCTCGACCGAAGATACACACTAGACTAGTTTGTCTAGTGCCAAGAGGCCGAAATTGAGCTCCGTTTCGCTCTACGACGCACCGTTTCCGAGATACGGCCAAACAGGAAGTGCCGAGTCGGCGAAAAAAAAAATCGACACCAGGGGTCGTTTCGACCCAAGATACCCCCTAGACTAGTTTGTCTAGTGCCAGAAGGCCGAAATTGAGCTCCGTTTCGCTCTACGACGTACCGTTTCGGAGATACGGCCAAACAGGAAGTGCCGAGTCGGCGAAAAAAAAATTCGACACCAGGGGTCGTTTCGACCCAAGATACCCCCTAGACTAGTTTGTCTAGTGCCAGAAGGCCGAAATTGAGCTCCGTTTCGCTCTACGACGCACCGTTTCCGAGATACGGCCAAACAGGAAGTGCCGAGTCGGCAAAAAAAAAAATCGACACCAGGGGTCGTTTCGACCCAAGATACACACTAGACTAGTTTGTCTAGTGCCAAAGGCCGAAATTGAGCTCCGTTTCTCTCTACGACGCACCGTTTCCGAGATACGGCCAAACAGGAAGTGCCGAGTCGGCGAAAAAAAAATTTGACACCAGGGGACGTCTCGACCGAAGATACACACTAGACTAGTTTGTCTAGTGCCAGGAGGCCGAAATTGAGCTCTGTTTCGCTCTACGAGATACCGTTTCCGAGATACGGCCAAACAGGAAGTGCCGAAATTGAGCTCCGTTTCGCTCTACGACATACCGTTTCCGAGATACGGCCAAACAGGAAGTGCCGAGTCGGCGAAAAAAAAAATCGACACCAGGGGTCGTTTCGACCCAAGATACCCCCTAGACTAGTCTGTCTAGTGCCAGGAGGCCGAAATTGAGCTCCGTTTCGCTCTACGACACACCGTTTCCGAGATATGCAAGAAAGCCTCAAGGATGAATCAGCAAAAATTCTTCCGAGCTCTAGGTCAAAGGTCGTTCGACGGAGTGATCCCAAAATCAATAGGGTTCTTCCTTGGTGGTATATGAACTCCCATGCAGAGAATACTTGCCATTGCATGAATACTTTTTGAGTTATCGATCGGAAACCAAGTCTCAAAATCAACCTTGATTTCATCCTCACGGACCTCACGGACCCGCCACCAAAACAATAGGGGTCTTCCATGTAATATTTCTGACCAGTGGTGTAAATTTGGACAAGATCCGTTCAGGCGTTCCCGAGTTATTGATCGGAAACCAAAACGACGGAAAGTAAAAAAAAAAGAAGAAAAAAAAAAAAAAAAAAAAAACCAGACAAAACCATAAGGGCATTTCGGGCCGAAATGCCCTAATAAGCATTTGGTGTCAGTCAGACGCTACATTTCATTGGACTACCGGGTAGTATCTATGCTAACAACAGAAAATATCAATGATAACAACAAGAAGGATTTGTGGGAGTTGTATGGCTAAAACAGATCACCATGGTTATGAACTGCATGAGAAAGTGACTTACCCATGATAACAGACCAGTGAGGCTGAAACATACTGCTGTCAATAGGTGGGGATAGTTTTGAGACTGTTATGGCTACTATACAGGCCGCGGTGAGGCTGATGTACTGTTGAGGCTGTTACTATGGTTACAAGCCAGTGAGGCTGATGTACTGTTGAGTATGTTATTACGGTTACAAACCGGTGAGGTTGACATACTATTGAGGCTGTAACTATGGTTACGAGCCAGTGAGGCTGATGTACTGTTGAGGTTGTTACTATGGTTACAAACCAGTGAGGCAGACATACTGTTGAGGCTGTAACTATGGTTACGAGCCGGTGAGGCTAATGTACTGTTGAGGCTGTTTCTATGATTACAAATCAGTGAGGCAGATGTAATGTTGAGACTGTTACTATGGTTACAAGCCGGTGAGGCTGATGTACTGTCGAGTCTGTTACTATGATTACAAACGGGTGAGGCTGACATACTGTTGAGGCTGTAACTATGGTTATGAGCCGGTGAGGCTGATGTACTGTTGGGGCTGTTACTATGGTTACAAATCAGTGAGGCTGATGTAAATTTGAGACTGTTACTATGGTTGCAAGCTGGTGAGACTGATGTACTGTTGAGACTGTCACCATGGTTGCAAGCTGGCGAGGCTGATGTACTGTTGAGACTGTTACTATGGTTGCAAGCCGGTGAGGCTGATGTACTGTTGAGACTGTTACTATGGTTGCAAGCCAGTGAGGCTGACGACTCTTGAGACTATTACTATGGTTAAAAGCCAGTGAGGCTGATGTACTGTTGAGGCTGTCACTATGCTTACAAGCCAGTGAGGCTGATGTACTGTTGAGGCTGTTACTATGGTTACAAGCCAGTGAGGCTGATGTACTGTTGAGACTGACTGGTGTCATACACCACATTCCTGAGGTCGAGGGCGGGGGTTCCATGCCACATGCGAGGAGAGCGTTCGTAGCCGGCCAGCCATGCCTCAGCCTTGGCAGGGAACCTCTCAGGAATGAGCTGCTCCTCCAGTGGTGTGGGGATGATTCGGCCGGAAGTGTCGGCACGGTGGCTGATAAACACATAGCGCGTACACTTGCTGGGGATGGACTTGCTGGACGGGGGTCTGTGTGCGGCCGGGTTCCGAGGGTCAAACATGTGAACATTGACTTTCTCTGCCAGTGAGCCAGAGTTCCGAGGTGCATCTTTCTGAGACAAGCGGATACGACCCCTGAATGTTCAAGCATACAATCATTCATATTAGCAACTGGTTGAAACACACAAATCATTGATGAGCATAATCAGAAACCCATTTCCTATAGGTTCTTGGTATCTACTAGTAGTTACACGAGTATAAAGACATGAGTACACACCTGAAAGGCTGCTCTCCACTGAGATGGCTCTTGTCCACATGAGCCTTCGGATCACCAGCTCTACTAACATGGATGTTAACATGGCTACTAAGACGACTGTTAACCTGCCGGCTGTTACCCTGCTGACTGTTGCTATGGTGACCATGCTGTATGCCCCCCGTGGTGGCAGGCCGTTTCAGGAGTCGAGGTTGTGGACTGCCCATGCCTTCCTCCCTCCTGTCACCTCGGTAGCCATGGTAACGACCAGAGACAGTCGCTGCTGTGGAAGGTCGGCTGATCTTGAAGTTACTCGCACTCCCTGATACTGATCCGTCCCGCCAGTGGGCAGCACTCTCTGCATGGTCCACGAAAGCGATCGCAGAGTCTGACTTCGAACGCACTGAAGACATGAAGGTTGTAGTGAAAGACATTATATCTGAACATCTATTGCATATTCATATAAAGATTTTGAAGGTTTCTCCAGCAATATTCTGAGATCAGCTTGTGATGATGACGCTGGTACACGTGAACATGTAGTTAGTTGGAATAAATATTTAATGAAGGGAATCCTACCCTTCTCCATTACCGGAAATTGACGCCTCGATCGAAAGTAGAAATACTGAAATGATTATTTACATTGGCCGATGGCGCTGGTTGAGCGCTGCATCATGTCAGTGTCTCGTTGGTTCTTTCGCTGTTGGATCGCGTCTCGACGCTCGCGTGCGCTCTGTGCTCTGAGCTGTCTCTGCATCCGCATCAGCTGATGTCTGCAGCAATAGAGGTCACACGGAGGTCACCATTGGACATAGAAAACACAGCAGACAGAGCTAGGATTGCTGTTCCAGATAAAGTATATGTATGTAGTCATGAGTATTAGTACATGTACATGTATGATGGACAATACAGTAGAACCAACTGACCTGTCAACCATACTGTCAGGGTTATGACTTCGACCATCATTCTGGTACAAAGGCTCAGTGTGACTGAAATATATAATACTATAGATCATACTATTGACATAGACAATGCTAAAGATAATCTATAGATCAAGGGAAACTAGACGCTTCCGGTCGCCTACGACCGCTTGGGTGTATCCCCCGTAGCCCTATCATCTCTGTTGCCCCAAATATATATATCACTGTCAAGTGTGAAAAACTAGAGCAAGGGCTAAAAAAGATTACCAGAGAAATGTTAAATCTCAAGTCACAACTGTTTTCTTTTCCCCACCAAAATTGCTGCACTGATTTTCCGAGGTTATTGAAGGTCAAATTCAAAATCACCACTGAAATCTCTTTATATGAATTTCCATTCGACATGTTTGATAAAATAATGAAAATACAGATAGATCAATCTTTTCACCTATTTATATTTCAACTCAGAATGTTTTACAAACTTGGTTTCAAGTTGAAATTCAAAGTAAAAGTTAATCAAAACTGCATTTCAAGATGACAAAATTGGAGCCAGATCAAACTTTTCGTCATGAGTTATATTTTAACTCATAATACCTGCCCAACTTGATTTCAAGTTGAAATTCAAACTAAAAGTTGACCAAAACTGCATTTGAAGTTGACGAAATTGGAGCCAGATAAAACTTTTCGTCATAAGTTATATTTTAACTTATAATATGTGCCAAACTTGGTTTCAAGTTGAGATTCAAGCTAAAAGTTTACCAAAACTGCATTTCAAGATGAAGAAATTGGAGCCAGATCGAACTTTTCATCATAAGTTATATTTTAACTCATAATATGTGCCAAACTTGGTTTCAAGTTGAAATTCAAACTAAAAATTGACCAAAACTGCATTTCAAGATGACGAAAATGGAGCCAGATCGAACTTTTCACAATAAGTTATATTTCGATGTATAATATGTGCCAAACATGCTTTTAAGTTGAAATTCAAAGTGAAAGTTGACCAAAACTGCATTTCAAGATGACGAAATTGGAGCCAGATCGAATTTTTCACCATAAGTTATATTTTAACTCATAATTTGTGCCAAACATGGTCTCAAGTTGAAATTCAAAGTAAAAGTTGATCAATGTTTTCATAAAAAGCTGTCGTGATCAATAATAGACTTAACTAGCAAAAAAATAATGTTAACTTATTTGGTCACAGCCATAAAATCTCTACTGGACAAAGCCTTCACCTTGTTGAGCCCAATAATAAATATTTCTTGTCTTAACTATTTTCATTGTGGTCAATAATAGACTTAACATGTAAAAATAAAGTTAACTTATTCGGTTACACCCAGAAATTTCTACCGGACAAAACCTTAACCTTGTTGAGCTCAATAATAATTGTTTCTCATCTTAACTATTTTTATTGAGGTCAATTATAGACTTAACTAGCAAAAACAAAGTTAACTTATTTGGTTACAGACATAAAATGTCTACTGGACAGATTCTTTACCTTGTTGAGTCCAATAATAAATGTTTCTTGTCTTAACTATTTTTGTTGTGGTCAATAATAGACTAAACTAGTAAAAATAATGTTAACTTATTCAGTACACCCATGAAATCTGTACTGGACATACTTTCACCTTGTTGAGCTTAATAATAAATATTTCGCATCTTAACTATTTTTATTGTGGTCAATAATAGACTTAACTATTTTTATTGTGGTCAATAATAGACTTAACTAGTGAAAGTACTGTTAACTTATTCGGTTACACCAATGAAATTTTTACTGGACAAAACATTTACCTTGTTGAGGTTAATAATAAATATTTCTTGTCTTAACTATTTTTATTGTGGTCAATAATAGACTTAACTATTAAAAATAATGTTAACTTATTCAGTCACACCCATGAAATGTGTACTGGACAAAACCTTTACCTTGTTGAGCTTAATAATAAACGTTTCTTGTCTTAACTATTTTTATTGTAGACAATAATAGACTTAACTAGTAAAACTAATGTTAACTTATTCAGTAATATTGTCCTGTTTTCACTGAAAACTTCAGTTCTCCATTCTGAACAAGAAACCAGTGTCATTACCTTCCATTGTACAGGCTATTGGAATGATCTTACATGTCAAAATGGATATTTCAAAATTCTGTAATAAGTTAGGCTGTTAACATATTAATATTTATATGATCATTCTAAAAAACGATTGGTTTCGTGTGACAGCCCTTCCCAACAACACTTCCAAATATTATCGAGATTCGTAAAAAATTGCCATCTGTAGAGCGTTCACAAGCCATGTGTCTCAAACAGGCTGTTTTCAATGCAAAATGTGTCCCCAAACGACCAATTCAGTTGCCACGGCAACCAAAATCGATTGGTGTCGGGATCTTACCATAATATATGTGCCTGCAAAAAATAATGGTGATCGGGTGAGAATTGCGGCCTGTAGCGCGTTCACAAGCCATGTGTCTCAAACAGGCTGTTTTCAATGCAAAATGTGTCCCCAAACGACCAATTTAGTTGCCACGGCAACCAAAAACGATTGGTGTCGAGATCTTACTATTATATATGTGCCTGCAAAAAATAATGGTGATCGGGTGAGAATTGCGGCCTGTAGCGCGTTCACAAGAAAATCTCTGCGGACGCGGACGCGGACACGGACGCGGACGCGGACGCGGACGACGAAGCCAAATCCATAGTATCCGCCGAACTTTGTTCGGGGGATACAATTAATGACGAGCTTGGCTAATGTCAATACAGTACAACAATGTACCAATAAATCTTATTAATATGCATATTTCCTCAAAAACTAGACGCTTCCGGTCGCCTACGACCGCTTGGGTGTATCCCCCGTAGCCCTATCATCTCTGTTGCCCCAAATATATCACTGTCAAGTGTGAAAAACTAGAGCAAGGGCTGAAAAAGATTACCAGAGAAATGTTAAATCTCAAGTCAAAACTGTTTTCTTTTCCCCACCAAAATTGCTGCACTGATTTTCTGAGGTTATTGAAGGTCGAATTCAAATTCACCACTGAAATCTCTTTATATGAATATCCATTTGACATGTTTGATAAAATAACGAAAATACAAATAGATCAAATCTTTTCACCTATTTATATTTCAACTCAGAATATTTTACAAACTTGGTTCCAAGTTGAAATTCAAAGTAAAATTTGACCAAAAATGCATTTCAAGATGACGAAATTGGAGCCAGATTGAACTTCTCACCATAAGTTATATTTCGACTCATAATACATGTATTTGCCAAACATGGTTTCAAGTTGAAATTCAAAGTAAAAGTTAATCAAAACTGCATTTCAAGATGACAAAATTGGAGCCAGATCAAACTTTTCGTCATGAGTTATATTTTAACTCATAATACCTGCCCAACTTGGTTTCAAGTTGGAATTCAAACTAAAAGTTGACCAAAACTGCATTTCAAGATGACGAAATTTGAGCCAGATCAAACTTTTCGGCATGAGTTATATTTCAGCTCATAATATGTGCCAAACTTGGTATTAAGTTGAAATTCAATGTAAAAGTTGACCAAAACTGCATTTCAAGATGACGAAATTGGAGCCAGATAGAACTTTTCATCATAAGTTATATTTTAACTCATAATATGTGCCAAACTTGGTTTCAAGTTGAAATTCAAGCTATAAGTTTACCAAAACTGCATTTCAAGATGAAGAAATTGGAGCCAGATCGAACTTTTCATCATAAGTTATATTTTGACTCATAATATGTGTCAAACTTGGTTTCAAGTTGAAATTCAAACTAAAAATTGACCAAAACTGCATTTCAAGATGACGAAAATGGAGCCAGATCGAACTTTTCACCATAAGTTATATTTCAACTTATAATATGTGCCAAACATGCTTTCAAGTTGAAATTCAAAGTAAAAGTTGACCAAAACTGCATTTCAAGATGACGAAATTGGAGCCAGATCGGATTTTTCACCAAAAATTATATTTTAACTCATAATTTGTGCCAAACAAGGTCTCAAGTTGAAATTCAAAGTAAAAGTTGATCAATGTTTTCATAAAAAGCTATTGTGATCAATGATAGACTTAACTAGCAAAAAAATAATGTTAACTTATCTGGTCACAGCCATAAAATCTCTACTGGACAGAGCCTTCACCTTGTTGAGCCCAATAATAAATATTTCTTGTCTTAACTATTTTCATTGTGGTCAATAATAGACTTAACATGTAGAAATAAAGTTAACTTATTCGGTTACACCCAGAAATTTCTACCGGACAAAACCTTAACCTTGTTGAGCTCAATAATAATTGTTTCTCATCTTAACTATTTTTTATTGAGGTCAATAATAGACTTAACTAGCAAAAAAAAATGTTAACTTATTTGGTTACAGACATAAAATGTCCACTGGACAGAATCTTTACCTTGTTGAGCCCAATAATAAATATTTCTTGTCTTAACTATTTTTATTGTGGTCAATAATAGACTAAACTAGTGAAAATAATGTTAACTTATTCAGTACACCCATGAAATCTGTACTGGACATACTTTCACCTTGTTGAGCTCAATAATAAATATTTCTCATCTTAACTATTTTTATTGTGGTCAATAATAGACTTAACTATTTTTATTGTGGTCAATAATAGACTTAACTAGTGAAAATAATGTTAACTTATTCGGTTACACCGATGAAATTTGTACTGGACAGAACATTTACCTTGTTGAGGTTAATAATAAATATTTCTTGTCTTAACTATTTTTATTGTGGTCAATAATAGACTTAACTATTAAAAATAATGTTAACTTATTCAGTTACACCCATGAAATCTGTACTGGACAAAACCTTTACCTTGTTGAGCTTAATAATAAATGTTTCTCGTCTTAACTATTTTTATTGTGGACAATAACAGACTTAACTAGTAAAACTAATGTTAACTTTTTCAGTAATATTGTCCTGTTTTCACTGAAAGATTCAGTTCTCCATTCTGAACAAGAAACCAGTGTCATTACCTTCCATTGTACAGGCTATTGGAATGATCGTACATGTCAGAATGGATATTTCAAAATTCTGTAATAAGTTAGGCTGTTAACATATCAATATTTATATGATCATTCTAGAAAACGATTGGTTTCGTGTGACAGCCCTTCCCAACAACACTTCCAAATATTATAGAGATTCGTCAAAAATTGCCATCTGTAGAGCGTTCACAAGCCATGTGTCTCAAACAGGCTGTTTTCAATGCAAAATGTGTCCCCAAACGACCAATTCAGTTGCCATGGCAACCGAAATCGATTGGTGTCGGGATCTTACCATAATATATGTGCCTGCAAAAAATAATGGTGATTGGGTGAGAATTGCGGCCTGTAGCGCATTCACAAGCCATGTGTCTCAAACAGGCTGTTTTCAATGCAAAATGTGTCCCCAAACGACCAATTCAGTTGCCACGGCAACCAAAATCGATTGGTGTCGGGATCTTACAATTATATATGTGCCTGCAAAAAATAATGGTGATCGGGTGAGAATTGCGGCCTGTAGCGCGTTCACAAGAAAATCTCTGCGGACGCGGACGCGGGCGCGGGCGCGGACGCGGACGACGAAGCCAAATCCATAGTATCCGCCGAACTTTGTTCGGGGGATACAATAATGCAATCATGTTATATGATAGATGATGGGTTATAATATGTGAGTTGAAGTATTTGATTTTGAATTACTTTAGATTGTATAGGAGCATCATAAAGACTGATATTCTAATGATAGTGATGATATAAGCAAGGTACTGTACGTGTAATAACATTACTCACCCATGTGATACTTGATACTGGGTCAAAGCCTCATGGAATTTTTGTTCCAACTCCTGAGAAATCAGCAATCAATGTTTAGTCTGTGCTTGGTACCTACATCTCATTATAAATCATGTGTACGGTACTTTTTTACTACTACATGTAGCTACATGTACATGTGGGACTACAGTGGTCCCCTGCAGGTGAGCATCCCTCTGTACCTCACCCTATGTGATGACTTTTTCCTATGGTGCTAAGAGGTCTAGGAGAATATGTAAATTAACCCCTTTAATAAGACTCCACCTTTGGATAAAACCTCAATTTTGACGCAGAAGGGTAGGTGTTACCTATCTGAGGGGGACCACTGTAACACACTGCGAGAACTCACCCTTCTGTCCTTCGGTAGAACAAGGCTCATGCTACGAAGGCGTGATGCATCTTCTTTTGAAACATAGTTTTCACACATACAATTAATTTTTAAATAAAAGTTTGATTGATAAATTAAATCTGACATATTCAGTTTAGTTGTCCATGTGCAAGATTTCATCTTTGGGGAGCAGTCACACTTTCCTGTGCTGAATCTAACCTCTCGCCTGTTGTTGAGTCCGGTCTGTCTCCATCCCAATGTGTCCCTGACTGTGGCTGCCTTCTCGCGGTGCCCACCCACCTTCACCCCCACGCGTCACCTCCCCCACCCTGATAATTGGGCTGTCGTCAGGTCCCGGCACCGTCCAATCACTGTAGTCACTGACGACTGTAACCGACGGCGACGCCACACGGTCCTGCAGAGTCCTCGACAGGTCAACGGACAGCCTGCCAATCATTAACACAGTACTGGAATCAAATAACTATAATTTTTCGGAGGTTGTGACAATACCATGCTTTCAAGTATTATATTGGTGCGAAAAATCTGATAGAATAGTAATGACCTGGAATCAGCCCCTGAGATAATGACGTCGTCTCTATCGTCAAGATCGACAGGCAGTGACCCATCACCGAGATCAGAGGCAGCTACTTGCCCCGCCCCCTGCTCTGACCAATCAGGGTGCAGGACAAGGCTGGGCGTGCTGCGGGCAAGGCCCTCTGTCGGGGAGTGTAGCACGTCACACAGCGGGTGACCAGTAGCATCTGTGTCTGTGGAGCCAGGTCGATTGTCGTCATGGAAACCAACCTTGTTGTATGGACCTCCTCGTTCTGAAACCAAAGAGATTACAACAAAATCTACACAATTCCGAGAATTCTCCAGACAGTTGACACACTGAAAACACCTTGATCAAACTGTTCATTTTTACTCGATTCACCTAACTCTGGTATTCGAAATATTATTAAAATCCAATGTAATTATCTGATTAAAAGTCATTATCTTATAATCATGATAAAATTTATCACAAACAAATTACAATGTAATGAGTATCGGATGTTGGTAAGAATGGAAATGTTTGGAGAGAATGTCATATCAGTGTGTATACATGTACCTCATTACGTGTATGGAGATCATGATTAATAAATATCTATTCACGTTTATTATTATATTAGTACTACATGGGATTGAGAAAAAGACAAAGTCCAAGACACAGTAAGATTTTCCCCACACAGTTTTTCACCCACACTATACATGTACATACACTCTCACAAACTATGTTAGCCTGACTACACAAATATATGTATACAAACTTGTATAAGTCGAGTTCCACCTTCACGAGACAGAGTGCTACCGATGTGCTACATGATTATTGTACATGTAGTAAATACAACTTAGATGACAATATATTTTCCCTAGCTATCCTGTCACCATGGTTATATCAAACAGTTAGTACATAAGAAGTGGCTTGGCCAGTAACCATGGTTATTATGACAGACTGTCAGCACACACAAGAGGAGTGGAGCTGGCCCACTGTATCTGACCTAGCTGTCCCGACGACGTGCCACGCCACTTAAGGATAGACTTCGGTCTGTCATCGCCGGTGATTGAGTCACGTTTTCCTGACTTCTCTGAGGTTCCCGCTGAGGCAAATACGACAGATTTCCGACCGCCCTGCGATCCCTCATCCTCCGATTGGCCAGACCCAGTTTGTTCTTGGTCATGTGACAGTAATGGGATAGTAGGATTTCCGCCTGCTATCAAATCAATATTTTCTCTATCTATTAAACCGCTGCTGAGAGCCTTTCCACTAGACTCTGAATCTTGTGGAGTCTCATTGCCCGCGGCGGCGTCCTGAGGCTCACCAGGTGATCCCTGGGTGGGTGAGGTTGACAGGCGAGGTCTCTCGCTCCACGTGGGACTCCCGGAGTCTCCATACACAACATCGTCACCGTCCTGGTCGGGATCGAGTCTGCTGGGCGTGCGGCTGATGTCACTGCTCTCCTCGACGATCTTGGTCAGTGATCCTGACAGGCGTATTGGTGGCAGGGTTACCATGGCAACTGCATCATCTCCCGCACTGCCTACTCCAGACAAATCAACAGGATCTTAGGCATCCACACGAGAAAATCATTTTCTCACAAAGCAATTCCAATTACATTTCCTATGGTATTGACAATATCCATATTTTATTCATAGCATCAAGATCATTTATTTTGAGCCACAAGTGCAGAGTCGTGTTAACAATAGTGTACGCTCAATTGGTTGTGCAAATGGGACTTTCTTCATGCCAAGTTTAACCGGTTGACATCTCTCTATACAACACCCATTAATTAACGATCAAAGTCACCACTGAAGGGCTTGTTTTAACACATGAACTAACTTATCCCAAGGGTGTCACAGGCACATATACTTTGCACATGCAGCAGACAATTGCAAGGCAATAGATCAACGTGTTAGAGTGTAATTAATGAGCGCTCTGCCATCTCTGCCAGACGACCTGCCTCACACACATAAGTGCCTGTCAACAGGAGCTACGTAACTATGTAGCTGGCAACAACCAGCTCAATGTTTATACATTCATCGTGTTGATAGATAAGCAAACAGGGGAACAAAACGGGTCGTAATCGACAAGGACATATATTGATAGAATCCTGGTCAGAATTCTGTCCATGTTTATACATATGTCATGTATTCAGTGTGTGTGATACAGGATCAATAGCTAGTTGTTAAATGCCTCATGCTATTTGTTCAAGCATTTTTTCTATCGTATTGCTTCACTGTCACCTGCACTAGATAACTGTTGACACTTTATGATCTTCTATATACCAAAATAGTGAAACACCACATAAACTGTATCCACATAAACCCAGCCATCAAAGAACATGAAACACTTCAGCACCAAAATCTTTGAGGGCCATCAATTTTGAATACAACGCATGAGAGAAAAATCAATATTTGGATCATGTCTTCAATATACCAAGACCCTTGTGATGTTTGATTTCAATTACAAATTTGGGCTTATTGACAGATAAGTATATTCTGGGGGTAGCTCCTTGTGAAACTGTTACAAGTTCAACCTGGGCAGAGCACTCTGATGTGTAAACTGTAATCATATTGGCCTATATAAATAGGAAGTTTTAACCTGTTAAAACCAGTATTTATTACACACTTACCTCTATAATAAACACTTTGGGTAATCTTACCTGGCTTTCAAATAAGAGGGTAATCGTGCCATTAAGAATTTTTTAATGGCAAACTCTCTAAAACTGGTCGTTCTATATATGCCCCTCAGATCTCAGTCGTTCATAACGGTTTCTTGACGAAACCGGACTGAGTCAGTGGTCACTTTGAGACATTTCTTGACGAAACTGTTCCACCGGAACCGCCATTACTTTGTCCCCTACTAGTTAGGCAGGGGAGGCGGGAGGGAAACTCGCCGTGTTTATTATAGAGGTAAGTGTGTAATAAATACTGGTTTTAACAGGTTAAAACTTCCTATTTATGTCCACACTTTGACCTCTATAATAAACACTTTGGGTAAATACAGAATACCCAAAGGAGGTGGGCTAACCATACTCCCTCACTGAGTCATCATGGAGGCATAGAACGCACTTATTCAGTGGTTTATGGGTTCGAGAGTTTATTAATTAAGAATGCGAGAAACTCCCACACGCGAGTAAACCCAGGAGGGTTGTTTAAGACCGACTAGTAATATAAATTAGGTTTATTTAAGCGTGCGAGAAGAATCAATAACTTAAACTGAATGGTACCTGGTTAAGAGAGTGTAGTCGTTGAGGAGGCTCCCCCGCAGTTGTCCTGCTGGCGGCGGGACAACTTAAAATTTCCACCCAAATAAGAGGGACAACCGGCCTCCGAAACGAATAGTCCAACTGGTGCATATGTACAAGTGCTGCTCCTATATACATCATTTACAGATGGACCTCATGCTGCGCGGCTATCACGGGTCCCAAGTGATAGCCGGCGTCGTCCTGCCACGTCAGTTCCCTACAGTAGAAGGAAACAAAGGTATTGTTAGAGGCCCATGTACAGGCCTGCATGACATCGGACAAGGCAACATTATTCATGAACGCAAGAGACGACGCTAGTGCTCTTACATCATGCGCCTTAACACGAAAGGAGCCCGACGTTTTAGTCTGAGATTTCTCGTAGCAGAACAGCACGCGTTTCTTAACCCAAGAAGAGATGGTCACCGCCCTAATATCATTCTGAAAACCCTTCTTAAAGGCGACGAACAGCAAGCGTTTCCCAACATGAAGCTCCCTCGTGTGATTGACGTAGATGCGAAGAGCTCTAACGGGACATAGCTTAGCATCCTCCTCCAAGCCCGGCCCCAGCGAAGAGGTTAGGGACGGGATCGAGAAGGCAAGAGACGGGGTGTGAGCCAATTGCGTCTTAGCCAAAAAAGAAGGGATAACCCCGAGTCTGACCGCGGAGCCATCTTCCTTCCACTGGACTTTGGAAAAATCGAGAGCGTGCAGCTCACTACGCCTCTTCCCCGAAGCAAGGGCGAGGAGGAAAACGGTCTTAAGAGTTAAAAACTTAAGTGACGCTCTCTCCAAGGGCTCGAAAGGACCGGACAAAAGGCAATTTAGAACGAGCGATAGATCCCAAGCGGGAACCGGGTTCCTCGTTTTCGGCCTTTCCACCGCGAAGCTATTCAGCAACGCCGAAAGGCTGGCATCCTGCCCAAAATCGACTCCGGTTTTGGGCTTAATTGTCTTAGCAATAGCGGTCCGATAACCCGCCAGCGTAGAAGGAGCTCTACCCTCCTTAAACTTCTCGAGGAGAAACTCCGAAATCAAAGGAGCCGAGACTGCGAACGGACTAACTTTCCGGCCACGACACCAAGCACAGAATCTAGTCCACTCCCTTCTTTCGATAACATCGCTCGACAAGGGCCACGCGTGAAGCTTTAGAGCGCTCGGAGCCTGATGAAATACGTCCGACCTGGGCTGCTTCAGAAGGTCCGCCCGATCCGGAAGAGGCACCGGATTGTCTACGAACAAATCCAACAGATCCGGAAACCACGGCTTCTGAGGAAGGAAGGGTGCGATGAGAATCATCCTGGCGTGATGAGACTTGAGCTTGACCAAGACTCTGTCCAGAAGCACTGTTGGAGGGTAGGCATACACAAACCACCCGTTCCAATCCACCGACATCGCATCGACTTCCCACGCCTGCTTGTCCGGAATCGGCGAAACGAACGTGGGAAGCTTGGCATTCCACCTGGTCGCGAACAAGTCTACTGACGGCCTGCCCCAAAGGTTGCAAAGACCCTGGAAAACCTCGGGAGCCAAAGACCACTCCGTGGGCTGAATTTGGCCCCGTCGAGACAGGCGGTCGGCCCACACATTCATATGACCCGGAATGTGACGAGCCCTGAGGGAAATGCGACGAGCGGAACACCATGAAAGGAGTTCTACCGTGAGCAGACACAGGGACGCTGACTTGGTACCTCCCTGCTTGTTCACGTAGGCCACGACAGTAGAATTGTCCGAGGCCAACAGAACTACCAGATCGGAAAACTGGCGTTCCCAGTGCCGTAACGCTAGGAACACAGCTCGCATCTCCAGGACGTTGATATGCTCGTCCCGCTGCGAAAGAGACCATAGTCCGGAAATCTCCTGCGATTCCCAATGAGCCCCCCATCCCTCCATACTGGCATCCGTAAAGAGATGCCTGGAGGGAGGAGGCAGCCGGAACGGCGCCCCGCGAAACAGATTGCTGGGGTCCAACCACCATCGAAGATCGCGGACCACCTGGTCGGGCACTGACACTAGCTGAGACATGTCCCCGGATGCCTGCGACCAATTGGCATGCAGATGCAACTGGAGAGATCTCATGTGAAGACGGCCTAACGGAACCATCTTCTCCGTCGAGGCCAGGGTGCCGATGAGAGACTGCCAGCGCGAGGCGGGCTGCGGAATCCGGTCTAAGAAGCCGCGGGACTGCTCTGATAATTTTGACTGACGCTCCTCGGTTGGGATAACAGATCCGGAGATAGTCCGAAATAGATAGCCCAGAAAGACGAAGTCTCGCCAAGGAGATAAGTCTGACTTTTTTTGGTTGATCTTGAAGCCCATAGACTGGCAAAGATCCACCACCCACTGGGCTTGACGAATCAAGGTTTCGGGACACTCGTGTCTTATCAACCAGTTGTCCAGATACTGGTACAGCACAATGCCATTGCGATGGGCCAGCACCTGAAGCTCCCTGACGCACATGGTGAAAATCCATGGGGCTGTGGACAGGCCGAATGGCAGAGCCCTGAACTGCCACACTTGCCCCTGGTAGAAGAACCTGAGGTACTTCCTGATCGATCTTCTCATGGGAACGTGAAAGTACGCATCCTTCAGGTCGATCGTCAAGACCCATGCCCCCAGAGGCATGGCCGACCGAACCACTTCTGGAGTCTCCATGGTGAAAGTCGGTATATGGAGGTAGCGATTGAGGGCGGACAAGTCTATGACCGGTCTCCACCCGCCTGAGGCCTTCGGAACCACGAAGAGAATACTGTAAAACCCGGGAGAGTTGCCCCGCACCGGTTCTACCGCTCGCTTTTGAATCATGGCCGAAATTTCGTCTACCAAGGCTTGACGCCTTTCGGGGTCGTGAGGAAGGGAAAAAACCCTTGGAGTGAGCGTCAAGGGCGGGAACTGAACAAATTTCAGACCGAACCCGCGACGTAAGGTCGCGACAATCCAAGGACTGGCTCCTAGATCGCGCCAGCGAGTCCAAAAAACGTTTAGACGCGCACCTACGGGCTCGCTTATATCTAAGATATTGACGGAGCCGAGTTGACTTGGAGACACGGCCGTACGTGACGGAGCCGGATCCCGAGACGAGGGAATTACCTGATTTCTTCGCCCCTGCGGACTTGGATGGGCTGGTTGGACGTCCACGGCCGCGACCACGTCCACTCTGCCCCCCTCGTTGCGTGCCTGCAGGGGCCTTGCGAAAGGGCCGGTCAAGGGCTCGACCCCTACCGCGGGCTGTCGACGAGGAGTCTGAGGCCCCCTGCGGCTGCTGCTGCTGCTGGGGACGCTTGCGCTGCTGCTGCTGCTGCAAAAGCATTTTAGACCAACGCTCCATAGCTTTGGACTGTTGGAGAGAAGCATCCATAGAGGCCTTCGTACGCTCCCGCTCCTCCTTACGGGTCTTCAACTCATCCAACTCCCGGTGCACGTCCGCCGGGAAAAGGAAAGGGGAAGCAGGACCCTCCCCCGATAAGACGGGGTGGTGACGTAGCCTGGCCAACAGCTGCTCCGGCAACTTGACATCGAGCCGCTGAAGGACCGCGTCCCTGCGCCACAGCTCTGAAGCCCACCAGAGATACGTGTCCAAGGACACCTTATCCGCCACGGCCCTCCCCAAGGACTGTAGAAGGCTGACGGACCCATGGATAACGTCTGCTAACTCGGACCTGTCCAAATCCTCGTTTTCCATAACCTGCTCATGACAAGCCTTCATGGAAACGGTCAGAGCATGGACAAGCCAATCCATGGAGGAATCCACTGCCACCCCAAGCCGTACGGACGATTGCCAGTCAGACAGCTGATTCCATGGCACAGACAATGACTTGGGCTGCGGGAAAGAATCCTGGTCCTGAAGCTTGGACAGCTCGGCCTCCAACATGGACGAGGAGTAAAAATCCGCAATCTTGGGCCTCGCCGGAACCGCTCCTAGTTGAGGACGACCGCGCTTGGAAGACTCCTCAACCCTGGCCGCCGCTGAGTTTCTAACCCCTGGGGCCAACGGGAAACGTAAGACATCCCTAGGCACCTTAGGCTGATGGAGATCACGCTCCGTGAAAGACCGGGCGCGCTTCGCTGGCGGAGGAGAATCCGCATGAACATCCGGCCATTCCTCGCCAGTGATTCTACGCACAAAATCCAACTTGTCGGCCCAGGGCATATCGTAGGCATTCCCGGAGTCCTCGCCCTCCTGAGAAGCAACATCTTCCTGACGCTGGCGCTTGGGACGAACGAGCCCTGACGGACCAGGCAACGGAACAATGCCCTCCTCTCGAGGTAGATACGGGACCTCGTCAGAATCCCCCACGGAAGAGGCCACGGACGGAGGCTGGACACGCTGGATGTCCGGAACCCTAGGAGACCTCTGAGGAAGAAGGTTCTCCAGACGGGCCAAGAAATCGTTCTTCATTGCCAGCATCTCCGCGTGAAACTCCCCACGGGAAAGGAAATGAGAGGAAACTCCCGGAACCGTGGACAACGGAGTCTTGAATGCCGTAGACACCGGCGAGCCAGAGGCAGAAGCCGAAACAGACGGTGGAGCTGGAGACGCCCGAGCTACCGAGTCCGACCGGGGAACAGAATCCGTGACGGACGAAACAGCCGGCTGGAGAGGGACAGGCGGGACCTCGCCCCCCTCGAAATCCTCTGCGACCTGTGGAAAATAAACCACATTAGAATCGAAAGTCACCAACTTCTTACATAGCATAGACTGAGAAGTAGCAACACGACTCCTTGGTGCCATGCACACCGGAGGCCGGTTAACTAAAACCCGAGGAGACAACGGATACACGGGCGCATCCGGCACAGAGCTCCGAACAGGAGGCAGGCCACGGCATCCAAACCCCGCGGTAAAAATCTGAGGGGAAAGGAAGGCCGAAAACTGGCTCTCAGGAACCGAGGCCCGGCTCCCGGGAACCGAATCCCGGGAGCCGAGACCCGGGTCCCGGGACCCGACCCCAGGCCCCTAAGAGCCGCAGCACGGCTCCCGGGAACCGGGACACAAGGCCCAGAAACCTTGGCAGGCGCAGGCCCCGCAGCCGTAGCCACGGACGCCTGCCCTCCGAGGGCCAAACCCGCGTGAACAGTGCGGCCCGGGGGGGCTTGCGACCCCCCGGCGCCGACGGTCCACAGTCCACAAATTGAGACGTTAACAGAGTTGAACTCACGGGTAGTGGACACCGTGAGACGCCTCTGAACGGAGCTCAATGCCGGATAACCGGGGTCAATGGGCATGTCTCGGCCCCTCGCCCGGGTCTCCAATGGCGGAACTGGGTAAGAGCTAACCGAAGCCAAGCACAAGGCTAGGCACGAAGAACTCGTGGTACTAAAGGCATAGTACTGGTTCCTGGGAACCGGCGGACCGGTTCCCGGGAACCGGGGATCGCTGAAAGACAATGACAAGTCAGAACTTACAGCAGAGATAAGACGAAGCAAAAGTACATCCTGCTCTTCCCGCTTCTGCGCGGCCTGCTTGTATCGAGACTTGCTGCTTGAACTAGCAGAGGGGCTGGGAGCGGGAGGGAGGGGCTTAGCCAACCTGTCCTGTTGCACAGCGCGAAGACCACGCAAGTAGTCAGACCAGTCATCTACCGACCATGACGCACACATCCCGCAACAGGCCGTAGGTCGACACAGGGAGCGACACGCCCAACAATTATGGTGCAGCTCCCACTTCGGAAGAAACTGTTTACACCCGACGCACTTCATCTGGAAAATTCCAACATGAACAAAGCAACGGGCGATAATGGAGGAAGCTAACTATCCTATGAGGATTTTACCACCTCCTCACAAAAAACTAGACTAAAAGTACTCTAAACTACTGTAGCTGTACAATGTACGCTAAAATAGTGAAGAAAATCCGTAGGAAAACGATCGTAATCCAAGGAAACGATGATAAACTCCTAAAGAAAGCCTAGAAGTAAGATCCTTTGAACTGGCGCCAAAACCAGGGACAAAGGTAATGGCGGTTCCGGTGGAACAGTTTCGTCAAGAAATGTCTCAAAGTGACCACTGACTCAGTCCGGTTTCGTCAAGAAACCGTTATTAACGACTGAGATCTGAGGGGCATAGAACGACCAGTTTTAGAGAGTTTGCCATTAAAAAATTCTTAATGGCACGATTACCCTCTTATTTGAAAGCCAGGTAAGATTACCCAAAGTGTTTATTATAGAGGTCAAAGTGTGGACATAAATACATAGTACAATAGGCAGACAGGTGACATGCACTGACATTATTACATCTCAATATATACGTACACTGAGTTATCATGGTTATAATCCACATAACAACAATATACATGTATCAGACAACAATCTAATAATTGCAGGAAATAATTTCTTTAATCAATAATAATTACTCAAAGAGATTCCCTACAACGTATCATATAATCCTGAGAATTTATTTTCCTGTGATCCCCCTTCAGAAATTGAATACATAAGTAATCATCAGTACTAAATGTAAGAAAATATAATGGTATTGCATTTATGTGCCATATTCCACACTTCACACATACCACTTTATCATGTATATGAAACAATACTTATCCTTTCTATTCCACATTTTTTTCTTACCTTTTGCTGGTTCAGACAATGGAATCTAAAAAGCAGAAATATGTTGATGGTTTGGTGTCAGGATTACATTTTGTGAATACAATGTACAAGATTCAAGGACTGGATTTTTTAGTAAAATGAACATAAAAAAAGAAATATTTCAGGCTATTTTATGATGGTATTTTAGGCTCTTTGATCTGAACAGGTTAACAAATACAGACTTACGCTGTGACCGGCACATGTACATGTATATGGTTTGAAAGTAGAGCAGGATTCTAGTTGGTCATGTTGGTAAGTGTTACCTGAGCAGTTTTGGATTTGGGTGCAGCCAGTTTCACTGTAGACATTTTGTTTGCCTTGGGTTTGGATGCTACAGAGGTTTTCCGTCTGAAGTAAAGAAATTCAGTTAACTGCCGTAAAAGGGAACATATAGTGTGCACATGTGCAGGTGTTGGAACTCCATCCTACAATATACATGTATGTATAAAGATATACCTGGCAGGGCTGTGATGTGAACCTTTGCCTCTCGCAGACGGAACATCATCCTCACTCCCACTGTCACCCACGGCAACAATCTACACAACAAACACAACATTTCACAATCAATCAAAAGTTATTCTAAGGTTACATTTGCTATGTGTATTTCTTCTTGGTACATGTATTTCATGCAAGAGAAATGCATACCAAAGCAAATAGGGCTAAAAATGGTTATGAACAACTCAAATTTAGACTACATTGTACATCTATCTACTACATGTATGCTCTGGCAGAAATAGATAAGACCATGGTCTTACATATCTATATCTGGTACCGGTAAGTATCATTTCAATTTCTTTCTTGATCAATTCCTTACAGGTTTGGTCTTGAATTCTTCGCGTTTTTGCGCCTTGGGACGTCTTCGGGCCCCAGTAAACTCCTTTTTCCTGATCTCTCGAGATGGTTTACTCTGAGAACCATCAAGATAAGTCATTATTTCGATCTTTTTCGGTCACACTCTAATATTATATACATAGTAAAGTCCAAAGTATATATAGTAAAGTTCAAACCTCCCATGGTTCGAATCTCCCCATGGTTTTTTGTCAGTACCACGAGATTCATGGCCATTTTGATGTGATTCCATGGAGCAGAACCATATAATTTTTCATTTCTGTCTGACACTTATGTCTGTTAATATTGTAAAACTTAAACAATTGGCACTTCAATATGAACTTGATTATAATCAAAGAATTTTTATGGAGTTTGTGATCAAGAGTAGATACATGTATTCTCACCTTGACAGCTACTTCCTGTCGAGGTTTGTGGTTTTCCTTCGCAACCGACTCTGTCTTGCTGGTTGCTGTGGTGATTAGCTGTTGTCGGGAAGCCTCTCGGATCAGAGTTTTTGAATCGATTTTGATCTTGTCAAGTCGAGACCCCGTAGCAGACTTGGCAGCCGTAGACTGTGTCGACTGGCTCTTGGACACCTGTGACGCTGGTTTAGAGCCACCTTTGGTAAAAATTGGAAGAACGGTGTTTGGTGCTAAGTTTGAGATGCAGATGAAACAAATAAGCTATGAAACCCTTACTACATGTACATGTATTTATCATGCAATCACAATATGTACCCAAATGTCACGTGGAAAGCACAGATTCTATGTTGAGTTCATCCCAAGTGGGAATTAATTGTGTGCTTAATCATGAACTTGGATACTGAGTTCTGTAATTAGTCATTTCAAAATTTATGAAAATCTAGACCAAAAAAAAAACAACTTCAACAAGCGAGTCATACAAAAAAATTAGCCCAAGGGCTAAGATAAGTTATTTATGAAAATCTAGACCAAAAAAAAAACAACTTCAACAAGCGAGTCATACAAAAAAATTAGCCCAAGGGCTAAGATAGGTTACCGGACAATTTTAGTTTTAAGCATTGCAGGTGACATTACTGACATATGACCTTGAGATTTACCAATCAAGGTCATGTTTGTGAACTGCAATGTCATCATTAGGTGTGCTGAATATGACTTCATAATACAAACATAAAAGCCCTATCAACAAGTATCTTGTCTGTAGAGGTCAATTTACACATGTCAGGTCAGGCCAGATTGTGAGATTTGGCCTTCAAGGTCACATATAAAGTCAAATTTGAGGTTACCAAAAAATGTGCCATAAATACATGACTTCATGTAAGCTTATACACAATCTTAACCTGTATGTGCAAGTGTTTAAGCCTCAGTGGCTAATTTACACATTTCACATCGGACATTTAGCATTCAAGGTCATCTGAGGTCAAGCTCAAGGTCATCATCAGTTGTTCCATATATGATTCCTATATGATCATAATGCAATCTTAAGCTCTATCTACGTGTACAAGCATTTCATCTGTAGAGGCAAATTTGGGCATTTTTTGACCCCAAAATGGCTGTTTTGACCTTTCAAGGTCATCAAAGGTCAAATTCAAGGTCACCTCACAAATCGCCATATATGACTTCCCATTTGAAAGTGTCAATTTCTAAGCTCTATCTTCAAGCGTTCTATGAGTACAGTCCTGGCAGCTCCCATTAGGAAGGAAAAAAGTGGCCAAAATTTTTTAAGTCCAAAATTTTTCTTAAAGGGTGAAAAAAATTTGTTGCCTAGAAATGGCCCAAAATGGATAGTAATGCGATCTGGGGCGAAAAAATTTGTTTTCGTCGACTCATCAAAAATTCAAAATAGCCACCACACGGAGACCGGCAATTCAAGGGCAACCAAACTTATACAAATCACAGAGGTACATAAGCACCCCCTGTTCGCGGCACAGCGGTAGATCAATTCTTGACGTTATCGGTTCTAAATTCTTGACGTTATGTGCGGAATTCTTGACGTTATGTGCGAAATTTTCGACGTTATCTTTGTTTATGTTTTGCTCTTTCGCGATTTTAGCATGAATTAACTCATTTCGCTCAAGTATTTGGGAAAGGTTGAATATATTCGAGTTATGTGTTAGAGGAAGCATTGTGACATTCCAATAACCCAACGAAATGTCCAAAAAAGTTGAAAATCATGCCTCGTAGCTATTTGAATGTAATAGAGGCAGTTTTTTGTTCCCATATAATGATTCAGATATGAACTCAATTTGAGCTTAAATATAATGACAGCTAATTTACGAGTAAGCACTGAACGGGTCAATGCCCAGATTATAAATTAAACATAATTGTCAGTCGTTTTCAGCCAGCAATGAAAAGTTAGGTATTCTTTACGTTAGTTCGTCATGCTTTACGTTATTGATAACGCCAATAATTTAGCGCCATGTAGAAATAGGAATGCATGCATGTAGATTCCCTCATTAATAATAATTGTTCCATATCAGCTTTATATAATTATTCAATGCATTTCCAGTCCTTTCCATGGATATACAAAGCGATACCATCAAGAACTATATCCATATCGTCAAGAATTTCCAAGATAACGCCAAGAATTTAAAACCGATAACGTCAAGAATTTATTCACTGCTGTGCCGCGAACAGGGGGTGATAAGGGGAATCTTTTGAAACAAAAATCTCAAAACTGTCTGAACAGTTTTTGAGAAAATGGCCGTCAAAGTCCAAAATTGGGCATTTTTCAATGAGAATGGCCGCCATTTCGAGGAAAATGCGAAATTCAAAAAACGAAAAAATACTTTTCCTGGGAATATTCTTAGCTATTTTCATGCAAAATTTCAGAAAGATTCGACCGTAAACTTTAAAGATAAAAATGTGGGCGGATGGACGTGCGAACGGATGGGCGTTACGGGTGGACCCAATGTTAAATTCCTATCTTAACTTTCCCCGTAAGTCCTGAAAAAATCCCTGTAAGACCGCAGTTTGGGCTAAAACTGTGGTGGTGGGGCGTTTCAGCTTTATTCCCCCTAAGAAATCCCCGTAAACCCTTCTGGTATGCCCGGCTAGACGGACGGACGGACGGACGCCGAACACAACGCCATGCCAATAGGTTATCGAACCAAAGGTCCGGTAACCTAAAAAGTATCTAGTTGAACTTGTATACACAGGCATTTTCTACTACTGAATTGATACACAGCACACTTTACAAAACACAGCAATTTTCTAAACTCTCGCTGTAGCTAAAACATGAATACAAAATCAAGCTACAAATCAGCAATCTCTGTGCAGTCCATGAACAGCCAAGAATAAAAAAAGATACATCCAAATAATCAGTATTTGATATCAAGCATCAACAAAACAACACTGCACAACCGCATACCATCTAGATTGACCTGTCTTTTTCCTTCAGGGCAGGTTTCTAAATGAACCAAACAAATATCAAACACGATTAATTTAATAATTGGACAGAAATTGTGAAAAGGCTCTGACAAACTGGTTCGGAGATAGGTTGATTACAGCCCCCCACGACCTTGAAACCCAAAACCGTAGAAGCTGCCTCGAAGATTGAATTCCACCTTTATGTCGACTCACCAGTATCTGGCTGTATGGGTCTAAATGACGTTTCCTCCATGTCTGACACTTCAGAACTCTCACCATTCTGTGGTATGGAACCAATCGCATAATCTCTCATACAAGGTTCTGATAAATTTGTCCACAAACAATTTCCAGTATCTTTCAGTAATTTTGAAATTTTAAAGAAATTTAAATGTTCTTCGAATGTATGAAGAACAGGTTCGAACCTCAGATACATCGAAGTCACTAGGGGTTGCTATGGAGGAGGGTGGGGAGGGACTGGGGGAGGGTCCTGGGGAAATCCCAAACTTGGGCATCTCGAATCCTGCGACCTCCAGATCAGCAGCCTCGTCAGCGGAGGTGTCAGCGTCATGGAGCTTGTCAAAAAATGCCCAAGAGTTCTTCTTCCTCGACTTCTGAGAGGCTGGAAACGGCAAGATTTTGCTAATTTTACATACATGTAGACTTCAATACGATAAGATATGATCCTCTACACAGCGAATCCTTCATCAGAACTGTTAATTTTCCCAGAAATTTCAAATTTAAATTCTGAGAGAACATGTCCCATGGTGGTGTATCGTCTCACCTTTTTTCCAGTGTTCCTGAGCGCGTTGTCGCTGTTGTTCCTGTTGGTGGGTCTGGAGTCGTGCACGGAGCTCTAGCTGGGTGACGTCAGCGCTGAGGGTCAGGTCGACTGCGGAGAGACGGCGGGGGGAGGTCCGGGGGGACAGGTAGACCGTCGTCGGGGCAGCGGACAGCTCAGAGTCGAGGTCATCCTTGTCGTCCTGGTAACCCAGACAGATATGCTGATTCCCAAAATATTCTCGGATTTCTTTCTTCTTCAAATTCACTTCATGCAGCAATGAACTAAGATTTTCAACATATCAAGTTTGAAATCCTTATAACAATACCTCATCTGAGAGATTCTTAGTCTCAATTATGTTCGTCCGTCCTTCCAAGAAGTCTTGAGAGAAGTCAATATCAAATGGAACCTGTAATCCACAGCAGTAGTAGACATCAAAATAATTATTTTCATTTTATCTGATACCAAAAGATGATACATATCATGTACATACTGTACATTGTATATCAGTAAGCTAAATACAGTTATCATGGGTATATATCTACCAGGTAATTTTTCATTCCTATGGGGTCAGGATTTTCAGTCACACCCTCATATAAAATTGCCGGATCTTCATATATTTCCGATTCTGGAACAATCATATTTTGTCGGGTAAACGAGTCATGATAATAGTTTCAAAGTCAAATTCTTCTATCATTAGCATTCAGAACTCACCTGCATAATCTGAGACCTGCTCTACTGCCGTCTGCTGGATTGATGGGCAAACTAGAAAATAAACATTTTGACGCTAGACTCGAGAATATAACCTCTCAGAAAATATGAGTCTCTTACGTGTATGAATGCAACTGCCAGACACCAGAAACTTACATAAACAGAGAACAGAGAAAACCTTTCTGATCTAGCCACACACCATTAGAGTGGTCCAGGTGTAACATACCTTCAGAGTGGTTCAGGTGTAACATACTGTTGAGGTGGTCCAGGTGGAACATACCTTCAGAGCGTTCCTGGTGTAACATACCTTCTGAGCGGTCCAGGTGTAACATACCTTTAGAGCAGTCCAGGTGGAACATACCTTCAGAGCGTTCCAGGTGTACATACCTTTGGGGTGGTCCAGGTGGAACATACCTTCAGAGCATTCCTGGTGTAACATACCTTCAGAGCAGTCCAGGTGTAACATACCTTCAGAGCGGTCCAGGTAGAACATACCTTCAGAGCGTTCCAGGTGTAACATACCTTTAGAGCGGTCCAGGTGGAACATACCTTTAGAGCAGTCCAGGTGGAACATACTTTCAGAGCAGTCCAGGTGGAAAATACCTTTAGAGCATTCCAGGTGGAACATACCTCCAGAGCATTCCAGGTGTAACATATCTTTAGAGTGGTCCAGGCTGAATACCTTCAGAGCAGTTCAGGCGGAACATAGGTACCTTTTAATAGAGCAGTCCTGGTGGAACTTACCTTTAGAACGGTCCAGGTGGAACAGATGGTTCTTGAAGCCGACGAGCAGATCTCCTTGGTCGTTGAGGAAAGCCGCTGTGCACAGAGACTGCTCCAGGACGATCTCGGTCAGAAGGACTTTGGTGCGCTCCCAGACCTTGATCACACCATCCGGGCTGCAAAGAGGGAAGAGTAAAGAAGTTGTGTAAAAGGGCATGTGTGTCACTGTTTTATCAGATGTTCGAGGAGTGAAATTCAACATATTTTCGGAGTGAATGATGTTCATTTTCAAACAGATGATACACAAAAGGTAATGATACTTATTGTTTTTTTCTATCCTATAACAGAACCTTTAACTTTCAACAAATCTGAATTTTCTTCATGTCAGACCAATAATATTCCTGGGACCCAATCTGTCCCTCCCCCCTCTCTTCTCTTTCCCCACCTGGCTGTGACAAAGATGCCCAGTTTGTGACAAGCGTCGATGGCTAGAACTGGTCCGTTATGGTCAGCTTTCCCTAGGTCCATCAGGCTGCTGTCCGTACCGTCCTCCGACTGGCCAACTGCACAGTAAACACAGTAGAAATCTTTGATGCATCTCAGGGAGAGTCTCAAACTAGATTCACAATGTACACCTAGAATACACACAAGTCTACTAGACCACATACACCGAGGCCTGAACGTGTTCGCTCCCTCCTCATGTTTCTCCAAGATGTGTCGAATCACAGCACCACTCTTATGGGCAGTAATAAAGGAGTCCCCCTGAAATCATATAACGATGACAAGCAACATAAACTACACATATTCCGATTGGGTTTGAGATCCTGAGTTGATAAAAATAGTTTATTTCTGATAGATCATCAAGGAAATGAAACATATTTTTTGGTTTAGTATACGTATTGCAAAGAATTTCCAGTTTGACAGTGTGAGAAGTGAGCACAGACCAGTCTGACGTAGCCCGTCGAGTCAGACGGAGCGTACACCTCATGTCGTAACTCTAGCTCTGGCAGGCCCCAGATCTGTACGAGCGTGGCATCGCCATGGTTACACTGTGTCCACAGGCAGCCGTGTGTCACATCGTGGTTCATCTTCGTGATCTGGTAACCATGGCAATATTGAGGAGCAGTGACTTCATGTAAAGTGAAGACGTAAAACGAGCTACCTAGTTGGAAAACTTTTCTGTACGACCAAAAAGATCCAAAGTGATACACTGCATACAGTAATCTTATATATTTTATGTGTTCCTTGCGCACATGTAAAAGAGCTAGTTCATTATTTTGAGGGTGATTTATGGTAGCAAATGGATATATGTACCCAATGTCAGAAATAAAACTGTATCTTTATACAGAGTGACTTACAGCATCTTTGTTGGCTCGGAACTGGAAGTACTTTCTGCCTTTGACAACAGAATCCATAAACAGGATTCTTCCATCCTGGAAGATATGATGATTCAATCACATTATCAAACATTCTCACTTCGGGAATGTCTAATGATTCAACCATTATTACTGCACTGTTATTCAACTCAAGACTGAACACTGACCTCAAGCCCCAGGAGCAGGAAGTTGTCCTGTATCGGGCTGCACAGACCCTCATCGTTATGCATCATAACGTAGGCGTTGAGGAAGCAGATGCTGTGACAGCCGCAGACGAGCTCCGTGCCGAGTCCGTGCTCAGTTGCCCGATGTGTCAGACCTCGCCTGCCGAGCAATGATGGGCCGGATCTACTGGAGTGAGATGTAGAGAAAGGTAAAGCTCTGTTGGTGAGATTAGTTTTGCAAAAAAGGGCAAAACTTTTTCTTTCTTTTTTTTCATGTCATCTGCACATAAGAAGACTGACCAGCCGCAGTCTTAGTATGATCACTACAATTTCAAAATTTGCTCATGACCCTTTGACAGCCAAGTGAAAGTGAAAGTGGATTATCCAGTGTTCACTAAAACTCCTACAGACCTCTTTCCGGGGCCGCTGGTTTCTGACATCACTGCAGCCTCCTCTACAGCAATCTGCTCCTGGATCTGTAGCGTGTTCCACACAGTCACCCGACATGCCGGGTCCGTTCTGATTCGTACAATGAGATCATAACCATGAGTCTATGAACTGTTTATTTTTTGATGAGGAATGCACATATCAAGAATAGATATGAGTGTCATACATGGTATAAACCAGTCGCACTGACCTCGTGGTGTAGAGCCAGATCTCCTTGGTGTTGATCAGCAAGTACACCACGCTGACTTGGCGGTTGTAGACCGTGTTGAGTATCCTCTGGAGCGGTGAGAGAGCAGGCGGTGGCAGCACAGTGGACAGATTCTTTCTTGTCTTGCGGCAGAACACTCGCACACTGCAAAACCAAAATTTGTTTCCACACTTTTGAGAAATGGTGCATTTTGAGAGCTACATTGTACAGACGTGTTCGCTGTATATTCCATTATCACGTTTATTGTCACGAACCTGTTGTCCTCTCCGACTGTAACGATCCGACTGGATTTGTTCTTGGCACCAACGAGCTTCATTCCAGTGAGAGCGCTCCGTGTTTGGGCCCAGAATGTCGCTGTACGGTTTAACGACCACACGGTGATATTACGGTGAGTTGACAGATAGAGTAAATTGTCCTCGGTCAGACCCATCCACTGCAAGCCCTCAGTGGACACCACCAGACTGTCGGACAGATATAAAATCAGAAATACTTCTTACTGCTCAAAACTTTCTCAGACAACTCAAGACTCATATGTATACCAATGTGATTGTGTAGTCTGTATTCCTTCTGAATGACCTTGCTGACATGCATGATACTATTGTAACCTACAGACTGATTACTATGGTTACCCAACAGAACCCGCCCCCGAATCCAGCTCTGACATCCATGATGACCTCTGTCACCCCAGGTTGCCAAGGTCACGTGTAAAGTTGTCATGGTTACCTGTAGAGGGGCTCCATGGAGTGAAGAGACCAGATGCGGAAGGATCCGTCGAGGGAGGAGGTCAGAACAAGGGAAGAGGTCTCGGGGTGGAGGAGAAGTCCCGTCACGGCCCGGGAGTGACCTCGGAATGTGTGGACCAGACCGCCGGCCAGACTCCAAGCCTTCACTGAAACCAGTGCTCAAGTGAGGCATAACCATCATCACTTTCTAAATGACTTCTTGGTTGTGAATAACTAAATATTTTTATTTCAATATATTGTTTTCAATATCCTGGTAATCTATGGAAAGGACAGTTCACCTTCAGTGTCCACAGAGGCAGTGACCAGTAGTCTTGCTTCCTGGGAGAAAGTGCAGCCCGTGATAGACATCGCATGGGCCCTGAAAAATATACGTAAAATATTGTCAGGCAATCATGTGGGCTCTATCTATGTTGCAATGTGTGGCAAATATTGGCCCTTTGAGATACGAATATATCTCTAGAGAGTTAAGTTAGAGAACACCTAAAAGCTGAGGTTAGAAAATGGTCCTAGGTTACCTCTGGAAGTTGAAGACTTCGCGGCCGTCCATGTCGTAAGCGTACAGGTCTGTATCAGAGCAACAGTAGAGGTGTTGCTGCTGGAGGTCAAGGTCAACGCGCTTCACCCAACTACCACCAACATTTGGCAACTCGTGTCTGGGGAATAAATTACATCTTTGGCCCCTTGTTGTTCTGTACTCCAAGGGAAATTTACATGTATTTCAATTTAGTTTCAGTCAGAATAGTTCTGAATGCGTACTGTAGTGTGAGCCTGTAGTTGGCCATGGGTTTGATTTCGGTCCAGGTTTTCTCAGCAACTTGGTGGTATTTCCAAACCTGCGAACATGAACATATCAAACGGAAAGAATGAAAATCAATTACTGGTGAATCAAACAATACATGTACATGCAATTCTATGAAACTGAATGATCATCAGCAAGGTTCTGACCTTGGTGCCCCCTACACCTCCCGTAATCAACACGTCTTGGACAGGGTTGAAAATCATGAACAGCACAGATCTCAGGTCAGAGTTGACTCTACATGTCTCCTCAAAATCCCTATTTAATACCTGATAATCACATGGAGAAAATGACAGCAAATTGATACTAGTGATCACAAAGTAATTGATCAAAAGGTAAGAGACAAACGACAGTGATGACAAAATTACACTCACTTTTAGGGAGAAGTCTTTTCCAAGGGCAAAGTACACATTGTGCTTCTTTGCAAACACAATGTCTCTAATCAACTTGTATTCAAATTTGGGATATATCATGGCTCTTGATACTGAAAATAACAGAAGACTTTTAATAATCTCTATTGCTCTTGGTGGGTACAATGAAGGCTGATATAAAATATCAGTGTAATGCAGTAACATTGCTTGTTTGTATCCAAAGTTGATTGTTACTATCATGTGACTTACAGCCCTATCACAAGTATGGTGCATGTAGTACCATATACACTGTATACGTGTATACATATTGGTATACAGATTACTTTTTATTTTTCTGCTGATAAGCGTACTTATATTATCATCTACCTTGTTTATCAGTCAGATCCTTCTTCCAAGTTATGATTCCTTTGGGGTCCAGAATGACAAATTTTCTCATTCGTCCATTATAAGTTACTGGAAATAATGGTAACTAAAAGTATGATATCGATCAACGTATCATGATATCCAACCATGATGTTGTAGGTCTCTAAATACACAAATATACAATAACGACTAACATATAACACATGTATTTTATCAGAAATACATAAGAGAGAGCTCTCTGAAGTATTTCTGATTTTATTGCTCATAATCTTCATAAAATCAAATTACATGGTCAAAATCACCACATGTGTTTCTCATGACTCACTTCCAATGATATCTGGATTCTTTTTGCCATGTTCATATGTGAACTTGGGCTGGATACCGTAGGGTAGATGTGTGTAGTTGTCGGAAGTTTTTGTTCCATACTCGTCACTTTCCGGCAGCTCGTCACTGCCTAGAGATGAGGCAGGGCGAGAACCGGTCTCTATCTGCGCTTGAATCTCCTCAAACACAGTATCACGACTTGACGTAATGTAGCTCGATACATCCTCGTCATCTTCTGAGGTTGCCATGGTGATGTTTATAACAGGATGATCCGCATCACCGCACAAGTCCTCATGGCCACCATGGACCACACTGCCGTCTCCAGACATCTCGCTCGCCTGATAAAAAATTCAGCAAAAATTAGTAGACGATTTCACAAAAGATATCCTCACAAAACACGCAAGCACTTGATGACCAAATTTAATCCCTGCTTCGTCATTTCAAATAAAGTATCGTGACCTGCATGTGAGGCAGCGGGAGGCATTTGATTTTTTCCTGGATGCTGGAGGACAAGTCTGTGCGGGACTTTAATGCTAATTATATATTGCATGATGCTCCCTGATAGGCTAATTCGAGTGGTAGCTTTATAGCATGACAAAACTGCACCGTGATGAAATTATAAGCCGGCCTATAGTTTTTAAAACTTTTCCAAATTCACGGATTGCACAGTTGCACACCACGTACCCCTTCATGCCTCAAGGGTATAGACAAGTATGGAACAAGACAAGACAAGATATACAAAAGCTGTCAAGTGACAAAATATGGAATTAACTTAAAATTGGGGGACATAATCATTGGAAACAACTGAGAGGGGAAGAAAATGATACGCAGTGTGTATTTCATGCATTCAAAACATGTTTGTTCTGAAATAAGTTCATAAATCCTGACCCACTGTGACAGGGTGTCAGACGAAAACCGTTGTCAGCTCAGGAATTCAGGGACTGACACTTAGCCAGGTGTTATTGGGCTGAACTACGTATATTATTGAACGAGGTTACTGGTATGACAGTTCGATAATTATCAATGGCGACCTGATCACTTTGGCGGCCTTACAACCTGTATCCCATGTCATGACCATGATTGATTGATTGATTGATTTATTTGGGTAAAATCCATACATGTACATTCAATGTTGACACAATAGTGTACATATATAAACAAAACCGAGGATAACACAAGAAAGCATAAAACTTATTTCCGTTGTGGTCCTCATGTAAATTCAAGATGCGCTGGCAAAATTATTAATCTAAAAATATGTAAACAGTGGTAAATGTGAACATTTATAATAATTCATAATGTAGACATGTATAATTAGACATTTGTATATTATATGTATACTGAAACAATAATAATAAGGTACAATAAACATATCACAGTTGTGTCAATAGGGACAAAAATAGCACCATCTATAGTCGGCGTCATTGGTCTGTGAGCGGTGGTTTTCAGGCGATTGCTCTGTCATTATTTGAGATAATTCTATGGAATTTTGACAGGCATGTTATCTCATAACCGCCTAACTCGGAATGCATTTTCAAGAAGATTGGATGCGATGCAAAAAAGTTAGCCTATCTCGTCCATAGTAAAAATCTGAAGATATCGGCCGTGGACCGCCCTCGATCGCCGTAGCATTTCTATAGATAACGTTTTGACGTTTTCCATTTCCGTTATATATAGGCCAAATGGGCTAACTTTTTTATTTACACACCAACCTTTCCGAAAATTTAGGCCCTCTTAGGCGAACATAAAATAAGACTCCTGCCAAAATTTCATCGAAATATGTTAATTATTGACGGAATAATGAATAATGATGTGAGGGATCAAACTGTGCGTATCTTGATTTCCTCCATGCACAATTGTATCTGCTTTTTGCCTCGATCTTGTGGAGTATCTGCATCCAAACAAGGAAGGCATGGCTGCATTTAGTACTATGCAGTGTGGACATCTATCCGATCAGTCCACGCATAGTACTTTAGTGCTAGCGGTATATACAAATGAGCTTGCGCCTGAATGTTTAGTGTGGGGAACTGTGACTGCATATTGGTGGGACCTAGTTCTAATATTGTGTTGGTTGTTTATTCTGTTTATGTGTAGGTAATTTGGGGCTTGGTTATTGATTATTTTGTACATGTGATTGAGTTTTAATTGTTGTACTCTATATTCAATTGGGATCATGTTTACATGTTTAAATGCATCTGGACCTATATGATCATCACCATGGCATGGCATGCGCATGAAGTCAAACTGTGAATAGCAATATAGGTAGATATACTCATATAGAGGCAATGACTTGATTGTTTGACAATACTGAACTTTAGTAACTTACGTAGCTGTACAGTTAATCACATTTAAGAAACCAATTCAAACGCCCTAAACAGCTAAAGCACAGTGGCCCGTACATAGCGCTGTGGCTAAAAGAGCAAAATGTGATTTTGTGACATATTTTCATTTTGTTTACATGTAGCTAACGAATTGTGTTCGGCAGAGGGCGGGGCTGTCAAAAAGTAATCGCCAGATGTCAGGTCGACTCTACTCTCTAGAGGAGTGTGTTTTACAATGTATTCGCCAGGTAACACTCTTTATTTTAGTACTGTCAACCATTCTGAGCTTAATCATTCAATTTCGCTGTGTACAAATTTTTCATTAAAAAAACATCAGGACCTATATTTAGGTCTAGATTCTATCAATATTTCGGTATATGTTCCATGGTAACGCCCATGAAACTTTTACCATGATAAGAGATAGGCATCAAACAAGGGTATTTTCATGGGTTTTATTAGTGATGTTCATGGCATACATGGCATATGTCGTAATGCCACGAGACCACGTCCATGGTCCATGGTCCGCACAGTCTACCCAATGTGACAATAGTGACATGCATGGCACCAGAAAGCCAGAGAGGGCTATTTTCAATGCCACCAATGCCATCATACGTCACAATGTCACGAGACGTCCACGACTGTGCCATCATGGCATATTAGCTGTCACCATCCGAACAGCATGTCCAGCCTGACATGATGACACCAGAACCCCAGAGAGGGCTATTTTCTATGCCACCAATGTCATCATATGTCACAATGCCACGAGACGTCCACGACTGTGGCATCATGGCATATTACCTGCCACCATCCGCATGGCATGTCCAGCCTGACAGGATGACACCAGAGCCCCAGAGAGGGCTATTTTCAATGCCACCAATGTCATCATATGTCACAATGTCACGAGACCCCACGACTGTGCCATCATGGCATATTATCTGCCACCATCCGCATAGCATGTCCAGCCTGACATGATGACACCAGGACCCCAAAGAGGGCTATTTTCTATGCCACCAATGTCATCATATGTCACAATGCCACGAGACGTCCACGACTGTGGCATCATGGCATACTACCTGCCACCATCCGCACAGCATGTCCAGCCTGACATGCATGGCACCAGAACCCCAGAGAGGGCTATTTTCAAAGCCACCAATGTCATCATATGTCAAAATGTCACGACACCCACGACTGTGCCATAATGGCATATAACCTGCCACGATCCGCACAGTATGTCCAGCCTGACATGCATGGCACCAGAACCCCAGAGAGGGCTATTTTCAATGCCACCAATGTCATCATATATCACAGTGCCACGAGACTTCCACGACTGTGGCATCATGGCATATTACCTGCCACGATCCGCACAGCATGTCCAGCCTGACATGCATGGCACCAGAACCCCAGAGAGGTCTATTTTCTATGCCACCAATGTCATCATATGTCACAATGCCACGAGACGTCCACGACTGTGCCATAATGGCATATTAGCTGCCACCATCCGCACAGCATGTCCAGCCTGACATGATGACACCAGGACCCCAAAGAGGGCTATTTTCTATGCCACCAATGTCATCATATGTCACAGTGCCACGAGACGTTCACGACTGTGCCATCATGGCATATTACCTGCCACCATCCGCACAGAATGTCAAGCCTGACATGCATGGCACCAGAACACCAGAGAGGGCTATTTACTATGCCACCAATGTCATCATATGTCACAATGCCACGAGACGTCCACGACTGTGGCATCATGGCATATTACCTGCCACCATCCGCATGGCATGTCCAGCCTGACAGGATGACACCAGAGCTCCAGAGAGGGCTATTTTCAATGCCACCAATGTCATCATATGTCACAATGTCACGAGACCCCACGACTGTGCCATCATGGCATATTATCTGCCACCATCCGCATAGCATGTCCAGCCTGACATGATGACACCAGGACCCCAAAGAGGGCTATTTTCTATGCCACCAATGTCATCATATGTCACAGTGCCACGAGACGTCCACGACTGTGGCATCATGGCATATTACCTGCCACGATCCGCACAGCATGTCCAGCCTGACATGCATGGCACCAGAACCCCAGAGAGGTCTATTTTCTATGCCACCAATGTCATCATATGTCACAATGCCACGAGACGTCCACGACTGTGGCATCATGGCATATTACCTGCCACCATCCGCACAGCATGTCCAGCCTGACATGCATGGCACCAGAACCCCAGAGAGGGCCATTTTCAAAGCCACCAATGTCATCATATGTCAAAATGTCACGACACCCACGACTGTGCCATAATGGCATATAACCTGCCACGATCCGCACAGTATGTCCAGCCTGACATGCATGGCACCAGAACCCCAGAGAGGGCTATTTTCAATGCCACCAATGTCATCATATGTCACAGTGCCACGAGACGTCCACGACTGTGGCATCATGGCATATTACCTGCCACGATCCGCACAGCATGTCCAGCCTGACATGATGACACCAGGATCCCAAAGAGGGCTATTTTCTATGCCACCAATGTCATCATATGTCACAGTGCCACGAGACGTCCACGACTGTGCCATCATGGCATATTACCTGCCACCATCCGCACAGAACGTCCAGCCTGACATGCATGGCACCAGAACCCCAGAGAGGGCTATTTTCTATGCCACCAATGTCATCATATGTCACAATGCCACCAGACGTCCACGACTGTGCCATCATGGTATATTACCTGCCACCATCCGCACAGCATGTCAAGCCTGACATGATCACACCAGAACCCCAGAGAGGGCTATTTTCAAAGCCACCAATGTCATCATGTCAAAATGTCACAAGACACGCACGACTGTGCCATCATGGCATATTACCTGCCACCATCCGCACAGAATGTCCAGCCTGACATGCATGACACCAGAACCCCAGAGAGGGCTATTTTCTATGCCACCAATGTCATCATATGTCACAATGCCACGAGACGTCCACGACTGTGGCATCATGGCATATTACCTGCCACCATCCGCACAGCATGTCCAGCCTGACATGCATGGCACCAGAACCCCAGAGAGGGCTATTTTCAAAGCCACCAATGTCATCATATGTCAAAATGTCCACCATCCGCACACCATCCGCACAGCACGTCCAGCCTGACATGCATGGCACCAGAACCCCAGAGAGGGCTATTTTCAAAGCCACCAATGTCATCATATGTCAAAATGTCACGACACCCATGACTGTGCCATAATGGCATATAACCTGCCACGATCCGCACAGCATGTCCAGCCTGGCATGCATGGCACCAGACCCCCAGGGAGGGCTATTTTCAATGCCACCAATGTCACCATATGTCACAATGTCACGAGACGCCCACGACTGTGGCATCATGGCATATTACCTGCCACCATCCGCACAGCATGTCCAGCCTGACATGATGACACAAGGACCCCAGAGAGAGCTATTTTCTATGCCACCAATGTCATCATATGTCACAATGCCACGAGACGTCCACGACTGTGCCATAATGGCATATTACCTGCCTCGATCCGCACAGTATGTCCAGCCTGACATGCATGGCACCAGAACCCCAGAGAGGGCTATTTTCTATGCCGCCAATGTCATCATATGTCACAATGCCACGAGACGTCCACGACTGTGCCATCATGGCATATTAGCTGCCACCATCCGCACAGCATGTCCAGCCTGACATGATGACACCAGAACCCCAGATATGGCTATTTTCAATGCCACCAATGTCATCATATGTCACAGTGCCACGAGATTTCCACGACTGTGGCATCATGGCATATTACCTGCCACGATCCGCACAGTATGTCCAGCCCGACATGCATGGCAACAGAACCCCAGAGAGGGCTATTTTCAATGCCACCAATGTCATCATATGTCACAGTGCCACGAGACGTCCACGACTGTGGCATCATGGCATATTACCTGCCACGATCCGCACAGCATGTCCAGCCTGACATGCATGGCACCAGAACCCCAGAGAGGGCTATTTTCAATGCCACCAATGTCATCATATGTCACAGTGCCACGAGACGTCCACGACTGTGGCATCATGGCATATTACCTGCCACAATCCGCACAGCATGTCCAGCCTGACATGCATGGCACCAGAACCCCAGAGAGGTCTATTTTCAATGCCACCAATGTCATCATATGTCACAGTGCCACGAGACGTCCACGACTGTGGCATCATGGCATATTACCTGCCACCATCCGCACAGAATGTCCAGCCTGACATGCATGGCACCAGAACCCCAGAGAGGGCTATTTTCAATGCCACCAATGTCATCATATGTCACAGTGCCACGAGACGTCCACGACTGTGGCATCATGGCATATTACCTGCCACGATCCGCACAGCATGTCCAGCCTGACATGCATGGCACCAGAACCCCAGAGAGGTCTATTTTCTATGCCACCAATGTCATCATATGTCACAATGCCACGAGACGTCCACGACTGTGGCATCATGGCATATTACCTGCCACCATCCGCACAGCATGTCCAGCCTGACATGCATGGCACCAGAACCCCAGAGAGAGCCATTTTCAAAGCCACCAATGTCATCATATGTCAAAATGTCACGACACCCACGACTGTGCCATAATGGCATATAACCTGCCACGATCCGCACAGTATGTCCAGCCTGACATGCATGGCACCAGAACCCCAGAGAGGGCTATTTTCAATGCCACCAATGTCATCATATGTCACAGTGCCACGAGACGTCCACGACTGTGGCATCATGGCATATTACCTGCCACGATCCGCACAGCATGTCCAGCCTGACATGATGACACCAGGACCCCAAAGAGGGCTATTTTCTATGCCACCAATGTCATCATATGTCACAGTGCCACGAGACGTTCACGACTGTGCCATCATGGCATATTACCTGCCACCATCCGCACAGAATGTCCAGCCTGACATGCATGGCACCAGAACCCCAGAGAGGGCTATTTTCTATGCCACCAATGTCATCATATGTCACAATGCCACGAGACGTCCACGACTGTGCCATCATGGTATATTACCTGCCACCATCCACACAGCATGTCCAGCCTGACATGATCACACCAGAACCCCAGAGAGGGCTATTTTCAAAGCCACCAATGTCATCATATGTCAAAATGTCACAAGACACGCACGACTGTGCCATCATGGCATATTACCTGCCACCATCCGCACAGAATGTCCAGCCTGACATGCATGGCACCAGAAGCCCAGAGAGGGCTATTTTCTATGCCACCAATGTCATCATATGTCACAATGCCACGAGACGTCCACGACTGTGGCATCATGGCATATTACCTGCCACCATCCGCACAGCATGTCCAGCCTGACATGCATGGCACCAGAACCCCAGAGAGGGCTATTTTCAAAGCCACCAATGTCATCATATGTCAAAATGTCACGACACCCACGACTGTGCCATAATGGCATATAACCTGCCACGATCCGCACAGCATGTCCAGCCTGGCATGCATGGCACCAGACCCCCAGGGAGGGCTATTTTCAATGCCACCAATGTCACCATATGTCACAATGTCACGAGACGCCCACGACTGTGGCATCATGGCATATTACCTGCCACCATCCGCACAGCATGTCCAGCCTGACATGATGACACAAGGACCCCAGAGAGAGCTATTTTCTGTGCCACCAATGTCATCATATGTCACAATGCCACGAGACGTCCACGACTGTGCCATAATGGCATATTACCTGCCTTGATCCGCACAGTATGTCCAGCCTGACATGCATGGCACCAGAACCCCAGAGAGGGCTATTTTCTATGCCACCAATGTCATCATATGTCACAATGCCACGAGACGTCCACGACTGTGCCATCATGGCATATTAGCTGCCACCATCCGCACAGCATGTCCAGCCTGACATGATGACACCAGAACCCCATATATGGCTATTTTCAATGCCACCAATGTCATCATATGTCACAGTGCCACGAGATTTCCACGACTGTGGCATCATGGCATATTACCTGCCACGATCCGCACAGTATGTCCAGCCCGACATGCATGGCAACAGAACCCCAGAGAGGGCTATTTTCAATGCCACCAATGTCATCATATGTCACAGTGCCACGAGACGTCCACGACTGTGGCATCATGGCATATTACCTGCCACGATCCGCACAGCATGTCCAGCCTGACATGCATGGCACCAGAACCCCAGAGAGGGCTATTTTCAATGCCACCAATGTCATCACAGTGCCACGAGACACCACGACTGTGCCATAATGGCATATTACCTGCCACGATCCGCACAGTATGTCCAGCCTGACATGCATGGCACCAGAACCCCAGAGAGGGCTATTTTCTATGCCACCAATGTCATCATATGTCACAATGCCACGAGACGTCCACGACTGTGCCATCATGGCATATTACCTGCCACCATCCGCACAGCATGTCCAGCCTGACATGATGACACCAGAACCCCAAAGAGGGCTCTTTTCTATGCCACCAATGTCATCATATGTCACAATGCCACGAGACGTCCACGACTGTGCCATTATGGCATATTAGCTGCCACCATCCGCACAGCATGTCCAGCCTGACATGATGACACAAGGACCCCAGAGAGAGCTATTTTCTATGCCACCAATGTCCAGCCAATGTCATCATATGTCACAATGCCACGAGACGTCCACGACTGTGCCATCATGGTATATTACCTGCCACCATCCGCACAGCATGTCCAGCCTGACATGATGACACCAGAACCCCAGAGACGTTCACGACTGTGCCATCATGGCATATTACATGCCACCATCCGCACAGAATGTCCAGCCTGACATGCATGGCACCAGAACCCCAGAGAGGGCTA
The DNA here is from genome assembly GCA_949152475.1 of Terebella lapidaria. NCBI lineage: Eukaryota > Metazoa > Annelida > Polychaeta > Terebellida > Terebellidae > Terebella > Terebella lapidaria. The sequence goes on from OX424555.1 coordinate 4,731,584, forward strand.
TTTTCTATGCCACCAATGTCATCATATGTCACAATGCCACGACACGTCCAGGACTGTGCCATCATGGTATATTACCTGCCACCACCTTTATAAAAAAGTACCAAAGTATTTCATGGTTTATCATGGTATACCACGGTATATCATGGCATATCATGAGCACAATATGATACCATGATAACGTATTGTATACAATAAAATACCATGATTTATCATAGTCTACCATGATATATCATGTAAGCAGTGTGGTATACTATGATAATGTGTTGTATACAATAAAATACCATGGTTTATCAATCATGATCTACCATGAAATATCATGGGAGTAGCAGGGGGGCGTGTTTAGGGGGGAGGGGGGGGGGGCACAGGGATGCACGTGCCCCCCCCCCCCCCTTTTCAGGCCAAAAGGTGTGTTTTTGCCCCCCGTTTCCGTAGGCTGTGCCCCCCTGAAAAAAAAATAGAGAGTGTGTACGTGCCAGAGAGAGAGAGAGAGAGAGAGAGAGAGAGAGAGAGAGAGAGAAGGAAGGAAGGAAAGAAGAGAAAAAGAAGAGGTTCATGGGTGTCATCCAATACCTTATTATCAGCTGTTCCTTCCCCTCCTTCCCAGCCTTTCAAAAGATTGTGTTCCGAACCCCCATTTTGTGGCATTGGAACAAGAGTGCCTGACATTCCAAAAAAATACCACCGGATACTGAATACAATTTTCTTCACAAGGAATATTGTGGATATCATGTCATGTATTGTAGATATAGATCTATCACAAAACTTTGACAAGAGTCGAAGACCAAAGAAAAATTCCGAAAGGGCCCGCCCGGAATTCAAAGTATGGCACAATATTTTTAGCTCTACTCTCCACCAGATAGCACCTTAGGATAATAATAATAATAATAATAATGTCAAGTTTTTATATAGCGCTTTTTCAGGAACCTGCTCAAAGCGCTTGACAATTATTACCCCCGATATATGGCCAGGAACCACTTACCGACTCCCTGGGGTCCATAGACAATCACCTATTTGTCAGAGACTTATTGCTGCCATATTGGCGCAAGGTGACTAGGACACACGTACAATTTGCCAACACTGCCAATCGGGTACTCAATTATACGACTGAGTGAACCGAGACACATTGTGGTACACACCTTGCCCAAGGGTGTTAGACAGCCAACACAGCAGCGCCAGCGCCGCGGCTCGAACCAGCAACCTACTGGTCACGAGACGAGCGCCTTAACTGACTGCGCCAACTGCCCCCACTGCCCAGGATCTCTGTTTTTCCAATTTTTCTGGGGATGCATGCCCAGAGACCCTCTTCCTAGTAGCGCATGTAATGTTTTGGCACTGAATTATATCAGATTGCATCTCATAACATATATTTTTCCCAAATTTCCCAGGGGTGCATGCCCCCAGACTCCCCTCATAGGACATTATCATTGCTACTCTAGATAAACCAGATTGCATCAAGGACATCTATTTTTCTAAAATTTCCCGGGTTGCATGCCTCCAGACCCCTCTAGTAAGTCACTATCATTCTAGTAAGGCACTGTGACATATGATGACATTGGTGGCATAGAAAATAGCCCTCTTTGGGGTCCTGGTGTCATCATGTCAGGCTGGACATGCTGTGCGGATGGTGGCAGCTAATATGCCATGATGGCACAGTCGTGGAAATCTCGTGGCACTGTGACATATGATGACATTGGTGGCATTGAAAATAGCCATCTCTGGGGTTCTGGTGTCATCATGTCAGGCTGGACATGCTGTGCGGATGGTGGCAGCTAAAATGCCATGATGGCACAGTCGTGGACGTCTCGTGGCATTGTGACATATGATGACATTGGTGGCATAGAAAATAGACCTCTCTGGGGTTCTGGTGCCATGCATGTCAGGCTGGACATTCTGTGCGGATGGTGGCAGGTAATATGCCATGATGCCACAGTCGTGGACGTCTCGTGGCACTGTGACATATGATGACATTGGTGGCATTGAAAATAGCCCTCTCTGGGGTTCTGTTGCCATGCATGTCAGGCTGGACTTACTGTGCGGATCGCGGCAGGTAATATGCCATGATGCCACAGTCGTGGAAATCTCGTGGCACTGTGACATATGATGACATTGGTGGCATTGAAAATAGCCATCTCTGGGGTTCTGGTGTCATCATGTCAGGCTGGACATGTTGTGCGGATGGTGGCAGCTAAAATGCCATGATGGCACAGTCGTGGACGTCTCGTGGCATTGTGACATATGATGACATTGGTGGCATAGAAAATAGCCCTCTCTGGGGTTCTGGTGCCATGCATGTCAGGCTGGACATTCTGTGCGGATGGTGGCAGGTAATATGCCATGATGGCACAGTCGTGGACGTCTCGTGGCACTGTGACATATGATGACATTGGTGGCATAGAAAATAGCTCTCTCTGGGGTCCTTGTGTCATCATGTCAGGCTGGACATGCTGTGCGGATGGTGGCAGCTAATATGCCATAATGGCACAGTCGTGGACGTCTCTTGGCATTGTGACATATGATGACATTGGTGGCATAGAAAATAGCCCTCTTTGGGGTTCTGGTGTCATCATGTCAGGCTGGACATGCTGTGCGGATGGTGGCAGGTAATATGCCATGATGGCACAGTCGTGCGTGTCTTGTGACATTTTGACATATGATGACATTGGTGGCTTTGAAAATAGCCCTCTCTGGGGTTCTGGTGTCATCATGTCAGGCTGGACATGCTGTGCGGATGGTGGCAGGTAATATACCATGATGGCACAGTCGTGGACGTCTCGTGGCATTGTGACATATGATGACATTGGTGGCATAGAAAATAGCCCTCTCTGGGGTTCTGGTGCCATGCATGTCAGACTGGACATGCTGTGCGGATGGTGGCAGGTAATATGCCATGATGGCACAGTCGTGAACGTCTCGTGGCACTGTGACATATGATGACATTGGTGGCATAGAAAATAGCCCTCTTTGGGGTCCTGGTGTCATCATGTCAGGCTGGACATGCTGTGCGGATGGTGGCAGCTAATATGCCATGATGGCACAGTCGTGGACGTCTCGTGGCATTGTGACATATGATGACATTGGTGGCATAGAAAATAGCCCTCTCTGGGGTTCTGGTGCCATGCATGTCAGGCTGGACATACTGTGCGGATCGTGGCAGGTAATATGCCATTATGGCACAGTCGTGGTGCCTCGTGGCACTGTGATGACATTGGTGGCATTGAAAATAGCCCTCTCTGGGGTTCTGGTGCCATGCATGTCAGGCTGGACATGCTGTGCGGATCGTGGCAGGTAATATGCCATGATGCCACAGTCGTGGACGTCTCGTGGCACTGTGACATATGATGACATTGGTGGCATTGAAAATAGCCCTCTCTGGGGTTCTGGTGCCATGCATGTCAGGCTAGACATACTGTGCGGATCATGGCAGGTTATATGCCATTATGGCACAGTCGTGGGTGTCGTGACATTTTGACATATGATGACATTGGTGGCTTTGAAAATAGCCCTCTCTGGGGTTCTGGTGCCATGCATGTCAGGCTGGACATGTTGTGCGGATGGGGGCAGGTAATATGCCATGATGCCACAGTCGTGGACGTCTCGTGGCATTGTGACATATGATGACATTGGTGGCATAGAAAATAGCCCTCTCTGGGGTTCTGGTGTCATCATGTCAGGCTGGACATGCTGTGCGGATGGTGGCAGGTAATATACCATGATGGCACAGTCGTGGACGTCTCGTGGCATTGTGACATATGATGACATTGGTGGCATAGAAAATAGCTCTCTCTGGGGTTCTGGTGCCATGCATGTCAGGCTGGACATTCTGTGCGGATGGTGGCAGGTAATATGCCATGATGGCACAGTCGTGAACGTCTCGTGGCACTGTGACATATGATGACATTGGTGGCATAGAAAATAGCCTTCTTTGGGGTCCTGGTGTCATCATGTCAGGCTGGACATGCTGTGCGGATGGTGGCAGCTAATATGCCATGATGGCGCAGTCGTGGACGTCTCCTGGCATTGTGACATATGATGACATTGGTGGCATAGAAAATAGCCCTCTCTGGGGTTCTGGTGCCATGCATGTCAGGCTGGACATACTGTGCGGATCGTGGCAGGTAATATGCCATTATGGCACAGTCGTGGTGTCTCGTGGCACTGTGATGACATTGGTGGCATTGAAAATAGCCCTCTCTGGGGTTCTGGTGCCATGCATGTCAGGCTGGACATACTGTGCGGATCGTGGCAGGTTATATGCCATTATGGCACAGTCGTGGGTGTCGTGACATTTTGACATATGATGACATTGGTGGCTTTGAAAATAGCCCTCTCTGGGGTTCTGGTGCCATGCATGTCAGGCTGGACATGCTGTGCAGATGGTGGCAGGTAATATGCCATGATGCCACAGTCGTGGACGTCTCGTGGCATTGTGACATATGATGACATTGGTGGCATAGAAAATAGCCCTCTCTGGGGTTCTGGTGTCATCCTGTCAGGCTGGACATGCTGTGCGGATGGTGGCAGGTAATATACCATGATGGCACAGTCGTGGACGTCTCGTGGCATTGTGACATATGATGACATTGGTGGCATAGAAAATAGCCCTCTCTGTGGTTCTGGTGCCATGCATGTCAGGCTGGACATTCTGTGCGGATGGTGGCAGGTAATATGCCATGATGGCACAGTCGTGAACGTCTCGTGGCACTGTGACATATGATGACATTGGTGGCATAGAAAATAGCCCTCTTTGGGGTCCTGGTGTCATCATGTCAGGCTGGACATGCTGTGCGGATGGTGGCAGCTAATATGCCATTATGGCACAGTCGTGGACGTCTCGTGGCATTGTGACATATGATGACATTGGTGGCATAGAAAATAGACCTCTCTGGGGTTCTGGTGCCATGCATGTCAGGCTGGACATGCTGCGCGGATCGTGGCAGGTAATATCACATGATGCCACAGTCGTGGACGTCTCGTGGCACTGTGACATATGATGACATTGGTGGCATTGAAAATAGCCCTCTCTGGGGTTCTGGTGCCATGCATGTCAGGCTGGACATGCTGTGCGGATGGTGGCAGGTAATATGCCATGATGCCACAGTCGTGGACGTCTCGTGGCATTGTGACATATGATGACATTGGTGGCATAGAAAATAGCCCTCTCTGGGGTTCTGGTGTCATCATGTCAGACTGGACATGCTGTGCGGATGGTGGCAGGTAATATGCCATAATGGCACAGTCGTGGACGTCTCGTGGCATTGTGACATATGATGACATTGGTGGCATAGAAAATAGCCCTCTTTGGGGTCCTGGTGTCATCATGTCAGGCTGGACATGCTGTTCGGATGGTGACAGCTAATATGCCATGATGGCACAGTCGTGGACGTCTCGTGACATTGTGACATATGATGGCATTGGTGGCATTGAAAATAGCCCTCTCTGGCATTCTGGTGCCATGCATGTCACTATTGTCACATTGGGTAGACTGTGCGGACCATGGACCATGGACGTGGTCTCGTGGCATTACGACATATGCCATGTATGCCATGAACATCACTAATAAAACCCATGAAAATACCCTTGTTTGATGCCTATCTCTTATCATGGTAAAAGTTTCATGGGCGTTACCATGGAACATATACCAATATTTCAAAATAATTCATGGCGCCATCTGGCGAACGGCAGTGGAAGCTAGATACCGAAAGCGTTACACCGAAAGTGATGTGTTTTACCGTGTTTCGAGATGGCGCAAACTTCAAGTGAAAAACTTTCACAACATGCATCTGTTTTTAAAGACAAATTGGAGGTTCTGTATCGATGATAAAAATATGCGAATGGGTATATATCATTATCACGTTTAGGTAAAGTTACTTCACTCTGGGGTTAGTCCTATCTCTGAGACAGAGTCCTATGTAAGCAATGACAATAATTTACCGACGGAGTGGGGAATTCCCGCGCCAACGAACATCGGGTTATATTCGACGAATAGAACGATTTACCCTTAAAACAACATGTGAATCCTGATGAGGGTGATAAATGTACTCAATTTGCTATGTTCGAATAAGCTGTTAAGCGATATATTCCAAAGAACATTGAATTAACGTCAGATGACAGCAAATATTGCAAATCACCGCCTTCCCAGCATGTTCGCCTTCCCAGGATGCTTTGCGAAGAACCCCTTTAATTTGGATTTTTATTTTAGGCGGAGCCTATATGTTTTGATAAATCGCACGATACAAAGAAAGCAGAGAAAGATTTCCCGATATAGCTGGCACAGCTCATGCAAATAATCCGAATTCAAGGCCAGAAAATATATAAATATCTATGTACTCAAAGAGTATATGGATTTTAGAAGGTGAATAAGCCTGTTGTAGATGAACGGCATAGGAAGTAGCCAAGAATGTACAATTATAGTACATACGTACATGTATGCATTAGCCCCGCTGTGACTGACCGCAATGTCTTCTCGTGTTTATTAGTCAGTAGATGATGCTACATTTGCGTACAGGTCACTTTGTATTTGTGAGATAATGAGAACAAAACGTATTAACCAAATCCTGACAATTGTGGTTATAATGAATGTTTGAGAATGAGCCATGGTCACATAAAATATTACTTGTTAAAATCTTAATAATTTTACAAATTAAGGAGATATTTTTAATGAATTGCAATCAAAAAGGTGATTATCTGATTGGAATACACAGAGAATCTAAATGTAATTGAAGAAAATATTGCCCCATTGCCGTAGATCAACAGCAATAGCAATATTCGACACGTAATGGAGCAATGTATGGGAGTGTTTTCTGAATGAACAGATAGCAATTACTTTGTTCCTGTTCGGGTTTAACTCAGTATTCTTTGCATGCATACAAGTCATGATATACCAGGGGAAAAAAACTCAGATAGATATCCGAAGATTACGCGCAAACACATATTCATATATTTTGTTTACTTATCGAAATTGAAAAGCAAAGTCAAAGTCAAAGAACGGTATACCGTTCTGTATACCGTAGGCATCAAATGTAGCTTTCTGATCCGCCATTAGTGCTATTAGTGGCGACACAACCAGCACGATGTGTGGAGCATTATCCGGTTCAATGTGATTAACATGAATACATCTCAAGTTATCTTCACTTTCTTATCAGACTGTGGGGGAGGTGTTTAAAACATATATGTGGGAGTATATGATAAATCTATCTAATTTAATCTAGCACTATTTGACTATACATTTCACCATATCGATTATTTATCTCAATAATCATTTCGCTATTGTCCTGGAATAGGCCAAAATTATTGTTGTGTTTATTTCATTCACTTCTAGGATCATATAGACTATATATATTCTCTACAATAATTTGTATTTACATACCACTAATGTCCAAGTCAATAACATGTGTCTTCTCCAGCAAGATTCTAAATGTTTTTACATCAATGTACATTAGGCGTACATCATGCCTATTCTCAATGAATTACCAAAGACTTTTTTTCAAATAGTAAATGAGCATACCTTGTCCATGATGAGAGGTGCAACTATGTACACAAAACTTTTCCCGTTGGAAGCACTCCTAAAACATTTTTCCTGTTGCTTATGTGCCAGATTATGTCCAGTTGTTCCTGCTTTAACTGTATATTGAATCTTTCTTCATAGTGGTTCTTGTATATTCCACTGATTTCTTCTTTGGAAAACATTGTCGGCAAAAAAATTAAAATACTTTTGTTGATGTCAAAGGTTACTCGTTGTCAAGTGTCACCTCATATATGTACATCTCCTGTCCAGTCTATGTATGTGATATTCAATGTGTTTACGCCTTTTTTAAATCTTGTTCTAGTTTGCATTCACCAATAAACCTTGCCCTCACCTGATTGGCTGAGCGTTTGACAGTCAGCTGAAAGCGGGGGGAGGCGCCATTAAATTGTAAACACAAAAAAAACCGCGAGATGTAGCGGGTGGATTATGATAGATTATTTGATAATGTCGCCATATGTCATACACCTAATTGCGTTTACAGAAGGACAACAACACACAGTAAGTGGAAATCAAGTTTATTTCAGCATATAATGCAAACTTTGGAGGAAAAAACAACAACCGTTATAGCCGGTTATAGCGGGGATCTCGTAGGGAATTTTATGCATGGCCTTACGCGTAACTCTGTTACGCTGCGGAATTACTCTGGGGTGGATGGCCCGAGTCCGACCCACACAGATGTCGGGCCATCCAACCCGAGTCCCGACCCACAAAAATGTCAAGATGTTGGGCCATCCAGTGATCCACTGATCCACCCCAGACAGAGTGAAGTAACGTCTTTACCAATATCACGTACAGTTACAGTACCGTAACTTATTCAGCTCGGATTTTTCTAACTCGTTTTACGATTCTTTTTCGCTAATATTTTTTTTATGCTAAACGCTATCGTTCTATTGTAACGCGCGATTTGCAAATGTGGACGATTTCGAAATCGCGCTGCGCGATTTGTAAATTTTCAAATCGCGCGCCGATTTCGAAATCGTTGCGCGATTTGAAAATAACAAGTAGATCTATTGCGCGTTTTGACAATGGTAACTGTGAACTATTCGCAAATCGTGTAGCGCTATTTGCAAATCGCTCGCGCGATTTGTAAATGTTGCCTCCCTCGAGCTCGCTTAGGCCTAATGTGTTGTGAATAACTGTGAACTATTGAATTTATAAATGTGCTGGAATGAATAGGCTTCACATTCAGGTAGCCTACAGAGACCTGTGGAAAAATAAAATTCGGTTGTTGTCTTTGTGCTTTGTGATATATCATGTATATAGGAGGTCTAGGAATACATAGGGGCCTAATCCATAATATTAATATAGGCCTATCTATTTATTTACCAAATTTCCAAATAGAGTCACAATTACAATTACTTTTAAAAAAAAGAAACAGTTGTTGGGATCCAACCAATGCGCACACTATAATTCCAATTCAGATTAGGCCTCAAACACAGACAGTAGTTGTCAACCCGCGGGTTGTCGAGCACGATAGTAATCAACGGTTAGACTAGTAGGCCCTATTAATCATAGATCTATAGTCAAAGAACTGTGAAGATGTCGCCTCTGTGCATTTACTGAGTACTGAAACATCTAGGCTTGTGTAGCATTTTCAAATCGCACGAACGATTTCGAAATCGCGCTGCGCGATTTGTGAATGGTTCAGAGGTGCCATTATCAAACCGCACATTATTAGTAATTTTGAAAACGCGCGACGATTTCGAAATCGGCGCGCGATTTGGAAATTTGCAATTCGCGCAGCGCGATTTCGAAATCGTGCTAATTGGCAAATCGCGCACAACACCATCAGCCTGAGCGGCTCCGCGTCGCTCAGGCTGTCGTTCTATAACTTTGCATACATCCCCTGGAAGTCGAACGACAATTTTCTGCCAACTTTCAGACAGCTCTCGCGAAAATTGAAAAAGTTGGCAATCTACCTCAATGTTAAATTTCAGCCTAAAACGGGATCTCAAGAATCTGAGCATATTCGAGAAATTGGTCCTGTTTACATCCATCAAGATTCGAAAATGTCTTGTACCTTTGAACCTGAAGATAAACTGGGGTGTTTTATACACAAACATGTTGATTTTGAAACATTGCTCCGCTACAAAACCGAGCAAATGCACAAGATTGTGTGCGGGCCCAGAAATTAAATAATAGGGCTAAATTTACCATTAGGGTAGATTTGCCAACTTTTTCAGTTTTCGCGTTAGCTCTCTGGAATTTTGAAAAAAATTGCCGTTTGACTCCAAGGTGAAGTATGTTATAGAGTTATAGAACGATAGAATTTAGCATCACAAGAAAATTAGCGAAAAACAGTGTAAACGAGTTAGAAAAATCCGAGTATAGTAAGAGGCTAAGAGCCATAAAATACAGTCGCCTGAGAGCAGCTGTAAACCAGCCTTGCATTTTTTTCGAAACTGTTTTTTTCAAACATCAATACCCATGAAAAATGAAGGGGTCACACCATAGAACACATGTTGTTTGGACAACTCACATCATTGCATTGCACATCCATGGGAGATATTTACAGCATTTAGTTGAGGATATGTCTATTGAAGCCCAAATGTTTTACAGATTTGCAGTGTTTTATATTTCTCTTATTAACAGTGAAAATGGTCTGGTCACAATGTGCAGAAAGATATGCACCATCTCAAATAGTCATGTCGGTAGAAACTATAGAAAACTGATGTCAACATTACGACTAGACGATAATATTGTAACTTGGACAAAACATTTCATGAAAAGGGTCATATCTAATTGTTTTCAATGTGATGATGAATGTCAGGCTGTTGCATCGGCCATTAAAGAGTTATGCAATATGAGAGAAGGGTACATTGTACAACAATTCCCGAAACAATTTATTGACACATTACTGGTGGACATGTGTGTGAATTAACTTCTACTATGTTACATATTGTATTGTACATGATTTGTACGAAATAAATCATATATATATGTATACATACGGATTTGAACATCCTGAGTGCAGAGTCCTTGTATCCAGAGCTTATGAGACAAATATTTTCATTTACAGCCATGATTTAATATCGATCCCCATTTCGAGATTCCCACCCAACCATCATATTACGTTTTTGATGTTTTCTATTTCATTGTCTACGGTTGATTCATGCGACTCTCGAGGCAGCACAGCTTGAATTTTTATATTTTTGTGACGGTGGTCACAATCTCTGTTCATCCTCGTAATCACAGAGATTGCATTCAATCTACCTAAACTATCGCTGTGCAAGCGATAGTTTACACTGAACGATATATTAACCTTTCCTTGTCTGTGACTTAGAGTTTGGGATGTCCATACACTGAGGGAGTGGAGGAGAGCTGGGTGCTAGATTTAGTATTCAAACCCGGAGAACACCGAATACGAATCCTCCAGTGGCTGTTCTCAAAGTCTGTACTTTGTTCCATAACATGCTGAACTTGTTCCATCAAATATTAATCGGGTTTAAACATTTTCACTGCTCATACAAAATTGACTACATGTATTCAACTCCAAAACATTTGTATATCTGCCAGATTTGACAGCCACGTTCATGACTTGCTCGATCCACAATATGTCAACACAGATTCCAAGATGGACTCAAGAATACAGCGTAAGGTTTTGGCTTCATACCATTTGGCATTCAAAAACCAATGTGATGTATTTGAATGAGTGATGATAAAAGTATGTGACAGATCTATACAATTTGTTGTTATACGTTTTGGCTGTCAGGTCTGCTGTTTGTGGCATCAAGTATGGGGTTGTGTTCCTCTGATGATGCTGATCTTATCAGGGTAAGTTTTTTCTCTCTCTTTGTTTGCTGAGCTGTCACTTGTAGTTGGTGTCAAGAATGTGTTTAATATTGTTGCATAATTATTCAAGGAAATTGTTGTATGGTTTACAATGCAATTAAAACCCTGATATTTCTCATCCTATCAATTTAAACTTTGCCAATTTACCCTGACAATTTACACCCTCACTTTAGTTACAATTCCCCATGGATTTCATACCCAGGGCATGGGATCTGTCTCGAAACAACTGTCCTTCCTAGAGCAGCTGTTGGATCTGGTGTACATCATGGACCGGTCGGAAGACCCCCAGGCACAGAGCATCGCCAGCCCTGGGATTGTTGGGTGAATCTCTAAAACAATTTAAAGTTTTCAAAAATATAAATGAAAACATAACTATCTATTTTAGGGTATTTTTGACACGAAATGTACAAATTGGAATGTACAAAAAGAAATTTGTTCTTGAAAATATATAGCAGTTCACTTTTTTCCAGTATTGCACACCCCACTGCACAGAAAAAAGACTACATGTAAACTGTATCTACATTACCATGGTTACCAAGATGTGTAACAGTCAATCATCTTTGTTCCCACGGCCAGAGAGGGAATGCATCTGAAGGAGCAGGTGAACAACGACTGCTGGTTTATGGACACTCTGGCCGAGCAGGGGAACATTGACAGGGTTCTGATGTCTGAGGCCAAACTCCTTCCACCAGACATCACCAAACAGCTCTCTATCAACAGACAGGAGCGAGTCGACCAGGGCCAGAATCCAGAGTAGGTCATGATTATATATGAATGTCATTGAGACAAAGTCAAATGTATAAGCGTTATATAGACACAAAATTTTGGGTGGAAGTAGCCAAAGGTCAAGAGTATGTATGTCAAGGTCTCATACATGCACATCAAAAGTTTGAGGAGATTGCCTTTGTGCATTTTATATGCGTGTAAATATCCTCAATAAATAAATTACGTTTTGAAAAAAAAAAAAAAAAATACATTACTCCGAGTACAGTGCGATGTTAGATGTTTGTTCTTATCCTATATCACATCAGGATAGTAGTGCCAGAAACAACTGATCTGGAACAACTCGCAGCAGATTTCCTGAAAGATCTGCAAAAACAAGAGGACATTCTTGAAGAACTGAAAAGAGCTGTGAGTCCAGACAGTATGATGCAAATCCAAGAGTTTCATCACAACAATCTTCATCCAGTATCTCACCTATTTTCAACTTCTAACAAAATAGACTGCACCAAGTAGAAACAGGTGTTTTCACATTACCACAGCACATGTACACGAAGTCAGACCCCCAGAGCCGCGAGAACGTCGAGAAGACACTGCGACTAGTGCTGTCCGAGCTTTCGCAGCTGACTATCGGCTTCTCGTACTGCTTCGAGAACGAGGTGCGACAGTGGTGCAATAAATCTCCCCCACAGCTCTCAGAGCTCGGTCCGGCCTTCCAGCGAATCCACAGTCTACTTCAGCACTTCACACAGGTCTGTCCACGTAACAACCCGGCACACATGTGACAGAAACACCTAGTGATATATATACCCCTGTATATGAGATATTGTAAAAAATACTAGTTTTGGTGGCCAATTTATGTGGAGGATTTGACAAAGAAACTGCTAAAATAAATTTCGTGTCAAATTGTGGTGCGTGGCTCTGATTGTGTGATTCTGGAACTGCCAAATTAATCCTCTACCTAGAAATGTGAGGGCACAAATGCCAAATATTTAATGGCTTCCAATATTGGTCTTTTTATAGTGGTTGGAGAACTGATATCATGATTCATTCTGAAGATAGAAATCATCAGAATTTCTTACAAAAGAAATTTGGCTAGATGTCAAATGGTCCTTTAGTATCGATACATAATAATTCCTTTCACATTTGAATTCTCTTCAAATCAAATTATTCTGTGAGAGTGTTTCCTATCTTCATATTGACGACATTACCTCTGCTTCATTTTGACTTTTCCAGCTCTTGAACGGTGTTGGAGCCATCAGAACCACCCATAAAAAGATGTGTGTACAAATGCCAGAACAAGTGAAGTCCATCGCACAAGAACCCCACAAGTCAAAAGGTGACAATCATGGATCCTCGAATCTCGAAATACCTGATTTACTAGATTATTCAACATGTATACAAATTTATCTGACTCATACAATCACTAGGCATTACTGTTAGTCATGATAGCTAATATTTGATGGTATTTATCATGGTACAGTTAAGTTATTTTGGGTGCACTAAATCAGGTGCAGAACTTACATTCCCAGCTTTATCAAGTTCATTTTGCTCATGACCATTGATGTTATTTCAGAGGGAAGTGTTGCGGCAATAGTGGAAGGTTTCCAAGAACAGGTAGCAATCCTCAAGGACTCCCTCGTCAGAACAGAGAAATCCTCGGCTCCGACAAACTTGTCAATTCTCGCTCAGATACCCAAACTCAGCTGATGGTCCATCATCATATTTTTGAAGACTGTTCATGCAAATTTCGCTGAGCTCATACAATCACTTACTTATTACATGTAAAAATATATTCGTGAAACTCTATCTTGTATTGGTTTGTTTTACTGGAAACAGTACACAAAATAGCACACTTTGAGGTAGGGCTCAGCAAGATTATTTTAGGTCGGGAGCGAAGCAAAATTCACCCAACATGCCGCTAAGGCATGTACAATGTATGTCTGTTTTGCCATATGAAGCACAATTTCTTTTATATAACATATATAAAATATAACCTACAAAATTGTTCAATGACAATTTTTTTTTTCTGGCTGGAAATGGAAAAAACAAATAAAAACTTGATTTGGGCAAAACATATTTTTTTCGACGACCCGTCGAAAAATCAAAATGGCTGCCATACACAGATCTGCGACTCGAATGCAACGAAACTTATACACATCATGAAGGTACATGAAAGGAATCCCAAAACTGGTAGACAGCTTTCGCGAAAAGGGTCGCCAAATTCCAGAATTCATCGTTTTTCAACATAAAAGGCCGTTTTAACCTTTCAAGGTCATTAAAGATCAAATTCAAGGTCACCACTGTAACCACAATATATGATTATCCATTTGAATGTGGCAATGCTTAGGCTCTATCTTGAAGTGTTTCAGGAGTTTACTCTTTCTGGGAGTTCTATCTACCAAAACAATTTTCAATGGTGAAAAAGAAATGGCTCAAAACGAATAGTGACTTGATTTGGGACGAACAATTTTTTTTGCTGAGCCGCTTGAAAAATCAAAATGGCCACCACCCGCAAACCGGCGATTCAAGGGCAACGAAACTTCTACACATCCCAAAGGTCCAAATGGGGAGTCTTATGCATAAATTAGGAAAAAAAGTTATCAGAAAAAAAATTAGCCCAAGGGCTGAGATAGGTTACCGGACAATTTTGGCTTTAAGCATTGCAAGTGACATATGACTTTGAGATTTACCAATCAAGGTCATCTTTGTGAACTGCAATATCACCATTTGGGTATGCTGCATATGACTTCATATATGTTCATAATACAAACATATAAGCTCTATCAACAAGTATATTGTCTGTAGACAGACCAATTTACACATGTCAGGTTAGGCAAGGTTGTGAGATTTGGATTTTAAGGTCATACATAAGGTCAAATTCAAGGTCTCCAGGAGATGTGCTATAAATACATGACTTCTTGTAAGCTTATACACAATCCTAACCTGTATGTGCAAGTCTTTAAGCCTCGGTGGCTAATTTACACATTTCACATCGGACATTTAGCACTCAAGGTCATCTGAGGTCAAGGTCATCATCAGTTGTTCCATATATGACTTCTCAATGCTCATAATGCAAACTTAAGCTCTATCTGCAAGCATTTAATCTGTAGAGGCAAATCTGGGCATTTTTTTACCCAAAAATGGCTGTTTTGACCTTTCAAGGTCATCAAAGGTCCAATTCAAGGTCACCACACAAATCGCCATAGATGACTTCCCATTTGAAAGTGCCAATTTCTAAGCTCTATCTTCAAGCGTTCTATGAGTACAGTCCTGGCAGCTCCCATTATGAAGGAAAAAAGTGCCGAAAAAGTCCAATTTTTTTTTCAAAGGGTGAAAAAAATTTTTTTGTCTAGAAATGGCCCAAAATTGATAGTAATGCGATTTGGGAAAAAAAAAATTTCGTGACCCGTCGAAAATTCAAAATGGCCGCCATACGCAGGCCGGCGATTCAAGGGCAACCAAACTTATACACATCACAGAGGTATATAACAAGAATCTTTTGAAACAAAAATTCTGAAATTCTTTTGAAACTCAAATCTGATGAGACAGTTTTTGAGAAAATGGCCGCCAAAGTTCAAAATTGACTGTTTTTCGACGAAAACGGCCGCCATTTTGAAAAAATAAAAAAATAAAAAATACCTCCTCAAATTATTTTAAGGTATCTTTTCCCAAATTTTCAGAAAGATTGGACCGTAAACTTTAAAGATAAAAATGTGGACGGACGAAGACGACGACGACGGACGGACGGACGGACGACGGACGCAACGCCACGGCAATAGGTTATCGGACCATAGGTTCGGTAACCTAACTAGACGTCCAGGCCTAAAGATGCCTTGGGGCATTTTGTGTGAAGCTCTTTTCCTACCTAGCATATCCCTAAGAGACAATAATATAGAACAATGATGACTCTGAAAATGTCACAGGTCAAGTTCAACCTATATACCACATAGACATCTTTGTCCAGAGCAACATTTCTGAAAACAACATACGTTCTGCTGTACCACGCACTGTTTCCGAGATATCGAATAAAACGAAAAATGCCGACTCGGCAGAGAAATTTTGGGTCAAGGACAAAGTTCATACTCAAACCCATAAGACATGTAAATTTGTGGTCAAGGTCAAAGTTCATCTATAATACCCCTTAGACATGTTTATCTAGGGCGACGAGTCCGAAAATAATATCTGTTTCGCTCTACAACGCACCGTTTCCGAGATATTGCCGAAAACGAATAATGCTGACTCGGCAAAATAATTAGAGATAAAGGTCAAAGTTCATCCATATTACCCATCAGACATGTTTGCTTAGGGCGAAGAGTCCGAAAATAACGTACGTTTCGCTCTACGACACACTGTTTCCGAGGTATGCAGGAAGCCTCAAGGATGACTCGACAAAAAGTCTGAATATTGTGGACATTAATTGTGGACATATAGGAAATAACATATGCTGAATATTCTCGTAACCTTGAATTTGACCAGTGACCTTATTTTCAAGTGGTTAAAACCAAACAAAATGGCTAACATACATTGTCCGGTAACCTTCCTTGGCATTTGCCCTATTTTTAGCTTACCGCACCTTTGGGCCGATAAGCTATTATCGTGGTTTTTCGTCCGTCGTCCGTCCGTTGTCCGTCGTCCGTCCGGGTCTGTTAATTTTTTTTTGGCATTATGAATTTCCCCATAAACATACCTTAGGCCAATATCTAAAAACGTTTTAAATTTTTTTTGATTGAATCGTTTCTGCCGATTTGGCGGCCATTTTTGAAGAAAAATTGCCAATTTTGGACTTTGGTGGCCATTTTCTCAAAAACTGTCTGATCAGTTTTGAGATTTTTGTTTCAAAACGTTCCTCTCATGTACCTCTATGACACGTATAAGTTTCGTTGCCCTTGAATCGCCGGTCTGCGTGTGGCGGCCATTTTGATTTTTATGACGGGTTGGCGAAAAAAAATTGGTCTCAAATCAAGTCACTATTCGTTTTGAGCCATTTTTTTTGGCCATTGAAAATTCTTTTGGAATTGGAAAATTTCATCCAATTTGTTCTCATAATGGGAGCTATGCAGAGTAATCTCATAGAACTCTAGATAGAGCCTAGGTATTGGCACATTCAAATGGGAAATCATATATTGCGGTTTGAGTGGTGACCTTGAATTTGACTTTCAATGACGACGTTTTTTGTCGAAAAAAGGATGAATTTTGCCTTTGGTGGCCATTTTCTCGAAATCTATTTAGACAATTTTCTTCAAAATCATGTATAAGATTCTCCTTATGTACCTTTGTAGACGTGTATAAAAAATCTTTCAAGATGTAACTTGATTTTGTATTATATAGCCCATACAGAAAATGTGTTTCTATCAACATTTACGAACATATTTTAACATATAGATTTTAACATCAGTGTAACAATTTATATGTATTCAGTATTCTACGCAATTCACATGATTGCCGGTAAGCTACAGCACCCTTGGTGCTATGTTTAGGTTACCAGACCTATACTCTGATTTCTCCATAAACACAATCAGCGAAGACGTGAGGCTGACCCAGGAGCTCCTGGGTCCGACCTGACAGATATCCACTTGGGGAGCTTAGTTATTCTTTTTTACCCATTGCCGCCAAACTATCTCCCATTTTCGGCGGGTATCCAACTCTGTAAGTTTGAGCAACATTCAGAGTTTACGCCTGTAGTAAGATAAAGGTACTGTAAATGTTAAATTATGCGCATTGAATTAAAGTAATATATACACATAGAGTGAGTAAACATAGTTATAGATGGATCTAGATATACCTGACTGGAATGACAATGGTTTTGAAGGGCGATAATAAGGGAAGTTGCTATGTTCCGTAATGATCTGATGATGATCCATTGAATTGAATTTATTTCATCAATCAAATACATGTATAGATTCCACAAACAGACAGCCACACACGGACCGAAAACCATCAATTGACAATGTAATATTTGGCATGTGGGCTACTACTAAGTACCAATACTGCACTACTCAGGGGCGGATCCAGGAAGATGTGTTGGGGAGGGGAAGGGGCCAGGCAGATATGGGAATACTGACTAGAGTGATCGAGCGAAGCGAGAGATCATTCCGATCTGGGGGTCCGGGGGGATGCGGTCGCCGTAAGCCCCTGGGAAAAAATTGAAATTTATGGTTTTAGGCTTGCTTCACAAGTTGACAGGTGGTCTCTCATAACAGGTTCATTTACATGATAAAAGGCCACTTGGAACCAGGTGGAGTGGTCTTAAAACAGAGGGTGGTCTCTCAAACCAGGTGGTCTTTAACACAGGATCCGCTGTATTTTGGACCATTCACTACTACCAAACCGTTAGCATGCATATATTGCAACAAATTTGATAAAAGACAAGAAAAATCCATTATCATTTATACTCTGATTGTTCTAACTTGTTTACACTGTTTTTTGTCAATTTTTTCGCGATATTTGATGGTATCGTATTGTAACTTGGCATACTTCACCTGGAAATGAAAAAGCATCTTTCTGCAAACTTTCAGACTTCTGCTCATAGAACTGTGAGAGTTAGCAATCTACTGCAATGATAAATTTTTCCTGAAATCCTGTCGTTTGCATGTCATCAAATATTGTTTTCCTTTGGCACTTGATGGGTGATTCTGTTGAAATAATTTGCATAGGGGCGAGGGTTAGGATTCGGGACCACCCACGCATGTAAACTGATTCGAAATGACTCACACGTACAGGCACCTTGACGACAACTGACAACCTGATCCCACTATTGTGACTAATTTGATTTTGTCCATTTGGATTCCGTCATCAGTTGTCATAACCAAGCAATATGTCGTCACCCATGGTTCGAGCAAATCCTCGCTTGATTAAAACTTGTGTGTTTTGAAAGAAAGAGATAGCGATCTGGAAGGCAGGTTTGTATAAGTAATTGCCATTTGTACCACAGACACACAATATTCAGCTTCAGTAGAATAGTTCGCTCGAAGTTACTTGACTGAACATGCTGAACTAAAGGCGAAAAACTGTGTAAACGAGTTTAAAAAATCAGAGTGTACATTCCATTCAAGACTGGAAAAGTTATCATTTACATTCTTATACAATGATTATTGTTTGAGAAATCGTAGTCTAAGTAGTGAAACAGGAGGTTTCTTGCAACTTCACTGATGCAGGGAATACTAGTAGGTAGGCACAAAAGAGGTACAGCAGGTCTCACCCAGCAGACTACGGTACTAGTAATAGAAGTAGTGAGGACATAACTCAGCAAGCAGTGAGGACCCAACTCAGCAGACATAGCAAGGCTGTAGCAGATTTGATCCAGGACACAAGTGAGGTAGTGAAGACAGGACCCAGCAGATCTGACCCAGCAGGCAAGTGAGGCACTCAGGACAGGACCCAGCAGACAAGTGAGGCAATGGGACAGGACCCAGCAGATCTGACCCAGCAGACAAGTGAGGCAGTGAGGACAGGACCCAGCAGACAAGTGAGGCAGTGAGGACAGGACCCAGCAGATCTGACCCAGCAGACAAGTGAGGCGGTGAGGACAGGACCTAGCAGATCTGACCCAGCAGAGAAGTGAGGCGGTGAGGACAGGACCCAGCAGATCTGACCCAGCAGACAAGTGAGGCAGTGAGGACTGGACCCAGCAGATCTGACCCAACACACAAGTGAGGCAGTGAGGACAGGACCCAGCAGACAAGTGAGGCGGTGAGGACAGGACCCAGCAGACTAAGTAAGGCAGTGAGGACTTGACCCAGCAGACAATTGAGGCAGTGAGGACAGGACCCAGCAGACAAGTGAGGTGGTGAGGACATGACCCAGCAGACAAGTGAGGCGGTGAGGACAGGACCCAGCAGACAAGTGAGGCGGTGAGGACAGAACCCAGCAGACAAGTGAGGCAGTGAGGACAGGACCCAGCAGACTAAGTGAGGCAGTGAGGACAGGACCCAGCAGACAAGTGAGGCAGTGAGGACAGGACCCAGCAGACAAGTGAGGCAGTTAGGACATGACCCAGCAGACGAGTGAGGCAGTGAGGACAGGACCCAGCAGATCTGACCCAGTAGACAAGTGAGGCAGTGAGGACAGGACCCAGCAGATCTGACCCAGCAAACAAGTGAGGCAGTGAGGACAGGACCCAGCAGACATAGTGAGGCGGTGAGGACAGGAGCCAGCAGATCTGACCCATTAGACGTAGTGAGGCAGTGAGGACAGGGGCCAGCAGATCCGACCCAGCAGACATAGTGAGGCAGTGAGGACAGGACCCATCAGATCTGACCCAGCAGACATAGTGAGGCAGTGAGGACAGGACCCAGCAGATCTGACCCAGCAGACATAGTGAGGCAGTGAGGACAGGACCCAGCAGATCTAACCCAGCAGACATAGTGAGGCAGTGAGGACAGGACCCAGCAGATCTGACCCAGCAGACATAGTGAGGCAGTGAGGACAGGACCCAGCAGATCTAACCCAGCAGACATAGCGAGGCAGTGAGGACAGGACCCAGCAGATCTAACCCAGCAGACATAGTGAGGCAGTGAGGACAGGACCCAGCAGATCTGACCCAGCAGACATAGTGAGGCAGTGAGGACAGGACCCAGCAGACATAGTGAGGCAGTGAGGACAGGACCCAGCAGATCTGACCCAGCAGACAAGTGAGGCAGTGAGGACATGACCCAGCAAACAAGTGAGGCAGTGAGGACAGGACCCAGCAGACAAGTGAGGCAGTTAGGACATGACCCAGCAGACGAGTGAGGCAGTGAGGACAGGACCCAGCAGATCTGACCCAGTAGACAAGTGAGGCAGTGAGGACAGGACCCAGCAGATCTGACCCAGCAGACATAGTGAGGCAGTGAGGACAGGACCCAGCAGATCTGACCCAGCAGACATAGTGAGGCAGTGAGGACAGGACCCAGCAGATCTGACCCAGCAGACATAGTGAGGCAGTGAGGACAGGACCCAGCAGATCTAACCCAGCAGACATAGCGAGGCAGTGAGGACAGGACCCAGCAGATCTAACCCAGCAGACATAGTGAGGCAGTGAGGACAGGACCCAGCAGATCTGACCCAGCAGACATAGTGAGGCAGTGAGGACAGGACCCAGCAGATCTGACCCAGCAGACATAGTGAGGCAGTGAGGACAGGACCCAGCAGATCTGACCCAGCAGACAAGTGAGGCAGTGAGGACAGGACCCAGCAGATCTGACCCAGCAGACGAGTGAGGCAGTGAGGACAGGACCCAGCAGACATAGTGAGGCAGTGAGGACAGGACCCAGCAGATCTGACCCAGCAGACATAGTGAGGCAGTGAGGACAGGACCCAGCAGATCTAACCCAGCAGACATAGTGAGGCAGTGAGGACAGGACCCAGCAGATCTGACCCAGCAGACATAGTGAGGCAGTGAGGACAGGACCCAGCAGATCTAACCCAGCAGACATAGTGAGGCAGTGAGGACAGGACCCAGCAGATCTGACCCAGCAGACGAGTGAGGCAGTGAGGACAGGACCCAGCAGACATAGTGAGGCAGTGAGGACAGGACCCAGCAGATCTAACCCAGCAGACATAGTGAGGCAGTGAGGACAGGACCCAGCAGATCTGACCCAGCAGACGAGTGAGGCAGTGAGGACAGGACCCAGCAGATCTAACCCAGCAGACATAGTGAGGCAGTGAGGACAGGACCCAGCAGATCTGACCCAGCAGACATAGTGAGGCAGTGAGGACAGGACCCAGCAGATCTAACCCAGCAGACATAGCGAGGCAGTGAGGACAGGACCCAGCAGATCTAACCCAGCAGACATAGTGAGGCAGTGAGGACAGGACCCAGCAGATCTGACCCAGCAGACATAGTGAGGCAGTGAGGACAGGACCCAGCAGATCTAACCCAGCAGACATAGTGAGGCAGTGAGGACAGGACCCAGCAGATCTGACCCAGCAGACAAGTGAGGCAGTGAGGACATGACCCAGCAAACAAGTGAGGCAGTGAGGACAGGACCCAGCAGACAAGTGAGGCAGTTAGGACATGACCCAGCAGACGAGTGAGGCAGTGAGGACAGGACCCAGCAGATCTGACCCAGTAGACAAGTGAGGCAGTGAGGACAGGACCCAGCAGATCTGACCCAGCAGACATAGTGAGGCAGTGAGGACAGGACCCAGCAGATCTGACCCAGCAGACATAGTGAGGCAGTGAGGACAGGACCCAGCAGATCTGACCCAGCAGACATAGTGAGGCAGTGAGGACAGGACCCAGCAGATCTAACCCAGCAGACATAGCGAGGCAGTGAGGACAGGACCCAGCAGATCTAACCCAGCAGACATAGTGAGGCAGTGAGGACAGGACCCAGCAGATCTGACCCAGCAGACATAGTGAGGCAGTGAGGACAGGACCCAGCAGATCTGACCCAGCAGACATAGTGAGGCAGTGAGGACAGGACCCAGCAGATCTGACCCAGCAGACAAGTGAGGCAGTGAGGACAGGACCCAGCAGATCTGACCCAGCAGACGAGTGAGGCAGTGAGGACAGGACCCAGCAGACATAGTGAGGCAGTGAGGACAGGACCCAGCAGATCTGACCCAGCAGACGAGTGAGGCAGTGAGGACAGGACCCAGCAGACATAGTGAGGCAGTGAGGACAGGACCCAGCAGATCTAACCCAGCAGACATAGTGAGGCAGTGAGGACAGGACCCAGCAGATCTGACCCAGCAGACGAGTGAGGCAGTGAGGACAGGACCCAGCAGACATAGTGAGGCAGTGAGGACAGGACCCAGCAGATCTGACCCAGCAGACATAGTGAGGCAGTGAGGACAGGACCCAGCAGATCTGACCCAGCAGACGAGTGAGGCAGTGAGGACAGGAACCAGCAGACATAGTGAGGCAGTGAGGACAGGACCCAGCAGATCTGACCCAGTAGACAAGTGAAGCAGTTAGGACATGACCCAGCAGACAAGTGAGGCGGTGAGGACAGGACCCAGCAGATCTGACCCAGTAGACAAGTGAAGCAGTTAGGACATGACCCAGCAGACAAGTGAAGCGGTTAGGACATGACCCAGTAGACAAGTGAAGCAGTGAGGACAGGACCCAGCAAACAAGTGAGGCAGGGGAAACATGAGCCATATGTCGTCACATATGTATGTTTTGTTCTATTTTGACAGATTCATAATGGACGAGCTACATGAGCTAGAGAAGGTTTGGCGGGAGATGAATATCGAGTTGTCTTGGAGGCAGAACGGCTTCTCGGCTCCACCTTACCGTGGTAAATTTGAGCTACCTGATGTATATGTTTCATCAGACTGAATGCACAGAATCTCTACGTGATGTATCTTGCATTTGTTTATGTAACCTATTCTTGCACAGGTAATCCAGCCATTATTGATGTGGGCTGTGATGTCTCGTCACTGCTCTCCACAGAGGAGGCGCCTTGCCCTTTTTGTCCACTGGACCTGGTGGATGCTAGTGCCTGCTTGAAACGACACATGGAGAGGGTCCATTGGAACCATTCCTTCATTCTGTATGGTAAGTTCTCTCACAGACTATATTTCTTATCATTATTATGGAACAATAACTAAATATATGTCAATAAACTACTACTACTACTTATCACTTTTCATTAGCCATGGTCTTTAATTGTATGTTTTATATCATTTTGATATGTGTACATCTACAATGCCTTCCATCTGCATAAGTCAATATTGAATAAAGTAGTTCTATTCGGATAAGGCTCAACATCAACATCAGCATTTTTGTCCACGAAGTCCTTTCAGGGTTTCAGCATGTTCAGTACGCATAGTAGATGTTTCAAACCTATTTGTATGTCAATCATTCTTCGGGAAGATTTTTGGTTTTAGCAGTTTTATGATTTTAGGGTTGGAGTTTTGCTGGGTCAGGCATTTACCATAAATGCCTTTGTGGTTTTTTTTCGGTTTTTTTTCTCCTTCCGCAGTTTTTGTTTCCATGCAATAACTCAAGAACGCCTGAACGGATTGACTTGAAACTCTCACGACTGCTCAGAAATATTGTGCATACTTTTTGAGGCGGAACCGAGGTTCGTGAGGTCGACTTCAGAAAAAATGTTACAGAACCTGAAAATATTGTAATCAATGGTGAACCTGTGGAAATTACAGAAGAATATAGATACCTTGGTACAATCATTGACCGTAAGTTGACATCCGTAAGTTGTACTTTTTGCTTGAACTGCTTGAAGAGACTTCAGTCGAAAAATCTTGAAACTATTCTATAAATCTATTGTTGAGAGTTTCTTCACTTTGGGTATTGTCACTTTGGTAGCGCTAACAAATGGACTTGAATAGGATGACTCGAATCATCAAACATTCCGCAAAAGTTATTGGTGAAGATTGTATGACTTTGGATAAATTGTAACGTAAGTTTGGCAAGGCCAAGCTGTCGTCTATCATGGCTGATGTTACGCACCCTCTACATAACAACTACCGGAGGCTCCGATCGGGTGTGAGGCTTCAGTCTCTTAGGTGTCGTACCAGTCGCTACAGTCGCTCGTTCATTCCCACCCCCATCCGCCTTCATAACACCTCGTATGCTCGGTGATGAAACTCTAGATGTCTTACTGCTTGTATATACATTGTATCTGTATTTCACTGTCTCGCAAGAATATCGCTTTTTTTTCAACGTGTAAGTCAAGTTTCTGTGTAGGATTAATAAAGCACTATCTATCAAATGGATATTATTTTCGGACTCATCGCTCTAGAAAACATGTCTTATGGTTATTGAGGATGACCTTTGGCTTGACCTGAAATTATTTTGCTGAGTCAGAATTTTTCCATTTTCATTGATATCTCGGAAATGGTGCATCTTAGAGCGAAACAGACCCTGACCCGAATTTTTTTTTTGAGTTGGCATTTTGTGTGTGTTTGGTATCTCAGTATGTCATTCGTGGCAAGCATATGATACATTGTAAATGTTATAAGTTAGTCGCTACACCGAAATGCCTCCAAGGCAATTTTAGGCCTTGCATGTAACAAAACTGAAAATGTGAACCATGTCACAAATCATTTGAATTCATAGCTTTTTTCTTTCATTATTTTAGGGAGACGGTTCTTGCTATGCAGGTTATCTTGTCTGAAGAATGGACGGTCGCACTACCACTGCCCCTGCGGCAAGACAGTGAGAGTGAAGTCGGTGGCTGAAAGACACATCGAGAAGTGTCAACACAACGCTCAAACTGGCACCACGGAATCTTCTTCGAACTGTGTAACACCGTCGCTTCACACAAAAACTGATTCATCTACAAACAATGGCAGTGTCATCACTGATACAACATTCACAAATACATCACTGACTGTTCCAAAGCTCATTGAACATGTTGAATCTGATGAATATTCCAGTGATTCCACGGTAGTGCATGTGACCACTTCAGGTGTCCACACACAAAAAAAATGTCCTGTCTGTGGAAAAGACATTTCGAAAAAGAACATTCGGAGGCATCTTCGTAGTCATTCGTCAAAGGGATTGGATACTTGTGACGAGGCTGTATGTGTTGGAAACTCCATATTTCTGGTGAAAGAAAATGGCAGGGGGGATAAACATCCCATTCATGTCAAAGTTAAAACGCATGGGGACATGCCAATTTTAGAGTGTTCTGATAAAAGTTGCAGGGCCATGGGTTCTGCAACTAATCGCGGTGAACAAAACCACATATGTATCCATGTGATGAAATCATTACTGACTCCTAATACAGTGCAAGCAATGGAACTTCAAGAATTAGGACACCTGAACATGTCAGACAGGATGATGAAGGAGCTGCAAGGGCTTGAAAACAAAGCTGGTTCTGAAGGCTCACCGCTAGTAGTTAAGTGGCCAACTAATATATCTGGCAGTGAACATTTTTCTGTTTTCACAGGATTTTGCAGATATTGGTGTCCATTCGGCAGGACTTTAGTCACTTTGTCAAGTGGAAAGATGATCCGCCCTTGTGCTGGCGGCAAACATAATTGTGTTCACAAAGCTGCTGTTCGATGGGCAGTAGGCATGTGTGTTCCAGCTGGAGATGGTATCTCAGTTGAAAATCACATTGAGCATGTTGAGGAGGATGTGAACAGTGATTCAGAAAACGAGTCCTGTACTGATACGGAATCACAGAGGTTAATTAAAGGACTGGAATGAGCATCTGAACAGACTTAAAATTGATGAAGACTGTTTCAAAGTCGAGGAGACAGCATTCCCAGAATTGTTGATACCTGATGAAGCATCCTGTCCTTGGTGCCAGGGGAAGCTGGTTAAAACAGTACCAGGCAAAAAGATATCCATCATAGATAGAAACTTTATCAAGGAAGGTGAATATTCAATATATCAATATCTTCATTGCCGAACATATATAGGCATCCTCTCAATATTATTATACAGTGGATCCTGTGTTTCAAGACCACCCAAATGACCCCAAAAAGTTGGTCTTAAATGACAGGTGGCTCTCATAACAGGTTCATTTACATCATAAAAGGCCACTTAGGACCAAGTGGAGTGGTCTTAAAACACAGGGTGGTCTCTCAAACCAGGTGGTCTTTAACACAGGATCCACTGTATTGTGAACCCATTAATGTTCGCTACATGTACTCTTTATCTGGCGGATTTCACATTTCCAACAAAATAGCTAACTTTAATGGATACTAGCTTCAGAAATTGCATTGAGATTGATGTAAAAATGAATAAAACGTGTCCTTAAATAGTCAGTGAACACTCAATATGTTAAAACGTGAACATTAATGTATGTATGTTTCTGTCTCTTCGCACCAGTATATGTTAATGTTTCAGGTGCTAGTATTCTATTTTCAAAGAAATGTATCAAGTGTGAACGTTTCGTGTATTATCGTGGTTGGCAAGATGGCTTATTCAATCACCAGAACAAGTTCGTGATGACAATAGACTTTTGCCGATGGCTACGATTTTCAATTCTGGTGAGAACCATGTAAATCCCACATATCTTTTGTTTTACTCTGAATATTACAAAATATTTTGTCTTCACTGTCATGAAATGAAAATGAATTGAAATATACGGTGATAGAGACTATGGCTCTTTTTCAATAAATTGTTGACTTGCAAAGGGTAAAGCTAATTACATTTGTACAATAGTCATACATGTAATATGTTGAGAAATATTTGAGAACATAGTTATCGAAAATGAGATATAAAGACTTATACAGGTAATGTAAAAACTACTACCGGTAATCTGTCACTACATCTTTTCATTTAGAATCACACTGCAGTAGGAACTGAGTTGACAAAGCTGGAGCAATACCATGAGATGCAATACCCACCACATGATGAAGTGTTGAAAGCTTACCTATCTTTCGAAGTCTGCTGCCAACATGACTATGATTTCACATGTGTGGAATGCGGGATCTACCCCCCTCTTCTGATCACAGATGTGAACAAGAAATGCTCTTTCAGATTGAGTTGTGAGTAATGTCTCTGTGATGTATAGTAGTGAGGGAGCATTAACTCTTGGGGTAGGGTTAAGGGAAGTGGTGACCCACCCTTTACTTGTGAACCCTCTCACCCTGACTTGTGAAATGATCGAGTCAATATGTCACTTTGATTGACTACTATCGAAGTTAAAAAGCATTTCATTGAAGTATTGAACTGAAAATATTGAATCTTTCACAATGGCAAAAACAAATGAGACAGTTATAAATAACATACCAATTTTTGCATTTTTAGTGGAAGATGTCACTGGAAAAGATTCTGCAAATGAGGTTATCAATCAACAAGATTTCTGGGCAGATGTCGAAGCCGACATCATATCGGGGAGGAGTGAAACCCATGGTAAGTTTAAAAAAGTAACCTTTCTGTCTTCCACTCAAGAAGGTGATATTTTTCTTGCTGATTTTATGCTATAATTCATGCATATGCGAAATCTACCTTATGAAGATGTTGTATGAATCTGCACTGTATATAATGTACAATTGTTTTGTGTCACATGACGATATCTTGCTTTCTGCATATGAAATAATACACTACGGAGATGATAATTAATATGTAACTGCTACAATAATTGATATTGCAGGAAAGAGATCCATCATCCCATGTTTTGACTACTGGTCACCGTACGTTGGCTTGTCACGTGGAGGAGATGACGTGGTGAACACAGAGAGCTGTAAGGTTACTGCAACTGACTCTTCAGCATCTCTGGATGATGAAAATTGGGAAGAACTCACTGAGGACCTTATTGAATTGACAGAGAAGAAGGTTCGGATTATCTCTTGATTGCAATTGACATGTTGACTTATACATGTATTTAACAAATGTAAGAAATTTTGACACTTTGTGTACATCTCCAGAAGTATCAACTGATATCTAGAGACTAATCATTTTAACAGTCTGTTATCAATTGACCCCCGTATGTCATAACTCTCATAACAATTAATCTTTTGTTCTTGTTTGAAAAATAAAAGCTTGCAGATGTGAAGAAAGCATGTCGTGCTGTAAGTTTGCCTGACAAGGGTTCGAAAATGGACTGCTTGATACGTATCAAAGAAAAGCTAGTTACCAAGGTGGGATGTAACAAGGTGTTCACCAAGCTAGCAGGATCTTCAGGTATGTTAGATTGTACAAGTATAATTATTACCTAATTATTTTTTTTCAATAAAGTCAATACCCTTACTTTATATCTTGTACCAACATCAACTAATTACTTTGATGACCAGTGTAATGTTAGCAGCAGTATAGATTAATAAAAAGTTGTGGGTCCTTTTTGCCTAATTTATTTTTATCCAACACGTCAATAGCACATAGTTAATTATTGACTGCATGAAATAATAATAAAATACCCAAATTATACTCTGTGATTTCTGTAAATGCATTGCAGGTGGATTACTGGTAGCATGCTGTCAACATGGGATTGCATATGGACTGAAATTTCTACTGCGTGGCGAGAGTCCCAGAGATCATGTGGACATGATTCTGTCTTTACAGCATCAACCCACACTATGCATAAACGACATCCCCTGGTTTGTCTCACGCCATGGAAACAAACGCAAGGATAATATGTTCGGCCCAAACAGTGGGATGTTTGCGGAGCCTACCACTGAAAATATCAACAAAGCTAAGGCCGGCACACTGAAGCTAACCAAACCAGAACTGAATTTTTCCAAGCTTGTGTATCAACCTTATACTGAAGAACATACATATGCTTCGAGAAAACACCCACTTTCGGAGAGTACCAATCATTTCTGCGGATTTGATCGCTTTCATCAAGACAACTCTACAAACGAGGTTGATGTGATGCGGCGGCTTGATAATGTGAAAGAACTAGAATCGTCTGTCAACAGCCAAGTGGCTGAAGAGTTTTTCTCATGGATTGACAAATTCCGATATTTCCTCAGCCAAATGAAACCTGTTCACCACCTCTTTGTTGTGCGATTGATTTGCCATCTTCGGAATCTTCAAATCAATAAAAGCAATGTTGACAGAGTCAAGAAAGTAGTCAGTACCCGTCCAGGCTGTGAACTGACCCTTTCACTCGACAGAAGATTGGTTGTGTCTGGTTGTAAACTGTTGAGTCCTCACATTGGAGAACACAGTACACATATTGGTAAGTTTTCGACAGATTTAGTTTATTATGCTTTTACATGTGATGCCATTGTGAAAAGTTGAATAACCTAATTAATATTGAAAAAATGTAAGAGTATGGACTGTTGAAAATTCACTGGTTACAGGACAACCAGAGGTCCAGGGAACCTCTACTATAAGAAAGGGCAACATGGCTTCAACCTCAAATGGACCTTCAACAGTTTCATTGGTCACAGAAGTTCTCGCCAAGGGATCTTCTCCAACACCGATGGACAACGACAGCACAACCTCAAATGGACCTTCAACAGTTTCAATGGTCACAAAAGTTCTCGCCAAGGGATCTTCTCCAACACCGATGGACAACGACAGCACAACCTCAAATGGACCTTCAACAGTTTCAATGGTCACAAAAGTTCTCGCCAAGGGATCTTCTCCAACACCGATGGACAACGACAGCACAACCTCAAATGGACCTTCAACAGTTTCAATGGTCACAAAAGTTCTCGCCAAGGGATCTTCTCCAACACTGATGGACAACGACAGCACAACCTCAAATGGACCTTCAACAGTTTCAATGGTCACAAAAGTTCTCGCCAAGGGATCTTCTCCAACACTGATGGACAACGACAGCACAACCTCAAATGGACCTTCAACAGTTTCAATGCTCACAAAAGTTCTCGCCAAGGGATCTTCTCCAACACCGATGGACAACGACAGCACAACCTCAAATGGACCTTCAACAGTTTCAATGGTCACAAAAGTTCTCGCCAAGGGATCTTCTCCAACACCGATGGACAACGACAGCACAACCTCAAATGGACCTTCAACAGTTTCAATGGTCACAAAAGTTCTTGCCAAGGGATCTTCTCCAACACTGATGGACAACGACAGCACAACCTCAAATGGACCTTCAACAGTTTCAATGGTCACAAAAGTTCTCGCCAAGGGATCTTCTCCAACACCGATGGACAACGACAGCACAACCTCAAATGGACCTTCAACAGTTTCAATGGTCACAAAAGTTCTCGCCAAGGGATCTTCTCCAACACCGATGGACAACGTCAGCACAACCTCAAATGGACCTTCAACAGTTTCAATGCTCACAAAAGTTCATGCGGCCAAGGGATCTTCTCCAACACGTAAGCGCAGTATTGGTTTACCTTCACTCGGATCTCCACAAAGCACCATGATTACAAGACAGCAAAAGCTCCAGGGAACCTCTCCTACACGTAAGGGCAATCTCAGCTTAAATTCACGTGGATCTTCACAAATAACTATGATTACAAGACAGCAAAAGCTCCAGGGAACCTCTCCTACACGTAAGGGCAATATCAGCTTAAATTCACGTGGATCTTCACAAATAACTATGATTACAAGACAGCAAAAGCTCCAGGGAACCTCTCCTGCCTTGGTTGGTCTCTGTCATGGCACACACCCAGAACCATCAAAAAGGAAGTCTGATGCCTTTGACCTGACTGCAGAACCAGCATTGAAGAAAGTTCGCTTTGGTAATTTACCTTTTTTGATTTCCTGTTGAACTATTAACATGATATGTATGTTTCAGGGGTAGAACATGAAGGGATACAAATTTTACATCTATATGTATCTGGTGACTTGTATATAACTTCATATATCCCTGAAAGGGATGCAATTGAAATGTACATAATTATTTATTTGATACTCACAGCTGATGATTCCAGAGAACCAGCTATCCTAGACATAGCGAGGAGGTCGGATTTAGATGTTGTGCTTGCTAACTGTGGTCCTTACCCTCTAACGGCATCCGATTTCCTTAGTTTGGAGGGGAAACGCTGGCTCACAGATCAGGTACATTATGACATATATGGCTGGCTAGCTGGTGGTAGCTACTATCATGCTCCAATGAGCAATCCTTGGTGGACATTATAGATAGCACGAATTGACCTTAGATAGCACAAATTGACCTTAGAATCGACCTTAGAATGCTATGGCAACCTATTTGGCAATAAATGTTGTTGGGGGTTGACATTTGCCAATTTGTGACAGTAGTAGTAGTAGTAGTTTTATTGACATAACAATGTAAACATTCATGAGTGCAGTATAAAACGATCATTGAATCATCAAACATGTATTTGGGTGAGAAGACAGTAAACATTCTGATATATATATATACTCGTATGCACTAATAAATGCAATGAAAACTGGGTTATGTCCTGTTGATCTCCCTTTAGATATGTTTACCAAAGGTGTGATTATCTTGTTAGGTTATTGATGCATACATCCACCTGTTGTGCAAGGACCAGGCTGATGTCTTCCATGTTCCAACACAGTCCATGACCATCATCATCAATGCAGAAGATCTCGATGGACCTGCTAGATTGTTTTCAAAGGTAGAACACATTATTACCTCTCAATAATACATACAAATGTATGCCAATTGTGATGCATTTATCTGAAATGAAATTCTTAACGAGTGACTGGATGTATTGTACTCCCTCAGGTTGATTTCTCCAAGTACCAAACACTAGTGGGTGTTTATCATCAGGGAAGGTCACACTGGACAGCTCTTGTAAGTATATCTTGTATATCAGCAAGTTTAAAATTAATTAACAAAATTATCTTTGTTATCTACAAGGATTTGAAATAATTATTTAATTCCTATCACTTTTGCAATTACTACCAAATGAGATATATATATATACCTTCAGAGTCAGTTATGTATTGTAACACTCAAAAAAGCTAAGTAACTTGGCAAAGTCGCAAAGCACGGAGGTTATCAGAAATATTCTGTCCACCATGCTGTGGCCATATGTTCTTGGTAGTATACAAAAGCACTAAAATTCACATGAACATAATGAACAATTTCAAGTGCACATGTACATGATGTATGTCAGTTGTAAAGGATTTGTGTTGTTGATTTCCTGTTCAGTATATCGATCTACGGCAAGCCTACATTGAGTATTATGATTCGTATGGGGAGAAAAAGCCCATGGTCCAAAAAATTCAACAGAACTGGAGGTTATTTTCAAAACTGGGTCTTTGTTAAGGACTTTTTATTTTCACCATGTTCATAATATTAAGCTGTTACCTTTGCAGGTTCTTCCGTTACTAATTTAAGCATTTGATCAGTTTCAATTCACACTGATAAGCATGTATCTTTGCATAATGTTCCACTAGTGTGTTAAGCATTTGAACAGGGCTAGAAGTTTGCCAAGAATATGGTCCTTCAAAAAAAAGGTCCTTCGTGTGTACACAAATGAACTAAATGCTTTTTTCCCAATTTCTAGCAAAATTCTAGCTCTTGTTGCAAGGCCAAATAATTGAGTTTGGGCCTTAAGCTATGAGGAACATCAACTGATAACCTATA
The DNA here is from genome assembly GCA_949152475.1 of Terebella lapidaria. Lineage (NCBI taxonomy): Eukaryota > Metazoa > Annelida > Polychaeta > Terebellida > Terebellidae > Terebella > Terebella lapidaria. Next base: position 4,764,479 of record OX424555.1, read on the forward strand.
TCCATATGATAAGATGTAAGAAAATGAACATTATTAACATATCCATGACAAACTACAGTGTACTCTGCCGAAACCGGCTCTTGTATACCGGAATTTTGTCCATACCGACGTTCCTCTTCGGTCCCGATTTCTTCCCCTTTGTTTCTATAGTAAGCAACTCTTGATATACCGCATGTTGTCCATTCTGAAAACCGGCCCTATTCCTGTGACCCAACCGGCCATATCGTATTGTCCAAACCGGCGTTATCCCAATAATTCAAAACTGCGGCGTGTCAATTGCAATCAGCCGTAATCGTATCTCAGACCGATGTCAGAGGCTGCGCTTTAGTCACGTCTTTGTAAACACAACAGCATCGGGAACATGGCGCTCACAAATTGTAATTAACAACAACTAAACTTCGCCAGTTGATGTCGTTTGAAGAATACATGATTTACCTGACATGATTTATCGAGTAAATTGTGCGCTCATCACTGGGGTGACACGCATTGTTCAAAGTGATAATTAATCAGGCGCATACTATAAACGCAAACAACAATGACACCATGCGATCTTGTCTTACTATGTATATTCTGCAGTTGGCTTTAAGATGTGCTAATGACACAACATTATTATGATGTCATTAGAAAACTTACAATTCATAATCCATTGACTCAAATTATTTACTTGAATGTTCTGCAATAAATCTATACAGATCCGCCCTATTACCAATAACATAATATTAACTACACCGATGTCCATAAGGTTTGTAACTACATGTACCGGTACTTAAAATAGCTGGCCGGTATTAAGTTACAATATGTTGTGCAACAGTGAAACACGAATCGGCCGGTATCTGCATATATCGGGTGAGAAGATCGATGTTCTCTCTCTTGATAAACCGGTGCTTTGTCCATACCGGATTTTTCCCCTGGTCCCCTGGAGATCCGGTTTATACAGAGTACACTGTACATGTATATTTTTCGGCATGAGCTGACTGTGAATAATTGGACTGAACTTGAATTCAAAAGATAAAGTCATTCATGACAAATGTTCCAACTTTTACTAGGTAGTCATGGGTCTTTTTAAATTTGTCAGTACATTTATATTTTCAGTACTTTCATGAAAAACCGTGCAGACATCCCCAAAAGTGACTTCCAATTGACGACACCTAAGCATACAAGGAGACAGACAGATTCCCACAACTGTGGTGTGTATGCGCTGAAGGTATGGGAAACTTATATAACTTATAACATTCCTTTCCACAAAAAGATGGGAATGTGATTTAATGTTCAAGTACAATATTTCAGACAGTTTACAAGGAACAATGTATGTTGCTAGATACATACATGTTCTCCAGTTCTCACAATCATTTCTCAAAATTGAATCATTTTTCAGTCCTGAAATTTTTCACACTTTTTAAAAAAAAATTTTTTTTATATCATTGATAATTGGCATGTCTTTGCAATGATTTGAAGGAGATTATAATGTGTGGTCAGCAGTTTTAAGTTTATAGTGAACGAACAAACCAACTACCAAATACAACATGCAAACTTTGTCAGCATATTTTGACCTCAACTGGAAATATGCAATGAAATTCCCCAATTTTGCAAAGCTTCAATTTATACGATGTTTCAAAATTTTCCAGTTCCTACATGACAGATTATGTGAACAGCGTTTGCAAATGCCTTCACCACTAGACACTCGCTTCACGATTGCAGCGACACTATATGACCAAGCTGGTATGTTAATATGAAACATGGCAATGTTCATACATATTTTAATAATTTTCATGGGTTAACTGATTCAAAATCTTTGAGAGATAATTGCTATAATAAAAAAAGTGATGGCTAAATAAAATTACTTGCTTATCGATTTCAGGTGATTTGCAATTGACAGTTTATCATATATTTAATTCCTTATTTAAATCTAAAGTAATCATTTCAAAAGTTTCTGTCAGCAAATGATCCACTCTATGATATTTGTATTATTAGACTTGAAAGAGAGCTTCTGTGTTCGCTGCGGCCGTGGTCAAGAAGAATCCAACATGGTAATATTGTTATTGTGTTGTTTTATTGTAATTTTCCTTGATGACACCACATGTTCGATCAAGAAATGTTAATTACCAACATGATTCACTGGTCCACCTAATTTCATTCTCACAGGTGGAGTGTGCCAAATGTTGTGCTAAGTTTCATGGAAAGTGCACGTCATTGAAGAAACGACCTTGGAATCTGTGTTTCATGTGTAAATTCTGATTGATATCTTCAAGTTTGATCTATTAGTCCTATAGATGCAATTCATTTGTTATTTCACAACACTATCATGAAGTGATAATTGGTAAATTTTGATGTGATCATCTTCAAAAAACTGAAACATTTCATTGTTGCAAGATTGGCAGATGAATCATAATGTAAACCTCATTCTTGTCTGTGTAATAGGTTTGGTTGCAAGGTGATAATGTCTGAATATGTGTAAAAGATGAAAATAATTTTACGAGATGAGCCTTGCTATCCAGAATGAAAACTGGCAAGGAACAACTTTTGTACATATGATATTTTTTTGGTTCATGAATCATGGGACAATTTGTGAGATATTATATTTCACTCATGTAAACATTGAATGTGGGCAAACACTTGAAAAAAGAAGTACCAATGCTGCGCTCAGGAGGGACACAACCAAAGATCATATTTTATCGGTTTGTCCACCTGTTATAATATATGAGTATTTCTTGCAACTACATGTAGTTTAGTGAAAAAAAAATTGTGTGCAATTTGCTGTACCTAAAATTCCACAATTATGTACAACTACATACAAATTTTGAATGCTCCATACAAATGTGATGGGATTTCTTGACATGATACAACAGATATTGTGTGATGATACTTTGGCATTTTTGTGTGAGCTGCTGTGAACTCATCAATATTTGTAACTTGTGATTATGTAACATAATGTAACATACCGATATATAACATTAGTATTGGTGCAGTATTAGTATTAGCTAGTTGAAATTGAGTAGGTTCTCAGTTTCCATGAGAAAGTAGTGAAAGATAGATAGATAATTTGATATGTCTTCATACAACTTCATCCTAAAAAAAATGGTGTGTACAGGATAATCTGTCCCCGAAACAGTGTCGGTAGGTGGCAAATTGGTATCAGAAATCCTGATGTAATTTTCGAAAATAGAATTTATGTAAAGTTAAATAACTCATATTTTATTTTTGGCTGGTGAATCACAAAACATTAATCAGCATGTTACCTTTTTTGTTGTTCCTTCTAATATGAAGAACTTGCAGAAATATGTTTACTGTACTTATTTGTGTGCCTCATGTAATAACACATAACGTTGTAACCGGTATCATTTACTAGTAACAGTTTTTCGTTTATCATTGTGCATTATCATGGTGGTCCATCCATTTTTTATTCAAGGAAAATTAGGTCTTACTTCACAGGAAGTCTTATTCTACAACTTCACTTACATGTATGTACATGCTAAATTGATCTAGGAACTAAAAGAAAGTTTGAATATGGAAGTCTTTTAAGGGGTCCCATCTAACAGAAACCAAAGCGAAGGTATCCTGGAGGCTATGTGACGGGATCATTGTGCAAATGGAAAATCTTATTCCTGAATTTGTGTAAGGTTAAAAAATTTTGTTCACTGAACAAAATCTGGCGGACACCATGGATTTGGATTGTCACGTGTCTATTAGATGCATGTTTTAATTGTAATATCTCAACACCTATTCATTTTAACGTACGGTCGTCTGCAATTGTACTGTTTTTAGGTTACCGGACCTATGGTCCGATAACCTATTGCCGTCGCGTTGCGTCCGTCGTCCGTCCGTCGTCCGTCCACATTTTTATCTTTAAAGTTTACAGGCGGATTTTCCTGAAATTTTGCACAAATTTGCCTAAAAATATTTCAAGAGGGGCTTATTTTTTAGTTTTTTGATTTTCGCATTTTTCTCAAAATGGCGGCCATTTTTGACGAAAATTGGTCAATTTTGGACTTTGGCGGCCATTTTCTCTAAAACTGTCTGATCAGTTTTGAGATTTTTGTTTCAAAAGATTCCCCTTATGTACCTTTATGATGTGTATAAGTTTTGTTGCCCTTGAATCGCCAGTCTCCGTGTGGCGGCCATTTTGAATTTTTGACTGGTCGGCGAAAAAAAATTTTTTTGTCCCAAATCGCGTTACTATCCATTTTGGGTCATTTCTAGACGAAAAATTTTTTTTAACCCTTTGAAAAAAATTTTGGACTTGGGAAAATTTGCGGCACTTTTTCCTCTCATAATGAGAGCTGCTGGGACTGTACTCATAGAACGCTTGAAGATAGACCTTAGATATTGGCACTTTCAAATGGAAAGTCATATATGGCGACTTGTGTGGTGACCTTGAATTTGACCTTGGATGACCTTGAAAGGTCAAAACAGCCATTTTTGGGTCGAGAAATGCTCAAATTTGCACCTGGCCTGTCTTTTCTCGAAAACTGTCTGATCAGTTTTGAGATTATTGTTTCAAAATATTCCCCTTATGTACCTTTATGATGTGTATAAGTTTCGTTGCCCTTGAATCGCCGGTCTCTGTGTGGCGGCCATTTCGAATTTTTGACGGGTCGGCGAAAAAAATTTTGTTTGCCCCAAATCGCGTTACTATTCATTTTGGGTCATTTCTAGACAAAAAAAAAAATTTCACCCTTTGAAGAAATTTTCGGCACTTTTTTCCTTCATAATGGGAGCTGCCAGGACTGTACTCATAGTACGCTTGAAGATAGAGCTTAGATATTGGCACTTTCAAATAGGAAGTCATATATAGCGAGTTGGGAGGTGACCTTGAATTCGACCTTTGATGACCTTGAAAGGTCAAAACAGCCATTTTTGGGTGAAAAAATGCCCAAATTTGCCTCTACAGATGAAATGCATGTATATAGAGCTTCAGTTTGCATTATGAACATATAGGAAGTCATATATGGAACAACTAATGATGACCTTGATTTTGACCTTGGATGACCTTGAGTGCTAAATGTCTGACATGAAATCTTGAAAGTGGCCTCTGAAGCATAAACTTTTGCACATACAGGTAAGGATTGTGTATAAGCCTGTAAAAAAAGTCATGTATAAATGGCACATTTTTTGGTGACCTTGAACTTGACCTTAAAGACCTTGAAGGGCGATTCTCAAAATCTGAAATTGGCCTCTACACACGAAATACTTGTTGATAAAACTTATATGTTTGTATTATGAACATACGAAGTCATATGCAGCATACCTGATGGTGACATTGAGATTCACAAAGATGACCTTGACTGGTAAATCTCAAAATCATATGTCACCTACAATGGACCAAAATGGTCCGGTAACCTATCTTAGCCCTTGGGCTAATTTTCTTTTCATCAGTTAATAATGTTCAGATTGGTTCAGCACAGAGGATGGTCCATCGGGGGATACACCTATACTATTGTTGGTTTCTAAATCATCTAGGTGTGCTTTTTATTATGTATTTTGTTTACAATTTATGTACATCCAGATACTTCAAATTGGTAAACGTAATAAAGAAATCTGCAAAGCACTTTAAGTTTCACTTTTGTCACTATGTTTGCTGGGTCCTGTCCTCACTGCCTCACTTGTCTGCTGGGTCAGATCTGCTGGGTCCTGTCCTCACCGCCTCACTTGTCTGCTGGGTCCTGTCCTCACCGCCTCACTTGTCTGCTGGGTCCTGTCCTCACCGCCTCACTTGTCTGCTGGGTTAGATCTGCTGGGTCCTGTCCTCACTGCCTCACTTAGTCTGCTGGGTCAGATCTGCTGGGTCCTGTCCTCACCGCCTCACTTGTCTGCTGGGTTAGATCTGCTGGGTCCTGTCCTCACTGCCTCACTTGTCTGCTGGGTCATGTCCTCACTGCCTCACTTAGTCTGCTGGGTCAGACCTGCTGGGTCCTGTCCTCACCGCCTCACTTGTCTGCTGGGTCCTGTCCTCACTGCCTCACTTGTCTGCTGGGTTATGTCCTAACTGCCTCACTTGTCTCCTGGGTCAGATCTGCTGGGTCCTGTCCTCACTGCCTCACTTGTCTGCTGGGTCATGTCCTCACTGCCTCACTTAGTCTGCTGGGTCAGACCTGCTGGGTCCTGTCCTCACCGCCTCACTTGTCTGCTGGGTTAGATCTGCTGGGTCCTGTCCTCACTGCCTCACTTAGTCTGCTGGGTCCTGTCCTCACTGCCTCACTTAGTCTGCTGAATCAGATCTGCTGGGTCCTGTCCTCACCGCCTCACTTGTCTGCTGGGTTAGATCTGCTGGGTCCTGTCCTCACTGCCTCACTTGTCTCCTGGGTCAGATCTGCTGGGTCCTGTCCTCACTGCCTCACTTGTCTGCTGGGTCATGTCCTCACTGCCTCACTTAGTCTGCTGGGTCCTGTCCTCACTGCCTCACTTGTCTGCTGGGTCCTGTCCTCACCGCCTCACCTGTCTGCTGGGTCAGATCTGCTGGGTCCTGTCCTCACTGCCTCACTTGTCTGCTGGGTCAGATCTGCTGGGTCCTGTCCTCACCGCCTCACTATGTCTGCTGGGTCAGATCTGCTGGGTCCTGTCCTCACTGCCTCACTTGTTTGCTGGGTCAGATCTACTGGGTCCTGTCGTCACTGCCTCACTTGTCTACTGGGTCAGATCTGCTGGGTCCTGTCCTCACTGCCTCACTTGTCTGCTGGGTCCTGTCGTCACTGCCTCACTTGTCTGCTGGGTCAGATCTGCTGGGTCCTGTCCTCACCGCCTCACCTGTCTGCTGGGTCAGATCTGCTGGGTCCTGTCCTCACTGCCTCACTTGTCTGCTGGGTCAGATCTGCTGGGTCCTGTCCTCACTGCCTCACTATGTCTGCTGGGTTAGATCTGCTGGGTCCTGTCCTCACTGCCTCACTATGTCTGCTGGGTCAGATCTGCTGGGTCCTGTCCTCACTGCCTCACTATGTCTTCTGGGTTAGATCTGCTGGGTCCTGTCCTCACTGCCTCACTATGTCTGCTGGGTCAGATCTGCTGGGTCCTGTCCTCACTGCCTCACTTGTCTGCTGGGTCAGATCTGCTGGGTCCTGTCCTCACTGCCTCACTATGTCTGCTGGGTCAGATCTGCTGGGTCCTGTCCTCACTGCCTCACTTGTTTACTATGTCAGATCTACTGGGTCCTGTCGTCACTGCCTCACTTGTCTACTGGGTCAGATCTGCTGGGTCCTGTCCTCACTGCCTCACTTGTCTGCTGGGTCCTGTCGTCACTGCCTCACTTGTCTGCTGGGTCAGATCTGCTGGATCCTGTCCTCACCGCCTTACCTGTCTGCTGGGTCAGATCTGCTGGGTCCTGTCCTCACTGCCTCACTTGTCTGCTGGGTCAGATCTGCTGGGTCCTGTCCTCACCGCCTCACTATGTCTGCTGGGTCAGATCTGCTGGGTCCTGTCCTCACTGCCTCACTTGTTTGCTGGGTCAGATCTACTGGGTCCTGTCGTCACTGCCTCACTTGTCTACTGGGTCAGATCTGCTGGGTCCTGTCCTCACTGCCTCACTTGTCTGCTGGGTCCTGTCGTCACTGCCTCACTTGTCTGCTGGGTCAGATCTGCTGGGTCCTGTCCTCACCGCCTCACCTGACTGCTGGGTCAGATCTGCTGGGTCCTGTCCTCACTGCCTCACTTGTCTGCTGGGTCAGATCTGCTGGGTCCTGTCCTCACTGCCTCACTATGTCTGCTGGGTTAGATCTGCTGGGTCCTGTCCTCACTGCCTCACTATGTCTGCTGGGTCAGATCTGCTAGGTCCTGTCCTCACCGCCTCACTTGTCTGCTGGGTCAGATCTGCTGGGTCCTGTCCTCACTGCCTCACTATGTCTGCTGGGTTAGATCTGCTGGGTCCTGTCCTCACTGCCTCACTATGTGTGCTGGGTCAGATCTGCTGGGTCCTGTCCTCACTGCCTCACTATGTCTTCTGGGTTAGATCTGCTGGGTCCTGTCCTCACTGCCTCACTATGTCTGCTGGGTCAGATCTGCTGGGTCCTGTCCTCACTGCCTCACTATGTCTGCTGGGTTAGATCTGCTGGGTCTTGTCCTCACTGCCTCACTATGTCTGCTGGGTCAGATCTGCTGGGTCCTGTCCTCACTGCCTCACTTATGCTGCGTTCAAACCAACTTGTGAAGACGGAGTTTCCCAGTTCACCACCAGTGATTTGCATTCAAGCCACTTTACCAACGGTGTTCACCAGCGGTGAAGTGGGAAAATTTTTAGTGCCTCCATTTTCACCGCCAGTGAAATAGCTGGCGGTGGTTAATGATGCTGCGTTCAAACCAACACTCACCGCCTATGACAGTCGACGTCACCGGCGGTGTGCACCGTCTTCACAACTTGGTTTGAACGCAGCATTAGTCTGCTGGGTCAGATCTGCTGGGTCCTGTCCTCATTGCCTCACTATGTCTGCTGGGTCAGATCTGCTGGGTCCTGTCCTCACTGCCTCACTTAGTCTGCTGGGTCCTGTCCTCACCGCCTCACTTGTCTGCTGGGTCAGATCTGCTGGGTCCTGTCCTCACTGCCTCACTTGTCTGCTGGGTCAGATCTGCTGGGTCCTGTCCTCACTGCCTCACTTGTCTGCTGGGTCCTGTCGTCACTGCCTCACTTGTCTGCTGGGTTAGATCTGCTGGGTCCTGTCCTCACTGCCTCACTTGTCTACTGTGTCAGATCTGCTGGGTCGTGTCCACACTGCTAATAATAATAATAATCTTAATAATACAATGGTAATAATATTGAATTATCGTTATCAATTATAGGTGCTAGTATTATATGTCATTAGGGTCCGTTGAAATATGTAACGGTTGAAATAATCGATGCTCCCTCGAGTTCACACGATGTTCTCTCAGGTCAGACCCAGGACGCTCTCAGGTCATCCTCACGTCAGCGCTGAACACCCTTCTCGATTTTTCTAACTTGTTTACACTGCTTTTTGACGATATCTTTGCGATGCTAAATGGTATCGTTCTATATCTTGGCATACTTCACCTCGTAGACAAACGGCAATTTTCTACCAAATTTCAGACTTCAATCGCAATAATTGAAGAAGTTGGCAATCTACCCCAATGTTAAATTTCAGCCAAAAATGGGATCACGATAATCTGAGCTTATTCGAGGATTTGATCCTGTTTAATCCACCAGGATTCGAAGTATTGTTGTAATTTTAGACCAAATGACACATTGGGGTGTATTCTACACAAACATGTTGATTTTGAAAGATTGCACTGCTACAAAAACCAAGCAAATGCATGAACCCAGAAATTAAATGACAGGGCTAATTTTAACATTGGGGCAGATTGCCAACTTTTTCATTTTTCGTGATAGCAGTCTGAAATTCGGTGAATGATTGCCGTTTGACTCCCAGGTGAAGTATGCCAAGTTATAGAACGACAGCATTTAGCATAGCAAAAATATCAGCGAAAAAACTGTGTAAACGAGTTAGAAAAATCAGAGTATATGGTCCGATAACCTATTGGCATGGCGTTACGTCCGTCGGCGGGGGCGTCGGCGTCGGCGTCCGTCCACATTTTTAGGTTACCGCCCCTATGGTCCGATAACCTATAGGCATGGCGTTGCGTCCGTCCACATTTTTAGCATACCGGCCCATAAGGGCCGATAAGCTATTGTCGTGGTTTTTCGTCCGTCGTCATCGTCGTCGTCGTCGTCGTCCTCCACATCATCTGTTAACATTTTTTATCTTTTTTTTCGGGTTGATGAATTTGTCCATAAATTTGTTTGAATATGTATTGGGTCAATACTCCCAGACGTTTCTTTCATTTTTTTTAGTGAATCGATCAGGCAGTTTCGGCGGCCATATTTATGCCGAAAATGGCCGTTTTTGCATGTTTTCAACTTTCTTTTGTGATCAGAAAATGAAGTTTGTCTGATGAGTTTTGAGATTTCATTTTCAAAATGTTCCTTCATGTATCCTTATGATGTGTATAAATTTCGATGCTCTTGAATCGCCGGTCTGCGTGTGGCGGCCATTTTGATGTTTTTTGCGGGACCCAAATAGGACTTTCACATGTTAAATTCTCCTATGCTTTATAATGGGTCACAATGTTCTTGATATCTCACTTGATATTGAGATTAGTGACTTGAAATCAATTGTGGACATACAGGAAATGATATATGCTGAATATTCTCGTGACTGAATTTGACCTTTGACCTCATTTTCAAGGTCAGAGCACAAAATGGCTAATATCTCCCTTGTTATCGACTTTACAGCTTAGAAATCTATTGTGACCATATAGGAAATGATATATGCCGAATATTCTGATGACCTTGAATTTGACTTTTGACCTCATTTTCAAGGTCAGAGCACAAAATCGCTAATATCTCGCTTATTATTCACTTTACAGCTTGGGCATCAATTGTGGACATATAAGAAATGATATAAGCTGAATATTCTAATGACATTGAATGTGACCTTTGACCATATTTTCAAGGTCAAAGCACAAAATGGCTAATATCTCGCTTATCATCGACTTTACAGCTTAGGAATCAGTTGCGGACATATAGGAAATGATATATGTCGAATTCTCTGATGACCTTGAAATTGACCTTTGACCTAATTTTCAAGGTCAAAGCACAGAATGGCTATCATCTCGCTAATTATCGACTTTACAGCTTAGAAATCAAATGTGGACATATAGGAAATGATATATGCTGAATATACTTGTAACCTTGAAGTTACCAGACCATCGGTCCGATCACCTATTGGCTAGCCGGTAAGCTACAGGTCCCTTGGGCCTATGTTTATCTTCAAAGTTTACAATCAGATCTTTCTGAAATTTTGCACAAAAATACCTAAAAATATTTCAAGACGGGGTTATTTTTTGTTTCTTGATTTTCGCATATTTTTTTCAAAATGGCGGCCATTTTCGCCGAAAAACGGCCAATTTCTTACTTTGGCGGCCATTTTCTCAAAAACTGTTCAGACAGTTTTGAGATTTTTATTTCAAAAGATTGCTCTCACATACCTCTGTGATGTTTATAGGTTTTGTTGCCCATGAATCGCCGGTCTGCGTGTAGCGGCCATTTTCATTTTCTCGACGGGTCCCAAATGGGACTTTTCCATGTTAAATTTTCCTATGCTTTATAATGGGACACATTACGCCTAATATCTCACTTAGTATTGAGATTAGAGACTAGGAATCAATTATGGACACATAGGAAATGATATGGGCTGATTATTGTCATGACCTTGAATTTGACCTTTGACCTCATTTTCAAGGTCAGAGCACAAAATGGCTAATATCTTGCTTATTATCGACTTTACAGCTTAGGAATCAATTGTGCACATATAAGAAATGATATAATCCGAATATTCTGATGACCTTGAATTTGACCTTTGACCTCATTTTCAAGGTCAAAGAACAAAACAGCTAATATCTCGCTTATTATCCACTTTACAGCTTGGGACTATATTGTGGACGTATAGGAAATGATGTATGCCGAATATTTTGATGACCTTGAATTTGACCTTTGACCTCCTTTTCAAGGTCAGGCACAAAATGGCTAATATCTCGCTTATTATTGACTTTACAGCTTAGGAATGAATTGTGGACATATAGGAAATGACATATGCCGAATATTCTGATGATCTTGAATTTGACCTTTGACCTGATTTTCAAGGTCGAGTGCAAAATGGCTAATACCTCGCTCATTATCGAATTATTGTCCTATACATTACCGCCATAATACTACACGGGTAACTCCTAACAGCCTACTTAATTTAGGCTCCCCCATAGAGAAACCTCTCATATGGGGAAGAATAAAAAATGACCCCTCCCTTGCTGCCACCAGGGGCAGCACCGTAGCCACTTCCTCCATTCCCAATTCTCCTATTAAAGGAAGCAGCCATACTTTATGCCTACTCTCACTTTTGTCTATTAATTAAGGCATTTCGGCAGAAATGCCTTTATGGTTTTAGCAGAATTTTTTTTTTTTTTTTTTCTTTCTTTCTTTTTTTTCTTCTTCCGCCACTTTTGGTTTCCGGACGATAACTTTAGATTGCCTTGACGGATCCTCATCAAATTTTCACCACAAGTCAGAAATGATATGTGGAAGAACCCTATTCTTTTTGAGCCGGATCCGAGGTCCGTGAGGTCCATGAGGATGAAATCAAGGCTAATTTTGAGACTTGGTTTCCGGACGATAACTGGAAAAATATTTACGCAATAGTTGCAGAACTCTGCATGGAGGTTCATATGCCACCAGGGAAGAACCCTATTGATTTTGGGATCGATCCGTCAAACGACCTTTGACCTAGAGGTCGAAATAATTTTTTGCTGATTCATCCTTGAGGCCTACTGCATATCTCAGAAACTGTGCGTCGTAGAGCGAAACGGACGTTATTTTCGGACTCGTCGCCCTAGACAAACATCTCTAGGGTGTATTATTTTTTTTGATCCGGCTCCGAGGTCCGTGAGGTCCTTGAGGATGAAATCGAGGCTGATCTTGAAACTTGGTTTCCGGACGATAACTCGAAAAATATTCAGGCAATAGTTGCAGAATTTTGCACGGAGGTTTATATATCAACAGGGAAGAACCCTGTTGATTTTGGGATCGATATGTCAAACGACCTTTGACCTAGAGGTCAAAATAATTTTTTGCTGAGTCATCCATGAGGCATCCTGCATATCTCGGAAACGGTGCGTCGTAGAGCGAAACGGACGTTATTTTCGGACTTGTCGCCCTAGACAAACATGTCTAAGGGGTATTATGGATGAACTTTGACCTTGACCTTGAATTTTTTTGCCGAGTCGGCATTTTTCGTTTTCGTTGATATCTCGGAAACGGTGCGTCGTAGAGCGAAACGGACGTTATTTTCGGACTCGTCGCCCTAGACAAACATGTCTAAGGGGTATTATGGATGAACTTTGACCTTGACCCGAAATTTTTTTGCCGAGTCGGCATTTTTCGTTTTCGTCGATATCTCGGAAACGGTGTGTCGTAGAGCGAAACGGACGTTATTTTCGGACTTGTCGCCCTAGACAAACATGTCTAAAGGCTATTATGGATGAACTTTGATCTTGACCTTGAATTTTCGTTTTCCGAGTCGGCATTTTTCGTTTTCGTCGATATCTCGGAAACGATGCTTCGTAGAGCGAAACGGACGTTATTTTCGGACTCGACGCCCTAGACTAACATGTCTAGATGGTATTATGGATGAACTTTGACCTTGACCCGAAATGTTTTTGCCGAGTCGGCATTTTTCGTTTTCGTCGATATCTCGGAAACGGTGCTTCGTAGAGCGAAACGGACGTTATTTTCGGAATCGTCGCCCTAGACAAACATGTCTAACGGGTATTATGGATGAAGATTGACCTTGACCCAATTTTTTTTTGCCGAGTCGGCATTTTTCGTTTTCGTCGAAATCTCAGAAACGGTGCGTCGTAGAGCGAAACGGACGTTATTTTCAGACTCGTCGCCCTAGACAAACATGTCTAAAGGGTATTATGGATGAACTTTGACCTTGACCCGAAATTTTTTTGCCGAGTCGGCATTTTTCGTTTTCGTCGATATCTCGGAAACGGTGTGTCGTAGAGCGAAACGGACGTTATTTTCGGACTTGTCGCCCTAGACAAACATGTCTAAAGGCTATTATGGATAAACTTTGACCTTGACCTTGAATTTTCGTTTTCCGAGTCGGCATTTTTCGTTTTCGTCGATATCTCGGAAACGATGCTTCGTAGAGCGAAACGGACGTTATTTTCGGACTCGTCGCCCTAGACTAACATATCTAGATGGTATTATGGATGAACTTTGACCTTGACCCGAAATGTTTTTGCCGAGTCGGCATTTTTCGTTTTCGTCGATATCTCGGAAACGGTGCTTCGTAGAGCGAAACGGACGTTATTTTCGGAATCGTCGCCCTAGACAAACATGTCTAAGGGGTATTATGGATGAAGATTGACCTTGACCCAATTTTTTTTTGCCGAGTCGGCATTTTTCGTTTTCGTCGATATCTCAGAAATGGTGCGTCGTAGAGCGAAACGGACGTTATTTTCGGACTCGTCGCTCTAGACAAACATGTCTGGAGGGTATTATGGATGAACTTTGACCTTGACCCGAAATTTTTTTGCCGAGTCGGCATTTTTCGTTTTCATCGATATCTCGGAAAAGGTGTGTCGTAGAGCGAAACGGACGTTATTTTCGGACTCGTGGCCCTAGACAAACATGCCTAAGGGGTATTATGGATGAACTTTGACCTTGACCCGAAATTTTTTTGCCGAGTCGGCATTTTTCGTTTTTGGCGATATCTCGGAAACGGTGCTTCGTAGAGCGAAACGGACGTTATTTTCGGACTCGTCGCCCTAGACAAACATGTCTAAAGGGTATTATGGATGAAGTTTGACCTTGACCCGAAATTTTTTTGCCGAGTCGGCATTTTTCTTTTTCGTCGATATCTAGTATATATTATAAATTAATCATCACACCGAAATGCCTCCAAGGCATCTTTAGGCCTTGACGTCTAGTTTTGGTTGGATTGTTCCACCTTCGTGGAAACTTGACAGGAAAGGATCCTTAGTGGTTAGGGGTGCCCCTTAACACATGAGACGGTGGTCCACGCCCAGGTTTCCTGTGTTTTTTTAGCGGAGTTGACCATGCCCACGCGAGTGTGTGGCCGATGCCACGTGTTCCTACTGGCGTGGGAAATACACGACTACTGCTGGCGGTGCGTGGATTCTTTCTGTATTGATGCTTTTCCGTGCAAGTGGTGCGAATCACACTCGGCTGAGGACTGGTCGACGGTGTATGGGGCGCTGAGAGATTTGCTTCACCTGCGTTCCTGTCCTTCTCCGCCCGATGTCAACTGTTCCAAGTCCGCCACAGCTCGCCGTCACGCCGCCATCCGCCGCTTTGACTCAGAGTCGGCTCGGCTCAACGTAGCTTTACAATCCCAGTGAGTTTAGACGCCCTGTCCCTCTTAGACTCACAGGAATTTTATCATAAATTTGATTGTAATCTCATGTTTGCCCCCCCCCCCTCCCTCTCCCCCACCTGTGCGTGCGGCTCTTGCCCCATCATGCGTGGTGGGTGATGTGGTGGGCCGCTCACTGCTTTTGGCATTGCGCCCTCAGCTATCGAGCATGCGGAGTTTGTTAGATTTTCCGGTGAGCCTGGTCAATTTTCTCAACTCCGTTCACTCTGAGCACCGTGTTTCCGAGTCTATATCTGACACCTCCTTGTCGCACGTGGGCGTTCGGTTCCCGGGTCCCGGTCGGGTCCCGGGACTCGATAGGAACACTCCTTCCGTTCCCGCGCTTTTCACTGACACGCACGTGTCTCACGATAGTGCTCGGCTCCCGGGACCCGATCGGGTCCCGGGACCTGGTGGGTATACAGAATCAGGTTCCGAGTCATTGTCAGCTGCACAGCTGCACGTTGACGCTCGGCTCGCGGGACCCGGTCGGGTTCAGGGATCCGATAGGAACACGGCCCTTGTTCCGGTATCAGGTGCCGATAGACCATGCATGCCTCTTCCTCGGTGCTCAGCTACCGGCTCAGGCTTGTCCCTCGATGCCACGGCGTTGCTTCCCTGCCCACCTAGGGCCTTGGCAACCGACGCTAGTGGGCTGGTCGAGTTAGGAACGCGACTGGTTCAGTCCCCGGCCCGTGTGGGGGCCCGAGACCCGGGTTCCCATCGGGTCCCGGGATCCGACCAGTTCAAGGTTTCTATTTGGACGAATGGCTCCAATGCTATTAGTGAGTGCTTACCTCGTCTACCACCGCATCTGACCGCCTCAGGGCCCGATGTTTCGGTGGAAGACGGGGGGGGGGGGGAGGAGGCTATGACGATATGTCTAAATCTCACTCTATCTTCCAGACGATGTCCCAGTGCAGCAGGCCTTCCCCGCCGCCGATTCAGTGGATAGCCTCGCCGCCTACAGACAGCTCCCTAGGGATGCCCTCTGCGGACCCTGCCACAGCGGGTCGATCTTCAGCGATGTCCGGGCCTTCAGGCCAGCCCCTCACGACTGCGGGTTGCTCTTTAGCGACGTCCGGGCCTTCGGACCATCTACTCACGTCTTCAGGTTGCTCTTCAGCGACATCCGGGCCTTTGGGCCAACCACTCACGACTGCTTTCGCGGGCCGCTCTTCAGCGGAGTCCAGGCATTCGGGCCAACTCTCAGCAGTTCCTCGTGTGTCGGGCCGCTCTTCAGTGGAGTCCTTTGTCTCACCCCCTCCTGCCTTCTCTGCGCCTCAGGAACTTCGGTAGTTGGAACTGGACATCTCCACTCGTATTTCTACACAAATGCAAGCGATGTTCTCACAGTTATCGACACAGGTGCAACACAGTCTCCTCCAGTGTCACCCCCCGACTGCACCTCCTGCTGGCTTCCTGCCTCCCGCAGGCTGCACGAGTGAGGCCACCTGCGGACTGTCCACACCTCTCCAGCGGACACAGTCCCTGCAGCCTCACGGCATCATGCCCCGGACCAGCTTTTTACATGTCTAATGGGTATTATGGATGAACTTTGACCTTGACCCGAAATTTTTTTGCCGAGTCGGCATTTCTCGTTTTCGTCGATATCTCGGAAACGATGCTACGTAGAGCGAAACGGACGTTATTTTTGGACTCGTCGCCCTAGACATACATGTCTAATTGGTATTATGGATGAACTTTGACCTTGACCCGAAATTTTTTTGCCGAGTCGGCATTTTTCTTTTTCGTCGATATCTAGTATATATTATAAATTATTCATCACACCGAAATGCCTCCAAGGCATCTTTAGGCCTTGACGTCTAGTTTTGGTTGGATTGTTCCACCTTCGTGTGTGGCCGATGCCACGTGTTCCTACTGGCGTGGGAAATACACGACTACTGCTGGCGGTGCGTGGATTCTTTCTGTATTGATGCTTTTCCGTGCAAGCGGTGCGAATCACACTCGGCTTCGGACTGGTCGACGTTGTATGGGGCGCTGAGAGATTTGCTTCACCTGCGTTCCCGTCCTTCTCCGCCCGATGTCAACTGTTCCAAGTCCGCCACAGCTCGCCGTCACGCCGCCATCCGCCGCTTTGACTCAGAGTCGGCTCGGCTCAACGTAGCTTTACAATCCCAGTGAGTTTAGACGCCCTGTCCCTCTTAGACTCACAGGAATTTTATCATAAATTTGATTGTAATCTCATGTTTGCCCCCAACCCCCCCCCCCCCTCCCCCCCTCCCTCTCCCCCACCTGTGCGTGCGGCTCTTGCCCCATCAGGCGTGGCGGGTGATGTGGTGGGCCGCTCACTGATTTTGGCATTGCGCCCTCAGCTATCGAGCGTGCGGAGTTTGTTAGATTTTCCGGTGAGCCTGGTCAATTTTCTCAACTCCGTTCACTCTGAGCACCGTGTTCCCGAGTCTATGTCTGACACCTCCTTGTCGCACGTGGCGTTCGGTTCCCGGGTCCCGGTCGGGTCGCGGGACTCGATAGGAACACTCCTTCCATTCCCGCGCTTTCACTGACACGTACGTGTCTCACGATAGTGCTCGGCTCCCGGGACCCGATCGGGTCCCGGGACCTGGTGGGTATACAGAATCAGGTTCCGAGTCATTGTCAGCTGCACAGCTGCACGTTGACGCTCGGCTCGCGGGACCCGGTCGGGTTCCGGGATCCGATAGGAACACGGCCCTTGTTCAGGTATCAGGTGCCGATAGACCATGCATGCCTCTTCCTCGGTGCTCAGCTACCGGCTCAGGCTTGTCCCTCGATGCCACGGCGTTGCTTCCCTGCCCACCTAGGGCCTTGGCAACCGACGCTAGTGGGCTGGTCGAGTTAGGAACGCGACTGGTTCGGTCCCCGGCCCGTGTGGGGGCCCGAGACCCGGGTTCCCATCGGGTCCCGGGATCCGACCAGTTCAAGGTTTCTATTTGGACGAATGGCTCCAATGCTATTAGTGAGTGCTTACCTCGTCTACCACCGCATCTGACCGCCTCAGGGCCCGATGTTTCGGTGGAAGACGGGGGGGGGGGGGGGGGAGGAGGCTATGACGATATGTCTAAATCTCACTCTATCTTCCAGACGATGTCCCAGTGCAGCAGGCCTTCCCCGCCGCCGATTCAGTGGATAGCCTCGCCGCCTACAGACAGCTCCCTAGGGATGCCCTCTGTGGACCCTGCCACAGCGGGTCGATCTTCAGCGATGTCCGGGCCTTCAGGCCAGCCCCTCACGACTGCGGGTTGCTCTTTAGCGACGTCCGGGCCTTCGGTCCATCTACTCACGTCTTCAGGTTGCTCTTCAGCGACATCCGTGCCTTTGGGCCAACCACTCACGACTGCTTTCGCGGGCCGCTCTTCAGCGGAGTCCAGGCATTCGGGCCAACTCTCAGCAGTTCCTGGTGTGTTGGGCCGCTCTTCAGTGGAGTCCTTTGTCTCACCCCTCCTGCCTTCTCCGTGCCTCAGGAAATTCGGTAGTTGGAACTGGACATTTCCACTCGTATTTCTACACAAATGCAAGCGATGTTCTCACAGTTATCGACACAGGTGCAACACAGTCTCCTCCAGTGTCACCCCCCGACTGCACCTCCTGCTGGCTTCCTGCCTCCCGCAGGCCGCACGAGTGAGGCCACCTGCGGACTGTCCACACCTCTCCAGCGGACACAGTCCCTGCAGCCTCACGGCATCATGCCCCGAACCAGCTTTTTGCCACTCCGGCCCGGGTTGTCGGACCTACCCCCGGATCTTCTCGCGGGGTAACCCCGGCACAGGTACTACAGGTGTTACCCTCTTCAGGCACGACTTCTTTGTCTTCACGGAAACGTCACCTTCCAGACCGGATTCAGATTCGGAAGAAGAGGAAGAAGAGGACATGGACTCAGCATCCATCCACTCTTCACGTGGGGAAGAACGTTATTCCAGCCAGGAACCACAGTTCAGGGAGAAGCTACTCGGCTTGGATCCCAGTTTCCACCAGAGCCGGCATTGGAAACCTCCTCCTCCTCAGTGGAGCCCGAGTCTTGCGGTCAGCCTGTACCACCATCAAGCATGCATCAACAGCTTCCCCTCAGCCGCAGCGAGCGGCAGGCCTTCGAGTGTCGCCGTCAAGCCGCCATCAAAGCCAAGGGAGACAAGATTAAGAGGCCCAAGCTCTCTACTTTGTACATTCCTTCCCACAAGGACTTTACGGAGCAGCCGTCGGAACCCTCCAAGGAGGCTCTCCAGTATATGTCAGGCCCCTCATCCCTCTCGGTCACTCCTGCTCAGGTGTCGGACGTGCAGCAGTCGATCTGTCAGCTGTCCTCATCGATTCCACCCAGGACTGGCTCTTAGCCGCCGTGTGGGACCTCCTTGAGAACCTTGCCCAACAAGCCTCTGTCGGACCCGTTCCTCAAGCTGCCCCCCAGGAACAGATCTCCATGACTATCGGCTTCCTGTCCAGCGCCGGAGTGGCCATCAGGGACCGCCTTCATCAGCTATCGTATGGGGTGTTCACTGTGGAACAGTGGCGACGAGACGCATACCTCAAGTCCCTGTCGTTCAAGCCTACCCTGGCTCTGAGGTCCAGACTACGTTCTGCCCCGTTGCTCCTGTCCTGTGCACAGGAGGTGCTCACGGACCAGTCCATCAACTCTTTGTTTCATGGAGAGGACAGAGTTCTTTGTCCGAGGAGCGGCAGGTCTCAGACCGCGTCCAGTCGGCCAACGCTCAACTAGTTTCTGAGCTCCTCGCCAAACAGAAGGCTTACGCAGCCACAAACCGCTTCTTCTTCCAAGCCGAAGAAACCGAAGAAGAAGCAGCCCTTTTTAGGAACCCCTGCTTCTACAGCCAAGCGTGGTAGCCGCCACTCGGGGTTAAGCCACCGCGGGAAGTCCAAGGGCGGAGCAGGGGCGTCCCGGCCCGGTCCACGCAGTAAGTACCAGTACCAGGGAGCTGTCCGAGTACCAGGCGTCACCAATGGTGACTCCCGCTCCTTTCGGTCACGCAGAACCGCCAGTCGGTGGGCGCTTAAATCTCTTTTGGCCTGTTTAGCAAGAGATGGGAGCCAGCCCTTGGATCGTGGGGGTACTCAGGAAGGGATTCCAGATTCACTTCATAACTCAACCTGTTTTGTCCCCCATCCCCAAGTCATTCACTCTGCCTTCAGCTCCGGCGAAGCGGGCAGCCTTGGATGTGGAAATCAAGAAATTGATTTCAAAAGGGGCTGTAGAACCCGCAGATCCGTGGACTCCGGGTTTATACAGTATCATGTTCGTGGTTCCGAAGAGTTCCGGCGGGTGGCGCCCAGTCATAGACTTGTCGCCCCTGAATCCGTTCGTGCAGACTCCCAAATTCGTTATGGAGATGCCCGAGTCCATTTGGTTAGTGCTTCCAGAAAATGCATAGGCAGTCTCGCTGGATCTGAAAAACGCTTTCTTCCACATTCCGATACACCCAGCCTCGCACAAGTATCTGAGGTTCGCTCACCGGGGTCGCGTATGGCAGTTTCGTGCTCTACCATTCGGCCTGTCACCTTCTCCTTGGATCTTCACCATGGTGGTGAGGGAGATTCAACGCCTAGCTCACCAGCGGGGTTTGTTCCTTCATCAATACCTAGACGACTGGCTCCATTGCAGTCAGTCTCGGGACACCTTGTTGGAGCACTGCGATTGGTTGATCAACACGTGTCAAACAGTGGGCCTAGTGATCAATTTCGAGGAGTCAGAACTCGATCCATCTCGAGATTTCGTGTTCCTAGGTTACCGGTTCGTTATCACGGCAGGCATGGTCTTCCCACCGCGGGAGCAGGTTGCCAAATTGCGTCCTCTCCTAGCCTCCTTTCTGGCCCGTCCGTGTCAGTCGGCAGCCACCTGGCAGTCTCTGCTAGGTTTGTTGGCAGCAACAGAGAAGCTGGTGCCTCGGCTGCCTCCATATGCGAGAACTGCAGCATTGCCTGAGACTAGGTTGGTGCCAAGCTACCGACCCCGGCTCTACTATGGTAACATTGTCTCCAGCAGCTCACGAGTGCGTCCAGTGGTGGATCCAAATCGGAAATCTATCACGAGGTTCCCTCTTCCGTCTGTCGCTGACTTCCAAGCATCTGTTTACGGATGCCAGCACGGAGGGCTGGGGCACCCACTTGGAGTTCCAAGAGATTTCGGGCTTATGGAGCGACCATTATTTGTCTTGGCACATCAATGCTCTCGAGTTGGAAGCTGTATCTCGGGCCCTGGCCAATTGGGTATCCGAGTTAGCAGGACACTCGGTGTTGGTTGCCACGGACAACTCAACAGTCGTGGCATACATCAACAAGCAGGGTGGCACTCGTTCCCTGACACTCAGTCGTCGGCCTTGCTGCAGTGGTGCAATGCCCGATTGATTCTGCTCCTGGCTCATCACATTCCCGGCCGGCTCAATGTCTTGGCGGACATGCTGTCTCGGCGGGGTCAGGTACAACCTACCAAATGAACCTTGTCTCTGGCGGTCTTTCGACAGTTGTGTGTCCTCTGGGTTGACCTCATGTGGACCTGTTTGCCACTCGTTGGAACAACAGGCTCCCCACCTTTGTGTCACAAATCCCAGACCCCCTAGCTTGGGGTGTCGATGCTCTGGACTGGGAGGGCCTGTTTGCCTATGCTTACCCCCCAGCCATTTTGATTCCGCAGGTGATTGCCAAGGTTCGAGCACAACATTGTCGGATCCTGCTTATCGCGCCTCTGCAACCCGAGAAGTCGTGGTTTCCAGAGCTTCTAGATCTCCTCATTGATTTTCCGAGGCAGTTACCTCCCCGAGGAGATCTACTAAGGCAGCCACGATCTCCGGTGTTTCACCAGAGCCCATACCAGCTGGCCCTTCACGCGTGGATGTTGTCCAACGATCCTTCCACGCAAAGGGTTTTTTCTGATGAAGTGTCCTCTCGAATCGCACAACCAAATTGAAGGTCTTTTTGGCGGTCTATGAAAGAGATGGGCCGTCTTCAGTGCTTGGTGTGAGCGCAGATCCTTTCACGGCCAATGCCCCCTTAATAGCCGAATTTCTAATGTTAAAATTCACTGAAAGTCGGGCGCCATCTACCCTGGCGGGCTACAGAACGGCTATCGCTAAGATGCTTTTGCCGTGACAGGGTGTGGACTATGGGACTGATCAGGCCTTGACGTTATTGCTTAAAAACTTCGAGGTAGATCGTCCTGTGGCGCGAAACGCCACTCCTGCGTCGGACTTGTCGTTGGTTCTGAACCGTCTGGTCTGCCCCGTTCGAGCCCCTGGCTTCGGCGCCCCTCAAGTTAGTCACTTGGAAAACGGTTTTTCTCCTGGCCCTAGCTTCTGGCAGGCGTCGAGGTGAGATCCATGCCTTGGATGTGTCTAAGATCAGCTGGAAGGAGAACTATGCTCAGGTCAGACTGGGTGTTCTCCCGTCTTTTTTCTCGGAAACCCAGCTCTCTACGGCCCCTCCATTAGCGATTGTATCCCTGCTCTCGATGCCTCTCTTGGCACGGACTTGGAGAGTGACGCGAAGCTCTGTCTTGTACGTGCGTTGCGATTTTACCTTGACAAGACTAAGGGCTTTCGACAAGGCAAAAAGCTTCTTTTCGTCTCTTGTCTGAAAAGTTTCAAGAACGATATTCGCTCCCCGACTATCTCTTCTTGGATTAAGAAATGCATTCGGCTCTGTTACGATCTTGGCGATCAGCCAACTGACTGTTCTTTTCGGGTAGGGGCGCATGACGTACGGCCATGGCTGCGTCATTAGCTTATATTGGTAATACACCATTGTCTCAAGTTATGAGCGCATGTTCTTGGTCTTGCCATAACACGTTTACTTCTCATTATCTCAGAGACATAGCCTGGACGTCTGAGGATGGCATGCACCGGGGTCCGATCGTTGTCAGCCAGCACATCATCCCTGGTCACTCATCATCCAGTTGAAGACTTTTAGTCGCCTTAGTTGCTCCACTGCGAGCTTTCTGTTTTACTGTACATAGCCGTTCAAAACGCTGATAAAAAAAACAGAAAAAAACAATGAAAACCACAAAAACATCAAGGATTGTTCGGACTACGTGTCGCTTTAGTTGATCCGGATGGATTCCTAAGTTTTCTGGATATTAGTGCAAAGGATTGTGAACTGTATATACTCCTTCGGATATATTGTTCAGGAAAGATTCCCAGATTCTCCTAATTTAAGTACCACTGTACCTTGGACTTGGATTTATTTGACTCTTACACGCACGGCGTGAGCGAGTGTACTTTTACCATTGAATGGAAGTTCAAGTCTAGTGGAAGTGAAGAGGATTCAGAACTGAAGTTTCTTCACAAGTTATGTTCCTTTTGGTTGCACTAATATATATATATATATATATATATATATATATATATATATATATATATATATATATATATATATATATATATATATATATATATTCAAATCCCACCTCCAATGTCTATTCTGAATTTTACCCGTGTAGTATTATGGAGGTAATGTATAGGACAATAATTCGTCGTTTTAAAAGTTAAAACTAGTATTATTCACTATACTTACCTCCATAATACTACCAAAGTGCCCACCCAACCTACCCCGTTTCCTTTGTACTCGTCCCTGAGACAAGGAATTGGGAATGGAGGAAGTGGCTACGGTGCTGAAGTTTCTTCACAAGTTATGTTCCTTTTGGTTGCACTAATATATATATATATATATATATATATATATATATATATATATATATATATATATATATATATATATATATATATATATAGTGTCAGAACCTCACACCAGCCCAAACAGAGAAGATTGAAGACGATGGGTATGGGGACTACTCGTGTGTGGCCTGCATTGCATCTGTGGCGTAACTCGATGACAGCAGGATGAGCAGTCAAACCGATGAAGCTCCCAGCAACAGTGTAGAACTCCCAGAGTTATGTCAACAAGATGCTTCTGTTAGTAATGAACTGGCCATCCTCACACGCACTCATAATACATCTGTAACACATAACCATGACTCAAACACCTGTAACACAAAACCAAATACCCCAACTGTTACCTCTATTGCCGTAACCAAGGGTACATGTGTAACAACTGTCCTAACACCTGTCGTAGTTGCACAAGTTACAACCTCAAATTCAGCGACTCCTGTTATTACATCCACCTCTGGCTCTGTGTCAAACATGGCAGCATCTGACACAACGTCCGAAACCTCACCTGACTTGACTTCAGTTAGAGATAAGGAGGCAGCTTATCAAGAACGTCTAAAAGAAGACGAGAGAAAAGAAAACAAACGACTGTGAGAAGAAAGTGAAACTCCAAGAAAGGGAGCTGAACGAACACACACAAAGAATAGTAGCCATCCAGGCAATGGTCACCCGCCTGGAAAGGAAGACAAAGGACCTCACAGCGGAAAACAACCTCATGAAAGCTGTAACAGACCTCCCAGCTGTACCTAATGAACAAGTGTGTACTCCTGTATCAACCATCCAGCTTCCCTGTGGAAACCAGTCTGGGGAATCCATATCTCGTCCTAGAGCTAGTTCAGTGAATGTCCGGAACCAAACGACCTCAACTGACGAACCTCCCATACAGGGCCCTTCTGCAGTCGGTGCCATGCCACAGGCCTGTCAGTGCCTGGCCACCATTATGCCGATTCTCATCCAGTGCATTGAGAAACTCACACGCATAGAATGTCGCTTAAATGAGGACAAGGGCCATCACCATTGCTGTAACCATCCAAGTCTCATCAGAAAGGGCTTGCCTACACACAGTACCAATGATGAGCCACCCCCCTGCATGACAGACCCAATACACCCCAAATGTAAAGTGGCATCTAAAATAACCAGTAGAATCGACAATGGTAGGAGATCTCCTGGATACTTTGATAAACCCCATGCGGTAAGAAGTAAGGCGAGACAGAGTATTGTGAGAGGCAACAACAGCCACAGCCACCCTAATGCCACTGAAATCCAAACCGCCCGAGGGACTAGTGCGGAGGGACTAGTCCATTCCAAGCAGTCCACACGCATCTTCTACGATAAGAACTTTTATAACCTGAGAGCTGCGTATACTACCCTAGAAGCCAAACAGCACTGGAAGGCCAACCGAGATGTACAACTGGTGAAGGTGGCCCAAAATGAGGTACCCTATGAGAGACCTCAGAAACTTACATCTTGCATCATGCTACAATCCCATCAGAAGGACAATTCCTTCAGTACTGGACTGTCACAGACCCTTGAGATGGATGCCCCCATAAGTTGGCACAGCCAGTGTCCTGATATGGATGTCGCCTCCAGAAGTGGGCTGCCACAGACCCTTGACATGGATGACCTCCCCAGAGGTGGGCTGCCGCAGACCCCTGAGGTGGATGACGGTGCCAGAAGCGGGCTGCCACAGACCCCTGAGATGGATGATGCCTCCAAAGGTGGGCTCCCACAGACCCCTGAGGTGGATAATGGCACCAGAAGAGGGCTGCCACAGACCCTCAAGATGGATGACGCCCCCAGAATTGTGCTGCAACAGACCCTCGAGTTGGATTACCCCCCCCCCCCCCCCCCAAGAAGTGCTGCCACAGACCCCTGAGATGGATGATGCCTCCAGAGGTGGGCTCTCGCAGACCCCAGAGGTGGATGACATAGCCAGAAGAGGGCTGTCACAGACCCCAGAGAAGGATGTTGGCTCAAGGTCGTCTTTTTTAGATGCTGCATGGCCTCCCCTGCAACTACACTGACAACTGCTCACATAGTTACATTTGGTACATACAATATTGACGGTATAAAAAGCAACACACTGTATGTATTAGCCCTACTCGAAGCCTGTGACCTACTATTTCTTCAAGAGCATTGGCTATACAAGTTCGAGCAAAACCTACTCAGTACGATGTTTCCTGAACACAACATCTATGCTAAGTCAGCTGACGAATATGAAACACGACACTTATCTCACTACACCAGAGGTCACGCTGGCGTTGCTATAATCTGGAACAACAGGGTGCACCAGATGATGGAAGTACATATAGACGAAGGAAGTGAACGAGTTATTGTATGTACCCTGGGACAGACACCTGGCCCGTTCGTTACATTCATCTCGTGTTACATGCCGGCGGGAAACAGTGCAGAAGATCTTGATGAGTATGGACGCGTACTGGACGAGGTCTATGAGCTCACCGAAAAGTACAACACAAGTTCCCGAGTCATCTGGTTAGGCGATCTCAATGGCTCCCTTACCAGAGAGAAGCCTGTTGGCAGGGAACAGAAACTGATGGCTTTCTGTGATGAAATTGGGCTGGAGTCGCATGGAAGCCTAGAAATTCCCCTTTCACCACCACAATAACACTTCAACATCTAGAATTGACCATATCATGACCATCAAAGGCCAAGAAGATGTACAAGAAGCTGAGGTGTTGTGTCGTGAAGCCATCAACCTATCACCCCATGACCCGATCATAGCCAAGGTATCTATGGGTAACCCTGCAAGGAAACACCTGACACGGAGGCAGGCAATCTCCCGTCTCCCTACCAAGATCAGATGGGACCTGGTGGATATGGAGACATATCGAAGTGCCCAGCTAGTCTCTAAACTGCTACGACAAGGATATGTTTTACCAAGACTTATAGCTGCGTTTAAGAAATTCTATGGACGTCATCATGATCTGGTTGATAAATACAGCAAATCCATGTCTGCCATGCAACTAGATCTATTTTCATGTTAATTTTGGGGAATTCATGACGGGTGCCACTAGTGTGGCAGGAAATGCTCACTCTTTCCGGAACACCTGATTTCACCTCCTAATGGCCATTTACGGGGGTTCATGAGTTTCCCTGTCATTTTTGTTTTCTCTCACTTCGTATGCCTGATATGACTTTCTGTCCCCGGACTATGAGATTGGATAACGGACCCTGTTTTGTTTGCTCGGAATACTTAATACTGGGTATTGATTCCACGTCTATCACGCCCTTACAGCAGAGCGCTTGGAGCCCCTGATCCTAGAGATCCCGCGTTTAGGAGAAAACAAACCCCATGAAGACGAGGGTCGAAGCGTTGAACTCCTTGTTCACAAGCTGCATGGTATCCTGAGTAAAGCCGCGCAAGATTGCTCAAAAAATAAGATGAGGCAAGCAAGACCGCCAAAACGACGAACTGTCTCGGATCCATCCCTGAAACCACTCATTCTTGACCTCAAAGAAAGCTACTGGAAGTTGAAGCAGAACATCAACAGTGCAGTTGACAAGGCTCAACAGGCAGCTACCCACAAAAAGAATAAGAAGGCACTAAGATCTAAACAGCGACAACTATTGGCAGCGAGACGGGAAGAGCTCCACCAGATGATCATGGACTGTGAGGGAAGGGACAACCGACTATACCACCGCCTAGTCAAGAAGCAACGGGAGACAAATCTGGGCATGCAAGATCACATGATCTTTGATGGTCGACCCGTACAGGGTGAAGATATCCTAGGTTCCTGGGCCGACTACTTTGAGAAATTGGCCACCCCAGTAGATCGCCCTGAGTATGCCCATGAACACCACAGATGTGTCCTGTTCCAAAACCACCTCACTAGGCTCCTGAATGGACAAAGATCCTGCCCGGCTGTGGAGGTCACCACCGAAGATGTACAGGCTAATGTGGCCTCAAAGTGGGGAAAGCTGCAGACTTGTTCGGACTCTCCAGTGAACACTTGATGTACGCACACCCTAAGCTTTACACTGTCTTAGCCAAACTCTTTTCAACTATAATTGACACCGCTAGAATTCCACCCCTCTTGAAGATGGGAGTGGTCACCCTGGTGTATAAGAAGAAGAAAAGCATCCTGGATCTGGACAACTATAGGCGAATAACAGTGACTCCCATCCTTGGGAAACTCCTGGAGAAGATGATCGTCACGCCTCTCAAGAACATCCTGAAGCCACAGATCAGTAAGCTCCAGAGGGGCTTCTGTGAGAAGACGTCCTCGGCGAACACGGCGTTCCTCCTCAGTGAAGCCATAGCAGAAGCCCAAGATCGTAACATCCCACTCTATACAGCCTTCCTCGATGCATCCAAGGCGTTTGATGTGGTCTGGCATGCAGGAATGCTGGCAAACCTGAGCCGGCTACGAGTAGATCCTATATCAAGGAATGACGTCCAAGGTCAAGCAAGGGAATCTCCTCTCTCGTGAACTGACAGAACAGCAGGGAGTCAGGCAGGGTGGAATTCCATCAACCGAACTGTTTAAAGCGCGAGGTCATCAGGTCCTAGAAGACATGGAAGCTTCTGGTCAGGGCTTCACCATCGGAACCGTGGATGTCTCGGCCCCGACATGTGCAGATGACATGACACTCATTGCTGAAACTTCCATTGGACTGCACCAGCTCCTCAAGATTGCGGAGATTGATGCATCTCTTGAAAGGTATCAACTCAGCAGGACAAAGACGAAAGTCATGATCTTTGGGAAACCTAGTGCTACAACCCTATGGAAAGAAGAACCTCCCTGGACCATGGGTGATGCACTACTTCAGGTCTCTCACCAAGAGACCCACCTAGGACTCATC
This sequence comes from Terebella lapidaria, assembly GCA_949152475.1. Classification (NCBI taxonomy): domain Eukaryota; kingdom Metazoa; phylum Annelida; class Polychaeta; order Terebellida; family Terebellidae; genus Terebella; species Terebella lapidaria. The sequence continues at coordinate 4,792,902 of OX424555.1, forward strand.
CGGACCCCAAATAATAGCAGCAGCAAGCTCGTACAGGAAAACATCAAGAAGGCCAGAAGATCAGCTTATGCCTTGATGAGTGCAGGCCTGTACGGGTACAATGGTGTCCACCCACGTGTTGGGATCAAGCTGTTACAGACATACGCCCTTCCGGTCCTGACGTTTGGCCTAGAAGGTCGAAGACTCAACCATGGAGATGTGGAGCAGCTTGAGAAATGCCAGCGGCAGATACTACGTAAGATCATGAATCTGCCGAAATCAACTGCTGTTCCTGCTCTATACATCCTGTCCGGTGTGCTTCCAGTCAAAGCGATCCTTGATAAACAGACGCTGACCCAGTTTGCTGCCTACATCAGGACTGAGGGATCGAAAGAAGCTGACATCATCCTCAGGCAGGCACTGATGAAAGACTCCTCATCACACAGCATGGTCATATATGTCAAGGAGCTCATGGCTGAGTATGACCTACCTTCCGTGTACCACCTCCTGGAGAATGTACCAACCAAGCCCTCCTGGAAGAAGTGTGTATCCGACAGGGTCAAGAGTTACTACACCGAAAAGATCAGGAAGGAAGCTGAACCCATGTCATCACTCAGCTTCCTCAATGTCCAAAACTTCACTCCAGGGCGTTCACATCTTGTGTGGGAGTGCACCAGTAACCACAAGGTGGACATTATCCGAGCCTGTAACAAGGTGAAGATCTTAGTAGGCCGATACTACCTGGAAAGTTACCATTCCAAGTTCCTCCCTGGTCGATCAGCAACCTGCCAGCTATGCAGAGAGACCGATGGAGACCTCCGGCACTTCATACTGGAGTGCGTGAAACTCTCCCCAGCCAGATATCATCTCCTTCAACGGATTGAGGTCGAAATGCAGAGAGTCTGTATGGAAGTCAACAGGGAAACCATCCTCCAGATCATCATTGACCAGAGCGTTGTGCTTAAACGGCTTGGACAGGATGATCCCAACCAACATCTAGAGGAACTGTCTCGCCAACTTCTGTACAAGCTACACCACCACAGGGCAGCTCAGTTGGGTCAACACTCACGGCTGTGACCTACACTCTTTGCCACACATCTCCCACACTCATGTCTTTTACCTTGACCACAAAGTACACACAACTCCAATAATATCCCAATTTTACAATTTGTGTAGCCCTAATATCTAATCACCTTCAAAATATTTTACCCAGATCTCACACGTGACAATTTTTAAGTCAATACCAGCTTTTAAAATTATCAATTTTAGCACCGGAAAGCTACGTCACAGACGGTTCTCCTACTTAAAGGAGGTAGCTACAATATTGGATTGGATTGGTGGCAGCAAGGGAGGGGTCATTCTTTATTCTTCCCCATATGAGAGGTTCCTCTATGGGGGAGCCTAAGTTAAGTAGGCTGTTAGAAGTTACCCGTGTAGTATTAAGTATAGTAAATAATACTAGTTTTAACTTTTAAAACGACGAATTTACAGCTTAGGAATCAATTGTGGACATATACGAAAGTCGATCGTGTTAGAGCTTATATATAATGATATGAAACTAGAATGGAACTGACTAGTATTGTCAAAGATATTCTTTGCTTTTGTATCGGTTTCAGTTTATAGAGGTCAAATATAAGCTCACAAGAATATTCGGCATATATAATTTCCTATATGTCCTCAATTGATGCCTAAGCTGTAAAGTCGATAATAAGCAAGATATTAGCGATTTTGTGCTCTGACCTTGAAAACAAGGTTATGTGTCAGGTTCAAGGTCATCGAAATATTCGGCATACATCATTTACTATATGTTCACAATTGAATAGGAAATGATATATGCTGGATATTGTCATGACCTCGAATTTGACCTTTGAACTCATTTTCAAGTTCACAGCACAAAATGGCTAATATTTTGCTTATTATCGACTTAGGAATCAATTGTGCAAATATGGGGAATGATGTATGTCGATTATTTCGACAACCTTGAATTTGACTATTGACCTCATTTTCAAGGATATAGAACAAAATTTGTAATATCTTCCTTGTTATTGAATTTACAACTTAGCACTCACTTGTGGACATATGAGGAATGATATACATCATTTACATATATGCTGGATATTTTCGTGACCTTAAATTTGACCAGACCTTATTTTCAAGGTCACAGGAAAAAATGGCTAATATCTCATATTTAGAACATATACTAGTATTGTCCGGTAACCTGTCTTAGCCTTTGGACTGATTTTTTTGGTTGAGTCAGCTAACAAGTATTACGCTTTACACATAAATATGTAATTGTTGCACATGAAGAATGCAGAAATGAAGACAGTAAGACTTGCATCACTGATGTTTTATTGTGGGTACAAAAGTTATCTTTATTGTGATTACAAGCGATCTTATACCTAAAACTACAATAGTTCCATTGCATGACTGTTCTCAACAGTTGCTTCCACTCTCTATGCAACCGTAAATATCAACAATAAGTAGTATTGCAAATGTATGGAATGAACATAATAATGTCCTGTATAAGCACTACACAAGTCGATGTTTCATCTCGGCCATCACAATCAAGCTCACACAAATTTACCAGCTTTCAAATCACATTAAATTTTGACAATGTGACACGAACGAACACACGTTGTAAGAAACAACATTAAAGGAATACGACAAACGACAGTTATAGGCTTCACAAGAAAACAGATTGAGTAGTATTAATGCCAATGATCTATCAATATCTAGCACCTGTCGTGGCACAAGGGTGATTAGAAATTTATGGTTCTGATTAAAATTCTGCGAAAAGAAAGCTCAACAAAATCTACAGAGTGTAAAATTAAAGGCTGACAAAAATCTTCTAAAACATGACAGAAATAATTTTATCATCATAGTAGTGTCAACATAAAAACTAATATATCTGTATATAACAAAGTAAAACAAGCATACACAGTTTGTGATTCTCAACTATTTCCATTAGACTCTCAGCCAAACAACATATCCTTGGCAGAACACTAAAGTGGTTTGTCACAAATCTGTACAAAATGAGAACTGACTAACTTAAGTTCGGACAAAACATCACACACGAACAAGCAGAATACGCAAGTCAGAACCAATCATTACACATAACACACGAGCAAATAACTGAATATAACTTTGACTACCAATGAAATGAAACATTCATATTGGACAAATAGCAGAACTGATGATGATTGTTCACAAGTTTACCCATGACTCGAGATTGATTTCATTAGGAAAATCACTGACGTGTATATATACTTGGGAGACTTCCTTTAATATTAGGACCATGTTGGGAGTTAATACTCAATGCAGCACTGACTGGTTACATCAATGTAATGAAACCAGGCACAATGTTTGCACTTAATGACTGACAGCAAAGCAAACACAGCTAGTGTCTTGTCAATGTCCACAGAATGTACATGTACAGTGCTTTCCCAACCGTCCTTGTTAGCTCATGTTGCAGACAAGAATAACTAGGACTTCACCTGAAGTAAATACAAAATGATAAGCAATCTCTACTGGCCAACAAATGATGAAACTAGATGAAACAAAGCCTACATATATCTACTGTTATTTACAAATTTAACAATATAGCTAATCTGATGTGGACGATTTAGGAAAGTTCAATTAATATAAACAAAACATTCGTCTCGATTTTTAACACAAATCATAAAATATATGTGTTGTACTTATTGATTGTATTGTGAAGCGAATATACATTATCAAACATCACTTAAAGTGAAAAACTAATCGATCATCTTGCAACTACACATATGTATATCTTGAAGGTCAGGTTATAGTAGTATCACATGCACAATATAAGACGGTACACCAGCACACATATTTCATGGTGTACAATATTTGTTGGATGCATGCTCTGGTTCATAGGTGTATGAAAGTATGTACAGAATTATACAGAGTAAATCATGATTGCGAAGTAATTTCCATGATCTACATTGGCTGGACACCATCAAATATTCACCGCATTCACCAGAAGTATATTGGTTACAGATCACTCAGATCATAAATTCCCCTCAATGTGTCCTCAGTTGTAAATACATGTATTTACATGTAAATAAAGGACAGTCCACCAAATATCAATGAGCTGGTGTGTAACATGCATCTAAATAATTTCTTGCTTCATTGTATACAATATGTATACATTTTGCCTAAATGCAAAGTAACCAAGTAAGGTATGCTCAAAACAAGCTAAACTTGAGATGAACAGAACACGTCAATCCTCAGAATTGACTGTGGTTCAAGGTACACAATAATTTCAGAATGTTTTGATATTTTGGATGTCACTGAAATCCAATGAATGTCTCAACAGTTGGTAGGTATAAAAACAATAAATAGATTAAAACAGGTGAACATCACACACACACATACGAGAACTCATTTTTTCGCATTCTTTCTGCTGTTTGATCTGGTCGCTTTTGATGAAGTGAGTGTTTTTTGCAGTGCAATTTTTATCTCAGGGCGTTTCTTAGAAGAGCTCGGACCCGGTTTATCAGTTCTAGCCACAGACTTCTGTTTATCCGAGGCAGCTGTAGAGGTGGGTTTCGACAGTTTCTGTGCAGTCGGTTTACTAGTATTTGATTTTGTCTGTTTGGCAGTCAGCACTGCGGAGGCACTTGTGTGTTTTGTTGAAGCGGGTAGTGATGGAGAAGCTGTCTTGGAGGATTTCCTGTTTTGAAGGATGGCTGGTTTGTGTTTGACTGTTGCTGTATCACTGCCGACGTTTTGGTTCTGGTACATATTTACTTGAGTGGCTGATGAGGGTCCTGTCGACAGATAGAAGGAAGACTGTGGGTGTTTCTCTGGTGTTGGCACTTCCACAATACTGACAACCTTCTGACCCCCAGGGTCAAAGTGCTCTATCAAGTCAATGTTGTACACATTGTGACTTTTTGCGAAGTGGTCTTTTATGTAATGATTCGCATTCTCCTGACACGTCAGTTCCTCCGAGCACAAATGACACTTGAACAAGAGTGCCGAGGGTCTGAGTTGGTCCACGCGTCTACGTTTGGATGGAAGGTCTGATGAACTTGGACTCCACTGACTTTTACGCTTCAGAGATTCCGGGGACACGATCAGCAGCTCTGCGCTCTCTGTGGACGATATGGAAATCACATCGTCATCCAGATGAGGATCCTCATTGCTGATGTCTAGCATCGCATTCCGGATCTGATGTTCTGTCGAGAGTCGACGTTTATGCTGAACTCTGGACGACGTCTTGCCATGGATTGGAACGAGGTCCGAACTAGGGGATGTGGCACCCCACGGACCGCTGTCATCTAAACAAATGACGTCATCGTCAGCAGCGTTCGTTAACTCCTCGGGCGTGCTTGGCGGTGTCAGGTCAGCAGGACTGCTGGACAAGACAGGCTGTCCAAATCCTGACAACATCCGCTGACATACCACCTCTAGACTGACTCCCTGTGCCAACTGAGCTAACAACTGATCCCTCGCCACCTCTGGCAAACTCAGGATTGTTTTCAGCTGTTGAGCGCTCACTGATGACTGCGTCGACAGCGGTAGTAAATTGAATCCAGTGCCGCCAATATTAAACTGGCTGTATTTCCGCACTGACGGCCCTCTCCTATTGCGAGTCCATTTTTTTATGACGCTTTCCGGAAGGCGATCGAGCACCACTTTACACTTCTTGACTTGGCGTTTGAGAGCTCTGCTTCTTCGACTGAGTCCTGTTTCCACTATACGACAAAACTCTGCACGTTCCGAGTGACGAAACTTGTACTTGTGACAGTGAGCAGGAGCCGTGCGTTTTGTCTTCCTGAATGTCACTTGAAAAGTGTCCTTGCCACGACTCCTTAGTCTCTCTGTCACTTTACTTTTGGTTGGTGTCCTACAGAAGTTCTCGTAATCCTTACTGCAAGCATCAGGTGAGGACTGGTATTGTTCCAGATTGGCAAAGTAAGTAGATATGTGCTTGCGGACCCTCTCTCCCAATAGAGATGAGATGTCAATGTTGAGCAGAGTGGCAGCTCTCCTAGGCCTATAGTGACCTTCACTTTCCGACTTCCCACTCTCACTGTCGTCGTCACTGGTGTCATCTATGCTGTCTGCCGTTTCATCATCCTCGTTGACCTTCAACCGAACACGAACTGGAGGGCTCAAGTCTCGACTGAGCTGAGAGATCAGGGACTTCGGCGTGCGAGGGGTCGTCGGCGTCTTGGGTGGCTTCGATTCATCTAAAACGATGACGTCACAGTCAATGACGCGACTATGGCTCTCCCTGCGCACGGACTCGGCCTTCGCCTGGGGAAGGAGGTCTAGAGATTCCACGTATGCTGACTTTGGTGGAAAGGTCACCTTGTCCTCGATAAGTTTTCGGGGTTTCCTAGGCACTACGTGGATCTGTTCCGGTTTGCTACGGGTTCGGATTGTCGATGTGGTCCGACTGAAGTGCGCTGGCCACATTGAACAATAATTCTGATGCTGCTGTAGAGCTTGTTTGTGGCGGAACTCTTTCTCACAGAAGAAACACATGAAGACTTCAACAAAAGGCTTAGATTCTGTCACTGTTTGTGCTGCAATAAAAATAGATAAAATTTGCAACAATTCAGTTCATAAGAATCAACATGAAATGTGCTCTACATGACTCCATTCTATTTCAGTGGCACTCAGTGCTCAGTTTAGACGCAAAACAACATACCTGGCTTAGATCTGCTGCTGGAGCCTGAAGCACTCTCCTGAGAACTCATGAAGAGTCCTGTTGGCAGAGGCTCTGGAGTCCCTGTCGATGCGGACAGGGATCGGCCCGGGGTGGCTGCTTCCATTGTCGGTGGGCAAGCCGCATACTGAAAGCGAAGTTACCGGGAGGTCGTTTCTAGGTTCAAACATGTACAGTATTTGGCAATGATATCAATCACTGCCTTTGACTATATTTCAATGCCAGATCACGTGAATACAATATTAATTCTACCAACCTAAATGAAATCCTAGTGATGTAGTCTGATTTAAAATATCACAAAATGTTTGAATTGCAACAATAGATGGCATTCTATTCAACAGAGTGAATGATGCTCTCTAATTCTGACATTGACGTATTAGTAGACTGACCGGTGTGTTTTGTCTGTCCTCCAGGGTGACCACCGCAGATTGTGTGATGAAAGACACTGATCCATCCTGGTTGTTGACAACCTTGATCGGGGCGCTACCATGGGCCACATCGACTCCAGACAACAGGTGCTCCTGTCCGTAGTACTGGTAACAGTTCTTTATAATGTCTCGTAACACGTCATTCCATGGTTTCTGTAGTGGCAAGAGCGAAAACAAAGTCTCTGTGAAACTTATTTCCAAAGTAATGCTGCTTATTTTCATAGTAGGCTTTTCATTCTTTTGACTATAACAATGTGTGTTAAGTACACAAGCACTGACCTTCCGACTCGATGGGTCCCTGAAGTCGTCGTGTGGGTTACGGTACGGGAGGTCATAAGGCCACCACTTGGGCTTCTGGCTAGAGTTACCATACTGGGGACGCACACCTGTCGTGCTACGGATTATTTGTGGGATCACCGACCGCAGGTCCGACTGTGAAGGGCAGGAGAATTTACATTAAAAATATCATTTAGTTGTTGTTAAAATATAGCTTAAAAGTTTTAAATACCGGTACTGTAACACTGAATTGCACAACTTGTTGAATAATAGATTTCCAAATGTTATATAACAAATATTCATGAGCTCAAATTTTTTCCAATACGGTACCGATTATGCAAATTTTCACCAAAATGTTAGCATGTTGAGGCTAGTATCCGGCACGTGCTAGCCCTACGTTGCATGGCCTAGCATCATAAGACTTGATGCTAGCCCAGTATGTGCGAGCAATGCTGGCATTGCTTCTTGGCACTGTGGCACACTAAACTCATTTTACACTTCTTAGGTAAAGGCCATTACAAGCTTGCAAGCACATGGTCGATTGGTTTATAGTCTGTCTTATGTACAATTCACATGAGCAAACGGCAAACACAGTGTTCAAGTTCAGTTCATACCGTATTGGTCCTAACAGTGGCACGTGCCCTAATAGTAGAGCGCCCCCCTCTTTTCCACAAAAACATTTGATTTTTGTAACACTGTAATTCACTTCATAATCTTTCTAATAAGATCTTGGGTATTCCAATCCACACATTTATGTTATTTGAATCTTAATAAAGGGTATCGAAGGTTATAGGTACATTTTTCAGTGATTTTCTCAAATTTGACCTCTAGTTTGACCTTATTTCCGCGCATGCTGCTGCAGGTCTAGCTTTGGAACGCTGAGATACCATTTGGACCAATACGGTATTAGAATCCGTATATATTCGGAATGAGTCCGAAATCAAAGATGTACGCATCTGTGTGAGACAATGCTCATCTGTTCAACAAAGACAGCCGCCTGATGCGTTGGAAATGCGCAACCTCCTCGCATCATGCAAGTTGATGATGGCTTCATATCGCGAGTAATCGCACTGGCTAGCATTTAGCATTTCGCCCTCACATCACTAGTGAAGATTTGCATTATCAATGACTTGATTGTACAATGTATAGTATTAAAAACCACAATGATAAATCTCAGACCCGGTTGAGTCCATCTATGGAGGTTTTGAGGGCAGGAAGCACCCCTCCAGTTCCGCTACTGCCAACACTCGCCATGACAACGTCCCCGAGACCTCACTCCCTCGCTTGCTCACGCCCTCGCAGTCCGCTCACAGACATCCACTCATTGCTGTAACCAAGGAAATCATCTCCAGCACTAGTGTTAGATCATTTTACACGTACTCTCATGACCAGTACATGTTATTACATATAAGAAAAGGATTTATGGCCTAAATAATTATTATTGATTTGCATATAAACTCTGAGTGATGAATACAAATCACATATATATAGCAGCATTTTTATTTTCATCCTCTTGAAAGCATGGTGTATGGAGTATTATTAGTATTGTTTTTCAGCAGTAGGTACAGTGACCATGAGGACAATCAGCAAAAATATACTCAGTACATGACTGTGTAATGTGTGATGTATGTGATGACTAATAGATCTATCACAAATAATTTGGCTCATTTCCAACTTGCTCATCAGTACAAGTGACTCGGTAGACGGTAGTTGGTAATATCACTACACACACAAATGTATATTTCAGTATTTAAAAAGCCATCTAATATAGTGTTTGTCTCCTGCAAATTCTGCAGTATTTACTTCAGCCAGAATGGAAACCTTGCAAAATCCATGAACTTGGCAGATCTTTTGACTTAGTTTGATACTGAATCAAAAACTACAATTATTCAATATCATCAAAAAAGAAAGCCTCGATTAGTGATCTATATTATGTCGTTCCACTATCCTGAAAGTTTCCCCACGAGGCATGTAAATGAATTGAAGATCTACCTTGTTCTATCAGTGATGTTCAACTGTCTGTATTCATTGCATAGTCGAACAAATTATAACTTTTTTGCCAAAGATTCATGGATCTTATATATATATATATGGTATATAAACCATATATATATATATTGACCAGAGTTAGAGCAACTATCGTTAAATTTTGGGACAATTTGGTGTTTATATGGCGAAGTTATAAAGACGAACATGGATCAGTACAAAATTAAAATTATTCCCAAATACTGGGCGATTCCCACCCTTAAATTTAGTACATAATATTGTTGCAGCATGTGCAGGGATAGGCCCTAATCATTCATCAACACAACTTTAAAATGAATGTAAAATGTTCATGAATCATACCATCACGGCCGTACATTTAACAGTTAAAGTTCCCAATTAGCTCGTTAACCACTTTGTCAATATGCAAATGTGGAAACCAAAACAAACGTGTTGGCCCGGCGGACAGGAACGGGAGGTGAGCACAGTGACCGCAGGCACCTGTTCCTGTCCCGAGTCCACAACACCAGCAAACCCCCCTCCGCAAGTCCAGCGACCGCCCAGAAAACTGTCAACTTTACCCCGCCGATCCCGGCTACTCATAGATCCACGACAGATAATGTGGCGCGCGATCGATGCCCAAAACTCACCATTCATGTACTGCAAGACACGGTCATAAAACATTCACTCATAACTTTACTGTACACGAGAATGTATGCGCGCCGCCTTTGTGTTCGATATAAAATCCAACATGGCGAAGCGACTGGCAGACACATCCGGGCCCCGCCACAGCCGGCCGCTGAAAAGCGCGCAATTTCAGCGGGCTGCCCGGCCAGAACCGAGAGGCAACCCACTCAATGAGAACACGGGGGCCCTTTGATCAAGAGTAAGCAGATGTTCTGAGCAGGCGAACCAAGCATCACGTATACAGCTGATTATAGTTGTCATGAACAGATGTAGAATAGGCCTATTGTTAAAAGGCAACCTATAGATCTAATGGATCTAGCGTCTAGGGTAGCTAGGCCTACATTACATCTAGGCCTATCTACGTTTCATCTGCGTTTCTAAAAAGTAGCCCAAGTAGAAAACCTGAAAATTATATGATGTATCATCAGAAACCCATAAGATATGGGTTTCTGGTATCATCCGAATCTGAGCATTAGCCCTATATAGTATATATTAGTCTATATAGTAGGTCCCCATCGGCATACATGTAGGGCCTATATTGTGGTAATAGCCTAAATAGGTCCTACTTTTCACGTCTAGAATCTAGTCAGGTGGATCGTTACTCCTGGAAGATGTTCAGTTAGGCCTATTTCAAATTTCAAACTTTCGAAATGCATACATGTATAGCCATTAATACAGGCCTAGGCCTACTAACTCAAAACTGTGATAAGGTGTAGGCCTATATAGGTACTATCAGAAATACATAAGACCGTGGTACTATTTCTGGTAGGCCTACAACCGATATGGATATGGTGTTGAGATAGGCTAGGCATACATGTGGTGACGTGGTCATAATTTAATTTTGATTTACTTTTTCGACATTTTCAGTCACTAGATCTATATAAAAATGATGATCTCTGAAAACAAAATCTAATGTGTGCACATTGGATTTTTGTTAAATGTATAGGCCTATACTAGATTTTGCTGATGAACATTTCAACTCAAAGTGTCACCAACATACCTAATGTAGGCCTAATGTCGGGAAAAACCAATAACTGAATCATATTATGGCTGGAATGAGGATAACTATACCGAAATAGAACCCGATCAGGCGTACATATATACTTGTACATAGATATGTAGCCTAGTAGGCTTATCATGGTGCTGGATGCTAAAGTCAGCATACGACTCGTATAACTTCCCAGCATTCAAATGAATGAGTTTGCATGGAGATTGCCCATATCAGGGAAACTATCAAACGCATAAATAGGCCTATATATATGTCGATGTCAGCAAATGGGGCATCTGTCTGAAATATCATGCATTTAGAAATGTCCATGTCAGCAAAATATCCGTACGGATATCCATTAATATGCTGATGTTAGCAAATGAGTCATCGATCTGAAATATTTATGCATCTGGTGAAGCCTATATCTACGGAAGCGTATTAGGGCCACATGAGTTTTTTTAAAGTTCAATTTGTCGACTTATTATCTCGATAAATCGAGTTAGTTATCTCGATAAATCGACTTCATATCTCGATAATCGAGATATTATCTCGATAAATCGAGATATTAAGTCGATTTATCGAGATATTATCTCGATGAATCGACTTAATTATCTCGATAAATCGAGATAGTATCTCGATAAATCGACTTAGGACTCAGACATTTAAAGTACAAGTAAAATGAAAATGCATCGACCATAGGCGAGCCATACCATTTCATTGGTTACCTTGGCAACAATAGGACAAATAAAATATACTGATTTCTCATATTGAAAACTATATGGAGTAAATGATTAACAGTCATTACACTAATCTCTGAAATAATACCAAACTATACAATTGAAGAAGCCGTTACAGATAACTTTACGAATATACCTCAATCCATGTCTAATAGCTAAAGAATTGTTTAAAAAAATTATAACATTTTCATTGATGAACATGTTGCATCTTTATAAAAGATAGTGATATAGTAAATTCATTATAGTTTTAACTAGGTAGTTTTGTCTGTATTATTCAATATTTAACGTTATAATGGTCCATAATAAGCCTATTCAACATATGAATAATGTGACTAAACATATTTCCATTTTACTTGAACTTTAAATGCCTAAGACATAAGTCGATTTATCGAGATAACTAACTCGATTTATCGAGATAATAACTCGATAAATCGAGATAATTAAGTCGATTTATCGAGATAATTAAGTCGATTTATCGAGATAATATCTCGATTTATCGAGATAATAAGTCGATTTATCGAGATAACTAACTCGATAAATCGAGATAATTAACTCGATTTATCGAGATAATTAAGTCGATTTATCGAGATAATTAACTCGATTTATCGAGATAATATCTCGATTTATCGATATAATATCTCGATTTATCGAGATAATAAGTCGATTTATCGAGATAATAAGTCGATTTATCGAGATAATAAGTCGATTTATCGAGATAATATCTCGACAAATTGAATCGAAAAAAAAAGTCATGTGGCCCTAATACGCTTCCGTATATATCAGCAAAATCCGTGTACTCATCAATATGCTGCTAACGCCGTCAGCAGGTGAGTCCATCTTAAACAGTTGTGCATTCAGAGATTCCCAAGTCAGCAAATATATCCGTACGTATATACATCAATATGCTGATAATATAGTAAATGAGTCATCGATCTGAAATATTTATGCATTTGGGGAAGCCTAAATATGTCGTCAGCAGATGAGTCTGTCTTAAACAGCTGTGCATTCACAGATGACCATGTCAGTAGATATCCGTACATACATATCCATCAATATGCTGATGCTCACATTCAACAAAATATCAATATACGTATGTCAGCAGATGAGTCATCATCTGCAATATGCATTCAGAGATGCCCATGTCAGCAAATATATCCGTATGTATATTCATCAATATGCTGATGTCAGCAACTAAATGACTCATCCATTTTGAATGTCTCGCATCGGAGATGCCCATGTCAGCAAAATATCCGTACGTGTTATTATTATATGACGTCAACAGAAGACTCGATCATACAGGTGTATAACTGAATTACGCCTACTGATATGGACCGAGTTGGATAATATTCCCCGCTGACGACACGAAATAGTGATAGATCATTTACAATTCACAGTAAATTACATATCAGAAAAGTAAGCCATCAGACATTGATAGACATCGAACATCATTACATCCCAATAATTATCCCAATTATTATAATAATATACAAATGTTACGTCTTTGGCGAGGTACATATTTTCACTTATTCACCGAAACGCAAAGTTAATATTTGTTTTCTTTTATAATACACGTGAAAACTTCGTGGAACGTTCACGTGGAAGTTCGTGCAAATACTGAAGCAATATTTATGTATCGTATGACGTGTTCGTTATGATATTAGGCCAAAATTAAAATTAATTTTGTTTCCCCCGAACCCTACCTACCCTCCGAAATCCTCCTTTCCCCAAAAAAATAATGATTTTTACAAGAATGTTTTTTTCTTCTTCTAAACAACAGAAAACCAGAAAACCACTGCAATTCTCCGTCTCTTTGATAAATTGAAAGTACCATATACCAGTATAGATTTAGTGGTCTCTCTGACACATTGAATGTAGGAGATTGATCGAATACACACGTTGTGAGCCCAAGCTTTTATACTTCTTGAGCCCAAAGTGCCAGTGAACATTATTCCTTCTTCTTCCCAAGCTTTTATAGCGTGATGTGCTCGTCACACTCAGCCAAAAGAATTTCACCTACCTACCCACCCACCCTTGGATGAGATGCGTAGAGTTAGCGGAAGCAAAGATATTCCTAAGGCTGGCCTTAACATAATGCACAAAAAATTACACTTCCACAGATTTGTAGTAATTTGAATACTGCACCAGTGACAAATGTAAATTCCAATTTAAAAATTAGCCCAAAAGGCTAAGATAGGTCACCGGACAATTTTGGTTTGGATAATGGCAGGTAACAGACCTTGAGATTTACCAATCAAGGTTTTCAGTGTGAACATATGACCTTGAGATTTACCAATCAAGGTCAACCATGTGAACTTCAATGTCACCATTACATGTACGGTGCGGCATTTGATTTTCTATATGTCCATAATACAAAGATATATTGGGGTGCAAGCGCTTAGGCCGCTCAGGCCAATTTACACATTCCGAGTCAGAAAACATTTTTTTCGTTGATCCGTCAAAAATTCAAAATGGCCGCCACACGCAGACTGGCGATTCCAGGGCAACCAAACTTGTACACATTACAGAGGTACATCAGTGGAATCTTTTGAAAACAAACAGTCTGAACAGTTTTTGAGAAAATGGCCGTCAAAATTCATAATTGGGCTTTTTTCAACGGAAATGGCCACCATTTCGTGGAAATGCGAAAATCAAAAAACGAAAAAAAGCCTTTCCTGGGAATATTTTAGCTATTTTTGTGCAAAATTTCAGAAAGATTTGACCGTAAACTTTAAAGATAAAAAGGTGAACGGACGAGGGACGGACGGCCTGACGGACGACAGACACAACGCCATGCCAATAGGTTTTTCAGACCAACGTCCGGTAAACATATCTGAGGCAAACATACATCAAACTGAAGTTATCGTGCAGAAACCAAAAAGTGAAAAAAAAAATTTGAGAAAAAAAAATTAGCCCAAAGGCTAAGATAGGTTACCGGACAATTTTGGTTTGGCCATGGCAGCATTGGCAGGTAACAGACCTTTTACCAATCAAGGTTCGCAGTGTAAACATATGACCTTGGGATTTACCAATCAAGGTCATCCGTATGAACTTCGATGTTACCATTACAAGTATGTGTGCCGCATTTGATATTCTATATGTTGGGTGGAATCGTTTAGGCGGCTCAGGTCAATTTACACATTCCAAGTCAGACATTTGGCACTCAAGGTCATCTGACGTCAAGTTCAAGATCATCATTAGTTGTGCCATATATGTCTTCCTATATGTTCATAATGCAAACATGAGCTCTATCTGCAAGCATTTCATCTATAGAGGCAAATCTGGGCATTTTTCAACCCCAAAATGGCTGTTTTGACCTTTCAAGGTCATCCAAGGTCAAATTCAAGGTCACCACACAAGTCGCCATATATGACTTCCCATTTGAAAGTGCCAATTTCTAAGCTCTATCTTCAAGCGTTCTATGAGTACAGTCCGGACAGCTCCCATTATGAAGGAAAAAAGTGCCGAAAATTTTTTCAAAGGGTGAAAATTTTTTTTTTGCCCTAGAAATGGCCCAAAATGGATAGTAATGCGATTTGGGGTGAAAAAATTTTTTTTCGCCGACCCGCCAAAAATTCAAAATGGCCGCCACACGGAAACCGGCGAATTTAGGGCAACCAAACTTATACATATCACAGAGGTACATGAGGGGAATCTTTTGAAACCAAAAACTCAAAACTGATCAGACAGTTTTTGAGAAAATGGCCGTCAAAGTCCAAAATTCAGCGTTTTTCGACAAAAACGGCCGCCATTTTGAAAAAAGTGCGAAAATCAAAAAACAAAAAAATACCTCCTTCTCAAAATATTTTTAGGCATTTTTGTGTTATACATTAACCGTGTTATAAAGGTTGGTGCCCTGTTATAAAGGTTTGCGCCCTGTTATAAAGGTTTATGCCCTGCTATAAAGGTTTGTGCTGTGTTAAAAAGGTTTGTGCCCTGCTATAAAGGTTTGTGCCGTGTTAAAAAGGTTTGTGCTCCGTTATAAAGGTTTGTGCCATGTTAAAAAGGTTTGTGCCGTGTTATAAAGGTGTATGCCCTGTTATAAAGGTTTGTGCCGTGCTAGAAAGGTTTGCGCCATGCTAGAAAGGTTTGCACCCTGCTAAAAACGTTTGTGCCCTGCTAGAAAGGTTTGTGCCGGGTGTAAAGGGTTTGTGCCTTGCTAGAAACTAGTTTCATAACTGAAAATAACTGTTTACTAACTATGAAACTGATTTCAAAACTACTCTTAACTCAGGCATGAATAATGGCAGCATTGGGCCGCCGTACCACAATAGAATCCTAAGTTGTAAATTTGATAATGAACAAGATATTAGCCAAGTTGTCCTGTGAGACCTTGAAAATGAGGTCAAAGGACAAATTCAAGGTCACAATATTCAGCATATACCATTTCCTATATGTCCACAATTGATTCCTTAGAGATATTAAGATATATTAACCATTCTGTGCTCTGACCTTGAAAATGAGGTAAAAGGTCAAATTCAAGGTCATGACAATATTCAGAATATATCATTTTCTATATGTTCATAATTGATTCCTAAGCTGTAAGGTCAATAAGAGGCGAGGTATTAGCCATTTTGTCCTGTGGCCTTGAAAATTAGGTCAAAGATCAAATTCAAGGTCATGACAATATTCAGAATATATCATTTCCTATATGTTCACAATTGATTTCTAAGCTGTAAAATCGATAATAAGCGAGATATTAGTCATGTGACCTTGAAAATTAGGTCAAAGGTCAAATTCAAGGTCGTGAGAATATTTAGCATATATCATTTCCTATATCACTGTTAGATACCCCGATTACCGTCGATTACCGTAAAGTACGTTACGGTAGTCGTCAAAATGGCCGAAGATGATGCGATTCGAATCTAAGTTCACTGAGAACAGGATACTTCGATGGTATCGGGACTAGGCGGGTGATGCCTATTCGGTCCATGATGTTGCTTCTGCCACCAAATACCAAATATATCGTATTGTTCACGTTAAGTTGTTTTAATATCCATTTTAAAAAAACCTTTGTTGATTACCGTAACGTTCACTGATGATTACAGCAACGTGAAAATAAATACACGGAACTGATTACCGTATCATGGAGAAGCTTGCATGACAAATACGATACCTGTGGTATGACTTCACAGGGAGGAACCGTTTGTCTGATTTTATGTGCATTTGCCTGATTATATGGGCAAAAAGTCTGATTCTATGAGCCAATTGTCTATGGGCAAATACATGTAAGCAAGTAAGCTGCGGAGCACAGTAAAACATGCTGGATCGACGGCTAATTTCTCAACACAATCTGATGGTATATGTTCTGTTTACTTCTTAAATCATTACAGAATATGATTCATGTTCAGTTTCTTATGTGGTGTTCACCGCTCTTCATATATCTGTCGCACAAAAGTGGAACGGCTAGGGAGTGGAGCAGTTAGCCATCATAAACCACCGAAGACAAAGCGCTTCCAGTTACTTACCAGGATATCTTGACAACAATTGCATGACAATTACTCCAGTTAACATTTTGATTGTTCCTGGATGTGAAGTCAGCTACGTAATCCAACAAAATTGGACAAAGAAAAAAAATAACAGAAAGAAACCTGATTCTATGGGAACAAACCTGATTTTATGGGTAGGGTGTTGTTATAGCCATGGAACTAAGAGCTTCTCGATGCTGATCCTGAATGAATATAGTATTGAAGCTTGATTTCATGTTCTGTTTATAGGAGAAGGTCAATAACATGGAATACAGATCGTAGCCCATAATTCCATGGTTATCAAATAAACCTACCCATAGAATCAGGTTTGTCCCCATAGAATCAGGTTTGTTTCTGTTATTTTTAATCTATGATCATCTCTGTTTGATTAGGTAGCTGATTCCACATCTAGGAACAATCAGAATGTCAACTGGACTAATTTTTGTCCAGATACCCAGGTAGGTTAGTGTGAACGCTTTGCAGTGGTTGATTTATTATGGATAACTGCTCCACCACCCGGCCGTTCCACTTTTGTGCGACAAATGTATGAACAACGGTGAACACTGCATAAGAAACTGAACATAATCCATATTCTGCAATGATTTATGGAGTAAACAGAACATATGCCATCAGATTGTGTCGTTGATCCAGCATGTTTTACTGGTGCCCCACCGTTTACTTACTTATTTGCCCATAGAATCAGACAATTTGCCCATAGAATCAGACTTTTTGCCCATAGAATCAGAATAATGCACATAGAATCAGACAAACGGTTCCTCCCTGTGGACTTGTGGCTGTGATGCGATGCATGTGTTGCAGACGTTTAGAAAATGTGGAAACTTAATAAAGGGGCTTAATAATGACTTAAAATGTGGCAAATATAATATAATAATATTAAACTTAATATCATAATAAGATACCAGATCTAGTATTGTCCTTTATAGGAGGCAGCGGACTCGCCAAGGATGGTGGGATATCCGATAGAAGATGACTTTCTGACCACAATTATTCTAGTCCAGAAACCAGTAATGTAGTTCGAAGTCAGCAAATTTTTCTTACAGACCGTCTTGTTCTAGATGGAGAAAATTTCAGTGAAACATCAAGGTGATCTAACCAGGACTCGAATCACGGAGAATCCGCTTACAGGGCGAGTGCTTTACCAACTGAACCTCTGAGTCTTCTTAATTTCCCGCAAAAATTTGTGATTATTTTATCACATTTTGTTATAATTATATTGATGAAATTTCGTCTTGTCACATGTGTGTTAGCACAACACATGCACAGTGCTGGAGTGTGTATATATATAATTGGTATATGGATATGTTGTCTTTGTAAAACTGTTTTTGAAATGACTGAAACATTTTTGGAGCAATGAATTGAATTGAAGAGACTTCAGGAACAAAGTAATCTAGATAACGCTCTTGATTAAATTTACATTCAGTTGTAGTCGCAACAACCTGCTTAATCGGTTCAATAAAATAATAAAGTTTGAATAGTGTCATAAAGTATTAAATGACATCAAAAAGTTAAACTCTTTGATGACATATAGTTTTTCTGCATTCAAGTATTGAATTGATTTATAAGCTTTGAACGAGTTTCATATAAAAGAAGAATAATATAAATGTATGAAATTCATACATTATATTATTCCTCGTAGCTGCTCATGCTTCCTACATAAAATAATATAATATTATATAATCACGACATGAACCCGTACATAATATAAATATGCCATGTATGTAGCACACAATATCCTGACAATTATTCCTGTATTTGCGTTTATGGTGGTTGGTTTTCTTTTCATCAAAAACATTTTCTACCACATCATCACCCTACCTACGGTTAACATTCGTCTATGGTGAATTTGACGTAACGGTAATCACATCAATGACTGAAACATGTACGTGAATATGTACGTGAATCGCTAAATTTTACACTACGTGAAGAGCTCTCTACTTTTGTGGAAGGTGAATTTGAAAGTTTATTTATCGATATATCTGACCGTGATATTTCCGCTGTTGTCGGTGAAATATATCGAGTCCCCAATACGAATCCAAATGTCTCGGTGGAACGATATGCTCACATTCTGGATAAACTACACAATACGAACATACCTGTTATCATAGGTACCGATCAAAATTTTGATTTCCTAAAATTTGAAACACAAAAATATACTGCCGAACTACTGGAAACATTCTTTGCCGCAAATGCCTTACCGACCATTACCAAACCGACACGAATTACCCACAGTACAGCAACACTGATTGATAACATATATGTAATGCAAAATACAAGTAATATGTATTCTGGTATTGTTCATAGTGACCTCTCAGACCATCTGCCTGTGTTTTGCTTTGTTGGAAAAAAAACTAGGAAATTACACTCCAAAGATCTCCAATTCAGGCACAGACCAATGTCACAAAACGCAATGAAGCTCATCGCTTCTGATATTCGAGACACCGACTGGTGCTTCTTAGAAAGGTTGAACACTCAAGATGCTTTTGATGCCTTTTATAATCGAATAAATGGCATTATTGATATATACACCCCCGAAAGGGATATTAAAATTAAAAGTAAGTTCGTCATTCGAGAGGAATGGATGAGCACAGGTCTTTTGAATTCATCTATTCATTGTAATAAATTATACAAACAAGGTCTTGGGAAGCCCAGCACCGACCCCTTGTGGACTGACTATGTAACATATCGTAACTTATATAATAGGGTGAAAAACGCAGCAAAGCGTAGTCATTACGCTAAGATATTAACGGCAAATAAAAACGACACTAAAGAAACATGGAAAGTAATAAATTCACTGATTGGTAAATCTAGCATTAAGTCAACAATATCATCCTCATTTCAACACAATAACGGCACAATAGACAACCCCTTACACATAGCAAATCATTTTTGTGACTTCTTCACTGATATTGGACCCACCTACGCAAATGCGATTCCATCGCCTAATCATAGCGCAACAGAGTACCTTTCTCGTCACTATCAAGCGAACCCTAATTCCCTGTTTATGAATCCTACAAATCCAAATGAAATCATCCGCATTATCAACTCCTCCAAACCAAAGAAGAGCTGTGGTCATGACAACCTGAGTCCGAGGTTTCTTAAACAGATATGCAATGAAATAGCCGTCCCACTCTCTATATTAATAAATAAATCACTCTCAGAAGGAATAGTGCCCCAGAATCAGAAACTAGCTAAAATCATCCCTATCTACAAATCTAAATCGAAAACCAGTTTTTTCAAACTATAGGCCTATATCACTGTTACCATCCATCTCTAAAATTCTTGAAAAAATTGTACATAAACGTACTTATGCTTTTTTAGATCATAATAATCTTCTGAGCAACAGTCAGTTTGGCTTTCGCAGTCACCGATCCACAATAGATGCAGTAACTGAATTTAACATTGACACTATACATTCATTAGAAGCAAAAGACTCCGTACTCAGTGTTTTCCTTGACCTGAGCAAAGCATTCGACACTATTGATCATTCCATTCTTCTGAAGAAACTAGAATATTATGGGATCCGTGGTATCCCTCTATCATGGTTTACATCATACCTATCTAGCCGCCAACAATTTGTTACGTATCAAGGCAACGCGTCACATATGCGCAATATGATATGTGGTGTCCCACAGGGATCGGTGCTGGGCCCCTTATTATTCATAATATATGTAAACGACCTACCAAATTGTATGCATAATTGCAAAGCCCTCCAGTTTGCGGACGACACCACCATATATTTATCTGGCAAAAACATACCTGACATGTTCCGAATAATGAACGATGATCTACTCATATTAAGCGACTGGTTTAACGCCAACAAACTCTCGCTCAACGTTTCCAAATCCAATTACATGTTCTTTTCCAAGAAGGTTACCAAACTGGACACTAATTTAAATCTGCAAATATTGAGTGATTTAATAAATCGCGCCAACACATTCAAATTTCTTGGAATCCATCTTGACGACAATTTAACATGGAAAGAACATATTGATGCCTGTCGTGGTAAGTTAACGAGTGCACGCTTTGCAATAAATAAAGTAAAAAACCTACTTCCCATTGATACTCTAAAATGTATGTACTATGCGCTTGTTTACCCGCATCTACAGTATGGTATAGCTTTGTGGGGTTCAACTTTCCAGAAATATATCAATGGCTTGCTCATTGCACAGAAAAAAATCCTGCGCTCAATACTAAACCGTCCAAGTCACGCCCCGTCACAACCCCTTTTTATCGAACTGAACACCCTAAAACTTCAAGATATATATCGCATCGAACTCAGCAAAGTGATGTTCAAATACACTAACAACTCACTGCCCGCCTCATTGTCAAATAAATTTGCTTACAATGACATTTGTCACTCTTACGTCACAAGACAACAAGGTCATATTAGACCGTATCAGCCACGTACAGCTACTGCTTATAATAGCATACTTTGCAATGGACCCAAAATCTGGAATGAGATTCAAGTGGATATGAAAAACAAACGTACTATCACCAGCTTCACTGCTTCCATGAGATCTCGCATCCTTCGGGAGTACCAGGGCCTGGGTTCGGTCCCGTAACTGCTAATACCACCGACCCCGGGGTGTTTTCCTTCCACCGGCGTTTTTGTTTCTGTTTGAACTTACTGCGTTCTAAACAAACATACACGTATTCTGAACCACCTAAACCACACCGAACACTGACCATATCTATAATCTATAACAATGCCTCGCCTACGTTGTGCCCACGTTGTGCTTAGCTTTCCTCGCCTCTTCTGTTTTTTTTTTTTTTTTTTTTTTTTTTCTCTCTCTCTCTTTCCTTCTGTCATTCCTCGGCTTTCCGAGACATCTTGTATATATGTTCATAACCGTCAAAGATGCAAATGTTTATCCACAATGCCTTTGTAGACCTGTAGCGTTTTTTTATCTTTCCTCCTAATTTGTTTCAAAATTTACCATTGCATCAATCATAAACAATTGACTTATACGGGCGTCCAACAACCTTATGTAACGTATCTAACTGTACCAAATATATCGTAATTTAAGGTCACAGCCTTTTGGCTCTGTTGTTCACCCTGCACTGTGTTGTACATACTTTTTTTGAACAAACATCAAGTACAGTGTATATATATGTTGTACCACAGTTCAAAAATAAATCTCTCTCTCTCTCTCTCTCTCTCAAAAGTCGGCTTTCACGTTACGGTAATCATGATGAGAAGTTTCAAGGACCCCATGTATTGACAGCCACGGCTATACGCCTCACAATCTAGTAATGATACGCACGTTACGGTAATCGTACGGTGATTGGGGTATCAACAGTGTATATGTCCACAATTGGTTCCTAATCTCTAATCTCAATATTAAGTGAGATATTTGGACAGATGTGCCCCATTATAAAGCATAGGAGAATTTAACATGGGAAAGTCCCATTTTGGCCGAGTTTGGGCCCAAAAAGGCCCACTACGAGTGATTCAAGGGTAAAGAAAAATATACACGTCACAGGGATACATATGAGGAGTGTTGAGGTCATGGGAACAAAGGGCCGGTGACCTAAAACTGGTACAAATGTATTACCATCCCATATACATGTACCATAAACCCCGACCGAAAATCCACTATCCAGCATATATCATTTCCTATATGTGCACAATTGATTCCAAATTTGTAAAGTCGATAATGAGCGAGATATTACCCATTCGTGCTTTCCTTTGACCTTGGAAATGAGATCTAAGGTCATGAGATTATTCAGTATATACCATTTCCTATATGTGCCCAATTGATTCCTAATATGTAAAGTCGATAATAAGCGAAATGATACTTATTTTCTGCTTCGACCTTGAAAATGAGGTAAATTCAAGGTCATCCAAATAATTGGCATACAGCATTTTCTATATGTTCACAATTGATTCCTAAGCTTTGAAGTCAAAATTGACCTAGAAAATGAGGTCAAAGGTCACATTCATGCTATGGCATTATTCAACATATATCATTTTCTATATGCTGACAATTGATGTCTAAGCTGTAAAGTCGATAATAAGCGAAATATTAGCCATTTTGTGTTCTGACCTTGAAAATTAGGTTAAAGGTCCAACTCAAGGTCGTGACAATATTCAGCAAATATATCATAGTCCTATATGTCCAGAATTGATTGTTAATCTCAAAGTCACTTAATCTTAATATTAAGTGATATATTTTGACGAATATGTCCCGTTATAATGTTATAGAGAGAATTCAACATGGAAAAAGTCCCATATTTTTAGGCATTTTTGTGGAAAATTTCAGAAAGATTTGACCATGAACTTAAGATAAAACAAGGGCCACTGGCCTCAAAGGAAGAGCTTCGAAAATGTTTGCACAGAACTATTTAAAAACCCTTGAATATTGTATTTGATTTGGTACATATATGTTGTGGCCATATTGTAACTCTACTGGGCAGAATCTATACCTTGTTGGGCCAATAAATTTGTCATGTAACTATTTTCTTGTCATGTAACTATTTTTATTGTGGTCAATAATAGACTTAACTAGTAAAACTAATGATAACCTATTCGGTTAGTCATGACTGGATAGAACTTTTTAGGGCCCGAGTGAGTCGGAAATTTCCGAACCGGGTACCTGTGTCGTCTGACCCGACCCGTCCAAATATATAGCAAAATTTGAATGATACTCACTGAAGCAATTTGTAACACGTAAACGCCAGACATTGATCTTTGACACATATTATTTGTTTCGTCAGTAATTACCGGTATTTTCAAGTTTGAGAAAGATCACAATGTCATGACCTCATAAAACTATCGTCTTTTTTCCTGATGATTTCCTTGTCATTCTTGTGATTTTACTAGTGTTTATCACAAATATTCAAAACTATATCTTTATTTGTTCTCAAATACGAGTAACAAAATTCCGATCCAGGTAATTGTATGACCCGCCCCGAATTTGGGTACCTGTCGACTCGTCTGGGCCCCAGAACCTTTACATTGTTGAACCCAATAATAAATGTTTCTTGTAATAATTATTTTTATTGTGGCCAATAAGACCTAATCAATAAAACTAATGTTACTTATTCCGTTACAGCCATGAAATCTCTACAAGTCAGAAGCTTTACCTTGTTAAACACGTTTAAAAATCGCCCGAATATTTTTGGGACCAATGTGTAAGATTTTCAAGGTTCTGATTATGTTTTTCTGATTTAGGAGGCACAATGTTTTTTGAGCTTTAGTCTTAGATTTAAATTTCTTTATGGATTTTTTTTCAGTGTTTTGATTTGTACTGCAGAGACATTTCAGTAACTTGTCTGCATTTCCAATAATTCATGACATGCATGAAAGTTTTTTTCATCAATGCGATCATGTTTCTCCTTGCCCAAATGTTGGTTTGAAGATCAGCGTACATGTTGTGTCAGTGTGCAGTGTGTAGAGTCAGCTGCCAAATACTGAAGTAGCCCAGGCACACCCCCCACCCCGAATCGCCGCTCGTGTGACTGCTATCAAAATCAGCACTGACAATTCTCGTCGGCAATATGAAACTATCATAAACATGATAAAAGTGCTAGATCTAGTATCCATTTGTTTCTGCTTATTTTAGGAGGAAACTAAGTTTTTTCCCGTGTAAAAGCTCCGCAAATCTGCCAAGTTTTGTTTGTTTGTTTCCGACTGTTCCTTTTAGTCAAATCTCGTTGAAATCTCGCTTCACTTCAATGGCATTTTTAATTAAATTCCCCCATAAACAAGCTTTCGGTGGTGATATTTTTATGAAGTATTACCAGTGAAGTAGGAAAGAGTCATAGAAAAGACCATTTATTTGGGTCGTAACAAGTATTTCCACAAATACCGCACTCAGTTGGACGATCTCTTGGCGGCTGGCATTTTGACCTTGACCCTGCAGCAATTTTTTGGGGCAGTACGCTAATTGGCGGGACTCGCTCACGTGATCATTTGCATATCATTATATCCACGTGTATTTCATAAACATGTGGGTGTGTCCGCCAAGACAGCTTCCCGATTGGACAATTCAGTGACTCTCTGGCTGGCGGGCCGACTGCCGTGACTGCTTATCGGGGCCACACGAGAATTGAATTTGCCCACTGGAATATGGAATACCACCACTAACACATAATTATTATGTTGCCGTATCAAGTTGTTTTTCATTGTTGCAATACCATACTGTATCTATATATTGTGCGGAATGTATATCCAAAACTTTGAGTGCATATGATCGCAAGAAAGCACTGTTCCAGTGGAGATCAAAACGGGAGTGGTGATGGGTATGAAACGGTGACATACAAAAAAAAAACGGTCGGAACACACGTCTCCTGGGATTATTATCGCTAATAACTTATTACATTAACCATGATTAGGTACACGGGCGTCATTTTCCTCCCAACGGGCCCCGGGCCCTCCCAATTAGCCACAGTTGAATAGCCTGTTGTGGTTCCAAGTGGCACTTTCAAGAATGTAAACAAAAGAAAAAATTCAAAAATCCCAAAAAACCCAACATCATAGAGGAAGAGCCCTGCTCTTCCTAAAAAAAAGATGAAAATGTAGATGGATGGCGACGACAGACCACGGACGCAATGCTACACCAATAGGTTATCGTACCAATGGTCCAATAACCTAAGATTTAGAGGATGCCACAAAGATTATGTCTAGTTCCATTTGGAAATGCCTAATTGAAAAGCAGTCTGTCAATGACGTCACACATCTCAATTGCACATTAGCTGTCAAATTATGTCCATGTTTTAAGTTCTGTAACCTTGAACCTTACAGTTCTGTAATCTTGAAATCATTATACCAATATGCTATGAAGACTTATCTGTTCAGTGCTTTGGCATACATATACAAGAACACGGTGCTCCCACATACAATATACAAGAACGTATACCAACTATCAGGATATATGTAAAGTTCGGCGTCCCCACCATTAAGAGCTATACCTCATTACTAGAGTGACACCGAAAGTCGTTATAAACGCCCCAGCATCTGTGTGTTATAACTGTGGTGTCACTACTTGTGTAGCCAAACCGTCGTCACAACGACGAAAAATTGATTCCACACGAAAGAGTATGATACTAAAAACCTGATTAGGCCTAGCCAATCATGAGCTGAATCGCTCATGAGATGTTGATATCAAACCTCAGTCAAATAAACCACAACGACTGCTCAGATCATAAATGTAATAGGTTATCTACATATATGTTAATTCATTTGTGACCAGTTCCTCCAAACCTTTCCCTGTTCCTCATCCCCTTCTTCTGTTCTTGCTTTGAACTATATGCCTAAATGCATGTACATGTATCATAATGCACTTTGACACAGTCACCCCTTCGGTAAGAAATCAGCGAGACAAATACTAATATTGAAGAAAGTCAAAACGAAAGCAGATTCAATGTCCCCTATCATGCATGACATTCATGTAGATCGTGTGAATTTCGACAAAAAATATGTGATGTTGGTTGTTGGGAAGTCGTAAGCCTATACTATTCCTATCAAGTGTACAGTAGAAACACTTATATTCCAAACACTGTCTGCCCCTAATGACGCCAGTGCGGCTCTGGTTGTGTATATTCGGCAGGGCTTTGTTTTCATTCCAAAAATGTTGTACAGTATTTGTACTGGATGTTTTGTTATTGTCATCATCAAAATCTGGTTCTAAAACTGGCAATATAAGTTGATACACATATCACACACCACAAGTATAATTACAAACTACAACCAATGCAAATGTCTAAGTTTTAGCAATAGAGGCCATGAAGGTCATAATGCTGATGACCATTATATTATATAATGGCCAGAGCTCGAATGAACTGAGCTAAAAGGTATCTGTCCTCTACAACTAAGCCGAAGTCAAATTCGAGATCCCCATTTTGACGTCCACTGGTAAAAAATATTTTTTTTTATAATTATCATTACTGATATATACTAGATATCTTCTATTAAATCTAATGAAGGTCTACACTTACTCAATCTTTTTCAGCATCTTCGGCCATAAATGGACTCGTGTAAACAGAGTCTATACTTATCCCCATGCAGAGCAGTAGGCCAAAACCAACTGCATATAATAAGTTACCACCCCCAACTGTACAGCTTTGCACTGCAGGAACGTAAAGGGTTATTTGTGTAATAGTTTAGTTCTGCCATACTGAATTATTGTTGTGGAATTTGGGGGATACTAGTATTCGTATCGGAGTAGGTTCAACAAATTTATTGTACTTCAGAGTCTATAGCTAGAGTCCATAGAATTACTGACAATGCAGCATATAGAGCAAACACCAATGATATATTTTCAAGTACAGGTCATTCGTTACAAGGTCGAAAGGCTTATTTAGGAAATGACATCATCAAGGACAAATATATTACGTTCACTAGCTGCCACACCGGCTCAGTAGCCTGATACGATCTCATGTTTTTTTTCCAGATTGTTAGCTCGGTATGAAGTATTTTACTTTTCATTAGAGATGTATGTGTGTATGTAGCAGGTACATGTATGCATGCGATTGTGTTTTAGTCTGTAAACAGGAGAAATCAACAAATATGTTTTTGAAAGTCTTTTATCGAAAAATGTCTGAAAACTCACCAATTACCTGTCCTTTCAGTGCAGGATATCAACATATGATAATTTTTCAGGTACACCTGAAAACCAAAGAATTTTCACAGAAAACATAAACACTCGTCAGCATCAGTCAATATCTAGATTCTACCAACTTGGTAAATGTGACTGATTACTCTCCAATACGAACACTCACAGAATTTGCTCAATCAAAATATTTCATCCAGAAACTGCTGGCATCTCATCAATATATGGTCTACCGGTACAGTGGTTGAATCTGAAGAAACAAAGTGAAGTTGATACAATTTATGCGAGAATATGTTGATAATCTTCCACAAAGCCTGGTTTACAACGGGTTCACCTCCAACATCGAGACACAATTCCTAGCATTCTTTCATAGCCGGATTAATACGGAATTTTTTTGTTTGACGATCGAATAATATATCGTAGAGACTTCAACACAAAGCACAGAAACAGGGAAAAATTATGGGTCTCAATGAATCTATCATACATAACTAACAATAAAAAGGTTACATGATTCTTATACTGCCTATTAATACCACAATGAGATTTAATCCAATGATGCCAAAGAGCACTGTTAGGAGCAGTAATTGGGGCTGATATTGTGGACAGAAATCACCCATAAGGTTTCTGCTGTCACCCAATAATCCATATGGGAATTTCACATGAAGCATGCATCCGGCACATGTCAAAAATATCCGACACCCGTTTCGCCAGGGGCCGTATAATGTTGCCAGATACGCATTATTAGAAAGCACCTGTAGGCCTACCGTTTTCGTGGCATGTCAGATCGATCAAAGAGGGTCTTTGGATTGATCCAGATTCTGAACTGGAACCGAGAGGTTTATGGATTTTCATAATCCCGCCATTGAACGATAACTACGTCACTGGCGAAAATGAAACGCAAGTAACGTTAAGGTATATTGTGTTAAAAACGTAATTTAACATATTTACGTAAATTACGTTATTCGCCAAAAGCTCACTATTTACACGATGGACAAATGTGTATTTATGGACAAATGGACAGTATGGAATAGACGTGGAATCAACACCCAGCATTAAGTATTCCGAGCAAACAAAACAGGGTCCGTTATCCAATCCCACAGCCCGGGGACAGAAAGTCATATCAGGCATACGAAGTGAGAGAAAACAAAAACGACAGGGAAACTCATGAACCCCCGTAAATTGCCATTAGGAGGTGAAATCAGGTGTTTCGGAAAGAGAAACAAAACTAAACAAAAAACAAAACAAGTTTATTATTGACACAATAAAAATAGTTAAGACAAAAATCATTCATTTTTGGGCTCAACAAAGTGATGGTTATGCCCAATAGAAATAGTTAAGACATGAAACATTTACTATTGGGCTCAACAAGGTAAAGGTTCTGTCCAGTACAGATTTCATGGCTGTAACCGAATAAGTTATTAATTATACTGAAACATTAGCCTGCGTGTAGTAATATTGGCATGGTTTCCTTCATTACACGGTTGTTTCCGGTATATTATCTTGGTTGGCGGTTATGTAGGCCTGTGGTTAGAACAGAATAGACGTGGAATCAATACCCAGTATTAAGTATTCCGAGCAAACAAAACAAGGTCCGTTATCCAATCTCATAGTCCGGGGACAGAGTCATATCAGGCATACGAAGTGACAGAAAACAAAAATGACAGGGAAACTCATGAACCCCCCAAAATGATGGAAACTACTCAGTCGTCTGTTTGATGTCCTGTCGACCTTTGAATGCCATTATTTGTCAGATGTTTTTAAATTCCGGTTAATATTATACCATTTTATCCATATATGCAATAAAACGACTTCATTCCAGTTCTGACAATTCAATACGACTCGGCATGGTTATGCACATGGCTTTCTGATTAACATCAAATGAACGCATATTTATTCCATTCCAGGATTTCATTTCATTCTGGTGGTAACGAAGAGACTTCGGCCCTTGAATGAAGGTTAGTAGGCCCCTATGTGAAATATGGTACCCTTGCAGCGACAAGGTTTTGTTTTACCAAGACTAATATATATACATGTAGCTGCTTTCAAGAAGTTCAGCCAAGGAGATTGAGTCAGCTTTTTTTTTTTGACTCAGGAGATTGAGTCAGATTGAATAACATTTATTCCAAAATGTTCTATTTTACGTTTGTTTTTGGTATCATCAAAATCTGACTATTGGTGGTAATAGATTGATACTTACATTCATACCACTGAGTCGGCATCACTGCTGGCTTACGTTAAATCTGTCCCCGAGGATACCATCAACTCAGTAGCCTTCGGGCTTGTGATTAGGTACTTATGTACTTGTCATATATCTATTCCATGGGGTTTGCTTCAGATTTCTAAATTATTTTCATAGGTTGTTGGGCAGTTGTATACTAATTCCATCAGGTGTACAGTAGAAACAACTACATTTAACACACTGTCTGCCCCTGATGACGCCAGTGTGTCTTTGGATAAACTATTTGGTCGGGCTTTGTTTTTATTCCAAAATGTTCTATTTTACGTTTGTTTTTGGTATAATCAAAATCTGACTATTGGTGGTAATAGATTGATACTTACATTCATACCACTGAGTCGGTATCACTGCTGGCGGACGTTAAATCTGTCCCCGAGGATACCATCAACTCAGTAGCCTTCGGGCTTGTGATTAGGTACTTATGTACTTGTCATATATCTATTCCATGGGGTTTGCTTCAGATTTCTAAATTATTTTCATAGGTTGTTGGGCAGTTGTATACTAATTCCATCAGGTGTACAGTAGAAACAACTACATTTAACACACTGTCTGCCCCTGATGACGCCAGTGTGTCTTTGGATAAACTATTTGGTCGGGCTTTGTTTTTATTCCAAAATGTTCTATTTTACGTTTGTTTTTGGTATCATCAAAATCTGACTATTGGTGGTAATAGATTGATACTTACATTTGATACACACAACATCCTACAAATGTCTCAACTGTGTCAGTAATGACAGCCACCTTTGTTTCGTGAACTGTGCTTACATCCGATTGCATAACATATAGATCCCAAATAAGATAAAACAGTATGGTCTGATTCGCTAAGACCAGAATACCTACAACGGTGATACCATCATCTGAGATGATTTGGGACTTCATGAATGAATGTTCCGTTGACACCATGTTCACAAATTTCTCTGAATAAATTTGTGGTTGAATTTCATACTAGACACTAGACACGTACAGGGAAATTAAAGTGTCATTATAATATGTAACAAAGACGACATGGGCCCCCACAAGCCAGCAATGAAAACATTTTTCTGGAAAGGTAAGATTTTCCTGCCTCACCGTTGGGACCTTTCATGGAGTATTTGTTTGAAATCGAGTAACATATACACAATATTCACCTAGGGAAGTAATGAGGACTTACACAACATATTGCATCTTATTGGCGTATACACCACTGATCAGTCGTCTGACGACATGCTTCCCATCATGTGTGCGTTGTGCTGAATACACACTATGCAAAACAGTCAGTCCACATATCACCAGTTGACACCATCATGGCACCTCCTATACTCACTGAACGTTCTTTCCTTTTATCAGCTCTGCTTCCTCTCAGTTCTCCGCGAATAAATGCGAACAAATACTGTTTGAGTCAGTCAGGCCATGAGAGAGAACACTCCCCACCCAGTAAGTCTCCACTCTCAACCATACAATACCCACAGGCAACAAGAGACAGATACTTCACCCACAACAGAGTGGCTGATTTCGACAACATTTGATGGCGCGCATGCGTCAGCCGACTGTAAAAAAGCCGTCGAAGGAGACCAAGTCAGATTTGATACACACCAACATCCTACGAATGTCTCAACTGGATCAGGAATGACAACCACTTTTCTTTCGTGTACTGTGATTAAATCAGCTTGTATAATATTTATAGAGAGAGAGAGAGAAGAAAAAGCAGTATGGTGTGATTCACTAAGACCAGAATACTTACAACCGTGATACCATCTTCTGATATGATTTGAGACTTCATGAATGGATGTTACGTTGACATCATGTTTAAAAATTTCCCGGAATAAACTTGTGGTTGAGTTTCATACTAGATACTAGACATAAGACAAAACAGGGAAAGAAATATATGATAAACATGTACCTATAATAAAGACGATATGGGCCTCACAAGCCAGCAGTGAAAACATGTTCCGGAACGGTAGGATACTCCTGCCTCACATGTGGCACCCTCCATGGATTATTTGATTGAAACCAAATCGTTTTATGAAACGCAAACGTATACACAATAACCACCTAGTGAAATAATGAGGACTTACACAACATATTTAGTATATCTTTTTATGCGATGGCGCCCACGACAACGCGTATACACCACTGATCAGCTGTAAGACCACATGCTTCCCATCATGTGTGCGTTGTGCTGAATACGCACTATGCAAAAAAAATCAGTCCACATATCACCAGTTGACATCACCACGTCACCTCCTATACTCACTGAACGCTCTTTCTTTTGTCAGCTCTGCTTCCTCTCCGTTCGTGGCGATAAATGTGAACAAATACTGTTTGAGTCAGTCAGGCCATGCGAGAGAACACTCCCCCACACAGCACGTCTCCACTCTCAACCATACAATACCCACAGGGAGCAAGAGACAGGTACTTCACCAACAACAGAGTGGCTGATATCGACAACATTTGTGGTTGCGCATGCGTCAGCCGACAGTAAGAATTATGCCCAAGGAGACCGAGTCAGTTTTGATACACACAACATCCTACAAATGTCCCAACTGGATCAGTAATGACAACCACTTTTGTTTCGTGAACTCTGCTTAAACCAGATTATATAAGATATTGTTCTCAGATGAGATAAAGCAGTATGGTATGATACGCCAAGTCCAGAATACATGTACCTGCACGAATGATACAATCTTCTGATATGATTTGAGACTCCATGAACGGGTGTCACGTTGAAATCAATATCACAAATTTCTCTGAATAAATTTGTGGTTGAGTTTCATAGGTACTAGACATAAGGCAAACAGGGCCCTATGTTGTGATAAACATGTACCTAACAACATGAACAAAGACGACATGGGCCTTACAAGCCAGCAGTGACAACATGTTCCGGACAGGTAAGCTTTTCCTGCTTCACATGTGGCACCCACCATGGAGTATTTGTGTGAAACCAGATAGCATTCAAATTATACATCTAGTCAAATGTATAAATAAATAATGGGGAAGATACAAACCAGCTTACACAACATATAACACCATATTTGGTTATGACACTGCGATGGCACCCATACACTTTTACACCATCAGACTGATCAGGCTTCTCAGTACACGCTTCCTATCATGTATGAGTCATGTTGAATACACACTATGCGAAAAAGTAAAGTCCACATATCACCAGTTGATATCATCATGCCACCCCCCGATACTCACTGAACGTTCTCAGCTCTCTTCTCTCATTTCTCCTTCATTTCAGCTCTCCTGTCTCTCTGTTCTCCACAGATAAATGCGAACAAATACTGTTTGAGTCAGGTCATGCGAGAGAACACTCCCCCCACACAGCCAGTCTCCTCTATCAACTATACAATACCCACAGGCAGAAAACACAGAACAGAGTGGCTGATATCGACAACATTTGTTGGTGCGCATGCGTCAGCCGACAGTAAGCATTGGCTATTGAATAGACGATACACACAAAGGAAAGACTCCTCGATACACATCATTGATCTTGTTTGTCTGGACAACCAGGGTGGTATTCTTATTCTGGAACAACTGATCATTCCACCTCCACATAGCACAAATAAATATCCACAAGCAAACAATAATATTCAGAAACAAAATCAATGGGCGACATTTACACTATCAGTATTCCAAGTCAAAGTCTAAATTAAGTCACTAGAACATGTTAAGAGACAACCAGCCTACCAACATCCACTGTAACCGACGTGACACTGACCGGAAATCTCATAGTGGCATCACTTACACATGTGGCACAATCCCAACAACAATGTCTGAATTATAACTGTACACACGACATTGCCGTTTAAGGCTCTAGAAACTCCAGACAAAGTCTGTTCACAAAATCTGTAGAACGCAGTCCGGGAAATTTTATCATGGTTTCACCAGAATAATACGTGAGTGAATAGTTGATGATTTTGTTACATTTACATAATTACTCAATATTGGTAGTTATTCAATGATGGTTATCTCATCATGTCTCGGGTCAGTTGTACAATTGTTAGGAGTTCATAATGATACAAAAATGCAGCTTACATGTGCGTAAGTTTCCAACGAGTATAAATTATTTTTATGCATTCATTCTGGCAAACTAACAATATCACTAGTAGAGTTATTTATGCAATAATGGCAAGTTGGCAACACCAAAGAAACTGGAAATATTCGAAGGTAGACACCACGTTTTGTATTATACTGCCAGTGAGAAAGCCAATCAATCACTTCTGTACGTTGAACAAATTTAGTGTTTACTCATTGGGGTCTATAAATGCATTGATTATATGGACCGTAAATACTCTTTTAAAATGTTTCCTTAAGAATGAAATCAATGGCGAAAATATCTATTTGACATTTCAGATTAGTGTGGAATTCTCCAGATCCATGGAACATGTGTCATTTCCTCGCCTGCGTTTTGTCGGTAAACATCAACCTGGCTCATATTGTTTGTTTAATCTCACCGACACTCAATGAAGTTTTATCTTATCTTTTTGATACCAACCCCAAAATTGATTCCCCAAAATCAGTGAAAAATATATCATGGACGCTATCAGAATTACTCGAAGATGACATGGACCGACATGACCTGGCTTTTTGTATGAAGTTCGGTTTCATGTCAGGTATATACTGAACACTCACTCTGTAAACATTGCTCATCACGACAATATGACTCATCACGGCAATATGGATATAAAAATTCGTTTGTTATTACAAATTTAATCATGCTACAATGACACACACACAACTATAAACACCCCCACCAGTTTGGTGACTCCGAGACATTATATAATGTGGCATAATCGGTTTTTGGTGTTTTGTTTGGATTTGATTAAGGACGAACTGCATGTAAAAATCACGAATCTGGAATACGCCATGGAGTTCTCCATTGACTTATAATGTCAATGGAGTACAAAATCATGAATTTGCAAACATCCATTTGTCACCGGAATTTACTATGGCGATCTACAGTCATCAAGGATTACCGGCTGAGACTTGTTTGACTGAATTTGGTAAATGTCTGATAATTGTCATTTTCAAATGTCATTTTGTTACTTATTTCTCAAAAGACAATGTACACTCAAAACATACCCAGCGGCAGGATTGTTTTTTTACTGCGGACAACTACATGTAGTAATGCTAGTAAAGCTCAACAGTGAGTTGCACTCGGGTGCACCAAATGCATTTGTATTCCTTCCGCAAAAAATAGGCCTAAGTCGGATATGCATCTATTATTATGGTAACGCAACAAGACGTATAGACCGAAAGCAACTGACTTTGTGACCTGTAGATATGACGCGTTGTTCTATGACGCGTGTAATATAGTATCATCTATAAACATCAATTGTACAATTCCTGTGATCATATTTATAGAACCATGTCTTGGTCATCATCCATGAGTATACGTATTTCTGTTAATGAAGTTTCGGGATGAAGGGTTGGGTAGTTTTGTTGATTTTGTTACCTTTATGTTTACATTATAAATGAATGGGAGAGCGGCACATTACAGTGTTTGGTTTGTTACCTGCAGTAAATCCTTGATAGCTGTTTGCAAAGCTGTTGGACAGTGCTGAATTTTAGCGCACATCGCAGTATATATTCGACATTAGCCTATTAGCCTAAAGTATTAGCCTATTGCCACCAACACAACTAGATTTTGAGGAAAACAATAACAATGATAAAATATATGAAAAAAGCCCGACGACTGATTTTCATAATACTCTCCCACGGAACAGCAACATAACAGAATTAGAACAAGTTTAGTGTTAAACCACAACTTTTCAGCAAAAGACTTCCCATTTGAATGCCAATATTTAAACTCTATCTTGAAGTGTTCGAGGAATTTACTACATACAGTTCCCATTATGAAGGAAAATTAGCCCAGGGGCTAAGTTAGGTTACCGGAAAATTTCAGTCTTAAGGATTATAGGCGACAGATTAGAATTACCAATCAAGGTCATCTTTGTGAACTTCAATGTCACCATTAGGTATGCTGCATATGACTTTCTATATGTTCGAAATACAAACATATAAGCTATATCAACAAGTACTTTGTTTGTAGAGGCCAGTTTACACATTCCATGTCAGACATTTGGCACTCAAAGTCATCCGAGGTCGAGCTCAATGTCATGATTAGTTGTGTCCCACATTCTTTGTAGAGGCAAATGTGGACATTTTTCACCCAAAAATGGCTGTTATGACCTTTCAAGTTCATCCAAGGTCAAATCTAAGGTCACCACACAATATGACTTCCCACATGAAATTGCCATTATTTACGCTATATCTTCAGGCGTTCTAGGAGTACAGTTGTGGCAGTCACATTTATGAACGAAACAAGTGAGCCCCGGCTCAAAATGTCTCGCCCCCAAAAAAGTTGTCAATGAAAAAAATATGTTCTAACAAAATTGCTTTTTAATTGAGTGTGTTTATCTGAAAGCACAAAACATGTGATCACGGTATTGTCATCATTATCCTATCATCATCATCCCACTATGGTATATAATGCACCAAAACTGTTTTCCGTGGTCACGTTCATCACCTAAATCTTCTTACTTTATACCACCAAATCATCCAATTTCTGTCTCAAATTGCATGAAATCTTGAAAGAAATATGTAAAAGATTCATCCCAAAAGAAAAATAACTCCATTAGCATGAATCGATTTATCATCGACCAGATATGCTGAAAACAGCTGAGTCCAGATGTTGGAAAATTCTTAAATTAAAATTCAAATAAAATATTTGCTTAATATCACCATCCATTTATCATTGGCTAAATATGCTGAAAATGTCAGAGTCCAGAGATATAAAAATGTACAAAATTGATATGAAATATTACGATCTATGCTTTATACCAATGGATAATATGTTGACTCCTCATACAATAATCTTTTAATCATGATGATAGAAATATGTGAAAAGTTTCATCCAAAAACTGAAATACCCATTCCTTTAACATCAAAATCCAGAGCCACCCCAAATTCAGTGAAACAAGAAAATGCAGCTAACTGCGAGAGTCGACATTAGAGCTCGAGCACATCATCAGCACCCTAGACAGCGGAATGTATCCTACTCAACGTTACCCCCCCCCCCCTCCCCAATAAAAATGCTACCATATCCTCCCCCACATGATTCCAATTCATTCCCGTATAATATGATGAAAGCATAGGCCTACTTCATTCATATTCCTAATAAGTAAACATTTATTTTGAACTCAATGAAACAGATACACCTGCTAAAATGATACTGAACCTTAATGAAATATCCTTAAAAATATTGAAAACTTTGAGGAATATCTGCATCTTCGCAAACCCAACACCTTGATTATAAAATACGTCAAATTATGGTGAATGTAGCCGTGGCATCGCAGACGAATCGTTGTGTTCCCTTCATAAGACCGAGGAATGCCACACGGCACACGCAAGCTTACATGTATGCATGCACGAATTGCTGCACAGGAGATTGTGTGCTCCAAAATACGCGTCATTGCGGCAAAATTTGCTTTGCATTCTGGGAACGTCAATTTCCATCGGCTCCGCCATTTTGACGTTTTCAAAACAATATCAGCATTTTGCGTAATTTTCTCAAACCTAACATCGATTTATGCATTACACATGTGTGGAATATTCAAAGTTTGCCATCTATTCGAGAGATTTCATGTCAAGGACGAAGAAAATTCTCATTTGAAGTAGGTGTCTAAACGTTTACATGCCAAAACGGGCGTCAATAGGTTGGCATGAAACCTCCATGAAAAAGTCAGCACATAGACATGTAGAGGGTTGGGGGCTTCGCCCCCAACGCTCTAATGTCAAAAAATTATTTCACCCTACATCATTCATTACCATATTTACTTCATAAACAATGTCTGTCAGTACCAAATAA
The DNA here is from genome assembly GCA_949152475.1 of Terebella lapidaria. NCBI lineage: Eukaryota > Metazoa > Annelida > Polychaeta > Terebellida > Terebellidae > Terebella > Terebella lapidaria. The sequence goes on from OX424555.1 coordinate 4,830,813, forward strand.
CATAAGAAATACACGAAAAATCTCAAATAAAAACTTTAACTGAATCCCCATTCATTTATCGTTGGCCAAATGTCATGAGAACCTCTATGTCCAGAGCCCCCCAAAACACATTAAAATTGAAAAAAAAATATTGTTCTCTACATCAATCATTGTCATATTCACTTCATGGAAAATGGTTGGTCATTACTAAATTCACAAGAGAATTCCAAGAAAATCCTCAACCAAGAACTTCAACCAAAATGACACGCCATTGCCGCCGCCGCCAACGCAGGATATTTGGATCCCTTAGTCTCGCCCAACCCTCCGGGGCGAGACAAAGTGTCCAAATTTGTTTTCAGTAGGTGACTTTTTCTTGCATAGAAAAGGCCCAAACTTGATAGTACTGCGATTAAAGAAAAAACAAATTTTACGACCCTTCAAAGAATCAAAATGGTCACCACACGCAGACCGGCTATTCAGAAGCAATGAAACTTATAACACCACAAAGGTCCATATGGGACATGAATCATTAGGTAACATTTACAGTGAGTGAAATCAGAGCTACCGTTGATTCCTCGTGGAAATATGGTGAAGAAAATGAAAGGTTAACATTCATCGAATATTATGGGTCCTGGCAGCGTTGGACTTGGATGTGCCATAAATACAACTAATTAAAGCAGCAAGAACCAGGGGGTCAATACCCATACACTGCGATGTGTTCAGCCCGTTTCATTAAACGAAACCTATCGAATGACAAACTAAGTACCTGAGTACCACAGAACAATATTACTACAATATAAAGAATCTGGATAGAAGATACCATCGCTATAAATGTATACTATATCACACACCAATGCTTCAGACCAGAGTGTTATACTTCCTTCCTTGTTCCTTACACGGGTTCATGTACATGTGAATGGAATCAAAACACAAATCTATGCAAAATAACTACACCAACATTGTATCACATTTCACTTCATCACGCTCATGGCACTGGCCCAATTAACGTATTCCGCTTGTTCCGTCTGTTGCGAGACAGATTAAATGGTAGGCCTATGTTCCCAATGGACCAGCAATAGATCTATTGAAGGAGCAGCTAGGTACGTTATTTGGGCCACACATATTATGGCTCACTATCAAATACATGAAAGAATGTGTATGCACTCACTCACCTTTATTCATCACGTCTTTCTCTATAGTACTCTATGCTTCAAATGAGTGGACGTGTCTTAGACAACATTTATTTCTACTGGGTAAGCAATCCGTGAATATCGCGTGATGGAAATTTCCACACCAGCTGCTTTCAGTACACCTGCACTCACATGAAGAGTGCAGTGCAGCATGTATGTACCGAATACGGTGGTCGAGGGTTTTGGACTACTGTCAAGACACAAGAGGTGACCGGTCTGAGCCGAATATATTATGTACCTTTTCGACTGAATAGACGTGGAATCAATACCCAGTATTAAGTATTCCGAGCAAACAAAACAGGGTCCGTTATCCAATCTCATAGTCCGGGGACAGAAAGTCATATCAGGCATACGAAGTGAGAGAAAACAAAAATAACAGGGAAACTCACGAACCCCCCAAAATGGCCATTAGGAGGTGAAATCAGGTGTTCCGGAAAGAGTGAGCATTTCCTGCCCCACTAGTGGCACCCGTCATGAATTCCCCAAAATTCCGAGCGAGCAAAACAGAGTCCGTTATCCAATCTCATAGTCCGGGGACAGAAAGTCATATCAGGCATACGAAGCGAGAGAAAACAAAAACGACAGGGAAACTCATGAACCCCCCAAAATGGCCATCAGGAGGTGAAATCAGGTGTTCCGGAAAGAGTAGGCACTATGTTGTCAAAAAATAATATATAATATGCTACTTAATGTTTACCAGACACCAGTAAAATCATATTCCTAGCGAGGTCAATGTTGGCATAATTGTAATTATAAAATCAATATTGGGTGCGTTTCTTTGTGGCAGGTTGAATGTAAATTTTCTCAACTTTTTAAACCTTTTTAGGGGAATTCCAGGTTTGCAATTCGTGCGCGTTTCATGTAAAAGTGTATGTGAAAGCACTATTTGAACTGAACAAAACGGTCTTCACGGCATATTGATATCATGATTTCTTCCAAAGTTATGGCACTTCAAACATTTACATATTCACAGAATCTGACAACAGAATCTAATCTAATTAATATGCAAATGAGATATGTGACGGCATCTCACATTTCACAAGAACATTTCACATACTCTGTTGTCGATGATGTCAGTGTGTCTTTTAATAAACTACCAGTATTTTACCGGTCTATACCACATTCAAGCCTCTATACAAATTAATTCAATACGTTACTTTTCAACATAGTGCCAATTTATTCAAACAACAAAAAGGGTGTATAAGGGGTTAATATATAGTATCACTACATAACATAACCTAGTAGGCCTATGGGTTCCTGACGGCACGTGTCCGACCCCAGTTACTAGTAACTTACTACCTGAAATGGATAGTACTTACTTTTTCTAATTTTCCTGCTAAAATGGATAGTACTAATCTACGCAGTAAATTACAAACATGGATAAAATACAAATAATCTCAATAGCAAACATGGATACTCAAGAGATATATATCAGTGATATTGGAATCTAGTGGGACCATGTCTCCCACGCACTGACAAACAACGACAGAGTGTAATAACGACAAATGTAATATAATACAATGAACTGCTATTACAAATAGCAGAAAAAACACACATCTAAAACGAAACACTTCTTCATTGCATTTTTCGTTCCCATTTTCACGAATTGAAATACACAACTCCAGGTTACATATATAGCAATACCAACACACTCACATTTAACGTGATCACACATACGTTATTCACCGTCCAAATGAAAATATAGCGCAATAGTAGACAATAGTAAATGCACCCACTCACCTTATTCACCACGTGTTTCACTATGGTGCATCGATATTCAAAGTGGACGTGTCTTCGGCCACACGCCACATTGGCCGAACAATCAGTGAAGCCACGAGTGATGGAAATTTCCACGCCACCAGAATACAGTACACACGCACTCGCTGGAAGAGTGCAGTGCAGCGTGTGTGTATGTGTGTATATATACCTACTGCCGTGGTTGAGATTTTCGGACGATTGCCAATACACACGAGATGAACGATCTGAGGCAGATATATTCTACATTTTCGACCAAAGGTTGTCATCTATAATACCACTATGTGTGGTCATTCTCATGTAAAAAGCTGTCTATCTAATAAACAATGCATTGGCCACCCCCTGTTCGCAGCACAGCGGTAAGTAAATTTTTGACGTTATCGGTTCTAAATTCTTGACGTGATGCGCAATATTCTTGACGTTATGTGCGAAATCCTTGACGATATACTTTTGTGTAGCCACAGAAAGGACAATTGAGTACGTTTAATAATGAAATAAACCTGATATGGAACAATTAATATCGTGATAGTTATGCGCACAGTACACAGATACTATATATATCTTGATATGTAGTCCAACTGTGGATTCAAGCACCATTGTAAGTAATATACAATGGGCGTTCGATGGTTAACTCTAAATATTGTTCTCCAGCTCTTGAAAAGGCGCAAAAACCGGTCAATAAGTATATGTAATGACTATTTGATTCATCAGTAGTTTGTACAATGATGTTACATACGGAAAAAAGTGGTTATTAATAGGGAAACCTACGCATCCCCAATTTTGCACGGCGTTAAATTATTGACGTTATGATTACACAAGTTATTCATTCTTGACGTTATATCACAGAGAAGTTGACGATATTGTTTTTTTTTATTTAAAGAAAAAACATGTTTATAAAAGAAAGAAAAATGTAATAATAGTATTAAATGTATTATTGATAAGTATTTAATATACGTTGACGTTTAACCTGTTATAAGGCGTCATGGTGCTAGTATTTAATATATGTTGACGTTTAACCTGTTATAAAGCGTCATGGTGCTACATAACAACCGTGTGCTCATTCCATGGCCTTCAAATCTATTATGTACGCAACAGAAATGTTTTTCCCAGCGTGAAGAAAGTCCTCTAGGGTATATGTGATTGACCGATGGTCGTTGACATCACCCTATATGTATTTCTTTTTGTTTTCCGACTTCTCTGACGACTCTTTTAGATCCAGCATAGGCCTACATTTGTGTAGAATTTTCGACATTGCAATGAAAGCCGAGACATTCCGGTGATCTCATCCAATATACTGCTAATATTAATGTCTTAAATTTGGTGACAATTTAAGTGCTGTTTTAAATTAGTTTGCGGCTGGTATGCGACAATTTCTTTATGCATTCTCCTGCCAGTTATTTATTTCTGACCTCTCCAAGTATAATCAATTTGCGTTATATAACTACGCTAACAAAGTTGTGTTGTATTGCAGCGATGGACAGTGATACATTGGTTTTGAGCATGAATTTAGTAGGATGTTGTTTTTTTTAAACAGACTTGCCGACGGCTACGAAAACTCAGGGCCAAAAACCAGTACTGGCGGTCAGGCAAAGATATGGCACGTCTAAGTAGACTTTGGGGGAGATAATTTGATTGAGGGTGTTCACAATTTGCCGTGTCATTTACTTTGATGTGACTGATCGTATGACGATCTATATGAACTGTATAGATATTGGTCTGGCGCTTTCGTATGGGAATAAACTGTGTAACCACGTTTTATGTTTTATATGACATCTTAAAATGTGTCAGGATGTTTATTTCTTGCATTTTGTAATATGTCATAAGTATTTCCAATTTTGTTTTTACATATTTAGCATCGTTTTTTATCTGCAAGAGGAAACCACTCTTTTATTCACTTTTACTACTTAATTAAATTGCAATCATGCGTCAAAAATAACGACAAAAATTTCTAACATGGCTTTCAATAACGTCAAGCATGACGAACTAACGTCAATAATACCGAACTTATCATTGTTGGTGGAAAACGACTGACAGGTATGTTTAATTTAACATCTGGGCTTTGAACCTTTCAATGCTTTTTTATAAATGAGCTGCCAATATGCTAAAGCTCATTTCGAGTACATAGCGGATACATTGCATGGAAATAAAATGCATTTAGTACCTTCGGATAAGTGCAAGGCACGATCTTCAAAACAAATCTCAGAGCGTGATTGGGATGCCATAATGCTTCGTCTAACTCATAAATCGAATATATAGTCACCCTGTTACTAATTACCTGAACACAATTAGATAATTTAAGCTGAGATCGCGATAGAACAAAACATAAACAAAGATATCGTCAAGAATTTCGCACATAACGTCAAGAATATTGCGCATCACGTCAAGAATTTAGAACCGATAACGTCAAAAATTTACTTACCGCTGTGCCGCGAACAGGGGGTGTTGGCGGGATGAGAAACGTTATGTGACAAAAGAGGATATATGTTTGAATATACGTATTCTTTGATTTGACTGAGAGATGCCTAAAAATGATGATGGTGATAAAGAAACACCATAACAACAACAACAAATTCTGGTGTCTGATAGGGAGTAATGTAATCCTGAAGATCCCTTCCACATTTTAATATGTGGGTTGCTGATTATTTTGCTTTTATTATTCATTATTACAATTTCTCAAGGGCCAATAGGAAGACAGCAATTATGCTATGTTGGTCCTTCAATACACTTCAATTTTTTTTTTATGTACCCATTTGTTCTGTTTAAAGAGTGTGTTCAGTGTCATGGGAAATTGAAATAAATTACTTACTTACTTACTTCTAGAAAATAGTTATGTTCTGGCATGGGGAATCAACATTTTGCGGGTTTGTTTTTTTTTGCTGGTAGGCTAATATTGCACTCACAATTCGAGATTGCTTCACTTCACGCTCTGCCAACTCTGCCAGATGAATCATTAGTTAGTACTTGTCAATGTCTGTTGTCTAACAGCATATAGCTGAGTAGGATCAAAACCACCGGTGATTTCCTTATAGTCTGCCTTATAGTATAAGTCTACTTCACATGGACAAAACAAAGCAAGGGTTAATAGTCAGTGTTTGGTCGATATAAAGAACTGCGCATGCATTTAACGCATTGTCAAGCTTTAAATTCTTATCAACATATATAGTATTCGAAGCTATATGTGCCCAATAGTGACACATTTTGTTATTTCAGTTAACAGTTTTCATCTAGAAGAATACAAGTTCATTGGCATAACATGAATTATTGTGGGTTTCAAAATACCCTTTTATTTTCATTCTTGCTGGCTAGGTCAATTGATATCATTCTGTCGATGCCTATGTTGATTTTTGAAAAAAAAGTTATATGAATTGCTATTTATAGAACACACTATATTACCGATACGCTGAATGTAGACACCAGTGAATCACACCACTAACGAGGTCAATATGTTCCTCTCACATCCACACACATACCACATTCCAGACCCTACACAATTTAATACTATCCCCCAGTCAATCAAAGTATTTCTATTAAACATCCGTGACTCTTCAACATAGGTCCGATTCATTCAGGCAAGCAGCATAGAAGAGCCTGGGAATGGGGTCTAGGGGTTAATATCACTACGCAAGAGAACATCTTAATATGGGTTCCTGACCGCATGTATCCAGTCCCATTTAGCCTATCACTTTCTACATATATATGCTGTGGGAGAACCTCAATAGCAAACATGGATACAATATAATACAACAATACAATTAATACAAAGAGTATCAATAACAAACATAGATACTCGAGATATCTCAATGATAATAGTGAGACAATATAGATAATATTTTGCTCTCACGCACTGACGAAGAGACTTATGCAATATTATACTCAACTTCTAATGCCAACAGAGTCCGCAATACTTTGATGTTAACAATATGAAATTTGAAATAAAACATTGGATTGTTCCTTACATTTTTTTTAATTTAAACTTTATTTATTTTACAACAATTGATGAACAAGCATCAGCTTATATTAACATCTCTTGTTGGCTCGGATCTTGGCGTAAGGGTGGTCATTAACGTGGGAGGAAGCCAGAAAAACATTGTTCAGCATTATTTGTCGGAGGTGTGCGCTTCACAGCAAGCAAAGATGTTCAAACATGACCGTCATGAGGTCAATCTGTGAAGTAATGTGTATACACTCACTCACATTATTCACCACGTCTCTCACTATATTACATCTATACTCGAAATGAGTGGACGTGTCTAGGGCCACATTATTTCCACTGGGTGAGTAATCAGTGGAGAAATGTGATGGAAATTTCCACATCACCAGCATTCAGTATACTCGCACTCACTGGAAAAATGCAGTGCAGCGTGTGTGTACCTATTGGGGGTGGCCGGATTTTTGGAAAACTACAAATACACACGAGGTCAACAAGCTAGAGCAGATATTCTGCACTGAATGTTTTCAACTTTAATACCGCTATTGATAAGTATATTTTCAATGTAATAAAAGGTGCATTATGGGGATGGGTATAATCAGAAACATTATATGACGGAAGGGGACTAGTCTTTGAGGACCTTCTTTTCTTTGACTTAGGAAGATGCTAACGAAATCGAAAAACCATAACAATAACCAAATGAGTTATGTTGTCTGATCTTGGAGTAATATAGTCGTTATCCATGTAATATTGTGATCACATTCTTACTCGCAGGCAAACATACATTGCACTCTGAAATTTAGAAAGCTATACTTCAAGTTCTCCTAGCCATAAATCAGGTGTGTCACTGAAAGCATTAGTTAATGCTCATCGATGGTGGTTATTTCTTCTAGTCTAGTCTGGGCCTACATGTACATAGCATGGAGAAAATGAAGGGTTAGTGTTCAGTGTTTGGTCGATATAATTATAAATATTAATGTTATGTGCATGTATGTGGTTCACCGTCCATATATAAACTAATGGTAGTGTTAGCTATTCGTGCCCACTGGCGATACACAAAAAATAATAAGCCGATGATACAGAATTGACATGGAATATTATTGACTCAGTAGCCAACAGGCATGGGTCAATTAACTTGGATTTTTAATTAATTAAATTACAATTAAACTAAATCATGCAGTTAAATTAAATTACAGTTATCGAATTTCATCAAGTTAATTAATTAAATTACAATTAAACGACACATTTAATTAATTTAATTAACAATTACTTTCTTCATTACCTAAAGTTTTGATTAAAAGTTCCCTCGCTGTGAAGTGTACACCACCTTTGCTGAAGCTTGGAAATTTACATAATTATATGCACATACCGAACTTCAAATATATATTGTTGTAAACTTATAATAAGAGATGAACTTGATGTCCCGGCCGCTTCTATTATATATACCTTTTTTCATAGAGTGCAGGTGTTTGTGTGATGCTTTATGATAGAATCTCTAGCATCTCTACAGGATCTCTCATGTCAGTTCAATATACTGTCCAGATCTAGATTACACAACCACACCACTGACTGCTAGTACTGGCATTTAGCCTGACAACCTTGGCCAATTAACCACTGTCTATGATCATTGACTTTACTGCCTTTGAATTCGGGTTTGAGATCCTAAGGAGATTATATAACTGAGGTGAGCTACAGAATGCGATTTTGTTTGTTTTTTTGTTGTTTTTATTTTGGGGGGGGGGGGGGAGGAGGGGGGGGGGGTGTTCCCTTCATTAGGGAAGCCCTTATTGTGTGTGTGTGTGGGGGGGGGGGGTTGTCTTCTATTTCAAAATAGAAATATTTTGATGATAGATGAGATTTTTGGACAATTACCAATACAGTCGAGATGAGGGCTAAGTCAGATATATTATACATTTCGACCATATGTAATCTATATAATACCACTATGTGTGTTCATTTCCATGTAAGATGCTGATATAACTAGACGTCAAGGCCTGAAGATGCCTTGGGGCATTTCGTGTGAGTTCTATTCCTACCTAACATTTACCTAAGAGACCGCGTAGAACCATAATGACTCTGAATCTGTCCGTGGTCAAAGTTTAAGTGACATACCTTAGGCATTTTTTCGTTTCGCTCTACGACGGACCGTTTCTGAGATATGGCAAACAGGAAGTGCCGAGTCGGAAAAAAAAAATTCGACACCAGAAGTCGTCTCGACGCAAGATACCCTCTAGACTAGTTAGTCTAGTGCCAGGAGGCCGGAATTGAGCTCCGTTTCGCTCTACGACGCACCGTTTCCGAGATACGGCCAAACAGGAAGTGCCGAGTCAGCGAAAAAAAAATTCGACACCAGGGGTCGTCTCGACCAAAGATACACACTAGACTAGTTTGTCTAGTGCCAGGAGGCCGAAATTGAGCTCCGTTTCGCTCTACGACGCACCGTTTCCGAGATACGGCCAAACAGGAAGTGCCGAGTCGGCGAAAAAAAAAATCGACACCAGGGGTCGTTTTGACCCAAGATACACACTAGACTAGTTTGTCTAGTGCCAGGAGGCCGAAATTGAGCTCCGTTTCTCTCTACGACGCACCGTTTCCGAGATACGGCCAAACAGGAAGTGCCGAGTCGGCGAAAAAAAAAATCGACACCAGGGGTCGTTTCGACCCAAGATACCCCCTAGACTCGTCAATCGACCCAAGATACCCCCTAGACTAGTTTGTCTAGTGCCAGGAGGCCGAAATTGAGCTCCGTTTCTCTCTACGACGCACCGTTTCCGAGATACGGCCAAACAGGAAGTGCCGAGTCGGCGAAAACAAAATTCGACACCAGGGGTCGTCTCGACCGAAGATACACACTAGACTAGTTTGTCTAGTGCCCGGAGGGCGAAATTGAGCTCCGTTTCGCTCTACGACACACCGTTTCCGAGATTCGGCCAAACAGGAAGTGCCGAGTCGGCGAAAAAAAAAATCGACACCAGGGGTCGTTTCGACCCAAGATACCCCCTAGACTAGTTTGTCTAGTGCCAGGAGGCCGAAATTGAGCTCCGTTTCTCTCTACGACGCACCGTTTCCGAGATACGGCCAAACAGGAAGTGCCGAGTCGGCGAAAAAAAAAATCGACACCAGGGGTCGTCTCGACCCCAGATACACACTAGACTAGTTTGTCTAGTGCCAAAAGGCCGAAATTGAGCTCCGTTTCACTCTACGACGCACCGTTTCCGAGATACGGCCAAACAGGAAGTGCCGAGTTGGCGAAAAAAAAATTTGACACCAGGGGTCGTCTCGACCGAAGATACACACTAGACTAGTTTGTCTAGTGCCCAGAGGGCGAAATTGAGCTCCGTTTCGCTCTACGACACACCGTTTCCGAGATTCGGCCAAACAGGAAGTGCCGAGTCGGCGAAAAAAAAAATCGACACCAGGGGTCGTTTCGACCCAAGATACCCCCTAGACTAGTTTGTCTAGTGCCAGGAGGCCGAAATTGAGCTCCGTTTCTCTCTACGACGCACCGTTTCCGAGATACGGCCAAACAGGAAGTGCCGAGTCGGCGAAAAAAAAATTCGACACCAGGGGTCGTCTCGACCCCAGATACACACTAGACTAGTTTGTCTAGTGCCAAAAGGCCGAAATTGAGCTCCGTTTCACTCTACGACGCACCGTTTCCGAGATACGGCCAAACAGGAAATGCCGAGTCGGCGAAAAAAAAATTCGACACCAGGGGTCGTCTCGACCGAAGATACACACTAGACTAGTTTGTCTAGTGGCCGGAGGCAGAAATTGAGCTCCGTTTCGCTCTACGACGCACCGTTTCCGAGATACGGCCAAGCAGGAAGTGCCGAGTCGGCGAAAAAAAAAATCGACACCAGGGGTCGTTTCGACCCAAGATACCCCCCTAGACTAGTTTGTCTAGTGCCAGAAGGCCGAAATTGAGCTCCGTTTCGCTCTACGGCGTACCGTTTCTGAGATATGGCAAACAGGAAGTGCCGAGTCGGCGAAAAAAAAATTCGACACCAGGGGTCGTCTCGACCCCAGATACACACTAGACTAGTTTGTCTAGTGCCAAAAGGCCGAAATTGAGCTCCGTTTCGCTCTACGATGCACCGTTTCCGAGATACGGCCAAACAGGAAGTGCCGAGTCGACCAAAGATACACACTAGACTAGTTTGTCTAGTGCCAGGAGGCCGAAATTGAGCTCCGTTTCGCTCTACGACGCACCGTTTCCGAGATACGGCCAAACAGGAAGTGCCGAGTCGGTGAAAAAAAAAATCGACACCAGGAGTCGTTTTGACCCAAGATACACACTAGACTAGTTTGTCTAGTGCCAGGAGGCCGAAATTGAGCTCCGTTTCGCTCTACGACACACCGTTTCCGAGATATGCAAGAAAGCCTCAAGGATGAATCAGCAAAAATTCTTCCGAGCTCTAGGTCAAAGGTCGTTCGACGGAGTGATCCCAAAATCAATAGGGTTCTTCCTTGGTGGTATATGAACTCCCATGCAGAGAATACTTGCCATTGCATGAATACTTTTTGAGTTATCGATCGGAAACCAAGTCTCAAAATCAACCTTGATTTCATCCTCACGGACCTCACGGACCCCGGAGCCGCCTCCAAAACAATAGGGGTCTTCCATGTAATATTTCTGACCAGTGGTGTAAATTTGGACAAGATCCGTTCAGGCGTTCCCGAGTTATTGATCGGAAACCAAAACGACGGAAAGTAAAAAAAAAAGAAGAAAAAAAAAAAAAAAAAAAAACCAGACAAAACCATAAGGGCATTTCGGGCCGAAATGCCCTAATAAACATTGCGATGGCGGGGATGAGAAACGTTATGTTACAAAAGAGGATAGCTGTTTGAATATATTCTTCGATTTGACTGAGAGCTGCGAAAAACGGTAATGGTGATAAAAAAAACCATAACAATATCAAAAATTCTGCTGCGTGACATTGGAGTAATATCGTCGTGAAAAATCCCTGGCATGGAAAATCAATGATTTGCGGTTACAGTTTTTGCTAGTAGGCAAACATTGCACTCAAAATTTGAGGATGCTATACTTCTCGCTCTGAGACCAGTATGTTTCTTTCACACCAACACACATGCCACATTCAAAATTCTACTCCCCAAGTTCATCCCAGTATTTCTGGCACACATGGGTGACTCATTAACATATTGCCAATTTATTCAGAATGAGGCCGAGGGGGTTAATATCATTACATAACAGAACCTCTGATGGGTTTCTGAAGGTATGTAGCTAGCCCCATTTACTACCTAAATTACAAAGAACTAATACATGTTTTACTACGTCTATACTGTAAACGAGCCTCAATAGCAAATATGTATACAATACAAAACAAACAGCCTCAACAGCAAACATGGACACAATACAAAACAAAGCAGAGTCTCAATAGCAAACATGGATGTATACACTACAAAGCAAATAGCCTCAACAGCAAACATGTCATAGCAAACATATCATGGATAAGCGAAATATATCAGAAACTTGAACACAACACAATACGATATTTGCCCTTACTCACCTCATTCACCACGTGGTTCACTATGGTACATTTATATAATGAGTGGAAGCGTCTTGGGCCACATATGATATGTATATACTGGGTCAGCAATCAGTGAAGATCGTGTGATGGAATTTAGCACAACTTCACAACACCAGCTTTGCGTAGTTACACATACACTCGATATAATGAACGAGATGACAGGAATAAGGCGATATATTCTACACCTATTCAACGAAAGGTTGCCAACCATGAAACTATTATAACACTGAAATTTTCCCAGTCAGGGGTATCGGAGTAAAATGTGTAACTGAGAGCAGCCGACTAACAAAGTGGTGATGGTGAAAAACCATAACATAACATCACAATAATGAATTTTTCTGTTCAATATTTGTGTAATAGGCCTATATTCGCAGATGATCCAGTCTCAAAACGATGTTTGTTCACATGGACACCAATATGGAAACATGGACAAAGGAGTAGCTAATAAAATTTTGCTGGCAGACAAACATATATTGCGCTCAGAATTATAGTTCTCGTGTTTCTTCTTACAGGTTGTTCACTAGCGAAGGAACGTGAATCCAGACCGATATATAATAAATAATCAAGTTCATCCATCAGTGAAACACGCTTTTTGGCCATATTTTTATTTTAGATAATCGGACCAACTTTAAATTGTGTATGTCTCAATAGGGTATCATGCCGTACTTTTCCACCAAATTACAGAATTCTATCTCAAAAATTTAAAAAGTTGGTAATCTAACCCAATGTTAAACTTCAGCCCCAACATGAAATTTCGGAGTCTCCACAAAAAACAACAACTTTTATTCGATGTACGAGTTATATATTGCTTTCGAACACACTTTTTACTTAATATACGTGTACGACTATACCTTCGGACTCCAAATCAACGCAATAGGTTCATTCTCCATGGGCATAAACACGATAAAATCCCTGAATTTGTTGAAATTTACTTGATCCTATTGGGTTAGATTGCCAACTTTTTCAAATTTTGAGATAGAATTCTGAAATTCGATGGAAAATTACGGCATGATATCCAATTGAGACACACAAAATTTCAAGTTGGTCCGATTATCCAAAACAAAGCTACGGGCAAAAAGCGTGTTTCACTGCTGGATGAACTTGAGTTTAGGTGTGAAAGTTTTCATTGCTCGTACATCATGGGATACAGATCTGCCTATATAACGTCTCATCTGTGCACCCGATATGTCAAACACATTAATCACAGCCTGTGTGATGTACGACTGTATGGACTGGATGAAACAATCAAACTACACTATTATTATGCGAGTTGGATAATGACAACAAAACAGCTACAACTCACTGACCTCTGTATTCCAACAACAACAGACAGTATATCCAATACCACCCTGACCAGGCCAGATCTATTTAAGCGATGATATCCTTTGAAAAGGCTTTAAATTCTATATCATGATATCAGATGCAGATATTCCTCATAGTTTCCAATATTTCAAAGGATACTTGATTTATGAAGATTCTGTTTCATTTCAGTAGGCTTATCTGTTTCATAATGTTCAAAATAATGTTCAAAATAAATCTGGGACATATTTTCGACATAGGCACATAAAGGAGGTAGGCCTACGCATGTTTTCATCATAATATACCGGATTGAATTATAATCATTTTTTTAGGGGGGAGGGTATAGAAGTAACCTTGTGTAAACTACACTCAGTTGTTGTGATCGAGCTCTGGTGTCGTGTCCTGCATTTAGCAGTATTTTCTTGGGGTTTTTTTTAACTTATGAAACCACAAGCGAGACAGGAAACCCGGGCAGAAAACTATAATAAAATATTAGTTCTGCGTGGAGAAGACAAAATGATCTGTTTCTGGTGGAATATCATAACCGAACCCAGAAACAGATCATCAGCGATTATTGCAATAGCGAGCTGAACATGTTTATGTTGTTTGCATTCCTAATAATAACAACAACACAGAACACTACGAATGTGGCGAAATGGTATCATTAAGTGTTCATGCATTAAGGTTTGATACTAGTGGTTGTGATTGTGGGAATAGCTCACTCTTGTTGGTCTATATCCCCTCCTTACCTCATTTTCCAATGAGCTGAACACCCACGACCGTCTGCCGCGATGTCTGGTACGTTTGAGTGGTGGAATTTTCCACACACGTGGTAACAAGTGCACGAGCACTCCCTGAGGATCTGTGAAATGTGTAGACACGCAAAGATACACACATCAAGTCTAATTTATAATGTGTACTGATAATATGGCGTCAATATGCCATATGGCCTACATCACATGGGGAGTTCTAAGTATACGTTTTGAACCATGGAAAGACTGGGACTGACCAAATGGGAATACACCACCATGAACACATAAACCCGGACATCAGGCCCACGAAATATTTTATACTATTTGAACACCTCCTATCCATGTGTTGAAAGATTGAAATTTCAGAACTGGCTACCAGTATTCCGTTAGATCTAGCTCTCAACTCGTTTCGCTGTGTGCTCGCGAGTTTGACCCAAATATAGGTCAGTAACCGGCTATTATATAGGCGTGATGTGCGTCTACGTGGAAATTTCCACCCAATTGCACGATTTTCAAGTGGGGGGGGGGGGGGGTCTTTCAAGTGGGGGGGGGGGGGGGGTTCACGGGATAAATACACACATCACATATGTATATATTATGGGCCAGCACGTTCATTAAATGCATGTAATTCAGATAATTTCATCTGACATAGTGTCTACTTGTTACTGATTCACATTTGAAGATAAGTATGCACAGAGGGCTGATAAGTCAGACTGTAAAAAAATATTTATTTTCGGAGTATTCGTTACTTGTTCACAATTGACATTTGTGCAGAAATAACGTTATTTCCACGTAAATAACTTTATTTCCATGTAAGTAATGTTATTTCCATGTGAATAATGTTATTTATGCGAAAATAAAGTTGTTTCTGTGTAAATGAAGTTTTCAACGTGAATATAACGTTATTCACCATAACGTTATTTCTGCGTAAATAACTTTATTTAAGCAGAAAACGTTACTTATGCAGAAATAACGTAAATAACATTATTTATGTGGAAATAACGTTATTTACCCCCAACAAGCAAGAGAAAAATAAAAGCACATGTAGGCAGCATTTGGCTAGTATCTCACACACGGCAGGAGTAAATAATGTTATTTCCATGTAAAAACGCTATTTCCACAGAAATAATGTTATTTCCATGTAATTAATGTTATTTATGCATGAAAACGGTTATTTCCACATAAAAAAAATATTTCTGCATAAGAAATGTTATAACCGTGTAAATTATGTTAATTATGTATCAGTCAGGATTACTTCGAGAAATAAATAAGTTTTTTTACAACGTCACTTATCAGCCACTGTACAGGTCTCTATGGAACACACGATACACGCTGTATACACATTATACCTTTTAATAACCCTAATTATAATCATCACTCAGTACTAATAATACCAATGAATAAAATCAATATCTATCCACACTGTGACCTAACACAATATATTCTGGACATTCATACATCGTTAACTAATACATTACCGTCTACACATATTGGTGAAGATCCTGGCGTCGATATGCCATATGGCTTACATCACATGGGGAATACTAAGTATACGTTTTGAACCATGGAAAGACTGGGACTGACCAAATGGGAATACACCACCATGAACATGCACATAAACCCGGACATCAGGCCCACGAAATATTTTATACACACAAAAAAACACAGAAACTAACGGAATAATTGCCAGTTGTACTGATCGGAATATCCGAACACCTATCTATGTGTTGAAAGGGCCCAAGTATCATACACTGCGCCTTAGTACTACTCGTCCACTGAATGAATGCCACTTAATCAATCGTTATTGAATATAGAGGAAGGCGCAGTGTATGATACTTGGGCCATTGAAAGATTGAAATTTCAGAACTAGGTACTAGTATTCCGTTAGATCTAGCTCTTAACTCGTTTCGCTGTGTGCTTGTGAGTCTGACCCAAATATAGATCACTAACCGGCTATTGTATAGGCGTGATGTGCGTCTACGTGGAAATTTCCACACAAGTGCACGCCTTTCAAGAGGTGGGGGGGGGGGGGGGGGGAGGTCCATTGAATAAATACGCACATCACATCTGTATATATTATGGGCCAGCACGTTCATTAAAGGCATGTAATTCAGATAATTTCATCTGACATAGTGTCTACTTGTTGCTGAATCACATTTGAAGATAAGTATGCACAGAGGGCTGATAAGTCACACTTCGGAGTAATCGTGACTTGTTCCTAATTGACATTCATGCAGAAATAATGTTATTTCCGTGTGAATAATATTATTTATGCGAAAATAAAGTTATTTCTGTGGAATAAAGTTGTTTCTGTGTAAATGAAGTTTTCACATTGATATAACGTTATTCACCATAACGTTATTTCTGCGTAAAAAACTTTATTTATGCAAAACACGTTACTTATGAAAAAATAACGTAAATAACATTATTTATGTGGAAATAAAGTTATTTTCTCCAACAACCAAGAGAAAGATAAAAGCTCATATAGGCAGCATTTGGCTAGTATCTCACCAACGGCAGGAGTAAATAATGTTATTTCCACGTAAAAACGTTATTTCCACAGAAATAATGTTATTTCCATGTAATTAATGTTATTTATGCATAATAACGGTTATTTCCACATGAAAAATTGTTTCTGCGTAAGAAATGTTATAACCATGTAAATTGTGTTAAATATGTTTTAGTCAGGATAACTTCGAGAAATAAAAAATAGTTTTTTTACAACGTCACTTATCAGCCACTGTACATGTCTCTATGAAACACACGATACACGCTGTATACACATGATATTATACCTTTTAATAACCCTAATTATAGTAATCACTCACTACTAATAACACCAATGAATAAAATCGATATCTATCCACACAATATAGCCTATTCTGGACATTCATACATCGGTAACTAATACATTACCGTCTACAAATATTGGTAAAGATCCTTTAATAAATGAAATGGAAATCATTGAACGAATAACTGGAAACACCGAACAAATTCTTTGGAGGCATGAGATAAATCAATCAAGTTTTGATGAGTGACCATAAAATAGTACCAAGGGAGCTGTGACTCACCGGAAATATGTTGAGAATGTAAGTTTCAACCTATTACCATCAATACAACTAGATTTTGATGATGTCAATTAGGAAACCTAAGCTACAACATTTTGGAATAGAAACATCAGGCGTCATCAGGCGTCATCAGGGGACACAGTGTGTAAAATGTAGTTGTTTCTTCTGTACACCTTATTGAATTAGTATACAACTGGCCAACAACATATCAAAACAGTTTAGATATCCGAAACAAACCCCATGAAATAGGTGTATGACAAGTACATGAGTACCTAATCACAAGCCAAAAGACTACTGAGTTGATGATATCCTCGGGGACAAATTTGACGTTCACCAGCAGTGACACCGGCTCAGTGGTATGAATGCAAGTATCAACCTATTACCATTAATACAACTAGAATTTGATGATACCAATAGCAAACCTAAGCCACAACAACAATTTGGAATAGAAACAAAGCCCGACCAAATATTTTATCTGAAAGACACACTGGCGTCATCAGGGGCAGACAGTGTGTAAATAGAAACAAAGTCCGACCAAATATTTTATCTAAAGACACACTGGCGTCATCAGGGGACATTGTCCATTGTCCTTTCCTCAAAGTGAAAATCATCACTCAAGGTGATGTCAGAAATGATGTCGCAAAAATGTTTACCTTATGACAAGGAATGCCAGTCGTAGTGATTTATTTGTTATAATGTGAACCTAGATATTATCTTCGGGGATTATGTATTCAAATACCAATTCACACTACATGGTAGACACACATCCTTTAGTTCGAGCAATGAGATTTAGGATCAGGGTCAGCAACTGTACACCATTTTTTAGTATGGCCAATTTTTTTTTTTTTTTTTTTTTTTTTGGGGGGGGGGGGGCGGCACTGCCACTTCTAGCATTAAAACCAACTACCATTTTGTCATAATCGTAAGTAAGCACTTTTTTCTTTCACCACATAGTTACAAACGATGTTCCACACGTATATAATTGAAAGTTATAGATCTAATTTAAGATTTTTAAAAATCCGTTTAAACTGAATAAAAGTACTAATTTTCGAGCGAAAAAAGTGGACAAATGAGGGGCGGTCCCTTCTTGGCGTTAGATAATGGCAAATACACAACATTATGCCATTTTAAACGTACAATATTGCTCAAGGAATGTTTAGGATCAATTTTAAATTGTTTCATATCTTGGGTTTTGATGTTTTAATAATAGCAGAAGGAGTTAAAGTGTGTCACAGTACGTTACTCAATTCCGTCAAATTTCTACTTGATGTTCAACGTATATTTAATAAACTATTAAATAATATTTGGCTTGCACGTATATGCTATTTATGTAGTGCAACCGTCGTGCTCACAATAAATAAAACAACTTACACACATATGTCACATAAAAAAATAAATTTCCCGTTTTATAATACATTTAGTTCACTTTCCGCTAAATACAGTCAGTGTTTCAGAGTGTCAAACATTTTCTCACGTAACGTACGCAACAAAACGTAACGAACGCAACTAGAAACGACTCCTCATATGTACAACTATGCATTCACAACATAAATAGAGTCCCCAATACTCACAACGGTGCTCGAGACTTCTATTTATCGCATAAAATGTTGTTTCAACACACTCTGATATCACACGACATGCAGTTTTCAAAATGCTGTCGAAGCTGAATGTTCTGTATGTTACTCTTGACGGAAATCGAACACAACATACATTTCTAGTTGAGTAAAGTCGTGTGTGACAAGCCACATTCACATCGTAGCTTAAATTCAGGTCTGTCAATACATTACGGGTCCATATGCGTATACTCCACCCTCCACCCAGGCAATAAAGCAGTCAATGTTACATACGTTATGTTTGACCGTGTTTTCTGATTGCCGATAGTAACATACGAACTAATACTACCTTATTATTCATACTGTTCCTAATTTTATTCGAGATATACAGTACCTCGCTAATGCTGACCATGGCAGATAGTCAAATTGGCATATTTTTGCCAACATTCAGACATCACACTGTGTGATTTGTTTTGTTTGCTACATGGTGTCAAAGCTGAATGTCAAACATAACATACCTGCAATGTCAAACGTAACATACAAACAACTTCAAATTATCTGTGTCAGCATAACATACGCAACATTAAACTACATATTTTATTTGGTTCCAAGTGAAATATTAACTTGTAATTGAGGAATAAGATTCCGTAGATTGACTGAGTCCTCATTATACCAAGAAATGAAGGAAAAGTGGTGTCACATACATGGGAACATAGCTAGAAGTTGTCGCTAAATGAACCTGACAGCCAATATCATTCTTCTTCATATTTTACATCTTTAACACAACCTGGACTGATTAAAACTGGTATTATGCATTCAGGTAAAGACAATTTTTGCATTTCAATACATATGACCGTATTATTTGGCTTGCTTATATCATTACAGCATGATTTTGTTGCAGAGTAACATACACAACGCCAGAGAACATGTATGCTGCATTTTTATGATAAAGCAGGTTGTATTACTCCAAATAGCCCAAATAGATGCTGCATTATGATTCCATGATTCATTTCTTGGTTTTCAAGCGAAATTTACCCAATAATAAAATTTTTTATTTTACCTAAATGTCCACTTTTTGGTCCCAGAAAAAAAAATTGGCCATATAATGCACACATCAGCTCCTTCTTCAAGGGTTTCGTTCATCTTCAAGGGCCTTTTCTTTCAATGGCATATCCTTTGAATTGAACATTCATTGTCAACTCAGGTCAGCTTCAGAGTGGTCACCAGAAGAATAACAGATAATCAAGAAATATTCTGTTTCCGTAAAATATATCTTGGGAAATTCATCGGACAACTAGACAATTCGGTCGCGTACGACCGCGTGGGTATATGCTCTTGAGGCCCTATCATCCGTGTTGCCAAAAAAAAGTTAAATCAGACAAAATATCATTAGTTCCGGGCCTTAGGTATTTTTAATCCAAGTAATAATCAACTAAAATATTCATTAACTTATTATTTCCTACCAAATACTTTCAAGAGAAGCTTGTCACAGGAATGGACTATGAAACTTGGTCAATCCCCGACATCATTGATGATTTCAATATTTACATTTGCTGATAATGATAACGGCTAAGTTATAACTGCTGTAATAAGTTAGCAATATTAACTGATTAATACAGCCATAAAATCTCTACCAGACAAAGCTTTGTCTTGTTTAGTCCAATAATAAATGTTTCTCACCTTGACTATTTTTATTGTGGGCAATGATAGACTTGACTACTAAAATCCATGATAACTCATTCAGTAATAGTAATCTGTTTTGCACAAAACGATCATTTGTATACTTTTACAATCAATCAATATAATTTAATTTCAAAATATAAGCCAATATTATTTTTTATATGTATGGTATGGTGACAGAATTGGAGCCAGATTGAACTTTTCCCAAAATTTTATATTTAAACTCAAAACATTTGACAGATTTGGTTATAAGTGTAAATTTCAAGTGAAAGTTGACCAAAACTGCATTCAAGATTACGGAATTGGAGCCTGGTTGAACTTTTCACCAGAAGTTATATTTTAACTCAAAATATATGCCAAACTTGGTTTCAAGTTTAAATTCAAAGTAGAAATTGACCAAAACTGCATATCAAGAAATTGGAGCAAGATCGAACGTTTCACCACAAGTTATGTTTTAACTCAATATATGTGTCAACTTTGTTTTCAAGTTGAAATTCCGAGTGAAATTGACCAAAACTGCCTTTCAAGATGAAAAAATCGGCGCCAGATCGAACTTAACTTATTCAGTAATATTAATGGGACTACAGCCATATAATCACTAGTGGACAGAACATTTTCCTTATTGGTGAACCAATAATACATGTTCCTCGCCTTAGCTATCTTTATTGCGCTCAGTGATAAACTTTACCAGCAAAATTAATGTTAATTTATTTAGTAATATGAATGTTACTACAACCATAAAATACTTACTGAACAAAACTTCCACCATATTGAGCAGAATGAAAAACTGTTTCCACCTTAACTACTTTTATTGTGCTCTGTAATAAACTTTCCTAGCAAAATTAATGTTAACTTGATTAGCAATATACATGTTACTACAGGCATAAAATCTCTTTTAATCAAAACTTTTACCTTGTTGAGGCCAATAATGAGTGTTTCTCTAAGTGCCATTAGGTTTCATAATACAGGTTACTGGAATGATCATAGATGTCAAAATTGATATTTTACAATTTTGTAATAATTTAGACTGTTAATATAATGATATTTATATGATCATTCTGAAATAAAAACGATTGGTTTCGTGCGACCAATAAGCTTCCCTTTCCAACAAGGCTTGCGAATATTATTGTGGTTCGTCAAAAACTGCCGTCTGAGCATTCACAAGACACGTTTCTCATGCTGATTTCTACGTAAAATGTGTTCCCAAACGACCAATTGAGTCGCCATGATAATCGAAAACGATTGGTGTCGTGGTTATACCATTTTATATGTGCCTGCAAGAGATAATGATGATCAGGTGAGAATTGTGGCCTGAAGCGAGTTCACAAGAAAATCTTAGTATCCACTAAACTTCGTTCGGGGGATACAAAAAAAGACTATACACTATTATTGAATGGATTTTTAATTACGTGTCATTGCCAGGTTATTTCGAATAGTTCATCTTAATGAGGAACAGCACTATAATTGCTCTCCTCGAACGTGTTTGCTGTTCGTTTCAATATCGAAGTGAGGCTTGTCTGTATACATATTTGGTGTGGATGTATTTTGAAAATCAGCATCATATGAGTACTGTAGCAGTTTAACTACATGGAGGTTGTTAAGTGATGTATCTAGAATTACAATAGTTCATGTATCTAAAAGTACACTAGTTTATGTATCTAGGAGTACAATGTGTCTTTTCAGTTTAGTTGATGTTCAATGTGAATGTTTTGCTCAGTTGAAATATCTGGAAGTACAATGGGAGTTTTTAGTTCAGTTGATGTATCTAGACGTATAATGTATGTTTTTAATATAGTTGAGGTATTTAGAAGTACAATGTAAGTTTTTAGTTTAGTTGAGGTATCTAAAAACAAAATGTGAGTTTTTAGTTTAGTTGATGTATCTAGAAGTATATTGTAAGTTTTTAGCTTAGTTGAAATATCTAGAAGTACAATGGGAGTTTTTAGTTTAGTTGATATATCCAGAAGTATAATGTATGTTTTTACTCTAGTTGAGTTATCTAGAAGTACAATGTAAGTTTTTTTAGTTTAGTTGAGGTATCTAGAAGTACAATGTGAGTTTTCAGTTTAGTTGATGTATCTCGAAATACAATGTGAGTTTTGGGTTTAGTTCATGTATCTAGAAGTACAGTGGGAGTTTTTGGTTAAGCTGATGTATCTAGAAGTACAATCTGATTTTTTAGTTTAGTTGTGCATCTAGAAGTACAATGTGACTTTTTAGATTAGTAGATGTATCTAGAAGTACAATGTGAGGTTTTACTTTAGTTGATGTAGCTAAAATTATAATGTGAGTTTTTAGTTCAGTTGATGTATCTATAAGTACAATGTAAGTTTTTGATGTATTTGATGTATCTAGAAGTACATGTGAGTTTTTAGTTTAGTTGATGTATCTAGAAGTACAGTGTGAATTTTTAGTTTAGTAGATGTATCTAGAAGTACAATGTGAGGTTTTACTTTAGTTGATGTAGCTAAAATTATAATGTGAGTTTTTAGTTCAGTTGATGTATCTATAAGTACAATGTAAGTTTTTGATGTATTTGATGTATCTAGAAGTACATGTGAGTTTTTAGTTTAGTTGATGTATCTAGAAGTACAGTGTGAATTTTTAGTTTAGTTGATGTATCTAGAAGTACAATGTGATTGTTTTAGTTTAGCTGATGTATTTACAAGTACAGTGTGACCTTTAAGTTTAGTTGGTGTATCTAGAAGTACGATGTGAGCTTTTAGTTTAGTTGATGTATCTATAAGTACAATGTGCGTTTTTAGTTCAGTTGATGTATCTAGAAGTACAATGCGAATTTTTAGTTTTGTTGATGTATCTAGAAGTACCATGTGAGTTTTTAGTTTAGTTGATGTATCTATAAGTACAATGTGCGTTTTTAGTTCAGTTGATGTATCTAGAAGTACAATGCGAATTTTTAGTTTTGTTGATGTATCTAGAAGTACAGTGTGAGTTTTTAGTTTAGTTGATGTATCTATAAGTACAATGTGATGTTTAGTTTGATGTATCTAAAAATACAATGTGAGTTTTTGGTTCAGTTGATGTATCTAGAAGTACAATGCGAATTTTTAGTTTTGTTGATGTATCTAGAAGTACAATGTGAGTTTCTAGTTTAGTTGATGTATCTAGAAGTACAATGTGAGTTTCTAGTTTAGTTGATGTATCTAGAAGTACAATGTGAGTTTTTAGCTTAGCTGATATATCTAGAAGTACAATGTATGTTTTTAGTTTAGTTGATGTATCTAGAAGTACAGTGTGAATTTTTATTTTAGTTGATGTATCTAGAAGTATAATGTTATGTTTTAGTTTAGTCGATGTATCTAAGAGTGCAATGTGAGTTTTTAGCTTAGTTGATGTATCTAGAAGTACAATGTAAGTCCTTAGTTTAGTTGATGTATCTACAAGTAAAATGTGACTTTGGTTTAGTTGGTGTATGTAGAAGTACAATGTGTCTTTTTAGTTTAGTTGATGTATCTAGAGGTACAATGTGAGCTTTTAGTTTAGTTGATGCATCTAAAAGTACAATGTGAGTTTTTAGTTTAGCTTGTGTATCTAGAATTACAATGTAAGTTTTTAGTTAAGTTGATGTATCTAAAAATGCAATGTAAGTTTTTACTTTAGATAATGTATCTAGAAGTACAATGTATTCAAAGTTTCCAGGCGGAATTTTTTGCCCTCAAACTTTTAATTGGGGGGGGGGGGGGGTCATAGATTGTTTCTCGATATCGGTGGGGTGTCAAACTGTGAAAACTCATTTCTCAGGGAACCCCCCCCCCCCCCCAGGTAATGATGACCGGTCCCTTAATAGAGCTTATATTATGAACATATAAGAAGTTATATGCAGCACACCTAATGGTGGCATTGAAATTCACAAAGATGACTTCGGTGGGTGAATCTCAAGGTCATATATCACCTACAATGCTTAAAACCAAAATTGTCCGGCAACATATTTTAGCCCTTGGGCTAATTTTTTGTATATATCTATAAGTGCAATGTATGTTTTAAGTGATATATATATAGTACATAGTATGTTTTAGGTGATTATCTAAAAGTACAATGTATGTTTTAGGTGATGTTTCTAGAAGTTTAATGTATGTTTAGGTGATATACAACTTTGGCCTAATTTATGACGACAGGGACAGGATAGATGTGAAGTCATAATTGCAAACCGAACACTGGTTCCTTAATTGTGGCACTAATTAGGTCACTAAATTAAATGGGGGAAAATACCTGTATCTCTCTAAATATTGGTCCTAGGCCAAAAACGATACGTTAATTTTGACCCGAAAGGTGTAATACTATCATCAAAAGTGGTTGGGTATCAGGTTAAAACTGTGGTGTCTAATTACGCCAAACCGGAAGTGGAATTATTGTTACAGAAAATAAGCTCAGGATGCTGCTATAGTTTGTGTATAACATCAGCCTAATGGGTTTCAAGGCCAAAAATCGTAAATTTACCCTATTATCACCCATCTAAACAAATATTGACGGACTGACGACAGAGGAATGATAGACAAATACCCACGCCAATATTCATTGGCCCAGCTGGGCCATAAAGCTAACAACTTGAGAACCAGTATTTTTGTATCCACTGTTATCTAGTGACCTTTTAAAACGTGTCCGACGTTAAAATGTTGTTCCCAGGACTGATAGACAGTTTTGATCAGTCCAACGCCAATGAAGTACTTATAAATATTTTGCCACTTCTGCCCTTACCCACATGCTGGAAATAGTGTCACTGCACGTACTATACCTCTGAGATAAAGTTTACTCGGAATAAATTCGAGGCATATTTATTACTAGCTATGCCTTAACGACTGGCATTCAAAAGTCTATATGTTTACATCACAGACCTATATCCTATAGCACGGCCGGATGTGTCGTGAGAAATTTCATTTTTCAGTACACCGGGAAATACGGACAGACAAAAAAAAATTCTGTACAATATGATTCTTTACAAAGTGTCACGACCAGGAAGGATACTGAAAGAACATAATACACGACTTTTAACACCAAAAACACAACATCCTTATCAGCAAAAAAAAACATATAGAAATATAGAACATATATAGAAAACAGACAATGAGATCACATGTAGCCGAGTAAAGGAACATTGTCAACTGAATCGTAACGGATTGCTCAATGACAGCAATTGTCATGCTTAAACCTCATATATATATTATATTCTAACAAACTGGGATTCCACCTGTTTAGTTGAAATAGTAAGGGTAGATCTATTTTTCGTTCCTTTGTTGAGGGACGTGACAACACCATAGATATGCAAATATATGTATTCATTATGAAATGACTAACAAACCGTGACATTACATTTCTTATGCTACTGGAACATTTTAATCATTGGCATGATTCATACACATGTACAACCAAATGTAGATTCGTAGTGGTAAAAAAATAAACATGGAACCAATACATACAAGTATAATGTATTCCGAGCGAACAAAACTGAGCCCGTTATCCATGGAGTTTCTTGAACTTCCATTATATATATATGGCCATAAGGAGGTGAAATCAGGTGTTCAGGAAAGAATGAGCATTTCCTGCCCCACATGTGGCAACCGTCATGAATTCCAAAACATTAACATGCAAAAAGGTCTTGCTGCATACTGGTGACAGATTTTGTGTAATTATCAACCAGATATGATGACCGTAGAATTTCTTGAACGCAGCTATTAGTTTTGGTAATACATATCCCTCTCGCAGCAGTTTAGAGAAAAAAACTAGGAACAAAGTCCTCATATTTGCAACTAACTCTTGAATAGCGTATGAGTTCAGATACAAACACTCCGCAAATATTTCGGAAACGGTGCGTCGTAGAGCGAAACAGATGAACTTTGACCTTGACCTGATATTTTTTTGCCAAGTCGGCATTTTTCGTTTTCCCCGATATCTCGGAAACTGACAAACATGTCTGAGGGGTATTATGGATGAACTTTGACCTTGATCCGAAATTTTTTTGCCGAGTCGGCATTTTGCGTTTTCGTCGATATCTCGGAAACGGTGCGTCGTAGAGCGAAACGGACGTTATTTTTGGACTCGTCGCCCTGGACAAACATGTCTAAGGGGTATTATGGATGAACTTTCACCTTCGCCCGAAATTTTTTTTGCCAAGTCGGCATTTTTTGTTTTTGACGATATCTCGGAAACAGTGTGTCGTAGAGCGAAACGGACGTTATTTCGAGACTCGCGCCCTAGACAAACATGTCTGATGGGTATTATGGATGAACTTTGACCTTGACCCGAAATTTTTTGCCAAGTTGTCATTTTTCGTTTTCGTCGATATCTCGGAAACGGTGCATCGTAGAGCGAAACGGACGTTATTTTTGGACTCGTCGCCCTACTTTGACCTTGACCCGAAATTTTTTTGCCGAGTCGGCATTTTTCGTTTCCGACGATATCTCGGAAACGGTGCATCATAGAGCGAAACGGACGTTATTTTGAGACTCGTCGGCCTAGACAAACATGTCTGAGGGGTATTATGGTGAACTTTGACCTTGACCCGAATTTTTTTTGCCGAGTCGGCGTATTTCGTTTTCGCCCATATCTCGGAAACGGTGCATCGTAGAGCGAAACGGACGTTATTTTTGGACTCGTCGCCCTAAACAAACATGTCTAAGGGGTATTATGGATGAACTTTCACCTTGACCCAAATTTTTTTTGCCGAGTTGGCATTTTTCGTTTTCGTTGATATCTCAGAAACGGTGTGTCGTAGAGCGAAACGGACGTTATTTTTGGACTCATGGCTCTATACAAACATGTCTAAGGGGTATACAGATGAACTTTGACCTTGACTTCAATTTTTTTTTGCTGAGTCGACATTTTTCATTTTCGTCGATATATAGTATATATTATAAATTAGTCATCACACCGAAATGCCTCCAAGGCATCTTTAGGCCTTGACGTCTAGTTTTCACACACAACAATAGCACAGGAGAACAATAACAGAATTATTGGCAGTTGTACTAATCAGAATATTCAAGCACATCCTATCCATGTGTTGAAAGATCTCAAAACTGTCTAATAGTATTTCGTTACATCTCTTACCTCGCTGTGCTGTGTGCTCGCGTGCTTGACCCAAATATAAACCAGTAACCCGCTACACATGTAGTATAGGCGTGATGTCCGTCTACGTGATGGAAATTTCCACACAGGTTATGGTACATTTGTACACGTGCACTCTTTTCCAGGTTGGGGGTTGGGTTTGATTGAGTAACTACACACATCACATCTGTCGTATGATACAACACGTTAATTAATGCAATTCACATAATTTCATATGACATGATACAGTGTCTATGTATATTACTGGACCAGCATTAAAGTTAAGTATGCACATGCCTCTTTGTAGTATGGGCCAGCACGTTCATAAATGCAATTCAGATAATTTCATATGACATATAGTGTCTATATATATTACTGGACCAGCATTGAAGTTAAGTAGACGTCTATGCACAAGCCTCTCTGTAGTATGGGCTAGCACGTTCATTAATGTAATTCAGATAATTTCATCTGACATATAGTGTCTATATATATATTACTGGACCATCATTGAAGCTAAGTATGCACAGGCCTCTATGGAACACATGATATATGGTGAATGTACATTATATTAACCTTTTAATAACCATAATTATTATCATCCTTTAATACTATTGATGGACTTTTGACATAATATACTATTGACATAATATATTCTGGACGTTCTTAAATTGGTACCTAATACATTACCGTCTACTCATATCTCATTAATAATGATCCTCTAAGAAATAATTGGGCGAATAACTGGAAACACATGAAAGATATGAAATCAAGTTTGATGAACACTCATAAACTCGTACCAGGGGAACTGTGACTTCAAAGTTCAAAACTATTTTTTTCAGAATAATCAAAACAAATATCAAGCACATTGTACATACTAAATTTTTTAAGAACATGATCAAAATGAAATTGCATGCCTAAGTTAGCAAACGATGGAAAAAAATATGGTGCAAAATATGAATGGTTAGATTTGATTCAAAAGAACACAAAGTAATAAAAGAATAACAAAAAAATGGTGACTGCGAAAAGAAGCACATGCATTAGTAATAAGTGGCTCATGATACTGCAGTACAGCAAGTTACGTGTGCAAATGTCACTCTGTAATTTGTGTGTATGATCATAATGATAGCTATTGAAAATGATATATATATTGGTATTTAGTTTTGAATTGCTTAAGAAACAAACATGTTTTCAAATCAATAGGTATTCCTTTATTCCTGAGCTTTACTCCAAATATACTGAGACAAAAAGTTTCTAAAACTATATTTGCATGAGAATTATGAACATTTTTGGAACTTTTAGTGAAATAATTAATTACAAACTTAGATATTTCTGCAAGTTATGGGGCAATATGGAATATTCTGCTTTATACGTCAATATATACCACATTAATTTAACAAGGTCACAGAACTTGAGAATGTGAAACGTTTTAAACAATTGTTCTGCATGAATTCTTTGATTCGTGGAACCAGAGAATTTTGTTGCTCGTTTTTGTAATAAAATGATATTTTTCTCAATCTTGATAAATAAGTATTTCACAGCAATAGTTAAAGAAAGTGAAACAAGTGTACTATGTAATAAGAGGGCAGAATTTTCATAAAGGTTACGAGACTTCATACAACATGCCTAGAGTTTTAGATATTTTGTTGTGAGTCTACTTAATATCTTTTGACCCATTGAAAATTTGAAATACTTATCAACATACACTCTAGAAATTTGGTACAATTACCTCTACGAAGGATCGGTCATGAATGAAGATATTAAAATTATCAGAATTATCGATAACAGGATATCATTAGTTTTGGCAACATTCAATGATAGTTTGTTCACTCTGAACCATTCATTCAACTTAGATAATTTTTCGTTTATCATACGCATCAAAACATAATCAGATTTGTGTGAATAAACTATATTATGGTGTCATCAGCAAATGATATGAACCGTCAAACCACATGTAACTGTCAAACCACACAGAAAAATCACATGGTTTGTCGATATCGGCAAGGCAGTGAGGCAAAGAAAGGCCTGCATGCACGAGTGGAAGAGAGCTGGTGAACCTGACAGCACCCACCCAGTATCAGCAGCAAAGAGAGCCGACTCGAAAGGAGTCTGCAAGGCGTCCTGAATCCAGACGACCTGAAACAGGAACAATCTGCCGAGAAAAGTGATGGACATCCACACCAACAAAGACAAATTGTTTTACAAGCTGGTGGCCCAACAACGAAGGAGTCAGGACGTTATGGTTAACATCGGCGGCAGGACCAGAACAGACGAAGCTGAACTCACCGAGGCATGGGCTACCTACCTTAAGAAATTCGGAGCACCCCTGCAATAGGTTGACTTCAATGACACGTCTAGAGGAGTAAAAGATTACGTGACCTACATAAAAGATGCATGACTCAATCTTGATGAAGATACCCCTGAAGTGAGAGCAGCCGAAGTCCTTGATGCAATCAAGTCCCTGAACACAGGCAAAGACCCAGGTCTGGACTGAGAGCCGAACACCTGCAGCAACCACAATAGCT
Organism: Terebella lapidaria; assembly: GCA_949152475.1. Lineage (NCBI taxonomy): Eukaryota > Metazoa > Annelida > Polychaeta > Terebellida > Terebellidae > Terebella > Terebella lapidaria. The sequence goes on from OX424555.1 coordinate 4,861,150, forward strand.
CCTCATTTGGCAAGTATATTCAATGTTATGATCAGCTTCTTGGACAACACATGGTCACTGCAAATAGACACCCTGTCCCTGATACACATGATTATACCATAAAATGGCAAGGACTCTACAAAACAGACACTATCCTCAATCTTGATGAAGACACACGAGCAAAAACTACCGGTCAGAGAGATAGACCGACTCAAAGAACGACAACTGGCACTGCTATTTGGATTCACGGAAGGCACATTCCCACTGATGGCAGCTTTAGTCAGCACAGGGTTGACTTGCGTTTCCCAACACACTTCGCTGCCTTGGACGTCCAAATGGCACTCATCGCTCCTCCTGTTTTTTTTTGTGTCAAGGAATCCATGATCCTATCTATGAAGATCCTATCTATGAAGAGTTCGAGGGATGAAGATCCTATCCATGAAGAGTTCACGGGGATAGTCTGAACCGACCAGTCGGAGTTGGACAAGGACGGCCGTGGTCTACCATCGACTACAAGACTTATGAAAACGACATCACCGACACTGAAACAGAGTCAAGGATAGGGGCACACATAGGAATGTTCAACATGGCATTACCAACGTGTACAGACAACATGATGGCCATAGCAGGTAACCCACAAGAGCTTCAATCTGGCCTGGACCTGTTCCTGAATGCTTCTACAGAATAATGCTATGTGATACATGTACGTACATCTGACTACGTGTATGATCACTATCTTCTACCAACAAGACAAACAGGATTATCAATGGACACTGGACTCAACCCAATGCAGAAACCTGTCTACACCTGGGTATAACACGTCAAGCTGATTCGTCATGCAGCAACGATATAATCCCATCTAGAATTGAACAACCAAGGAAAATAGCCTACTCACTGATAGATGTGAGTCTCTCGTTTCGAACAGCACAGATGCAGCGACGCTGCTGGATATGTATTCAACATGTATGCTCCCTAGGCTGACTTATGGCTTCAAGCAAACACCCATCAGAGAGGCCCGGGAAGAGAGGTGGGTTTCTAATTTAAGGCAATCAATGTGAAGAGATCTCATGTGGACAGCCTTCAATGGCATAATCGGAAGAACATTAAGCAGATACTGTCACTGCCTGAAAAACAGCTGGAGCTGCAGACTCCAGTTGATTAGGCCTATAGATGATTATAGATGCCAAACATCTGACCTTTCTAGGATCGATCGTCAGAGACCCAGACTCTGTGATGCACAAGGTTTGCCTCCTATAGGTCACAGTGGAAAAAGGAAAACCAAATCATGCAAAAATCTGTGAGAAATACGACCTAGCCTCCATCATCGGCAGAACTGATTAATCAAATTACTTTCCAAACAGCAGTGGGAAAAACCATTAGTGATGATGTAAATAAATTCTGGGACAAGAAGCTGAAAAGCAATGAATGTACAAAACGACGATAACTTTCGTTACACCTTTCTAGGAAACAAAATATGGTTGTTCATGCACTTGGTGACATATCATTCGATATCAAAATACAATGACATCATTCTCAAGGTTAAGTCTGACTGGAAATGGGTCAACATGCAGGCAAACACTCGCAGAAAGAGCTTAGTGTTGAGCATATAAAATTTCCTGTGTCGCGGAGCTTCCTGTGAGATGGAAACTTAAATCTGAAACCCACCACCACCCACCCACCTTCCACCGCCAGTACTCAAACTCGTTACTCAAAGTTACATTATGTCACTAAGGAAACCACGAAGATAGAGCTTAAGTTTGTAAGTATTTATAAGCATGTCTTCTGCATTTTTGGCAACATTGACCTCAAGTCTTTGCGAGTTTTCAAACGCAAGCTATGTTTAATCATGGAACTAGGATTCAGTACTAGGAACATGAAAATATGATGTGAGCTCAAATTAAAGCACCATGTGAGCTGATCAGAACGGTTTTTACAGCATGTGAATATCTCAATTCCTTCAAAAGTTACAGTGTTTCAAAGTTCAAATTGCCCAAAGTACAATTTGAAAAATCATATAGCTCATTAATATGCAAATTTGTATGCATGACGTCACAGGGGGAACATTTTTTAATTAGATGGTTTTATTGGCTTATTGAAGTCTTAAGAAATTGCAATTATTCAACAAAGCTCATTCCACATGCTCTCCATACTTGATAGTCAATGAATTTCACATCCGGATAGTTGCCAAGGTCACCAGTATTGATGTAAGACCCCTAGCAACCAGGGTTGCTATGGCCCAAATCCACAGTTATATCGATAAGCAAACAAAACCAAAGGTGAAAATGGATTGACTCCACATGCATAATTAATATACAATAGTCAAATTCTGTCAGAACCCCTATTTCTGGCAGTTAGGACCCATAGCAACCAATGGTTGCTAGGGACTCCAGCAGGTGAATAGTAACCATGGCAACAGTAACACTTTGAACAACACTGATTATTGATCATGCGTATCAATGTTTGAAGATTAGGTTCGCAATAATTCTGACCAGATCAATTATATTAAGACTCAAACTTGCCTAATTAAAAATATTCCCCCTTCTACGTCACGAATACCTCATTTCCATACTAATTAGCTGCTCATAAAATCCTGAATTGTTCAATCCAGCCTATGTCATAACCTGCCAAAATGTGACATTCAAATGGCCATAACTTTTTAACCAATAGAGATATTGGCATGCAGTAAACTGCATTTTACTCAGCAAAACCAGGTCTATCATTTGAGTTCACATCATATTTTCATGTTCCTAGTACTTTAATGCAATTGTGTAAATTAGCTAATGTATAGCATCTTGGAGTGTTCAGTATCATATGAAAACTTGTACGGAAAAACAATCTGTTTGAATTACCAGTAAGCTACCATAATACTGAATTACCAGCAAACTTGGTGCGATGTTTTGTCTTCTTTTTAAGACATTTCTAAGACACTATGCTGCCCATTTGGGCCGATAAGCTATTGTCCTGGTTTTTCATCTGTCGTCCGTCCAGCAAATACCTTTTTTTTGCCTTGATTTTTTTCTAAAAATTTACTAAAAACATTCCTAGGGCCAATACCGTGAGACGTTTATTATTATTAAATCAGTTTTGCCGATTTTCTCAAAAAAGCTGATCACTTTCGAGATTTTCCTCTCAAAACATACTAACGGGGGTCATTGATGTTGTGTATGAAGACAGAATGCCTTGATCGCTCGAAATAGCCAAAACTCAGTTTTGGGTTGCTTTCTCGAAAAATATCTGATCAAAGATTTTTGTTTCAAGACATGCCAGTGGGGGTCCGTGACAATGTGTTTAAAGATTGAGTGAATTGAATCGCTCAAGAACACTCTTGTACACGGGGCTTAGGTTTGTATTAGAAGCATATAGGAGGTCATATATGGTGCATCTTTTGGTGACCTTGAGGATGAACTCAGATGACCTTGAAGGCTTAATCTCAAGGTCGCGTGGATCGAATATGTGTAAATTGGTCTCTAGACAAAATGCTTGAAGATAGAGCTTATGTTTGTATGAGCATATACGAAGTATTATATGGCACATCTTTTGGTGACCTTGAACTTGATCTCAAATGACCTTCAGTGCCAAATCTCAATGTCACAACTGATACGAAATGTGTAAATTGGCCTCTTGAATAGTAGATTATTGTTATTTGTAACTGCTAGCTGTGTAAAGGTGGACATCAAAACATAAAGGATTTAAATGGTTCAATTATTTATTCATCTTTTTTTCCTGTTAAGTGGAGCACACACTGTAATATACTTGGATTGCCACAACAATACACTACCCAATCACAAGCGACCACTCAATCACTGCGAGACATTACCATGGAAACAAATCATCACAACCATAACACTACAGAAGCGCCTCGAGCTGACTCACCAACAAAAACTTCATCAAAATACTGTCATCATGGAGCCATTAAGCCACTCACAATATATAAAAACAAGAAATCATTTCTTTGTACATCGTAAACAACTATTTTCAGCACAGCGTGAAGTTCACAGATTTGACAAGGTAGATTATCATAGCGCTTTGTATACTGATAGATTTAGGATTCGAGCACCAGCGCGGACTATCTGCCGTGTAGTGTAGCGAGCAGATAGGTGACAACTATTACAGGACAGGATTATCGACCTGTTGCTATGGTTACCGAGCCCCTGTGGTGTATCACGAAGCAAGGATTGTCCCAAGTGTGGGCCAGCGTTCTTTGTGGTCTCGTGACGACTGGGGCAGAGTAGACCTGCGTATCACAAACGTCACCAACTGTGTGACTATTATGACTGTTACATTATCATACATATTCATGATTAGTGAAGTTCTCAATTATAAGTAATACTTTATACTTCTGTGCGAATATAATACAAGAAATTATAGTCGTTGAAAATGCATACATAACAAATGTACATCACTATATACAAAATATAACAACAGTAACAATACTATATACAAAGCAAATATTGACCCACAACGGGTCAGGGTTACAGTGACTTTTGGTGAGTATTTATAACTTCAAACGCGTCAGATTTAAAGATTCTAGAGAAGATGGGTAATTGGCTATGTGGCGGCACATACTGCAGTCTATATCCCTAGTCGATACAACACTGCACTTAGGACCACATTCAAAATATATAAGCCTTCCACTAAACACAGCTTGCCACACAAACAAATAAACATGTTGAATGAAAAGAAAACAACTATAATATCAGCTTTATGACAAATTGTTCTCAATCTCATCACAATCATTACAACATGTTCAATGACCACGGGCCGATAAATCATGACATCAAACATGGTTATAAATTTTACCAGTATAAGCGTATCACCTTCATTGGTAACTATTGCCACCATCAACACTTTCTATACTGACACAAATTTACTCATCAAAGAACAAAAAGCAGATCATGATGATTACGCTACAATGACAACCATTATGCTAATCACACCTGGGAATGAACATTATGACACAAATAGGAAATTAAATTAACTTGAGACAACCTTGAATACCAGTAACTTTTGTATATGGGAACACAGCAATACAACACTGTAAGTGTATAAATAATTTTAATCAATATTATTTACGAACAATAATGGCTATGTTTTGTCACTTTATCAATAAAAGCACAGTCAAATTGCTAAATAAACAGAAAATGCAAAATAGTACAATATTCATCAACAACAACAAATTATGAACACGATCATGATTTGATCATGATATACACTCAAAAACAAACATTTTGGAAATATTATTTTCGCCTAAATATTGTTCATTTTTTATGCCATAACTTGAGGCAGTGTGTCATACCGGCGCAGTGATAAATATGCAAACTTGACAAATTACTCAATTATAAACTCACTACATGTACATTGGTACCTGGTGTTGTAAATATGGTAGGACTCGATACCTGAATCCACTGATGGACAAATTTTAACCAGAAACCTTGTAACTGTAACCACTGTTTGCTGTCTTCAAATGACTTACTATGATAAATCATACTTGTAACAGCCAACGACGAAAGTACACAGATACCTATGCAGACATACGCAATAAGCAACAGTTTGTACAAGCAGTGACTGCGGTGTGCGACAATCATGGCCCTAAATGCGGCTAGCCTCAGGAGGCCCCGTTGCCAGGTGACTTGCCCGTGTCCTCTATGCGCCGTGCGGGGTCCGGCGACTTGCTTGGTTTCTTCATCACGGGTGGTTTGGCCTTGACCGGAGGCTTGGGTTTGTCGGCGCGGTCAGGGGTTGGGCCACGGCTCGCAGACGACGACACGACATTCTCCAGCTCTGCCACAAACGGTTTGGATACGGCCTGTAATACTGATCTGTCGGGGGTATGGGGGCGGTCTGTGGCAAGAGAGGCAGGCTCTGGGCTGGTGCGGTGGTTGGCTGGCAGTGTGCTAGATTTGGCTATCGTTGCCGGGGGAACGGGCCCTGTTATCGTCTCTGAGGAAGGGTCTGAATAACGTTCGGCCATTGTCCGCACTGATGACCCAGTAGTCCTAGGCTTCGGGCCCACAGCTGTCCGCTGACTCTGTGTGCGCTTGACGGCAAATGATGAGAGGTGTTGGGGGACCGGGTTCAAAGACAACACATCTTGTTCCCGAGAACCTGCACCTCCACTGACTCCAGGAAGAGTCCGAGCAAGGGCTGCCGTTCCCTGTCCCTTCTTTATCGTGGACTGATTGGACTTGGCAAAGACCTCAGCAGTGCTCATCGTTGGGCTGTCTGGATCACCACGGGTCGGCGGTGTCTCCGTGGTAACCGGTAGGTCCAGGACAAGGTCTGGGGTGTGCTGAGGGTTGAACACTTGTGGTGGAGGCTTTTTGGGCTTGTCAAGCTTTATGCTCTGTGTCTGCTGCTCCAGGGACTGAACTCCAGACATGATCTCGGCCAAAGCAGACTCAATGTCCATGCTGAGGTCTTCCGTGGACTTTTCGGGCTCAGACGACAGGCCAGAGTCCTTGCTGTGGTCCCCCGTGAACGAGGAGAGGCTGTCACCGGGGTCCGGTCCTGCCAGATTGAGTTTGATGTCGCCAGACTGACTCCCAAAGCTGCGTAGACTCAGGTTGTCGCCGGTGACGGTACTCGTCGAGGAGCGGCTAGAGCCAAGGTACAGGGAGTCCGGGGGCATGGAAGCCGCGGACGCAGGGACATTACGTGGGAGGGACTGCGAGGACCCGGGTGGTGGGATGGCGATGTTTGGGTGGGATGCCGAGCGGTCTAGGAGGTCCTCAGATGACGAAGATGAGGAACTCGTGTTGCCGCCAAACGGCCGTGCTGGCAGGGATTCTGTAGACTTTCGCTTCTCTTCGTCACTTCCGGCACCGCGCTCATCGTCATCTCGGTCCCTGGAGACAAGGAAGTGTTCAATGTTATCGTTTGCCAGGATCTTTCAGCTAGACTCCCTGCTCCTTATCAGTCTCCTTATTACCTGTTTTATCACCAGTCATTATTTCAACAGAACCCACCTTGGTATGTACTTCTTGATGACGATGTACTTGTCCGGAATGAGTCCCTCTCGACCGTTCAGTGCCCCCTCCCACCAGTCGTCTGACTTTCGCTGGAACACGACAAGTGTGTCGCCTTTTTTGAAGGTCAACTCACGCTCTGTGCGCCCCTTGAAGTCATACTGAGCCATGGCCTCTCGAACCTCTTGTTCTGTGGACAGAGACGGTTATGTGCATGTTTTACAAGTGGAATACTCACTGCTTCTTATGTGGACTCATGTTCACATGTAAGTTAACGTAACTAAAGATTGAGGGCTTCATGTGGAGTTGAATAAGCAAGGAATAACAAGTTGGTATTGTAAGATGTTTCAGGACCTTCACACGTTACCATGATAATTATTGATGCATGTCCAACAAATCTGTCTTCTGTATACAGACAAACTGATAGCTAGTTTATGTGGAGTCAGTGACACATAGAACCATGGATGCATGCAGATTCTCACAGGTTACTCCACAATTACAGTATCTTGGATATTACAACAAAATCCATGAGGCCATCACATCACACATTCCAAAATAATGATAAGGAACCACACCATGCAAATGGGATAATTTTAGGTGCATCAACAGTCAAACTTGTAAAAACACGAGATGATGAAAACATCACTCTATGGGAGCCAGTCCTGCTTGGGAAGGTTTCTGTATAGAAAAAACTTGGCTTCATTTTTTTTTTCTTAAAATCAATCAAACCAAGAGTGGGAGGGTGAGTGGGGACTGAACACAAAACCAAAAGGTGCATGAACGAAATTGACCAACACAAAGAACATCAATGTTCGTAACTAAAGCTTGGATATACAACAAATGACAGTCAATGATCTACCTCTGCGGTACTTTCTCAGCTTTTTCATGAGCGTTGTAGCTGTGGGAAGGGGAGAGAAAAGTGGACAGGTGTTATAGAAAGAGTGGGTGGCACAGTCACCATGGCAACAATTTGTTATATAATTGGAGGTTATATTTGTGACAATCACTCTGTAGTCATCACCAAAATCGGATTCTATAGCCGTCCCGTCACTCGCCATATTGCATATTGTGTACATTATGTGAAAGTTTAATCCATCTTATTTGTCATGAATTCTATATATTATAGACCTGTTCTACATTCACATGAGAACAAACATTTCCGGACATACGATATCGGGAAGATCAACATGGTCAAGTTCACGATAACGTTCAAATCTGACATCTTCACACATATACAGATAATTGTTTTCCTAATAGCATCTCACAATACAATGTCGTGCACCATACAACATTCAATCATGCCTCGTCTCACACACACACATTCCAGTCCCACATTTCGCTCTCATTTTCATGGTTATTAGCTACTAGGCATGTGCATGAAACCGGATTCATGTTTGTGGTTTTCATTTGATAAAAATTCACTACACAACAACATAAAGCAAATGAACACATGTATATGAGGTCTATATCAATTTTTTTTCCCTTCACTGAAATTTTGAATACTAACAGCTAGAGCTCCTGGTCGCTGACGACCCACGGGTGTATCCCCCAGATCCCAATACCCCTGTCCCCCAAACATGTCCTTGTCACACTTAGCTATTCTTAGCAACTGCACAGAACTGCCAAATACCGGTACATGTATGTACAAATTATTGTGATTATAAGACATACCCCTGTACCAAATAACTAGTGCTATTTGTTGCCAAATAATAGGCTCCTTCTCAAACAGTATATTTCACATTTTTGTCAGTTCGTTGACTCATTATTATTTATTCTATTGTCCCGAAAAAACAATATATATGTGTTGTGTCTTGGCCTTTTTGAGGAACCCTTCTGAAAACTCCAGAGCATTCACAAGTCATGAGTCTGGAACAGGGTAATTTCAACGCAAAAATGTTTGACAAAATGATAATTTTGGTTGCTACAGCATGAGGTGCGAAATATGTGGGATCACCATATCTCTGCACACACATAAAAGATATTAGAATCTGGTGAGAAATGCGACGAACGATCGAGTATCCATATTATCCAAAAAGCCTTGAACACTTACAAAACAAATGAATTAACCGAAGCATAAAGGCAAAGCGAATCTCAGTCAAATACTAGCAAAAGGATGTGTCATAATTACATAAGTATGATTTTGAAATGATGATGAACATTCCATGCACAGTTTACAATGTACACATCAGACAACATATACCATAAAAATACAAGCCATAGATATGATTCATCGATACAGTTTTTTCATTCCCAATCATTCTTGTAAACACAGTACGATATGTCACAAAGACCTTACCGAACAACAAGTCTGCAGATCGTTTGAGAAAGACAATAGGTAAAACGATAGTCAGTTATGGTCAGGAGGAAAATGTTGGAAGTTTGACAACATGCTCTCTTATTGATGTGACAGTGGTTCATCATCACTGTACGTAACAACACGACCACAAAGCTTTACTCTGCAATACACTGTAACCGCAACGGAAAGACCGACTGTTAACGTACCGTCCTCACTAGCTCCGTCGTTCCCGTCGTCTTCGTCGTCCGACAGGTTGTCCATCGAGTCGTCACGGTCACTGTAACCACAGAAACAAGATAATGTCACCATAGCAACAAACACAGTATGTATTCAACTCAGTAGAATCCAAAGTCGACCGAATTTTCTCTAAAGTTTGTATAAATGTTTGCTACAATCATTAAGTATGATAAATTCGCCAGGACTCAATAAATCTCCCCCATCACTATAATTGAGAACCTTGACCCCGTACCCGCCCTCGCCGACGATGCACTTCTCGTACAGCTCGCCTCCCTCCGTGCTGAAGATGCTTTCCTGGTGAGTAATGATCGTCTTCACGAGGTCGTTGACCTGGACTTGGTACTGGACCAGGTCCTTATCGGGCGGAGTTCGCAGCAACGTGGGCCCGAAACAGATCGCCAGGTTGTAGGGATCCATCATGCTCTCATCACTGTACTCAGACAGGCTGGGGAAGGGATAATAATTCATGAATCAGCAGAATATTGACATAATGCCCAAGGTTTATATTCTCATTTGTAAGCGATTATAATCACTAACAGATAAGTTCTTGGAATTCATCCAGGATAATGTTAGCGATAAATAAGATTTGTTTAACTTATCATAAAAGGCACGATATTTGCGACATATTATAACTTATTTATAACTGAAAATTTTCGCTTAGCTAATCACCATCTCAGTTTGTAAAGCACGAATATGTACAAGAATTCGCTCATGTCATAACATGACGGTATAACCAGCAGATACATACTGGTTGAGGAAGGCGAAGAGGTATCGCATGACGACGTAGATTTGGCGAGGTAGGGACATAATTAGCTCCTTGACCCGGGTCAGTGACTCAGTCGCGTCTAGCTCTGTACGCGATCAAATACATACAGATGTTACATTGTAGTGACAGGAAACCTTCATGGACAGTCAGCTACATAAACTCTACAATATTACTATTTACACAATGTCCAGAATTGTGCATTTCCCTGAACGTGGTAAATATACATGATATATGGTATAACATATAGGCACTTGAAGCTATTGAATGATAAAATATCTTTGTCATGACTCGAGAAGTTAATAGCTATTCATATAAACAGTGCCTAGGACCAGCCTGTTGTCATGGTTACTGAGTGTCGCACCCGTGCTGTTGACGAAAGCGTCGAAGAGCTGAGTGGGGAACAGCGGCTCTCGCAGTTCTCGGAAGTACAGTTTGAGGACGCCCGCCACAGAGTTGATGTCCTTGCCATCCTGCATGTCCTCCAGCGGGTCCAGACCTTGAATATAGAGTTTTATGACAAGGAGGTTACAGAATATATGACACAGTTTATATGTGATCACGTTTAATGACCTATGATAATCAGTAACCTTTTCAACTGACCTTTTTCGAAGAGATTCTTGTACTCGTTGATCTCATGGAGTGATCCTGGAATCCTGAACACCCCCTGGTGGTGCATCCCTGAAACAAATGTTTGTACAACATGTGGTGACTCTATACTCTACTATATTTTCCACTAAGAAACCTTCAATTTTTCAAGGAGACCCACCATAGAGATTGATGACTCTCACGCAACTCTTGACAACCGGCGGAATTTCATGCCCAGTCGCCTGAAAATGAAACATGATAGTCATAAACATGTAAATAGATATACTCCAAGTACGAGTAAATAGGAAAGGGGCAGCAGATATAAGTAATTTATCATTTTAACAGTTACATGCTGACATTAGTGACATAAGTGTTGTTTGTGAATAGCTACCTCGACGTATTCCTCAATGCTGCCTCCGAAGAGTTTCGCCTGGCCCACGTGCGGAACTTTGCCTATTTTCCGAGTTTTATGGCCTTTCGGGGGTAAGGAGGGTGGCCTGCGGGATGGAAGAGATACCAGAATCAGCATCGGTTCTGTGGCTTACGGAGACACTGGAGTGGGACTGAGTTGTCTCTGTGCTGAATGAGTTTAATGAATAGGATACAAAGGTACCAAGGCAAAACATTTCACAACTGGAGTTCAACATGCTGCTGAAATGTAGTTCCAAATGTAAAGTTTTAAGTCACATTGATGAAGACACAGCCAGCAGACTGAGAATCTAACCGGTGACAGCCATAAACATTCACAATATATATCACCATTATGATCACTGACATCTGCATGTTTCTAGTCGGAGTTTCTGTGGGTTGTCATATTGTACATACTAGTAAGAGATGTGTATCCTACATTGTATGTACAAGTATCTACATCATGTACACATGTTTATATGTACACCAGAACACCCAGTGACAACAAATACACAAACACTATCACAGCCAGGAACATTATATAAAACACGCACTGCCATGATTGAATGAATGTAAGTGTCGGGGTTATGATGTGTTCTTATTTCTAGCAGACAACCTTATCAATGATCTGAGGACCCTTATCAAAAAGAACCGCACAAAGATTCCATGTTAAAAAGAGAATAGTTGAGGATTAACTTTCTGTACTTCGAAACAGGAAGAGTTTCAAATAAAGAAAAATTGTAAAAAGGCCACAATTATAAAACCAAAACAGTTTCAATGAATATTCATGCTGATCAATCTTAAAGAACATTAGGGATCACCACTAAACATGTATTCATTATAACATAAATGCACTCCAGATACATTAAACTGACCTACACCCACACAAATTCATGTTATTTGGATGAGACTCATCTCTTCGTTTTTCAAAAGCAAGACACAAAACCTGAAAGATTTCCAAAACTCAAACATCAACAGGAAAAACAAGTTGACACATGCCCAAATACAACAAACATAAACAGACATGAAACATAAGCAGAACAATATATATCAAATGTATAATGCTGATACATTTATACATATAATATATATATATTAACACCCAAACTAGTAGATTCACGGATATTTATGATAACTGCATGGACATCATAGGACCCACTTCAGTTAACAAAATGAATATTCACACGCAACGGAGAACTCAAACACACCACTAAAAGGTCAAGTCATTGTCATAAATATCGACTGAGCAGAGCAGAAGATCTCGTACAGAAAACATCGCCAAAAGGAAATAAGATACTTGCTCAAAATCTGACATTCCAGTATCTGAGTCGGACTCGTAAACGGAACTGAAAGACAAAATGACACGCACTGATAAGCCGGTACTTTTACATGTACACAAGCTGAACAAAGCCATCTTAATACATGTACTCAAGCATACTTCACAGTCTATGTTTGCTACTGATGCGCTGTGGCCTTAAATATTACAAACAAATATGTCTAGCAATAGTTTTGTCTGTAATCTGCTAGTTCTACATGCCAAAAAAATTACATGCAAGCACAAAATGTTAAAAGTTCACTTGAACATCAAATGAATTTGAAAATGTCAAGATTTAGGCAAAGTTTCAGTTAAATGTCAAAATTTTGTCAAAAATTGAAGGCATGTTGTTTGCACATAATGATGTAATGGAGATGAAACATTTATGGCTTGTGCATGCAAATGGTTTAATGCTGTGATATGGTGATGAATACATTATGTAATTCAGATTCATGTTATCGGATATATGGAAGTTTGAACACACAAATTACTCCTGAATCAAGCATCATTTGGAATCTCAATGCTGTTAGCCAAGCAATACATGTTGTGAAATCTCAACATTTCTGGAAAAAGCTGCCTTCATGAGAAATATTATTGAGTAATAATTGTTGTTGACACAAAACGATCAGACCAATGGTGAAACAGCGATACAAGTTTTGAAAACGATTTCCATAGTTACAAGCACAATAATCAACAAACGAACATCACACATCCATTGTGACCATAGTTACCATGGTAACCACACAATACTACCTTCTAACGGGCAAAGGCCGCACACTGGGAGCGTGAAACAAAACAGTTCCAGTTTGATTTCTGTCATTTCACAGAAAAAACAAGAAAATATTGCAATGATTTCAGTGACTGTCAATGTAGAGCTGCAATAAATAAATGTTAATAAAAGCTCCAACAAAACACTAAGCTAGCTTCGTATGAGTACAGAGTACAGGTTTAGGTACAGCTGGTGCTACTCGTTAGTCACCAATTTCATCTTCATGGTTACCAAAACACCCCCTGGTTGCCATGACAAATCCAATGGAGGGTTGTCATTAGCAATGACTGCGATGCAGTGGTAGCCACTGGTTTCCATAACAAACAGAACAGTTGCCATGACAATCTTTCCCCTGCCAAGACAACAGTAGCTGGTTGTACACTGTGTTACCATGGAGACATACCTTTGGAGAGTGCCGATATCGCCACAGTCGCCGAGCGCCTTCTGTAGGGAGTTGTGTCGGGCCTCAATACGTTGGGTCAGGTTGCTCTTGGTGATGTACTCACTGAACTTCTACATATGTGGGGGGGGGGGGGGGGGGACATGACATTGTACAACTCTCAGAGAATAAACATTTCACTCAGTCATAATACAACAAGTAAATTAGACAATGCATTATTTGGTGACTTCAATTTCAACCATGAATTTTCCCAATGGCATATTTCCGAACACAAAACAGTTCGATTAGAGCCACTAAGTTTTCAAAAGAAGTCAAATTGATATATTGGCGAGTATATATCTTTTCAACATCTATGAGCCGGGTGTTAGCTGCGCACCCTCTCTGCGCACTGACCGTGATGTAGAACTCCTCCGTCTCCAGCCGGTCCGAGCGCTTCTTCACGTACTCGTGCGGAGACTTCGGCGGCTGATTGTCGTCCTGGAACTTAGACGACACGTCGTAGTCCTTCTGGTTGATCAGGTTTGTCAGAGACTTCTCTGCTGTCTTCAGAGTCTTCCACACCTACATTAGCCACAGTCGATGTCAGTTGGTATGTGCCAGGTAGTGCAGTTGCAAATGACAGTTCTACTCACACTTACAAAGCCAATGTACCAGTGAAGATGTAATAGTGTGTTAATCCTCCATTCATATCGATATCCTGATTGAGAGCACGTTATTCGCTTTATTACCCTCGCCCCGATAGGGGCAGAGGGTATTGCAATTGGGTCTGTCCGTTTGTATGTCTGTTTGTTTGTCTGTCTGTCTGTCTGTCCGCGCGGATATCTCAAAGGAGAATGGTCCGATCAACATGAAACTTATAGGGATGAAGCGGTATCTCAGTGGCTCGGTCCTCCTCAAATCTGGTCAAAATCGGACAAAAACTGTTGCCATGGCAACGGAAAATGTAAAAATCAATAATTTACCATAACTCCGGTTCTATTCAAGATAAATTTTTCTAACTAATTTTGTATTTTTCTATGGCCAATTCCTGATCATCTGATATATGGCCCATGGTCGTACGACCAAAACTCTCCATTATCGCCCGATGTCGAAAAATTGGGGGTCACGGTTTCAATTTTTTTTGGCCAGCGACGTTTCAGTGCAAATGTCTGCGCTCATAACTCAAAGGCAAACGACCCGATCGATTTGAAATTTATAGGGCAAGAGTGCTATGGTGCTGGCTCATTCCCGTCAGAATTTCGCCAAAATCGGATGAAAACGGTTGCCATGGCATCGGAAAAAAGAAAATCACATAATTGGCTTTAACTCCGGTTCTACTCGATATTAATTTTTCCAACTATTTTTGTATTTTTCTTTGGCCATTTCCCGATCGTATGGTGTACGACCGATGGTCGTACGACGAAAACTCTCCATTATCGACCGATGTCAAAAAATTGGGGGTCACGATTTCAGTTATTTTTGGCCAGCGACGTTTCAGTGCAAATGTCTGTGCTCATAACTCAAAGGCAAACGGTCCGATCGATTTGAAATTTATAGAACTAGAGTGCTATGATGGTGGCTCAGACCCTTCAAAATTTTGCCAAAATCGGATGAAAACGGTTGCCATGGCAACGGAAAAAAATTAGGCCAAGGGCCAAAGATAGGTTACCGGACAATGTTTAATATTTTAGATGTTAGCCAGGTCACTGGTTGAATTCAAGGTCGAAAGAATATTCAGCATATATAACATTAAGCATATATCATGTCCACAGTTGATTGCTAAGCTGTAAATTCAATAATCAGAGAGACATTAGCAATTTTGTGCTGTGGCCTTGAAAATGAAAGGGCAAAAGTCAAATTCAAGGTCATCAAAATATTCATTGTATATCATTTTCTATATGATGTTCACAATTGATTCCCAAGCCATACAGTCAATAGAGGAGCAAGATATGAGCCAGTTTGTCCTTGGGCCTTGGAAATGAGGTCAGAGGTCAAATTCAAGGTCACGAGAATATTCAGCATATATCATTTCCTATATGTCCACAATTGATTCCTAAGCTGTAAAATCGAAGATATTAGCCATTTTGTCCTGTGACCTTGAAAATGAGGTCAAAGGTCAAATTCAAGGTCATGACAATAGTCTGAATATATCATTTCCTATATGTTCATAATTGATTGCTAAGCTATAAAGTCGATAACAAGCGAGATATTAGCCATTTTGTCCTGTGACCTTGAAAATGAGGTCGAAGGTCAAATTCAAAGTCATCAGAATATTCAGCATATATCATTTCCTATATGTCCACAATTGATTCCTAAGCTGTAGAGTCGATAATAAGCGAGATATAAGCCATTTTGTTCTCTGACCTTGAAACTGAGGTCAGAGGTCAAATTCAAGGTCACGAGAATATTCAGCATATATCATTTCCTATATGTCCACAATTGATTCCTAAGCTGTGGAGTCCATAATAAGCGAGATATAAGCCATTTTGTGCTCTGACCTTGAAACTGAGGTCAGAGGTCAAATTCAAGGTCACGAGAATATTCAGCATATATCATTTCCTATGTGTCCACAATTGATTCCTAGTCTCTAATCTCAATATTAAGTGAGATATTAGGCATAATGTGTCCCATTATAAAGCATAGGAGAATTTAACATGGGAAAGTCCCATCTGGGCCGAGTTTGGGCCAAAATGGCCCACTTCGAGCGATTCAAGTGCAACGAAATTTATAGACATCATAGGAGTACATATGATGAGTGTTATGTATCAAAAAGAAAAAAAGTTACTGAACAGATTTTGAGAAAATGGCCGCCAAAGTCCAAAATCAGGCATTTTTCGTCGAAAACGGCCGCCATTTTGAAAAAAATGCGAAAATCAAAAAACTAAAAAATACCTCCTTCTTGAATTATTTTTAAGTATTTTTGTGCAAAATTTCAGAAAAATTCGCCCGTAAACAAAAAAGATAAAAATGTGGACGACGACGACGACGGACGACGACGACAGACGACGGACGCAACGCCATGCCAATAGGTTATCGGACCAAAGGTCCGGTAACCTAAAAAGAAAATCACATAATTGGCTCTAACTCCGGTTCTATTTAATATTAATTTTTCCAACTATTTTTGTATTTTTCTTTGGCCAATTCCCGATCGTTTGGTGTACGACCGATGATCGTACGACGAAAACTCTCCATTATCGCCGGATGTCGAAAAATTGGGGGTCACGATTTCGGTTATTTTTGGCCAGCGACGTTTCAGTGCAAATGTCTGCGCTCATAACTCAAAGGCAAACGGTTCGATAGATTTGAAATTTATAGGGCTGGAGTGCTATGGTAATGGCTCAGTCCCTTTCAAATTTTGCCAAAATCGGGTGAAAACGGTTGCCATGGCAACTGAAAAAATAAAATCACATAATTGACTATAACTCCGGTTCTAATCAATATTAAATGTTCAACCTATTTTTGTATTTTTCTTTGGCCAATTCCCAATCGTATGGCATACAACCGATGGTCTTAAGACCAAAACTCTCAATTATCGCCTAATTTTAGTGACTAAATCTGAAGGGCGAGGGTCTGCAATCTCTGATTGTCTCGTTCCTTACTGGTTTCAATGTACACATGGGCACAAACCTCATCATTTTCGAGACGTAGATCCTTGAGACGCTCGTGAAGTCCTCTCAGACGGTCAATCAGATCGTCCTGAACCTGTTTCTGAGCGCTGATCTGACACACCTGTAGTCATGGCAAAGAAAAACACAACTCAAGCATCGCAACACAAGAAACAGTGTTCAAAACCCAATTTTATTGCTTTTATTCGAAACAAACAATACCCTCATATTTTTATCAATAATGAAGTCAGTCCCAGGTTCTCTGAATTACCTCGTCCCCCTTATGTGCCTGGAACTCAAACTTTTTTGGCACAGAGAACGCGGCGGAGTTGAGTTCGACAAAGGTTTGCTTGTCGCTGCCCTGGTCCATATCGTTGATACATGAGCGCAGACGGTCGAGGCAGCCCTGCATGGACTTGACACAATTATCTTCGGCTGACGTGTGCATCATCAACGCTCGCGCCAACGTGTTGTGGTATCCACAATCCATACACTGCAAGAAATATCAGGCAGAATGAAGCCTTATTTCTATAGTCACATGGTCACTTGGTTAGGTCCAGATGAAATGGTTAATGTAACCATAAGGTCCTGTAACCATGGTTACTTGAATCCTTAGGGTTATGAAGGCCCTGTAACCATGGTTACTTAGATCTTCAAGGTTATGAAGGTACTGTTACCATGGTTAATCACATATAGTTGGGAAGGTCTTGTTACCATGGTTACTCAGATCTTCAGGGTTATGAAGGTCTGGTTACCATTATTGCTCACATCTATGAAGCTAGGAAGGTCCTGTTACCCTGGTTACTTACATCTATGAGGTTGGGGAAGGTGTGTTACCATGGTGACTCACATCTTTGAGGTTGGGGAGGGTCTATTACCATGGTGACTCACATCTATGAGGTTGGGGAGGGTCTGCTACCATGGTTACTTACATCTATGAGGATGGGGAAGCTATGTTACCATGGTTACTTACATCTATGAGGTTGGTGAGGTCCTGTTACCATGGTTACTTACATCTATGAGGTTGGGGAGGGTCTGTTACCATGGTTACTTACATCTATGAGGATGGGGAAGCTCTGTTACCATGGTTACTTACATCTATGAGGTTGGGGAGGTCCTGTTACCATGGTTACTTACATCTATGAGGTTGGGGAGGGTCTGTTACCATGGTTACTTACATCTATGAGGACGGGGAAGCTCTGTTACCATGGTTACTTACATCTATGAGGTTGGGGAGGTCCTGTTACCATGGTTACTTACATCTATGAGGTTGGGGAGGGTCTGTTACCATGGTTACTTACATCTACGAGGTTGGGGAGGTCCTCTCTGTAATACTTGTTGACCGAGGTGTTGGCAGCATCTAAGCTGAGCAGATATTCGTTCCTTGCCTTCAACGCCTTCAGCTTGTTGTCTTTGTACTTGCTCTGTCGCTACAGTAAACAAATTGAAATAATCGAATGATTCTGCTGGATATATAACTGTATTGTGGAATATGACTGAAATTGTAAATTCAGCATTCAGAAATTCTACAGTGTGTAGGCCTACCTTTTCCGTTTGTTTGTCAAAGTTCTTGAGCTTGCGAGTGATTGTACCCTTGCCGGCGTGTTGTTCAACCTTCTGTTTCTGGCTCTCTATGTACCGGAGTTTGTTCTCAGCGACTTTACTTTCCCCGTGGTACAGGTGGTAAGTTTTCATGGCCTGGTGAGGATTAACACACTGATAAACAGCTTGAACGTTGGATATATGATAATTTCAAAATATTTTATTTGAAAGGTATTTCATTTGAAAAATTCACTCACACTTTGTAGTTCATTCAGCACTTTGAGCAGTTCATCCTGTGCATTGCCCCCAATGTCGCGACACTGAAAATAAGTCAGGAATGTGCATAATTTAAAACATTATGATGAATGAATATTAATATGGTGACATTATGATAAATATTATTTTGGAGCTGCACCTGTATCTTGTACTTTTTGTACATGTGCTGCATGTCCTGTACCTTTTCGTACATGTGCTCCTTATGTCCTACCTTTTTGTACATGCGTGACGTGTCATCCATCAGGTCCTGGAAGCGCAGGATCATCTGGTTGTTGAAGAGGTCGGCGAGGATCGCGTGGTCCTGACTGGTTCGACTGGTACTGGTCAGCATCATCTGCCAACACTTGTGTGTGGAGTAACCGATCCATCCCTCCCGCCTGCCACAGACAAGATAATGACGTCATCACAGTGTCATGGAGAACAAAATCATTGGCAATTCACTACACTCAAAATCTAATACAGAATGGCAACTCTCATAAGATTGGCAACTGATTCAAATCAAATGCTTATCAACTTAATACAATCTTCCAAAATCTCAAATATCAATTTATTATGAGTCGTCAGTAAAATGAAAATCAGATTTATGATGGATGTGTCTGTCTTTCCTCCAGGGATATTCCAGAACTACACTGCCATGTTCGCACACATTCAGCTGCCATCATGTTTTGCTTCCAGTGATGATAATTGAATGTTTTCTATCAGAAAATCCCACTTTTGTCAGTCGCTCTCTGCGCATGACCTACTTTTGTTTCTCTGCCTTGTGACGAGCGCAGATGGTTTTGACGAGTTTCTCGAGGTTTTTGGCGTAGTCGTTCTCGACCTCGGCGCGACGGCGGTAGAAGTCCTGGAGCTCCCATAGCATGGACAGGTGGGTGTCCAGCCGCTGGTCAAGCGCCTTCAGCTGCTCCGCGAGCTGCTGTCGGATGTCTGCCGAGAGAGAAACGGGAGACAGTCGGGTGAAAAACATGCTCAGTCAACATGATAACTTGAGAGGATTTTGGTTGTAGTCAGGAGAGTCCATCCAGTAGATCCACAGGGGTCTGCAAAATGATAAACTTCTCAAAATTATTGTCTTTGACCGATCTAATCGAGAGCAAATCACAGGCATGAAGTCACTTCATACCGATACCTGATTTTCTGCGCATGACTTCAAATTCCAATGGGTGATGAACACTCGCCCCTGACCTGCACAACATCTCCTGAGCTAATTAGTCCTGTAATGGTCTGGTAATCCAGGTTTGTGTGTCACCGTCATCACTTACAGAGTCACATTGGAGACAAAGGACCAAATTCTGCCCCCAAATACCATCAGACTGGTATCTATGTTTTATTTATGAGCAGTCAGTCAACACGGTGAAGTAATGGTATAGAGTCTGGCATCCTAATGCGAGGACAGTATTATTCATTTGGTTGTGATTCTAGTAATAGAATGACCAACATCATTCAAGTCTTTTCCTTTATTTAGCACAGAGTACACAACAATAAGATTGACTGTATGAATCCATCAACAGTGTGATTCCTGCCTTAGTTAGTCGCCCTGGAGCACAGGCTTGCTGCAGTCCTTGTCACTAGCATTTATAGACTGCCACCAGTAAAAACAAACTGGGATCCACACGTCCAAAAACACTGAAAGCTCCAGTTTTATGCACAAATAGATTCACTTTTCAACAGCACGCTGAGAGATAATCAAAACGTAGTTGAAGAAAATTCAACGACGTTGAATTTTACCTCCTCTATACACTTATGCAGTATTTATTTTTATACCATAGCATCTTTTCTCCAGTGTCAATTATAATGAAAAGTACAAAGTACAATGATATAAAATGCCATAATTTGCTCTGATGCACGCTGAAGGGCATCCATAGTTGTCTGATTATTTTTTCAAGAAACAATATCTTCCTGTTACGTATTGCTGAACACTTGACTAATATCCGTAACCTCAGGTGTCCCGCACAAAGTGTTTTTTGCTCACATATGAAGATATGCCAAGTGTTTTTTGGTGGGGGACGATGCAGAGTTAGGACAGCTGTTGGCCACACGGTGGTCTGGTCTCCGGGAGGACAAGCAACAGCTGTCTCCCATCAAACTATCCCACGGCCGCTTTTGTCATAGCGGATCGCGAGGAATGACAAAGTATGTCATTGTGTATTGGGACACTTGTTTGTGGCCAAGTGGCGAGAGTCTGCCAATTAATTACATGATGTTGCTATCTGGCTTGTGGACAGTGTTCTGGGGTCATAATTGAAAGCAACAACCTGCCACCAAATAGTAGAGGTGGGCAATAAACCAGAATCATAATGGCCCAAGAAATATATTCACTAGGGGGCAGCAGTGCTACACCACAACACTGACACCACAAATGTACAACAATTCCTGACTATGACCCCAGCCGGTTGCTCTGTACAAGTTGTCATCTGGTAGGATTGATTCTTACCTGTTAGGTTATTTAGCGATAACCTAATAGTTGATGCATGATGACGCTGGGTAATGACTTGTATGAGTTACATCCCACAGGATTTCTGGGCTTGCAACACCCAGACTTCCTAGTCTGACCTCTACCAGGTGACCACTTTAAATATTAAAAGAAAAAAAAACCCTACATGTGTAGCTACCATACCCGTATTGGTCCTAATAGTGGCACATCAAAATCTTGTAAACCTTGTGAGATTCATTTATATCAAGATGTTGGAATATTCCAATGCACACATTTATGTTATTTGAATCATATTGAAGGCTATAGGTATATTATTCAGTGATTTTCTCATATTTGACCTCCAATTTGACCTAATTTTTGCGCGCGCTGCTGCAGGAGGTCTTGCTTTAGCTCACCATGCTACTATTAGGACCAATACGGTATAAAGTGGCACGCGTAATAGTAGAGCGCTTCTCTTCTCCAAAATGTCCTATTTTTATAACCTTGAAATTCACTTCATACCTTTCCAATAAAATCTTGGGAGTGTTCCAATCCACACATTTATGTTTAATAGTTGGATCATAATAAAGGGGATTGAAGGCTATATGTACATTATTCAGGGATTTTCTTAAATTTGACCTCGTTGTTTTGGCTTGCCGGGCTACTATTAGGACTAATACAATAACTGTATATGTACAAGTAACTGCACTCTACAATCCTATTTCTCATAGAAGGCCAAAAACGCTGGAGGAGACAATTATCATTAGAAAATTATAACTGATTATCACGCTACATTTTATCAAAATCAACACTTGATCATGCACAAAAAATATGGTGATATTTAACTATCAGCCTGAGGAGCTCTGATCTATCACCCCGCTCTGTCCATATCATCCCATGTTTTTGTTTCGTGGCCCTGTTACAACAGTTAGATGGACAGTTATTAGCGTGTTTACATGAACTAAATGGAAGGCCATTAAAGCCATCGACAAAGTGATATAACTACATCATTGGGAAAACACAGCTAAATAAATTGTACAAACGTCTAAACAACCCCCCTGGGTGGTGCATCTCTGAGGGTGAACTGGTGCAAAACACTACACTAGGCTCGGGTAGTTATCTGGAATATTTGTGAACACTACAAACATGTTTGACAGTTTGCGTACACATAATAACTCTTTGGTGAATCAAATAAACCATAATGATGATCATTATCAAACTGAGAAAATAGTGATAATCATAAATATGTACATAGGATGATAAAAGTGTAAATGCAGATACTGAGCCAATCACACCTACTGTTAGATAATTATGCCCTACATAATCACCATGGCAACAATAAATCAGCATACATGTAAAGACATGAGTGAGCAGCTGGTGAGGTTGCCATGACAACCTGGCAGTGTCAATCCATCACAGAAAGCCATCGGTAAGACTCCATACATCACCGAAGGGGATGGTAGCTAGGTTCGGGATTAGACGACAGGGAAAATATGGATTATTGCGTGTCAGTGTCGGTAAATCTCTATCCGGTACTGAAAGGATTGGGCACAGTCATAATGGATTGCTTCCCTATTGTGAAGACATTTTAATATCCCACCACACATGACTTGGCCGCACACAATGGGCCTTCCATCTACTCTGAACAAATCTGCGCCTGTCTTGGTGATTTGTAACAAATTTGTTTCCAATTTTCCAGAAAGGACCAATAAAGTTAGATTGAGATAATGTTTTGGCTTGCCAGGGCCAGTGTCTACTATATGTGCCTCCATGCTCAGCTGCTAAAGATACAACAGGAACCATTTGAAAGGTTAGCGCCCATTACCAGGCAGACTCCCGCAAGGCTGCGAGCACTTAGCCTCTGACCAGGATGACCTTGCCCAGCAAGTACCTGACCTTGCCACTTGAGGCCCTGACCTCTCTATGGGGCCCTGACCCTTCCTAATCCCCCACTGGGAGAGTTACCGTGGTTACAGTGGTTATCATGATAACTGGGTGATCACACGGCTCTGTTATCACTGTTTACGAGCCATTGATCGGACAGACACCACGGGATGTCAAGTCAGGCGTGACTGCTCCTGAGAACTGATTAGATCCAGATGACGGCCATGTACCGCTCACACCTGGCTCTGTGTGGCCCAATCATGTCCATACAGAAGGTCATTACCTCCTTCTGTATCTGCGTGTTCCCTTACTACATGATTGTTTCTGTTCTGATAAAACTCATGGAACTCAGCTTATGATCATGACGATATATGTGACCTATAACCATATATAAGCAGGTTGATGTATATCATTACACCTGAAGCGGAAGGGGATAGTACAAGTCAGTATATTGAACCTGGAAATAACGCCAGGATATTAGTTCAGCTTGCTCTAATTGTGCTTGTATAAGATTATTCAGATGATGAGATCAAATTGATTCATAACATGGGAAGAATATTCTGAAAAAGAAGAAATAAATTCATGAATGTATTATCCACATACTCGATCTCACAATACATGTACAGTACAGTCTGACAGAGGAAGACATATTGTCAGCAAACATAAAACCTGAGATCAAACTGGGAGTCTGCCGTCACACAGAAACTGACAAATGATGACCTCTTCCTTGGGTATATCTCACTGACATTCTGATTGTTTGCTGGGAACCAACTGACAAGGACAATATGTCTGGGTGATAAATGAATGCATTACTACAACACATAAACACCAGAGTGAACGGTGGACGGCCAGCTATGCTTGCTCAGTGACCATCTGCAAATCAAAATGTCTGTTCTAGTAAGTTTTACACGTATATTGGATATTTTGTGGACCAGGCCTCGAGAGATGATTTGAGAGCTGTTTCGAGCATGAATGGGAAAGTTGTCCGTCACTTTGTGTGGACACAATCGGTCACACAAATACCCACTACACTTGTACACTAAATATTTGATGTGTCCACATGGCCAAGTTTTCTGATTGACAGACACACCGCCACAATCCAGGAAACATATGACAGCATAATAAAGCAAGGGTAGCTTGCATTGATGTTTTGTAAATAATTTCTTGTCTGAGTGACTTTCTATAGTTTTGCAGTTTTCGGATAATGGCAGCAGATGCTACATGTATGCGCCATGTGATGAGTAACACCAGAAATACTGGTAACACACAAGTCCCATGCACTGGTCTTTTCAGATCAGTGGTCCCATGCATGATCTGAATGTTTCTGGAACAGTTCTAAAACATTGCCCTCGGCCAGTCACAGTCAAACTCACTTCCATCTCCCACACACCCAGATAATCCTGCGCTCTTGGTGAATGAGTTACCCTGTGGAATGATTCATCAAACACCCGCAGTATTAGAAAATGTGGTATAAAATAGCCTAGTGCAAATATGGTGACAAAAAAAATGCTAGTGGCAGCTTAAAAACATGCAAACAGACAACCAAACTGCCGGCAAATATTATTTCATGCGAGCGACCTAACTCAATTATCCTTTCTCGCATTGCTCCATAGTTCGGAGCTATCACCATAGCGACAGTTGACACGGAGACATGGCGGGCAGTACGGGTGGGTAATGGACTGGAGTGGCTACAGGATTGGTGCAGGTCACGGGGAGCGAGGGAATGCGACATTTGGCGCCTCGGGAGCTGGGGTGGCTAGTAATGTGCTTGGCGCCTCGATATAATGTGAAGTATGGTGCAACAGCGATCTGTCAGCTCTATGTACTAAGCTGTCATTGCTCTGGACCTAGTGATATAGAAATATGTTGTTACTCGAATGTACATGATATTTCATTAATAGTATGCAAGCTACATGTATATTCATGTGAATATTGTTGCATCTACAACCGAATGTTGTATAGGCACAATATCTCATTCTCACTGTACACAGTCAGGTCGAGCCAGGAGCATCAATGAGAGTCTCGAGAACATGTCATCAATGAACCAGGTGATATTGTGACATCAATGTACTGTACATGTTCTGACATGATCAGACATTTTGTACTGCACACATGTACATTGTAGTAATTCAATATAAGAACATAGATTCATGAACTGGTAATCATTCCGAGATATTATTTCTATGAATGACTAATGAGCTTACTGATGATCCAGTGGGGTTCGCGCTTGTTGCGTCGGAAGGAGTTTTTGAGGGACGAGGATCGCGTGAGCTGAGTGATGCCGCACGTTGACATGTCCCAGGTGCTCTGGTCAGTCGCCGTCGGCGACAGCTGATCCGTGGTCAAGGCCTCCCCGTACATGCTGGCTGTATCCGTGGTGACTGACAGTCCGGGTTTTGCGTAGTGAGAATCACACTCTCATCTCCTCACAAACCTTGGTGTACATGTATGTATGTCCCCCACATGGCTGCTCTCGTTGTTATGACAACGTGTATCCCAGACGTAATCCTGTATCACAGTCACTCCAGGCGTTTGTATAATGTGTAATTGTAATCCATGCAGATTCTCACTCATTCATGGAACGCACATGTTTCGATCTCTGTAGTTTTTGGTATCCAGACTTGTTCCTGCACATGCAGTTGAGCCGTTGTCCATAAAACATCACAGAATGATTCGGAGATGAGTGTTGTATGAAACATCAGAGCAGGCCTGTCAGGAACAAATTGGCAAATAGCCAGGAATCAGCTGGATACAGGCAGACATATCTCATGGACAGAGTCCAGAGCGCGTGTCTAGTGCTGCAGTCCTCCGAAGTACGTGTACGGGAATAATGTCTGCTCAGTCCGTGAGAAAAACAGATACTCTATCAATAGGTGCATCATAATATCCGTGTAAATATTTATAACTTCATGAAATGGTCCAGCCAAAACATGTATATGAATTTGAAGGCACTTCACATAAACACAATAGACCAGGGCCCGAGGCAGAGCAATCAACAAGTGTCAAACACCAAACAACCTACGACCTTCAAAACCAGTCGGTAAATGGCAAGGTTCATGCGGAAAATACTTGACTCTCACTACATACCTTGCTGCAACTTCAAGAAAATTCACTCCAACTCCCCCCCCCCCCCCCCACCCCTCACCTTTTTAGTTAGTACCACCCATGAGCATTCTTCTACTTCCTACCTACCCCCTACTAACCAACACCAACCCCCCCCCCCCCCCCTCACCCCACCTTCTTCAGCAGCATGCAGCCAAACTCTTCCTTCTACCCGCTAAAGCCAATTACGGAAGACAACAGCTCGGCAACTCAGCCATTGATAGAAACAATCAAACCTCACGTCGTACTTGTCCCACTTCCACAGTGAAGCAAGGTGTGAAAACACTCCCAGCTAGTGCATTTTATTTCCATGAATATGACAAGGAACTCTCCCTGCGGTATTCCCTCAAGCCCCTGACAGAACTCCCAGCAGTGCAGCACACACACACACACAGCCCCTATACTTGACTCTCTCCTGTCCTTGTGACTCCTCCATCAAAGTGTCCAATTGCTGGCTTTGTTCCTTCCTTCTATACAGCTAATCAAGCTTAGTTTTCAGCTGTAGTTAGGTTTTTTCCCAGTCCCATTTTCAAGTACCTTTTTTCACCAAGTGTAAAGTGGAGGTGAGAATTAGCTCTTTGTTCCTGAGCTCACGAAGCTCCGCACCACATGTCTGTCCGGAGAGGACAATATTTCAAAACGTGACAACCGAACAGCAAGCTAATTTGTTCCTTATTCCAGCTCGATCAGAACGCTACAACCATCAGTTCTACTCCCTGTAATTGATAAGCTCATGTTTCAGACGTGCCCCTGAATGTGTTACATTAGATGTTTACAGTGTACGATGTAGTACCCTATGACTGTAATCCTGTAGGTTTATCCTTGCTGTTCTGATAATTATATCAGCCCATGTAGCATACATCATGTGTACATTAGGCCATAATTCACATGCAGTCACTGTGTACATCTGCACTGAAAAAATATTGGCCCAGTTCCTGAAAAGGTCTCATTTATTTGGGTGGAAGCAACCAGCCCCAACACAGAAGGATGATTGGTGGCCAGCACCAGTCAACATTGACAGTGTCCTATAATACAGCACACAATCAGGGTACATGTATCCGTGGCTGTGTTTACTCAAAACCATGGCCTACAAGGTCAACATTGGGTGAACTGGACCGGTCAGAGAGCCTCATTGTCCAGTAATGTCCACTACTATGATGACAATAAACCTGCTAACAAGCCCAATACACATCCATGTACATCTACATATGCTAGTGTACACAGTGGGTTAAAGGTGACCTTTGTTATCAGTGGGTGCGTCCCTAGGGGGTGCCGTGAGGGGAGGGGTGCCGCGAAGGGGGGGGGGGGGGGGTTATTTGTAAGCCCTTGGGGTTATCTGTAGTGTCAAGAGAAGAGGCCCCTTTACTTATTTTAGAGTGAAGTAATAGGACAGAAAGTCACTATCTTCATGCCTCGTTAGGTAACCCATGGCATCTCCCTGAGGGGACGTCCACACGCTGGTCACAAACTGAAACTTTATGGTCTGTGTAACATGCTTTTGTGCTGGCCGATTTTGTGGGCAGTAATTTTCACAGCTGGAAAACGATTACACAATACAATGTGCACTCAATACAGCAATTAAATGTTTGGATGCTGGCAATTGCCCTGGACTAAAACTCTTTCTATACTTATGTAGGGTAGTTTAGGTCAAGACATATCCTGTATGTGCTATTTATTCCAGCCACTAATTACAGTTATTAATTCACCAGCATTTCCTAAACGAGGACATAGTCTAAAGCCATAATGACTGGCCGCAGAATTGACAAAGAATTGTCAAGAAGTCAAAATCAGCCAATTGTACCAATCAAGGTCAGACACTGAGAATCAATTACACTACTATATTAATTAATACATGCAATATTAAATGATATAAATACAGGAATAAACTCGTGTTGTTGAGTCAGTCAGCTCACAAGAGGTTCTACATATCATTGACATTAACAATAGTTTGACAGGCTAAATTGATGAGTCGCATGATGATGATTACTGGTAATATGTCATCATAAGTACATCACTGATCTGATCATATGTGACAAATTATCAATTGATGTACATCAGCCTGAGTTAATCATGTAGTATCACAAAGCCTTTGTTAAAACAAAATATTGATGTACATGCAAGCAGAAACCCATAAGAGATATGGATTTCTGATGCAACATGTATAGAATTTCCAGCCTTGTCATCCCCTGCGCCCCATACAATTTTCAAGATTCATATCAGCTGCTCGGAGAGAAAATGCCAAGAGCCAGGGATGAACTTCAGCAAACAGTTGTGTTTTGCTGGAAAAGCACCTGCCTAAATCCTGGAGAACTTCCACAACACGCTGTGACTTACAGCCTTACCAAGGACACACAGCCTCCCAGACAAAACAACTTCCTCCCCAGTGACATACAGTAACCATAGCAACCTCCCTCCAGTCACTCACACTAGAAACATTCAATCCCCCTTTGACTGACTTCCTCGCCCTACAGCTCCCTTGCTGTAGCGGTAACCTGATAAGTCCCAGAGTCAGGTAACAACGTAACAACTGGTCACGTTACAGCACCGTGGCTCTCCCAAGGTGATACATGTAGCAAGGAAGACAGGACACACAATAGCCCTGCAGTCAGATAGTGGCCAGGAAATCACAGGGCTTGCCAAGGTCAACGGAGTAAAGTAAATCCTTGACCAAAAGTAGGTCACCCTGTACTGTATTCCGGGAATTATACATACACATCAACCTGTCTACATTCAGCCTGTTGACCAGTCTTTCTTATGACCAATATTAGCTGCTCGATTGGACTATTCAAGTCTTTCTCTACTCGCGACATACCGTATCCAAAGTATTCATCATTACCAGGTCACAATGTATCTAGCAAAAATATACTGTCATGAACGACCTGTTTCATGTCATGAACATTACAAGTTGTCCTCAAATCTCAAAGAGAACTCAAAAGGCACTCAACATTCAACAAACATAGTGCCACAATTACGCAGTAGAATGGTGCCTTCACTCCACAGTTGCCCTCCAAGCACGAGTTGTGTACAGAGCATTATGATGTCTCCGCACTGTCTGTCTCAGCCACTTGATCCAACAAACCCGGTCCACCGCCCACAGAGAGGCCAGAGGTGACTGCCGACTTCCTTGTCCACTCAACGGGTGGGACCGGAGTTAACCGAAATAAAATACCCAGAGAAAATCCATCCCAAGGGACTCTGTCAATCTCCAGGGGCAGTTATCTAATGCTGAGTTCTCCACAAAAGGAGATCGAAATGTGCACTCCCCACTTGTGGGAGCGAGATGCCCAAATATGGAGAAAATTCGATGCTGGTGCCTAGAGCTGGGATGGAAGAAAAATACTGCACCTGATTGAGCCCATTGAGGTCAACAGGTACAAACTTCTTGACGACAATAGTGTCCTCTTGCTGCTCAAGAGTTCTCCTTGTCATTTCCTTAGAAAGTTTTTGCTTCATTGCTGCATCGAGCTTGTATCTCAAGTCACGCGTGTGTGGCAGAAAAAGCCTTTCCCTCTCAGAGATTGGCTTCATTACTCGGCCAATGATGTGGGGTGTGCTGTCAGTACCAATTAGGGGAAGCCGGTAAAGTGTAACGTGCGTGTAGGGAGCTACATGTAGAGAGATGAGCTAACAGAAAGTGATAAGAGCCAATGCAATATGGGTAATTATCAAAAATTAAACTCAGGCAAAATTTGTATGATAAGGATTCAGTTTTGCCATTAACAAGGCTTATCAAATGACAAACTTTTCTCTCATTCACAGAAAACAGATTGCTAAGCATGCTTCAAGCGAGTCTTAATGGTGTCAAGATTCAGTAAATCGCTGGTTTAGCGACCATTTGGACATGGCTAAGCCTCCTCAGCAGCAGACAACCTCGGCCCACACGTCTCTCCTTGTTGTCTTGACAACTTAATCAGGCACTGGGCGGGAACCTGAGAGATCTAACAGACTTCACAGCAGACCCACACCAGACACAGGTCCGCGAGGTAACAGGGATGGACCTCACTGTTCAAGGTGACCATCACGTCCAATCAGAGGGCTTTGGGGGACAGGTTACGTGGTCTGTCGGCTGTCTAGCCGTCTCGAAAGTGCAGAGATTTAGGACTCCGCATGAGACGGGGAGATGGTCAAGATGACAGATCTTCCTCTGGTGCAGCCTCCTGCGGGTTTTAGATCTGGTGACCACAGACGCTGGAACTCCCGGAGGGCAGTAATATGATTGATATGTAGATATGGCTATAGCTCGTGGACGTGGTTGGGAGCTGATGGTGAATAGTGCCACATCATCATGATCTGTATCTATGCCTCCCATATATCTCCCACAAACAATCTCACTTGTATTCCATCGCATATTGTTCATCTCATTTGAGTGGATAAATATCCAACTTAATCCATAGAAATAACTGGAATGTTTAACACGACATGTACAAACATCAGTCTAGTTATAATATTATACATACATGTAAACCCAAAGTACATTATATACTGGAACAAAATTCCCAAATTTTAATTGTAAATTTGCCGTTTATTGTTATTACTCACCTCTAAACTACTACATGCTCCTTTTCGATCCTTTGGATCGTTCTGGATAGAAATTCGCGTACTGAAAGCAAGGCACGATCGTCTGCCTGCATGACTCGAGCGCTCCTTTTGCCGCCAAAACCGCCGCGCATATGCGCGCGCAGCTGCGCAGAAGCTTCACTTTTCTGTCCAAAAAACGACAAAAGGAAGCCCCTAGCACACAACTGGCGGGGATGGATGGGAGGGCCTTTACTGTAGTAGTTTAGAGGTGAGTAATAACAATAAACGGCAAATTTACAATTAAAATTTGGGAAGTTTATTTTATACATCACCAATCTAAACTACTACATGCTCCTTAGAATCAAAGGATAGGCGGTGGAGCAGTAGTGCTAGAGAGTCATGAAAACAGACGATAGTCTTGATTTCAAGCGAATCGCTAAAATGCTACATTTTCGATATATCTTTAGTAATATAATAAAGATACTCACCTAGCGGTGCGATCGCTTGCCTCCGACATGCACGAATTTCTTCTTCACCCATCGGTGGAAAACGGAACTCTACTTGAGACCGTAACATAAAGAACTCAAACACAAACACAAAGTGTTGCTTATATACACGTGCACGTTAAAACCAAGACTTTTCTGTCCAGCTGGTTCAAACAACAGCTTGCGCTACGACCAGCGGACCCAGTCTAAATCTGGACGACTGGTCCTGAAGTTCGGCAGCATTGGACAGATAGAACCCGATGAATGTCGTAGAATTAGTCCACATTCCAGCCCTCACGATATATTCCAACGGAATATTCGACCTGGCCGCCAAAGACATCGAGATGTGTCGGATTTGGTGGGACGATATTTTGTAAGTGACTCGATCGTCAGCACCTGATTCCGCATAGACAGTCCTCACTACAACCTTCACCCATCGGGATAGTGTAGCTGTGGAGATATCCGTAGCCCTGTTAGGCTGATAGGAAATAAATAATCGCTTGCGATCTTTCCTGATCGATCTGGTACGATCGATGTAGATTTTCAGCGCTCTTACCGGACACAATAGAGCGTCCGGCTCATTCCGTCCTACGTAACCGCCCAGTGACGGAATTACGATAGGGGAGAACGCTTTCCCGCCCTCAACTGCAGCACGTGTTTTAGGCATAAAATCACGTACTGGGTATAAGGAAACGGACCCATCCGCGCCAAATGCGACTCGCGATACGTCGATCGTGGCGACATCTGAGCGTCTTCGACCACTTGCTAGCATAACTAGCAGGAAAGTCTTAAGAGTTAACCTCTGCAAGGAAACTTCCTTGAGAGGCTCCCAAGGTGCTTTAGTAAGACAATATAGCACAAAAGCCATGTCCCAATCCGGTAGAGTAGGAACTCCGCGTGGCCTTTGCGTCCTAAAGGACGCCAAGAGATCAGCAAGGATACGATTATTAGTTAAATCGATCCCCCTAGCACGGAATACAGGGCCCAGCATGGACCTGTATCCCTCGATCGTAGTAGGCTTCAAATTAAGCCTATCAAAGAGATAGCAGAGAAAGTCTAGCACTGCATTCAGAGGGGCAGAGAGCGGATCAATGCGCCTTCCGTTACACCAACGTACGAATACTCTCCATTTAGCCTCATACGTTTTAGAGGAGGATCTCCTATTCTTTCTCGCGAGATGTACGGACACCTGCTGAGAAAATCCTGCCTCCTGGAAGGATCGCTCGATAGCCTCCACACGTGTAATTTGAGCACGTGGACGGAATCGTGAAATATATCCCGCCCCGGTTGCTTCAGCAACCTGTCCTCGATCGGGAGAACCCGTGGTACATCGATCAGGAGGGACAGTAGCAGGGGGAACCACGCCTGCATCGGCCAGCATGGCGCCACCAACAGAATCTCGCACTGAGACCTGGCTACTTTGTGCAGCACTTCTGTTAGGAACCGAGTTGGCGGGTATGCATACCCGAACATCCCGTCCCACGACTGAGACATCGCGTCCACAGCCAGTGCCTCGCTCTCTGGCAGAGGTGAGAAGTAGACCGGGAGCTTGTGATTCCGAGAGGTTGCGAACAGGTCTATGTTCGGTGTCCCGAACGCCTGACAAACGCGCCGAAACACCCCCGGATGCAGACTCCACTCCGTGCCTATGATCTTGTCCGGTCTCGACAGAGCGTCCGCTAGGACATTCCTGTGACCCGGCAGGTGCCTCGCCCTGATAAACAGACGGTACTTGAAGGCAAACCTGATCAGACACTCGGCCTCCAAACAAAGCTGACTCGACCGAGTTCCACCTTGTTTGTTTATGTGCGCCACTACTGTGCTGTTGTCTGTGAAGACCAACCACTTCGTCCCTGGGGGACTCTGAGGCCCCCAGATCTCGAACGCACGTCTCACCGCTCGCAGCTCTAGGACATTGATGTGCAACGCCCTCTCGCTCGTGTTCCACACAGCAGAGAGTTCGTGCTCGTCCATATGAGCTCCCCAAGCCAATTCTGACGCATCGGTGAAGAAGGTCCGATCGGGCAGATACTCCGCGAGTGGCATCCCTCGGAAAAGATTCCGATGGTCCCGCCACCAATGCATTGCTTCCCGAGCACGATCGTCCACCGATACGACTTGGTCTAGTCGATCGGTGAGGATCCGCCATTGCAACGCTAGACACCATTGAATGGGTCTGAGGAAGCACCTGCCGAACGGCACCTGTTTCTCCATCGACGCCAACAGACCGATGATGGACAGAAACTGTCGAGCTGTGATCGACGACTGCGTCAGCGCGACCTCCATCGCCGCAATCGCCTTGAGAACTCTCTTCCGCGGAGGAAGAGCTACTCCTCGCTCTAGATCGTAATCTACCCCGACATACTCGAACCTCTGTGTCGGGGACAGATGAGACTTCGCCCAATTGGGGATCCAGCCGAGGCTGGTCGCCAACCTGAGGACGAACCCGGATTGCTCTATAGCCTGAGACGGGGAGTCGGCTATGATTAACCAATCGTCGATATAATGGTGGAATTGAATTCCAACCGATCGAAACCTGGCTGCCATCGTCCTTACGATACGGGTGAACACGTAAGGGGCGGTGGCTACTCCAAAAGGAAGTACCCTGAACTGATACACCGAACCTTCGAAGGCGAACTTGAGGTATCGCCGATCGGCTGGGTGTATTGGCACATGTAAGTACGCGTCCTTGACGTCGATACTGACTGCCCACTTCCCCTTGGACAGAGCTTTCTGGACGGAAAGCGCCGACTCCATCTTGAACCTGGGTATGATCAGGAATTTGTTGAGGTTTGACAGATCGAAAACGGGACGCCACCCGCCTGTCTTTTTCGGCACTAGGAAGATGAGAGAATAGAATCCTCTCTCGTCCTTGACCACCTCGATCGCACGTTTCTCTAGCAACTGCTGCACCTCGTGCTGCAGAAGCTGAAACTTTTCCCGATCGCCGGGCACAGGGAAGAACCACGCTTTGGGTCTGATCGGTGGTTTTCCAGCCTCCCATCTGAAGGTGAGACCGAACTTCACCCATGCCACGACTGAATTGTCTGACGACGCCAGATCGCTCCAGTTCTGGACGAACTGAGCCAGGCGTCCCCCGACTGGACCAGGTTGTGGAAGATCGAATTCCGACATAACTGAACCTTCCACAGAGCCTACGCTTTCCCGCAACGAGTCACTTCTTACCAGAAGCTTTCCCTTTGCCCTTGAAGCGTCCACCCCCTTTGCCTCCGCGCTTGCCATCCCCCTGGGGAGGGGGAGGCTGCGCCCCCCGAAAGGGCGGCTGCGTAGAAGCGGGTGCATGTGGTGCCTGAGGTTGGGCAGGCTTCTGACCCTTGGTCTTCTTGCCTGTCCCAGACCCCGCCGACTTCCCAAGCAAAGCCTTGGCCATAGCCTCATCCCGGAGATGTTCCCGCATGACGGAAATATCCGATCGAGAGAGGTTGGCGTAGGTATAGCCTGAGGAAAGCGGCCTCCCACGTAGCTCAGCGACGTCCGTAGCGGACACGTCAAGCAGACGGAGATCGGCATCACGCATGGTGAGATCCAATTGTGCGCCCAGGTGCGCACTGTCACGCTCAGCAGCATGGACCACTCCGGCCAAGACGCCGAGTGCTGCATGAATGTTGGCGCGACTCCCCTCCTCCAGATCCGCCTCGTCCACAAACTCCTGAACCAAAGTGGTCAGGTGATCTGTCAACGAGAGCTGCCCCATCAATTGATGAGACAGCGTCTGCCAGTGAGAAAGGCGAGCCTTTTTCACATAAGCTGACCAGACCGTACCCTGCTTCCGGGAAAGCAGGTGAAGGTTAGGGTCTTCGACCGGGACGGAAGTCTGATGTCCACCCTCGGACTCTACAGTCCGATAGGTATCGATCGACTCAGGTCGAACACGGCTAGTCGGGAATGTCGACTCCGTACGAGCCACATCCTTCTTAGCCGTAACTCCCTTGTTGATCTTGTCGAAGGACTTGACCAACGCGGGAGCCACAGGGAGCCGGATCGGCCGACGAACTGGCGCCGACGCGAACCTACCGGTTCCCCGTGAGGGCCCTGGAGCATCGATCGGCAAGTCCATTCGCCTTGCGACCGACTCCAAAGCCCACCGGAAGTTAGAACCCCCGGCCTGATCGGAAGTCTCATCCTCCGAGGAGGACGACTCCTGATCAGCTTCCACTCGACCCCCCTGATCGTTGGACCTCACAGGTCCGATCGAAGACCTCGATGACCCCAAGGGTACATCAAAGGACGGGCGAGGGAATGCCTGCTCAGCGATCGCGCCCGTCCGGCGACTTACATCCGCGTACACAGGACTTGAGTGGCCCTGAGGAACGACCCCAGCACCACCCGCCCGATCGTGCCCTGATCGAGGACCAGGAGCACGACCGCCAAGTGAAGACTCCCGATCGCACGAACGATCGAGAGCCTCACCCCCAAATAAAGGGAACTCTCCCCCCTCGAACCTCGAGACCGAGGACCCGAATGAGCCATCCAAGATGCTCCGCCGATCGAAGACCGAAGCCTGATCGTCGCCCACCGAGAGGTCGGACGAAGCCTGAGCCACATCGAAAATCGATGTGGTCTCAGCACCACGGCGCTTAGAGGAAGCACGCTTCCTCTTCTTGGAAGGCCCCGGGGAAGAGACGACGGACCCCTCCACCTCGATCGGCCCCAACTGAGGGACGACGAAGGTGGAGTGCGGTTCCTTGGCTGCTTTCGCCTTGGCAAGAACTGAAACCTTCTTCTTAGAAGATTTCGACTTCTTGCCAGCAGGGGGAGCAAGCTCTCCCTGCGACGAAGGGGCAGCCGAAGAACCGGCCGGGACTCCCTGTCCAAGCAGGGAAGAGAGACCCGGCAGGAGGGGACCCTGAAGGGACGATAACGACTGTGCAAAGAAAGATTGCACAGCCGCGTTGACCATGTCCTGTGTTAGCCCCAGGGGCTGGCTAACACCGGACGCAATCCGTGCCGTCACAGGCGGAGTCTCCACCTCCATGGGCGACTGGCGGACTTGCGGAGCCGAAGCTTCCGCAAGCCTCAAAGCATCCCGACGAGCCAACGAGGCTTCGGAATACTTTGCAGTCGCCTGCACGAAGGAAGAGGGATGCCAGAAACGACACAGATTACACCTCAAATCCTCCATAGATACCGGGCCATGGTCTAAACAGTCGAAACACAAACTGTGTTTCTCCCTTCCTCGGAGGGTATTGACCAGACACTTCGGGCATGGACGTTCGTCCATGGCACCGGTACCAAGGGAGGATTGTGAAGTCATGATCACACAAGGGAACTAACCACACACAGTAACAGGGCAGGTAAAATATGCAAACCTGAGACCGCGCTGAAAAAAGAACCCTAAGAGGACTACGAATATATAAACTACAGTATACGTATACACAATATATACAGTAGAAAATTAACGTAGAACTATTGATAGATGTAAACAACAAGTACACTATCAAGTACGACGGATGGACGATAATAGGGTGAACTGGCTATACAAATCGCTGACGATCTAGCAAGTAACAAACTATCGACCAATACTTATCCAAATAGACACAAAACGATGTCTATGAACGTGGCAGGTGAAATTCCGTAAGAATATATCGCAAAAGTCTAGTTTGCAGACTAAATTCTACGAATTCACCGGGAACCAAAATCCAAAGCTGCCAAGCAAAAATGGCGGTGGACAGAAAAGTGAAGCTTCTGCGCAGCTGCGCGCGCATATGCGCGGCGGTTTTGGCGGCAAAAGGAGCGCTCGAGTCATGCAGGCAGACGATCGTGCCTTGCTTTCAGTACGCGAATTTCTATCCAGAACGATCCAAAGGATCGAAAAGGAGCATGTAGTAGTTTAGATTGGTGATGTATAAAATAAACATCTAGATTGCTGCTGTTCTTCTGCTGTTCAGAAAAAAAAATATCCAAACTTTATACTTAAGCCATACTTCAGCCTTTCCGTGAACATTTCACACATTTTGTTCCATGTTTTGCTGTTCATAAAGCTTCAATCCGGCCAATCAGGCACTGTCTCACACATTACGGCTCTCACCCAGACTGTCCATTCAGGCTCACTAACATGTCCTACCAACTGTGAACATCTCTATCACTACATCAACACGTTACATGAGCCAATAAGCAGACACAAATTCCTTCCACCAGTGCCCCTGAAAGGTCCTGTGCACGACAGGGTGAGAACTGTTATTGCATCAAGTTTTTTCTCCAGGGTGTATAGTGTAAACACATGTACTATTATGTTATTTGCCAGCGATATTGATTCATGTCCCCATGAAAACACTTTCACTATCGATTGTAGTTGTTAAAACTGCTACCATGTTTTCATATCTTTGTCCCACCCTGGTTTGAACCCCCACCTACATATCCATACATAATATTATGGGATTTCTGACACTTTTCTCATGTTTTCTCAAATATCAAGTATTTACACCTGTAGAATGTGAATAAGTTTACTATACAGACACACTCTGTGTCAGCTGAGAATCCAATATACCTAAAACTTGTAACACTGGAAATGAGTTTCCGAATATATGCATACAGTATTTGGTAACGAATATCCTTCAAACTTCTAATCCTTCAAATATATTTAATCATTTACCTTGCAAAAACTTGAATGACGCACATGTAAATGACCTATCACAAATGCCCTCAAAAGTTGTTGGGTTTCACCAGAAATATCTCTCTTTATGTATTTCTGGTTTCACAAATTTCGGCAGAAAACTTCTCTTTGGCCACTAGCTACGTTTTGCAGAATAAGTTGAACGTGAAAAGACTCGGACAAACTGGATTTGGGATAGGTCAATTTCCCCACCCATTCACTGTACATACATTCTGCATTGTTGAAATATAATCTATTATTGAGCATGCTGAGTAATGTAGCCAGTACAATGAGAAGATTCTTTACTGGTCAGTGTTTGTCCAGTAGACTGGTCAGCACTGTTCTCTGAGGGGATATTTGAGGATAATCTCACAGGTAGTCCCACGACTGACCCAGAACTACCCAAAACGACATGTCTACAGGCCATGGTTGATACTGACCCTCCAGTGTCCATGCCATCCCAGTCCCACCGCTCACAGCATCCTGCTTCCCCGGATACAGAATGCTTCCCACTCACAATCTGGATACACACTGGACACTCCAGTATTCCCCTGGGGCCTGTGCTCCACCTGGACCTCTCCCGGCTCCAGAGCCTGGTCCACCCCCTGGCTAATTATTATTGATACACAACAACAATATTTACGCTTGTCCAGAGATAACCTCGCCTGCAGGCTAGTGCCGACTGTTGTGGATTTCTCCCGTAAACACAGGCCTCAGTGATCCTGGCTATCTTAAACACAGACTACATAATCTAGATTATCATGTTTGTGTAATCTTCACATGTTGCCAATCCTCTTTATCTCCTAGTTTTTCACTTGCATAAATCCACATGTTTTGCTATGATGTTCAGTTAAATCAGATGAGTTTCCTGATATGAACCATGCACTGCCCATGACAGGACATTGTAATCCTTCAACTAACCTGACCCAGGCAATATTATACAAATTCCATACATGTACAGTTTTGAAACACGCTGAACAAACAAACAAACAAATGTTTGATTAACACTCCCGACGATAAACACGACAAATGATATTCATATTCGAGTATGAGGACCCAATTTTCTTATCATTATTTGCAAATCCACACTTCCTCATGATTACCCCCTGATCACGAATTTGCTGTTTGAAATCATCTCTGTCTAGGTTCCCATGTACATGTCCTTGCCACTCTCACCGCGCTATCTGAGTGCCAGACAAAAGATGGCTATTCATACATAAGAGATATTGTGGAATGCTATCACCAAGAAAACCCTGCAATATCCCTTTCATTTAGAGCAATAATGGCCTCCGTCCTTTCATCAGCAGGCGAGCTCTAGCTATGCTGTATCCCACAATGCAGTGCTTCCTTCCAGGGAACACCAAGCCAGGTATGAATTCTGTTCTGTCATCACCCTCTAAACAGATCCAATAACACCAATTACAAAGCCTTTCTCCATCTCCTGCTACACCTTCGTAATCCAGCGCACAACTCATTACAATCTTTGTTCTTCAGAATTCTTGTTGCCACTGCACCTGACACGCACAAGAGCCCGGAACTTTCAGGTACAAATATCTGCAGGACATGACCGGTAAAGTTGACATTTTCATCCCCACCAGCGGGAACCAAGCAGCGTCAGTTACATAACATACAATGAGATAAGATCGACTGGTTCATTAATTAGTTCCCTGGATTGCTGAGATAGCAGAAGTGACCAGTCGCTCTATAATACCTCCTGGTCTGGTGGATTGATGTAGTGGACTGGTCAGGGGTCAGTCTATCACACTTCTCACATGTCAAATCATCGTACATGTATTATTGAACACCGCAAGCAACAAAATTACATCACAAAAATCAGCCGTCTGCAAATGTCCGCATCTGTCCACAGAGGCAGGAATAATATATTACACCCAAAAGTTCCTGCCTTCATAAATACTGTGCTAGAACTGTGCAGCATACATGTAGCCCCAAACTCCCGACCAATCAGGCCCTAGTACAGTCCACAGTGATACCCTCAAAGAATGGCGTTTATTAATTGGCCGTTGGCCCGAGGGTGTAGTATTCCTGAGCGCAGAACTCCGTACCTCACGTAGCTCTGTACAGCCCGCGGTGGGTCGTCAACACTGCGATGGACAATTCCGTCCGTCCTCACTCTATAGCTGTAGGCTCTCTCTCGAGGTCACTGGGACTTCGCAAACACGGCCAGTCAGTCTGGCAATGTCTCTGATGTATAAATAATGCTAGTCTCAGTGGTTTCCTGCATGGGTCCTATTTTGAGCTAATTTATTTATTAGCAAATTTCCCCCAGGACATGAAACTACCCTCGAGGTTCAAAATATGGTCAAATGCTGCACTGTTCAACATGATGAAACTAGGGACAGTATTAACCTTTGTTTTTCCCATCTGGGAAAGTTACACTGTACATGTAGGAATGCTGAAAACTGAGTCTGTCACTGAGCAATATGGAATGTTCATCAGATCATTCTATCCCTCCCTACTGGTATACATTTATTACGTACATGTATGTGCACTTTGTCACTATTCATCAACTTGATGCCTTGACCCAGCCTCCCGACTGTGACCTCAAAGACTCTTCTATCAACTGGATCAACACACCTCTACCTGTCTACCACTGAAGATGATGACAGGAGGTTTCACTTGACGCGACCTTTCACCTCCGAGTGACTAAGGACAGTGGAGTGCGACACTCACTGCGATAATTGAACAGGTCCGGCTCACATCGAGTGACATCGACAACACCAGACACCATAGGAGAAGTAATAATAGTCATCCAAACTTATCAATGGACTGAATGTGGCGGGACAAGTTGATTGCACATTTCTCTGCCTGCTATTATCATATCTCAATTATAACAACAATTCAGAATGCTATCAGTACATGAGTACGATAAGAACACAAAGGATTCTCTGTTCCATTGAGAAAACTTCCTTCCACTTGTGATATAAATGAGCAGCCCATCCCATAAACTTAATGAACGTACATTTACAATATAGATGGAAATAACTTCAATTTCTGAAATTCAAGTGACATAATCCACTGCCTCTCATACACTGTCTCAAACAATACATCTGATGATACATGTATAATGTCAATGATACATTTCTGAAATGCAATAGCTGATAACATTTGCCAGTAATATTTTTCTCTAGAAACGATTTAAACGCAAAAAAATATGTGGATCTATTTTACCACTTACAAAATTACTTTCACCATAAACATGTTAAATGCCAATGTTCCTTCCATCTCAGCCTCTTGTGAGGCAAAGTGAGCAACACTTGGAGCTAAACTCATTACTTCAAAAGGGCATGAAGTAACCTTCAACATCAAACAAATGCCAGAAATAGCCTGGAAGTGGCCTCAAACCAGCCTCCTGTGCCACAACATCACATGGAAATGGTCCTAATTATCTGATATTTCATGTCCGCGAAAATTATCCCTATAATCCATGAACTCCACGTAATGATGTGATTACGATGCTCCATGATCAAGAACGCTGGCTTGTCCCCTTCATCCTGATAATCATCAAAATAACCGTGACATGCTTACATGTACATGCTGGTACACTGCCTCAGACTAACGTCCAGGACGTGGAATACCCCTGCACCTGAATCCACATGTACCTCTCCCAACCGTCACTGCGACAACAATCAATACCGCAGCCTCCTCCAGCCCCAGTCCCCCAGACCGCGACAGTGTCTTCAGTGCTGCCACACATTACAACCAATAAGGACCTTGTCAGGCTAATCCTGGCTAAATGTGACGCTTTCCTCCGTAACCAGCACCGCTAGACGAAGTTATGGTCCTGTAGATCACATTATGTCCGGGACCTTTCTCAGTAAAACACAGCCATCTGCATCTGAGGTGGACAAATAGATGGACTGCATCCCATCCATCCGTCTGTTGGCCAAACATGTAGGGCCCTAAATCCAATGAAAGCGTTGTGTCACCGACTCACTGGCTTATGAACCCTTCTGCAAGCAGCCAATCAACACATCCTTGGCACAGGCAAACACACACCTTGGCTAGCTGTGTTTATTGTTTACCCTTTCAATCCTCACCACACCTCTACACCAGTCGTTACAATGTTTATTTATCTCCGAGGGTCGATGTTGTCACTACGGATGGCTTTTCGAAGCAATAGGCACCAGAGAATCATTCCAAGCCCCTCACTCCCGGCCTGTCATTGTGCCCCAGCCCCTGACGTGGACTGAGCGGGCAGCAAAGGGCTAGACAGTAGAAGGCTGTGGCCCAGGGAAACTGGGGCTACATGGTAGCAGACCATGCAGAGTAAGCGGAGGACACGGACAACATGACATTGTGGGACAGGCAAAACATGCAGCCTCGGTCATGGAACATCTTTGATGATTGCTTCATCAACTCACACACATCATCATCACTGTACCATACTGATACTGATAGTCCATACTTGTAACTGAAAATACATGTACATAATACATCATTATGTATATATGTGTATGTATATATTATGTATATATGTGTATGTATATCATTATGTCTTTCTGATGTACAGTGTACATGTATAAAGGTATACATGTACATGTATCAGTCATTTCATAGGGTAGAATATAACTTCTAGCTACATGTAGACTTGAAACTTCCCTCATCCCAATCCTCCCCATCCCAATCGTCTGTTCATCTGCTGTACCATGTTACCACGGTAACCACAGAACTAGCACTACTGTTGGGGACTGGCTTACTTGAAGTTGATTGTTCGTTCATCCTAACATAGTGTTTTAGGTGGACAGACCTCCAACAGTCAGTGATTTACAGACGACAGCAGACAAAGTGCCCTAGCCTTGGCGCAGCAGAGTTCTCCAGGCACCTTCCAGTGCTTCCACACAAGGGACTATACTTCTGCATCAACGCTAACTTCCTTTCCGAGCCACACACGTATTTGTGTTCAGTCCCGCTACATGCCACCTGCTTAGATTTGTTTAATTGAATTGTAATAGTTAGAGAGCATTCTGTAAACTTTGGACTGCTGCTTGAGAATATGATTTTTTTTCCTCCTTTCCGCCCTCACAAGGTTGATTAATTAAACTCCATGTGCAAGTCAATTAACTTTGAACAGTTTATGTCTGGTCAGTGTAACCTGGGACTGGCACAAGGGGCTACAAGGCTGGGGGTGTGGGGGTGGATCTCCTGGGGGTGGACTCTCCCCCAGCCCCCTGAGATCCGTACCTGTAGGTAAGCGGCACTAATGATAAACACATCTAATTAAAATATACTGGACACCATGGACGATGAAACTTCATCCAAAAATGGTGAAACAGATAATTGCATTGGGCAGTGACACTGTTGTACCAGAATTGTGTATTGAACTGAAGTCAGAGCTACCAACACAAAGACTGGACCAGCAGCTGAGAAGACTCTGAGATTCAGTATTTCTCAATTACCAGGGAAATCTACAGGGATAACCTCTTCATTTGTAGCAGCACAGCAACTGGCCACCCACTCAATGTCTGGCACATGACAGGGACC
Source organism: Terebella lapidaria (assembly GCA_949152475.1). Classification (NCBI taxonomy): domain Eukaryota; kingdom Metazoa; phylum Annelida; class Polychaeta; order Terebellida; family Terebellidae; genus Terebella; species Terebella lapidaria. Next base: position 4,904,789 of record OX424555.1, read on the forward strand.
AACAAGAAAACTCTGACAGCAGATGGTTAACATGGTAGTGAAGGCTATGTACATGTACATGTAGTAGATTTATTGACATTTATGAGATACATACTTAGTAATGGTACAGGGTGAGAATCAGTCATCATTCATAATGTCCAAAAGAATTCCAATACATTACGGCAAATGTGTGCAACACTATTCTAATAAGATTGATTGAAAAATTCATCCAGAGTCCTTATTTGAGTGTTGGATTGCAAGTGACATGTCAAGGGACACAACAGGAGAACATGTTCCACATCTTGTATCCCAGTTTCACACTGGCATGTTCGTTGTTCATAAGGAGTCCCTGACCACCTTCCAGTCTCCACTGTGAGGTAGTGGGAACTCAGACAGAATCTTGTCACTGCAACTACTAGTATGTACTAGTAACTATACTTTTTCCTCCTATACATTTGGAAATATGTTCTTTTCACATCATGTACATGTATGTAGTGAAGGCTGGAGATGTGAAAAGAACATATTTCTCCCAAATATATAGAAGGAAAAAGTATAATTACTAGTACATAGTATCCCTAAGTAACAATTTTTTTCACATAATTATCAGGAGTACTGTAAATCCAGATAATTTTGTGTCCTTTAATTTTTGCGTTCTAATCAGGTGACTCATTCGCACCCTTTTGATTTTGCGTTTTTACTAGAAAACAGGTGTGGCGCATTGGCATTTAACACTTTTGCTTCAATTTGCATCCTCAATTTTTTGCGATTTGGTTCAATTAGCAAAATTAGCAGGGTCGATAGCTCGATGAGTGGATAACTCCTCTGGCGTCCCGCCTATGTACAAACCTAAACTGAAAGTGTTTTGATATTCCATTTGTTGTTTTTGTTACATACCCCCGGTAGGTTAAATAAATTCGGTTCTGTATACATGTAAATCATATTTAATATCGCATGTACATGTACATACAACATTGTATGGAAATGGCGGGATGATTCTGGATGCAAATGACATCTATACAATGTATGTTTCAAGACAATCATCAGTGTATTCCATTGATTGTGATGTACAATGTACTCTCCCCATCATGCTGTGACTGACTCAACATTTGGGTCACCGATGACTGGAGTCCTGGAGGAAGTTGCGTGGGATGGGCAGGGTGTGGGAGAGGGGGTGGGGGAGGGGCGGTGGGAACGAAGATGGTTGGGGTCAGAAGGGCACTAAAGGGTCTCGAGACCAATTATCGCACTAGTCCCAGACATTGGATCAATCACTAGGACTTCCATAGACCCGGGGAAATCAATGTCAACAAGGCCTTCCATAGCCATGGACTTTGATTTACTGATTTATGCACAGATCAATATGAGGATTTTGACAAGGGCTATATTTTCTCGACAGAATATTACCTTCCTTCCCAATAACTGTGATGGAACTGACAGTTATAGCATCCAGGCAATTTCATCTGACATTCAGAAATAAAAGATGAATAGATTTCCCACAGTTTTTGTCCTATATCCACATTATGATGTACATGTACAAACATATAGCCTACATCATCCATCAACAAGGAGAACCAATACCCTACATGTACACATTCTAGACATCGCAATCCCGCACCGAACTGGTCAGTATTCAATATACAGGTATGCTTTGATCTAGGGAATTACACATGGGGAATCCCCACTGGGGGAAGTCTGCAAATCCATACAACGGTTTCCGATCAGCATAGTGAGCATGGTCAGTTTAGGTCAATAGCTGATAAAGCTAGATCCCACCAAGCTCATTACCAGTGTTCATTCCTACACCAGGGGAATGTACATGTAGGACCTCACATGTAGTCAGAGTAGACTTACTGGATCAGACACAGACAGCAAGATATACACACATTACCTACTGTATGTGGTCTTTTTCACCAAAAATTTCAGGAGATTATTCTAATATCCTATTTCGCTCATTATTCTCGTTGAAAACATTCACTTCACAGTAATTGAATACATGTAGCAATATTTGAATATACACAGCATGCATTGTTTGTGTTCACTTTGCATGATGCATGTCGGAAAGTTGATAATTAACAGTAAATGACAGGTAAACATGTGAATATTTTGTTTATAAATATCAATTGATGAGTTTGCATGAAACGAAAATGCTCCACAAACAAAGCCAGGAGCCTGTAACACTGTAATTCGCCTGTGGCTCCATCTACTGAATAACTAGGAAGACATTACAATGTATCATAATGCACCCAAATTCTACACCTCCTCTGTCTTTCGTGGCCAGCCTACTACACCAATTTCCAGGGTATGTACTTACTGCATACATGAGAGTATGTTGATTGGATGCCATATTTAGAAATTTCTATCACAAAACACTTCAACTGGCCAAATCACCAGTACATACCATATTTAGTATACTTGCTGGCAACAGGTACAATGTATGCATAATTAGTTCGGTCCAGGACCTACACTACCGCCTGACTACCGTGGGTATTGTTGGATCTCCGAAAAAGTTCCCACTTTTCTGGTAGAATCTGCACGTACATAAACATAGAGATGATTAACATAATTTACACTCTTGTGACTGGCATAAAGCACATTATGTTAGCATGATATTACGTGGCAACATAACTTCCTTGCAAACTTTAATACGTGTCCTGTAAAGAGATCAAGTGGGCTTCAATCAACGCACATGTATACGATTGTCATAAAAACAGAAATATATCGTCAAATTAAATACATATTAGACAACATCAACACACTCCCATGGTCCAGAATATAAAGCCAACTCAACCCCTCGAACAAAGGTCTGAATAATATGTAGGTCAACATGACTCCCATCAAAAACAGTTAATTTTAATATAATCATGATAATCATGGCGTAAATAGTGAATTATACTTGTGTCCTGAGCTCTCCGTCACTGGACTAAATGTAAGCCGTGCCTACAGTGGCACTGCCAGAATAAAGTACAGAAAATTTTATACACCAACTCTGTTACACCATGTTTGTGTGTTACTTTACAACATTGGTCTATTTCAAGATATCACATGACCATGATTTGCAGGGATTTACAGTACTGATTTCGCAAAACCTTACTAGCCATGCGAATGCTACATGCTAAATGCTAGGCCATGCGATAACGTGCTACTTGATGCTAGCATCAAATCGCATGGTGCGACCAGTGGGCGCGATGCCATCGCATCAGGCGGCCGTCTTAGTTGAACAGGCGAGCATTGTCTCGCACAGATGCGCGCATCCTTTATTTCGGATGCAAATACTGACTTTAATATGAACTGAAATGAAACACTGCATTTTCCCATACGATCTACATGATACAGACTGTTTATAAACCACTCGACCATGTGTTTGCGAGCATATGCGAGCATATAATGGCCTTCACAAAAAATCGAAATGCGAAATGCTTTTAGTGCACCACAGTGCCAAGAAGCAATGCTAGCATCGAGGGATGCTCGCATACACAATGCTAGCATCAAATCGCATGATGCTACGTCAGGCGAAGTTGGGCGAACACGTGCTAAATGCCAGGTGTCCCATGCTGACATTTTGGTGAGGTTTTGCGAAATCAGTACTGTATTTTTAAAACTACACATTATACAATCATTATATAACCACATACACTCACATACACAATGAGCAGTACATGTATTTGTACTTGTATGTTTGCAAGATATGAACATTTGCCCCCATTCATCATGTTCATTCATACATCCTATGATGTAAGAGTCCTGATTTTAAATCCAAAGCAGAAGTTTTCGTAACATATTTTGTACATGACATTGAAAATTCTACGTCACAACTGATGATGAGAGTATGTATGAAGTAATGATTAATACTGTAATATGAACATGACGTATGAATTTGGCGCGTACATATTATGAAATTATGTATTGCGTGAACTGACACAGGACTGGCACCATGAACATTTCTCCAGGAAATGTAACATTATCCCTCGATGATAGCATTCCATACAGTCTATTTCCAAGAATTTAGTAGATTATGAAGTGATTTGGAATGTGCAAGTTGTGTGCTGGTGTCAGTATTGAGCATTATCTGACCAAACATATGTATGTTATGATCCAGCACACAGTATATAGCTAGATCTATCTCTGGTAAGTGAGCTGGGTTCTGGTGGGAAGCAATCACTCCGGGACCGAGGACGAAGGTCACGGTTAGCAGATCAAGGTTGGATGTCTGAGAGATTTGCTGATGTTGCTGTCGACAACTCAATCCACACCTTCCACAAACAAACTCTGCCGCGGAAAACTTTCACGTAACACCCGATGGTTTGATCTGCTCTACTTCCGGAGGAGGCAGTGAGGACATGTGATCAGTTCAGTTCTGTGAGAGAATCTCTGAGATTGATGCCATAATCTCCGGGATGGTACACGTGGGCCCCAGTCTGTCTGAGGCCGTCCTACAACCCAGCTCTCTGCAGGCTACCAATATTGCACAGATGATCATGATGTACGTGTAATGTTCCTTTCCATTCTATCGTCGATCTGTGTTCACACTCACGTGTAAAAGATCTGTCAGAAACACATCCTTGTCTGGTTGAGGTACATTGTATATGGGCACTATGGGTTCTCAATCAGAAATATAATTTCGAGCTCAAAATACTCAAAATTGTTTGTCCACCATTGTAATGCCACATGTATGTTGGTCCTAATAGAACAAAATGTAGAAGAGTGGCGCTGTAATGGAAGACTAAACATTGGTATGCATGAAAATATGTGAAATTTAAGAGACATTTTGGGGGAATACAATATTTATTATTTGATTGAAATATGCCAGATACATGTACCGGTTGATGTTTTGTGCAAAACAAGAGGGCCCTGTTAATTAGGGATGTGCTTCTATTAGAACCAATATGGTACATGTATTGGCGTTGAGGATAGAACAACATGTTACCTTGCTACTCCACATACAATAAATTTGTATTATCCCATGGGGGGGGGGGGGGACAGTGCATTGTATAATGTATCCATATAGATTACATTATAATGCTCAGCACATCAGATATACATCTAGGAGCATGTCCAATGACTAGGTCATCATTAGATCACAGGTCAAACCAGGTTACCACACAGTGGCACTGGTCAGCACACAGGGGTATTGAGGCCAGACAGCCATGATTATCTGAAATTGCTCAAGTCAAGGGTCTGTACACAGCTAGTATTGAATACAGCATTGATCTGTAAATTACACCAGTCGACACTTGGCAGGCCCCAGGCAGCAGGAAGTTTCTCAATGTCTACAATTGAGCATTTCCACTATGTAGGGGCTTACTAGTTAACAAATTGTGATTCATGATTTATTTCTATACATTTCTAACTTACATCCTGATACAATACATGACCTCATGTATGTTGTTATGAGTATAACATACCGTACACATTTAATGATAACGGTACATTTTTGAAAATATTATTGCTGTAATAAATAATGCCATTATCAGAATTGTGCAGTAAGCAGACCATAAAACATGTACATGAAGTATGTAAATGCTCTCCTGAGAAGAACACACACGGTCTGACAGACGAGGATCCCACAGAACCAGTGGCCGTAATCACCATTGTCCTGTAATTGGCTGTTACCATGGCAACCTAAAACTGCTGGACATGAACACCAATTGTGGGTCTGACCAGAGAGACTAATTGGTCACGACAGCCAGCAAAATCTCCAGCATTTGTAACTGTAACCTCTAGGATTCTACAGAATTACTGTAGGACAGTATACATGTACAGTAGCTGACTATATGACCTCACAATCCCACCTGGCGAAGCTGAATAGTGCACCAATCTCAGATATATAGTCCCACAGATACATATTGGTACTACTTGTAGTATACTACAACATAGACAACTTTACTTTTGTACAATGTAGACGATGACCAGGAAAACAGCTGGCTCACTAATTTGTTGAATTGAATCAGAAACTCTTATTGGTTTCTGATCTGAATCCAATCACAATGGTACATGTAACAATGGTCAAGGTCGAGGTTTACAACATTTACCAACAACACCCAGCCTAACATGCTTAGATCAGATATACATAACGACAGAAATACTGTTATCTACATGTATATGTACAGACAGGGCTACAACACTGAAATAGAGGAGGAAAAGAAATTGGCATTTACATCTCAGCTGAGTTTTCAATAGATGCAACATGCACAATGGAACAATTATTGCAAAACCATGAAAAGTTGTTTGTTAGATTCATGTTTTGATAAATTACATCATAGACCGCTGCTGACTATCCATGATTATAATAGTGCCAGAAGATGAAGGTGAAGCTCCGCCACACAAAGATGTATCTATAGATGCTGACCGCTGAGTTCGCAGCACACACCAGCAGACTGCCAGCACCTGTGCAAACTTGTTAGGTTTGTGCACATTATTTTTGTGGCCTGGAATCTCTGTGTTTATGAAGCTGTAAACTAACTGTTACAAGGTACTCAATGAGTTTTTTCAAGGTCAAACGCAGCCATCTGTACCAAAAAGTGATTGTTCTTTACAAGATACAATATTACAATACATTATAGCTTACTGTATCTACAGGTCTAGTACCGGTACATGTAGAACTCTTCCTTACATCACATGTAAGTACATACCTGGGTAATGAGCAGAAACAGAAATACATCCAGGAGAAATGATATAATCACATAGCTTCTACATTTTTACATGATCAATATGTGTAATACATTAAAAGCAAGCTGCTGTATGTGCTGGGGGTACAGTGTACACATTGTCATTGAGTGATTTTTATCATGTTCGTACTGGGTATATTAGTGAATCAATTTGAGTAGTCAAATAAATTGACTCATTCAATGCCTGTGCAGTTTAATACTGTGTACAATGGAATGAACAACTAGTATCTGCAGTGATAAGGAAGCCATGAAATCCTGAATCACATGGCACTGATTACTGTCTAGACAGTAGACACTGTATGTACAATGTACCACATACTCTGAACAGATATGCAACTATACATGTATGTGTGAAATGTTCATTGCCACCACAAAACATGCCTGTGAACAGAATTGATGATTCCTGATTAATCACTCTGTTGCTTCTTTATTATGACTGATTACTTCTGTCAACAATGGAACATGGTAGGAGGATGCATTGGTGTGGATATTAATTTGCTGTGCAAAATTGAACACGAGCATGTGATAAATACTGATTCCATGTTATTGCGTTTTATTCATTTCCTCAGCAAGATAAGGGAACATTCAACACCTTAATACCCCAACCCCCTCCCCCCCCCACCCAGAAAACTACACTGGCCCGAAGTAAGCTCTGTTATCATTGGCAGTCGAGGAAATAAACTCTACTCCTTCACGGAGCAAAGAAAACAAATCTTGTAAAACTTTGCCATGAATTTTGCCAAATGGTGCCAGGATGCATGAATGTAAATAGTAGAGCTACAAAAAGGGGCACACACAGAAGGAAGAAAGGAAGAACATTTATCACAACCTGGGGCTGTGGGCAGAACATGTAACTTCCTAGAAACTATTACTGATGAAAGTACAGACCAAGAAAAAAATCCACAAATCTAGAAAATGCATTTTTTGTGAGGGGGTAGGAGGCGAGGGGGAGGGGGGGAGAGAGAGGACATAGGTGTGCCAGAGGCAATATCACAGATGGTGTAACTATAACATCTTGTAGGTCTACTAGCTGCAGCTTTAGAGTTTACAAACATTTATTTAACGAGGCAGAACACTAGAATGCCACTTAGTATTTTAATTGACAAACACATGTCTAAAGGAGAAGAGACTGTTGATAAATCACCCTACATGTACAAGACCAGGCCTCCTACATAAATGTTATTAAAGTCAAACCTCATGACCAGTTCAATAATTATTTGGGCATCTAATTCTGACTACAGTTCAGTCTGGTGCAGGATTGTGCAGAAATTTCCTCCCAATAATTGTTTGTAAAATTTGATTCCAGATTGAAAGTTGACTTTCTGATCAGTCTTCCATTTTTTAGACCAAGATAAAGTTACAGGCATCGCATAATAAACTTTCATGATTTCAGCAACATTTAATCTTTATTATACATGTACATGTATAATGCATGAGTACATGTATGTGAAGCTCTTGAACATACTTATGCAAGAGAAAACTGGTCAACCAGGATGTCAGTCAATACTGGTGTGTTTTTGTGTTTTAATGATAGGGCGACACACTAAACAGCGTCATTTACAGTACATGTACACATGTCACACTTACTAATGGTTATTTGCGAGCACTCATCTCCAAGCTCGGCTGCATGATACATGAACATTGAACAGCAGACAAATTAACAAAACCCCTGTCAAACTGGAGTGAAAATTAGATTACCATATAAAACTGGTGCACATATTGTGGAAGAAGCTATGAACCACTTGCAATTTACTGTGTGGAAAATTTTGGCATTCTAAGTTTGTATTTCTGAGACTGCTTGTGAATTAAATACTTGAAATGACACCTGGATAATAGACCCTCAATGTTAGTTCTAGAGACTTGTGTGACATCTGTGCCACCTCATCATCACCAGCCACAGGCTTCTGAAATCTTTCATGCTGGCAGACAGTCATGTACATGTACTTTTAAGCTTAGGAGCAAACATGTCACACATAAAGTAGAGCTTGCTATCACCTACAGGTACATGTAGCCAGGGACATGTTACATGTGGGCAATCTATGTTATCAGACTAGGCTACCTGAAGTCAGCAGGTGTGCCTTATTACAACATTATATCATGTCTCTTCACAACTAAAATGAATCTATCCCTATTATCATAATATTTACACCATGACAAAAGATGGGGTAAATCAGGAAAGACCAGACAGATAACAGCAAAATAAACATGCACACAGACATCATAAATCTTTCATTAAACACCAATTGTCCCTTATTTTTGCTGCAATCATGCTCATGTAAGTTTGATGTACCCATGTATTGTGGTATTTTAACACCTGCTCTACTGCCTGTACAGTCTCTGCTTCTATTGATTCCAGGTGTTTCTGCATTTCAGTAAACTGTGTATGGCAAGTAACTGAACTCAAAGCCTTGCTAGTTACATGTAATCAATAAATAGAGAATACAAATAACGATATTTTATTCTATTGTTCCCCAGTTCAGCACCTGCTCAGGTACACAGCACTTGTGTAACTATGGTAACCTTGGTAACTGACTGCTTTTATAACAAGAATCAATACTATGTCCAGGACTGCCATTGCAGAGTGAATCCCATAGGGGTAATCCAATAACACAAGCACTCTGAAAAGTCCTGAACAAATATTATGAAACAGCCCACCCCTACACTTGCACATGTTGTAGTTCCATTCCCCAGCCTTGTCATAAAGTTTGTTTTGGTCTCATTGTCAATGTCCTACCCCCACCCTAGTCACCCCTCCCCATCTTCTACATACCCCCCCCCCCCCCAGCCCCCCATCACTGGTTCAGCAGCTGATTACACTTGACATACACTGATGAGTGTAAATGGGACACGGCCATCTGTTGCTGTCAGATATCACAAAAGCGCGAAAGTTTGGTGTGTAGATCAGGGCACAATGGCTTATCTGCTACTGCAGCAGTCACTCAATCCCACCTCAATCAATATGTGCTCTGTGGTCTGGGCACCGCGCCAATTATTAGTTCACAGTATACAGAAAAAATAAGAAAACTCTCCACTCTGGTCAACAAATTGGCTGTACAGAAAAAACATAACATCCTCCTTTATTTGTTGCATGAATGAATGGGTGAGAAATATCTGAAAATACAGCCCGTGTCAAACCAATCCTGAAGATAGGAGACATGAATATAGCAGTTAACATTGAATATGATAAATAAGTTTGGAATGTTTATGACATTGCATGACTCAAACAACATGACAGCTACACTGCTACAGGCAGCTGTACTACATGTATGCATGGCACAAGTGGGGAATATATTTGCTAATACATGACTTTATAAATAGGAATATATAAGTTACCATTGGATCAATTGATCTGAACAATGTCATATTTAACAAGATGGGACTTGCATCCATGCATTCCATACCAGCACTATGGGGTTATTTGATACTGTGGGCCATACAACTGATACACCCAAATTAATGATTATAAAAAACATAATAAACAAACAAGAACATGGATTTTATGAACTATTAATTGTGACATATGTAGTTCGCACAATTTTGTAATGATTCAATAATGCAATAAACAATTACTTCATCTGCAATCACATCAGGCTAATCAATTTTAAAAGCTGACAGAATCACTTCTTATCATGTCATGTTTTAAATCTTGCCAGTGATGTGACTTGGAATCAAAGATATGTGACAAATTTAAAGCCTAAGGTCACAAAAGTAGACAGTGAAAAATAACATTTGAGGACAGTTTCCGATACCTATTGTATCTGAGGTAAGAAAATCCTACAAAACTGTGAATGATACCTTCATCTTGAGCTTAGTTATTAGTCTTGAGCTTGACAAGAAACTATAGAGGGGGGGGGGGCAGACTCAGTGGTACAACTGAGACTACATCACGTTATTCAGAGTCTACGTGATGAATAGAGTAAAAATTTATAGTGGTCATGAATCTGACATTGTTAGTGAATAGATGATGATGATGATGATTGAAGATTCATTCTACAAGAAATATAATTACATGTACTACTTGATGTAGCAGAGATATAGACCTATCGGGACTTTCTCAATCAATCAATTATCTATTTTATTCTTACCAAACCTGAAAGTACAAATCTTAGATCTAGCTAAACAAACTACAGCAGCCAGATTACTGATCCTGACGTAGCGTCAGAGTTCCTAATCATCGACCCTCTCTCGATCCCTGCAAACGGCTGGGCAAAACTTGAATAAACTAAAATGTGAAATCTGCTGATATGTGTATTAGAAGTACTTTCAATTTTGTTTTTGTCAGATATCTGTTTTGCACAGTTATTTGGCAGTGCTTGCAGGGGTCGATGATTAAGAACAGGGTCGATGATTAGGTACCCTGACGATAGCAGACGTTGCATTGCTTTTTGATGAGAGACTCATCAGCTGATCAGAGATTGTAAGCAGTGCCAGTGGACTGACTCAGGTGACTAAGCTGAGCCTAACTGAGTCTGAGATCATCTTACCTTTGGTGTGCCCCTCAAACTCCAAAACGATTTCCTTATCCTTTTTGTATTTCTTTTCTTGAGCCATTTTGCTCAATTAAGAAATCGTTTTCTATCCTTTGAACGAGTGTCATAAACGATAAATAATAACAAACACTTCACAAACTACAAAGTGACAATCACTGAGCCATTTGACAGACGGAAATGAACTTTTTCCCTCCACCCGGAAGTGAAAGCAGAAAGCACGCTCCATTGTGTACACAAGTTTTGATGATGTCACGAATTAAAAGGACGAGCGTTGCCAAGTTGGCAACCAATCACAAACGACTTTACAATCAAACAGACCAATCACATTCATCGACAGTCGAGACATTTAACCTCGGAATTACCCAAAACAAGTGCTCCAGATTTGTGAATTTGCTAGTGAATCACCGTCGTATTTAGGGGGAAATTTGAGGATTTATTGGAAAAATACATACAACATCGTGCAATCTGTATAGTCTAGATATTCCTTGTTACGATCAGTATTCCAGACGTGACAGAACGTAGCCAAACAGGTACAATTTAGATCGTACATGACAGATCTACCCGCTACTGCGTTAGACAGCCTTACTATACTCTGATTTTTCTCACTCGTTTACACCGTTTTTTGCCGATATTTTTGCGATGTTTAATGGTATCGTATTGTAACTTGGCATACTTCACCTGGAGATCAAACGGCATTTTTCTGCAAACTTTCAGACTTCTGCTCATATAACTGTGAGAGTTAGCAATCTGCTGCAATGATAAATTTTCGCTGAAATCCTGTCGTTTGCATGTCAACAAATATTGTTTTCCTTTGGTACGTGATGGGCGATTCTGTTCCGATAATTTGCATAGGGGCGAGGGTTAGGAATCGGGACCGCCCACGCAGGTAAACTGATTTGAAATTACTCGCACGTGCAGGTACCTTGACGACAACTGACAACCCGATCCCCCTATTATGACTAATTCGAACTTGTCCATTTGGATTCCGTCATCAGTTGTCGAGAACCAAGCAATATGTCGGCGCCCATGGTTCGAGCAAATCCTCGCTTAAATAAAACTTTTGTGTTTTGGAAGAAACAGATAGCGTCCCGGAAGGCAGGTTTGTGTAAATTAATTGCCGTTTGTATCACAGATATGCAATATTCAGTTAAATAGTTCGCTCGAAGTAACTTGACTGAACTGAAGGCAAAAAACGGTGTAAACGAGTTAAAAAAATCAGAGTATAGTTATAGTTATAGATGTATAGCGACTCTTGATCAGTCTCAGAATGCCCACTAGACATCCAGCGATCATCCAGCATTGTGATTATCAAAAAGTGTTGCTTGAACAAAATGGCTTATCACTACATGTTACCATTGTTGTTGTTGTTTTTCAGTATGCATGCCATGTGTGTAGGATCTATGTGTGAAGCTGCTGAAGGTTCTGTTGTGGAGTAACCACTGGCTAAATAGATACAGGTCGGCCAGATAGGATGTCGGCCACCCAGTCACCTGAGCCCAGCCTGGTATACCTATTTCTCGGGATAGTTAACTTTGTTCGATGTGGAACGATTGATCAGTTTAACATTGCATCGCAACTGAAACGTCTTTCAACTTATCATGATACCATAGAAACCGATTTGTCCACCTAGGTGGCCGACAACCTTTCTGTCCGACATCTACTTGCCGACCTGTACCCTGAATGAATACTTTAAATAGACTAATTTTGGCGGCTATTCAATTTCACAGTATTACATCTGTACTTGCAGTCCTCCATTCAGTAATATTGCATTGTTGTTTCATACGAGCCTGAAGAAAAAATATCAAGTCTAAATTTACATTATTTCTATTCACATGACAAATGAAATCCATACATTTTTCAGGTCAACTCAGTTTGATATATATCTAACCCCGGAACTCTCCAACCTAGAAATTGATGCTTCGTTTCAAATCCAGGACTGCTCATACCCGCCTCTCGTTTCAAACCATGGGGCTCAGTTTTGCATAGCCCTGAAAACAAGGCAAGAGCTGGTCTGTGTGTCAGTTTTATTTCTTTTTGTTGGAAACGAGCCTCAAATTCCTTCGAATCAATGTCAAAACATAGCCCCACACCAGATGGATGAAGAAGTGTCCAGTTATTAATTTGTTGTAAAAGGAAGCCCCTTGGTCGAAGTGAGAGGCAGTTACAGTCCCGGATTTGAAACAAAGCCTGTCGTTTGGTTCTCCCAACTGCCCTCACCGATTTCTCGGTTGTAGAGTGCCACTTCTGGAGCTAAGTTTGATAGTGCAGTGTAAGTGCACTTTCAGTTATGTGCTTGTATAAATACGGGCAATTATTGAAGTGGACATTTTTCGTATACATATACGCCCATGTGAACTGACACTGCACTCTCAAGCTGACTTGATCAGATCCCATTATGCTTTGAGTAATGTTCATGATTGTACGTAACTATTGACTTCAATTGAACTCACAGGAAACATATCTAGAATATGATTATACAAAGTGTCCAGGTGATGATAGGAACCATTAGTAGACATGCCATATTTGTCACTGCAGCTTCCAAGTGAAATTCAAGCCATCAATATGCCAAGAAAGTCGCTTCACCCAACGTTCCAGAAGAAGAGAGTGTTGGAGCTGTTATGTCGCTACTGTGGCAGTACCGTCTGTGATCGCGGGATGAAAGCTATCCTCCTGGCCGACACTGCTGTAGAACTCTTCTCAACAGATATACCTCCTGTCAAGTGGGTTGGGTGATTGCTTCAAATGCAATCATATACATGATGTGTAAAATCTATATCTCCTTCAGAATACACAGTACATGATTAGTAAATCTAATTCGTTATATTTATACTCTGCTCTTCAGCTCAGTGGACCTGGTCAATGATGCGTATCAAACAGCAAAGTGCAAGTGTAGGATAAAAGATGTGGCATGCTTGGGCTGGTAAGGCTTTCTTGTCTGTTTCTTTTACTGAATTGTTATATGACATGTAAATTATGCATATACATGTACCCAGAATCTTATTCCCGACTGCTGACTCCTCCTGACTTCATGACTGTAATTGTAAAGCCGCACGTTGTATGTGTGATGTTTCAGTGGGAACCTTGTGGGTTATACCGTGGTTCAGCCCTGTAGACACTGCTTGGAGTCATGCAACAATGGACACTTCTGGATGTTCCACAGTCAGGCAGTCGAAGGAAGAGACCGTCTCGACTTCACCGGTAATTGCATAACTAAGTTTTGTTTCCTACTGTGTATTGGACTAATAATAGAAAGGAAAGTTTAGTTCAAATCAACAGGTCTATGTACATGTACCAATATTTCAAGTGTAACTTATATTCCATACATGTAACCTCCTTACAGATACAGTAAACCCGTTAATGTTCGTTATCCTTTAATTTCGCTCTTTGAACAAAACCGCAAACTTGAATGGATTGCAAACATTAAAAATTGCATTGAAAGTGACATAAAAGGAACGAAATGCAAACTTGAATGGTTAGCGAACAGTCGCTTTTTCAAAAATGCGAACATTAATGGGAGCGAACTTAAATGGGTTTACAGATAGTGTTAACTGACTGTTATACATGCTACCATGGTTACAGGTGACCGTATCCTGCTGTGGGGTAAGCTGATTGAGATGGACGAGCTAGGAGTGACCAGATCTGACTTCACGGAGGAGTGTATCCGATGAGCGCGATCGCCCCAGATCATTGCTGTGTGTGGAATGTTTTGAATGGACATTTGCATCATCATGCCAAAACATCACATCATGTTGTTATTAGTTTACAATTTGTATATTCATGTATGCTGTTTATTAGTTGTTGTAATCCAAGTGACTTTGATTTGAAAAGAGAGGATCTGTGATCCAGAGAATATTTATGATTCAAATTCTTGAGCTTTGTTTTTTCCCCCGTTTCATAAAGTGCCATGTAACAAAAGTGAGAACATGACATTGTATGCTGTTTTAACTTTCAGTTTGATTAATTTTGCAATGCTAGAGTTACAGCAGAACAATAATAAGGCAGTACGAAGGCTGTTGGACCTGTATAGTTATGGATGTTACTGTGGTTATATCTGCTGTATTATTCTCTGGATTTCAAGCAATCTGTTTTTGATGATCACTTGGTACAAAGCCTCACTGTAAATACTGCATTATTCCATTGTACATAATCCATGATTGTGTATGGCACACTTGACGTGTTAGTACAGAAGCAGAACTCGTTTCCGTGCTGATGTACATATTGTAGTGCAATCTTTCTCACTCCGATGATTCAGCAGAGCTTTGATTTTGTAGTGAAGATATATACCAGGACTCATGGCGGGCATCGTCCTCAAATAATGGCTCGTCTTTAGTAACAATAGGCGTATAACGACATGTTGCCATTAAGAAACAATATATTTGTTGTTATACCGAGTGGTGATGTGTGAGATCGACTAGTGTTTCCATTGAGATATATTTACTTTTGCTTCATTGCTTTCACATTACCTTGCAAGTTTTCTTATTTTGCCGTTACTATCTATGCAGATGCTGTGTTAGTTATTTTCTTACTGTCATTGCAAATATTGTCAAATGTTTGAAAATATGATGTCTGGTGACATGTTCGGGGAGAGTTTAGATTTCTGCAGACAACCGGTGGTGTGACAGAGTGTGTGTGACAGAGTGTGTGTAACGCACACGTGTGTCGTCTCCTTGAGCTTTGCGGAGTCCCGCGGAATCCAACATCATGAAAGTTCCTTCGTGTATTGCTTCAATCCCTCTAGTCATTACTGTGTAAAAGTTTCACCGAGGCAGAAGTTGCTCTATTGTCAATGTCTACATTGATATTATTGCCTTATACATCGAGGGCAAAGGTTACTGGTGTCATCTTTCAAGATTGCCAGACATGCTGTTCAGTATACATGTAAGTCAGTATATGACTGGGCTATTTCCCTGACACATGTACAATAGTTTAGACAAGGATATGTTATATGTGTACTGAATGTCTTCCAACCATGGATTGGTTACGAGTGTTTTATCCTAGCTGTACCGTATATAGTTTGTGTTGTCAAATATATACCCTCTACAAGATTCTGTAGACATAGCCGGGCAACGTTTATGCCAGAACCCCACAAGGAGAAGGTCAATTGTTAATTGTGAAACTGGACTGCAAGTGATACAAGGTAGTGTTGGGCGAGTTGTCAAAGATAACATATTAGGTACATCAATGAATAGACAGTTAGTTAGTTGTCCGCTATTTTGCAGAATTGCTCAAGTCGTGATTTTGTGTTGCAAATTTGGGAATGTACACCCATTTTCCAATTTTCTATACATGTTTGATTATAATGTGATGCTATTTACTGAAAATGATTAACATGATTAATGAATGACTAAACATTTGGAAATTTTAGAAAATTATAAAAATGAATTATATTTGACACAGTTTTGTTTGGTGTGGTGTAATTGTAATATTGCTGTGTTGTTGCGGCTTTATGTTTTGATTTTCTTTTGTTCTGTTTTTGGTGTTTGACATATCGCAAGTGGTATGGTCAACCTGTAATTGTAATTCTTAGTTGAATATTTATTTTTATGTTATTTTCAAATCGGTTGTATAAATAAAAGCCAGAAATCCAGTGTTGCTGGCATGTCTTTTCATTGTCTGCATAATGTTGAATCATACATGTAGCACCAAAAGTTATGTAGCCGAGTGGGAATTTGTTCGCATTTTCATTTCCCCATAGATTAAACAGGTTACCCAAAACAAAATTGAACTGAAATTAAGTTTTGAAAAAAATATTGCATACATTCGAAGGCAGCTGCTTTAACATGCTAGCATCATGAATAGTGAATAGCAATAAGTTGATACAGGGCAATTAGATTATTTTCACCAACTAGTACAGTCCACAATCCAATATTGTAGTTGACTACATAATATGAAAATCTGTCGTTTCAGCTCCATTGATATTATAAGAAATTGCAAAAAAAAAAAAAAATTTAGGCTCACAGTTTAGGAGATTTGTCAATTCGGTGACAAAAGTATAAGCTGGCAAAAGTTTGAATTGTAATCACGAAACATAGCACCAAGGGTGCTGTAGGTTACCGGCAATCATGAGAATTGCACAGAGTATTGATTTTCCAACATGTAAATTGTTACACTGATCTTAAACTCTATTGTCAAAACATGTTCGTAAATGTTGCCGGAGACACATTTTCCGTATGGACTATAATAAGAAATCAAGTTACATCTCGGAAGATTTTTTTCGTTAATGACATATATTCACAGACTGTCGATTCAAAGGCAAAAACACTCTTACACATCAGAAAGGTACATGGGGAGAATCTTATGCATTTTGAGGAAAATTGTCTCCCATTATGAAGGAAAAAGTCCAAAAAAATTTTTTTTGCTGGAAATTATGGAAATCCCATTACGAACCGCGAATCGGACCTGCGTACTGCGAGCTAATATAGAAACGAGAAATGATTGTACAGTGGTCCCTGTAAGATAAGACACCTCTGAAATAAGACTTCCCTGTCTGTAAAGACTTTTTTGTATTCCCAAAAGATCGATTTAACATGTAAATGAACCTGTGAAATAAGACTTTCTGTAAGATAAGACCTCATTTTCTCTGGAAAAGGTGAGGTCTTATCTTACAGGGACCACTGTATATGGCTTATTCCGTAGTAAACCATGGTTTAATACAGAAAATGTATACCAATATGTTGTATTTTGTTGCAGTTTGCTACAAAGCCGGTAAGCTGAAAAGACTTCTGGTGTAGTCCTGTATAAAATACAGTCAACGACTATAGTAACTTAATCTGGTTTATTTTTAAATTAAACTCATGCAAACTGATTCTTAGAATGCCTTTACAAAAATATTAAAACAATGAAATAACTTATAAATTGGACGATACAGTGTACGTATAGATATACTTTAATATATTCAACGATTTTTTTTTGGCACACAAAAGGTATCACAGTCGTCAACAATATCCTCAACAAATTCTGTGTTTCAAAGTGTTGCCTTCACAGTGACAAAGCATAATTTTTTGAACAATGGTTACTTGATAATGTTATACTACTTCTTAAGTAAATACAGAAGACAAGTACAAACATACATCGCCACTTGTATCTATATGTTTGGAGACCGGTCACATGACTGGACAGTTTAGTTTGATCACGGGAAGAACTTCATGAACCAGCGCAGTAGTTTGGTGTCGGTGACGGAGGAACCAAGGCTGGGATCATAGAGCTGCTCCAAACTGTACATGTTGTCCTTGCTTATGTCGAAAGGCACCTGTCCACCAGCAAATATAAGTGTATACATTATTGTAAACACAATTTCTATCACCCATTGTTATTTCGATAATTAAGTTTCACACCATTTCAGTTGACATATAAGAGTCTACCAGTTCTCTGGATGGTAAGTCTGTATAAAGACTAAGCACAGCGACGGTGTGAACTTACGTCAGCTTCCTTCTCCTTGTCCTCGGTGACATTGAGGGAAGACTTTTGGTCACGGGTCGGGGAGCGTCGCTCAGGAGAGATGTCCCTGTCGTCAGGGGTGGTCTGGGCAGGAGCAGGAGTGGTTGCCGAGGGCTCCTCCTGGGCCGGGTTGTAACCCACCAGTGCCTGGGCGTCAGACATACACTGCCGTAGCAACGCCTGTTGGGATAGACACAAGATAGAGGCTGTGATTGAGTGCTCTGGTGGAGCAGTAATAATCAAACTAATCGCAGAAGTAATTTCAAAAGTTTCTACAATAGAAACTTTATATCCAAATATATCAAAACTGGAGCTACACATGAAGGCATCAGTTGAACAATTCTGATCAGGTGGTGTCTTCTGATCTATACTGTAAACCCATTTAAATGTCCCCCTTATTGTTTGCATTTTTGAAATACTGATGGTTCGCTAACCATTTAAGTTTGTGTTTGTTTATTTTTACGTGAATTTCAATGCGAAAGTTTGCATCTATTAAAGTTTGAGATTTTGTTCAAAACGAGGAATCTGCAAATTGATAGCGAACATTAATGGGTTCACAGTATTCTTCACATCATAATGTACCTTGATGTACAGGAGTACATTCGGGCACAATTTGATTACATTCAACTTTGCAAGCATGTGATACGTGTTTGGTGAGATATGGATTGAATATACATGTGTACATGTACATTGTACATGCCATTTTACATCATGTGCTCTACTTGAGTGAATCATGCATTCCCTAGGATATCCATGCTATGATAGGAACCAAACCAACAAATGAAAACTGAAACAAAACACATGTACCGGTAAATGGCTGAATACTGAACTGCAGAAAAACAAGCATTTTCGATCAGCAAATCTTACCTCCTCATCAATGCCAGATTCACACTGAATCATTTCCTGTTATAGTCAACATATCACAACTGTTCAATTGGTTATTGATTGGTGATAAACTCTAGAATCTACTGTAAAATTGTACACCAGACACTGCTCAATGGTTCATTGACACTTGAAGTCCATATAAAAGTTATAGATTGACCAAGCTGGTCATCACATGGTACGTTTTATGCTGTCCATGTAATAGAATTGGTGCAATATGTACAAACTATTATAGTTGCATGAATTAAAAATCTATGTAAAACGTTTGTACACAATCTTGTCGAGTTTCAGTTGAAAGCTGACAGCATGAGTTGTTGTACGATATAAATGTAAGGATTAGGGAGTAGTGTATATCAAGCACACCGTACCTCAAGTAGGTCATCCTTCTTGACCTTGGGAGAGAGCGCCTTGATGCGCGCCTGTTTCTTGCCCTTGGCAGCGCCACTGGAGTCCTTACGGCTCAAGGTTGCTGAGGGCTTGTCAGCAAGAGAGATCTCAGCTCGCTGTGTCAGCACAGACAAGCTGTGGGTCCAAGGTCATAGTTTTATGTAATATTGCTATTGCACAATTGTATATATAGTTGAAATGAAGAAAACATAATGAGAAAATTTGTTTATTCATCTTGCCGTTTTTTTTTTTTATAAATTCGTAATTTGTGTTGAAGATCATGAAGGAGGAATTCGGTTAATATTGCTATCCAAACAGCATGAGATAATTAGACCAAAGTCATGTACAAGAATACCACTGATGTGACAGATCTCACCGGTCGTGTAAATCCACGAGTTGGCTCAGTGGCACCCACATCATGTTCACAGACTGCTTCTCCGTCTTCTTGTGCCAGAGTGCGTAGAGCAGCATGACTTGTCGCTCTCGGCGCGGCGGTTCGCTGGTAGCCTCAGTGTCGGCCTGGGGCAGCACGACCCGACTGTGCTCGTCCATGATCGGCAGGTACCACTGTGTGCAAAGCTCGCTGTCGGGCGGGCTGACCACGCACTTGTCACTGCGTTTGTGCACAGCGTCCTGGGATGTCACGGAGCTGGACACCGAGACGGTCGTGGCCTCTGGATGGACGTCGATCGGGATTGTGGTGTTGGCAGCGTACGTCTTACAGATGAGCAGCGTGGCGACGTTTCTGTCCAAGTCGGTGGAAACCGGAAGCTGGAGAGCAGACGGTGGATAGATGGCGCTGCAGGTGGATGCGTATGTCGGGAGGCTGGCCATCAGGAACGTGTGCATGTAGGAAAGACGCGTCAGCCACAAGTCGCTGAAGATCACTGAGTGAACTGTGTCCTGACTCAGAGACACATCAAACTCTGACGGTGACAAAAAGTCAAATGCGTCTTTCTCTACTGGCTCATCCTTCTCAGAGTCAGGCCGAGGTTTGACAGACATCATAGACATTGTACACAGCCTCTGCAGAATGGCTTGGTAACCTGTCAGCAGAAAACAGAGCTCAGTATTACTTCTTGAATACATGACAAGGTACATGTTCGAACGAAAAAATGCTCATATGTATCTTTTGAGACATATAAAAATCCCTATAATGACCTCACTCATGACAAATGCACGCAAATTGTTGACCCACCGAGGACATGCAGCCAGCTGAGTTCGGCCGTGGCCTGTCTGGCGTGTGCGAGTTGATCGTCGTATGTCTCGACTGGTGGTGGCTCCAGCTCCTCAGTCAGTGAGGCCAGCTCCTCCTCTATCTCATCTGTATGTGGCACAGAGCGACACACATCACTTACACAATCAGGCATTTATTTTAAATTTTAGATAGTTTCAAGCTAAATATCAATCAGCTTTAATGACTGCTGCATTTAAGGTAGGCTATTAAACTTCTTGACACAGGGCACAGAACCCCTATTGTAGGGCTACAGTGTTCAGACTGTTCTGTGTGATGAGAATGTGTATATAAGTATCATTCGTTGTATAATGGGACATTTCCGAATAAAATCAATTGAATTCAATTCTTGCGTCTCAGAGAAATAGGCAGAGATAGTCATGGAAGGCATACTTTTGTAGATGCGTTTCCTCTCGCCCAGCACATAGCTGCCGAGTAGATCCAGAGCCAGGAAGTCGGGAAGGCCCGGGTGGGGGCGGTCCCCGAGGGTCTGTCCCGTCACGCGAGGGTCGCCGAGGAGATGTTGTCGGGCACGCTGGGCGTCAGAGAGTGCCGCAGCACACCGGACCGCCACCCAGGCAGCACGACGCTCCCGGTCTTTGTCATCTTCTGGCAACAGGGCCTTTTTAGAACGCTTCCGCTGCTACAGGGGAATAAATAGTGTGGTTACAGGAACCAACATAATTCTTTGGCACTGAAACTTTTGCAATATGCTGATACCACATAATTAAAAATTGTATTAATATTATGAATTAAAGTATTAGTATGGTGATGCCTTGCTTTTTTCTCACATGTACATGCAATAATGTGCAAAAAAGCCAATTATATAAGAAATACTTCAAACACAATTAGGAACTTCAATACACACCCAACACACCCAACATTCATTAGTTTCAGGGATAAAATTCCCATGAGAATCCAATTCTCTCCCTCCCGCATTTTATAATTGATTATATGAGAACATTATCCTTGCAAAATTTTCTTAAATTTCAACCTTAAGTTTCATGAAATGTGCACACGTGGATGAAAAAAGTCCTTGTATCAAACAGAGCATAGTAAAGTAAATAGTAAATTGGAGTCAAACAAAACATTTCAATAACGAGGGGCAAACACATAAATTTACCAGATTTGGAAGATCCTCCTATATAGAAGTTAGAAATGAAGCGTTACGTGACTACTCAAGCACTACACAATATATACGACATGATCATCATTCACAAACATGAAAAGAACTACAATCACAGGCATTTTCATACATCATTATCTACTTAATCACTGTATCTAGGATACTCGAAGAATCTCTGGTCAGAACCAAGGAGAACATTTGTACAAGAAATATCAGGCGATATCACAGTTCTCATGGTTACCTGAGAGCGCTGCCTGCGTTTGGACTCGCGGCTGGTGACAGAGGAGTCGTCTTCGCTCTCCCCAGCGCTCTCCAGGACCCCACCGTCCCGGACGATCAGGACTCCGCTACTGGTCAGGTACAGCACTGCTAGCTCCAGGTAACACTGCCGCATCAGGCTGGAAGGCAAACAGTCACAGTCATAGTAATATATGCCTTCACAAAGAGTCAGTTATAAGCCATCCTGTCATGGAAACTAAGATATGATTAAAGTACCATAGGCATGCCGTCATCAGGAGAAGAATTAAGATTGTTTGACTTGACGTGAGATTCCAGACCCAAACTGATTACTATCCTGCTTGTAATGTTTACCTGATGTTGTGATCGCTTGCGTAGGAGGTCTTGATGGCCTGGAGCAGGCAATCAGCGACGACTCGGCAGTGAACCTTCCCCAGGTGATAGAGCTGTCGCTGAATCTTACCTGCAGACCAGAAATAAGTCTTTGTAATTACACCAGTAGAGGTCAAATACTGTAGCAGACAGTATAACTAACACAGTGACTTCAGTAACAGTAACTGACAAACTTATCCGTCAGAGATCCATCCATCTAATATATATTCTGACATCAGGATTATGATGATGAGCTGCTGTGAGTGTGTTAGGACTGTACAAGACTGACCGATGTTGAGAAGCAGTTCCGCCTCGAGACTGGGCAGACGGCAGGAGATGACTTTACAGATCTCTAAGGCTGTGGTCAGCAGGCCGAGAGGTTCCGCCCACTCTCTGTCAGCCGTGTCACGCGGACTGCAGGCAGGAACACAACAAATATAAGGTTTAATCAACTAGATTCAAACCTGCTGTTACTACAATGACCTATCAACTACTGTAGTCGGATTGCAGGTGGGGCTCGAGTGGCCGTTATACGAAAGCTTTGGAAATACTCTTGACTACTAACTGTACTGAAATGCTGATCACCGACCTGTCTTTGATAGTGAGGGTGACATGCCGTGCCTTGGAGTAGCCAATTCTCAGCTTGAGCTGTGTCAACAGCAACAGATGTGGCAGGTACAAGTTCCTGATTGGGCTTGTTGGGGTCGAGCATGGACGCCTGTTGTCATAGCGATGCTCAATCTCCTCACCGAGGCTCTCGAGCTGGTCTAGCACCATGCTGTGGACCCCTGTGTAACTGTTGATGGACTGCAGCAAGCCCTCAGCTCCTTCCTCTGGTGACAAAGCCTCGAGGTCAGCCAGGTGAGTCAGCACCTTGGCCTTCAGCAGCTGGGCTCCAGGTGACAGTTCCCGAACACTTGAGTAAATCTTCAGGATGTTCTATCAAACGAGGAAACAAAAGTCAATACTCAGTATCTAGCTCATGATTATAAAAGCATACTTGTCAGTGTATACTCCTTTTTAACGATGAAAAATTGCACGTAGCATTTGGTGATTGAGAAAAAAAAATTCTGAATCCATAACTTGTCATATACTTGATTGGTAATGTAAATATGTGCTGTGAATGTCACATACCTGAAGGATCATGATTGTAGCATCAAGTGGTCGACCATCCACTGTGTTGAGTACAACAGCCTCGAACAATAGCTCAGCCTGGGCCTCAAGGTCTCCACAGGCCTCCGCCACTGTCATCCCCTCCGCACAGTACTGTCGCACCTCAGCCAGCTCCGGCCGCACGAGACGCTCCGGTCCTGAACAAAGCATCAGAGATATGTGTTATCACATTATTTTATGTTCATTACTTGACCTGAATCATGCACGAGTTTTCTTGATGACCTTGACCTATTCCATGCCCCTGACCTCTGTCAAGCCCATGAACTCAAAACATGATGTCATTGAACGCATACGGATCTCCCCTTACCCTCGTCTCTAAAACTGACCTTTGACCTATCGAAATGTCCCTACCCTCATACTGACCTCTGACCTTCGACCTCTCCCACACCCCTGCCCTCTTACTGACGTTTGACCCCTGCCATGCCCCTGACCTCATACTGACCTTCGACCTCTCCCATACCCCTGACCTCATACTGACCTTCGACCTCTCCCATAACCTTGACCTCATACTGACCTTCGACCTCTCCCATACCCCTGCCCTCATACTGACCTTTGATCCCTCCCATGCCCCTGACCTCATACTGACGTTTGACCTCTCCCACACCCCTGCCCTCTTACTGACGTTTGACCTCTCCCTTGCCCCTGACCTCATACTGACCTTTGACCTCTCCCATACCCCTGCCTTCTTACTGACGTTTGACCTCTCCCTTGCCCCTGACCTCATACTGACCTTTGACCTCTCCCATGCCCCTGACCTCATACTGACCTTCAACCTCTCCCATACCCCTGACCTTATACTGACCTTTGATATCTCCCATGCCCCTGACCTCATACTGACCTTTGACCTCTCCCATGCCCCTGACCTCATACTGACCTTTGACCTCTCCCATACCCTTGCCCTCATACTGACCTTTGATCTCTCCGATGCCCCTGACCTCATACCGACCTTTGATCTCTCCCATGCCCCTGACCTCATACTGACCTTCGACCTCTCCCCTACCCCTGACCTCATACTGACATTTGACCTCTCCCATACCCCTGCCCTCATACTGACATTTGACCTCTCCCTTGCCCCTGACCTCATACTGACCTTTGGCCTCTCCCATACCCCTGCCCTCATACTGACGTTTGACCTCTCCCTTGCCCCTGACCTCATACTGACCTTCGGCCTCTCCCATACCCCTGCCCTCATACTGACGTTTGACCTCTCACTTGCCCCTGACCTCATACTGACCTTCGGCCTCTCCCATACCCCTGCTCTCTTACTGACTTTTGACCCCTACCATGACCCTGACATCATACTGACCTTCGACCTCTCCAATACCTCAGACCTTATACCCTGCCCTCATACTGACATTTGACCTCTCCCTTGCCCCTGACCTCATACTGACCTTTGGCCTCTCCCATACCCCTGCCCTCATACTGACGTTTGACCTCTCCCTTGCCCCTGACCTCATACTGACCTTCGGCCTCTCCCATACCCCTGCCCTCATACTGACGTTTGACCTCTCACTTGCCCCTGACCTCATACTGACCTTCGGCCTCTCCCATACCCCTGCTCTTACTGACTTTTGACCCCTACCATGACCCTGACATCATACTGACCTTCGACCTCTCCAATACCTCAGACCTTATACTGACCTTTGATCTCACCCATGAACCTGCCCTCTTACCGACCTTTGACCTCTCCCATACCACTAACCTCATACTGACTTTTGACCCTTCCCATGCTGCTGACATCATACTGACCTTTGACCTCTCCCATGCTGCTGACATCATACTGACCTTTCGACCTCTCCCCTACCCCTGCCCTGTTACTGACCTTTGACCCCTCCCATGCCCCTGACCTCATACTGACCTTTGACCTCTCCCATGCCCCTGACCTCATACTGACCTTTGATCTCTCCCATGCCCCTGACCTCATACTGACCTTTGACCTCTCCCATGCCCCTGACCTCATACTGACCTTTGACCTCTCCCATACCCCTGACCTTTTATTGACCTTTGACCCCTCCCATACCCCTGACCTCATACTGACCTTTGACCCCTCCCATACCCCTGCCCTCATACTAACCTTCGACCTCTCCCATGCCCCTGACCTCATACTGACCTTCAACCTCTCCCCTACCCCTGCCCTCTTACTGACCTTCGACCTCTCCCATGCCCCTGACCTCATACTGACCTTTGACTTCTCCCATGCCCCTGACCTTTTATTGACCTTTGACCCCTCGCATACCCCTGACCTCATACTGACCTTTGACCCCTTCCATGCCCCTGACCTCATACTGACCTTTGACCTCTCCCATGCCCCTGACCTCCCCAGCCAGGCTGTGGATGAGAGTAACGTAGCACTTGAGCCAGAGTCGTGCGTCGAGACGTGAGCGACTCTGGAAGTTTTGATGTTCATAAAGCTGTGTGGTGTCCAGCTCAGTGAAACGCTGCGGTGAGGTGTCGCGAGATCGATCCTTGTCCTTCCTCATTGCTGAGTGTCTGAAGAGATGGATCCCACCCAAGGAATCATTGTGTGCAACTCAAAAGTTTGTATGGTTTATTTGTCATACTGATTACTAGTATATTGCCTAGCCATCGGACATCAAAATCCTGCAAGCTCTTTCGAGTGGGACAATGGGAGTTGCCTGTACTAGCTGAAAGCTTACTTAGCCGATGTCTGGGTACCACGGGGAGGAGTGAAGACCTTTGTGCCCTGCAGCAGCTTCAGCGCGGATAGGACAAGTCGAGCGGCCATCGTCGCGTGGTGGCGCTGTCGGGCGATAGCGGACATCTCCAGTTTACAGAGTACCACCAGCTCCAGCTCAGAGGCACTCATCTCTGACAGGCCTAGCAAAGGCAAATGAGATATGAAAATTGGGTGGAGGCTATAAAAATGTTCAAGTTGTTACATGCATCACAGTTGTGTTTTGGAAAGAGTTGATTACTTGTTTCCAACTGAAAGTCACCTCTGATTTACATGAAAGGTTCTTTTCCATATTAGTGTCAAGTACCAAAATACTATCAAGTGGTAGTACATGAGCACTAAAGGAAGTTGTGTTGTTGCTGCACTGTGAAGCACATCCAGTGTGAAGACTGACCACTGTTGTTGACGGCATTGTCACAGACGATCTCAGACAGCGTGGCCAGCATCTGGTCTGCTGTTGCTAGCAACGTTCCCTTGACGACGTCTAGGGTGACGGACCTGCTGCCTTCACTGAAACGCTTGGTCGGGTTCACTGAGCTGAGTCCGTCGTCAGATGTGGCTTGTGTCTTTCCTTCTGTCAAACAAGATGCCAAAATCATTAGTGCATGATCTATTATATTTATTGTATGATTATTAAAGCTATAATCACTTTTACAATTGACAAAATGTATTTATTCTGCAGTAGCTTTGGTTCTGAAAATGTGTATTACGTGCCTAAATTGAGTTGCCAAATCAAGATTCAAACTCGGGCCAGTCAATCTCGGATCAATTTTTTCCTCAAAGCGGCCCGCCTTAAGGGCGAGTTCTACAAACAGTCTCATGACGTCATTGGTATTTGTCTAGATACTGTGGCAACCGGCAATGTAGACAGGCCGATCATTCTCTATCCACTGTTTTCATGCACGATTAACGGCAATTTTCTAAGTATCTGTTGTCGAACTGTGCATATTTCCTATATATTCCCGACTGTCTCGAGATGTACTTTCAAGTTTGCGTGACAAACAAGCTAAATTTGGCTGATTTTAAAATTGATTCCAACTTTAAGCTGATACATTTGAAAAGCAAATGAAATTCATTTATTCAATCAGCTTGAACCTGTGTCCATGTATCTAATGATGTTTCATTCATATCTTATACCTGAAACTTGGCAAATATTAGCATTGGTGACTTCACTAACCCAGGTCATCTGAGGCCGTTGACTTCGGTGGGACGAGAGCTTTGACAGGGGACGCAGCCTGTCTGCGTCGACTTTTACCACCGGGGGGCGGTGGAGGAGGCTGGATCAGCGAGGATGTCCCGGGCGGTCTGACGATAGAAACAGGTTAATCTGTATATGCTATATGTACATATTTATCAAAACTTTTCCGGAATATAAGAGTGCATTTGTATTTGCAAATATTAGAAAAAAATTAGCCCAAAGGCTAAGACAGGTTACCGGACAATTTTGGTTTGGCCATGGCAGCATTGGCAGGTAACAGACCTTGAGATTTACTTGATTCAATCAAGGTTCGCAGTGTAAACATATGACCTTGAGATTTACCAATCAAGGTCATCCGAATGAACTTCGATGTCACCATTACATGTGGCATTTGATATTCTATATGTTCATAATACAAAGATATATCTGGGTGGAATCGTTCAGGCCGCTCAGGTCAATTCACACATTCCAAGTCAGACATTTGGCACTCAAGGTCATCTGACGTCAAGTTCAAGGTCATCATTAGTTGTGCCATATATGTCTTCCTATATGTTCATAATGCAAACATGAGCTCTATCTGCAAGCATTTCATCTATAGAGGCAAATCTGGGCATTTATTGACCCCAAAACGGCTGCTTTGACCTTTCAAGTTCATCCAAGGTCTAATTCAAGGTCACCACACAAGTCGCCATACATGACTTCCCATTTGAAAGTGCCAATATCTAAGCTCTACCTTCAAGCGTTCTATGAGTACAGTCCTGACAGCTACCATTATGAAGAAAAAAAGTGCCGAAAATTTTCTTAAGTCCAAAATTTTTTTCAAAGAGTGAAAATTTTTTTTTGCCTAGAAATGGCCCAAAATGGATAGTAATGCGATTTGGGGCGAAAAAAAATTTTTTTCTCGTCAAAAATTCAAAATGGCCACCACACGGAAATCGGCTAATAAAGAGCAACAAAACTTATACACATCACAGAGGTATATGAGAGGAATGTTTTTAAACAAAAATCTTGAAACTGAAGACAGTTTTTGAGAAAATACAGACCAGGTGCAAATTTGAGCACTTTTTTACCCAAAAATCGCTGTTTTGACCTTTCAAGGTCATCCAAGGTCAAATTCAAGGTCACCACACAAGTCGCCATATATGACTTCCCATTTGAAAGTGCCAATTTCTAAGCTCTATCTTCAAGCGTTCTATGAGTACAGTCCTGACAGCTCCCATTATGAACGAAAAAAGTGCCGAAAAAAGTCCAAAATCTTTTTCAAAGGGTGAAAATTTTTTTTTGCCTAGAAATGGCCCAAAATGGATAGCAATGCAATTTGGGGCGAAAATTTTTTTTTCGCAGACTCGTCAAAAATTCAAACTGGCCGCCACATGGAGACCGGCAATTCAAGGGCAACAAAACTTATACACATCATAAAGGTACATAAGGGGAATCTTTTGAAACAAAAATCTCAAAACTGTTCAGACAGTTTTTGAGAAAATGGCTGCCAAAGTTCAAAATTGGCCATTTTTCGACAAAAATGGCCGCCATTTTGGAAAAAATGCGAAAATCAAAAAACTAAAAAATAACTCCCTCTCGAAATACTTTTAGGCATTTTTGTGCAAAATTTCAGGCAGATTCGATCGTAAACTTTAAAGATATCAATGTTGACGGACGACGGACGACGACGGACGCAACGCCATGGCAATAGGTTATCGGACCAATGGTCCGGTAACCTAAAAATGTCAAAAGCTGAAGTATCTACCTTCAAATCAGTGTACAATAACCATTGGAATATTCCATATTTTTTCCGAAACAAAACTGATAAATAAACTAGACGCTTCCGGTCGCCTACGACCGCTTGGGTGTATCCCCCGTAGCCCTATCATCTCTGTTGCCCCAAATATATCACTGTCAAGTGTGAAAAACTAGAGCAAGGGCTAAAAAAGATTACCAGAGAAATGTTAAATCTCAAGTCACAATTGTTTTCTTTTCCCCACCAAAATTGCTGCACTGATTTTCCGAGGTTATTGAAGGTCGAATTCAAAATCACCACTGAAATCTCTTTATATGAATTTCCCTTTCGACATGTTTGATAAAATAACGAAAATACAGATAGATCAATCTTTTCACCTATTTATATTTCAACTCAGAGTATTTTACAAACTTGGTTCAAAGTTGAAATTCAAACTAAATTTTAACTCATAATACCTGCCCAAGTTGAAATTCAAACTCAAAGTTGACCAAAACTGCATTTCAAGATGACGAAATTGGAGCCAGATCAAACTTTTCGCCATGAGTTATATTTCAACTCATAATATGTGCCAAACTTGGTATTAAGTTGAAATTCAATGTAAAAGTTGACCAAAACTGCATTTCAAGATGACGAAATTGGAGCCAGATCGAACTTTTCATCATACGTTATATTTTAACTCATAATATGTGCCAAACTTGGTTTCAAGTTGAAATTCAAACTAAAAATTGATCAAAACTGCATTTCAAGATGACGAAAATGGAGCCAGATCGAACTTTTCATCATAAGTTATATTTCGACATTTAATATGTGCCAAACATGCTTTCAAGTTGAAATTCAAAGTAAAAGTTGACCAAAACTGCATTTCAAGATGACGAAATTGGAGCCAGATCGAATTTTTCACCATAAGTTATATTTTAACTCATAATTTGTGCCAAACATAGTCTCAAGTTGAAACTCAAAGTAAAAGTTGATCAATGTTTTCATAAAAAGCTATTGTGATCAATAATAGACTTAACTAGCAAGAAATAATGTTAACTTATTTGGTCACAGCCATAAAATCTCTGCTGGACAAAGCCTCCATCATGTTGAGCCCAATAATGAATATTTCTTGTCTTAACTATTTTCATTATGGTCAATAATAGACTTAACATGTAAAAATAATGTTAACTTATTTGGTTACACCCAGAAATTTCTACCGGACAAAACCTTAACCTTGTTCAGCTTACCTTGTTGAGCCCAATAATAAATGTTTCTTGTCTTAACTATTTTCATTGTGGTCAATAATAGACTTAACATGTAAAAATAATGTTAACTTATTCGGTTACACCCAGAAATATCTACCGGACAAAACCTTAACCTTGTTAAGCTCAATAATAATTGTTTCTCATCTTAACTATTTTTATTGAGGTCAATAATAGATTTAACTAGCAAAAAAAAAGTTAACTTATTTGGTTACAGACATAAAATGTCTACTGGACAGAATGTTCACCTTGTTGAGCCCAATAATAAATATTTCTTGTCTTAACTATTTTTATTGTGGTCAATAATAGACTAAACTAGTAAAAATAATGTTAACTTATTCAGTACACCCATGAAATCTGTACTGGACATACTTTCACCTTGTTGAGCTTAATAATAAATATTCCTCATCTTAACTATTTTTATTGTGGTCAATAATAGACTTAACTATTTTTATTGTGGTCAATAATAGACTTAACTAGTGAAAATAATGTTAACTTATTCGGTTACACCAATGAAATTTGTACTGGACAAAAAATTTACCTTGTTGAGGTTATTAATAAATATTTCTTGTCTTAACTATTTTTATTGTGGTCAATGATAGACTTAACTATTAAAAATAATGTTAACTTATTCAGTTACACCCATGAAATCTGTACTGGACAAAACCTTTACCTTGTTGAGCTTAATAATAAACGTTTCTCGTCTTAACTATTTTTATTGTGGACAATAATAGACTTAACTAGTAAAACTAATGTTAACTTATTCAGTAATATTGTCCTGTTTTCACTGAAAACATCAGTTCTCCATTCTGAACAAGAAACCAGTGTCATTACCTTCCATTGTACAGGCTATTGGAATGATCGTACACGTCAAAATGGATATTTCAAAATTCTGTAATAAGTTAGGCTGTTAACATATTAATATTTATATGATCATTCTAAAAAACGATTGGTTTCGTGTGACAGCCCTTCCCAACAACACTTCCAAATATTATCGAGATTCGTCAAAAATTGCCATCTGTAGAACGTTCACAAGCCATGTTTCTCAAACAGGCTGTTTTCAATGCAAAATGTGTCCCCAAACGACCAATTCAGTTGCCACGGCAACCAAAATCGATTGGTGTCGGGATCTTACCATAATATATATGCCTGCTAAAAACTAGATGTCAAGGCCTAAAGATGCCTTGGAGGCATTTCGGTGTGATGAATAATTTATAATACTAGATATCGACGAAAATGAAAAATGTCGACAAATTTCGGGTCAAGGTCAAAGTTCATCCATAATACCCGCTAGACATGTTTGTCTAGGGCGACGAGTTCGAAAATACCACCCGTTTCGCTCTACGACGCACCGTTTCCGAGATATCGACGAAAACAAAAACTGCCGACTCGGCAAAAAAATTTCGGGTCAAGGTCAAAGTTAATCCATAATACCCCTTAGACATGTTTGTCTAGGGCGACGAGTCCGAAAGTAACGTCCGTTTCGCTCTACGCGCACCGTTTCCGAGATATCGACGAAAACGAAAAATGCCGACTCGGCAAAAAAATTTCGGGTCAAGGTCAAAGTTCATCAATAATTCCCCTTAGACATGTTTGTCTAGTGCGACGAGTCCGAAAATAACGTCCGTTTCGCTCTACGACGCACCGTTTCCGAGATATCGACGAAAACGAAAAATGCCGACTCGGCAAAAAAATTTCGGGTCAAGGTCAAAGTTCATCAATAATTCCCCTTAGACATGTTTGTCTAGTGCGACGAGTCCGAAAATAACGTCCATTTCGCTCTACGACGCACCGTTTCCGAGATATCGACGAAAACGAAAAATGCCGACTCGGCAAAAAAATTTCGGGTCAAGGTCAAAGTTCATCCATAATACCCCTTAGACATGTTTGTCTAGTGCGACGAGTCCGAAAATAACGTCCGTTTCGCTCTACGACGCACCGTTTCCGAGATAACGACGAAAACGAAAAATGCCGACTCGGGAAAAAAATTTCGGGTCAAGGTCAGAGTTCATCAATAATACCCCTTAGACATGTTTGTCTAGTGCGACGAGTCCGAAAATAACGTCCGTTTCGCTCTACGACGCACCGTTTCCGAGATAACGACGAAAACGAAAAATGCCGACTCGGCAAAAAAATTTCGGGTCAAGGTCAAAGTTCATCCATAATACCCCTTAGACATGTTTATCTAGGGCGACGAGTCGGAAAGTAACGTCCGTTTCGCTCTACGACGCACCGTTTCCGAGATATCGACGAAAACGAAAAATGCCGACTCGGCAAAAAAATTTCGGGTCAAGGTCAAAGTTCATCAATAATTCCCCTTAGACATGTTTGTCTAGTGCGACGAGTCCGAAAATAACGTCCGTTTCGCTCTACGACGCACCGTTTCCGAGATATCGACGAAAACGAAAAATGCCGACTCGGCAAAAAAATTTCGGGTCAAGGTCAAAGTTCATCAATAATTCCCCTTAGACATGTTTGTCTAGTGCGACGAGTCCGAAAATAACGTCCGTTTCGCTCTACGACGCACCGTTTCCGAGATATCGACGAAAACGAAAAATGCCGACTCGGCAAAAAAATTTCGGGTCAAGGTCAAAGTTCATCCATAATACCCCTTAGACATGTTTGTCTAGTGCGACGAGTCCGAAAATAACGTCCGTTTCGCTCTACGACGCACCGTTTCCGAGATAACGACGAAAACGAAAAATGCCGACTCGGCAAAAAAATTTCGGGTCAAGGTCAAAGTTCATCAATAATACCCCTTAGACATGTTTGTCTAGTGCGACGAGTCCGAAAATAACGTCCGTTTCGCTCTACGACGCACCGTTTCCGAGATATCGACGAAAACGAAAAATGCCGACTCGGCAAAAAAATTTCGGGTCAAGGTCAAAGTTCATCAATAATTCCCCGTAGACATGTTTGTCTAGTGCGACGAGTCCGAAAATAACGTCCGTTTCGCTCTACGACGCACCGTTTCCGAGATATAGACGAAAACGAAAAATGCCGACTCGGCAAAAAAATTTCGGGTCAAGGTCAAAGTTCATCCATAATACCCCTTAGACATGTTTGTCTAGTGCGACGAGTCCGAAAATAACGTCCGTTTCGCTCTACGACGCACCGTTTCCGAGATATCGACGAAAGCGAAAAATGCCGACTCGGCAAAAAAATTTCGGGTCAAGGTCAAAGTTCATCCATAATACCCCTTAGACATGTTTGTCTAGGGCGACGAGTCCGAAAATAACGTCCGTTTCGCTCTACGACGCACCGTTTCCGAGATATGCAGGATGAATCAAGGATGACTCAGCAAAAAAATATTTCGACCTCTAGGTCAAAGGTCGTTTGAGGTATCGATCCCAAAATCAATAGGGTTCTTCCCTGGTGATATATAAACCTCCGTGCAAAATTCTGCAACTATTGCCTGAATATTTTTTGAGTTATCGTCCGGAAACCAAGTTCCTCGATTTCATCCTCACGGACCTCACGGACCTCGGAGCCGGATCAAAAAAAAAAAGTACACCCTAGAGATGTTTGTCTAGGGCGACGAGTCCGAAAATAACGTCCGTTTCGCTCTACGACGCACGGTTTCCGAGATATGCAGGAAGCCTCAAGGATGAATCAGCAAAAAATTATTTTGACCTCTAGGTCAAAGGTCGTTTGACCGATCGATCCCAAAATCAATAGGGTTCTTCCCTGGTGGCATATGAACCTCCATGCAGAGTTCTGCAACTATTGCATAAATATTTTTCCAGTTATCGTCCGGAAACCAAGTCTTAAAATTAGTCTTGATTTCATCCTCACGGACCTCACGGACCTCCGATCCGGCTCAAAAAGAATAGGGTTCTTCCTCATATCATTTCTGACTTGCGGTGAAAATTTGACAAGGATCCGTCAAGGCAATCTAAAGTTATCGTCCGGAAACCAAAAGTGGCGGAAGAAGAAAAAAAAAGAAAAAAAAAAAAAAAAAATTCTGCTAAAACCATAAAGGCATTTCTGCCGAAATGCCTTAATAATGGTGATCGGGTGAGAATTGCGGCCTGTAGCGCGTTCACAAGCCATGTGTCTCAAACAGGCTGTTTTCAATGCAAAATGTGTCCCCAAACGACCAATTCAGTTGCCACGGCAACCAAAATCGATTGGTGTCGGGATCTTACCATTATATATGTGCCTGTAAAAAATAATGGTGATCGGGTGAGAATTGCGGCCTGTAGCGCGTTCACAAGAAAATCTCTGCGGACGCGGGCGCGGGCGCGGACACGGACGCGGACGACGAAGCCAAATCCATAGTATCCGCCGAACTTTGTTCGGGGGATACAATAATCACACTTGTACCTAACTATGTCCTCTATGTACCAAAACAGGTATGTTATTGAATACATGTACACAGTTTGCATGCTCAAAATGGATGTAAATAAATGAGTAGTCTCATTTGGCAGCTCACAATATCTCTACGGAAGGATAGAAAATATCAGCCTAGGCATGCATAACAAGCTTAATATCAGTATGTTCCGGTCATGCTTTCTGGCGGTGAGTCACTGCTCGAAGTATCTACCTATAGAAATATCAGTGTGGTGCATGAAAATTCGAGAATTTGCAGTGCAAAAAATATACGAGTAAGTAGCTTCAGGTCTATGCATCACACCATAGAATGTACCCAACAAATCCTGTCAACTATCACACATTTGGAAAGATTGCTTTGAGAATACAGTTAACATGCGAGGCATTGGTGTCAGATGTAAGTAATTCTTACCTTCCCCTGCACATTAGATAGAATAATGACAATTATTCTGGAGTCGCTTTATGACGAAATGTATACTAATCACTGGCACAAATTATTCTTTATCAGTACATTTTTTCTGAAGTTCAGAAATCTGAAAATAACACCAATCATGTGCCAAGTTAACACCAGACTTACGCAATGTCCTCAAACTTTGGCAAGGTGGGGATGGTATCGGCGAGAGCGACCATCAGGTGAGCCTGGGCGATGGACAGCTGGCAGGTCAGGTGGGGGCCGTACAGAGAGCTCAGCTGGGTCGACAGGCGCTTGTCCACCACCGTCTCCATAACCTGTAACCATGGCAACCACAAGTGGGACTTCACTCAAACTCAAAAGTTTGAAGCAGTTCAGTGAAGTTAAGGTATCAAAGTAAAAACACTGAAGTAAAAACTAAGCTACCGTACAACAACTGTTTCGCAGCGAATACTGCCAGCTTGGTTTCTATCAATGCTGACTGCAAATGCATGAACGACTACACCAGATATAACTAGATAACTCATGTATAATACAGGTTTGGTGATAGTGCGGCCTGTGTGCTCTCACATTACTACTTCACGTGTCAGTTCTGTTTTGAAATCATTTTATGGTGATTCATGCATAGATGAAACTCGCAATGTGTACATGTACCATGCATTGGAGGCAATAGAACATAGGCAATATTAACATATTGTGTGACAGGCCCAAACACGTGACAAATCCCACCCCAACGGGGTTCCTGTTCGCCACCAGGATCGCCACCATGTAATCCAGATATAGATAAACCATAGGAACAGTCTACTGTGCCAAACACATACAAAAACGTAATAATGTTACATTAGATTTTTGCCATGTTTGTTTTTGCATAATGCAGACATGACGTTTTCTGTACTTCCTGGGCATAATAGACTGTTCTAGAGCTCCAAAAGCACAAGGCATCAGCAGGCACCCCATTTGAAGCGATGCCTAGTGTACATTGAAATGCACATGCATATCTAACTGCATGCATTTCAACTTCATTTGTGATATACATGCAGTGACATAAAACAGCAAAACAACACACACAGCCTGGAAGGTGAATGGGATTTTTACTGTTTCGGTACTCACATAGTTCCAGTTGGTAGAATCAGGTTCCTTTTAGTTAGGCATGCAAAATTTTATAGATCCACATTAATTCGTAAGAGTGAGAACATCCATACCATGTACACTGCTTGGCAAAATAATCAGGCTTTCAATCATTTGGTTTTGAACGAAAATATTTGTGGACTCACGAATCAAGTTTGATAATATGATAACACTGAAAACCAACAAAGTTTTACCAATTTGTCCACCTACAAGATAGACAAGACAATGCGACAAGCAGCCAGCCATACCTTGAGATTACACGGCTCGAGAAACGGTTTGGCCGTGTTGAAGCGTGTGGTGCTCATGCGACCCTCGACCTGTCGGAAACTGTTGTCTGCGGAGTGCGGCAGTCGGTCCCCTACCAGAAGGCGCTGCAAGGTCACAAACGCGTCAGAGAACAGTCCAAGGTCAGTCAAGGTCGTGACCTTGAGAATGCGACCGTCCACGGCGCGCTGGAGGTCGCGACACACGAAGGTCGCCAGGTAGAGGTACAGACTCAGTAGAGGCAGGATCTGTGGCAAAGGGATCATATACAATATACAAAGTGGGAAGGTCAAGGTTTAGCTTCATTGCAAGGAAGAGGCAATATTTTATCATAAAATAGAAAATAACATACAAACAAATGTTGTTTCCCTCTGGAAAGCTCATCTAATACAAATCTGATGGCTGCCACCAGGGTACGACCATCACACCGGAACCTAAAGTGGAGTCAAGCATGTATAATACGCATTTCCTCATTTCACTTACATCTAACACGAATTATTTTTACTTGGTGTGTGTTGACCCCTGACCTGTCTGAGAGGAGGTCGATGCCGGGGATGAGGTGTGTGACCTCGCAGCCTTCTCCGACCTCGTACAGAGCATAGTCCTTGTCTGCCGTCGGGTGAGGCAGAGATGATCGGAACAATGCCTGGAAAATAGTACAGAGCATGAGATGTTTGGGAGTTTGTCCAGTATGCCACGGCCTAACAATGTAGTGTTTGATGGCTGGTCAATAAGGCCGGAGAAATGTTATAAAATGGACACACCTGCACAAACTAAAGTTTTTGATAACATCGTTATCTCTGATAGACAGATCTGAATTCGCACCTTGAAGAAGTATCCAGCCAAAAAACAGCACTCAGTCCTTAGACTCAAGTCAGCCGTCAGCACGAACCTGGTGACAGAACAATATGATACATTTGTAATCCCGATATTTTCATGGATGTCAGTATTCTGTTACGGAAAGTTGATAAAAACAGCTAGTTTTTGTAACACAATGGAATAACAGCCGACCAAGATATGACCAAGGATGAAACATGGCATGCTTGTACATGCTAACTAGCAGTGCTGGCAAAGATTTTACAGGTCGTACTGCGCAATGTTTGAAGTGAGCACGCCGCCGAGAACACAGCCCCAGAGTCCACACTTGTCCAGTAGTGCGCGACTGATGTCGTCCGAGCGCTCAAACACGCTACGCCACTGATGGATCGCATCCGAGGTCCCCAGCAATAGGTCCAGAGACTCCGCCCACCACTTGTACGCACCTCTGGATGATCGCAAGGCAGGTGACGTGATTATTACAGGTTAGAGTAATTGTTGGAACCTAACCTCTGGATGATTGCAGGGCAGGTGAAGTGATTATTACAGGATAGAGTAATTGTTGGAACCTAACCACTTTGTCATTCATATAGCAATCTGAATAGTGAGATCT
This sequence comes from Terebella lapidaria, assembly GCA_949152475.1. Lineage (NCBI taxonomy): Eukaryota > Metazoa > Annelida > Polychaeta > Terebellida > Terebellidae > Terebella > Terebella lapidaria. The sequence continues at coordinate 4,943,208 of OX424555.1, forward strand.
ATCATGCAAATCAGTGAACCATTAACCTGTTTTCACAAAATTTCACAATTTAGTCTTGAATGAATAGCAAGCTGACCAGTAATCATGAAATCATGTAGCAAGAGCTGATTTCAGACAGACCTGATGTTGTTGGTGTGGTAGTGTAGATTAGCTAACTCTCTCATGGCCTCAGCAGCCAGGCCCTTGTGTCCTCCGGCCAGCAGCATCTCTGTCAATACAGCACATGAATACATTAGAAAATGGTTGCATTCCTCCAACAACATCTATCATTTACTGTGAGAGACACTGACCGATGGTTTTGTCGTAAGATGAGATGACGACGTTGATCTGAGACCTCGGGAGAGGCGAGGTCTGGACAGCGTCCATGGACAGGAACTCCTCTCGACTAAGATCCGGCGGCATCGTGGGCTGCGGGTTGGCCGTGTTGGGGATAAAGTCAACCTTCAACGGACCCTGGCCCAGCAATGCATGGTCACCTTGGTAACAATAACGGGGTATTTTTTTCCTTTGCGTCAATGAACATCTGATACAAAAACTTTCATACCACTAATGAGTTGAACGTGGTATCTGGATGCGACTCTTTCATACACTGTTCTTAGAAACCATACATCTCTCGGCTATATTTGCTTGATACTCACTGGTCTGGCCTTATTTGTTTGACCTTGACTTCTGGTCGGGCCTTATTTGCGTAACATTCACTATTAATCTGGCCTTATTTGTTCATCATTTACTGTTAATCTGGCATTATTTCTGATGACTCACTGTTGGTCTGGCCTGACAGGTAGAGGATGAGTAGGCGTCGGGAATGCTGTAGCGCCCGAGCTGAGTAGTTGGACTGGGACAAGACTTCTCGAAGGTTCTTCAAGCTGTAATCTACATCGAGTGGCACAGAGCACAGCTTCTTGGCAGTTAGACCTCCTGTTGGTGAATTGTAAGTTGCTAGTGTCAGTATCAACATGCCAAACTTATCATACTTTCCATAAAAGTACTTTGTTACATCATGTAATGCATCACTAACTGTTTTCTTGCATTAAAGAGCCTGTCTTGGGTAGTTGTTTTTGCCGTAATTATGCACCAATGCATCATTTGTACCCAACATATCACATTCTGCCCAAACATAATAAGTTTAGTTACCCCTGATAAGCAGTAATAGGGCCATAAACACGGCAGTTTTATCGAGGTCCAGAAAAACCACAGCCGCCATGATTCTGGGGTTGTGACGTCATTAGTAGTACAGGCCGGCTGGCAGCTATTAGTATAGTACAGGCTGCTGGCTGGCAGTGTGGCTATGTACAGTCCCCTGATTTGTCTTGTAGAGCTGTGATTTGGTTGTTAAATTTTGCCAATGATCTTTTGACATGGTACATGTGTGTATATATAGTTGTATAGTAACAGTGTCACTGTGATATAAAGAATTAATATGTTTACTTTTGATTTAAGGCTAATAAGTCCTTGGATTCACGTTGTGCAAATATAACCGATGGGGCCTTCCTGAATATGGTTAGCAAGATAACTGAATTTTAACATGGTAGATGTAGAAATACTTAATGCTACATATATTATCAACAATATAAAGTAATAATAGTAACTAGACGTCAAGGCCTAAAGATGCCTTGGAGGCATTTCGGTGTGATGAATAATTTATAATACTAGATATTGACGAAAATGAAAAATGTCGACAAATTTCGGGTCAAGGTCAAAGTTCATCCATAATACCCGCTAGACATGTTTGTCTAGGGCGACGAGTCCGAAAATACCATCCGTTTCGCTCTACGACGCACCGTTTCCGAGATATCGACGAAAACAAAAACTGCCGACTCGGCAAAAAAATTTCGGGTCAAGGTCAAAGTTCATCAATAATTCCCCTTAGACATGTTTGTCTAGTGCGACGAGTCCGAAAATAACGTCCGTTTCGCTCTACGACGCACCGTTTCCGAGATATCGACGAAAACGAAAAATGCCGACTCGGCAAAAAAATTTCGGGTCAAGGTCAAAGTTCATCAATAATTCCCCTTAGACATGTTTGTCTAGTGCGACGAGTCCGAAAATAACGTCCGTTTCGCTCTACGACGCACCGTTTCCGAGATATCGACGAAAACGAAAAATGCCGACTCGGCAAAAAAATTTCGGGTCAAGGTCAAAGTTCATCCATAATACCCCTTAGACATGTTTGTCTAGTGCGACGAGTCCGAAAATAACGTCCGTTTCGCTCTACGACGCACCGTTTCCGAGATAACGACGAAAACGAAAAATGCCGACTCGGCAAAAAAATTTCGGGTCAAGGTCAAAGTTCATCAATAATACCCCTTAGACATGTTTGTCTAGTGCGACGAGTCCGAAAATAACGTCCGTTTCGCTCTACGACGCACCGTTTCCGAGATAACGACGAAAACGAAAAATGACGACTCGGCAAAAAAAATTCGGGTCAAGGTCAAAGTTCATCCATAATACCCCTTAGACATGTTTGTCTAGTGCGACGAGTCCGAAAATCTTAGACATGTTTGTCTAGTGCGACGAGTCCGAAAATAACGTCCGTTTCGCTCTACGACGCACCGTTTCCGAGATATCGACGAAAACGAAAAATGCCGACTCGGCAAAAAAATTTCGGGTCAAGGTCAAAGTTCATCCATAATACCCCCTTAGACATGTTTGTCTAGTGCGACGAGTCCGAAAATAACGTCCGTTTCGCTCTACGACGCACCGTTTCCGAGATATCGACGAAAACGAAAAATGCCGACTCGGCAAAAAAATTTCGGGTCAAGGTCAAAGTTCATCCGTAATACCCCTTAGACATGTTTGTCTAGTGCGACGAGTCCGAAAATAACGTCCGTTTCGCTCTACGACGCACCGTTTCCGAGATATCGACGAAAACGAAAAATGCCGACTCGGCAAAAAAATTTCGGGTCAAGGTCAAAGTTCATCCATAATACCCCCTTAGACATGTTTGTCTAGTGCGACGAGTCCGAAAATAACGTCCGTTTCGCTCTACGACGCATCGTTTCCGAGATATCGACGAAAACGAAAAATGCCGACTCGGCAAAAAAAATTTGGGTCAAGGTCAAAGTTCATCCATAATACCCAAGGTCAAAGTTCATCCATAATACCCCTTAGACATGTTTGTCTAGGGCGACGAGTCCGAAAATAACGTCCGTTTCGCTCTACGACGCACCGTTTCCGAGATATGCAGGATGAATCAAGGATGACTCAGCAAGAAATTATTCGACCTCTAGGTCAAAGGTCGTTTGAGGTATCGATCCCAAAATCAATAGGGTTCTTCCCTGGTGATATATAAACCTCCGTGCAAAATTCTGCAACTATTGCCTGAATATTTTTTTAGTTATCGTCCGGAAACCAAGTTCCTCGATTTCATCCTCACGGACCTCACGGACCTCGGAGCCGGATCAAAAAAAAAAGTACACCCTAGAGATGTTTGTCTAGGGCGACGAGTCCGAAAATAACGTCCGTTTCGCTCTACGACGCACGGTTTCCGAGATATGCAGGAAGCCTCAAGGATGAATCAGCAAAAAATTATTTTGACCTCTAGGTCAAAGGTCGTTTGACGGATCGATCCCAAAATCAATAGGGTTCTTCCCTGGTGGCATATGAACCTCCATGCAGAGTTCTGCAACTATTGCATAAATATTTTTCCAGTTATCGTCCGGAAACCAAGTCTTAAAATTAGCCTTGATTTCATCCTCACGGACCTCCGATCCGGCTCAAAAAGAATAGGGTTCTTCCTCATATCATTTCTGACTTGCGGTGAAAATTTGACAAGGATCCGTCAAGGCAATCTAAAGTTATCGTCCGGAAACCAAAAGTGGCGGAAGAAGAAAAAAAAGAGAAAAAAAAAAAAAAAAAAAAAAAAAAAAAAATTCTGCTAAAACCATAAAGGCATTTCTGCCGAAATGCCTTAATAACAATAATAATATTCATAAAACTTAATAAAAATTGCCCGCTACTGCTTGGTCACACAAACAACCAGAAAATATTTTTGCAATCAGTGACAAATCAAAAGCGGTAATGTGAATATGTGACAAGCATTTATTCAGGGACTGCCTCTCACAGGCTAATTGATCGTGGAGATGGGATTGATGGGAATGAGAAAAAAGAGTGATCTCATACCTGGATCTGTACTATGTGTACCCACTATACTAGTAAATCCGGCAAGATCAAAGCAGAAAAGACAATCAGACATCTAATCACTGAGCAGATCAGCCCAGTGATGATCTGCATCATAAAAGTTAACAGAATGACTCGGAAGATACATCTTTATAGTAATGTTGGTGGCACAAAACTGACAAAACTAGCTTATGGAACCGATAAGCCAACAGTTGAAAAATATTATCGAAAAATTTTATCTTATTGGAAATACATGTAATCGCTCGAATCAGCACAACTGTTCCGTTCTATTGTACAATGAACATTATTCAAACATAACATATACAACAGATAATTATATTCTTAAAAGGAGTTTCTCACATTTCTGGAAGAAAATATGGAATTGTTTAGAAATTAGAATTCCATGTTTCATCAACAAGAGGCATGAGTAGAGAAAGTAAATGCATCGCTTACAATTACTCGTATATCCTGTCAATGGATGTTGTTAAATCTAGACAATATCTGAGAAAAGGGGTGATTTCTTGTGTATTTTCAATACAAAATTGTCGCACTTAAATCTTCAAAGTTCAGGGTCCAACGTTAATTGTCGACATTTGAACATTTTGAATGTTAACAATAGTTAACAATAGTTTTACTACCGGTAGTTAAAGTCTATACTTAGTTAAATCTACATATACTAGAGTCTATACAGATACATGTATCTATATGTTTTTCACACTTCTGTAAAAAATACATGTGTACAGACAGTTTGACAGCTGTGATTTATGTTACATGTAGATAATTGTGTAATATTTAGCAAGAAATGTAACAAATACATAAATTGCAAACCTGAAAATCTTGTTTCCTTGGGAAATTAATGATACAAAATATTTAATACCCAACATTAGCTTTTAAAAATCTATCACTGACCTTCAGGAATAAAATTAATCAAATTCAGAACTACCGGTATTTATTATTGAACTGAATGAGGTACATGCTCACTGTAGCGATATCGACGCGTGATTGTCGTCTGAGAATTTGTTAAGATTATCGGCTATTTATTGGTAACAAATCATATCAGCCAAGTTTCCGGGCCCGGTGTGATCGCCAGACCCGATATATTACTGTATACTCAATATAATTCCTATGCGACATATATTGGCCGTAATGGAATTTTCAGTGGGTCAGGGCAGGCCTACATATATACTGGTACTAGGTATTGTAGGTAATATATAAGTATAATTGTATCCCGCAAACAAACTTTGGCGGATACTAAGGATTTGCGATCGTCACGCCGCCGTGTCCGTAGAGATTTCCTTGTGATCGCTCTACGGGTTGCATATCTCAACCGATTCTCATAATATTTGACGTGGGTATATATTATGGTAAGATTACGATGCCTATCGTTTTTGGTTGCCGTATCAACTAAATTGCCTGAATGGCGACACTTTTTGTGCTGAAATTAGCCCCATAAAAAACCCATGGTTTGTGAACGCTCTGCAGGTGAGAGTTTTCGATGAATCTGTATTAAATGCACAGGCGTGTTGAGAAGCACTTACACATGAAGTCTATTGTTTTCCAGATTGATAGATACATGTAGTTTAAATATTAATAAGTTAGTGAGTAACTTATTACAGCATTGTAAAATATCCAGTTTGACAGCTATTATCATGCTACTTGTCTAATATTTGGCTAGAAATGCAATGAATACATTTGCAAACTTGAAAGTATTTTTTCCTGAGAAAATTCTTCATACAAATACCTAATAAATTAACAATAATTTTGCTAGCTAAGTTTAACATGTTTTGCATTGTGGACATAATGCAGCTGAATATTAATAAGTAATCAGGGGTATGTTAACTTATTACAACGATGTGAAATATCCAGTTCGACAACCGTGATCATGCTAATTGTCAAATATTTGCCAAAAACACAATGTCTAGGTGTGTGAACCTGAAAGTAATGTTTTTTAAAGGAAATAACTGCATATACAATGTCTAATAAGTTAACATTAGCTTTACTCATAAGTCGACCTGAATAAAATTAGTTAAGGCCAGAAACATTTATTATTGGACTCAATCAGTTATTTTTATATATTTTATCTTAGCAGGGCACAAAATTAGAATTTTTTTCCAGGAGCCAAAGGGCTCCTATTTGGCTCCTATTCAACAATTTTTAGGCACATTTCAATGTTAGTTTAGAGATTTTCATTAGCCAATTGGCTCGTGAGCTCTATTGCCTGGGAGCAAATCTGAAAATTTGGGAGCCTATGGCTACCCACAAGGGGCAATTTTGTGCCCTGCTTAGACATTATTACAATGTAAAAAGTTGGTAACTAATTATAGCAGCCAATTGTCAGTTCACAGGGATGATGAGGCATCGGGGGATACACCCACTCTGTCGTTTGCGGCCGGACCGTCTAGTTGATACTGTATTATCTCCGAAATTGATCAGCAATATACTCTGCTGTTTCTATTCACTGCTAAATCACTTGACATTTTAGGTACTTAATTTCAAACATCGGGTTCATATGTACTGTAATTGAATGAAACCCTGGACTGGCCTGCAAATATTTGATATCCTGGATTATCTTAATTTAGCTATAGAAACTGTAATATATTTTACTTCTCTTTGATACTAACAGAAACCTATCTCTCATGGGTTTCTGATACTAAGCAATCATCACCCCCCCCCCCCCCCCCAAATACATTTATGGCCCTTCCGCAGTAAAGTGTTTGGTCCAGGTTTTGTCAATCCTGTGAATATGTATGTGTAAGTTCCCCTGCTCTGTCTCTGAATCTGTCTCTCCAGATGGTGATCCCTGGTCTGGTTGTTTGATGCTATTCCCATCAAATCTGTGCAGTGAAACACCTTATCACTGTCTGCAATATCAAAATCTTGTGATTCTAGACTTATCACCATTCTTAGCAGCAGTAAAATCATTAACACTGGATTGTGTGTCACAGCCTGTGTACCCTTTCTAAGCAGCCCAGACAGCTGCCGAACGGCTCTACTACTATCTACGTCACCGGAAGTGAACATGGCTCCGGTGATTTTTGAACCAGATTGGTCTGTCTATGCGGCATTTTACCAGAATTTGTACATTTTTATGAGGGACTGAGGTAATTTATGCATGGAATTGTATTCCTGGAGGTTTGTTGTACATATCCAGATAGGACACCCCTGTAGCCAAGACAGGCTCTTTAACCATGTTAACATGCCAGCTTAAATTTAGCACTCATTCACAATAGACTCTCTACCAGTCTCTATATCTTTCAGTTTTATATCTATCCAGAGATGGGGGTGAAATGTTACAGTACCTCCGTAGACATTGTGGCCCTCGGGATCTATCTGTGCACCAGGTTCAATGTGTGACAATTCATCTTTGTCAAGATGCACTTTAATCTGCATACCAGCATACTGCTGGGCTGTGATTGGCTGGTTCTTGTCACCCATGGCAACCTTGAAGTGTGGCTGTGGAGCGGTTGGCCCCTCGTAGTCCTGGACGCGTCGAAGAAGTTTACGCTGGCCTTGGATCAGTAGTGGATTCACCAACTCAGCATACCGATCCCTGATGGAAATAGGCCAGGTACCATGTATTCAAAATGACTCAGGCAATATCAAGTAATCATATTGTCATATTTTTGCACGCCGATGGACACTTCATGGACATTATACCTGTGTAAAATTGTGAAGTTGCTTTCTTGAATGTTTCTCGGAACACATTCAACTCACTAAAGTGTAATGGCTTCGAGCCATAAGGGCCCAACTGTCATACAAATGGCACTACAGTTGGGCCCTTATGGCTCCAGGCCATAACAGTAACATTAACATTTATTCCTAAATACTGACTCAGTGATTGCGTTGAACTTGAGTGCGATGTCGACAAGTCTCTCCCATTTCTGTTCATAGTACAGCAGCTCGAGAGTGCGCAGGATGACACGTTTGAGCCAGCGTAGGTCCACCAGACTGAGGTCATCAAGGCTGGGGTCAAACTTGAGGTCAGCTCCACCCTTCTCCGCTGAAACTCCACCCACCCACGGCTGCACAGCTCTCTCACCATCAGGACTGACTTCAGCCTCTTTCTGCAAGACACAGTCTTGGTAGGGCATCATTTGCCAGAATATGACATGGGCAATAAGCTTTACAATCTAAATTTGTATACATTGAAACCAATGAAAAATGCGAAAGGAAAAACCATGATCCCACAGACCACATGGAGCACACAACACAATATTGAATATCCTGCATCCTCACCCCCTTGGGATGGCGGCCGTTCCTCTCTTGTTGGAGGTGGCCTAGCATATCGACCAGACAGTCGGCCGCGGTGTGGAAGGCCGGCCACATGATGGTGCGCAGAGATTTGGGGTCCAGTAACAACTGGCCAGTGCGGGTCGGTGACCGGGCTCGCTGCAACGCTGTGTGAGCACAGTTCCACAGCGCACGACACGCGTTCTGGAGCAACGTCCAGTGCTTACCGCGGTGTGCAAACACCTGTACCATTGAAATTGAAATTCAAATTTGTCTCAAAACCAAAAATTGTTATTTTATCAGTTCCAATGAATTTCAAAATAATCTGGTTACATACATGTACATATTCATGCCACCATTCACACATGGATAGCTATCATAAAGTGTCATGATTTATAAAATATCAGAACATCCGGCAATGACGTACGATGGCTCTGCGCAAGTAGAGGAACGTGTGTTTGAGCATGTTCAGGGCGTCATGTCGACTGAGGATCATGGCGTCAGGATCGTCGTCTTTGGTTTTCTTGCTGCCACGGGGATGTTTCGGGGGGTGGGGCTGACGTGCTGTTTCCCCCTCGGAGCGGTAGGTACGAGGAGTGTCGTCCTCCTCCCTGGGGATGGGGTACAGAGCTGGGGGCACCTTGCCTGTAACCAGGGAAACAGAACTACTGAATTATTAACTTAGAATTCTTCAGAATTTTGAAACAGATAAATATATACATGTATATAATGCGGCAACAAACTAGCACCCACATGTTCTATCTCATGGGCATACTATCAGTGATAGATCTTCACAGTAAGTCATTCACTGCTGACCTGTGGCGGCAGCGGCAGCCATTTCGATGCCGCTGGCCTTCGTGTCTCTAGTGCCCTCTAGTGAGAAGCCCTGTCGGGTGTGCTGTCGGGAAGGGCCCCCGCTCCACTCCACGACCAGCGTCCCAGCGGTCTCCAAGACAAACCACTCGGCATCCAGGTTAGACGTCCTGCAAGGGGCAGAGAGTTCAGAGGTAACATACATGGTGTCCATTCCAATTCCTTGTTTAACCAGTTCATAGCCTGTTGTTAGATGGCACTAGCAGTGATGAAGCACTACTGTCCAATATAAATAATAACAGGAACTGACTTGTAGAGGTAACTAGACGAGACACCAGACATCTTTTCTCTCATGTCCAGCTTGCTGAGGTACACTCCAAACTGACTCAGGCCGTGTATAATGTTGAACTACAGTAGAAAATCCACAATAAATCCCACAAAATGTGAAAAGTGCACAGATAGACCATAACCATGTACCAACTTCAAATTCATTCAAATGGCTACTGATACTATAATTGATACCTGAGCCCTCCACGGCATTTCTTCTGTGCAGACCTTCCTCAGTTTTCTACGCTTCTGAATCATCAAGTACAGATCCACAAAGTACATCTTCATCACTTCCAGGGCCTGGAAAAAACATAAAGACACAATAATAAAACAGTGAATACCAAACTTCACTTCAGAATCAAGATGTAGGGGTAAGGGGTTATAACTCGATCAATTGACTCGAATCAATTTGATGTGAAATCTTGAGTCAGGAACTAGTCCATGTTACGATACGTTTGATTCTATCAGCTGCGACACCATGGATACACATGGATACAGGAGATGTACAAATCTGACCTTGAGCTCCAGCTCCTCTTGCTGCTGTTTCTGTGCGTCACTCATGTTTGCTGTTATCCCAATCGCCTGGAAATTTATAACATTGTGTACAAAACTTTAGTAATAAAGAAGACCATACAGCACACCTGTATTACTGGCAATCAATTACCGTATAATCGCGCATATAAGGACATGTTCTTATATCCGAAATATTGCGTTTTGGGACTCTCACCAAAAAACCAAAGTGTCTCGAATATAGGGACATGTTCTTCTATTCGAATATAAGGACACCACCAATAACCCGCATATAAGAACATGGTAAGCTAAATTAAATAATAGCCACATTAACCTTCGTGTGCAAGTAACCTAGACAAGGCACAGCCACCACTGATGTCAAATTACATTATATGTGTGTTGGCTTTGGTAGGTATTGGAGATATGAATAGTTATATAATGCGGTCCTGTTGGATTTAGTTCGGTACCATTCTAATTTCAGAGTGATTGCTTTACTGGTAACAACGTTACGAAAATTGATGTCAAAATCTTTGAGTCATTTTCGGGCTATAGCGTTCACGTATACCGCGTGTTCCTAGAAAACCTCAGTGCCGACAACTTCTTCAGCCCCAACTACCATTAAGTCATTAAAAATTTCCACATGCATGTATGCACCATAATCATTATCAGCCATATGATGACAGGCCTATGTATGTGTAGGCCTATTTTCAATGAGCCCCCCAATAACCTCGTGTAGGCTATATTACCGACAGTGGCCATAAGCCTGGAAGCCCGTGTAGCACGTGCAATGGATGTCCCTATATTCTGGACACCTTTGCGTTTTTGGCGTCAAAACCCAATTGTCTCGAATATAAGGACATGGGTGTTCTTATAAACGAATATTGCTGTATGGCGCGAAAAAAAGTAAACCTTCTCGAATATAGGGACATGTTCTTATATTCGAATATAAGGACAGGCTCGAATATAAGGACAGTGTCATTATATGCGCGATTATACGGCAACTGTCGCTTGCATGTCAGTGCGAGTCTGGGGCGTCAAAGACAAGTCTTCACACACTCAATTGCCTGATATCTCTAGAAGTTACATATATATTCTTCATTGTTATACCTTGTACTTAGGTTTTTTCCCCTTCTGCGTTTTGGGTTGTTTTGGTTTCGTCTCTTTTTCCTTGCTGCTTGGAGAACCATCCTGAAAAGTGATCATGAAAAGTTAGAACCATGCTGAACTATGTCAACTGTGGCACTAAATAAACATCTTGAAAGTTTTATAATTCACATTCAGGTGAACGTGATTTACAAGTTAAACGATATTGACACACCATCCTAGAGTACGAGTCAACAACAACTACACCCGTTTAGTACTGGTTGGTAAAAGTACAGATCCACGATTACAACATTTCATTACTTTAAATATTCTATCATCAAATTTGAGATGTGAAAGGAATGACACAAAGGGAGGAAGACTTGATGATCCATAAAACTGCTCTGAAAATATGAAAGGAATTGCTTGATGATCAGAAGAATAAGACACAAATTTTCAGATACACATATATAATGCTACTATTGGCTTTAGTTATGGCTCTAGTACACTTAGAAGTGAGGATTACATGGTCAGGAAGGGACTCTGGATTGTCTGTGGAGAACCGTGAAATTATGTAAGTGGGCTGCTTGACAACAACTGGTAATCTATCCAATCCTGTAGTGGTTTGTTAGAAATGTATACCTGTGGTAATACACAGAAATGGCTACGGCGTTACAAAGTTACACAATGCGGCCCTGTTGTTAGTACAAGCGCTAGATGAGGCGCCGTTACTTTTTGTACCCGGTAGTTGTCCTCAGCTGTGGAGAGACTCGCAGCCTCGTTATCTGCCGCACCAGTGTTGTTCTCCTCGGGAACGATTGTCACCTTTTTCTGAGTCATGTCAAATCAATCCTTTATAGGGACACTGCCATGTACTAGTATGAATACGTTTTTGGAATGGAAACAGTATTTTCATGAAAAACCAGTCATTCTGAATACATAAAAACACCCGGTCACACCACACATCCTCAGATCACCTTGTGACCACTACACTGACCTTGGTGTACTCCACAAGAGCAGCAGCAAACTTCTTGGGGTCGTCGCCGATGATCGTCGTGGCACCAGGCTGCTTACCCACGGTCACCTTCGACCCAATGATGCTTTCATTCCGCCTACAATTGCATCGGTATTTTAAGTTTTGCTCAAGTTTGCAATACTGACCAATACCATGGATCTTTAAATTTGTTCCTACTTTCTTGTGATAACTGTACATTATACATGTATATACGCCTTGGAAACCAACAAGCCTATTATGTCCAACTATACATACTTTGTGAGCCATGTGATCACTTCCTGGCACCAGTCGCCGCACAGGTCCGGGATCCCTTCCGACAGAGCTTTCTGGGCCGTCTGGACGAAAAATTCCAGGAAGCGAGCACGGCGCCGGAACTTCATCACTGTCACACAAATATAACCAGAAAAGATCATGTAGTTTCCTATCTATCATATTTACTATCAAAACTGTCAAGAAGCTACACACTGAGCATTTGATTTGAAAATTTCAGTGCATAGACAGATGTTGAAACTTCCTACAAACTTACGATGCATTTTGAGCTTTGATTTACCTTCCTTGTAGGCTATCCTGCTGGGCAAGTAGGCGATGTAGGCGTGCAGGATGCTGGGGTCTTCGTTCCCAGTCAGTTCGTGTTCTCCTTGAGCTGATGAAATAATAAACATTGGTATCATGGTCAATGTGTTTTATATTAGAGTAGCATCCAAAGATATAATATGTTAGACATTTTGTTTGAAGCAAGTTTCCGACCTTGCTTGGATAGTTTTAGCATGTGAGCCTCCAGAGCCTTCAGTTCCTCATTGCCTATGACGTCAGCCTCATCGCGACCAGACTGAGCTGCTCCCTTCCTGGCAGGAGTCTTCTTCTTCTTGAGGGCGGCGAGGGTCAAAGAGCCGGACTCAGTCAGGTCTGCAGGGTCCGTGTCCATGCCAGGAGCCGCGGGTTTGTCCGGCTCTGCACTCAACAGCTTGCGACCTGTGTCATTGATGCTTCCCGCCAGGGCGCGCTGTCCCCACTGCCGCAGTACCTGAAGGGGGACGTGAAACTCTGACTTAGTACTTTGAGGATAAACAAATTGTGCTGAAGCAATTTATCAACCTTCATACATGACATGATGACTTACATTTGATTTACAGTAACAATATTAGACTTCGTACCTTGGCCATGTAGTAGGTCATGCAAGCCGTCATGTGGTGGAGACTGTCTGTGATCGAGGCCGAGCGCTTCTGTCTGAGGTTAGCTGGAACCTCCTGTAGGATGGCATTACATCGCTCCAATACCTATCATTGGAGGAAATCATCAGAACATTACAGCAGTGTGGAGAGTGGTTACTAGATTATCTGCATGATGGTTAGGTTACCAGTATGATCGATATGATGATTGTTGTTGCAAAATTACTAGTAAGATGTGAAATGGGTAATGGCTGCCAGGTTACCTGTATGATTGGGATGGAAGGGATCTTGAAGTGTATAAGGGGTGCCACAAGCCCATAACACTGGACGACAGCCTGCAGGGCGAGGTTTGCCTCATTCAGCCAACCAGCAAGCTCAACAGCCACCAGCATTCGCTCACACTGCTCCAGCCGGCTTATCTAATCGCCAAACAAATGTATAGCAGGTCAGGTGTTTGTGAGTAATTCAGTATCATTTATAAAAATAACATTAAAATAGTTATTTTCACACACACACACACACGTTGATATAGACATATCCTGCATACCTGTCCCTTGTGTAAAGGTCCATGGTCACACAACATATCACAGAAGAGCTGGCCCTGTCGCACGCTGATGTCCACGCGGATAAAGATACTTGTCAGGAACATCCTCAGGAGAACAGGAGACGCTAGCGCCACCACACGGCGGTTCAGGCGGTGGAGTGTCAGGCGGAAGTCTCGCTCGGCGGTTGTGGTGTAAGTCGTCTCCACGGGCGGTGGCGGCTCAGCCACGAAGTGGCGCCACAAGACCTCGCTCGCCTCCCGGGCCATGCCGTACTGGCCCACTTGGTACGCCACCTGGTGCAGGACGTTAGAGACATATTTCACAACTGCACAACTTCTCCAGTGTGTATCATTAGGTAGATGCAAACAAAGACAAAACTTACATGAAAACACCACCAAGGATATGCATAACCAAACTAATTTTAGGTAAATGAAGAAACTCCCTCACCTGGACGAGGTATGCCCAGTTCATAAGGACAGGAAGTGGATGAGAAGCCAGGATTGGGCGAGTAGACTCTCCCACTGACCCGCCAATCAACTTCCCATCAGCAGTGTAAGCGGCTACAGCAAAGAGGTACTTTTCACCAGGAGCCAGCCCTGAAACTCTCAGTTCACAACGGAAAGCTGGAACCTGCAAGAGACATAGTACATCAGATACAGGGTCAAGTGCACCTATATACTAGAAAGAATCATATATAAGAGCAATAGTAAGTTGTACATACTTCTTCACCGGTCCCTGGAAAATAGTAATCATTCAGCCTGACTTTCACATTGCTTCCTGCGGCATTGCGAGCAAATAGTCGATACCAGGAAACCTGCAAAAGGTAATGAGTAAATGGTTTTCACAATAAACTACAAACACTAGTCACAGTGAACATGTGTATGTACAAACAATACAGATTTTTTATTAAGTACACATTATTACCATTATCACAAACCAATTAGGACAAGTACAAACCTTCTCGCCACTGCTGGGCACAAACTCTGCAGGTTTGAAGACCATCATGTTGTCTGTACGACAGAGCAGAAGGGGTGCTGGTGGAAGCTTGGTTGCCTTGGTTACCATCTCCGTGGACTCCTGGTTCAGAACGAGAGTGTTCTCTTCATACAGTCGTTCTTCCTCGGACTCAGCTTTCCTGATTAGCGCCATCGCCTCCTGAACATGGGAACAGAGTTATCTCATTGCATGTATTCAACCCAAGATAAATGAGTGACTTGAAAATCACAATATGTTATCTCGAATGCAGAAAATCAGAACTGTACAGCTTTTCGAAAAATATTCTCAAAAAATTCTGCAAGAACTGACCTCGAGTTTTTTCTTCTGTTCAACGCTGGTCTTCTCTGGTACAAGAGCATTCTGCATACACAGGAGAGAACGTGCCAGACCGTTTTTACGTGTGAAACCAACAAACTCCTCATAAATCTCTGCATAGTTGGCATTCAACCTGGTACTGCTTGACTGAAATAGAAGTGAAAAGAGTGAAACATTCTGTTGACTGGTTGATTGCTGATTAGATGCTCCGGCAAGATAGTGACAAACAAGCTTTCCTTACACTGTCAATCCGCGAGCAGGTTCTCCGAACAAAAGGCTTGGAATCAGTCTTCTTCTCTGGTTCTGTCATTGAAAACAACAATTGAAAGAAAACTTTCAGGATAATTTGGTGGGTATAATGCTTCACAAAAAGTTCAGCACATGAATACATCTGTGTCACAAATATTCTCTGGAATATTACACTAACCAGGTCCCAGGGCAGCAAGTTTCAGGCTGACACGATGGTACAGGAAGATCAGCTCCATATTCAGGTCCCGGACGGTGTTCCACACCGACTCGGCATCATTGGTGCCAGACTGAGGCTGCTCGTGTGACTCCTCGGTCTCCATGGTAACAGAGTCATCTTGGTGTACCGGTGCAAACAGCTGAACATTGTGCTTCTGTAATATTATGCAATTGAATTAATATCTCATTATATTCTTGATCACATCATAGAACATGAAATAGAAAACTGAGCATGAATGTATTTACTATAGTTCTCATGTCACATTAACCTTGAGCCAGCCGATGTCTGCAATGTTCTGTCCGTCAGTGAGGGACACAGCCTCGCGGGCATAGCTGACATGTTGTAGTCCGGCCCCCAGGATCTCACGCGCTTGCAGCAACTGTTCTCGCATGCTTTGTCGTAGCATCGTCTGTGAGAAGACACTGCCCGCGCTCGCCCCCACAGGGCCGTCACCGGCACTGTCAGTCGACAGGTTAGAAGCTCGCCCACTTGGGTCTGACATGGCAGAAACTTAACGGTACATATTTGATGCAGGTAATCAAAACATCAACAAAGGGTCATGTTATGTCATCTCCCATATATTAATACTATTAATCATGAGGACCCTGACCTTTCAAGCTGGACAGGACAGACTGGTCATCGTCAAAGTCTCGGGTCCTGGTCTCTGTTGTCGCTTTGCTACGACCTGTACCGGTAAGAAGAAAGTAACTCCCTGAACCTGTGACACAATTGACTTGCCAAATTTCTGGAGTTACCAGTAATTCGATAACCAACTCCTGTGACAGCTAGTGGTTAGACAGACCAGATTTCTTGCCGTCCTTGGTGTTGAGAGCGGCACTGGCCTCATAGACGAGAGCAAGACGCAGAACGACCTCCGCCGTCAGGGCCGGGTCCACACTGCTCAGTCCACACCACCCCAGTGACTGGTGAACTATGTCCAGGATATACACCCACTGGACAGGATAGATACATCGTGGTATATTATTGTGTAAGTTACGTGATGTTCCTGGTGGTTAAAGAACAGAAGGTGGATATTTCCTACAAAACTACAAGCATCATCTAATATCACCGAATATATATATACTTTTGAGCTCAGTTACAGCTGGCTTGTACCTTGCTTGGGTTATCCATGCGCTGAAGGTACTTGGGGTTGTCTGTAGAGCCGGTCTGGTAACGCTGGAAGATCGTCTTACATTTATTCCACAGGAGTAGGCACGCATCCACGACCATGTCAACGTCCATCACTGCTGGCTATGAACAAGGAAAGTGTGGGTCAGACTGAGAGAGAACTCCTGATGTCAGTCATAGGCAAAGGGCAACACAAAATGATGTACAACACTGCCAATGCAAAATCTCCATATAAGATAGTATTCTTGTTGCTGGTTACAAAACTCTCGAGACACGTTTAGTAGATAGGTGAGGTAACTTTCTTTCCATCTATATTTTACAGCCAATTTTTTTTTTTTAACATGCCACCATGCTTTTGATGCTATCCGATTAGCCGTTATCGTCACATGAGATAACTTGTGGAAAACATACCTGATAAGGACCATGTACAATAGATAGCATCACTTCTGCCAGTTGGATCAAGTTGTCATCATTCAAAGTCCCTCGACCGGTGCCTGGATAATTAGTTTCAAATTCAGCAAAAACCAGAAGGTCCTACAAGCAAGACATTACAATTAGTGGCCACACCTTATACATGTACTGCCTTTGCACTCCCTTACCCTGTGAGTGTGGGGTTCTACACCCTCCCCACCCTTAAAACCCTGTGAGTATCACCCCCTTACCCTGTGAGTGTGGGTGTGCCATGTCTCCCTTACCCTGTGAGTGTGGGGCTCTACATCCTCTCATCCTCCCCCTTACCCTGGGAGTATCACCCCCTTACCCTGTGAGTGTGGGTGTACCACGCCCCCTTCCTGTCCAGCCTCTCCCTCGTCTTCTGTGTGGTGGAACAGTTTGCGGTGTTTGGTACGCGGCACTACTCTGTCATAGGCTTGTAGGAGCTCCAGTGCCATTTCATCTGGTCCGTACGAAGGGTCGTTGGCTTCCTACAATTGGCCAATATCGCTGATTATTTTCTTAACATGTATTCTAGATATACTAGTATGTGAATGGAGTAATGTAGTATGATTTGAAATCAAGAATCAGTTGGTGAATCAATGCTTTCACAATAACTTGATACCTTTATAGCTGACAGTGTAGCAGGTAGCAGAGCATCAAGTGTGTCCCACTGTTCAAAGCAATACGCCAGCTTTACGACTCTGACCACGGCACTTAGCGGGATCCCATCCTCTCCTGGAGAGTCAAGAGCTTGACATTAAAACCACAGAAACAGAGCAATTGTTCAAAAAGGTTCACATTTTGTACATCAGCCAAGAGAAGTCATAGCTGTGGAAAAACCTGCCTTTTTCTGCCAGGGCTATCAGTGGAATCTCTTTGACTATCCCAGACATGGAGGAGTGCAGGTCTGAACCAGATCTGTGAGCTGCAGAACCAACCGAGCCCCCGCCACCTGATTGGTTGTTAGATGACGAGTAGTAAAAAAGAACACATGGACAGAAAATATGTGCTCACAGAAATCTCATCAGCTAAGAAAAGAATTCTGAAGTGGATTTGAAAATATTTCGAGCAGTCTCATTCAATTTCCAAATATTTTTTTTTAACAACTGTGAAGCATCATATTCAGGTATTCCTAGATGCCCCAGATGCTGTTCTTATATTGGCCTACCTGCGATCATCTCCTGGGCGGCCATGAAAAGCTCAGCGTAGACATCCAGGATCTCGACATCGGCGTCTGAGGCGGGCGGGGCGCTGAGCAGTGTGCGGCGATTACTGTCACTGAGAGCCTCCAGCACACAGAGTGCCTGGGCCGCACTCCCCTCGCACATCTCCGCTAGCAACCGCTCACTTGCAGTACGCGGCCATGGCAACTGGGTGATGATGGAGACAATTAACAACAATGGTCACTGCACTTGAGAATAAGTGTTATTATTTTTGCAAGCTCTTACCTGAGCAGCATCTTTGAGATTTGCTCGCGTTTTAGGTCTCAGTAAACCTTTCGGTTTCCGTCGCGTCTCAAAAACTGTCCTCTTGAACACCATAACTGCCATCTGCAATTCGATAGAGATGGATATACAAGCAGCTTCCTCAATGAATAAATACAGAAAATTTTGTATGTGAATATTAATTTTAATGATACATGACACCACATGAGTGCCATAGTTGATCAGTTGCTATGACTTGACCTTGACAGTTGCGTGCCTGAAGGCGACCTCAGTGTCCTTGCTCTCCGAGGCATTGCTCATATTCTCCAACTGACTCAGCTCATTGATTTTTGTCAGTGCCCGGCGGGCAAAAGCCTGCAAGGGCCACATCATAATTAGAATGTTCCTACAATAAGTGTACATTCAAACCTACATTCGTGAATACTTCCAGTCAGTGGATAACTCCAGTTAGTGAACACTTTTTCTTGGTCCCAAACGGATCTTTGGGGTGCTCTTCCAATCAGTGAACAGTGAATATAGTGAACATTAATTTTTTGCTGGTCCCAAAGTCATTCGCTAATCAGAAGTTTGACTGTAGCTTAAGGATTGATTGCATGAAATGATCATGAACCTGGAATTAACCAGCTGTCCATTCACCTATAATGTAAATATAAAGGTAACAAATTCATGAATTTACACACTTCCAATCAACGTTATACACACTTCCAATCAACGTGCCTTTCTGATTATTATCAAGGATTACCAACCGAGACTCCATTTCTTACTGAACAATGTTAAATTTGTTAAAATCATGATTATGCTGTACAGCAAATTTGCTAAAATCATGATTATGCTGTACAGCAAATTGCTAGTGAGGCCAGTAGAATATTAGTATGCACTCGGGTGCACCGAGGTGTTTGGGATTACGAATGTCCAGCTCATTGTATTCATCTCACAGAAAGTATAGCCCTAGATATTCTCATTATTTTAACCACAACAAATAATACACATACGCAGCAGCCAGTGTTTGACAACGGAACACACGAATGTTCGTTTTGATGAAACATATAAAATGATTTATCTTATCATCAAATTGCACATCTTCCGTGATATCAATCATGAAACCATGTCTTGATTCATCATCCATTAGTATATGTGTGTGTGTTAGCCAAGTTGTAGGTCAGGGGATTGTATTGTCTTGGTGATTTTGTTACCTTTACTTTCACATTATAAGTCAATGGGAAAGTGCCTCACTGCAGCCATTGGTATGTTACATACAATCAGTCCTTAAAAGTATGAAATATTTTCAAGGCATTTTAACGGGCTGTTACCTCTGCATGTTGGCCAGCTTTGCAGTCGAAGTAGCACTGGCAAACCGCCGTGTAGAGAGTGGATCGCCATGGCAGATACTTCACACCCAGCAATGGCACTGACGACTCCATGCACATACAAGCCCATAGCAAATACTCCAGCACCTGAATAATTTCAAACAAAATTATATGCAAGAAGAGCTACCGGTACTAGTTAATTGTTGCTAAAGTCATTACTGATACATGTAGGGGTATTACCTTAGCGGAATGGCCAAGTGACATGATATGTCTGGAAATGCTGTAAATGTGAATAGTTCCTGGAACGGAAAAAATTATGCTTGTCTGTGTCATGAAATATTTTTCCAAGTACATTGTATGTCAATAGAATGAAAAAGTTGCTGGATGCTTTTAATGTACAATTAAATATACTGAGTCATTCTAAATTCTAATAGTTAAATTTTGCTCTCAATTTATGATTGATTAAAGCATTATGTGGATTCGAAAAACAACCAGTGAACACAAAGTGAATGTATTCCTATACCATTGTAGACAAGCCAACAGAGGTGTTCCTTCGGCAGAATGACTTGTGTGATGAGTCTGAGGAATGCAAGCAGGCCGATGCACTTCTCCACTGACTCAGCATTCTGTAACTTAGGATCTACCTGCTTTACCACTTGGTAGTTACAGATACTCTTCCCCATCAGGGCTCGGAACTGGAAAACACACATCACATTTATCCATACTGAAAAAAGTAAACATACAGAACATATTTAGCAAGGATATGATACCCAGTAGTCAGGACATACTGTGAGTCCAGCATCCTCGGTGTCAAATCCTTCTGGGAAAAACGCTGTCTTGAAACTCTCAACATCGGTCATTTCTTCGACATTCACATCACCAGAGGACTTTAAGTATCGACCGTAGCATTGCCATAATGCCAAATTATACTCCTGTAATATAATAATGAGCACATAGAGAATACCGGGCCAATTTGAGATAACTACATTATATCATTTAGTCAATGATAAATGTTACAATGGATTAAGTAATTTTCATTCACTTACCTTTACTGACACAAGGAAGTCACCCATCTCAATCAATTTTTTTTGGTACAACATCTTTGGCAGTTTTGGCTCGTATTTATTCCATAATTCAAACAATGTATCAGCACTGTCAAATAAAAAGTTGAATTATCATTTAATTTATTGATGTGTGGGCGTTGTGAAATTCTAAAGGCACAACTGGCTATGTATGTACAGATCTATAGTCGGCGTCATACAACTCTTGACCCACTGTTTTTTCGCGATAACTTTGAATAATTGTAAATATACGCTCTGCATCAAATTGTCACAGTATCGATAATTCTTAGCGGCCTAATTTGTTACAAAATTTCACAAAGATTGGAAAGTAAACAAACAATTTAGCCCATTCAGCCTATACATATTACATAACGTAATTAAAAAACATCAAAACTTTATCTATATGAATGCTATGGAGGTTGGCAGCGGTCCAAGGCCAATTTCACCACAAATTTACTACAGGCCATTAATAGGCTAACTTTTTTGTTTACTAGTATATAGTATAAAGAACTCTTTCAAATTTTATTACAAGTTAGGCCACTTACTTAGCATGAAGAAAGCTGCTGAAATTGTGGCAATTTTGCCCAAAGATTGCGATAGGAGTTTGGTTGTTAACACTAATCTTGTTTTGGCTGCTTTGTGTTCGAAGCACGCGAGCTGCATAGCAACGCACACTAATCCTAGCTTCACTATACTGAAACAATGGTCTGACGTCACGCTCTTGTCCCTCGTGCGCTGGCAGTACTAGTATACCATTATAGGAGTAAATACTGCCAGCCTGTCTTGCTTACTCGGATTTGTCTCAGAACGCCCACGTTCGTGGGTTCCGGGCGACATGCCCATGGCGTTCCGGCCTCGTCACAGGTAGGGTATGAAACCCGGATCCGGAGCCGGAGGCGGACCCGGATTTGGGGTATGAAACCCGGAGGCAGAGGCGGAGCCGGATTAACCAGGTATGAAACCCGGATCCGGATTAGGCGAAAGTTCCCAAGGCTCTACCTGTGCAATAGTCGAGTCGTAAATCCCACATGAAGACAGGGGAATACCTGTAATTATATTATTGCCGAAAAGACATGACACACTGAACAGTTTCATATGTATACCTTACGTTGAATTCCAGTTCAACACAAAATGTCAGATGATTTTTGGGCATAACATTGGGGTGGAATCAAGGTTTGAACATTTATTCCCAGATTTTAATATCAAATTCCGGGTTCTGAATACTTAGGCCTAATTGCCAGTTTTCTAGGTTTAACCAGATCATCCTCCAGAAAAAAGTTATTCCCTGAAGAGCATCTTGAATGAGTGCCCATTTGATATCAAATTCATTAGACGAGCCATAGAACTTTTGCTTTATGCGAGCCTGGGCGAATTTAATATTAAATTTGATATAAAATGGACACTCATTTGAGATTCCATTTATCACATCATGCGGCCCTTAAAAAGCATTTTAACTGGATTTACATCGGATTTTAGCAGAACACTCTCTGGTTTTAGAGGTTTTCCACTTGATTTGGCCACCCGTGATTATGTAACTTACCACGGTGACGTTACGCGATATTACACGTGTTGAATATGAAAAATATGCAATGGGTTTTATGTCACTGTGGAACAGAGTTTCACGTGATGAATAAAAAAAGTAATGTCCCTGATAAGCTTTCCTGCGTATACCGGTATGTGGCATCCAAATCAAAAGCTTACCACATTACATTTCTTAGTGGTGACAATGAAACCCCAAAATTTTCCTGATTTTACATACACCATTTGGGACCATCATTCAACATTGGGTAGGTTGCCATTTTTTTTACTTTTCAACATAAAAGTTTGGAATTTGGTGAGACTGTACGGTTTCAAGTCAAATGTAAATATAAAATTTCAAATTGATCCGACGATCCTAAACAAACTTATTGCCGAAAATCATATGACATATTTGCACTAAATGTATGTGATGGCTTGTGATTACGTAATGAAGTAATCTAATTATTGATTCAGACCAGTAGTGGGCCTAAGCTAACCATTATTTCGAGTTAGATTTATGCTCCGTTCCATTTACTATCACAAGATGTGATATCACAAGATATCACCATTTACTATCACAAGATGCCATTTGATGTTTGTCAACTGACGGATGCATACTGTTTTCCATCCAACGATTTTGGATATTACCATACAATTGCAGTTGTCCTGTACAGTTGCGCCCAATAATGTGGTAACTGTGAAGCGAACAGATGTGTGCAAGCTATGGTTACAGCCGTGGAAGATGATGCCATGAGTCCGGATCCGGGTTTCATACCTGGTCAATCCGGCTCCGCCTCCGCCTCCGGGTTTCATACCCTAAATCCGGATCCGCATCCGGATCCGGGTTTCATACACCACCCTCGTCACAACAGGCTGCATTACAGTGATGATGCAATACATAAATCTGAGTGATGTATGACGGCCGGACTTGTTGACGGACTGTTTACCTGGTTATATATATAGTTCTAAAGTAATTACCTACGCCCGCCGTGATTCCACAGAGAGCGGCTTATTCGCAAGGACCTTGGATAGCGGGCGTCAAACTTCACAAAATTTTGGAAGGTAACTAAAATTGAAGAAATTATCACGAACAAACAGTGGGGTTGGAGTTGATGCCGACTTTAGTCTGCAGCATTGTTGTCAGCCGCATAAAACAAATATATGCAAAATGTCACACTTGGCCACTAGAAATACTTACTTACCATCCGTCCTAAATTCACCGCATTCCCAAATTCGCCAACAGTGTTTTCAGGCTCTGTTATGTGCTTCAGAGCCACAGGCAATTGAAGACCATTAAATTGACGATACAATGTGCTATATATAATAATATATACAAGGCACTCAAGCCACTGTCGGGAAAATGGTGGTTGGACAAACACTCGAAACTTTAAAGCTCCAAAAATGCTACTTGTCCACCAAATTGATACAAACCAGCATATCGTTAATCGCCAGTCTAGTGTCCTATCTGTCCTACCTGACTACTACTAGCAATCTGTTTTCCACAACTGCACAAGGACAAATTCTATGCTTTGCTGATATGTAGTTGGCGAACTCAGGGATGCGGCGAAATTAGGACGGATGGCTCGTATATTCTAATTTAAAACTCACTGTCTTGAACAGGACTCATCATTGCCAGTTTGTATTGCTCCACTTGATGCTCGCTTCTTCATGAAAGCAACATATGATTTTATTTCTTGTTCCAGGGCTTGCAGGACAGGATTTGATTTGTCTCCAGAATAAAAGCTACTGGGGTAGCCCTTATTTACAGTCCCAGCAGCTATGTTCTTCAACACTGCAGCCATGATGTGATGATGATGTCGGATGATGATGTGTTGCCAGGCAGTGGCAGTGCCTGGCTGAGTGTCACTCAGTCACTAGATTCTACTGTCTGTACGGTGTAGTGTACGGGTAGGCTAGAGTTGTTCCCCACTGACACTTCTACACAGTAGATACTTTCTAGGCCAACTGTATAAACAGTATTAGATCTATCTAGATCTACAGTACACTGATCTAACTGAGAATGTTCATCGGCAGAGGAGGGCTCCGCCATTTTTCAACATCAATGTTGCCATGGTGATCATTCAAGCATGACCGTTTGTAGATCTACAGCAAATTTGACTATTTCCAGCTCTAACTGGTATAAAGAATACAATAAATCATACAAAATAGCACAAAGATCAGAATTTAAACATAAATTATGAAATTCACTAAATTAAACCTTGCAAACAATATGAAATGGGAAAAAAAAGATCGGCTGTTAAAACGGTTCCATACAATAAGTAACTTCGACATGTTTTCACACTTAGAAACCACAAATATATGGAAAGGAGAAGTAAACTCCGTCAGGGTGAATCCCAGCCATGGACTTGACAAATACACTCCCGTGCACCAAATAAACTGGTTTGGTCAACCTGTTCACGTATTTTTCAAGTAATATAAGGAAGAATAAATTAATACAATGCATGTATACTTCAACTTGTGAGGCCCACTAGATACCCTGGGTTCTGAACTTTGAAAACTTTCGAACTATTTGGAGTTTTGAATTCAAAACAGTGATTCTCATTTAAATGTTTACTTCAACGTGGAATATTGAATGTTAAAATTAACCTAAGGGCTAAGATAGGACACCGGACAATTTTGGTATTAAGCATTGCAGGTGACATATGACCTCCTCGAGATTTACCAATCAATGTAATCTTTGTGAACTTCAATGTCACAATTAGGTATGTTCATATTAGCACTATCATTTTAGCATTAACATATAAGCACTATCAACAAGCATTTTGGTCATGAGAATTTTGAGGTTTAACCGTCAAGGTCATCTAAGGTCAAGTTCAAGGTCATTAAAAATGTGCCATATATGACTTCTTATAAGCTTAAATACAAAATCCTAGCCTGTGGGTGCAAGGCTCTGAAACCAATTCACACATTTCACGTCAGACATTTAGCACTCAAGGTCGTCCGAGGTGCAAGGCTCTGAAACCAATTCACACATTTCACGTCAGATATTTAGCACTCAAGGTCGTCCGAGGTCAAGCTCATGTTCATCATTGGTTGTTCCATATAAGACTTCCATATGCTCATAATGCAAACCTAAGCTCGATCTACAAGCATTTCATCTGTGGAGGCAAATCTGGGTGTGTTTTTATTTCTGCGAATAATAACCCAAAATGGATACATCTAGTAATGCGAATAATTACACATGGCTTTTCGTCCGTCGGCGTCGTCATTGTCCGCATCGTCTGTTAACATTTTTTGCGGGCTGATGAATTTGCCCAGAAATTTGTGTGAATATGTGTTGGGTCAATACCCCCAGTCGCTTTTTTTATCATTTTTTTTTTTATTAAATCGTTTATGCAGTTTTGGCGGCCATTTTATGCCGAAAATAGCTACATGTTTTTCAACTTTAAAAATTATTTTCTCAGAAATTGTCTAATCAGTCTTGAGATATTAGTTCAAAATGTTCCCCTCAGGTATCATTATAAGTTTCAATGATCTTGAATCGCCAGTCTGCGTGTGGCGGCCATTTTGATGTTTTCTACGAGGCCCAAATGGGACTTTCCCATGTTAGGTTATCGGCCCTATTGTCCGTTAACCTGCTGCCGTCGCATTGCGTCCATCGTCCATCCGTCGTCCCGGACTCGTCCGTCCATGTTTTTATCTTTGAAGTTTATGGTCCATTTTTCTGAAAATTTGGGGAAAATGGGCCGGTAAGCTAACAATGTAGTCGAACGAAGGACGACAATGACGGACACAACGCCACGGCAATAGGTTATCGGACCAAAGGCCTGATAACCTAAAGATCAATTCCCCTGACCAGTTCACCAATTAGAAGGCGTGTATGCCCCGCTAAACCTCAGATTTGCCGTGTGTCCTGTGGGCGTTTGCAAGGCGCCCATCGACGTCCACAACAAGCAAAAAGGTAGCTAGGCAACGCAACGCTCTCTGAGCCACGAATTGATCAAGGGAGTAAAGCTTAATAGATTTAGGCGATTAGCTCAGCATGCTGGCACCTAATCTAGAAAACGCTCAAAACATGACGAAATCAACTGCCTCTAGTCCGGGACTGCCAGCAAACGGAGTCCAATTCCAAACTACCCCATTTAATGGCAAATTGACCTTAAATATGTTTAATGATTAGGATTAAAAACCACAAGATGTGCTGCCACACGTAGAATTCTACCCCCCCCCCCCCCTACTTATGAAGAGGGAAGGGATTTGGTCGTCATGGTCGGATCATCCACGGGGGTGATGGCTGCTAATGGACATGGCTGAAACAAGGGTTTCCTGACTGCTACGGTCGTTCCGCATCCGCACATCCGGTTTCATAAAATAATGACCAAAATTGGTTTCCTGCCATTTAGTAACCTTACCATCTACAGTACCAATTTTGCAAAACCTCACCAAAATGCTAGCACAAGTAAACTGCCATTTAGCAAGTGTTCGCCCAACTTCGCCTGACGTAGCATCGTGCGATTTGATGCTAGCATTGTGTATGCGAGCATCGCTCGATGCTAACATTGCTTCTTGGCACTGTGGCACACAGCATTTCGCATTTCTTGGTGAAGGCCATTATATGCTCGCACATGCTTGTAAACACATGGTCGAGTGGTTAATAGACAGTCTGTATCATGTAGATCGTATGGGCAAATGCAGTGCTTGAGTTCAGATCATATTAAAGTCTTATTTGCGTCCGAAAATAAGGATGCGCATATCTGTGTGAGACAATGCTCGCCTGTTCAACTAAGACGGCCGCCTGATGCGATGGCATTGCACACACAGATGGCACCATGCGAGTTGATGTATACCATTCGCACATCCGTATAGGCGGAAGTGTTAATCCCACCCATACCGCGACGGTGCACATGCGTGGCGACGCGGCCGTGATAGATCCGACTGATCCAGAGGGACCGACGGATCTGCAGCAAGCACCAGAGATTCGTCTTCCACCCTACGTCTGGCGAGTAGGTCGGGCACGTTGGACCCACCATCTGAATAGTACTCTGAGTTATACCTGGACCATTGTGACATCGTACTCGTACAGAATGACAGCCGGAGCTGCCTGCACCAGCATCAGAGTGGGGTATTGGGGTGCCGCAGTTGGCAGGGACTAGGGTCCCGCGGTGAATTCCTTGGAAGCCGGAGCTTCCCTATGTGTCATTCTCGAGGCAGACTTCTATCAGTTGGGCCAGAGTACTTTTTTGGTCACCATTCCATTGGAACCAGATGGGAAAGTAGCGGTCTCATACTCGCCACAGCTTCTATGGCTAGAGCTGCATTGATGGCTTCTTCCATCGTCTGCTTCTCAAGTCTGGCTAGCCCGTACCAAACATGGTACGCTGTTCGTCTATGAATTGCCTCGAATGTCTCCGGACGTAAGTCTGGGAAGGCCTTCCGCCCAATAACTGAAGGCAAATTCCGTGGATGTTTCCCGAGCTAGGCGAACATTGGCCTTAAAATAATTGGCATATCCTGACATGTTCGCCATAGGCGGAAACAGCAGCCGACATTGCTCTGCGACCACAGCGTATGGTTGACCATTCAGAGGAATGCTCGATGTCACTCGATAACTACCGGCAAGGACAAACCTGGTCTGATCCTCGGCTCACCCCTCGAAAAAGGCACCCAACCAGATCTGCCAGAGATAATACTCAAGGTTGACCTTGTTGCTGTCGAACTTCTTCTGCCACGCAAACTGGTCTGGCCGTTTGAAGGAAGCATTTTTACCAACCGGGGTCGGTCCAGTTCTGGCTGGAGGGCTATGATACTGGAGATCATTGCTGCGATCAGAAGTGCCATGGAACCTTGATTGGAGTTGGCTGTCCCGGTATACCTCCTGCCTGTCCTACAGTGTACACACTGGGACGGCTGGAGGGCTCGGCTTACCCGGTACCCGAAGCTACAGGTTGCCAAATATACCCAGGCATTCCATACATTCCAGTTGGCCCTGGCACGATAATGAATGGCATTGGCGCAGAGCTGAGAGTAGCCAAAGTCAGCACAGTCGTCCCAAGTCACGACATCGGAGCCGATCACAGGTACCCGGCATCAACAACGGACTCATAGTCAAAGTCGTTCTAAGTCACGGCATCCTGATCGTCAGCATTAACGACAGACTCAAGGCAGAGAACATTG
The DNA here is from genome assembly GCA_949152475.1 of Terebella lapidaria. Classification (NCBI taxonomy): domain Eukaryota; kingdom Metazoa; phylum Annelida; class Polychaeta; order Terebellida; family Terebellidae; genus Terebella; species Terebella lapidaria. Next base: position 4,971,822 of record OX424555.1, read on the forward strand.
CCAGAGGTTTGGTCAGAGCGGATCCCACAGGGATAGAAACAGCGTACCCTGGGTTTAATCAAGAGGTTTTGCATGCATACTCAGCAATCGCGTTTTGGATTAGCCTCCTCTCTCGCTCCAACGACTCCTCAGAGGGTCTTTGTTGGTGCGGAGAGGGTGATCTGGCTCGGCTGTTCAGTCGCCTAAAGGTGACTCGCGTTTGAGTTTTGCTCAGGCCTGTCAACTTCGTTAGTGTCTGGAGGTCCATGGCCGTGGCCACGTTGAGGCAAGGCAGACACACCTGGCAAAGGGGCAGACGTGACGTCACTGTTACGAGGACATTGCTCTGGTGCAGCACTGCCGGAGTCTTGGACTGGGCTTCCGCACAGGTGATGGCCGTAAGCCTTGGTAGTGGTGCCGTCATCCGGAGTCTAGGCCTTCGCAAGCTGATTCCTTCTGAGCTTGTAAGCTTGTGTGTTGCGACTGGAGTCTGGAGTTCTAGCTGAGAGAAAACCCCCAGGGACGAGGGACCTATAGGCTGGTAGGTGGTAGGCTGCAATGGGTTCGTCGTGAGACTGATCCTGGTCACGGCAACAATGTAAAGTTTGACACCGGCTCTCTAGGGTACGTGCGCCCTGTCATTCGGCACGGTCCTTGCCGGCGCTCGCAACCCAGGTAACTACTCCGCCAAGCGAGATACAACTGACAAATAACTAGGATACATGCGCAGATCATGTAGCCCCATGTCCATGAGGAGGAAGACCATGGAAGCGGCACGACGAACAGGGGCACGTGGGCGCTTTGCTGGCCGAACTTGCCGACGGTCCACCAGGGGGATAGAACCCCAACGGACTGCCAGAGCCTGCATGCACCACCTCAGGGTAGGATTTTCAGCTCAACGTGCAAGAATGGTTCGCAAAGGCCTTTCCCCTGAGGCTGCCTACAATTCGGTTGTCCCCAGGCCCAGGATTATGTTCCTCCCTAGCCTGAACGGGAGTTGCAAGTAGCCCTCACCGTCATGCTCTCTGGCAATCAGGAAGACCAAACTCCTAGATTTCCAGTCGATGGTAGTATTTATACTGAAACAGCTGTTCTATACTCACGAGCACATGGGAAAACGTCATCATACATGAAACAGTAAAAGCGGTCGATAAATGACAAACATCACTATGGTGACGCGAGCTTTGAACCTGAAGTGGCCAAGGTATAGGGTCGTGTTGTGACCAAAACACCTGTCCTTATCTACCGTTAAGTGCGAAATCTTTACAATAATAATTTAACGTCATCGTATTTACAGCTGTCTACCAGAGACTACTAGTTTTTCTTTGAAAATGAACAAAGGAAACCTCATTTTGTGGATAAAATTAAAGTTAAACACCCTCGATGGAGTGTATATAACATTTAATCTACAACTACATGTACTTTTTTAATGCACAATGTTATATGGATGATAGTTCTAGTTTTGGAATACTCAGAGGTGATCGTGTTTGTGGAATTTTAGCCTATTCGAGCAGGTTCCTGACTGGAGTGAATATTCAAGATTCCATAACAGCACAAGTAAGACATTCATCAGTTTATTGGTAAATGTCAATGCAATCCATGACAAAATATCATTGCAAACGCAGAAGAACCAAGACTAGGACTAGTACACACCATCAAACTTTATGCTTTGTTCTCATGTGGAAGTCGAGGGAGTTCTTCTGTGCACACGTGAAGTCACACTCAAGACACTTGATGGGCTTTTCCCCAGTGTGGTGCCTCATGTGTATTCTGAGATTATATGCATCCCTGAAAGATTTCTCACATGCTGCAAATGAGCATTGGTATTGATCAGTATGCAGCTTCTGGTGGTAAACCAGATCCCTCTTCAGACCGTAAGCCTTAGTGCAGTGATCATGTTGACACTTGTAGACTTTGGCACCATGAACAGTCAATTTGTGTTCATTCAGAGCACTTGAGTTCTTGAAAGCTTTTCCACATTCTGTGTTTGTACAGAAATGGATTCGACCCTGGGTATGTACACGTTTGTGGTATATCATGGATCGCTTGTTACTAAATGTCTTTTCACACTTTGGACATTTGAAGTCACTCTGTATCACTTCAATTTTTTTTCTGTCAGATTCACGCTTACATGTATCTGAAGAGTTTTTTATAGTGTCAGATTGTTCATTTGTCGAATTAGATCCTCCAAGCTCTGAATGGTCCTGAAATAGCTGTTCTATGCTCACAGAATGCTGTGGATGTTTCCGCTTCATGTGCTTGTACCAGTCCCTGTATTTTTGTCCTTTATATGCACAAACCTTGCAGCCAAACAAATCTCTGGCATGATGTGCGGCAGACCTATGATCCATCAGCAGCGTTCTACGGCTGAAAGTTTTCTCACATTCATCACAGTGGAAGCGATCTGACTTGCTACATTCAGCACCATCATCTTCAGGAAATGTCAGTCGGTACACTACATTATCTCCACCTCCAATGTTGACTTCCTTGGGATTGTTCCCTGACCTGGATTGTGGAAAGCTAATTGTAGAACTGGCCTGACCGTCCACTGTACTCTCATCATTACACTCCAGATAAAGCTGGACGTTTTGTGGGACAAAGTCATCCGTCAACAGGTTGTACAATTCATCTATCTCTGTAAATGTCCCAGTATCATGTTCCCCAGTGCTTGATGCATTGGCCTGGGTAAAAGTTCCACAGTTGGGATCTAGCCTCTTGCCACATGTGGAATCGTCCTCAGTAAACATGTCACTGTCAGGCACCAGCTCTCCAACACATGGAACATTTTCACCAAATACAAGTTCCAATGACTCACTCCCCTCCATCTTCATTCTGAAATTGAATATGATGTTTTGGTTGGAGTGCACAATTCATCTTAAAACAGGAGGGAATATAGTGAGACAAATTATTGAAAAAGGCTATGGAATCAGTATTCCTGTGGGTCTGTTCGATTTGGCAATTCTAATCTCTTCTAATCACATGATGGAATACTAGTAGCTTAGTATAGCACGGAATGGCATAGACAAACAAGGGCCACTGGCCTCAAAGGAAGAGCTTCGAAAATGTTTGCACAGAACTATTTAAAAACCCTTGAATATTGTATTTGATTTGGTACATATATGTTGTGGCCATATTGTAACTCTACTGGGCAGAATCTATACCTTGTTGGGCCAGTAAATTTGTCATGTAACTATTTTCTTGTCATGTAACTATTTTTATTGTGGTCAATAATAGACTTAACTAGTAAAACTAATGATAACCTATTCGGTTAGTCATGACTGGATAGAACTTTTTAGGGCCCGAGTGAGTCGGAAATTTCCGAACCGGGTACCTGTGTCGTCTGACACGACCCGTCCAAATATATAGCAAAATTTGAATGATACTCACTGAAGCAATTTGTAACACGTAAACGCCAGACATTGATCTTTGACACATATTATTTGTTTCGTCAGTAATTACCAGTATTTTCAAGTTTGAGAAAGATCACAATGTCATGACCTCATAAAACTATCGTTTTTTTTTCCTGATGATTTCCTTGTCATTCTTGTGATTTTACTAGTGTTTATCACAAATATTCAAAACTATATCTTTATTTGTTCTCAAATACGAGTAACAAAATTCCGATCCAGGTAATTGTATGACCCGCCCCGAATTTGGGTACCTGTCGACTCGTCTGGGCCCCAGAACCTTTACATTGTTGAACCCAATAATAAATGTTTCTTGTAATAATTATTTTTATTGTGGCCAAGAAGACTTAACCAATAAAACTAATGTTACTTATTCCGTTACAGCCATGAAATCTCTACAAGTCAGAAGCTTTACCTTGTTGAACACGTTTAAAAATCACCCGACTATTTTTGGGACCAATGTGTAAGATTTTCAAGGTTCTGATTATGTTTTTCTGATTTAGGAGGCACAATGTTTTTTGAGCTTATATTTAAATTTCTTTATGGATTTTTTTTCAGTGTTTTGATTTGTACTGCAGAGACATTTCAGTAACTTGTCTGCATTTCCAATAATTCATGACATGTATGAAAGCTTTTTTCATCAATGCGATCATGTTTCTCCTTGCCCAAATGTTGGTTTGAAGATCAGCGTACATGTTGTGTCAGTGTGCAGTGTGTAGTGTCAGCTGCCAAATACTGAAGTAGCCCAGGCACACCCCCCACCCCGAATCGCCGCTCGTGTGACTGCTATCAAAATCAGCACTGACAATTCTCGTCGGCAATATGAAACTATCATAAACATGATAAAAGTGCTAGATCTAGTATCCATTTGTTTCTGCTTATTTTAGGAGGAAACTAAGTTTTTTCCCGTGTAAAAGCTCCGCAAATCTGCCAAGTTTTGTTTGTTTGTTTCTGACTGTTCCTTTTAGTCAAATCTCGTTGAAATCTCGCTTCACTTCAATGGCATTTTTAATTAAATTCCCCCATAAACAAGCTTTCGGTGGTGATATTTTTATGAAGTATTACCAGTGAAGTAGGAAAGAGTCATAGAAAAGACCATTTATTTGGGTCGTAACAAGTATTTCCACAAATACCGCACTCAGTTGGGAGTTCTATGGTTGGACGATCTCTTGGCGGCTGGCATTTTGACCTTGACCCTGCAGCAATTTTTTGGGGCAGTACGCTAATTGGCGGGACTCGCTCACGTGATCATTTGCATATCATTATATCCACGTGTATTTCATAAACATGTGGGTGTGTCCGCCAAGACAGCTTCCCGATTGGACAATTCAGTGACTCTCTGGCTGGCGGGCCGACTGCCGTGACTGCTTATCGGGGCCACACGAGAATTGAATTTGCCCACTGGAATATGGAATACCACCACTAACACATAATTATTATGTTGCCGTATCAACTTGTCTTTCATTGTTGCAATACCATACTGTATCTATATATTGTGCGGAATGTATATCCAAAACTTTGAGTGCATATGATTGCAAGAAAGCACTGTTCCAGTGGAGATCAAAACGGGAGTGGTGATGGGTATGAAACGGTGACATACAAAAAAAAAAACGGTCGGAACACACGTCTCCTGGGATTATTATCGCTAATAACTTATTACATTAACCATGATTAGGTACACGGGCGTCATTTTCCTCCCAACGGGCCCCGGGCCCTCCCAATTAGCCACAGTTGAATAGCCTGTTGTGGTTCCAAGTGGCACTTTCAAGAATGTAAACAAAAGAAAAAATTCAAAAATCCAAAAAAAAACCAACATCATAGAGGAAGAGCCCTGCTCTTCCTAATAAAACAAAACTGGAATTCGTTCAAGATCCAAAATGGCGACTTCCAGTGTTGTCACTAAAAAACAGAATCAATCCTACCTCTTCGACGATTTGAAACAAAGAGGCAGAATTGATTCTTAGAAGAGAGAATGCAATTCTAGTCCCAAATCGAACAGAATAGCTATTCTATAATGAACAGAACACTCAAAATGAACAGGCCCTGTGAGAATGACTGAGAATGACTGGGAATTTGTTTTGTCAACAATCATCATTCTACCTATTTTAAACCTTTTATGTTCAGATGGTGCTAAATTTCTAATTTATGGACAAAAGGGTGATATAACATTGATCATATTTTATAGTTTCCGGTATTACAATACTTGCACTGTCTTGTATACCATATTTTATACCCGTACATGGAAGTTTTACTGGCTACGCCTAATCTGCTTTCCATTTTGTACCTTTACAAGTCACTACTTTTACCAGGCCCACCTTGGCCAAAATGAGTCAGTCTATGTAATGTGTAACCCTACCGGGGCCCAGCCGAACTGGCGGTGGGGGTTATACTTTTCCCACCCATATTGCCTCCCCCATCTGGCACTTCACGATGTGCTTGAAACGAAAACGATATTCATATTTACTCAGAACTTGACTATCGATCTAACACATATTAGATCTATCACCCACGCTGTTTATCGCACTCCACCAGGCACCACTCATGTTCATATTGGCAGTGCTTGCTTCATTTCTATTCAGATATCAACATGAGTGATTGCTTCAATGAAATACGTCATCAAAATCCGAATATAAATGATTGAAGCGTCTTTAACCTGTGAACATACCAAGTGGTATGGTATGGTATGGTATGGTGTAGAAATCGAACATTGTGGAAATTCCTGTGTTGGGAAAAACTAAATTTCTTTCAGTTTCGTACGCACGTATAGAACCAGCAACATACAGAAATCTCCGTTATATTGCACATAGGCTCAATGTCAAACACCAGTGGATTGTGCGTGTCCATGCTACATACGTATCTTGCCAAACAAGAAATTTCGTTTAATTACTTCAATGGTCTGCACTCTGCAGTAATGAAATACGGGGATGATAATCTGCAATGTTACTCATACATTTATTTCCTTCTCGCGTTTTATTTGAAACGTGAAAAGCATCCCCATGTCTATAGGCCTAAATTGTGCATACAATATCCACGGTGGCTGCTGGTTAAAAGCTACAAATTAATATGATTGTTGCATGGGGACCTAAATGATCTAGCCACTTGTATTCATTTCACATAAACATTTAATATTCAAAATTGAGGATCGGGAGGACTTATACTTGTCTTTTATTCTTCTTGGTCTTGTTGTTCTTCTTCTCGATCCTCCTCTTCATGTCGTTTGGTTTCCGGCTGGTAACTCTTGAACGCCTTTTCAAATCTTCTCAAAAAGTTCAGAACTCATCCAAAATACTTTTTTAAAGCCTTATGTTTTTTTCGTCAAGATCCGATTTTCAAGATGATTGCCAGCGCCCATTAAAAAAAAATCGATTAATGTAATAATTTGTTTCAAGAGCCACCTGCGCCCAATAGCCACTATATTCCCTATATATTTATATCCATCCTTCGTTTAGAAGTGACATACATATTATCCGTTAATCATTATGTACATGTATCCAAACTTTGTCGCTGAGTTGCCAATCAATCCTATTGAGCCTAAATAAACACTGCGATTGTCAGGTTTAATCTATAGTTTGAACGACCCCTTCGTTTTTCAAATACGTTACTTGCAATGGTCAAATCATCATTGTTTCACAGTCTTACAACAGCTAGTTCAATTCGAGTGCAAAAATGTTCAACTTTTTTTTTGGAGTATTTAAATACCATTAATTTTGACTCATCCTCAGGCTTATTCAAGTCCTGTGAATGTTATTACGATGTCTTTTTTTCAGTTGAGTTTCACAATTGAAAAAGAAAAAAAAACATTTAAGAGATTCCGAAGCTTATACGTTTCAATGTCTAGTTCGTAATTTTAGTTGTCATTATAAAATGACTCACAGTATGACATAAATGTATTTGGTGTGTAATGTGTGCAGAAGCTTGCTCTGTGCAAACAAAATTTTGGGACAATGCCAAAACAGACATTTATTGGAATACTGACACATATACAAATAAGTTATATAGTAGATAACATCGATATAAAGAGTCACAAACAATTTGAATCGTAAGAGATCGATTTTCACTACATTTCAGAAATGCCCATCCTAAAAACACGGCACCAATTCAAGATTTGTGAATTTCATAAACTGTGTCATCAGAATGCAAAATGAAGTGTCTACAGGCCTTGTGCTTCTTTTTGCCAGCACGAAACTTGTTTAAGCTTGTACATGTACTGCTTGACACACGACATCTTTTGCAGTTTTGAAATTTACGCAACCTTAATTGAATGTCCATACATATATTTCTAAGTTTGCGAGGTTAACAACACTGTTACAGAGCCAGGAGACAACCACAGATGTACATTTGGGATTAATATTCATACCCCTCAAACTAGTACCTGCTGTATTGTTATGTATTTCACTGAAGTTTCACCATTTAATGCAGGGTGTAGTTCAAGTATTGTAGAATGTTTCAAGTCAGCAAAAATAAATGGCTATTTAACCGTGTATAACAAAAAATCCTGAGGTCAGAAAACAACCTGGTACATTTATGGAATATGTTAATTTTGGAATAACACCCATTTATGGAATAACACTGTGAATTCCAATATATTTCATGTCATTGCCTTATTTCACAGAACGTTCACAACACCTCAACAAATGACTACAAAGATCATAGATGTCTTACTTATTCTATTATAAATGTCAAATTTTGACCTAGACATTCATTTCCTTAAATTTACTACTTCAAATAACTAAATATACTGCACTAGAATAGCTTGAACGCTATGCCACCTGCATAATACTGCCCAAACAAAACAAAAATTAATCGGACAAGTTTATTTACAACTTAAGTCTCGCTTTACTTCCACCAATGTCCACTTTACAGACAAAATTACTTTGATTTATGGTTATATGTATTGACCACAATTTCTACACTGGGTATATATATCCATACGAAGAACACTCGGGACCACAACATCGCTGTATGTCAGCTTAGATAAAATTGTAAATATTGGGGCACGATACAACAGGGTACACTTCAATTCCCTTGTCACATGTTGTAAAAGCGAGACAGGTCGAGTTCAGGGGGCTACTCAGACACTTCTAATTGATATTACATACACAGTGGAGTACAACACAGATGGTGGTATAGATAAAATACATTAACATATATATATAGGAAAGCAGTTGTTTTCTGTAGATTCTGGCAAGTAGAATATGAATAAGTTACACAAAAGTAGAAAAATATATTCCATAACAGATTGTTGATCTTTATTATATGGTCAGTGCATGGAGAGGCACCCCAGTAATTCAAGATTCTCACTGCTTTTTAGCTGCTGGTAACTATAGTAATGACAAGACAAATATTATAGAAAAAAATAATATTTTGACAATGTTTAAAAAACTTTTAGGTGCATCTATGTATACATGATTCATGTGCTATATATATACACACTGTATAAATATCTTAAAATAAAATGACGTATACATGTACATAGAATATATGTAGTTCTAATAATAGCGACATGAGTCAATGACTATCTATATCTATACATGGGTCTTCTGTTTACAATCTCACAGAAATATCTAGAAAGGCTTCAAATTCATCCAATTTAGCCCGATCACGATATTCTGATGCCATTCTACATCTACAAACATATCAATCTGTCTAAAAGCGACATTCAAGTTAAAAAAATCAATAACCAATACTCCCCAGCTTAACCCTGATCACAACAAATCAGCTACAGTCAACTATTCTTTTGTATTTTTTGCGGAACACTGATTTTAATGGCACGTCATCATGGCAACACAGAAGAGACGATTTTGTGCTGACAATCGAATACTTCTCAGTATGGACCTCGGGGCGTGTCGAAGGATGCCCAAACACGCCTAGGAAGGATAACAACACGACCCAGCCTTCCTATTGGAATTCTCCTTTGATCAGCTTGATCCTGATGTTGTAGAAGACCTTTCCGACTGCCTCGTAGCACGGCCCGATGAAGGTCTGCAGAGCGATGTCCCAGACACGTCTGATGCAGAGTAGCTCGATGTCGCAGCTCCTCAGACAAGGCATGCAGACCCAGATACGACAGAAGGACACACAGGCGAAGCTAACACCCCAGCACACGGCTAGGGGCAGGGCACAAAGCAGAGACGTGATTCGATAGCACCACAGCTTCGTCAGCCCGAACACCTGAAACCGCGTCAGATACACTCGTCTGTCAAACCGTGCGAGCGAAAGAGAGGTGACACCTTTTGTACACCATACTAGTAGTAATGATTTTTTTTGGGTTTTTCTGTCGGTGTGTACAGATGCACAGAATTATCACATAGACAGAGATCCAATATATCTAGAATATATCTATATGTATAAGATACGATATGACTCCATACATGTATATTTCGAACATATGGTGTACAAAAATTCTCGTTACATTGGTCGCATATAATTGTCCTCAAATCTGGCATGGTACATGTACACGAAAGTTCAGCGGCCTATATGTATATTGCCATGAATTTGCTCTGACCTTGTAGCTTAGAATCCAGACTTTGTCGAAGCTGTAGATTTCCTTGTCCGGTTCACCAAACAGATCGTGGAACTTTGTCTGGAATAAAAATCAAGTATACATGTTATACGTATATAATACATGTGTGAATAAAGTGTCTAAAAATCATTGTATGATTTTTTTTCACATAATTTCACAATACTTAATTTTGAGTTTTAAATTTCTTTTCATCATTAAAATCAGATCGAAGTCATATATAGATGCATGCGTACATTTTGTAAAATGTTCAGCTCACTTTCGACAAAAGACAGTACAATTTTAAGTTCTTGGCGGTTTTAAATCATGTACATGTGTGATTCGCCCACCAAGCACAGGACCATAAAGTTAGAGAGGATTCAGGGTAGAGACAATATTCTCAGTTCGGTCCATAATTGTACCCCATCTCATTCAGTTGTGTTGACATTTCAGCAGAAGCAGCCTCATTGTGGGTGGACAATATTCCGGCGCCCGTCTCGCCGTCATAACCACCCTACACAGCCCTCGACCCCAGCCCTTCCCACTCCCAGGACTAACTCCTATGCGCAGACCTGACCAGCATACAGATGATTCGCGGGCTTGGCGGGGAAGGATTTGTTCCGGGCTCACGTCCAGCTGGACAGATGACATGATCAGAACTTTATTGCTTCCAGCGACGCTCAAATACTTCTGCAAATAATTGCTGGCAATGTTTTCGGTGACATTTGGGGATGGTGTTATAGCGGGCTCTGGCACACGAAGTGCTTTGGGTCGTGTAAAACGAAAACGGGATCAGAGCAGTTTTCTCTACTCAGAACACACGTCGAAAGTTGGTGATAAATGGTTTGTGTAGATTGGTTGTAAATTGACGTCGAAAAAATTCTGTCAATAGCTCGGTGACTGATAGCAGCCAGTTTATTGAATCTATACGACCATGACACTTTGAAAACTAGAGCTTGTAGGATGTGAATGATGCGTGGGGCGTACCCGGTACATATTTCTTTAGAAGACGATGGAAGTCATGAGTACATGCAGAAACCCATCTGGTAGATGTGTAGGGTAGTATCCAAACTATCGATGCACGTATTCCTCCCTGAACTATCAGTTGGTTCGTATGTTTTCTATTGGTATGGTCAAATCCGCATCATGTGCTATACATCACAGAGAATTGAATACATGTAATAGATATAGACGTGGAATCAATACCCAGTATTAAGTATTCCGAGCAATACAAAACAGGGTCCGTTATCCAATTTCATAGTCCGGGGACAGAAAGTCATATCAGGCATACGAAGTGATAGATGTAATCGATGTTATTCAGTGTATGTTGCAATGTTAATGTGTTTTACGCATGCATTACTGGTATAACAAGATGTATCAAGCCTGGTCCGAGAGGTGTTCATTGCACGAGTCACCATGTCCTGAATTATTCATGAATTCTTCCACGATCCAGAGTCCTCGGTGGATTTCTGCCTCGTTTCTTCACAGAAAAAAAAACCCATCAAAAAATGTCATTATCCGTCGTTCATAAACAACTTCCATAAAACCGCCATAAACAGTACCAATAAGTGACTAGAGGACTGCAGGCAAATCCATTATATGTATACATAATATGTCGCTACTATTAGCCCACAATGTACATGGGTACATGTACAGCACGGAATGTTGTCTCTATAGATACTGCCTACATGTATGCCAGGTAAAAAAAGTTGGGTCGCACTTCAAATGCGCAACACATGCATACGTTTTCTTGCATGCGTTTTCACATGTTGTACCCCATCCCCTCCCCTCGGAAAGCAACAAAACGTGAACAGACGAATATTACGGTTGATATAACCTGCTAAACCTCTGCCACTAAAAAGGTTCAATATCACTGGCATTTGAATAGGGACCACAAAAAACGGTTGCCGTATTGGACGAATCTAGCCGAGAGTATTGGCGGATTAGAGAGTTAAGGCGATATATTCAGGAGTTGTCCTCACAGCCCGAGGGACCACTGCTCTCAGACAAGCCCAAGGACGAAATCTACCCTCATCCCGCTATTTATAGCTCCCTCCAATCAAATTCATAAAATATGGACGATTCCGAGTGAGGCATCTTCTGCTCGAACTTTGCTGGATCCAGCTGAAGATGTTTGCTGACTTGGCTAAAACGATTTAGGTTTAAATGTTCTTTCTCTCGGAAGAAAATTGACGCTTACTACTTGTACATGGAGCCTTGAAGACAAGTTTAGTGGCGAAACAACCCTGGCACATACTTTGAGAATATGCAAGATTATTTCGCTTATTAAACACGATTCTGTCCTGTCCTGTCTATAGAACTTCTGTTCCCTTGAAAACGAATATTGAGACGGTACCCAGTTTGTAGATCATCCCTTGAGTACACAAAACACAAACAAGACCCGAGCTGGGTCGACATTAATATTTCATCAGCTGCTGGCTCGAGACATGTTCAAACATCGGTCTGTTTTATGTCGTCGTGTATCGTGGCAAAACACCACCTCAGGGAAAATCCGGTCACAGCGACATTCTCGTCACAAGGGAAGCGAACATAGATAACTGATAGAGGATAACCCGGAGATTCACGCTTTATACATTTTTTATTCGGATATTAATATTATAACAATTGTTATATACTGTAACAGTGCACATATTATGTGTATCGTATTGGAAACGTATCCATATTAAACTATCCCTAGACCTACATCATCAATAATCTCACGCGAATGAAGTTTTTGTTGTGTTATACTGCAGGTCTTCACTGAATTATGTACCCATATCGATTTGTGTACCGCCTATACATACAATAAAACACTTTGATTTGGAGCTCTTTATATGGTCTTTTTTTCGTCTGCCGAAAAATGACAAGAATAAATGCCGAATGGTTTGGTATATTCTGAATGTGCAGATTTCCCCCAAAAGTCTCTAATGTCGTCGTGGGTCTGCGAGGCTCTGTCGCTCAATGCGTAGTAATATCTCCTCCTCTTACAATGAAATATCATAAAAATAACACTAACAGTGGTGCATATTTGATACAAAATACGAAATCGACATTCAGTGTGAAATGTCCAATATAACATTGACCTTGAATGTCTCCCAGTGAAGAGAATTGGATCCTAAATTTGTCGCCAATGCTACTCTTCTCAATTTCCATTGAGTTTCCTCTCGACACATTGCTGGGTTTTTACTCATTGTTCCGGGAAAGTTGTAGTGAGTCAACCAACATCAGACAGACGTGTTATTGACGAATCAATATGGAACAGTCTGCAAATACATGTATAGCTTCTTGTGGAAATTTTGGATTATAGAGCCGCTATGGATAAGTGATATTGTGGAAAACATACACTGATACATGAACTTTTATACATACATGTGGTGAACCATACGTGTACACGTGCACGTCAGATCAACAGCAAGTACATGTACATGTAAATCGTGATATTTTCCCTCCATACATACATAATAGCCGCTGCAATACCATGCACGATTTCTTGTAGGATTTCTTGTTTGTACTGTTTTCTTGTACTCTTGTACCGTGCGTATAGTAGACACCCTATAACCTTGCGACAGCCACAAGTCACATACAGTAACAATTTCGCTAAGGTCCATAAGAAAACGCGTTTGTTGAAACAACAAAACCACCTTCACCAAGTTTAAGCTATCTCCGTGCAGCCAGTGACGTAGATTTATAGATTTTGTAGGGGGTATGAGCGAGCGAAGCGAGCCGAAAGCGGTCTGGGGGTCCGGGGGCGCCGTAAAGCCCCCCGTAAATTTTTTTCATTTTGAGCTTTTCTAGAAGCATTCTCAGAGCATATATATGACATTGATTTTCATTATATTCTGGGGAATCTTTCCCCACAATTTTCTCAAATTTGTTTGTGTCACTTTGTGATACACAATTTTCCTCAATGTTTTTTCATCAGCAAAGTTCACCTGTTCGTGTATTATTATTGTTATATGAGCATAGAAAGCACAGGCAATAAATATTGCGATCCGTTCCGGATTCGGTTGGTTCAATACTGTATAGATTTCTGCAGCCCGTAGGTCTTATTTGTTCTGGATTCAATGTGTGGGGGAAGTCTTCGTTTTGGGCGCTATGATTTATGTCCATGTGCACTTTTAGGTAGAAGTTTTCGGGGTGTCCCGGGATTGTTATGTGAAAATCGATTTGATGAAATAAATAATATACCCAGTACACCTTATTTATTTTGCAGTGATACTACATGTCCATAGCAATGACCAAATTTCTACAAGCTAACATCTGTTGGAGATAATGATTTTTTTAATTACAGGCACAATTTTTTCTTGTACCGATTGAAGGGGTGGATAATACATACTTCATCCCCCCAACCCTTTTTGTAGGTGGGGGAGGGGGGGTATGCATCCCCTCCACCCCCCCCCCCCTCCCCCAGTATTTACGCCCATGCGTGCTGAACGCGGTTACCTCGTTTCAAACGCGTTTTCTGCAAAAGCAATCACGTGAAAGCAAAATCCCAAACTCATTTGGCATGTGAACTTTATCGAAATTTATACTGTATGCTCCATGTACATGTACATCAGTAGACAGGCGTCACAGTCGCGTCAGGGATGTCACCGAGCATGTGTTGAAAAACTCCTTTACATACAGAAGCAACATAAATATAAAGAAGTGCCAGTTGATGTCGTTGCAAAGCATTATATATCATTTTTAAATTGCTGTCGACATTTGTATGCCACGCCACATAATGATTTCGGGGATTCCGTTGAGTCTATGCTTAAGTAAACAGACTTTTGACTATGACTAAAAAGATGCAAACCGAAATTCACACTTTGTCGTACACACGTGATCAAACAAAGTAGAAGATCGATTGGCTCTCCTGTGGAACCATGCAAATATTTATTTAGATGGTTGTGTTTGTGTCGACATTAAAGTTTTCCAGACCACAAATTGTGGAGATAAATCAACTCTAACCATCTGCCCCAGTGCTCCCCAACCGATTCTGAGAGTGAGAAATGAAAACCATGGGAAGGCGGAGAATAAGAAGCTAGCAATTAATAGCTTGCTGTGGGTTGGATGGCTATGCAGCATTGGTGGTGGTCTGGTCTCCAACGGTATGGGGAACTTAACATGTGATAGATCCCAGGAACATTCGGAAATCACTCAGTAAAGGTTGAATACTAGTACGTGAACAATGAACCATGAATTACGTGTAATAAAGTATTCCATTAAGTCTTCAGAAATTCAAACCAATAAATAATCACGTTTTCTCATACTAGTGTTCGTCGTTTTTCCTATCTATATTTAGCAATACTAATTTTCACTTTTGTTATCATCATCACAAATAACCCCACAAATTATAGCAGAAATACATAACGAGATTGTTGGTGATGTATTTCTAATTATAGGCAACTGTCTGGTGTGACTTCAAAGGCTCCAGCACTCGGTGAGCATCCAGGCGGCTCACATATCTGTGTTAATTGCTGGGAATCTCATGGGATGTTGAAGCCTGGACAGAGAACAAGGGGCAATGCTCCCGGCGGCCTGACTTTCTCATGAACGGTGTACATGTACGTGTAAGCGCCTAATTGGGACGTGAGGGAAGTAGTATAAGTAGAGTCTATACAGTAAATGTACGTATATGTCGGTCCTCAGCAGTTCAGGTGTCTTCCTGGCTTCACCAGTTACTTTTGCACCGAAATCTCCTTCGTTGATATTTGATTGTAGAAGTGAAACGTTGCTTGAGAAACATACATGTATCAGAGTAAAACCATGACCTGATCAGTCGGTGTTCAAACACTGTTCATGTTGTAGGAACAGTGGAGTTCATCTCGTCAGTTCAAGGTCCCACAGCTTGAGGACTCGCTTCTCGATTGTAAGGTTGCCGTATAATCTCTGATCGTACTGTATGTGTGCGATTGCAATACATTTAATAAGTGTATGATTCCGGGGATGGGTCAGGAATTTTGTAAGGGGGTGTGGGTGGGGTCGTGTGGGTGGTTGCTATAGGGACAGAGGTCTTGGGCCCACTTATGAAGTTATATGTATTATCAGAAAACCATAAGAGAGCTATTATCATGGTTATTTTCGGCGAAATGAACGGGATCCTGACTGCGGTAGCAACCATCGTCCTCCGAATTCATTACTCGGTTAGACAAAAAGTTTGGGAGTTCAATTCCTGTGCAATTAGTTTTTGACAGGGTGAATAAAGCATCTCGTCAACACAGTGATCTGTTGATGTAACGTTCATGATAATACCAGAATTGTAATAAAAAATCTCAGTGCGTGTTATTTACTGTAATGACCGAGCCTCAACTCGACTGGGATCATGTTTAACTGTGCAAATTTGCATTACTGCGGGACAGAGCGAAGTGCAGTGGGCAAATATACAGGACGAATTACCGGGCGCCATTAGCGGTCTTTGCCACGTTGCCTTGGCACCATTAGGTCCTTGACACTGCGGGGCTGATAGAAAACAACTCCAGCACTATTTGCCGGGATTGCGGGAAACACTTGCCAGTGATTATGGAAGAATATGTGGACTGTGGCATTCGTTCTGGAAACAGCAATGGCAGACGCGGTGATAAAGCGTTTTGCCGCCACGAGCGGATCGATAGTCAGTGTCGGGGACCGGTACCGTATCCATGTGAACTGTGACGGCTCTGGTGACACCCAGGGCCCCGCTATGGGTGAGGGAAAGTCCATAGATCCCCGCACCACCCCAGCAGAAAATTACCAAACAGTGGACCATAGGCTTCATAAATCTCCTAGATCTGCATCGAGGTCGGAATTTTATTGTGATAGACAGCAATCCACCGGATAACGGGCATACCATAATCAGAAACAACAGTCCCACATTGTTGTTTTCTTGCGTTAAAATTGTACGTGATTTAAAAGGAGAATCTTCACAATATAGTGCATCATTGTGAGGATATATTTGGAAGTGACGATGCCTATACAGTACGCGAAGAACAACTGTTATCATCCAACTTGCAGATCGAGTGCAGACTCTCAACCTAGATCTACATGTAATATATTTCCGTATCGGGAAATCTATACTTCTCCTGACATAACAAAACATTTCCTCGCCAGACAGACAGCTTCGAGCACCCCGCCGTGATCATTAATTAATAAAGCGGAACAAACAGCGTTGTCGCGTGTCCTGGGACATTGTTCGCGCTTGCACGCGCATCCAGACTGATGCATTATTGAGAGCGTCCGCGAGACAAAAGTCATTCCATAAAACACTAGCAATATTGAAGTAAACATAATCTGACAGACTTTCGATGAACATTCATATCGTATCGACCATTATTGGAATAGACATCATTGCCCCACCATCCGTGAATCGAGGACAAATAACTACATGTAGGCCTTCCGGGTACAGGTTTGTTTTTTGCAGCAAAACGTTTGGTCCCCAACATATCAACCACGCCCCGGAATATCTAACTATACCCTAGGGGCACAGTGAGTCATAACCATAACATGTCCCACTTCCCCTGGCTGTCCCCATATACCCCCCCCCCCCCCCCCACACGGTAATACGGCGCTGTCTGTCACTAGAACAGCCACACAGAATACTGAATCCAGGCCTCTCTCCTAACGAAGACAAACCGAGTCCTTGTGGTAATGTGACAGCTAAATAAATTAGCATAATGTTCCAGCGCCCTACTCTACCCCCCCCCCCCCCCTCTCCCTCCGTCCCAAACGCTTCCCTACATCAGCATCCCGTCTCCTGTCTCAGCAGCCCGCTCGTGCCTCCATGGTTGCGGCGACAAGAACGACCGCACGGCGGCTGTCGGACAGGTCCCAATTTCCCAGGACAATGTCAGTTTATCCCCCGAGCTCCCATGTTCCCAAACATTGTCCAACATTCCCAAATCCACGTTCCCCCTCGCCGTGAATTCGGAAAGCAAATACGAGCTGATAAAGCCGTCTGTTATTTAACCATATCCTCAGAGACGAAATACACCGTAACTCACTCGGCTTTTGACTTATCACGAATTTCTCTTGGGTCACTATGTAGCGAATCATTGCTTGTTTGGTTCCCGGTTCCCAACTATATAGGTATTCGGTGGCTGATAAAGCAGGGTCGTTTCATGAAATTATACGGACCTGTTACCTCTAATAAGATGCTGCACCTGAGACCAGGGCAGATTTACAAACTGTAAGGTCACTATCCTCAGAATGCTTAGGCCATATGTAACTCCACCCCCCTCCCAGCCCTCGTGACCACGTGCCCGGTAATGTCCAGCACTCAACATCTGCAGACAAAGAACTATTAGCTACAAAAAAAACCCCACAATATCGTGGAATAATGACTGCATGTTTCACTTTTCCCATTCTCATTTTTCAATACGTGTAGGTGCAGGTGCCTTCTAGGGATCGATATTATACCTAACTAGATTCTGAAGTTGGTTAGTTAAAAGAATCATTGATTACATGCAAGCGTGAATATTCAATGAGTCGTGATCAGTAACAGTCTGAGCATGCGCAGTGGAGAGAGACGCAGCCCGGAGCACCTGTTTTCTATTCATAATTATCGATTTACGTCGTGACCCGCGTAAAAGTGACCCTCCTGATGTTTTTATCCACATCCATTGACTTCTGTGAAATGAAATTTGCTCCCCATGTCCCAGGCAAATTTGTTTCAGATTTGTTTCAGTACAGATTGGTCTTTTCATAGTTGTTTTTAAAGTATGTGGTTCTCAACTTCATTTTTTTTAAAAATTAATTATTGTACACGTATAGTAATTATATTACATTTGTCAAAACATTATATAATTAGCATGGAAAAGTATACAATTAATGGGGTTGTTTTACAATATGGTATAATATGGAACATGTAATTTGGCTTAGCATTCCAGAACCAGGTCTTCGTAAAATGCAGAAGGTTTCTGCGTATTCAAGAAGCATGGCTTCACCGTGGCGTACAAATTTATACTGTGGCCTTGTGATCCATGTGATAATTGGAGTTGACTGATACTGGAAATGATTGTTCTGGTACTCTTAACTCTATGTCAACACATCATTGCTCTACTTTTCCCGTGAAGTACATCTGACTATCTCGTAATGTATTTCTGGTATTATTCAAGATCGTTAACTACTTGAATCGAACACACCCCCATTCCAGAGTCTGGTAGCTGGAAAGCCAGAATGAATTGTCCTTAACCCTGATCAATTACATTTGAGGCTGCTACATATACGACAGATGGAATCGCCGCCCCACTCCCCGCCTGCTTATGTTGGACTCTTACCTTGACGTCGCTGTTCATGTCGTTAGGATCCCGGTCTTTGAGGTCAAGATCATCCTTGGTTCCTCCCTCCGACATGTTCAGCTTGACCTCCTCAGACCCGACCTGCAGAGTAGCTACCTCGGACTTTTGCTCAGACATATCCGCAGCCATGGGGTGATGTCAATCCAGATGAACAGCTAGTATCGATCCGACAGCGATAAAGATAGGACTTCGATCAGATCCAGATAGTGTAGTCCTTTGACCTTGGCTTGCTGAGGTCTTCCTCTCAGTCAGTTGGATGTTACCTGGTTCTCAATGCAGCACGAGCAAGGTTTGTGCAAAATATATGCGTATAAACATGCGCAGATTGCAATCCTCTTCCTGCGGATGGAGAAGAAACCTTGAAGCTGCAAGAGCAGAACGGTTCTAGACGACAGCCTCTTTCCCGTCACTCCCTTCAAGACTCGTCTTGTGCTTGTAAACCAGCTCTCCCCAGATCCGTGCAAATAAGAACAAACGTCCGTCTGTTTTCTTGCACTTTGCCTGGAAATTTCTTGGCCGCCTTTTTGACAGCTGCAGATGCAGTTCAAAGAACGAGTGGAGAAGCTGAGTGATGCTGCGAGCACGATGATGACGCGCACCAAAAATAGCGTCCTTCCCGCGAGTGTCTCTGTTCCCGGTGCTCTCCCCTCACAGCAAGCGGCCCTGACGCCGCTGTCGCCCGCTACACCGCTCCCCGCCCTAGCTGCCCGACCCGGCCCGGCCACAAGATGGAATCTCGGTGCCGCTAAATGCTGATGTCTTCCAGCACTGCCACTCTGAATTTCGACGGCAGCAGCAGCAGCACTGGGTGTGTTTGTGTGTTCGGTGCTCGTGTCCTCAAACTGCTGGCTGTAATAGCCCCTGGGTCTCTGCTCTCTGGGTGGATTCAGAGATCGTTCACCGCTGCTTCAGCTGCTGAGACAGAGATGATGGGACCGAGGACACACAAGCAGCAATGTTGATGTGGACCTGCTGCTCACGTTCGTATGCAGCTCGAGTACGTCAACCTGACGCCTTTTCCGTTATCTATACCCACGTAATTTTTCGCCAGGACGTTTTTTAATGAACGACCCAATTCCACAGTGAAGCTAAATTTTCTGAAGTACTGAAGTAACCTTTGAAAGTAGGCCAAGAAAACATGCTCCATGGGCCAAAGAAATCAGTGTTTAACTGTCAGAGATTTGGAATTTAAAATTGTTTACAGACTCAAAATAATTCGGGTAGACTTTAATTGGTGATTAAAGTGCCCGAAATTTTGCATTAGAGTCTATATCGTATATTTAGGAGTGGATAAATATCTTGTTTTATTGCAATGATGCATGAATAGGTTCGGTAACAATGCACATCTAGTTGAAAAAAATATTGACAATAGAAAGCGATCAGAATTAATAAAATCATGTCGGGAGGAAGGAGAATAGGCCTACTACTAGAAACGGACTTATCGAATTTTTATACATAACAGAATTCCTGATGTTTAGGAACGAGTCCGAAAATAATGTCCGTTTCACTCAACGACGCAACGTTTCCGAGATATCGCCGAAAACCAAAAATACCAACTCAGCCAAAAAAATGAAGGTCAAGGTCAAAGGTCATCCCTAATACCCCTTAGACATGTTTGTCTAAAGCGACGAATCCGAAAATAACGTCTGGTTTGCTCTACGACGCACCGTTTCCTGAATATCGCCGAAATCGAAAAAATGCCGACTCAGCACAAAAATTTTAGGTCAAGGTCAAAGTTCATCCATAATACCCTTAGACTTGTTTGTCTAGCGCGACGGGTTGGAAAATAAAGTCCATTTCGTTCCAAGATGTACCATTTCCGAGATATCGCCAAGAACGAAAAATGCCGACTCGGCAAAAAAAATTCAGGTCACGGTCAAAGTTCATCCATAATACTAGTACCCATGCGATATGTTTGTCTAGGGTGACGAGTCCGAAAACAACGTCCGTTTTGCTCTACGACGCACCGTTTCTGAGAAAAATGTTGACTCGGCAAAAAAATTTCAGGTCCAGGTCAAAGTTCATCCATAATACCCCTTAGTCATGTTTGTCTAGGGCAAGGAGTCTGAAATTAACGTCCGTTTCCCTGGACGCTGCACCGTTTCCGAGATATTTTTTTGCTGACTCGGCAAAAAAATTTCAGGTTAAGGTCAAAGTTCATCCATAATACCCCTTAAACTTGTTTGTCTAGGGCGACGTCCGTTTCCCTGGATGACGCACCGTTTCCGAAATATAGACGAAAACGAAAAATGCCGACTCGGCAAAAATTTCAGGTCAAGGTCAAAGTTCATCCATAATACCCATGCGACATGTTTGTCTAGGGTGACGAGTCTAAAAAAAAAAACGTCAATTTTGCTCTACGACGCACCGTTGTTGACTCGCCAAAAAATGCGAAAAATGTTGACTCGCCAAAAAAATTTCTGATCGAAGTCAAAGTTCATCCATAATACCCCTAAGACATGTTTGTCTAGGGCAACGAGTCCGAAAATAACGTCCGTTTCCCTGGACGCTGCACCGTTTCCGAGATATCGATGAAAAAGGAAAATGCCAACTCGGCAAAAAAAAATTCAGGTCAAGGTCAAAATTCATCCATAATACCCATAACTCTAACGTGTATGGCGACGAGTCCGAAAATAACGTCCGTTTCGCTCTACGACGCACCGTTTCCGAGATATCGACGAAAAACCTAAAATGTTGACTCAGCAAAACATTTCTGTTCAAGGTCAAAGTTCATCCATAATACCCTCAAAGACATGTTTGTCTAGGGCGAAAATAAAGTCCGTTTCGCTCTACGACGCACCGTTTCCAAGATATCAACGAAAAACCTAAAATGTCGACTCGGCAAAAAATTTCTGTTCAAGGTCAAAGTTCATCCATAATACCCTCAAAGACATGTTTGTCTAGGGCGACGAGTCCGAAAATAACGACCGTTTCGCTCTACGATGCACCATTTCCGAGAAATACAAGAAGCCTCAAGGATGACTCGCCGAAAACTCTTTCGACCTCTAGGTCATGGGTCGCTTGACCATATGACCCCGAATCGATACAGTTTTTCCTTGGTCATATATGAATCTCCGTGCTTGCAGCCATTGCCTGAATAGTTTTTGAGTTATCGCGCAGAAACGAAGTCCAAAAAATTAGCCCAAGGGCTAAGAAAGGTTACCGGACAATATACATTTTAGATATTAGCCTTTTGTCCAGTGACCTTGAAAATAAAGTCACTGATAAATTCAAGGCCATGAAATTTTCAACAAATATATCACTTCTAGTATGTTCACAATAAATTCCTAAGCTGTAAAGTCGATAATAAGTGAGACATTAGCCATTCTGTGATGTGACCTTGAAAATGAGGTCAAAGTTCAAGTTCAAGGTCATGAAAATATTCAGTATATATCATTCCTCTATATTCGCAATTGATTCCTATGCTGTAAAATGTAAGTATCAATCTATTACCACCAATACAATCAGATTTTGATGATGCCAATAAGAAACGTAAAATACTACATTTTGCAATAGAAACAAACAAAGCCCGACCAAACAGTTTATCCAAAGACACACTGGCGTCTTCAGGGGCAGACAATGTGTTAAATGTAGTTGTTTCTACTGTACACCAGATGGAATTAGTATACAACTGCCCAACAACCTATGAAAATAATCTAGAAATCCGAATCTAACCCCATGGAATAGATACATGACAAGTACAAAAGTATCCAATCACAAGCCCGAAGGCTACTGAGTTGATGGTATCCTCGGGGACAGATTTAACGTCCGCCAGCAGTGACACCGACTCAGTGGTATGAATGTAAGTATCAATCTATTACCACCAATACAATCAAATTTTGATGATGCCAATAAGAAACGTAAAATACAACATTTTGCAATAGAAACAAAGCCCGACCAAATAGTTTATCCAAAGACACACTGGCGTCATCAGGGGCAGATGTAAAGATGATAATAAGCGATATATTAGCCATTTTGTTCTCTGACCTTGAAAATGAGATCAAAGGTCAAATTCTAGATCACCAAAATATTCAGCATACATCATTTCCCATATGTTCACTATGGACCCCTAAGCTGTAAATTTGATAATAAGCGAGATATAAGCCATTTTGTATTCTGACCTTGAAAATAAAATGATAACCTTGAAATTTAGGTCAAGGGTCAAATTCAAGGTCACTAGAATATTCAGCATATACCATTTCCTATATGTTCACAATTGATTCCTAAGCTGCAAAGTCGCTAATAAGCAAGATATTGGCCAATTTGTCCTGTGACCTTGAAAATGAGGTCAAAGGTCAAATTCAAGGTCACGAGAATATTCAGCATATATCATTTCCTATATGTTCACAATTGACTCCTAAGCCGTAAAGTCGATAATAAGCGAGATATTAGCAATTTTGTCCTGTGACCTTGGAAATGAGGTCAAAGGTCAAATTCAAGGTCACGAGAATATTCAGCATATATCATTTCCTATATGTTCACAATTGATTTCTAAGCTGTAAAGTCGATAATAAGCGAGATATTAGCAATTTTGTCCTGTGACCTTGAAAATGAGGTCAAAGGTCAAATTCAAGGTCACGAGAATAATCAGCACATATCATTTCCCATATGTTCACAATGGATTCCTAAGCTGTAAAGTCGATAATAAGCGAGATATTAGCCATTTTGTCCTGTGACCTTGAAAATGAGGTCAAAGGTCAAATTCAAGGTCACGAGAATATTCAGCACATATCATTTCCTATATGTTCACAATGGATTCCTAAGCTGTAAAGTCGATAATAAGCGAGATATTAGCCATTTTGTCCTGTGACCTTGAAAATGAGGTCAAAGGTCAAATTCAAAGTCACGAGAATATTCAGCATATATCATTTCCTATATGTTCACAATTGATTTCTAAGCTGTAAAGTCGATAATAAGCGAGATATTAGCCATTTTGTCCTGTGACCTTGAAAATGAGGTCAAAGGTCAAATTCAAGGTCACGAGAATATTCAGCACATATCATTACCTATATGTTCACAATGGATTCCTAGTCTCTAATCTCAATATTAAGTGAGATATTAGGCTTAATGTGTCCCATTATAAAGCATAGGAGAATTTAACATGGGAAAGTCCCATTTGGGCCGAGTTTGGGCCCAAAATGGCCCACTTCGAGCGATTCAAGGGCAACGAAATTTATACATGTCACAGGGGTACATATGAGGAGTGTTATGCATCGATAAGAAAAAAAGTTACTGAACAGATTTTGAGAAAACGACCGTCAAAGTCCAAAATTGGCCATTTTTCGACGAAAGCGGCCGCCATTTTGAAAAAAATTCGAAAATCAGAAAACTAAAAAAAACCTTTCCTGGAAATATTTTTAGGTATTTTTGTGCAAAATTTCAGAAATATTCCATCATAAACTTTAAAGATAAAAATGTGAACGGACGGACGGACGACGGACGCCGGACGACGGACGACGGACGCCGGACGCAACGCCATGGCAATAGGTTATCGGACCAAAGGTCCGGTAACCTAAAAATGACCTCGATTTCATCCTCACGGACCTCGGATCCGGCTCAAAAACTAGATAATATGTCTGAACAGTGGTGAAAATTTCAAGTCGATCCGTCGAGGCGTTCTCGAGTTAAGGCGCGGAAACGAAAACGGCGGAAGAAAAAAAAAAGAAGAAGAAGAAGAAGAAGAAAGAATTCTGACAAAACCATAAAGGCATTCGGCAGAAATTTTCCGCGCGATAACTCGAGAACGCCTTGACGGATTGACTTGAAATTTCACCACTGTTCAGACATATTATGTGGATGTGCTGTGTAGTTTTTGAGCCGGATCCGAGGTCCGTGATGATGAAATCGAGGTCATTTTTTGGACTTCGTTTCCGCGCGATAACTCAAAAACTATTCAGGCAATGGCTGCAAAACTTGGCACGGAGGTTCATATATGAACAGCTTAAAAATCTCAACCAGACAAAGCTTCGCTTTGATCAGTCCAATAATAAATGTTTCTCACTCTAACTATTTTCTATCGTATACAATAATAGACCTGACTATTAAAATTCATGATAACTTATTCAGTAATAGTAATCTCTTACAAAACCACCTGTACACTTGTACACACATTCCGTGCTTCTAGATTTCAAACAAAATGGAATGATCACAGACCTCAAACTGGATATTTCAACTCATTGGCTTATTAATATTCATTCAACATTTCCGAAACACAATAGGTTTCATATCTGAGCATTGCTCAATATGCCTGTTTAATATTGCATTGATTCTTGTAAAATTATCAATCCTATCAATCCGGCCCAACTTTGTTCGGGAGGATACAAATATGTTTTCATAGGATGAGATTGGAGTGCCAGATCTTACATAACATACCTTTCTTGTGCAACGGGAAATAATCTCTCAAACTTCGGTATAATATCTGCTGAATCATTGTAGATGGGGTAGATATTATAAATGCGGTGATAATTCTGAGGTGATAATTACAACATGTATGCATAGACGGGGTGAGAAATGCACGAACGTAATTGGCGGTAATGAGCCACCGTAGCTGAGCCTACATATTGCAGGTTTAAATGTACTGCTAGAAGGCAATGTGAACAAACTGACAAAAATAGCCTAGGGTTAGAAAAGTTTCCGGAGAAATTTACCGTGTCATTCGACAAAGTTTGAAATTGTAGTTTTCCAACTCGTTTATAATACGGAGCCCCTGAGGTGACATACCAGATATATTTATTAATCTGTGCGCACGAATTAGTAAACCGTGGCCACGAATTGGTAAAACGTGGCCACGAATTAGTAAACCGTGGCC
Organism: Terebella lapidaria; assembly: GCA_949152475.1. Lineage (NCBI taxonomy): Eukaryota > Metazoa > Annelida > Polychaeta > Terebellida > Terebellidae > Terebella > Terebella lapidaria. The sequence goes on from OX424555.1 coordinate 4,997,769, forward strand.
ACGAATTAGTAAACTGTGCGCACGAATTAGTAAACCGTGCGCACAAATTAGTAAACTGTGCACACGAATTAGTAAACCGTGGCCACTAATTGGTAAACTGTGCGCACGGGTTACCTCAACTAATCTGTGGGCATGATTTAACAATCCGTGAGCAAGATTTAATAATTCGTGGGCACGATTTAACAATTCGTGGGCACGAATTAGTATTTCGTGGCCACGGATTGGTATCACTAATCCGTGGGCACGATTTACCAATTCGTGGGCACGATTTACCAATTCGTGGGCACAAATTAGTAAATCGTGCCCACGGATTGTTAATTCGTGGCCACGAATTGGTAAATAGTGCGCACGGTTTGGTAAATCGTGCGCACGGATTGGTAAACCGTGCGCACGGATTGGTAAACCGTGCGCACGGATTAATAAATATTTTCGGTATGTCACCTCAAAGACTCCGTACGTTTACACTGTTTTTCGCTGATATTTTTGCGATGTTAAGCAGTATCGTTCTTTAACTTTGCATACTTCACCTAGACGTCAAACGGCAATTTTCTATCAAATTTCAGACTTTTATCACGAAAATTGGAAAAGTTGGCAATCAACCTCAATGTTAAATTTATCCCCATCACCTAAGTATTGGTTCCTCACCCGGTTTTGTGCATTTGGTTGCTTTTGTAGCAGTGCAATCTTCCAAAAGCAACATAATTGTGTAGAATGCACCCCAGTTTGTATTCTGGCTCAAAATTACAATAATACTTCGGAACTTAGTGGATGAAAACAGGATCAAATCTTCGAATATGCTCAGCTTCTCATGATCACGTTTTGGGCTGAAATTTAACATTGGGGTAAATAGTCAACTTCTTCAATTTTTGAAATAGAAGTCTGAAATTTGGTGAAAAATTGCCGTTTGTCTCGCAGGTGAAATTTGCCAAGTTATAGAACGATAACATTTAGCATCGCGAAAATATAGTCAAAAACCGGTGTAAACAAGTTAGCAAAATCAGAGTATATATACCGATTTCAGCCGTGATTATGAATGTGACCTTCGATGGTTTGATGATTTGATGGAAGGTCAAAATTATATATGCATCTGATCTGAATGTGTCGTTATCTACATGTAAGCTCAAACATTTTGAAGTATTCTTAGAAGTGCTATTATTTTTAACCTCAACAACGAAATTTCAAGGATGAAAAAAAGAGTTGAGGGCTAGAGATGCATCAATCAAACCCTTAAAGATGCTCCATATCTCCCTATGCGGACATATTACAAACCTAATTAAGTTCTATCTTGGAGCGTGTGGTGACTAAAGACTATTACGTTCGGGGCATTTTTTCGCCAATACACATGCATATATGTTAATTTTGTAGGGAAACTCATCAGATCAAGATCAAGGGGCGGATCCAGAAATTTGAAAAGCAGGGGTATAAATACCGCTTCTTGCCCCTGGTATAATTGTAATGAAACTTATGGAGTGAAGCGGGAGTCTGGGGCCCGCTCAAGAGACCATGAAGCCAGAGTCTTTCTTGTGTTCTGTGGTAAGTTGATGATATCTCCTGCGAATAAATTAAACTTGAATACCCATTGATCCCCCATAATTCATAATGAATGTGAAAATAGAAACGAAGCGAACCCGTCTTGGCGGGGGGGGGGGGGGGGGGGGGGTCTGGGGCCCGCTGAAGGGCGCCCAAAATCCAGAACCCTTCCTATGTTCTGTGGTAGCTTCCAGGTGTCTCCTGAGTATTTTCCTCATGTTCTGTGGTAGTTTCCTGGTATATCTTGGGTATACATATCCCACTTCTTGCCTCTGGTATAGTTGTACAAAATTATGGATTGAACTTGAAGCGAGCCCGTCTCAGTGGGGGTCTGGGTCCCGCTTAATAGACTATGAAGCCAGACTCTCTTTTTATATTCTGTGGTAAGTTGATGGCGTCTCCTGTGTATACCCCTGGTAAACTAAACTTGAATACCCATTGATCCTCATAATTCACAATAAATGTGCAAAATAGAAACAAAGCGAACCCGTCTCGGCCGGAGGTCTGGTGCCCGCTGAAGGGCCCCAGAAGCCTTTCTATGTTCTGTGGTAGCCTCCTGGACCCTCCTGAGTATACATTTCGAACAAACTCAAAATGATCAACAAAGTATTTCGAATGAGTTTTGAAAGTTTCGGAAAGATAGATTAAGGCGTTCAAGAGTTTTGATCCGGAAACCAAACGCGGAAGAAAAAAAAAACAGGGGAAAAACACAGACAAGAATTACCATAAGGCCTCTCGAATTTCAATAATAAAAATAAAATAATTTTTAAAATAATAAGATTACACGAATATTTTTCAACTTTCTCAATATCGGTGATATCAGTCTGAAATTTGACAGAAATTGTCGTTTGACTCTCATGTAAAGTATGCAAGTTATGATACTAGGCCTAATATAACATCGCATAAATATCAGCAAGAAAATGTACAACGGGTACAAATTACAGTGTTTGTTACAAAATGCCTGATATTTTTCAACCAATTTAGATGTATATAAATGTTATGAATGTTTGATTGTTGAGTCGTATCAATGTCATTAAATTTCGTCTTCTGGGTCTGAATCGAATCATACCTGTACACATATCGCAGTTCTTTTAAGCGTGTCATAACGCACACATTTTTGACAATCATAATGCATGTGTCTATCAGCATACAGATGGGTCTTGGAGTGCAAACCAATCTCGTTGTAGGCGCCTAATCGTGATCTTTTAAAGCTATAATCACTTTTAGAATTGACAAAATTTATTCATTCTGCGATAGCTTTATTTTGTCCATAGAATGAGAAATTGTAAAAATTTGGTTCTGAAAATGTGTATTACGTGCCTAAATTGAGTTTCCAATTCAAGATTTGCAACATTTTTTTCCTAAAAGCGGCCCGCCTTGTGGGCGAGTTCTACACACAGTCTCATGACGTCATTGGTATTTGTCTAGATACTGTGGCAACCGGCAATGTAGGCAGGCCGATCATTCTCTATCCACTGTTTTCATGCACGATCAACGGCAATATTCTGAGTATCTGTTGTCGAACTGTGCATATTTCCTATATATTCCCGACTATCTCGAGATGTACTTTCAAGTTTGCATGACAAAAAAGAATGCTAAATTTGGCTGATTTTAAAAGTGATTCCAACTTTAACCCTCGATTTGCCGGTTACATCATAGGGGATTTTGTGTCAAAATACACCAAAAATAGCATTTAAACGTGTATTTTCTATACATTGAGAGGTGAAATTGACATAATTTTACATAAGTTTAGCTTATTTTTTTTAATTCACATAAACTTAAATGAATTTCATCGGGAATCTCATGAAAAGGGTAAAATAAGGAAAGCTTATGATCACCTTTGATGCACGTGAAGGCGAGCAGGGGTCTCTGGAGGTGTCTTTCCTCCAGCAGACACACAGAAAAACTCGCATGGAAGAGGGGCAACACCCCTGACGAGCCGAACTTCGGCTTCCACACAATTTAAAGGTGGACATTATGCTCAGCGACCACCAGGTGTATAAGCTGATAGCTGGATGGCGACTTGCAAGCTAAGTCTCTAAGGTAGAAGGAAGTAAATGTATTCTGGGAACTCCAGGTACAAGCAGACATCACATTACTCAGAGAAACCTTTTTATCGAATGCTAGTGACGCTGCGAGAGCTCTCACATCATGTGCTCTAACTCTGAACCCTTGTGACTTTCGTGCTTCCGATGTCTCGTAGCAGAAAAGCATGCACTTGAGACGAGATCGTAGCGGGACGAATATCGTTCGGAAAACTTTTAAGGTATGAAATGAAAATATTAAAAAATATGCGAAGAGCTCTCACGGGACATAATTTAACGTCTTCCTCTAGGCCTGGCCCCAGAGAAGGAGCGAGGGCCGGGATCGAGAAACTCAACAGCAGTGTACCCGCCAACTGAGTTTTGGCTAGGAATGAGGGGAATCCACCTTCCATTCGACTTTGGAAAACAAGAGACAACAAGAGACAATGAGAAACTTCAAAGAAGCACTCTCGAGACCAGTCATTTATGACAAGCGATAGATCCCACTCGGGCACGGGATTCCTAGTCTTAGGCCTTCAATCTCGAAACTGGTTAGGTGAGCGGTGAGACTCTCATCATTACCGAAATCGATCCCTAACCTAGGCTTCAGGGTTTTGGCGATGGCTGTGTGATAGCCAGCTAACGTTGAAGGTGCATGCCCTTGATTGAATCATGACTGAAATTGATCCCTACATGTAACTCAGGCTTCAGGGTTTTGGCGATGGCCGTCCATTAGCCAGCTAACATTGAAGGCGCACGCCCTTGATTGAAGTTTTCGATGACAAATTATGAAATCAAAGGAGCAGTGGTCTTGAAATGACTAACCTTCTTGTGACGATACCAAGCGCAGAACGTTGTCCACTTTGATGAGATTTTCAATTCGATCGTGCGATTCTAGCGATGGAACACGCTGGACGAAGCTGTTTTAGAAGGTCCCACCGATCCTGTAGCTGCCACGGATGATTGACCAACAATTCCAGGAGGTCCGGGAACCACGACTTCTGCGGTAGGTACTATCAGAAGTGACCGGCACTGATGTTTTCGAAACTTTGTGAGCACCTTCTCGATCAGGACGGCTGGTGGATACGCATACTTACATTCTGTCCCAATCCATGGACATCACATCCACCGTCAAAGCCATCGGATCCAGAATTGGGGAAACGAACGATAGAAGTTTGTAATTCCATCGCATCGCGAACAAATTCACCATCGGAGAACCCAAGAGTTCGCACAGGGAGTGGAACACTTCCGGGGAAAAACTCCATTACATTGCTTGGATCTGGCCCCTCCAGGGAAGACGATCTGCCCACACATTCATATGACCAGGAATGTGTCTGGCTGAGATTTTGATATCGTGACCGAGACACCACTGTAGTGAATCGATTACCGCGTGGCATAACGTCACCGACTTTGTGCCACCCTGCTTGTGGATGTAGGCCACGACCGTCAAATTGTCGGTAGCCAACAGAACCATCTGGCCTCGAAACTGGACTGCCATTGCTTGAGGACGAGAGCAACAGCTTCAATTTCCAGTTCATTGATGAGATACTGTCATTGATGCACTGACCAAGTGCCCAAAACCTCACTGTCGTCCCAATGCACTCCCCAACCCTCCCATCTGGCATCCGTAAACAGATGTCTGGATGGAGGTGGCTGGCGGAATGGACCCCCCCCCCCCCCCCCCGCAGCAAATTTTAGGGATCTAGGTACCATCAGTTCTGATATCACGTCTGGGGATTCTGGAACTAGCTCTGTCATGTGTCCAGTAGTCTGTGACCAGTGCGCTTGCAGATGAAGCTGTATAGGGCGCATGTGAAGCTTGCCCATAGGCAACTTCCCAAGAGAAATTACCACTTGCGGGCGGTCTGTGGGATGCCTTGCAGGAATCCTCCTGATAGCGTGGATAATTTTAAATGATGATCCGCTGTGGGCAACACAGTCTCTGAGGTAGTCAGAAAGCGATACCCCAAGAAGACGAAGTCCCTTCGCAGTGCGAATCTGACTTTTTGTGGTTGATCTTGAAGCCCATCTGGGAACATAGATCGACCACCAACTGGGCCTGGAGCAGGAGCATGTTCGGGCATTGGTGACGAATCAACCAATCCTCCAGATACTGATATAGAAATATTCCTTGTTTGTGAGCCAGGATCTGTACCTCACTAACTACCATCGTGAAAATCTACAGAGCCGTGGACAGTCTGAAAGGCAGGGCCCGAAACTGCCACACCTGGGCCTGGTAGAAGAACCGAAAGTATTTTCAAATCGCTGGTTTCATCGGCACATGGAAGTAGGTGTCCTTGAGGTCTATTGTCACTACCCACGCATTGCGGGGCATAACCGACCGTATCGGATCTGGCGTTTCCATGGGGAACGATGGGATTTGAAGGAACTTGTTAAACGAGAAATATCGATAACTGGGTGCCAACCTCCTGAATCCTTGAGAACTACAAACAGCAATCAGTAAAACCCGGGAGAATTTGGAGCGGGTTCTACCACTAGTTTCTCCATCATGGCCAAAATCTCCTCGTGAAAACGTGACGATGTTCGGCGTTGTTTGAAAGTGAAAAGCCTCTCGGAGTGCTTGTTACAGAGGACTTTGGTCCTCGAATTTCAGGCCGAGTCCTCGTTTGAGCATCGCGACGACCCAGGGGCCGGCCCCGAGCCGCTCCCACTCCCACCAGAAGAGTTGAAGGCAAGTGCCTACTGGCTGGTCCATGGTCGGAACTACGACGAAACCAACTCTGGGGACGCCACGGCGCCCCAGAGGAGAGTTCTACCGAGTCTCTACGGAAATACACACCCTAAGGCTTGGATTTCCCTGCGGGTTTGGGGCTTGGCCTTTTCCACGGCCTTCACGACCACGCCCCCCGTGGGATGAACCTGCGGAGGCCCTGCGAAAAGGCATAAACAAAGGCCCAGCCCTTACCTTTCGTGATGGCCCCGCCATGCTGGGACTGTTGAGGCGGACACTGCTGGCGCTTCATAGCAGCTGCAACGGACTTCTCGGTGACATGAGCCAAGATCATCACTGCCTCAGAAAAGGACTTCTACAATGTCTTCTTGTCATTGGCAGCCTTAGCTTGCTGGAGGTTCTCCGACAAGTCACGGAGAAGAAGGGCCAGTGCCGGGCCAGTCTCCAGAACTACTGGAGATAACCTAAGCTGTGACATCAGCTCCTCCGGGACCTCAAACTTTGATGGACTGGAGTAGGGCATCGTGATGCCAAAGCTCGGACACCCAAAAGGCGTGAGAGTCCAGGGGGGCCTTGTCTGCGGCCACCATGCCGATGGAAGTGACGAGCCAGCAGCAGGTCTGAATCACATCTGCCAGATCGTCCCATTCGAGATCAGTGTTGTTCAAAACCTGGTCGTGACAAGACTGAAGCGCTGTCTGGGCTCGCATGGAAAGCCAATCCAGTGTGATGTTGGCGGCCAGACCGAAAAGGAGTGAATGCTGCACCTGTGTGAGCGAGACCCATGGACAGACACGGTCTTGGGTTCCGTAAAAAACTTGAATTGCGGGTGCTGTTTTCTCAGTTGCGTAGGCCTTGCCTCATAGTTCGACGAGGAGTAAAAGTCTCTGACAGTCAGACACGGAGGAAAGGTCTCAGGGCGAAGACGATGGTGGCCTTTGAAACGTCCCCGAGAAGACGAAAATTGTCAGGCATTGGCTACACCTCCTGTCGACGACGATCCCCTCACGTGGTCTGAGAAAATGGACTATGTGCGTCGGCTCCTTCCATCCGAGTGGCCTCAGGGTTTCGGCCAGGAGCCGCCGAAGAAGAGGGTGCATTCCATGATCGCTAACCAGCAATATCCCAAACCTTCCTGGGACTTCCCTGTCGTTCTCCATGTAGATGCCGAAGCAGATACGGTCAGTTATGCCCCGTGATGCGTATGTAGTGACAATAGACCTCAAGGATGCCTACTTCCATGTGCCAATGAAACAAGCGATTCGAAAGTACCTTTTGTTCTTCTACCAGGCCCAGGTGTGGCAGTTTCGGGCCCTGCCCTTCAGACTGTCCACAGCTTCGTAGATTTTCACGATGGTAACTCACAAACAAGGCATATTTCTATACCAGTATCCGGACGATTGGCTGATTCGTCACCATTGCCCGGACACGCTCCTGCCCCAGGTCCAGTGGGTGGTCGATCTATGTTCCTGGATAGGCTTAAAGATCAACCACAAAAAGTGAAGAGACTTCGTCTTCTTGGGGTAACGCTCCCTGACTACCTCAGAGACTGTTGCCCACAGTGGATCGTCACTTATCAGGAGGATTCCTGCAAGGCAACCCACAGACCGCCCGCAAGTGGCAATCTCTGTTTTTGAATGCTGGCTGGGACGGAAAAACTGGTGCCTATGGGCGGCTTCACATGCACCCTATTCAGCTTCATCTGCAAGCGCACTGGTCACAGAGGACTGGGCACATGGCAGGGCTAGTTCGAGTATCCCGGGAGGTGATATAAGAACTCAGATGGTGGCTAGATCCCTCCAATTTGCTGCGGGGGGCTGTATTCTGCCAGGTTCCTCCATCCAGACACCTGTTTACGGATGCCAGTTTGGAGGGTTGGGGAGCACATTGGGATGACAGCGAGGTTTCGGGCACGTGGTCAGCGCATCGTCAGTATCACATCAATGTGTTCGAAATGGAAGCTGTTGCTCTCGCCCTCAGGCACTGGCAGTCGGAGTTTTGAGGCCAGATGGTTTTGTTGGCTACCAACAATTCGACGGTCGTGGTCTACATCCACAAGCAGAGCCGCACAAAGTCGGTGACATTTATATGCCACACAGTATTCGATTTACTACAGTGGTGTCTCTGTCACAATATCAAAATCTCAGCCAGACACATTCCTGGTCATATGAATGTGTGGGCAGATCGTCTTTCCTGGCGGGGCCAGAGGAAGACGCTAAATAATATGTCCCGCATTGAAAACTTTAGGGCTCCACCTACATGTAAATATTTTCATGCGAGTTATGGTTTGTGTCCACGTGCTAGTAATCAAAATGTAATCAAACATTTGATTCCTTTGTGAAAGTAACTGATTACAATTACTTTCTGTTTTGATTACAGGTTTAATGATTCCATATGACTACATTTAAATTCGTAATCGATTACAATGACTTGATGTAATAGACCACAAGCCTGGCTCTCAGTGACCTCGAGCTTATGCCCAAAGAGGTGTATTTGATTTCCAGTAGGGCATTTTCATGTAAAACTGAATTGCCAGAATGCATGACATCAGATATCATACGTGACGTCATCACTCAGCGGTTCGTCAAGATTGAACAATAATAAAACGTTGACAAGTGTAACACCCTTCTTCCTCTGACCTTTAGCAAAGAGTTTACCTTTAGTGACTTCCGATTCAATAACTACAGAGTGTGATATCAGAGTTGAGAGTCAGTCTCTTCCATGTATGTGATCTATGGGAGCAGGGCACAACATGATGTGAAGAATGTGTATATGTAGTAGTGAATGATGGAAACTATGGAACGCTGGTGCGACATGCGAGAAGCAACATGCAAGAAGTGACAAGCGACATGTGAGAAGTGACAAGTGAGAAGCAACATGCGACCTGAAACTATGACTTATTCCGCAAAAAAACCATGGTTTAATACGAAAAAATGTGTAGGATATTCAAGTTGCATTTTGTTTAAACTTTCATGCAAGTCGCAGTTTGTAAAAATAACTCGCATGTCGCAGTTTATAGCTCGCAGGTCGCATGTCACAGTTTATGGGCTAACTCGCAGGTCACATGTTCATGTAGGCAATATTTCTCGCTTCTCGCATGTCACATGTCGCTTCTCACATGTCACTTCTTGCATGTCGCACCGCTTTCCATAGGAAACACATACAATTAATTAAATGTTTTCAATCATTTTATTTTAGTAATAGTATTTTATAATAAAAAATAGCAACAGTGCATTTGGTAACTAAATATATACAAAAATAATAATGGAAATGAAAGAACTTATAAATTTCTGCACTACAGTAAGTCATGACAGTTTGATACTGTTCTATTGTGTAGAGTAAGGTATCTTACAAAACATTACAATCCATATACAATGTACATATAGTTATTGAACCTTACATCATCAGCAGAAACTGTACATTTATCTAAGTCATACTCAAGCACTTCAGTCGCAAAATACTGTACAATCCAGCAACCATTTGTGTCTCATTTACATCACTGAATGATTGTATGATGTAACTAAAATACATGTATTAGCTTTACTTAACATTTTATATCCTCATAAAACAATACATCAACTTCATCAAGCAATGAAATATGAATCAAACTACCCATGTCATGTGCTACAATGCAGAATTTTTCACAACTGATACTTTACTTAACCATGTGGCCATCAATTAAATGCAATTTATACATAAACATTTTGTTCTGGCCTATAACCTACATGCTAGGCCATGTTTACCCCATAGTGTCTGTGGGTTCTGTGACAAACTTGGTACCATTCCACACAGACTTGTACTGCTCCGGAAGAGCGAATTCCTTGAACTCCCCGCTGGCACCCGGGACCGAGATATTCATCTCGGACGACTTGGCAGCGATGATTTCCGCGGACACAGACTCGGTGCTGAGGAACACCATGCAGCCGTCCGTCTTGTCGATGTTGATCGTGTGGACCTTGCCTGTGACCTGGGTCTGAACGCTCTGGCAGTTGATGATATCGATCGAGGAGATGACATCATCGAAAACAAGAGCCGTCTTCTTGCAGCTGTCGAGCACAATGGAGTTGATCTTGCCTTTGACCTGTATTGTGCTGTTCTCACACCGGAAGATGTAGACAGTCTGCTTGTTGTTCGTATCACTGATCACAATATTCTTGTTGCTGATCTGGTGTTCCACAATCCACTTCTTCCCCTCGAGGGCACACTTGGGTGGCTTTACCGACTCAACTTTCTTGACTCCGAACGTTTTTGCTGCAGGCTTGGGATTGGGCTGTGGCTTGTACGGCTGTGGTGTCTGGAGTCGCAGGTTCGGGTTTTTATGCGTCATCTGGTCCTTGGACACCTTCTTCAGACCCCTGGTGATGTCTGCGCCCTTATTGATATCAGCAAAGAGAGCATTGCGGGTGGCAGCGTCAGCATCCTCAGACAGGTCTGGGCAGGGTCCTGGGGGTGGTGGTGGGCCAGGGGGTGGTGGAGGGCCGGGGGGAGGTGGGACAGCACCTCCAGCAGGCTTCTTGGCAGCCACGGTAGCCGCATCACCTCCCTGGGGATTCCATGTCAGTCCGGTCGTGTGGTGCTGCTTCACGTAAGCTTCCATCTCACGGAGAGTTGCAATCCATGCCTTGGTCCACTCCGCATGTTCCGGTGCCTTCTCCTTGTAATCTTTCAGCACACGGTTGGTGTAGAACTGACCAGAGTCAGCCATTTCCTTGACGAAGGGAGCAGGGGTCGGTGAGATCGTTACCCAGCCCAGAGCGGGTACTGAGGAGCTGATCGCTGAGAGATGGTTGAAAAATTCACTGGTCCGACGCTTGGCAACAAATTCTTCTACATCTTTCATTCGCTGTGATATTGGTCCGAGCAGATTTGACAGTGCATTTCCATCAGGCTGTTTGCTCTTTGAAGCCACAACCAGAAAAGCCCTGAGCTCATCAAAAGCACCCTTCACAATCTGAGCCTGCCCACCGACATCTCCACCAATTTTGGAACTGAGCTCAGCATACTTCTTGAAAGCACCATTCATGATGTCATCGAACGCCATGACAAAAGGAGCTACAGCCTCCATTTGACCGGGTTTTGCAGCTCCTCTGTCTCCAGCAACGGCTTCCAGTCGAGTTGTCACGGACTCCAAGCGAGACACTAGCTGACCCAAGTCTGTAGACATCGTTGAAAACTGTAGAACTGAGACTTTATCTAGAATCCACAAGCTTTATGAATCTATTTCCTGGTTCCTTTTCAGTCTTATGTTATGAATGTCAGATTTTTAGGCAAATTTCAAGAATGACACAGCTAGACACAGTCTAATATAGACCTGGTTATAAGACCAAAAACTTCTTTATGGGTGTTGCTGTAGACAGCCGCCAGTGACAGGTGTCGATGTGACAGATGTCAAGTATCCGAAGTTTTCTCGAGCTGAGGGGGCTGGGTCTGACTCAGACGTGAGGCGAAGGTCAAGGTCGCTGGAGCCGGTTTTCTGTTGGTCTTGCGAGTTGCATGTGTTGATGCCCTGTGGCAAAGGTAAATGACTCGATACAATTACACAGAATATTGTTACGTAGGTTTTCTAATCATTAGTACTTCATTGTATAAAAGATCGAGAGATATCCATCATTTAGTGAGTCATACTTACACCGGAGCAAGTTTTTCCAACACTTGTCAAGTGAGGAAAACACTTCCGCATATAATGTTGAGTTGTTGACAGATCACCGCATGCAACCGAAACGCCGACCGGGCCGGGAGGTGTCTGTAAACCGATAACAGTTGCAGAGAGTGTAGAACTACACTCTCTGTTTGTATGCTACTAAAGTCGGCGTCATTCAACTCTGACCCACCGTTAGGCCCACATGTAGTGTTTTTTTTCGATAATTAGGGCATTTTGGTACGAAACTTTTATTCATTAACTTTTTTGTTTAGGCCTAATGTCCAATCTTTCTGAAATTGTGTTCCAAATTAGGCCACTATAGTAGGAAGCTGTGAAAATTTCTTGCAGTCTCTTAAAAAATAATTTTGGCTAAGAGCTGAATGACGCCGACTTTTTTTATGCAAAGCAAAAGGTCACGAGGGCCCGAAAACCCGGGATTTTTGTGTTGTGCCAATATGTGTATGTGCCAAGAAATGTGTCAGAGCAATGAGGGACCCTCATAGCCATTCTATGAAATCCATTCTATGAAAACATTTTGAGTAGTCTACATTGGATACAGTTGATATATTTTCCAGTTTAATATCCAAATGTGAGAGATTTCTGGCCAGTTTTACCTGGGTCAGCAAACTACTCTCAGGCATGATTAAAAAACAACAACTTGTTTTTCTTTGGAAAATATTAGGGGGGGGGGGGTCCTTGATGATAAATTTACCTCTGACAGTTGATTTGGTTAGCTAGCACAGGTAAATAATATTACTTGCAGCAATTTATACCCATTTACTGTTGATGGTTATATCCCCGATTTATGTCGTACACTAATACAGTGCTCTGCACGGGGCAGTGAAAAATATTGACGATAGAGCCCCCAAATCTCTTCATTTCTATGACTATGTGCTGACTTTTTGACATTAGAGCGTTGGGGCAAAGCCCCCAACTCTCTACATATCTATGGGCTGACTTTTTTTTATGGAGGTTTCATGCCAACCTATCGACGCCCGTTTGGGCATGTAAACGTTTAGACACCTACTTTTTCGTCCTTGACATAAAATCTCTCGAATTGATGGCAAACTTTGAATATTCCACAGAAGTATAATGCATAAATCGATGTGTTAGGTTTGAGAAAATTACGTAAAATGCTCAAATTATCTGAAAACGTCCAAAATGGCGGAGCCGATGGAAATTGACGTTCCCAGAATGCAAAGTAAATTTTACCGCAATGACGCATATTTTGGAACACACAGCGATGCCACGGCTACATTTATCAGAATTTGACATATTTTTATATCACATGACAAGGTGTTCCATGCTGGGTTGCGAAGTCTTCTTATTTCAAACTGGTCTTTCAATTTGCCTAGTAGGCATGTGTTATTCTATATCATGATATCAGATTGAAGATATTCCTCATAGTTTCCATTATTTTGAAGAATATTTCATTGAGGATCAATATCATTTTAGCAGGCGTATGTTTCATTGAGTTCAAAATATTTGTTTACTTAGTAGGAATAATTCATTATTAGGGAATTTATTGGAATCATGTGGTGGTGGCGGGGGTGGTGGTGGTGGGGGGGGGGGGGTGGGGATATGGTAGTAATTTTCTTTTCTCTTCTTGTGTAACATTGTGTAAGGTAAATTGAGTTGTCTTGGTGCTGATGATGTGCTCGAGCTTTTAATGTCGTTTTCCACAGTTAACTGCATTTTCTTGTTGGATTGGATTGGATTTATTCAGGGGGTGAGCCCTCAGGATAACCCACGAAAGTGCACGCACTTATTTCCAGTGGGGTCCTGTTTTGTGTCGTGTGCGTACTGCATTGTCAGAATTTCTATAGCGGCCTGAAGCAGATCAGGGTACATCTATCAGCTTCCCCATCAACACCGCTGAGAAGCCCGGTGCAGCAACCGTAATCCTCACCCAGCACCAAGTTTAAGGTCCTCTCCGGGCCGAAGGACAACATATCAGGTGCTAAATTCGCCAAGGAGCGAGACCTGGGATCGAACCCGGGACCACTCGTAAGTGAGGCGAGCACTCTACCACTGAGCAACTGACACCCGATGTGAACTGACACCCGATGTTGGTGATAAGTTTGTTTAGGATTGTCCGATCAATTTGATTATTTTATTTTTGTTTATATTTACCTTTGGCATAAAATCATATTTTTCTCCACTAAATTACAGATTTCTATCTTGAAAATTGAAAAAGTTGGCAATCTATTTCAATGTTGAAATCACATTTAATGTACATGTTATGTACAAATAACATGTTTGATTTATGTACATATTACGTACAATATGTATGCTATCGTTACAACATGTAGGTCCCTATGTTATCGTTGCAACATGTATGTTATATGTTATGTAAACCAATTCATAGGTCAATATTAGTCATTCCTTTTCCAAAACTACATTAATTTGCAAAATATCAGCATGTCAGTCCTATAGTATTTATTGTAAATTAATTTCACTACCTCTAGTTTTATATTACTGGATAATATATTCTTTTCACATGAGCTGTATTATTATTACTACCAAGTCATTTTTGTTCATGTTATCATAATTATTCCAGTTTACTGATTTATTTTAATTTGATGGAATTTTATCAGTATTATATTTCGTGTTGTCGTAATATTTTTGTTTTCCCCGTTTCAGGGGATGTACTTGTACAAGCAAGATAAACATCAAGGGATGTAATTGTACAAACAATGCTTCTTACACCCGTTTCAGTTTATCATATTCCTCATTGTAGATTTACATGTTATGATACTAAACCATAGAGTATATGCTCCGACCTACGTATCGTGTAGGACACCATAAAGATTTATAAATTGGCCTACTAGATGAACGAGTTATGCAAAAAGTTAAACCAGGCATTTAATTGATTGAAGACAGTTATTTATCACATGGGCTAGGGCAAAACCACTACTGTAGATCTATGAGTAGGACTATCTAGCTATTTATCTTCCTCCGCTCATTATGGCATGACAACACCAATGATATTGCGTCATATCCGTTGCAGTCAGAGAATTCCCTATTTTGAAAACGGGGGATGCCCTTGATCGCCCGCAGAATGGTGGGTGATATTTTGCCATGGCTGGTTGTTGACCCGAGCTAGTTGGCATTGCACACGAATAGTTTCAAGACCACAGCATCCACAGAACGGCTCGGACGACGAAAGATATATATGGGTTGTCAGGCATAAAAATCAGTCGTTTTAAGGGGATACCCTCAGAATTCGAGCTGTAGCAAAAAATCCAATTTATCAACATATATTTTCCTTACTATAATGAGATGAGGAAATGAATTGGCTAGCTTTGTATATACGCTGCCAAGGTTCATCTTGTTCTGGGACGGAGCTATGGAGACTTGAATTTGGGCTTTTTATTATTGTTTTGTATGGCCGAAGGAATTAATGAAATATGTCCTTATGGGTGTGGTAAATGTAACCTCACGAAGCATGATTTCATTCGGTGCCTACTTGTTATTTCTTCACACAATCCCAGACAATCCTCAGCATTACCAAATACTAGTAACTAGTGTTGATAAATTGTAAAATAGCAAGCTATTTTTATAACTTTTGTGTTTTTCTCTGATATTAATAGACAAATAATATGCAGAGTCGATCATTTTACTGCCAAATATGGAGAAGGCCTAAGGGCGTTGGCGAGCAATTGTATGGAACACTATAACTGTCAAAGTATGAACTTTTGACGACTGCATGAAAATGTGGGCTGCTTGTACACCATCAACGACAAATGTAATAACTACAAAATTTTATCAGACATCGATCAATATCAACCTACGAGATGTGCTGATAATACCGAACCATTATCATTCTGTGGCTCATTTTTCAGCAGGCCTGTCGTTTTTTAGGTTACCGGACCTTTGGTCGTCGTCGTCCGTCGTCGTCCGTCTACATTTTTATCTTTAAAGTTTATGATCGAATCTTTCTGAAATTTTGCACAAAAATGCCTAAAAATATTTCGAGAGGGAGGTATTTTTTAGTTTTTTTATTGTCGCAATTATTTCAAAATGGCGGCCGTTTTCGTCGAAAAATGGCCAATTTTGGACTTTGGCTGTCGTTTTCCCAAAATCTGTTCAGTAACTTTTTTTCTTATTCATGCATAACACTTCTCATATGTACCCCTGTGACATGTATAAATTTCGTTGCCCTTGAATAGCTCAAAGTGGGCCATTTTGGGCCCAAACTCGGCCCAAATGGGACTTTCCCATGTTAAATTCTCCTATGCTTTATAATGGGACACATTAAGCCTAATATCTCACTTAAAATTGAGATTAGAGACTAGGAATCAATTGTGGACATATAGGAAATGATATATGCTGAATATTGTCGTGACCTTGAATTTGACCTTTGACCTCATTTTCAAGGTCACAGGACAAAATGGCTAATGTCTCGCTTATTATCGACCTTACAGCTTAGGATTCAATTGTGAACATATAGGAAATGATATATGCTGAATATTCTCATGACCTTGAATTTGACCTTTGACCTCATTTTCAAGATCACATGACAAAATGGCTAATATCTCGCTTATTATCGACTTTACAGCTTAGGAATACATTGTGAACATATAGGAAATGATATATGCTGAATTTTCTCGTGACCTCGAATTTGACCTTGACCTCATTTCCAAGGTCACAGGACAAAATTGCTAATATCTCGCTTATTATCGACTTTACAGCTCAGGAATCAATTGTGAACATATAGGAAATGATATATGCTGAATATTTTTGTGACCTTGAATTTGACCTTTGACCTCATTTTCAAGGTCACAGGACAAAATGGCCAATATCTTGCTTATTAGTGTCTTTACGCCTTATGAATCAATTGTGAACATATAGGAAATGATATATGCTGAATATTCTAGTGACCTTGAATTTGACTTTTGACCTCATTTTCAAGGTCAACAGGACAAGTGGCTGATATCTTGCTTATTATCAACTTTACAGCTTAGGAATCAATTGTGAACATATAGGAAATGATATATTCTGAATATTCTCATGACCTAGAATTTGACCTTTGACCTAAATTTCAAGGCCAGTCATTTTATTTTCAAGGTCAGAATACAAAATGGTTTATATCTCTCTTATTATCAAATTCACAGCTCAGGGGTCCATAGTGAACATATAGGAAATGATGTATGCTGAATATTTTGGTGATCTAGAATTTGACCTTTGATCCAATTTTCAAGGTCAGAGAACAAAATGGCTAATATGTCGCTTATTATCATCTTTACAGCTCAGGAATCAATTGCGAATATAGAGGAATGATATATACTGAATCTTTTCATGAACTTGAACTTTGACCTCATTTTCTAGGTCACATCACCGATCACAGAATGGCTAATATCTCACTTATTATCGACTTTACAGCTTAGGAATTTATTGTGGACATACTAGAAGTGATATATTTGTTGAAAAATTATTTTCAAGGTCACTGGACAAAAGGCTAATATCTAAAATGTATATTGTCCGGTAACCTTTCTTTTTACCTTAGGGCCTACATGTACACCGTGAACGATGTTGAATGGTGCACACATCGTTTATGAAATCCAATGGTCCGCCGTGTGTGTGTGTGGGGGGGGGGCTATGCACCCGGGTACGCACTCAAAACACAAGGTAAGAAGGAATCGTAGGTGATTTTATTGTTGTGTTTCGCCCACTAGAGTCTATTCAGAAGGAAGCAAAGACACAAGTACATGGATTCGATGTCAAGTGTCAGAAGCTCACTAAAGTCTATTTGTAGGGTTGACATTAATATGGAGTATATTATTTATTTATTTTTCATTTTCATCAATTTTATTTTTCTTATAGTTTCTATTTGCAAGAGATTTGTCTCGCCTGGCGTTCATTAGCATCTAACCTCATACTTAGTGCATTCTTTATCTTGTATTTTCAATCTGGTATTACACTGTGATTCAGAACAAACAACCCAACGCCAAATTGGGCCAACAATAAATTTATAATTTATATTTGCAAATTTAATATCTCAACAACACGCAACAGCAGATACATGAAACTGTACAATATTGAGCGTCATTATGCCATCTAGCACCAACAATGTTCAGTATCGCGTGTGACCTCCCCTGGTCCTCAAGGTGTTCAGGGGTATATTGGCCTATGCGTCCATCACAGCCTGTCGCAATTCATCCACACTGGTTGGTTGTTGATCCGACGGGTTACTTCAGCCCATAGGTTCTCTATGGGGTTCATATCTGGTGAACATGCTGGCCGTGGCAAGTGTTCAACCCCCTGATCCTGAAGGGGTGTGGTCACTCTACGAGCATTGTCATCCTGGTACACAAAATCGTCGTGGAAGGCCCCTCGAGCGAATGGCAACATTGTTTGGTCTAGGATGTGTATGTACTGGGGTTGATCGAGATTGCCGACCAGGAACACAAGGTCACTTTTTCCACCTGCGTGGAAAGCTTCTCAGCTTTCTTTGGTGAACATAATGTTTTCAACGCAAATCAAATAAGTTTAGGGCAAAAAAAATAAATGTTTTGGTTTGCGTACCCGCGCGCGTCGTCCCAAACCTCCCGCGTCAGATTTTTTTTTTGCCATGATCGTATTTTACAAGGAGCGGCCACATTTCAATTCTGTCGATGAGCGTCCCCAAAGCTTCAAACCAATCAAATAGCAACCTAATACTTTACAGATTCGTTTTTAAGATAATTGTTGGTCGTTGTATTAACATCACAAGGAGAGAAGGAGAGTCGTCCGGTAAATGATGATTCAAATTCCGACACTAGCGTAATGACACCACGGAGGTAATGACACCTAATTTTCCATACGAGCCCCTTCCACTTGTCATTGATCAAAACAGCAGATCACCCCCAGTGAACCCCTTCATGAGAAACTTGTTTCATACAGACATAGGGAGTTGCATGCGTGGCAATATAGACACTCTTGCTTAGAAACAATACGAGTTTATATCGTTGATATATTTTGTAGCGAGAATCTGCCAGAGTTTTCAAAGTAAACATTTTTTTTTGTATTTATTTAGTATTTTATGATTTTTCTTTATTAAATGACTATTTTTATTGATTGTGTTATTAATTACTTTTTATCACATGCAATGCTGTTTTCCTGTGGCATAAACCCATTGCATAAATTTCATATTTAACACGTGTAATATTGCGTAACGTAACCATGGTAAAATAACGTAAATACATGGCCTTGCACGGAGCCAAATCAAGTGCAAAACGACTGCAAAATCCAATGTAAATTCGGTAAAAATGCAGTTAAATGGCCAATGGACGTTTCATGTGATAAATAGAATCTCAAATTCGTGCCCATTTGATATCAAATTTATTAAACTCGCCAAGAACTTTTATTTTTGCTCGCCAAGGCTCGCAAAAAGCAAAAGTTCTTTGGCTCGTTTAATAAATTTGATATCAAATGGGCACTCATTTAAGATCCTCTATTTTCCACTCGTTATTTGATCCATACTGTGGCTGATTCAGGACGTGCAAAAAATTATCTCGTTATTTCGAGATAGTTATCTCGTTATTTCGAGAGTTTTCTCGTTATTTCGAGATAGTGTTTCGTTATTTCGAGATCGTTATTTCGAGATAACGAGGTAACTATCTCAAAATAACGAGATAAAAAACAGTATTTTTTGGAGTCCTATATAACTATACTATCTCAATGTAACGACATAATCATTTTGAAATAATGAGATACTATATTGAATTAACGAGATAACTTAACTATCTCGAAATAACGACATAATTATCTTAAAATAACGAGATATTTAACTCGAAATGACGAAATGAAACACAATATTTTTTTGCTGTCCTAAACAATTTTCTCGAAATGACGGCAAATTGTTCCAAATCAGCCATTGTAGGTCCAATAGACTTTGAATAAATCTATATTTTTACTGTTCCAGAAAAATATATGGTAGACGCACACTTTTTCTGCCAAGAAAAAAATACATAAACCAGCACTCAAAAAAAAAAAATCTCAGCGCCATAGCACCGATTTCGGAGCATCACTGGGACGCAAACCAAAACATTTTTTTTTTGGCCTTATCCAATATTCAACATTCAAAACAGTAATGTCACAAACCAATTATCATGGTGTTTGAATAATGAAATTGTTTGGCGCTTGTCGCCTATCTGAGCTATCAGTTACAGCCGCGTGATTGTGCTAAATTCTATACCAGTGAATGTAAAAAAGATTACAATCTTTCACGTTTTCAATATTTGCTCATGCATCAAGAAATAATAAAAAAATAAAAACAATAACAAATCAATAAATGATCTGGTGATCAGCGGTTCTTCTGAAGACAGTGGAATAGGCTAAATGAAGAAACTGCAGTGTACCATTGGTACACGCAATTTGATTTCTTATTTCTTAGTCCAAGAACTAAGAAGTCAAATTTATTTTGCTTCGTTGTATGGGTCGTTCCATAGAATGGTCTGGATTAACAAATTCACTGCGGTCCTAAAATATGGCAATGTTTTGATGGGCTTGGTCGGATTTTGTAATATTCTTGGAATCTGTGTTCAACCTGTCGTTCATGAAACAGCTAGATCTATTGGAAAAAAGGGTCTGATAATTGATTATACTGATATATAAGCGTAAAATAGAATGGAGCACATGTACAATTTAGTGGGCAATCCTGTTTCTCTATGATAGTATGACAATGACGAGTTTATCATAATCAGTGGCACAAAATGATAAATACAGATAAAAAGAACATCCAGTTTGCAAATAAGAACACTTTTCCTTCATAACCAATTCTCATTCAGGATCCTAAGTATGGGAAATTAGTTGGTGATAAAATTGCCCACGTTATTGTACATCCTAGCCACCCTGCATTTACTTAATTTAACTGCAACAGCTAGTAGAATCGCTGGGCCCCAGACTGGCAGACATTGGGATATCTGACAAATTGGGATATCTGGAAATCGCGCTGCGCGATTTGCGAATATTCAAATCGCGCGCCGATTTCGAAATCATGGCGCGATTTGAAAATGACAAATATTGTGCGTTTTGGCAATGCCAATTGTGAACTATTCGCAAATCGCGCTGGGCAATACAGACGTCCATCATATTTTTGCAAACGCACAACATATTGGGCTACTAGTAATAGAAAAACATGGTGGGTACTTGCTCACTTTTTTTGGTACCCAAAAGTTGTCTGGCTCATGAGCTAGTTGCAATATGTGTCAGTGTTCAAGTTTAGTCTAACTCATAAACATTACTAGGCCTAGGTGCCGCTTGTGTCGTCAGCCGCTTATGACATCGATGAGAGCGGCTGAGCGATCGATGTCATAAGCGGCTGACGACACAAGCGGCACCTGGGCCTAAAACATTACTGTCCAATATAGATCTATTTCTGAATTTTATGTGAAATCGGATATCCCCAAAACTGCAGTGTCCCGAAAACTGCTTACTTGACCATAACTTTAGATATCAGATTTGGACGAATGGTGGAGTCACACGACACCCGCATCACCCGCAATGGGACCTACTTAATATACCATGATATGGCTGCAATACCAACTTATCAGTATACTTTCTTGATTCCGATCTTTGTACCTCAACCTGCCATAAATATTACTTGACTTGAGACTCTAATGATCCCAAAAATATTGCTTTATGACACGGTCATATTCATTATTTTTTGTGATATGATATTTCAAATTTAACTTACATGCTTTGAAATGTTGAAAATAATATCACCTATTTATATCATATATTTACAGAATAGTATCGCATCAACAGGATGAGCAACATCACATCCGGACTAATTCGACTTGTTCAATTTGCTAACAGATTCAACACAGGCAGTGAGTTTGTTTTGTAATGTTCAATTAGTCTCAATAAATTTACTGGTTAAATGTGTTCTATATATTATGAACCACTATCAGTACATGCATCATGCAGACCACTTGTATTAATCTATTTCCTAGTTGTTTCCTTTATGAAAATTCATGTTCATAACTGTGACGATTTTCACTATACAATTGTTTATCTCCATTCGAAAGGTTCGTCCAGGCAGTTCTGCAAGCCGTTTTACATTGAGGACAAACACGTGGGCTTTATCCGGCCGGACGTGCTGCAGTATGTCAAGGAGGAGCCTGATGTGTTTGACATCCACCAGAACTCTCAGACGGGAGAGGTGATAAAGGTCCAACTGTCCCTCAAACTGACAACCTTCGAGGAGCGCTCCGACCGTGTCGCTGAAATCCTGCAGAAATGGCGCAAAGAAGAAGAGGACCTTATCTCGCTCGAGGGGTGGAGAGACGAGGTTAGCAACAATAATGGCACATTGTCATGATGGTGTGCATTCATTCTTATTATTCTGGAGCACTACGTACCAAATAACAACATCATGAATTGATATATGTAAATGGCAAAAATCCACTTGCCTGTTCTAGCAGCTTGTTCTGATTCACAACTTCAGTGCATGGGTAACATATGAATGTTGGCAGTTGGGAGTGGTCGCTTGTGAATCATCAAGCCTTTCACGGCTTTTGTTCTATTTCAGTGTTTGAATGTTTATTACAAGTTCTCTGAACCCCCACTCATGAAAATGGAGAGGGCTGCCACATGTAAGTTATCCATATCTCTCTCTGATTTACCATGTAGTTTACAAATTGGATGATTGTTAAATACATTTAGTATAAAATATCGATTGATTTGGGGATTCCTGATGCTTATCCATGTGTTATGGTATGTGACTATAAAAGCTTGTGATCATGTTTCAGGTCTGTTTGGCTTGAAGCAGTATGGAGTTCACATTAATGGTTACACATATACCAGGGAGGATGGCCTTTGTATGTGGATAGCCAAGCGATCCAAAACTAAACCGACATGGCCTGGAAAACTAGACCAAATGGTTTGTTGTAATAATCTCATCTGTATTCTGTGCTAGATTGGTACTGGTAGATAGAGTAAGATTGTCAACAGTGTCACATGAACTGTAACACAGTAACTAGCCTTGTGTTCAGTGACAGAAAACATTCGCCGTTGCCACATGGTTGCCATGAATGAACAGTGCAGATCCTTACTTCCGTCCTGTAGCGCTACAGAACGTTTTCCTCACTGAACGCGAGGCTTTTCTGTATCGAACAGGTGATAGTCTAACCAACAGCGCTGTGTACTAGGGGTAAATGTAATATATATTCTGGCCACTAGGTGGCAGGAGCACTAGCCTCTGACCAGACCATCATGGAGTGTGCCAAGAAGGAATCTCGAGATGAGGCCTCGGTGCCGGACGACCTCATCGCCAACATCAAACCTGCAGGCACTGTCAGGTGCGTCACATGTGATAACTTGTACAATCATAATGCTAAGTTTCAAGGTTTGAGTCATGAGTCTATAAGAATCACATTTTTATTCCCTTTGAGCAAAATTATAATTGGCAATAGTCCCGGCTCGTGTCGCTTATGTCCATAAGATTGACATTTATAAATAAAAATCTGCTCATTAAATCAAAGATCTCCTCATTGTGTGTTTGTAGTTATTTCTACGAAGACGAGCGAGGCTTGTTTCCGGAGTGTCAGTTCGTGATGGATCTGGAGGTTCCTGAGGACTTCAAACCTGTTAATGCAGACGGCGAGGCTGAGAGCTTTGAGCTCGTCCCCATAGAGAATGTGAGGCTAGGCCTAGTGTCTGTGGATTGACTCACCGAGGCAGTACTGTACTATATGCAATTGAGCTGATCTTTCAGTTTCAAGGTTGAAGTCACTGAATGTGTATGGTGGAGAGTGTAATAATTTCAACATTTGTAATGTACAGTTTTGTGTTTGGTGAACTATTTGCAACTATTCAAAACAAGTATTACCATATTCTTATCTTGGTAATTAATGAATGATTAATGATGAGGGTTAAAATTGGAACGATGTTGACAGATGGCAATTTTCTCAAAGGTGAAGAAGCTTATAATCACCGATGACTTCAAATTCAACTGTGGAATTGTCGTGTTAGACTTTCTGCTGAGAAGGGGCCTCATCATGCCTGATGAAGGTATGTTTCCAGGACAACCATAATT
This sequence comes from Terebella lapidaria, assembly GCA_949152475.1. Lineage (NCBI taxonomy): Eukaryota > Metazoa > Annelida > Polychaeta > Terebellida > Terebellidae > Terebella > Terebella lapidaria. The sequence goes on from OX424555.1 coordinate 5,021,678, forward strand.
TAATGCGTGCCTTGTGTTGTTTTTCTTTCAGCTCAAGAAGCTGATAGTTGGGGAAGATTTTAGTTTTGATTGTGCAGTCGTTGCGTTGGATTTTCTAATTCGACATGGTCATATAGCACCTGATGAGGGTAAGACGGTGAACTGGGCTTTCTTTGGGTGCTTGCAGTTTAATTTTTGCGTTTGGCCCATTGCATGGTTTGGGCATCAACTCCTGCATGGACTGATCTTTGGTCAAGACACAGGGGGTTTATGTATACTCATACTAAATTTTGAGCCACAATAAAGGCCATTTGCGATCAGTTTGCGGTACAAATGGCCTGTATCGTGATCTTATGGATTATGTACTACATGTATCTGGGAAAGGGGGGGAGGGGGCAGGGGGTTCCTGGGCATGTTGGGTTGAGCCACAGGGTACACTGTGTGTGGCATGTTTGGGTCAAATATTTTCTGGCATGGTTTGTGTATACAGTAATACATCTGCTGCTTCGTAAGTTTTGCTGTATTCATCAGACAAATGAATCTTTGTGAAAACACACCACAACAGTGAATGGATATGAGTTTTTCTAATGGAATCAGGACAGCATGGTGTTCACTTTACTGATATTGAATGAAAGGCTAGCTCATACGATACAGAGTTTATCCTCGATATTCAGATCTTGTTATCCTGTGTGGCAATTATAACCTAAGCTCTTGTAGAAGCTGTAAATGCATGTATATCTGTATTAGAAACTAGTGTAGATAAATGTGCATTTTCAATCAGTTATTACACAAGGTGTACAATTGATGTGTTAGTATCTGCCTGAACTTGAAACAATAGAGTGTTTCTTATACTGTGTCTGTCATTGGGCTGTATCGTTTACGTTTATGTGTATTTGGCACCTGATCAAGGCATTGCTTTCTCTCGTCTCCCACAGAACCATATTACTCGTACCTGATGGAGAGTATCCATGTCACGCTCCATTAGTTACTCCTGCATTCACCAGAGGGCACCACGAGCTAGGACATTACCGACAAGACTTCCTTCCAGAGGGTTTCCCTGTAGGCTGGAGGCTTAGACCACAGGGAGAGATCACTGGACCCCACGATGGGAGATATTTGACTGGCGGTCACCCCATTGGTCATCTTAGAGAGATTTTTTTCCCAAACTTAGACACATTGTGTCATTGCCAAAGTACATACTTCCATGTGTTGACAAATTTACTATAACGTGTGAATGTTGCAAAAAAATCAAGTCTTATGTGTTTCCTACGTGTGAGCATCGTTTTTTTTTCGCGAATATTCCATCAAGAATTCATATATCCCGACAGAATTTTGGCAGGATTGTCACTCTGTATTTGCCTAACAGGGCCTACATATTTGGAGAGACTGGTATATACACAAATAAGTAGCCTATTTGTCCTGTATATAATGCAATAGGAAAACGTCAAAATGTTATCTATAGAAATGCCAAGACGATCGGGGGCAATCTGCTGTCGCTTTTCATTACATTTTTAGGTTACCGGACCTATGGTCCAATAACCTATTTGCATGGCGTTGCGTCCGGCATCTGTGCGTCCGCCCGTCCAGCATGAATAATTTTTCTGAAATTCTGCACAAAAATACCTAAAAATATTTCGAGAAGGAGGAATATTTTAAATTTTTTATTTTCACTTTTTTTTTTAAAATGGCGGCCGCTTTCGACGAAAAACGACCAATTTCTGACTTTGATGGCCATTTTCTCAAAAACTGTTCAGAAAATTTTGAGATTTTTGTTTCAAAAGATTCCCCTTATGTACCTCTGTTGTGCATAAGTTTAGTTGCCCTTGAATCGCCGGTCTGCATGTGGCGGCCATTTTGAATTTTCGATGGGTCGAGGAAAAACATTTTTTTTTTACCCAAATTGGGTTACTATCCGTTTTGGGTCATTTCCAGGGGAAAAAAAATTTCACCCTTCGAAAAAAAATTTGTTGGACTTTTCACCACAATTTTTCACCACTTTTTTCATTCATAATGGGAGCTAACAGAACTGTACTCATACAAAAAGCCTGAAGGTCATATGTTTACCCAGGTGACCTTGATCATGTTGATTGGTAAGTCTCAAGGTCATATGTTACCTGCTATGCCCAAAACCAAAATTGTCTGGTAACCTATCTTTGCCTTCAGGCTAATTTTACCATGGGCGAGATTGGCCAACTATTTTGTTGGCTTGCAATCTGATAGAAAATATATTCCTACTAGGCAGTTATTAGAGAACATACCTGTCAAAATTCCATCTGATTATCTCAAATATTGACAGAGTAATCGTAGAAAACCCACTGCTCACAGACTAATGACGCCTACTGTATTAAGTTTGCATAAATTTGAATTTGGTATTATTCACAGCAGCTGCTCAGCTGTTTTATTGAGTCAAGGTAGGAGTTGAAATGAGTTATGTAAAGTTTACCACTCTGGACTTGTCATTTTGTTGTATTTCCTCATTACTTTTGAGGTTAGAAAAAAGATTTTAAAAGCATGTCGGAAAACTATTCAATGAATGTAATTGTCCATGTACCACTCATGTCAATAGATAAGTAGTAATGTGTACTATATCATATGTAACTCTACCTTGGTGTCTAGAATGGGAACCATGGTAACTGTTTATGCTTTGTATTGTTATATGGTGTACTTTTGGTGACAAAAGTGTAATAAGATTTTAGACAAAATGGATGTCAAATAATCCTCCTTGTAAGTGGAATACTGCTCACTATTTTACTACATTTGGCTGTTTTCAAACGGCACTGGTTATTCAATAGGGGGTTATCAAACATCATTCAACAGAGGGCAACATTGTACTATCAGTCCTTTTTGGCGCCAAAATCATAAACGGATATCGTCTGTAATCATTCATGACGTACATTTTGGCGGGAAAAATAATGTTTATATTGATAACGCCAGCAAAAACAGTAAAATGACGTCATAAGACTGATAAAGCAGTGCTGCCAGCTGGTGATTGCAGATATTTCTGATAACCCCTCATTGAATTGCCACTATTCCTGATGTGTTGTTACGTAATTAGGCCTACTGAAGTGCTATAAGATCACATTCATATCAGGTTAGTGTTTTAATATGGTTAAAATTACGATGTTCTTGCTCATTATGTGCATTGATGTATTATTGTTGACAGTTTCAACATCATATTCTTGTTGTGTATATGATCTGGTAATGTTTCTGAAATGTAAAACAGGATTATTTCCAGATGATTCATATCAATGATGAGTTCTATGCATTCTGTTTCGTTGCATAAACATATAACTGAATCAGTGATGCAATTTGAGGTTTTTTTCAATTATTGATTTTAATGTTAGTGATGCAGTCGACTCTTTTTGAGTTGTGTTCATACTCTCAATACCTTGTACACTTGAAACTTCTCTACCATTTAGTGTTTGGATATATAAATATCGTACTTGTTGAGTGTACTATAGTATTTCCACCATTTGTGGTTACCGGTACGTTTCATTTGCATCTGGTCCAAATCCCAGTCATTATTTGTTGTGTTCAGCCAACTTAAGGATTGTTTGTTGTGTCTGATCTGTTAGTTATGTTTTCTTGTTCTGTACATAAATATGGACTCGTGAGCTCAGTAACCAGTTCGCTGTTGTGAATATATCACAATATTTATTACTTGGGAGGGGGATTTATCAGAAATTGTTGTCCATCAATTTCTTAGTTAACTGTTGAAAATACAATTTGATAGCAGTTAGCCAGTGTATTAGAAAGTGGCTGCCAAAATCCAAGTGCCGTGGCCAAAGCTCGAACTGTTGTATCAGTGTGTAAGTATGTGGATATTTTGGTAATGATGCTGTTCAAGCCCCTGTGTCGTGTACAAGCTGTTCGCCTCGCGGTGTGGTCGGTCTGCTCTCGTTGTTCCTATTATAATCAGGTGTATCACTAATTAAGAGTTTCTATTTTCTTACTGACCTTGCTGTTCAGTATCTGACATGCCTTACGCACAATTCGGTCAGTGTACATACTTTTGTGTTTTAGGTGCTATATTTTTCTAGTGTGTTCAATAAGGCACGGTAATTCTTTAGAAGCAAACGATCTGTAGTGTTGTGTTGTCTTCGCCATTGTTACCAAGTAACTCCTGTAATATTTGTGTATTACAGGTTTATTTATTTGTAGATAGATCAAGTCTGTAATAATTGATATTTTTGAGTTCAGGAGTTATGAAGTCCAGTTGCTGTCAAGGATTGTAATGTTATTGGGAGTTATATATCTTAGGACATTTATACATATGAAAAAATTAGCCCAAAGGCTAAGATAGGTTACCGGACAATTTTGGTTTGGCCATGGCATCATTGGCAGGGAACAGACCTTGAGATTTACTAATCAAGGTTCGCAGTGTAAACATATGACCTTGGGATTTACCAATCAAGGTCATCCGTATGAACTTCGATGTAACCATTACATGTATGTGTGCGGCATTTGATATTCTATATGTTGGGTGGAATCGTTTAGGCCGCTCATGTCAATTTACACATTCCAAGTCAGACATTTGGCACTCAAGGTCATCTGACGTCAAGTTCAAGGTCATCATTAGTTGTGCCATATATGTCTTCCTATATGTTCATAATGCAAACATGAGCTCTATCTGCAAGCATTTCATCTACAAAGGCAAATCTGGGCATTTTTTTACCCCAAAATGGCTGTTTTGACCTTTCAAGGTCATCCAAGGTCAAATTCAAGGTCACCACACAAGTCGCCATATATGACTTCCCATTTGAAAGTGCCAATTTCTAAGCTCTATCTTCAAGCGTTCTATGAGTACAGTCCTGACAGCTCTCATTATGGAGGAAAAAAGTGCCGAAAATTTTCCAAGTCCAAAATGTTTTTCAAAGGGAGAAAATTTTTTTTTGCCTAGAAATGGCCCAAAATGGATAGTAATGTTATTTGGGGCGAAAAAATTTTTTTTCGCCGACTCGTCAAAAATTCAAAATGGCCGCCACACTGAGATCGGCGATTCAAGGGCAACAAAACTTATACACGGCACAGAGGTATATAAGAGGAATCTTTTTAAGCAAAAATCTCAAAACTGATCAGAGAGTTTTTGAGAAAATACAGACCAGGTGCAAATTTGAGCGTTTTTCGACCCCAAAATGGCTGTTTTGACCTTTCAAGGTCATCCAAGGTCAAATTCAAGGTCACCACACAAGTCGCCATATATGACTTCCCATTTGAAAGTGCCAATTTCTAAGCTCTATCTTCAAGCGTTCTATGAGTACAGTCCGGACAGCTCCCATTATGAAGGGAAAAAGTGCCGAAAATTTTCTAAGTCCAAAATTTTTTTCAAAGGGTGAAAATTTTTTTTTGCTCTAGAAATGGCCCAAAATGGATAGTAATGCGATCTGGGGCGAAAAAAATTTTTTTCGCCGACCCGCCAAAAATTCAAAATGGCCGCCACACGGAAACCGGCAGATTTAGGGCAACCAAACTTATACATATCACAGAGGTATATGAGGGGAATCTTTTGAAACCAAAAACTCAAAACTGATCAGACAGTTTTTGAGAAAATGGCCGTCAAAGTCCAAAATTGAGCGTTTTTCGACAAAAACGGCCGCCATTTTGAAAAAAATGCGAAAATCAAAAAAATACCTCCTTCTCAAAATATTTTTAGGCATTTTTGTGCAAAATTTCAGAAAGATTCGATCGTTAACTTTAAAGATAAAAATGTTAACGCCGGACGGACGGACGGACGGACGGACGGACGACGACGGACGCAACGCCATGCCAATAGGTTATCGGACCAAAGGTCCGGTAACCTAAAAACATTGGAGCAATGTCTAATCACATGTGTTAGCAAATTTATCAGTGTTTCATCTTCCACGACATGGAGCAAGTCCTAACACAGGCTCGGAGAGGTTTTGATTTGGACAGCTGTTTGACTGAAACATTCAAAATATAAGGTTTTGATCTTGATACATGTACTTTGATGGTGAAAGAGAAAACAGCATCATTTGGTTTTTTGCATTGCCAATGAAACCTTTTTGTAATGTTGGAATATCTGTGAAAGTTTGTTTCTAATCCAGCTGACAAATAGCTGAAAGAAGTAGTTCACCGCTAAACATTTTATAGTCCACAATGTTTTTTACTCAAGATGCGGTTTGCACGGTCAGTAGAAATGTGCGTTCTAGTCGACAACATTGTATGCTGTAGTACCAAGAATACTATAAGACGAATCAGATTCTGGATAAGAAACGGCCAGATTTTCTTTTGCATTTGAATATACATGATGTATGTTGTATTATAGAATGATGCGAGCAAGGAGGTTTGAATGTTACTGTGCATGTGTTATTTATTAGACTTGACCTTAGCTGATTACTACCGTAGGTGTGCTTTTTATAAACTTCTACCTGGAGGCAAATAAAAATCAGTCACTGCTTGAAATTATCTTTGATTTGTTTTGTCCAATTACAAACAAAAACACTTGATTTTAGTGAGTTTATTGAAAAGGTCACCGTCAATGCATTCATACAATGTTTCAGAATGATATTTACAAACATTATTATCACAGATCATCCTACAAAATTTTTCTCGTCTGAACCAATTCCGAAATGGAACACATACATGTAATGTATTCAGAATTTGGCATCATCAATGTCACAAATTTATGATCCAACAGTTTGTCTTCAGTACAACATTCCTGAAAGTTTGTCTTCACTACATGTGCAAGTAACATGACCTGTACCTGACGTAGATTTGTAGTATCGTCTCTCTCAGATATTAATGATATCCCCAGCAACCACTCGTGCTCTGATCCGCCATGCAGTCTGAAACATCAAACAACACTACTGTCTTGGCATTGAAGCCTACATGTATGGCATCATGCTTTGGAACATTCTGACCAGTGACGAATGTACCGGTATGCTCCAAATATACCAATCAATTGACGGGATGTTTTTAAACGATTGTCTGCAGACTTGTGATAATAATACGTAGATAAGTATATAACAATATTTATTCCTCACCATAGTTCATGTACTGTCATCCCACCATTTGGTGTCTCCTCATTACGTACCATTTCAACATCATAAATTTATGGTCAAATTTCGGGACCGCCCCTCTTGGCAGATTACATATGCCAAATTCCTCCGGGTTTAGATTACTGGTACATGTACCACCCCTCTTGGCGAACTGTTCACTCATGGTCTCGTGCAGGTGGTCCAGGATTCCAATACCACCCCACTTGGTGTACTGTTTACTCACCGTGAAGTCTAGGTGGTCCAGTAGTCTAGGTGGTCCGGTTTTGCGGTACCGCCCCCCCCCCCCCCTCCCCCCACGCTGGGCATACTGTATACTCACGGTGAAGTCCAGGTGGTCCTGATTTCCTGTATCGCCCGCCTTAGCGTAATGTTTCTTCACGAGGTCCAGCAGCTCCTGAGCGTGCTCCTCTTGTGTCGTGCCCTTGAGGTCAATGTACTCACACTCACTGGCTGCATAGTGGCACGAAATCGCCTGGGGTTCGAGAAACTACACGTGACATAGTATTATTCAGGACCACAGCCAAGGCTGCCAGTTGTACATACATGTATGATATTGAACTTGACACTTCAAATCTATGTTTGAAACATATTGATCTGTTTTTCAAAACTACTAAAAAAAGAGAAAATCCCAAAGAGAAAATGTGAAAAGCACCTTTATTTGAGAAAGATAAATTGTACAAATTATAGTTATTGAAGTATCGGTTCATCAATTCCAACTACATTGTATTTACAGAATATCATATACATATACTAGTACAAGCATGTACCATCTGATAATATTTTAACAAAATACATACACACATAACACCAGGATGGTTTATTAATTACATGCATCAAATTTTGACATAGAGTTAGTGAATTCTCACAGATTTGTTAGCATCAGTCCTGAATAATCATGACAAAATCACTACAGGCATGAATAATTATGACAAAATTATCTTCTTGTTTCCTACATAATGTAGAAGTTATACAATTAGCATGAAATTTTGTCACATAATCTAATGCACTTATGTAAAATGTCTACAAAATGAATCGGTATAATAAGGAACAACTCATCACGTCAGCAAGAACAGGGAATGGTGTGGGCCATTAGCTGCTGGCATCGAGGTCAAACAACGTTTAAGGTCGTGTAAAGGTCACTTTTCAGCGTGTTCACAGGTTGATTTTCTCCCCAGCAACAATGCGTGCCCGGACTTTCCAAATTTCCTGAAAAAGTGAGCAGCTAAATTAAACTGATGAAGCATATACACTGAACTGTATACCTTTGACAAATGATGAGTTCAAATGAAACATGTAAACATAAATTGGAACACCGAACTCTATACACACCTTGAACGTTTCATAATCAAAGTCGTCCTTGGAGCCGTTTCCGTACATCTTGGCGAGTGTTTCGAGAGCTTCGGCTGCGATCAGCTCCTGGGTCGTGCCCCTCACGTTGATGTAATCACAATCGCTTGCTGCGTAGTGGCAGGATATCGCCTGGAGAGTTTGAATGTTCGCAATCAGACGAGTAGTTTTTTTTTTTCTCATGGAGAGTTTTATGTTGTCATTGTTTTATACGTGTACTAAGGTACCAAAAATTATTAAATTATGTTCCAATAGTTCTTATATATAGTACATGTATAACTGCTCCATCAAAACTGATTTCCTGCCACTAGTTGCAGTCTTACCGGTAGTAATGCAAAGAGTGAAATAATTATAGTGTACAGTGTAGTTGGCCATTTTTATTAGACACCGATCAAGACACCCTAGATATTGACAGGACATAATTTATTGAGATCCAGCATACATTCGCACAATACATTTCAAGGATACATGTGAATAGGACCTGATATGCTGGAACCATCGAGTGCAGGGTCAAAACCATGTATTGTTCCAAGAAGTTTATCTGGCAGACAATTACACTAGATCCCTCGGTAAATGTGTACATTACATGTATTTCTATTCTGTCATGGTGAATGATTGTCACAAATATTTCCAAGTCTATGTTGGGGGTTTGTTAGGGTTCTGATGTTCTGTAGGCTGTTTGGCAAGTAATAATTGTCACCATCTTAGAAAATAAATGTATACATGCATATAATGAACAACATTCACAACTTGGGTTTTAAAATGGATTTATTACATTTCTTCATATAAATAGATGAATCATATAATCACAATTGAGGTCAGCACACAGAAGTAATGTGAACAGCTTGCACCGGTTTTATCATGAGAAAATAAATATGCATGCAGCAGGTATATTCAGTATTTGTTAGTACACTGTATTCTGTAATAAATAGGACATCAGAAATTATTATTTTTTAATCATTCCATAGTCACAAACAACAATGATCAACAAACTCCATATATCTAAGAAATCTCTGAGCATATGAAATTTGAGTGAAAGCACTTTTGTATACATGTATGATATCTTTTTTCGTTACAACTGGCTATACATTTTTGAAACAAGTCTTACTGCCATCTAAATGTATAGGAAATATTTTGAATATTCCTCTAACTGTGATCCATTTTAACTGCTTATCACATTCCTAAATGCAAAACTGCTATATACACAAGTAGATATTCTTCATCTTTAAGATACAGTTCATATACAGATATTTCGGGGCACAACATTTGTTTGCAGGTTTCAAGTCATCGACTCACATGTTGATTTCTTGCCCAGCAACGAGGCGAGCTCTCAGCTTCCATACGTCCTAAACAAAGTGAGAATGGGGACAATGTACTTGTACATGAATTGAAATAGTAAGTAGTTATGGTTAAAGATACATTTCAACTTTCAACTGATTAAAATAACTTACCATCCATTGAGGCCACAATAACAATTTGAATTATAAATGTCTACATCTATATGATCCATTAACAAGGTTAAAATGGTTATAAGTAAAACACTGACCTTGTAGTCAAAATCTTGTCGCGCCTTCTTGCCAAACTTTTTCTCCACGACATCTAGGACCTCGGTCGCGACAGTTTCTTGGATAGTTCCCGTCACATCGATGTATTCACATTCACTCGCCGCATAGTGGCAGGAAATAGCCTGAACAAAACCCAGATATCTTGTAGTTTATACCATGCAAAATTACGAAAATTGAAGATTTGTTTCAGCACAGTGTACGTGTACACATGACTCTGAATAATCATGCTAGTTTTGGAAAGAATGTGCCTACAGATAGCTGGGTCATTGGTCATTTCAAGTACAGGAAGACACAGGCCAAGTCTTTATAAGCTCACTACACTGTATACACAAAGATGAATTGAATTTTCATCGCAATCATGTAGAATCAACTTTGCTCCAGTGTCCGGTTTGTGTGTTCAACTTTGTGTGTTCAACTGTGTAGATGCGCAATATTTAGATCCACTACCTCGGTTTAGCTTTAGTACCTTGCGATAGCCTTATATTCAGGTTTAGTAACTTGTTTGAGGATTGTATATCGAGAAAAATGCCTTGCAGATGCCCTGTGATTAGATTTGCTACTTTGGATTTACTGTCATGTGATTGAGTTCATGGATACCCAGGTTGAGGTTCATTACCTTGCTGATGCTCAATAGGCTTGATAGCTCATGGGAGCTATGCGTTCAAGTTCAGTGCCTCGCTGATGCTGAATAAGTTTGATAGCTCTTGGGAGCTCTGCGTTCAGGTTCAGTACCTTGCAGAAGACTTGTGTTCAGGTTTAGTAGCATGTGTGGGCCCTGTTGGTACCCTAGGTTAAGTGTTAGTACCTTTACCTAAGCCCTACTGTACCTTGCACAGCTCCTGAACACCAGATTGTGTACATTGTGGAAAACGTGTGTTCAGGTTTAAAACCTGGTGGTTGCCCTGTATTTAGGTTCAGTACCTTGCAGAAGACTTGTGTTCAGGTTTAATAGCATGTGTTTGCCCTGTCAGAACCTGGAGGTTGCCCTGTATTTAGGTTCAGTACCTTGCAGAAGACTTGTGTTCAGGTTTAATAGCATGTGTTCGCCCTGTCAGAACCTGGTGGTAGCCCTAGGTTTAGTTTTAGTACCTTTACCGAAGCCCTACTGTACCTTGCACAGCCCTGTACTCCAGGTTGTGTACCTTGCAGAAGCCCTGTATTTAGGTTTAGTACCTTGTGGAAGCCCTGTATTTAGATTTAGTACCATGTGGAATCCCTGTATTTAGGTTTAGTACCTTGCAGAAGCCCTGTATTTAGGTTTAGTACCTTGTGGAAGCCCTGTATTTAGGGGTAGTACCTTGTGGAAGCCCTTTATTTAGGTTTAGTACCTTGCAGAAGCCCTGTATTTAGGTTTAGTACCTTGTGGAAGCCCTGTATTTAGGGGTAGTACCTTGTGGAAGCCCTTTATTTAGGTTTAGTACCTCGTGAAAGCCCTGTATTTAGGTTTAGTACCTTGTGGAAGCCCTGTATTTAGGTTTAGTACCTTGTGGAAACCCTATATTAAGGCTTAGTATCTTGTGGAAGCCTTGTATTTAGGTTTAGTACCTTGCGGAAGCCCTGTGTTCGGTTGGTTCCGGACCCATGCAGCAGGATCGGGTGGAAGAAGACGGTGTCGCCCGCGTCCATCTCCAGCCAAGTCCGCTCCATGCTGGGGTTGTAGCCCTTGATGCCGTGGTACATCTTATTCACGCCACCCTGTCAGCAGGCACATATATAAATGCGTAAAACAAAACATTAAAGAACATGTACAATGTACTATACCTAGAAACTGGTTTATATTATTGATCGTGAGGACTGACCTCCCAGTCAGGGTACTCGTGCTCTAGCAGCTCCCCCTTGTGGGTGCCGGGGACGGCCACCAGACAGCCGTTGTCCCGGTGCACACGCTCCATCGCAGTCCACGCACACACAATCCGATTGGCCGGCCGGAACGGGAAGTAGTGTAAGTCCTGGTGCATCGGGTGGCGTGAGCTCTTCGTACCTGTAACCACAGTACAGTAATCATGTCAACCAATAAGTTACAGTATATATTTGATCCTACAAAACTAGATCTATCTAATGTTTGCATAATACGATGATGATGATAATTTGTTCATGATTTTAATGATGTGATAATTTTAATTCGTAAGTGCACAGGTCAGGAAATACATGAATTATTGTTCTGTTGGTGTAGAAACTGACCTGGATCTGGGGGTTTGTTGATGAGCATTGTGTGCATCGCCATGACGTTAGGGCCGATAACCCCTTTCACATACTTGACAACCTGCAACAAAACTTTGTACAGAAAATCAAAGGGGCAAGATGGTGTAAAGGTAAATGTATTGACCTTTGCACGTATAAATTACTTTTCAGTTACCAAGCATGAATTATCTAAGAGTATGGACGTGCCTTCAATGATCTGAGCTTCAACACAGTATGATACTTGTAATGTTGATGAAAAATGCTTTTGTTTCATTGCTTTGAAAGAATCTTTATGATATGTATAAGTGATCACTGTAAATGTATTTACTTTTTCAGATATATTTGTGTCACAGTAAACTTTGTACCCATACCAATCTAACTATGGGACAAGTTATTGACCTGATCAGATAATTATTGGTACAATGTACATAGATCTGGATCTTGATAACAATCTGCTTACGTGACCAAAACAATGTAAGCACACATTCACAATATGCAAAGAGAATGTTTATCCTGTTTTATGAGAGAACTTAATCCCCCCCCCCCCCCCCCCTCCAAAATGCATCCTTAAGAATATATGTATGTTTTCATGAGTTGTTTACAAATATATATTTTTACAGGTCATCAGTATCCATGGTACCGGTATCTGTGAGATTTTGTATGAACCGTTTTTTTAAACGCATTTCTGTTTACACCCAATTATTTAGCAATTATCATCTGCAGCCATACTTTTGCAGACCTCAGGGAAAGCGCAGTAGTCAAACAGCGGTGCGTGGTCCTGGAAGTTCTGGATCTTGGTGGTAACACGACCACCTTTCTCTCCCGCCTGCGTCTTCGCGATGGCGACATCCTTCATGACCGTCATACCCGGGACAACCACCTCCTTGTTACAGATCCGCTCAAACTCCCGTCTGTAACAATGGAAACAGTATAACATACCATAACCTGTCTAAGGTGTCAATGCTTCTATCAAAATGGTGATCTGAATACGTAACAAGCACGTTGAATCAAATGCCCTTTTTACAGAATTCTATTTAAATAGGACTCCATGGATGGACACATGCAATTCATTAACTTGGTGAAAGTTGGTCTGGTGATATGTTGAATATAAATGGTGATATTATCTTAATATATCCAGCTGCGCTTGACTTTCAACACATACCCGTACATCTCCAGTTTTTCTTTCGGCACAACATTTTTGATAACCAGGAAGCCATTGTCCTCGTAGAACTGTCGTTGTTCGGGTGTCAGGATATCAGAGTCGCAGGTGTACTCAAACTTGCCTGGTGGGGTATAGGTCTGCTGCAGCCCTGAGGTACTACAGAATGTCTGGGAACATGATCAAGGAGATTTATAACCAATTGAAAACCAACAAGCTCCCTATATTACTATGGCTTTAGTTGACTTTCTTTCTGTTACAATTCTACATGCTTATGGCACTGACCAGTAGTCCTAGCTAGCAGGGTTAGCTGTATCAGTATACATGTAGGCAAAGAGCATGTATGTAGGACTGTCTTATACTTTTTGGTATAGGTATCTATAGATAACTTTGCACATAAAGAACAAATTTCAGCAGATTTACCTCACTTGACACCATAAGGATGGGGTTTGTTTCAGTAAGCACCAAAAAACCTTAAGCTGATGTGAGCAGATTCATCACACACTGACACAGATAACAAAATTGTTTGACCATAATGTAACGTTAACAAACACCAGCTCTCCAAGGTGCATGTGTTCCGATGAGTGGCATCGTCATAGCCATCACCCGCAGCAGGTTTCATGAGTAGTAGAGTCGGCCAAACTGGCCTACATAGGCTACATGGGTCAATTAGTATTACATGGTTAGCTACCAATCATGTAACCCAGTCGAGACTGAGACGAGAGCCAATTCAGCTGCTCCCAGTGCACGAGCATGTGGCGTGTTGCTGGGCGGCCTGGCGACGGTCCTCCATGAGGATAAAGCTCCTGACTGCCAGAGCCTGCAGCCTCCCTCCTGCATATGAATTGTCCCCGGGAGCCCTAGGGCACCTTGATCTACTCAGAACGGAGAGTGGGTTGTGAGTAACTTAATTTGAGTAGTCACAAAATGATACTAAGATGCTAGGTGCCCCATTTCTGCAGAGTGGATTTGAAGCGCCTGGGTGTACTGTATGTATGCAGTCCAACTTGAAGCAACGCGAGCTGCTCACTCAATATGGGGTCTACATACCAACACCAAAACGCATTTATACTTGAAGTATTTTAATTAACGGAGCACATGTTCAATCCAGTGGGCAATTCTGCTTCTTTATGATAATCAATGATAATGATGAGTTTATCAGTGGCACAAAAGGACAATCACAGATAAAACATGTAAAATGAACTACAATGCTATGTCATAGTAAACAATTTTCTATCATAACACTGTAGGAAATCAGCTGGGAATGAAATTGCCCACTAAATTGTACATGTAACCCATTTTAACTTTTAGTGTATACGAGTAGACATGGTGATAACTGTGAATTGAAATAGTCTACAGTATACAAGTAGCCGATTTCAAAAGTATTACAAAAGTAGTAGCCGATTACCTAAGTAGTAGCCGAGTAGCCGATTACAAAAGTAGTACCACATGCCGATACCAGGCTTAAAATTACCAGCAGCATTATGGCAATGCCATGATTCAAAGAAGGATACAGTATCCTGGCCTGGGCTGAGATGACCAAATAACGTCTTGACTCGACTTGCCATTCCGTGCTACTGCGCACAAATATACCACTGACAACATATAACTGTGTCAAATTGCGACAACATTCTACTTTTAGCTAATCTAGCAAGACTTTCGCACCTTGGCACTTGAAAACATGGGAAAGTCCAAGGTTGAAAAATTGTATACAAACCGCAGCGACATCTGGCGAATACAAACTTTGATACTCCATGGTAAGACTACCCAGAAAGATAATTCATGGTAAGATTTTGATTTGATTTGATTTATTTCGAAGAATCAACATTGTAAACGTGATTACATATACATGTTATATGAACAAAAATACATATAAAGGTATAAAATAAATAGTGGTTGACAATGTTGATTGGCCTATGAAAGTTTACTGAATAAAGCTTATTTCCAATGGGGTATTGGAATATTTCTGATTTGCATCTCAAATTTGGGCAGATTACTGCGAAGTGCGAATGACCAGCATAGTTTTTTTTAAAAAACTTGTTTATATCTACATTATTTCTTGCGGAAATGTCTGCAATGCTATAGGCCTATAGTTTCGTAACATAACCTAGGAGTGGCCTAGGAGTAACTCTGTGAGTGGCGAAGACGATATTGTTTGTCTAACCGATTTTCAGACTTCTATCACAAAAACTGAAAAAGCAAAATTTTAAATTTCCGCGATAGAAGTCTGAAATTAGTTAGAAAAATTCCGTTTGACTCCCTGATGATGTGTCAGTGCCTAGTTATAATATTAGAGTATAGTGCATGCAGTTCAAATCAACTGTTTTTCTTCATTCAAAGCTCCACCTGGTACACTACACTGTATACTGGTTTCAATGTGTTAATTTAAACAGGAACCAATTAGACCAATGCATGAAATAATGGATTTATATGTTCCTTTCAGGATTACACATCCCTTCATCTAGCTTGTCCGGGGACAGGAAATAGCGTAGCCTACGAGTAGCTGTAACAAAATGAACCCAACAAATATACAGCAATATATAATTGTAGCAATATAATGTATTGAATACTGTAGCAATACCAACCTGAAATTGAACTTACCGTAAGTGACAACATTTTCAATATTTCTGCTTCTAAACCTTTGTAGATGATTGTTCCATTTTGTTCTGTTGTATAAAACCATAGACATAGAGTCTCCAATGTCTATTTGTAAATCATAGGTTTGCTTGAAAAAATAATACCCTCGGCACGAAGTTACAATGGAGATATAGGGCTAAACAAATACTAGTAGGCCTAATCGTTTTTTTTTCAGAATGTGTCAAACATAAATTATTTACCATATACTATGGCAATTAATCTCATATTTTCATAATAGCCTTACAATTATACATTCTGAACAATGAGAAACGGAACAAATCGTTCCACCGCCACATATAACAGCCCGTACGTAGATGAATTGGCCGTACGTGAATCAATTGGATTAATTATACCTGCCACAAGAATGTTACAGCGAATTCATGCCATTCACGAGTATCAACAGAAGGCTCAAAACCCCGTCTACGTGGTCAATTGATCCTCCAGTGTCTGTATTGATATATATATTGTCAGGATTCTTCACAGTGTCCGAGCATTCATGTCCACCGTCCACGGCTACCGCTGTATAGACCAGTCCACTATACACGTGTCACGTCTGTACATCTATAGGCAATGACTTCTGTTGTAATGTAGCAAATTTGGAGACACAATAAGCGGATTGATACATGTGAGCCGGTGAGTTTTGAACGAGAGGAGCGGACATAGACTCACAATCAAATGTATCACATTAAGTGAAGATAAACGTCAAGGATGGCTCATATGAAAGTATTCATCGCAGTATTGGTGATAACGGCATTCGCTGGAGGACTGTGTCACACTTTCGATGATTTTGCCTCAAATGTTTGTTATTCCATAGGTAAGTATTTTATCATAGATATCATAGATAACCAATAAGTTATAATTGTGAGAATGTGATACTTTTTGTTGTACCAGCAAACCAGATACAATTCGTTGTGGAGTAGCTTGGAAAATATGTTATATTTTGGCCAGTGTTCTACACGTACCTGACTACCAATTATGTTCACAGATCACTGTACATTATTCTGTTTCAGACGGTTCTGCGGAGGCCGATCCACCAGCTTATACCGATATCGGAATTGAGCTGGCTGTTATGAAGCAGGGCCAGTGGACGAGCGTTATTGTTGTCACAGGTACACTATTGTATGATTCGTTAAGTCATCCATCAACTTGGAGACCAATCAATCAATCAATCAATCAATCTATCTATCAATCCACGAATCCATCAATATTAAATCGAGGGTCTTTGTGAGACTATGCATTAGGTGCAAAACTTGAAATTTGTTTATCTCAAAATTTCGAGGTAGTATATCAGTCCATACTATCTACTACTGTCTACTATCTATATTGTAGTCATAATTACTAACTAAAAGTTTTGATATTCAGTGTCGAAATATGAAGTTAATATATCAAAACAAATTGACTTACTATATCGAAATTCCGATTTATGAATATTGGGGTAGTATCTCGAAACTTGCTTAAATAGTGTCTCGAAGATTTGAGATAACAACTCGAAGTTTGGAAAAATTCTTAGTTAACAACTCGGAATATCAAGATGGAAACTTCGCATTCGTATCTAGCAATTTTGACCAATCTTTCGAAATTTTGAGTGACTAACTCAAAATTTTGAGATGACAACTGGAGATTTTTTTTATTATCTAAAAAAAATTTACATAAAAAAATTCAGGCATGCCAGGAATACGCCTCCGTGGGATCATGTACATATACCGTGTGGATAATTACAGGCTCGCAATTTTAAGCTTTATAAACATCTTAATCCAGTTACTTCATGTCACAAGAGGGACCATGAAATAAAGGTGAATTTTCAGACTCGCTTTCCATGAGTGCCCAGTTAGCATACGGTCGAGAGCGACTGATGACCGTTGTCCCGTGTGACCTGTCCGAGTCCGACATTGCTGTGGTATTGGGCAGTGCTACTCGAGGTGACTATCATAATCTCGTCATCAACTGTGAGCCCGCCAGCACAGCCAGCCTCATCAGCAAGGTAGTCTCTGTTTCCGGGGCTCAACAATATTTAACGTCTAGCTTAATGTCATATCGAACACGCGAACATCGGTATAGGGTCATGTTTGAGCTTTCAATCATCGAATTGTTCCTGAGTGTACAGATAAGCAGTGTGGAGAAAATGAACCACCGCAGCATAAACTGGCTGCTGTTGAACTATTCTTTGTCGGCCTTTGAGCGGAAATCATCACAACTGAGGGATGGGGACAACGCTGTCTTGTTGACACGAAACAACTGCATGAAGGTACGCAATTTTTATTTACCTGTTACCACACACGTATGGGTACAGAAAGCGGTAAATAAATTGCCAAAAAAATATTACATACATTCTGACAGAAAAAGATATATAAAGGCTACTGATATCATCGTGTCAGATTGTATATTCTATATGACATGTGGTACTCAATGCAACGTTGTTGGGAGTGGCTGCTAGTACGTTGATATATTTGGAGTATGTTGCTGTATCGTGTTGGGGATGTAAACCTGCAAACAAATCCTTGCTCATTCGAGCACGCTGGATCATACAAACCAAACAAGTGTAGTATCTGATTGTTCAGCAGAGTGAAAAGGTACATATCTACTGGTGTTTGACTGACTGTTTTCGCCCTGGCTCTCTGAGAGACCTTGGTCAGAAGACCGCCGGTGAGATACAGAGACTACAAGTCTCCCTTTTACCTGAGACTTTCCAGCAGCTCTATGGCCGACACCTCAACATCGTCAGGCAAAACGTAAGTCAGCGATCAGCGCTCGAAACACTGTTGAACAGTTGAAAGTAATATTCCAAATATATATTTAAATAATGGGCAAAATTTTTGATTTAGCCATACTTCTCTTCATTTTAAACTCACGTCGTTGATATTTTTCACAGGCCAAACCTCTGTTTTACACAACAGAACAAAATGGAACAACCATTTACAAAGGCATAGAAGCAGAAATAGTGAAAATGCTGTCACTGAAGTTCAATTTCAGGTTGGCATTGCTACAATATTCAATACAATACATTTCTACAATAATCTTGCTCTGATCCAGACCATATCAGCTATATATTTGCTGGACTCTTTTTGTTACAGTTACTCATATTTCCTGTCCCCGGACAAGCTGTGGGGAGCCAAAGTGAATTCCACATACTGGAACGGGATGATCGGGGTCGTATCGAGAGGGGTACGGGATGGTTTGAACACAGCTCAAGCGAAACACCTCTTCTAGCACGCTAGAGTCATGAATATAAATCTACTTGTAGTTTTTTTAAAATGTAAATTCAGAATAATCCGGTGATCACATAAACGTCCAAGCGAATGTCAGCCAAAGAGAGATAATTGTTGATAGCGAGTAGTTGTTAGAGCCTTTCTGCACTGATGTCCTGAAGGATTTATCAGAGTTGTTCTCTAAGACTTCTTCTTTTTCACATTTTGGTTTCCGGAGAATAATCCGAGAACACCTTTACAAGAAATTGTCACCAGATAACTCACAATCGCAGTATATCATGAAATCCTATCGACGCGGAGCCGGCGTTACGATACATCGGTTTAGTCCGCGAGGCAAAATTCTTGTAAAATGGTTTCCGTTAAAATTGAAAAATGTGAAATTTTAAAAGGACTTGTACTGTGCTACTGCGGAAACTCGCCATATATTTTTCGTGGTATCGGAGAGGAACCCTATCTATTGTGGGGTCAATCAAGAATATTTGCCGAATCATCATTGAGGCTCACTGCATATTTTGGAATATGTGTCGTACAGTCGAATTATATTTTCAGCCTCGTGGCTTATAGCATGGCTTATGGTAAACTCAGCCATCGGTGTATTTTTTTCTGCTGAGTGGGCATGTCTTTGTGGACATCTCATTGAACATCTCATCAGGAAATATTGCGTCAGCTTTGACCTTGGCCTGAAATTGAGGCAGAGTTGATATCTCGAGAATGGTTCGTTGCAGAGGAAAATTGCGTTGTATTCGAACTCTTTGCCATAGACAAACTGTTTTAGGGATGTGAACGTTGTCCTCGACCTAATTTTCTGCATTGCCATTCTAATTATTGTAAATATTTTTGTAAACATTTCCTATGCTCGCCCACCTAAACCTTGACCTCGGTCTAAGTCTCTGCTGAGTTGCCAGTTTTTCATCTTTTGACCATCTTGTTTGCGCAGTTTTGAGGGCTGTAAATGTAGTCAAAAGAGAGAACAGTGGGAACGCTCCAAGTCATCTTCAATAATATGTGAAATATATTCTGATATACTACTCCATGGTTTGCCCAGGAAGCAGACATGGCCGTGGCAGGGATCAGTGTAACGGAGGTCAGACAGGCTGTAGTGGATTATCTCTCGTCCCACGGGGAGGATTCTTTCTCCATCATGCTCAGACTGACCCCCAACAAGCGAACCTTCTTCCTCAAGATCTTCACCTCGGATATGTGGCTGTGTGTGCTGGTGCTGCCGGGGTTTGTAATGGTCGTGGCGGTGCTGGCAGATAAAGCCGAGACCTGGATCCACCAGGGACATCCAACTGACACCTGCAGGAGCACATCTCTAGACACATGCCCGGATACCTACACGAATATTTGCCGAGCATCTACTTGGAGTCCCCATGCTTTGAGCAATGGCCTGCTCATGCGCTACAGAATGCTGCTACTACAGGGTGAGCGTTCAATCTCATTGGATCCGATTAAAGTTGGAATCAATTTTAAAATCAGCCAAATTTAGCATTCTTGTTTGTCACGCAAATTTGAAAGTACATCTCGGGATAGTCAGAAATATATAGGAAATATACACAGTTCGACAACAGATACTCAGAAAATTGCCGTTAATCGTGCATGAAAACAGTGAATAGAGAATGATCGGCCTGCCTACATTGCCGGTTACCACAGTATCTAAACAAATACTAATGACGTCATCAGACTGTGTATAGAACTCGCCCACAAGGCGGGCCGCTTTGAGGAAAAAATTGATGCGCCCGAATTTGAATCTTGATTTTGGAAACTCAATTTAGGCACATAATACACAAATGTGTATTGGCATGCTCTTTCATGAGCATGCTCTTTCATGAGCATGCTCTTTCATTGCGTTGTATTCGAACTCTTTGCCATAGACAAACTGTTAAAATTCAGACCCAAATTTGTACGATTTCTCATTCTGTAGACAAAATTAAGCTATCGCAGAATGAATAAATTTTGTCAATTCTAAAAGTGATTATAGCTTTAATATGTCCATCATACAAACATTAGCTGTCTTCTCAAGTAATAAGTGTCCTCATGCAAAATAACTTTTTAGGATAAACAAACTTATCAGTTTCCAAGTTCATATCAGGTCAAATTTAAGGTGACCTGTCATACATATACAACATCATAAACATGTATGTGTTCATATTTTAAAACTAGGCCCCACCTACCTTCAAGTGAACTGTATCCAATATACACCTCTTTAACAAGATTAACTTCAAGGTCACAGAAGATACCTCATTTATTACTTTCTCTAAGCGCATCCTTCATGCAAACACAAGCTCTTCATTATCTTTAGCCTGACCTTCCGAGCAATCCAAGCCAAACCATCTTTATACCAAGTTAAAGAAAATAGGAGGGAACTCGCTTTAACTCAGGACTAGATAGAGTTTGAGGAAATGATGTTCAAATTTGGGGACTCGCCTATAATCTAAAGAATTGAAGGGCTGTCAAATCGGCTATAAAATCAGTGTAAACATGAGGACAATGAAAGGGCATGTCGATGGGTGACTCATGAAAGGGTATGACAATGGCTGACTCATGAAAGAGCATGGCAATGGCTGACTCATGAAAGAACATGCCAATGGCTGACTCATGAGAGGATATATATGGCAATGGCTGACTCATGAAAGAGCATGCCAATGGCTGACTCATGAAAGAGCATGGCAATGATTGATCATGAAAGAGCATGGCAATGGCTGACTCATGAAAGAGCATACCAATGGCTGACTCATGAAAGAGCATGCCAATGGCTGACTCATGAAAGAACACGCCAATGGCTGACTCATGAGAGGATATATGGCAATGACTGACTCATGAAAGGGCATGGCAACGACTGACTCGTGAAAGAACATGCCAATGGCTGACTCATGAGAGGATATATGCCAATGGCTGACTCATGAAAGAGCATGCCAATGGCTGACTCATGAAAGAGCATGCCAATGGCTGACTCATGAAAGAGCATGGCAATGACTGACTCATGAAAGAACATGCCAATGGCTGACTCATGAGATGATATATGGCAATGACTGACTCAAGAAAGAACATGCCAATGGCTGACTCATGAAAGAGCTTGGCAATGGCTGACTCATGAAAGAACATGCCAATGGATGACATACGAAAGAGCATAGCAATGGCTTATCGGCCCTATCGAACGGTAAACTGACCACAACACAACACCAAATCAACATTGTACTCGATATACCGCGTTAAAAGCATCACATCCAAAATGTCCTTTATATTCTTACAATTGCCCAGGAACCGTGATGGCTGATGCCTGGCCATCTGTTCGGTGGATTATCGCGGGATACTGGCTCACTGTTATTGCAATAACCGCTGCATACATGGGCAACATGACTGCTGCTTTGGCTGTCAGAAACGTGAAACTTCCCTTCGAAACATTGGCTGAACTTGCCAAAGATAGAGATTACATCTTAATAATACCAAAGGGCAGTAATTTGGAATCAGCGTTCAAGGTATAGGCCCAACCACAGTATTTTTCTCATTAACATATTTATATATCGTCCACCAAACACAGTTTCATGAGGCATTAATTTCCAAATGACCCCAGCTTTAACTATAATGAATCGACGGACCAGTAATTTTCATTTGCAGGAGGCTCAGTTTGGAGTCTACAGAGAGTTATGGAAGAAGATACAGGAGACAAGTGAAGTTTCATTCTCCACCGATTACTCTGCTGATATGCCTCGTGTGTTCCAAAGTTCTGGGTCTGAGAAATTAGTTATAGCTGCCAATAAGTTTAACGGCTTCCAGGTCGCTCGGGACCTAGGTTTGTGTCAGATTTATGCTTTGAGAGAGGAGTTCCTCAAGGGAAATATGGCCCTCGTTGTACAGAAAGGGATGCCTTACAAACGGAGGTTTGACAAAAGGTAAGTGAAATACTTGTATATATACAACCCAAATTCTGTTCTGGAAAAAACATCCAGCATTCGATCAGTCATTTCCAGCCCCATTTCCAATCCGTTGCTGATTTATACAACAATGTGTATGATTCTAGGTAGCAATTATTTTCTCTCGTGCAACCAGCATATTGGACATGCAGTCGGCAGGTTTGTTCGAACAATGGCAAGAACAGAACACATCCCCGGACCAGTGTCAGGACGGAAGTGGCGCCGCCAATCAACCAGTACTGTTGGATGACCTTACCTATGTGTTCACGTACCTGCTGGGGTCGGGCCTCTGTGTATCAACTCTGGTTCTTGTCACTGAGATGGTAACCAGGTGGGGTGGCGTAAAGTGACTGCAACCAAACATCCTTCATTCTATGGCTATCAAACTATGCATTTTGTATTCAAGCTACATGAAACGTGATTCTTGAATTAGGAGGTGATACAGTACATCGCGCAATGGATTCACGAAGTTCAATTCGATGACCCGTAATTACAAGTTTACAAGCAGATGATAATTTAAGTTCATCAATGGACTGGATTCTACAGATTGTATAGGCTATTATCAATTATTAGACAGTTGATGTGCTGTCCCTGTCTACCTGGAAGCAAGGACGATAGGAAGTATACACGTCATAGAAGTTTGTGACCAATGATAGCACCGTCAACCATGACATGTGTGAATGACCTGATATACCATGCCAAAACCAAGAACTGTCATACACATTTTGGGCCAACTCTCAACCAGACGTTAGTCACAACGCGTAAATTCTAAATTCATTTTCTAGTGTGAACATGACACGTAACGATGATAAAATCTCTGCAGCTTATATATATTATGTGCAATTGTTTCCCGGATAAATTCACGTTTTCAGCTTCCTTGAAATTATATTGTGTATTTTTCTGTCCGTACTATGATACGGCCATTAGCCTATCATTAGCACTCTGATGAATAAAGGAAGGTCGAAGATAGTCCTAGGCCAACACAGCATCAATATTAGCAGTCTTTCACTTTTGACGTATACGCGCTAGTCGCTCTTTATGCGCTGGCAAATAACTCAAATTGACGCATAGCACACGAATTGAGTGAGGGGGCGTATCCACGCACACTTGCGTAGGCGAGTGTTGTGTCATCGCACCCTATTTCATTAAGCTGAGCATTTATAAAAAAAAAAGTGCATTTTTTATTTAAAGTTTATTTTTTATTTACGACATCAGGCAGATATGTTTGGGAGGGGCATATATAATTATAATATGCATATATTTAATAACGCAATATAAAATGCTTATTATCAAGTGCATAGCCTCCTATGCTTTGTCATCTTGGTTTGAATATTATCATTTGGGAGTTGGTAGGCCACTGAACATAATTTGAGTAATGATGGCAACTGAACATAATTTGGGTAACGATGGACACTGAATATAATTTGAGTAGCGTTGGTCATTGAACGTAATTTGATTAACGATGGCCACTGAACATAATTTGGCCGCTAGGTTGATCACCAAATCAAATCCACGTGATCACATTACGCCCATCCTCGCCATGCTCCATTGGCTCCCTGTACGCGCCCGCATCCAGTTCAGAATGCTGGTCCTAACCTACAAGTGCCTCCAAAATCTCACTGCACCATACATCTCCCAGATGGTCCGCAGACACGTACCTGGACGAGTCCTTCGCTCGTCCCAGGATCGTACCATCCTGGAAATGACCAGTGTTGCCAAATCTATTGGTCAGGGGGACTTCCGTCACATGGCGCCAATCCTCTGGAATGCACTCCCTCGACAACTAAGGGAAAGACCATCAGTTGGTACATTCAAGCGTCATTTGAAGGCACATTTCTACAGGAAACATTTTAACTTGGATTAACTGTCTTAACAATACTGTGTCTTACTGTTTCTCTAGTCAATCATAATGTGTTCTAGTCATCTGGTTTTATCTACATATCTTAACAATTTACATCATATCAAGTAACTTTTTTTTTTTTGTAAAGCGCTCTGATGTTTTACGATAGAGCGCTATATAAATAACGGTGTAATAAATAATAAATAAATAATAATTTGAGTAACGATTGCCACTGAAAACTAGACATTTCCGGTCGCCTACGACCGCTTGGGTGTATCCCCCGTTGCCTTATCATCCCTGTTGCCCCAAACATATTACTGATAAGTATGAAAAACTAGAGCAAGGGCTAAAAAAGATTACTAGAGAAATGTAAAATCTTAAGCCACAACTGTTTTGTTTTCCACCAAAATTGCTGCATTGATCTTTCAAGATTATTGAAGTCGAATTCAAGATCACCTCCAAAATCACTGCATATGGATTTACATTTTGACATGTTTGAAAAATAAAAAAGAAATTACAGCCAGATCAATCTTTCCACCAGAAGTTATATGTCAACCCAGAATAGTTGACAAACCTGGTTCAAAGTTGATATTCAGAGTAAAAATTTACCAAAACTGCATTTCAAGTTGAAGAAATTGGAGCCAGATTGAACTTTTCGCCATGGGTTACTAGTATATTTTAACTCATAATATGTGCCAAACTTGGTTTCAAGTTGAAATTCAATGTAAAAGTTGATCAAAACTGCATTTCAAGATGACGAAATTGGAGCCAGATCGAACTTTTTGTCATAAATTATATTTTAACTCATAATATGTGCCAAACTTGGTTTCAAGTTGAAATTCAAACTAAAAGTTGACCAAAACTGCATTTCAAGATGACAAATTTGGAGCCAGATCGAACTTTTCACCATAACCTATATTTTATTTCCTGATATGTGCCAAACTTGGTTTCAAGTTGAAATTCAAATTAAAAGTTGACCAAAACTGCATTTCAAGATGACAAAATGGGAGCCAGATCAATGTTTTCACAAAAAGGTCTATTTCCACCTGAAATATGTTCCAAATTAGATTTGAATGTGAAATTTTATTACCTGGTTCAGCTCAATAATAAGCGTTTCCAGTCTTAACTATTTTTTTGAGGTAAATAATAGACTTAACTAGCAAAAATAATGTTAACTTCTTTGGTTACAGCCATAAAACCTCTACTGAACAGAACCTTTACCTTGTTGAGCCCAATAATAAATATTTCTTATCTTAACTATTTTTATTGCGGCCAATAATAGACTAAATAGTGCTGCAAACCGGGGTACAATTTTTTGAGGTACCTCAACCGGAAGAGTAACAGGACGAGTCATATACCAAAATTACCGGGAAAGTCTCTAGTTTCAGGAAATGTCTGAAATACTTTTCAACTCCAATGGCAATCTGAGAAATTCGGGGTTTAGTAACATGTGTCTGTTTCACCGAATTCAAGCTTTTAGCTATGCGAATATCGAAATCATATTAGGCATTGCAGACATCTAGGAATAAATATATAACAAATTTTGACAAAAACACCATTTTTTTGTGAAATGTTCCAAGTCTGATAAAACAAATATATTTTGACATGAATAAAATGAATTTTCAATGCGTCGTTGCCATGGCAACCAAGGTAACTAAGGCAAGGACGAAACATCCATAACATTGACCCCCTTATTTGTCAAAAATAAGTTTTTTTAGTTGGACTTTGAACCTAAACGGACACGTTGCTTATTCACAATTGCACTGAAAAGGATGATACTGATTTACTGATGACATCGAAAATGTCCATTGTGGTTGCTATGGGAACAACAATATATTTACAATTAATGCTGAATTATCGTAGATATGCCAATCAATTATTAATTATGAGGATATTTGCAGCTTTCTTGTGAGGTAGACGGACTACAAAATTGGTTCTATGTGCGGATGATAATTGAAACAAAGTTAAGACATTTGTCATACAACAGTTGGTTACCATGGTAGCATGTAATAGATTTAACTATTTTTGTGATAAGTATCATTTAATGTAATCATATTATCTTTCAACTTGAATATCAACTTGAATTGATTTATGAACGCCTTTGATGAGGACAATCCCATACACATTTTGTGGTGGGAATTCTGCAGAAGTTCATGTGGGTTCCATTTGCTGATCGTTACCATGGTAACTGCATACACGATATCACCCACCGTAAGAGCAATTGCAAATGCATGTAATGTTGTTTAGCTTCATTTTATATAAGTTCATGGAGCATAAGGGGAAATATTTGGGATATTTCAAACCGGAATCGTACATTTTGTGTATACGCGTTCTAAAAAAAGACACCAAACAATTCAAATTCGGTGAGACATACACATATTACTTAAACCCGAATTTCTCAGATTGCCAATGGAGTTGAAAAGTATTTCAGACATTTCCGGAAACTAGAGACTTTCCCGGTCATTTTGGTATATGACTCGTCCTGTTACTCTTCCGGTTGATGTATCTTCATCTCTAAGCCTCTTTTGGGCCTCCGTTTGCAGGACTAAAACTAGTAAAAATAATGTCAACTTTTTCGGTTACACCCATGAAATCTGTACTGGACAAAACCTTTACCTTGTTAAGCTCAATAATGAATGTTTCTCGTCTTAACTATTTATATTGAGGTCAATAATAGACTTAACTAGCAAAAATAATGTTAACTTATTTGGCTAAATCCACAAAATCTCTACTGGACATAACCTTTACCTTGTTGAGCCCAATAATATATATATATCTTGTCTTAACTATTTTTATTGTGGTCAATAATAGACTTAACCAGTAAAAATAATTTTAACTTATTTGGTTACATCCATGAAATTTGTACTGGACGAAACTTTTACCTTGGTGAGCTTAATAATAAATGTTTCTCATCTTAACTATTTTTATTGTGGGAAATAATAGACTTAACTAGTAAAACTAACGTTAACTTATTGAATAATATTGTTCTGTTTTCACCCAAAACATCAGTTCTCTATTCTGAACAAGAATCCATTGCCATTTACTTCCATAATACAGGGTATTGGAGTGAGCACAGATGTCAAAGTGGGTATTTTAAAGGTCGTAATAAGTTAGTCCATTAACTAATTATTTATTTGATCATTCTGAAAAACAATAGGTTTCGTGTGATGGTCTTTCTCATCGAGCCTGTGCGATTTCATGATCATTCAATGAAAACTCCCACTCGTAGAGCGTTCACAAACCATGTGTGTTAAACAGGCTAATTTGAGCACAAAATGTGTCGCCAATCGGCCAATTTGGTCGCTATGGCAACCAAAATCAATTGGTGTCGGGATCTTACCATAAGATGTGTCTGTATAAAAAATTATTAGAATCGGTTAAGATTTGCAACCTGTAGAGCGTTCACAAGAAAATCTCTACGGCGGCGGCGGATACAATAATTTGAGTAACGATTGCCAGTGAACATAATTTGAGTAACGATTGCCACTGAACATAATTTGAGTAACGATTGCCACTGAAGAAAATTTGAGTAACGATTGCCAGTGAACATAATTTGAGTAATGATTGCCACTGAACATAATTTGAGTAACGATTGCCACTGAACATAATTTGAGTAACGATTGCCACTGAACAAAATTTGAGTAACGATTGCCACTGAACATAATTTGAGTAACGATGACCACTGAACATAATTTGAGTAACGATGGCCACTGAACATAATTTGAGTAACGATGGCCACTGAACATAATTTGAGTAACGATTGCCACTGAACATAATTTGAGTAACAATTGCCACTGAACATAATTTGAGTAACGATGGCCACTGAACATAATTTGAGTAACGATTGGCAGTGAACATAATTTGAGTAACGATGGCCACTGAACATAATTTGAGTAACGATGGCCACTGAACATAATTTGAGTAACGATTGCCACTGAACATAATTTGAGTAACGATTGCCACTGAACATAATTCGAGTAACGATTGCCACTGAACATAATTCGAGTAACGATTGCCACTGAACATAATTCGAGTAACGATTGCCACTGAACATAATTCGAGTAACGATTGCCACTGAACATAATTTGAGTAACGATTGCCACTGAACATAATTTGAGTAACGATTGCCACTGAACATAATTTGAGTAACGATTGCCACTGAACATAATTTGAGTAACGATTGCCACTGAACATAATTCGAGTAACGATTGCCACTGAACATAATTCGAGTAACGATTGCCACTGAACATAATTCGAGTAACGATTGCCACTGAACATAATTTGAGTAACGATGGCCACTGAACATAATTTGAGTAACGATGGCCACTGAACATAATTTGAGTAACGGTGGTGACTGAACTTAATTTGAGTAACGATTGCCACTGAACATAATTTGAGTAACGATTGCCACTGAACATCATTTGAGTAACAATTGCCAGTGAACATAATTTGAGTAACGATGGCCAGTGAACATAATTTGAGTAACGATGGCCACTGAACATAATTTGAGTAACGATTGGCAGTGAACATAATTTGAGTAACGATTGCCACTGAACATAATTTGAGTAACGATTGCCACTGAACATAATTTGAGTAACGATTGCCACTGAACATAATTTGAGTAACGATTGCCACTGAACATAATTTGAGTAACGATTGCCACTGAACATAATTTGAGTAACGATGGCCACTGAACATAATTTGAGTAACGATTGCCACTGAACATAATTTGAGTAACGATGGCCACTGAACAAAATTTGAGTAACGATTGCCAGTGAACATAATTTGAGCAACGATTGCCACTGAACATAATTTGAGTAACGATTTCCACTGAATATAATTTGAGTAACGATTGCCACTGAACATAATTTGAGTAACGATTGCCACTGAACATAATTTGAGTAACGATGGCCACTGAACAAAATTTGAGTAACGATTGCCAGTGAACATAATTTGAGTAACGATTGCCACTGAACATAATTTGAGTAACGATGGCCACTGAACAAAATTTGAGTAACGATTGCCAGTGAACATAATTTGAGTAACGATTGCCACTGAACATAATTTGAGTAACGATTGCCACTGAACATAATTTGAGTAACGATTGCCACTGAACATAATTTGAGTAACGATTGCCAGTGAACATAATTTGAGTAACGATGGCCACTGAACATAATTTGAGTAACGATTGGCAGTGAACATAATTTGAGTAACGATGGCCACTGAACATAATTTGAGTAACGATTGCCACTGAACATAATTTGAGTAACGATTGCCACTGAACATCATTTGAGTAACGATTGCCAGTGAACATAATTTGAGTAACGATGGCCACTGAACATAATTTGAGTAACGATTGCCAGTGAACATAATTTGAGTAACGATGGCCACTGAACAGAATTTGAGTAACGATTGCCACTGAACATAATTTGAGTAACGATTGCCACTGAACATAATTTGAGTAACGATGGCCACTGAACATAATTTGAGTAACGATTGCCACTGAACAAAATTTGAGTAACGATTGCCAGTGAACATAATTTGAGTAACGATTGCCACTGAACATAATTTGAGTAACGATGGCCACTGAACAAAATTTGAGTAACGATTGCCAGTGAACATAATTTGAGTAACGATTGCCAGTGAACATAATTTGAGTAACGATTGCCACTGAACATAATTTGAGTAACGATTGCCAGTGAACATAATTTGAGTAACGATGGCCACTGAACATAATTTGAGTAACGATGGCCACTGAACATAATTTGAGTAACGATGGCCACTGAACATAATTTGAGTAACGATGGCCACTGAACATAATTTGAGTAACGATTGCCACTGAACATAATTTGAGTAACGATTGCCACTGAACATCATTTGAGTAACGATTGCCAGTGAACATAATTTGAGTAACGATGGCCACTGAACATAATTTGAGTAACGATTGCCAGTGAACATAATTTGAGTAACGATGGCCACTGAACAGAATTTGAGTAACGATTGCCACTGAACATAATTTGAGTAACGATTGCCACTGAACATAATTTGAGTAACGATGGCCACTGAACATAATTTGAGTAACGATTGCCACTGAACAAAATTTGAGTAACGATTGCCAGTGAACATAATTTGAGTAACGATTGCCACTGAACATAATTTGAGTAACGATGGCCACTGAACAAAATTTGAGTAACGATTGCCAGTGAACATAATTTGAGTAACGATTGCCACTGAACATAATTTGAGTAACGATTGCCACTGAACATAATTTGAGTAACGATTGCCAGTGAACATAATTTGAGTAACGATGGCCACTGAACATAATTTGAGTAACGATGGCCACTGAACATAATTTGAGTAACGATGGCCACTGAACATAATTTGAGTAACGATGGCCACTGAACATAATTTGAGTAACGATGGCCACTGAACATAATTTGAGTAACGATTGCCACTGAACATAATTTGAGTAACGATGGCCACTGAACAAAATTTGAGTAACGATTGCCAGTGAACATAATTTGAGTAACGATTGCCACTGAACATAATTTGAGTAACGATTGCCACTGAACATAATTTGAGTAACGATTGCCAGTGAACATAATTTGAGTAACGATGGCCACTGAACATAATTTGAGTAACGATGGCCACTGAACATAATTTGAGTAACGATGGCCACTGAACATAATTTGAGTAACGATTGCCACTGAACATAATTTGAGTAACGATGGCCACTGAACATAATTTGAGTAACGATTGCCACTGAACATAATTTGAGTAGCGATGGCCACTGAACATAATTTGAGTAACGATTGCCACTGAACATAATTTGAGTAACGATTGCCACTGAACATAATTTGAGTAACGATTGCCAGTGAACATAATTTGAGTAACGATTGCCACTGAACATAATTTGAGTAACGATTGCCAGTGAACATAATTTGAGTAACGATGGCCACTGAACATAATTTGAGTAACGATTGCCACTGAACATAATTTGAGTAACGATTGCCACTCTGGTCGACATCCAATTAGGACATTCTTCATCTAAAACGGCCACCAAAAAAAGAGTGAATATAAAATTCGGATCCAATCCCCCCAAATCCTATACCCGCCCTGAACAAGTAAAAAAATAACGATGTCGACGGACAGACGACGACGGACGATGGAGAAAACCCTTCACAATAGCCTAAAACTGGACACCTAGCACATTTCAGTAAAGAATCAAACAAATCTCAGGACAAGACGCATTTGAACATGGAAGAAAACATACGACACCAATGCACTCATGGCAGTGAAAGAAATAAAACACTCGACAATATAGGGGTGATAGAAAAATAGCGCACCGGACGCATTTCGGGAGTAATCAGGTACTTTGTAGTTAGTCGTTACAATAAAAGCAACTCCCGCGGTACATGTGGGTGCATGGCACAATGCGGGATTGATTTACAGGGATACATAACAAAGCTGTCACCATTGGGACGGATGAGCAGCGACCGACATTGTCAGCTATCAGCGATGCATTGCAAGAGATATTTGAACCTAGTATTGAATTGGTAATGGGATTAATATACAGCAACATTTTGGTGTGGCCATTTCAGAGTCCGTGACAATACATGTGGTTCATCTCTACACGCTGGGTACATAGAATTCTATCAAGCATGCAGACAGTCTGTGAACCGAAATTCCTGGTGCAATCAAAACAACATTTGTATGATCATCAGTACAATACCCTCTAACTCAACAAACACATACATTTATACAATCAGAAATCAGAAACCCATCTCATGGGTTTCTGCAGAAATACATAACGAAATGATACGGTATCTCTCATTACGTATTTCTGATACAATGCAGCATTAACTCGCATTTATCATGAACTATAAATCACAAATTCCATAAGAGGTTTCTGACCATATGTATTCCACAAAATATATTGCTAGCCACATAATAGGCCACTGCACAGGAGCAGTGTCATGCGTTGGTGGACTTACATGTCAATTTTCAGCTAGTTCCAGAAAAAATCACTTTGACATCTGTGCAGTGAGCACACCAGTTACTACCAAAAATAACATGATGTGATCGAATTGTTCGAAAATTGTAGCCAACAATTCCATAAAGGAAGTAATAAGCCAACTTCCTATTCACTTACAAGGTAGACACGAACAGTAGAGAGTATTCTTGACGTAACCATAAAGGTAAAAACATCGCCGAGTCTACGCAACCCCTCTTCCCGATATCGGGTCCTCAGAGACAAGCATTGATGATGTACAGACTCTTTGACAGGGTCGCAGGAAGCACGGGATTATCGAGCTGGGACATTCTAAATATAAATCATACATTCAGAATTAAATGCCATCAGAATACACTATTTAATAATTATGTGCTTACCGAAATCTTCGCCCCACCTATTGTTTGCATACAGCACCATGTGTGACCGAGTGTAACTGTAGATAACATTGCAAATTCTGGTGTCGAATGGATGTGTGCAAATATCTGATTTTTTAAAATAAGTTGACGCATTTCAGTTTCAAGATTTATGTAAGCAGTTTGACATTATGACGTGGTGGGCTGCACAAGTAGTGACACCATGGTTATGGTACTGCAGTCCGGGTGAATTTACTAGTATAAGACATTCGGTGACACCCCAGTAATAGGGTATACCTCTTCATCGTGGGGTCGCTGAACTTTACATTGGTGCCGTACCTTTCGAATCACTGGGTTCTCTCGGCGCCGGTCCTGGGTCGGACCTCGCTGTGGACTCACACAACAGCCATGTATGTCAATATTCCTGATCCCTGATGACCAGGGTGATGTGGCTCAACAGTAGGATATAGCTGACCTCGGAGACGAGGTCTCTCCAAAGGGGCAAAGCACTGTAGCGTTATGACTGGGTTGCGGGTGCGGGTGGATTTATAAGACATTCGGTGAAAAAATTTGTGTAAATATTGTTTACATATTATGTTCTCGTGTTATCATCACTCGAAAGCATCCAAACGGCAAATGCTCAATTCAAATGGGCAATTTGATAAGTTCCTCCAATAATGTGATAAATATTTAACAAAATACGATATTCAAACTTCTACACCAATGAAGTGTGCGTGGCAAATCGTGGCATGGCATCAGATCGACAGTGCATAGCATCAAACTGCTCCGAAAGCTAGCACACCCAATTTCTACTAGAGTCTGTAGTACTGATGCCACCACAAGATGAGTTCTGCTATGAGAGAGAGTATGGCAGCCAGCAGCCCGGTCCCAAGGACGGCCCCGAGGACGTACGTCAGATCCACCAGCCGGACAGGCTCGTTAGTCGTCCTCTGTCTCTCCTGGCATATCTCCCAGCTTGTGTGCCACCGGAACCACAGCTGTATCAACCCGCTAGCCGTCATCCAGTGGATCCTGGTCACGGCAACCAATTGTGAAGGAGAACGTTACAACATAGAATATTCCTATATGAATCGCTGGGCATTTTTTGTTCGTTTATTTTACAGTTGTGCATGTCAAGTATGATGCAGCTAAATAATGGCAGGTTCTTTGATAGAGGGCGGCTTTACGAACTCACGCTTTGTCCATCTGTGGTTTGTGGGGCACTCCCTGTTGTACAACTAGAGCCTGACCCCCGATCAAGAAACGTTCTTTGAGCATGACGACATCACAGATCGCACTCTGCTGAATAGCCTCCCATAGATAGAGCGTACCCAGGGCTAGAGCGTACTTCTGGTTGCCGTTGTAACCCGACACAACAGGATACACACTGGATATGGGAACTAGTGAAAATTCCGAATCTTGGTTCTGCATCTTGTCCCAAAGTTTCTTGTACACTCCAGACTTGGCGGTCTGAAGAAACCAGGAAGATATATTTTCTAGAAGTGTGACTTATTGGAACTAAAACTTTGTGGCTATGCAATAATTAGTCATATTCACAGCTTCAAATAAACGTCCAATCAATTTTCAGGCAAAGATTGTAAAACGTGCAAACGTTATAAATCTTTGATCTTGATATCAGGTGAAAATCATGCGATACCAAAACCTCAGCACACGTGACTGACTTTAAGGACGTTGTGTACATTTGTGTTGGCGCCCACGACCAGGTTGTAGTCAGGGGCCTCAGCCAGTTCCGCCAGACTGCTGAAGGGCAGTTTAAACCTGGGCACCGCCAGGGCAGCAGTCATGTGACCCGTGTAGGCGGCCAATAGGCTGATCACAGTCAACCAGTATCCCCCGATCACCCAGCGCACAGATACAGGAGAATGTGGTAAAGAGTGGCCTGTTTGAAATATGGAATACAATACCAATGCACGTGTTTGCCCTCATCTGCTCATGGGAGGTCCATTGTGCTAATTACTACAGTTTGCCTTTTCGTCAACCATGCAGGAATTCAGGACTATAAATGCCAATGAAAGTATTCTACGTTTCTTAAATGAAAGGTACATCTTTACCTTGCATCATCATTTTCCCGTAGAAAAGGTGCACGTCGTTCAAGTGTTTCAGCACGATGCAGCGAAGATTGGCTTTCATTCCGCCCGGCAGGTTCCTGAGCAGGCGCCCGTGACAGCCGGCGAACACCGCCACCACCACAGACACGAAGGCCGGTAGACACGCCACACAGAGCCACATGTCGGGCGAGAAGATCTGCACGAAATACGCCCATTTGTTGGCGCTGATTTTGACAGCCACCGAGGCTGAGTCCTCAAAGTGCTGAAAGAGATAGTCGACGACCTTCTCCCGAGCCGACTGCACAGAGATCGATCCCACCGCCATATCGGCATCCTAGCATCCGGGGCATAGGTTGTTGGAAATACAATCAATATTTATACACACCTCATTGAACGTTTATCCAAGAAAGTGGAACCACATTGAATTAATGGATGAGGTTTGCATATTGTTCTCTGCATGTTAGTTTAGTTTCTGGGTTTTCATTAGTTATTTAGTTCAGCATATTACTACCTTTCTGGCTACAGTGCCGATCATTCCATTCCAATAAGTGTCGTTTACTTTTGAGCCCCATGCTCCGTCTGGAGACAGAAAATATGTGTAGCTGAAAAACACACATGGATGAATGGCATTTCATATTGCATTACTATCTGGTAAATAATGCGCACACTCAAACTCAACAAACCCTGATATACCACAAAGGTTGAACGTACCTAAAATTATATCTGATGGACAAGAGTTGGACCATTTCTGCTTCTATTCCTACGTACTTTGTTACTCTATTCTCGGTTGTTGTGTAAAAGAATGGTTTTGCCTGGGCAACAAAAATAATGCAAGTACAAAATATAAAGGGTATGTGTTTGGTAAAGATACTTGGTGACATTTTCGGAACTCACAAAGTTGCAGACAATCCTCAGTTCTCTGCCGTAAAACTGTTGGAACTTTTGTGGAAGTAGTGCCACACCGAGTGCCCGGATATCGGCACCATTTTGAAACGTTCCCATGTATCTTAGCGCGTCCAACCGGAAACAGTCCGTCAAGCACCAATGAAATTTTACCGACGGCAGTGCGGTCAAATCAGGCGATACTGTGTTCTGAATGTTAGATGATAATCATTTAACATTTGACCAACGATCATACTGGCATTTTATTTTATTTTTATTGTGAACCCCTTATCAAGGCCCAAAATTAGTCAGTTTTCTGAATTGCATGAATGAATATTCATTTGAATGCACCCCAATTAGTTCAAGTGCATTACTGTTTGGACAAATTACACGTATTCAGAAGTCACTCACAGCACATACTATCAGGAGATTGTCTCCATCGGCGAGGTGCTGAGATAGTTCTGGGAACACCTCGGGACCGAGACCGACAATCAACAGGTTCAGATGGAGATGAACACTCGAACGGATATAGGCGATCTGAAATGGTGGTAAATATCTAATCAAAAAGTAAGGGCCAATAGGACAAACCAGTAAACTATCTTAAAGATAAATACGTTTATATATCCAACTGCAGTCCATTCCTAGAACACATGCATAGGGTCAGTTTACAAATTATTATTACAAGACTGTAAAAAAACGAGAGGGTAAACAGATCAAATGCGACAAGGTGTAGGTGTTAACCGAAAAAATATTAGTCATAATTTTGCAAACACGAATATTTGCAACACTTGATCAAATTGCATACTTGAATATGACTCATATTGCACATCGAAACAAATCGACCGATGTAAAATGTATCTGAATTCTTAAATGGCTTATTTATTTGATGACTGGCGTACATCAAATCTATGGCCTGTATTCTGAAAGCTCACACTCACACTCATTGAGTCTCACCTCACACTCATTGAGTTTCACCTCATCCTCATTGAGTGTAAGGTCGGCCTCAGTGAGTGGAAGGTCGACCTCACCCTCCAAGCATTCAAAGACGTCACTCATACTCAATGAAGTGCACGATTTTGAGTAAAGCTTGAGGAGAAGGTACACCTGCCTTGAGCCTTCCCCACATTGGTAATTTGTGTACAATCATGGTCGATAGGCGACCAGAGACTTGCAAATATGCATATTTCGAAATGTATAATGGTAGTCACTGGAGAAAAGAGTTTAATTTTGACTTCGATGAGGTCAGCGACGAGCAGTTCTGGATACGGTACAAGATGATGGTTGATGTTTTTTCCGAGAAATGAATTTTCAAAGTTTGACCCCTATATCGAAAACCAATCTATGACTCCCCCCCCCCCCCCACCACCAAGATCCAAAATGAAAGTATGACCCCCCCCCTCCCCAATCCACATGTATGAATATATGGCTATGCTCCACAATTGATGACAATTACAACGCAACAGTATCATAATATATATGATACTTGAATGTTTTTTACGCTTTATTTACATTTCTATTGAAACAGTTGTGATTTTGTGGCAAATTCATGATACTATAAGGTCAGTGAATATCATGATTTGTGCTCTTCGTGTATCCAGCATTCTTTCGCTTCAAGTGTGAATGCCATTACAACAATTATTACTTGTATGCATACTATATATGGGCACTTAGTTATGACAGGTGTTTGAGGGCAAAACCAGACTCCACCCCCACTTCTCCCCCCCCCCCCCCCCGACATCCATATCCAGGATCACTTTCCTCTGAATACTAGCATTTTCTTTTTCACTACACAGGCCATCGTTTCGGAGCCCACTTGAAACACTTGAGACCTAGGTCAAAGATCATTCAGTTGATTCCTTGACTCCGAAATTTTTGATGGAAAGGAACAAAATTATGAAAATCCTCACGGACTGACTGGACTCCGTAGGGAACTTGCGGAAAATACAGGGCTTTTCCACAGATCGTTGATGAGCAGGGAAGAATTGGTGAATCAGGCCATCCAGAACTGTTTTTTTTTTTCCTAGTCTTGAGTCAGGTCTGTGTTGGCTCTATGATGGGCTCATAATGTTCTGTCACCATCCAAATCATGTGAGTCAGATTCACTACCCGGGTCATTCGGGGCGATCCAGGACTATTTTGCCATTCTGTGTGGAAAGATCCATGTCTTTTACATGGTGGTTTGTGATAGTCCTGAGGTCTTCGGGGAATATCCTCAGTGGGGTCATGTGTTGACAAAATTTTGAGTGGAAAATCGTTTTCTGGTTCTGACATGCTAGATTCGGGTTAATCGTAAGGGATGATATGTTGCTCAGGGTGGTATGGACTGGTTGATCCGTGGTTTGTTCGTGACAGTACCCTGCTGATCCGGGTTCGTCCTTGCTGGTACCGTGTTCAGCTGTAGTGCTGCTCCGTTAGGTCCAAAGTTGATTCTTGGTGACAATGTTTCAATCTGAGTGATGAGCGTTGATCAATGCACATCAGGGCTCAGAATTGCCACTTGTGGGTAGCCATAGGCCCATAACATTTCAGATTTGCTGATTTCAGATTTAGCTGATGAAAATCTGTGAAGTAATATTGAAATATGCTTCTAGAAGCCAATTGGCTCCTAAAAAATGTTGAATAGGAGCGAAATAGGAGCCTTTGGCTCCTGGATAAAATTATCAATTTTGAGCCCTGGTGCACACGGATTGCGGCATTTCTCGATGTTGGTGTTCCTGAACGGTCCTCTGCGGAATCCGGTTTCAGTGAGATTATGGTTTTACTGAAAATGTTATGAAATTCCATCGCGTACTCCAATCAGTCCATGTACTGATATTGAGTGGATTGTTTCCACCTAATTATTTAACTATTTAACTATTCAGATTTTCTCAAAATAACTCAATTCCAAACTCCGACCCCCCCCCCCCCCCCTCGTCCCATCGAAAATAAAAGTATCACCCCCCCCCCCCCAATAGAGATGAAAATGAGTGTGACCCCCCCCCCCCCCCCCAGTTTTTACCCAACCCCTCCACCTGATAAATAATGACCGGCCCCCAAAATTATTGTTAGCGCTACGTTTTATGCTACAGGTACCTTTCAACTTCATATTTTTGAAAATATACAATGATATATATTACACAGTTTTGAACTTTACAAAACTAGTGTTCATGATTACGATTTTATTAGTAATTCCTAATGAATCATCATTTTTGAAAAATGATTACAAATTTTGAAATCAATACACATATCATCTCGGACCCGGGAAATGGGTAGACACTATATTTTGTCGGCCATCTTGCATTCATGTAGGGTAATATCATTGCATATAGTGTTATTTTCGAGAGATATCATGGAATATATTCTGTTGCAATTAACAATTTGGTGGGTCATTCGGGAAATTGACACATTCTATATCACTGAAAATGATATCTGAGTGTATAGTTGGCTTTTCAGGTGAGAAAACCTAGAAATGGAATGTTTTGTCTCGATATCTTTCAACATCAGGAGAATTTTAATGACCATTTCAATATTTGGTCACGAGCGACGGTGGTCATCTTAGATTTTTCGTGATATTTATGGACTCGGTCAATCTGGCTTTGTATTATACCTAAAAATCAATATACATCTACTCGGTCTGAATTGTACCAATTTAACACTTTTACCACCAAACCCACAATGATTCAACAAATCTGCTACACTAAAGCTTCCCTCCAGTGAGTGACACTTGAGTGACCTCTGTGAATACCAAACGGGCTAAGTCCAACTGAGTGTGAGCAATACATCAGAAAAGCGAGGTTGACCTTAAACTCACACTCCAGTGCTCCTTGAGCCCGACTTGAGTCTACCTCACTTGAGTGTGAGTGGAGGATGAGTATGAGTGAGCTTTCAGAAGACAGGCCTATATGCTGTTTACTTTAGACTATCAATATCTCATATTATTCGCAGGTGGTTTTGCATTGTCTACAAATATATAGCTACAAATGCAATATGCAAAACTAGAATATATCGCAATCAATCTCCTGGTACAATCAAAACGATTGCTATGATATTCAGCAATAAAGAATTGTACGCGGACATTTCTAATCGTTCAGCGACGATGACATCTATCTTGATGTTATTTGACATACTTCACTTTGGAATCACACGGCAGTTTTTCTACTTTTTCAGATTGCTCTATCAAAAAGTGAATTTTAATCCTCCGTATAATTTCTGGGTCAAAATCCATTTGTTCCAAATTAACTTTATTTTTGAGCCGCACAATGCCACGAGATCAATATGCGTGGCTAGAATATATATCCAAATGTATCTATCGCCTGGTTCATAATTGCAATGACAATGGGTAGATTACCAATTTTCATTCAAAATTTTTAGATAAATGTGCGACATTTCCCACAAAATTGTCGTTTGAATCGCAGGTGAAATGTGATATGACGCACATCTGGGTTATAAATAATTACGTTTCACTGTGACATCAATGCACACTATATAATAATAATAACAATAACAATAATAATAATAATCAGATTTATTTAGCGACGGTCCATGATGATGGGCAATATGCAAAACAGACAAATCTGCCCGTCTTCCCCATCCCCGGTCGAGTGACAATTTCGAAAGCACATTCGATGGAGAAACCTTTGCGTTGCCAGGATGGAAACTCCACCTACTTTGTGTCAGTGACGGGGTTCGAACCAGCGCCACCTACCACCTCTGAACCTCGTTGCTTCAAGAGCTACCAGTCCCATCCACTCGGCCACAGAGGCGGTTAAGTTTACATACATATGAAACTGAACTTTTGAAATCAACTAGACATGCATACCTCTCTAGCGAAGTTTACAGTGGTTGTCCTGTTACAGTCGATGATGACGTTCGTGTATTGCCCAGTCTCCTTCTCGCCCAGGAACTCTCCGAGGTCGTGACGGGAGATGCTGTCACACGATAGATCCATGGACGGGACATCTAGCGACACACCCGGCCTTACAGCATCGGGACAGCTCGAGTCTAGATGGTACACGCAGCGCAGGTACTATTATTGTTTAATTGTGTATGATATCAGCTGACTTATTACATGCACGCTGACAGAACAGAAAAAAACCGCCTGGTAACTGTACGCTTGCAGAGTGTAGTGTATCTGCATGCATGCATATTGCTACTAAGATTTCTAAGTACTAAGTAGTTTAGTTATGAGCTCTAATTGTATGTGACTACAATCTATCAATTTACATCGATAGTCTTGAACGATAGTCATAACAGAAATATATACATATATATTACACTAAATAAGCCTCGTCAAGATGTATATTGATCATCACGAAACCTGCAGGTAAGGCCTACCTGTGATTCGGACCAAGTTCAGCCATCTTCCGTGTGACACGATCTCTGTTATTAAATCCTCTCTCATATTCGAGAGCAACTCCTTTTTATCAACACCTCTGAGATATTGGGGCCTGTAGTCAACCTCATTCCCATACAACGAAACATTATCTGTGGAATAAAAATATTCTGCAATCATTGAAAGAGACTCTCATATTGGGTTAGTCATTGAGGTTGGAATATAATGTATGTTGAAACAAGTTCTGTGAGTTGGCAGAAAATTGGCAGAAAATTAGAAATCGATCGGCTAACCAGGGTCAACTCGATGTGAAGTTCAAACAAAACTGTTTTTCATCTTATAAAATATATATTTATAACATTTCCAAAATTTGACACGTGATAAATACTTGGTATAAATCAGGATTGTTTACATGAACATACTATGTCAAGCGGTATAATTGTGTGGTTTTGAATGATGCATATATACACACACATCCATGGCCCATACTCCAGGAGCAGGTGACTTGAACACTTATTTAATGGGTGAAAAAACGTCTCTTATACAAAACACACGAATAACCAGACATCACGACAACAGATTTGTATCGCATGCACTGTTAGTCCATGAGCCCAGTGGGTCCACCGTGCACCCCCCCCCCCCCCCAGGACTCTCCGCGAGGGGTGTCATTTTGTTCAGGGGACCCTTGAGCTTCAGAATCCAATTGTTAACACTCGATATCCTGGGATGAACTATCCAATATGGCGGCTTTTCAAAATGGCCACCATCAAAACCGAGACATTTCTTGAAACACAAATTTGTATTTTTCTTCGCCCCTAATTGTGCTAGAGACACGAATTTGGTACCTAAACATATGTTTTAGAGGTCAAGGAATGCAATAAAAATATTTTCAACTACTTCAGCCTATCCCTTCAGCATGAAATCCAAGATGGCGGCCATCAAAATCGCATATTTTGTCATATTTTTTCTAAAACTTTTATATTTTGAGGAACTGTGAGGCCATAATTGACAATTATGTGCCCTAATACATGCTATTGGTACTCGATAACATCAGTGGCAAAAATATCAATGTCCCCAATGCCCTAATTGCTGAAAAATGTGTTGAGTTTGGCAATAAACACAATCGCGGCGAAACCGAATTTGATCAACAATAAACACAAAGTTGTATATATCTTTGCCCCTAATTGTGCTAGAGACACAAAGTTAGTACCTAAACATATGTTTTAAACGGCAAGGAATGCAATAAAAATATTTTCAACTACTTCAGCATACCCCTTCTGCATGAAATCCAAGATGGCGACCATCAGAATCGCATATTTTGTCATATTTTTCCCTAAAACTTTAATATTTTAAGGGACTCTGTGGAGATTATCAACAATTTTGTGCCTCAATACATGCTATTGGTACTTGATAACATCAGTGGCACGGATAACAATGTCCTCAATGCCTTAAATGCTAAAAAAATACCTTGAATTGGCAATGAACACAATTGCATAAATTTTTGCTACTAATTGTGCTAGAGACACAAACTTGGTACCTAAACTTACGTTTTAGAGGTCCGGGAATGCAATGAAATTGTTTTCAACTACTTTAGCATAGCGCTTCGGCATGAAATCCAAGATGGCGTCCATCATAATCGCATATTTTTTCATATTTTGTTCATGAAACTTTAATATTTTAAACGAATGTGTGGTCATTATCACCAATTATGTGCTCCAATACTTGCTACTGGTACTTAAAATTGCTCAAGAATATGTTGACTTTGGCAATAAACACAATCGCGACAAGACCGAAATTGATCAATGATTAGCACAAAATTGCATATATGTATATCTTTATACCCTAATTGTGCGAACTTCGTACCTAAACATATGTGTTAGAGTTTAGGAAATGCAATAATATTGTTTTCAACTACTTTAGCATTGTCCATTAGCATGAAATCCAAGATGGCAGCCACCAGAATGGCATATTTTATCATATTTTTTTTCTAGAACTCTAATATATTACAACGAATGTGTAGCCATTATCACCAATTTTGTGCCTTAAGTACATGCTGATGGAGCTTAATAACATCAGTGGTTAGAAAAACAATGTCCCCAATGCCTCAACTGCTAAAATATATATTGAATTTGGCAATAAACACAATTGCAGCAATATTGATTTAGATCACAATCAACAGTTAAAGTCATGTAATGTGCATGAACGTGACGTTAAACGTCATTAAGTCAGTTCATTTATCTGAAATATACACATGTACATGTACATTACAAAAGCCATTTCCCACAAGCAAAGCATTCAGCATAGGAAAAATCCAGTCTCTAGCACAATTAGGGGCGAAGAAAAATACAAATTTGTGTTTCAAGAAATGTCTCGGTTTTGATGGTGGCCATTTTGAAAAGCCGCCATATTGGATAGTTCATCCCAGGATATCGAGTGTTAACAATTGGATTCTGAAGCTCAAGGGTCCCCTGAACAAAATGACACCCCTCGCGGAGAGTCCTGGGGGGGGGGGGGTGCACGGTGAACCCCCTGGGCTCAGAAGAGAGTGTACTTCGCAAATGAATGTCCTATATATTCGTTCAAGATTATTTTCATCTACAACCAGACATAGGTAAAGTATAGGCCTGGCGAATGTGCATTCTACAATGTACATAACTATAATAAATGAAATATCTGTTGTCACATC
Source organism: Terebella lapidaria (assembly GCA_949152475.1). Lineage (NCBI taxonomy): Eukaryota > Metazoa > Annelida > Polychaeta > Terebellida > Terebellidae > Terebella > Terebella lapidaria. Next base: position 5,065,840 of record OX424555.1, read on the forward strand.
TTCAATCATATAGCAGAATTCACCAGGAATACTCACATTCGGCAAAGTTGAATAACGAAGTGTACTTTTGAGAGGCTGTTACACGCCAGACACATACATGTAACACATATATCCAGAAATACCACATGATAAAATGAATTTGACACCAACAGTCATAGACGTGGTCGTGAGTCGCCTCGTATCGGAATAGCATAGTCATTGACTTTCCGCATTATACGATTCACATGCCTAAAATCAAAGGTAGGTACACGTAACGTTACAGCATGCAGTAACTCAAATGCACTGCTTCAAAAGGCATTGATTCTCTCCGCGGACAATCAATGGCATTAACGTTGAATTGTCCCTGGACAGCGCCCCAGACATGTTGCAAGAATGGCCAGGGACAGTGAATGATCTCCTGGCAACCACAGTCCCTCCCGCCGCCACGCTCCTCCCTTCATTTCCACTCACCCACGCCTGGGGGTATGGGCACATACTCTTCCACAAGGTAAATAGCTAATCATGCTGTCTAACTCACATGATATAGGTGAAAAATGATTGCTGTTCTATGTTTCCATGAAGGCCTACTAAATTTAGTATTTGAAAATGACTGAGATTGAGTTATCGAGGTAGGAAAATGAGTTTATGGTGGTGACGTGGTACAACATACATGTGATTGCAGTGCAGTAATGTTCTGAAAATGTTCAGGAATGAAAAATTATATGAAGTATGCACATATTTTGTAAGACCAGGGAGTATTATTCAACGGTACACAATTAACATTTACTGACAGACACGTGACCTTCCAGGGGTGTATTTGGCAACCTCAGTCGACCGGCATCATAGGCTGTTAAAAGGCAAATGCCGGAAATACTTTATGCAGACAAGATGTTGTGTCCGTATCAAATGCATTCATTCCCATTAGCGGTCTTTCACTTTTGACGTATAAGCGCCAGTCGCTCACTATGCGCTAACGAATAGTTCAAACTGGCGTATATCAGGCGAATAGGGCGAGGGGTCGTATCCACGCGCACTTGTCGAAATATTTAACATTATTACATCTGTATATAAGTCCAGCACAAAATCATCAATGGTTTGCCCACAACTTTGTGGCTGTGTGATAATTGTGATGGTGCATGGTCAACGCATATTGTTGTTCGAATTCAGACCACCCCAGAATTAAGCACAATCAACCATATTGCTAGGGACCGTATATATGATATGGTAGCCAAGGTGATCGAATACATGGGTGTGGTATTTTTTCTCAGATAGTATATTTGATGTTACGTGTGAAGCATACAATAGCCTATGCGTTGACCAGCTACACAAGTACAATGCGACAAAATTCGTCAAAATCGGCAAAAATCATTGCAGGTTTTACAATGTAAGTCGTTGAATTTGAAAAGGCGTGATACATATCCGGACCTCCGTGTATCCCACATAGACATATCCGCGGTACAAGTACAATAATTGCAAGCTTTTATATAGCGCTTTTCCATGTACCACATGCTCAAAGCGCTTTACAATTATTACCCCTGGCAGACCTGTTCATTCCGACACATTTTCAACCTCCCGGGAGGCATTCCCGGGACTGTTCGACCCATGTAGTGCACTATACTCTACTAATACTACTCACCCATTGAATGAATGTCATATTTAATCCGTCTGACACATTTTGAATTTTTATTGAATTTAGAAGAAAAAGCACTCGCGATACATGGGCTTGTTGTGCGATATTTACTAGTGCGCGTGGATACGACCCCTCAGTCTATTCGTCGCCTATACGCCTTACATCGCGCCTTTTGCACCAATGCTTTATCGGAAAAATACACGGCGTCATTGGCTAGATTGAAGCAACAATATTCGTTATAGGACATATTAAGACTGCACACTATGCCATTTAGAACAACTGCGCTATCATCTTGATCAAATTCCGAGGTAGCCCACGAGAATACAACATCATCTGGAGGATCCCTCGCTTACTGTTTGGTTCTGTTCCACAGTGAAAGGATACTTGTGATGGATAGTATCATTGTGTGTCTGTAAACTGGCGAACTGACATGCACATACAGTATAGGATTGAGTCAATCGAGAGTTTGGTTGACGTTTGGCTGTCATATCGAACGTTTACTACACCTCTGATTTGCGAATAGGCTTACTCCGTCAAATCTGCATGGCACGGAAATTGATGCTCTTCCTGGTGTCATTGAATCTTGTAATGCAAAGGAGCCCAGGAACCAACGAGGGTCTATCACCTATCGCAGCTGGTAGGTGCTCAAGTCGTAATGAATATGTTTTGTACGATAGAAAACGCAAAAGCTAATGTGCTGGCTTTTACAGAACTTTCATATCTTTTGCCGTTCTCGAAATATCAACATTTATCTATCAAGTTTTCACAATATTTGTACTGGAAGTTTAATGCTCATTAGTTATTATTATGAGTATTTATGACGTCACATGAATAGGTTACTTCAATTAGCTACCTTTAGAGTTTTTTTCTGAATGACCCGTGCATAGTATCGATCAATAATACGCTGCTTCTGGGATAATCTGAGATTGCACTGCGCATGCGCCCGTCAGTTCACTGCTTGTGAGCAACCTGTGCAGACGTGGTCTGTGGTGCTCCTGTTAGACTAATGAGTTTACATGCAGTGAGCGACAGTGATACAGCGACATAGTGATACACGCAGTGAGTCTACCAGTATTTCTAGATGATAGTTTTCTACTTGTACGTATGATTGCGTCATCTATCATATGACCGGATTTCCGGTGTGTGTCGTGTGCAGAACGTTTGTGCGGACATGATGAATTGAAAAAAAGTGAAATGTTAGAACCAGGTTTGTGATGATTTATAGTATCCCCCGTTCCCAATCGATGAAACCACGATGACTGATACCTCAACAGCTCCCGTCAGTTATTTTTGGTGCACTTGGTGTGCATATCTTTGTCTTTCACGAACTTTCGCCTATCGTACACCTTCTGCTGACAAACGGTTTTGTAAGAATTTTTTATAACGGTTTTTGTGCATTCACCTCGTGATGTTGATACTTAGCACCTTCCGGTGTCATGGGGCAGGCCAGTATTTCGAATCATAAAGCCGGTAACTAGCCCTAAATATGACATTTGACCTCTTGTTGACTGTGTTATTGATGATAGTCATAGATGTCAACAGAGGAAAGCTTGTTGAATATCATCAATAAAAACAGTCGGCAAGAGGTCATATTTAGGGCTACCGGTAACCGGCTATCGTTGCCGGGAGAGAAATTTCCGCAAGTGCTGCGGATATTGAGAACAAACTAACAGCGCGGCTGTCAATGCTAAAAATGTAACCACGAGGTCGAGTGGCTCGAGTAAATTTGCAGAACAGACCGGTGCATCGATTTGCAGGATAGTAAGAGTAGGCCTAAGAAAAACACAACTTCGAATGAAAAAGACCCTTTAAGATGGTGAAACCCTGCCGATTGTTGGCAGTAAATTTCACGACTTTAGTACCGCATACAAAATATGAGCATTTGTCACAAAACTTCTGGTAGTTCGAAGTGACTTTTTGCAGTTGGAGTGAATAGAGGAGTCATTTTCTTGTTTTAGAAAAATACAATCTTCGACCTGAAACGTCTGGATCATTCTGGATCATAACGATAAAGTTGGTACATCCGTTCTCAATATCAACCACGTAATCTTTAGAATACATCGACTTTTTACATAGTGGAGCAGTCAGTGTCTATGAGCCGAGAATTACTTTTTGAATTTACCGCCTACATTTGTCACAAAATGCCCGACTGTCTTTGATACATTTACGAAATGCGCCATTTTCAAAATATCACGTGGATTTGGACAACACACAGACTTGAAATATCATCTATTATTTTGATGATTTTCAAAGAATAGCTGACTTACTTGGGATTGGTACATCGTAGACTCCATAACGAGCTATCCACAGCCATGTGACATTGCGTTTTCCCCCGTAAAATTGAGTCTGAACATCGGCTACTTTCAACGTCAGGTGCCACGAAATCGTGTTTACATATTTCCCAGGTCAAAGTTTAATGTATCCTTACGCGAGACTTATCTTTGGTCATGTCGATTCTGGTAATCTGTCTAATCCATTGATCACACCAAGTAATCCTCTTTCTGAATACTGAACGGTGTAGTGTCCAAGTGCTATTGCGTAAGTTGCCATGTATCGGGTACTTTGAGTTCAGGTGTTCCATAGCGGACGGATAAACAACGTGTTCCAAACTGTGGACTTAGTCTTATTTATTGTTTGTTCCTAAACACACGCAACAAACATTACACTGGCGACGAGACTGGGAACGAACAGTGTCGTGGATGAAAAAGACACATGAACTTTGTGTGAATCTCACCGGTAAGCCCCCAAAACGAACTTTTAGACGCCCGCCCGCCGACCGTAACTTCGCGGAAAACACGCACCAGTACAAGTCGCGCCCCAAGTATGGCTATGTCAAATCTCCCCGGATTGCCCCAGTTTTCTGTGCATGAACCTGATGCTGGCCCACGATGGAAAACATACATCAGACGGGTAGAAAACATGTTCAAGGCGTTTGACATAACCAATGAACAACGACAGAGAGCCTTGTTGTTGCACTATGCTGGCGAGGACGTTATGGAAGTCCTAGAGACACTGCCTGACACAGGTGACGATTTTGCAACTGCAAAGGACAGACTCACTGCATACTTTTCACCCAAAGTCAACACTGAATATCAAAAATTCGTGTTCAGGAGCTCCAGACAGTCTCCAAATGAAACAGTCGATGCATATCACACACGGCTACAGAAACTGGCCGCAACCTGTGAGTTCACCGACAAGGATGCAGAAGTGAAGTCCCAGCTCATCCAAGGGTGCTCATCATCAAAACTGCGACGCCGCGCCCTGGTGAAAGAAACTACACTGGCACAGCTTATTGAACTAGCCCGAGCAATGGAACTGTCAGAGACACAGGCAACCAGTATGGAGGCCAAACCGGACTCACTCCATGAGCCTGTGAATGCTGTAAAACAAACAGCCAGCAGAAGGAAACAACCTTCTACCCCCCAAAAAGCCAAGTCTCATTCCAGTCAACCCAAAAAGTGTTTCTTCTGCGGAGGAGCGTACCCGCACGATGGTGACTGTCCAGCGAAAAACACCACTTGTCAGTATTGCAGCAAGATTGGCCATGTTGAAGACATGTGTCTGTCTAAAAAACGAGCAACACGCCCCAAGAAATGGCACAAACACAAGTCAGAAAAGGTCAAAGCTGTCCAAGCAAGGGAGGAAACAAGCTCTGACGATGACAGCTATGTGTGGTCCGTGATGCACACCTTCCACAAAGCCGGATCACTGCCACAAGTGACAATCAAACTCAGTGACACTGACATAAAAGCTGTAGTCGACACGGGAGCGTCAGTCAATGTGATGAGTCATAAAACATATGACTCACTGAGGTCAGACAAAACCCTCAGGCCTGTGACTGGCAGAAAACTCTTCCCGTATGGCAGTGAAACTCCACTGGAAGTCGACGGCATTCTAACGTCAACAGTCGCACACAAGACACAGGCAGTGGAAACCGAGTTCTTCATCCTGCATGGCGAAGGTGACACGCTGCTGAGCTACAGCACAGCTTCCAAACTTGGTCTCATCAATTTCACGTACACAGTGAAAGACCAACAGGTTGACCGCATCATGGAGAAATTCAAAGACCGATTTGTAGGCATCGGAAAACTACGAGGTGTTCAATGCAAGCTGCATGAGGATGAATCTGTCCAGCCATTCATACAACCACATCGACGCCTACCATTCCACATGAGAAAACGCACTGAAGCAGAACTAAAGAAACTACTGGATCTCGACGTCATTGAAAAAGTTGAGAATGAGCCGACAACCTGGGTATCGCCCATCCATGTGATACAGAAGCCCAAGAAGCCTTCAGAAGTGCGAATCTGTATTGACATGCGAGCAGTCAACAAGGCGATTGTTCGTGAGAGACACATCACACCGACGCTAGATGATGTGATAGCTGATCTCAACGGTGCAGCAGTATTCTCAAAGCTTGATTTGAACGCTGGTTATCACCAGATCGAGCTTGCGCCTGAATCGAGACATCTCACAGTCTTTTCAACGCACATTGGACTATTCAAGTATAAACGACTGAACTTTGGCATTAACTCAGCCGCTGAGAAGTTTCAGAACCTGATTCAAACGGCACTACACGGTTTGCAAGGAGTCCTAAATATCAGTGACGACATCCTGATATATGGCAAGAACCAGGACGAACATGATGCGAATCTTCAATCATGTCTACAGCGTCTCCGAGAGAAGAACCTCACGCTGAATGCCCAGAAGTGTGAGTTCAACAAGTCCAATCTCACGTTCTTCGGACACAGGTTCGGAAAAGATGGACTCTCGCCTGATCCAGACAAAGTACGTGCACTCAAAGAAGCAGCAAACCCGCAAACACCAGATGAAGTCCGAAGCTACCTGGGTATGGCCACGTATTGTGCGAGATTTATACCTAACCTTGCCACAATCTCTGGGCCATTACGTGAGCTCACCAAGAATTCCAGAAGATGGAGCAGGAACAGTGAAACACAGCAGGCTATTGATCAGATCAAAACTCAACTGACGGATGATTGCACAACAGCATACTTTGACCCAGCGAAACAAAGCGAGTTGATCGTCGACGCGAGCCCAGTTGGTCTCGGTGCGATACTGACACAACGTGACCAAGACGATCAGATCTCAGTGATCGCGTTTGCAAGTAGGTCTCCAACTGACGTTGAGAAACGTTATAGCCAGACCGAACGCGAAGCACTCGCTATTCTGTGGGGAGTTCTACACTTCCACATATACCTCTACGGAAAAGGATTCACAATCGTCAGTGACCACAAGCCCCTTCTCCCACTGTTTAACAAGCCAACAGCAAAAGCTCCAATGCGCATCGAAAGATGGATTCTGAAACTGCAGGACTATGAGTACACAGTTGTGTATCAGCGTGGGAAAGCAAACCCAGCTGATTACATCTCGCGACACCCCCTGCCAAGCAAAAACGCAACAAGTCGAGAAGAAAGACTGGCAGAAGGCTATGTGAACCAAATAGCCACACGTGCTGCACCAAGAGCTGTCAGACTCGAGGTCATCCAGCAAGAAACAGTACAGGACCCAGTACTGTCAGCGTGCATCGCTGCAGTCCAGACAGGACACTGGCATGACAAGTACAAACAGCTTGAAAGCCAAGCACACAAGGATGCCTTGAAACATCTGTACACCACCAGAGAGAATCTCACGATTTCCAAAGACGCTAACTTGGTCTTACACAACAGTCGTATCGTGGTACCAGAAACTCTACAGCAGAAGATGGTCGACATTGCACATGAAGGCCATCAAGGCATGGTGAAAACCAAGCGTCTACTTCGACAGAATGTGTGGTTTCCCGGACTAGACCAAAAGGTAGAAAACACCATTCGAAGCTGCATACCGTGTCAAGCAACCAGTGGCGACCCTGGTCGCGAACCCCTCAGCATGTCCCCACTACCAACGTCACCATGGAAGGAAGTGAGTGTAGACTTCGCGGATCTCGAGCATGAACACATGCTCGTTGTTGTCGACGATTATTCACGATTCCCCGAAATCGACTTCGTTCATTCGACTTCGGCCAAAGCTGTGATACCGAAGTTAGACAAACTGTTTTCCACGTTTGGAATTCCACAAACAGTTCGGACGGACAACGGTCCTCCGTTCAACAGCACAGACTTTGCCCAGTATGCTGCTTATGCCGGGTTCAAACATCGAAAAGTGACCCCAAGATGGCCAAGAGCCAACGGTGAAGTTGAGCGTCTGATGCGAACTCTGAAGAAGACGTATCGTGTCGCTCATGAAGAAGGCAAGTCGTGGAAGCAGGAAATCTTCAAGTTCCTTCGCAACTATCGTGCGACGCCTCACACGACTACTCAGGCAACACCCTCAGAACTACTCTTTGGTCGGACGATACGAGTTCGAATCCCTGACTTCAAAGCCGAATCCGACGCAGGTCATGATGTTCAAGTCCGACAAACCGACCGCAAGAACAAGAAGAAGATCAAGAAGTATGCGGACAAACATGTCAAGCTACAAACCAAGCCACCAGAAGTTGGAGACACAGTGCTAGTGAAACGTGACGGAATCATACCAAAACACAAAACGCCCTACAGCACCAGACCGTGTCGTGTGATCTCCAAGAAAGGCTCCATGGTAACTGCTGCCCGCGATGGTCATGTAGTCACTCGAAACTCATCACACTTCAAGGTTCTGCAAGGTGAACACGCAGTACCAGGAAATGATCGTCAAGCCGCAGTGGAACAGGACTACGACAGTATGGATGAACTCGCACAACTTCCCCATGTTCCACAACCAGACCAAGCAGATGATCACGATGATGTTGCCGCGGATGGTAACGATGATAACCGTGAACAGCAAAGACGTCCCGTCCGTGACAGAAGACAGCCACAGTATCTGAGAGACTATGTTGTGTAAATGTGTTTGAACTCTGGTTGTTTTCTGACCTTTCAGTATGACATTTGTAACTTTCGTACTGCTACTTTGAACCTACAATAAGTAGAATATGTTTTGCAATGCTATGTTTGTGGTTAAAGCTGTAATCTTTTAAAAAGAGGGGAGAAATGTAGTGTCCAAGTGCTATTGCGTAAGTTGCCATGTATCGGGTACTTTGAGTTCAGGTGTTCCATAGCGGACGGATAAACAACGTGTTCCAAACTGTCTGGATCATTCTGGATCATAACGATAAAGTTGGTACATCCGTTCTCAATATCAACCACGTAATCTTTAGAATACATCGACTTTTTACATAGTGGAGCAGTCAGTGTCTATGAGCCGAGAATTACTTTTTGAATTTACCGCCTACATTTGTCACAAAATGCCCGACTGTCTTTGATACATTTACGAAATGCGCCATTTTCAAAATATCACGTGGATTTGGACAACACACAGACTTGAAATATCATCTATTATTTTGATGATTTTCAAAGAATAGCTGACTTACTTGGGATTGGTACATCGTAGACTCCATAACGAGCTATCCACAGCCATGTGACATTGCGTTTTCCCCCGTAAAATTGAGTCTGAACATCGGCTACTTTCAACGTCAGGTGCCACGAAATCGTGTTTACATATTTCCCAGGTCAAAGTTTAATGTATCCTTACGCGAGACTTATCTTTGGTCATGTCGATTCTGGTAATCTGTCTAATCCATTGATCACACCAAGTAATCCTCTTTCTGAATACTGAACGGGACTACGGCAGGAAATGTTCGCAGTACGACACATTACATGTGTTTTGTAATATCAATTGGTAGCGGTCATCCTCGGAATATTTCCTTCGGTTGTGAAGACCATATTTTGCGACTATGAGATTCGGTAGCTTCGTCTCCAAATGTTTTCCAGCGAGGCACCAACAGTCGCATGTGTTATGCATGTATATCGGCATATGACGGAGGTAATCCCAGAATTATGTACATAATCGAAGACATATTAGTTCATAGACAAAGAATTGTTGTAGATCGGGGAATGACAAACACTGAAAACCATGTTTCCAGACGATAACTGACATATCGCTCACCACGTGAGTTTGTATTCGCTCTGGTGAGAAAGCCGTTGAAATCCGTGCACGGAGTTTTGAGTTCAATGTGAAGAGCAATACTCACTAGCTGCTCAATTCCAGTCTCGGTCAGTGATCGCATGCAACCACACGGAAAATCGTCGAGCACATGTCCTGGGGCGGATTATTAACCCTCTTTCGACCCTTCTTACACATTGGGAGTTCATTTTCACAAAGAGGTAATATAATATTATATTTGTTCAGGTACGTACATGTAATTTAAGCATTCTGTATATTGGAGCCCCGTCTCTATCAACACTGATCAAGTATCTATGAGTACCTATTCCATAAGTTCGTGGTTAAATACATTTCGATAACAAAATGAAACTGTATGTAGATGTATATCTATATGTATGTCAAGAAATTTAAATCAGGTGCCCTGATTGGCACAAGTATATAAGGTTATTATCAATAAGCAGCTATATGAGTTATTCATATCACCAACATATATATATTTCTCTAAATCAAAATGTTTACTTGATTGTAATATTCCAATGATCAATTCAAGGCAATGTGATTGGTATCAGCAACAGAATAGAGTGCCATGTGACAAATCCATCATCTCATATTTTTCTGACTCCAGATGACTCCAGATGTTGCTGACAAACCCAGCTGATTACATCTCGCGACACCCCCTGCCAAGCAAAAACGCAACAAGTCGAGAAGAAAGACTGGCAGAAGGCTATGTGAACCAAATAGCCACACGTGCTGCACCAAGAGCTGTCAGACTCGAGGTCATCCAGCAAGAAACAGTACAGGACCCAGTACTGTCAGCGTGCATCGCTGCAGTCCAGACAGGACACTGGCATGACAAGTACAAACAGCTTGAAAGCCAAGCACACAAGGATGCCTTGAAACATCTGTACACCACCAGAGAGAATCTCACGATTTCCAAAGACGCTAACTTGGTCTTACACAACAGTCGTATTGTGGTACCAGAAACTCTACAGCAGAAGATGGTCGACATTGCACATGAAGGCCATCAAGGCATGGTGAAAACCAAGCGTCTACTTCGACAGAATGTGTGGTTTCCCGGACTAGACCAAAAGGTAGAAAACACCATTCGAAGCTGCATACCGTGTCAAGCAACCAGTGGCGACCCTGGTCGCGAACCCCTCAGCATGTCCCCACTACCAACGTCACCATGGAAGGAAGTGAGTGTAGACTTCGCGGATCTCGAGCATGAACACATGCTCGTTGTTGTCGACGATTATTCACGATTCCCCGAAATCGACTTCGTTCATTCGACTTCGGCCAAAGCTGTGATACCGAAGTTAGACAAACTGTTTTCCACGTTTGGAATTCCACAAACAGTTCGGACGGACAACGGTCCTCCGTTCAACAGCACAGACTTTGCCCAGTATGCTGCTTATGCCGGGTTCAAACATCGAAAAGTGACCCCAAGATGGCCAAGAGCCAACGGTGAAGTTGAGCGTCTGATGCGAACTCTGAAGAAGACGTATCGTGTCGCTCATGAAGAAGGCAAGTCGTGGAAGCAGGAAATCTTCAAGTTCCTTCGCAACTATCGTGCGACGCCTCACACGACTACTCAGGCAACACCCTCAGAACTACTCTTTGGTCGGACGATACGAGTTCGAATCCCTGACTTCAAAGCCGAATCCGACGCAGGTCATGATGTTCAAGTCCGACAAACCGACCGCAAGAACAAGAAGAAGATCAAGAAGTATGCGGACAAACATGTCAAGCTACAAACCAAGCCACCAGAAGTTGGAGACACAGTGCTAGTGAAACGTGACGGAATCATACCAAAACACAAAACGCCCTACAGCACCAGACCGTATCGTGTGATCTCCAAGAAAGGCTCCATGGTAACTGCTGCCCGCGATGGTCATGTAGTCACTCGAAACTCATCACACTTCAAGGTTCTGCAAGGTGAACACGCAGTACCAGGAAATGATCGTCAAGCCGCAGTGGAACAGGACTACGACAGTATGGATGAACTCGCACAACTTCCCCATGTTCCACAACCAGACCAAGCAGATGATCACGATGATGTTGCCGCGGATGGTAACGATGATAACCGTGAACAGCAAAGACGTCCCGTCCGTGACAGAAGACAGCCACAGTATCTGAGAGACTATGTTGTGTAAATGTGTTTGAACTCTGGTTGTTTTCTGACCTTTCAGTATGACATTTGTAACTTTCGTACTGCTACTTTGAACCTACAATAAGTAGAATATGTTTTGCAATGCTATGTTTGTGGTTAAAGCTGTAATCTTTTAAAAAGAGGGGAGAAATGTAGTGTCCAAGTGCTATTGCGTAAGTTGCCATGTATCGGGTACTTTTGAGTTCAGGTGTTCCATAGCGGACGGATAAACAACGTGTTCCAAACTGTCTGGATCATTCTGGATCATAACGATAAAGTTGGTACATCCGTTCTCAATATCAACCACGTAATCTTTAGAATACATCGACTTTTTACATAGTGGAGCAGTCAGTGTCTATGAGCCGAGAATTACTTTTTGAATTTACCGCCTACATTTGTCACAAAATGCCCGACTGTCTTTGATACATTTACGAAATGCGCCATTTTCAAAATATCACGTGGATTTGGACAACACACAGACTTGAAATATCATCTATTATTTTGATGATTTTCAAAGAATAGCTGACTTACTTGGGATTGGTACATCGTAGACTCCATAACGAGCTATCCACAGCCATGTGACATTGCGTTTTCCCCCGTAAAATTGAGTCTGAACATCGGCTACTTTCAACGTCAGGTGCCACGAAATCGTGTTTACATATTTCCCAGGTCAAAGTTTAATGTATCCTTACGCGAGACTTATCTTTGGTCATGTCGATTCTGGTAATCTGTCTAATCCATTGATCACACCAAGTAATCCTCTTTCTGAATACTGAACGGGACTACGGCAGGAAATGTTCGCAGTACGACACATTACATGTGTTTTGTAATATCAATTGGTAGCGGTCATCCTCGGAATATTTCCTTCGGTTGTGAAGACCATATTTTGCGACTATGAGATTCGGTAGCTTCGTCTCCAAATGTTTTCCAGCGAGGCACCAACAGTCGCATGTGTTATGCATGTATATCGGCATATGACGGAGGTAATCCCAGAATTATGTACATAATCGAAGACATATTAGTTCATAGACAAAGAATTGTTGTAGATCGGGGAATGACAAACACTGAAAACCATGTTTCCAGACGATAACTGACATATCGCTCACCACGTGAGTTTGTATTCGCTCCGGTGAGAAAGCCGTTGAAATCCGTGCACGGAGTTTTGAGTTCAATGTGAAGAGCAATACTCACTAGCTGCTCAATTCCAGTCTCGGTCAGTGATCGCATGCAACCACACGGAAAATCGTCGAGCACATGTCCTGGGGCGGATTATTAACCCTCTTTCGACCCTTCTTACACATTGGGAGTTCATTTTCACAAAGAGGTAATATAATATTATATTTGTTCAGGTACGTACATGTAATTTAAGCATTCTGTATATTGGAGCCCCGTCTCTATCAACACTGATCAAGTATCTATGAGTACCTATTCCATAAGTTCGTGGTTAAATACATTTCGATAACAAAATGAAACTGTATGTAGATGTATATCTATATGTATGTCAAGAAATTTAAATCAGGTGCCCTGATTGGCACAAGTATATAAGGTTATTATCAATAAGCAGCTATATGAGTTATTCATATCACCAACATATATATATTTCTCTAAATCAAAATGTTTACTTGATTGTAATATTCCAATGATCAATTCAAGGCAATGTGATTGGTATCAGCAACAGAATAGAGTGCCATGTGACAAATCCATCATCTCATATTTTTCTGACTCCAGATGACTCCAGATGTTGCTGACAACTCCACACCACTTTCCTGACAGCTCAGCCAGAAGACAACACAACCAGAAGCTCCATAAATCCTGGTTCAAGTCTCAATCAGAAGACAGGCAATAGCAGCTCCACACCACTTGACTGATCCCCCAATGACAGGCACCCAGGAGCAATCATTCAGTTGGCCAACAATATGGATGTCAAAGCATAACAACAACTTGTGTTTTGAAGTTTGCACCAATATATACATGTATATTAAAACAATATATATATAAATTCAAATTAAGTGCATGTTGGATCTGTAATTCTGAAACACCTGTAGAGAATTGCACACCACCATTTGGGTATTGTAATGTCACTATAAGGCAATTGGATATCTTATACAACAGCAATTTGGGGATTCAATGGCCAATTAATAATATTTTCATATTTTATATTTTAATGGATAAAGTGGCCAACACATTGTATGTATCAAAAAAAAAATTATTGATACACATGTTTAGGTCAGAAATACATTATGAAGATTTGAATAGCAGTGTATCAAGTGGCCATGTGCAATATTGTTTGCCAATTATGATAAATTCATAATCTTTTTGATTGGTATTATATTTGATTTATTTTGTTCTTGTTTACCTTCCATGTACAAACTTTGTAAGATAAACATATGGATAAGGAGAATACTACCAAATACACTATTTATTCATGACATTTCTTGTCTGGTATGTTTGATATCATACCTGTGATCCATGTATGTCAAAAGATGAATTGTACTAATAAAATGCTACCACTGTGTGAATTTCACATCAATTATGTTGACACAACCCATGTGCAATAATGATACTTTAATGTCACATGTAATCATGATGACAATGAATCAAAAGCCTGGTGATATCTACATTTACATGTTATTGGGATCAGGATGTATCCTGCATCTAGCTTGGGGTTTGTGTTCTTTGTATGCATAGACCGAGCATTATGCACAATAGGGTCAGTGAAGACATACATGTACTGTTAGTTATTCGATGAACACAGAGTGTTATGAATTATGCCAAATGCAAGAAGATGTTACTTCCCCAGAAGTTTTAAACTTAAACTGTCACTTTGGAAATACGGGTTATTATTTGCATTGATCAGGTGAATAGAGTAGTGTCATGGCCCAATGCACACAGAAGCCCTAGCATGTAGCAGTCTATATGTAAAGGCCAGTGTGAATTGTGCACAGTGGAGCATATGATATTGAAGTCTCCCTCTCACTGTGGCAGTGTCTTGAAGGGTTAAAAAATAGTGCCTGTGCTGGCCACTTGGGAAAATTCTTTAGTTGTCCATAAATGTCTGAACTTCAAAAATCATTTGTGATGCAATGGATTTGAATTTCAAAAAAATATTTCTCGGCTCATAAACTTGCATATGTAGTAATGCTCAGAAAAATACTAGGAACATTCGTAATCGACTTTTTCCACAAGAACGGATGTCCCGAAATTTGGGTAGTCAATTTCACCAATTTTAACATAAGATGCATAATAACTGCGCGTAAAATGCTTTAAATTAGTTATTAACATGATAATATAACATTTATGTGAAATATGTGTTCATTTCTTCAAGAAAAACCATTTTCAAAAATATTCAGTGCGCATCACTGACTAAAATATGGCGAGGGTAACAACCCCTTAAACTTGTCTAAGCTAAAAGATATTTCTGGTCGCCAAGACCGCCTGGAGCAGGCGTAACATGCACAGACGGAAGACGATTATGAGTAGACCTATGGTGTAGGCTATGAGTAAAGCGCTTTTCTGGGGAACTCCTCTTCCGATGAGCTGTCTTCATGTGCGGGACATCGAGGCATGTACATTTGTAGCTCGATGTTGTTGTCTTGTCAGACTGCCATTCCACAGGCTTGATTTTACCCGTGGACACATTGAGGATTTACTGGCTGATCCGGTGGTGGAGATCTTACACTGGCATTCAACTGACCGTAGAGTGGGTTCAGTCTCAGGCGTTTAACTTCGTGTGCTGTCGGTTTCAGCCAGGTCCACGGTAAGATGTCCGAAGGGCTTGGATTTTGCTGTGTCGAATTCTTGAAGAAACTTTTGTGGGCAGGCCGAACTTATGTTCGCATTTTGAGCATATAGGATGTCATATATGGAACAATTGATGACTTTGACCTTGACCTCGGATGTCCTCGAATGCTGAATGTCTGACGTAGAATGTGTAAATTGACCGCTGAGGTTTAAACGCTTGCACCTGGAGGTAGGGTTGTATTGTAAGGTTATAAGAAGTCATATATATGTTACATTTTTTGGTGTCGTTGATCTTGATCTTGACGACGTTGAAGGCTAGATCTCAAAGTATCACCTGACCTGAAATGTGTAAATTGGCCTCTATAGACAAAATACTTGTAAATGGAGCTTATATGTTTGTATGATGAGCATAAAGAAAGTCATATGCATCACACCTATTGGTGCTGGAGTTTTCTTTTGCTTTTGATATGTCTTCCAGGCATCCGCAGCGGGGCACGGTTGAGTGGCATGTTGATCTTTTCATGTCCAAAAAGTGAGTGGGGATACAATGGCTCATATACTTTCTTCCTTCAAACTGGTTGATACTCATTGGATGGGAAAGCTGTGTACCACGTGATCGCAACCAAGGCAGCATCCAGGCAAAATCCATTTAGCAACAGCACCCAAGAACTATTGGGAATCATAAAGTCATTGAAATCAAAATCTAGTTGTGGCCACGACGGTATTAGCACCAAATTTTTAAAACAAATAATGTCGTCCATTGTGCATCCCCTAAGTATAATCTTAAACAAGTCACTGTCAGAAGGCATTGTACCTGACCAAACAAAACTTGCAAAAGTTGTACCTGTATTTAAATCAAAGGATCAAAAGGTGTTTGACAATTATAGACCCATTTCCTTATTACCTTGTATCTCCAAAATAATGGAAAAAGTGGTTCACAAACGTTTATATAATTTTCTTGAAGTTAATAAAGTGTTTTATCCCAGTCAATATGGATTTAGGCCAAAACATTCTACCATACAAGCTACTACGGAATTTGTTCGTGATATTTTACTTTCTTTCGAAAACCATACCCCAGCCTTGGCAGTATTCATGGACTTGTCGAAAGCTTTCGACACTATTGACCACAATATTCTTCTAGACAAATTAAATTATTATGGGGTTCGGGGAATATCACTTCAATGGTTTAAAAGTTACTTATCTGATCGAAAGCAGTTTGTGTCATACAAAAATACTTTATCAGATGTTCAATCGATTACATGTGGCGTACCACAGGGATCGGTACTGGGGCCTCTTCTTTTCATTATTTATACAAACGATTTGCCCAACAATATTAATTATTCTAAATGCATACTATTTGCTGATGACACAACCATCCATGTCGCAAACTCTAATATAAAGCAACTTTTTGATAACATGAATGAAGATTTAGAAATAATGGCTGATTGGTTCAAAGCTAACAAACTGAAATTGAATGCGAATAAAACACACTATATTTATTTTTCCAGACTGAAACATAAATTCACAGACAACCTAGCTCTATATATTGATAAAGTACCATTGGAAAACGTTAACTCAGTCAAATTTCTTGGTATTCTTATAGATGAAAAACTGGATTGGCAAACGCACATTGCATATTGTAAGAAAAAAATAGCCAGTGGGATGTATGCGCTGAATTCAGCGAGAAGATATTTGAACACCGAAAATCTAAGAACATTGTATTTTAGTCTTATTCACCCCTATCTTACATATGGTTTACTACTTTGGGGATCAGCGCGAATCACATACTTGACTAAGATAATCACTTCACAGAAGAAAGCAATCAGATGTGTAACAAAATCCAAATATAACGAACATACAACTCCCTTGTTTGAGAGGATGAAAATCCCAAAATTTACTGACCTGTATAACATCCAGTTAGCTATATTCATGTATAAGTATGTTCATAGTTGTCTACCGTCACCTCTGTCAAACGTATACGAATCAAATATTGATGTACATGCACATAACACAAGAAGCCAATCAAATATTTATATCCCTGCATTTAAAATGGACGTTGTGTTCCGAAGTTTTATCTACAAAGCCCCCGTATTATGGTTAAATTTGCCTGAAAAGGTTAAGGCCACCAAAACATGTAAAAGCTTTAGTGCCAGAATAAAACATCATTATATATCAAGTTATATCGAAAGTGTGCAGTAGTGTTCTCCGCACCTTTTTGTGAGTATTTATATTTCTTTCCGCGTTCCTTCTTGGAATTTTCCCAGAATGTCGACAATGCGTATGCACATTGCAATTTATGACCGCTTCACAAGTTCATCTAATATTAACAATATTGTGATGTTTGCCCGTTGCAGGTCCACCGACAGGCGCGCGCTGTGTCCCATGGGGTCTTTGGGTGGGTTGGGTGGGAGGTTGGGGGTATAGGGGTTTGCTTCATGATATGGCACTTCTATTTTTTGTTGTATGGGTTATCTCATATCCACGACATTTTCCTGACCATCCATATAACATATTATTCATGTGTGGATACTACAGATCTCTATGATCTTTGAGGTAATCCTCAAATTATGTGCATGTGTATGTTTTGTTACAACCATTATCTCCGATGTACATAATTTGGAATAAACTATCTATCTATCTAAGCAGCATCCAAACAGTATCCAAGCAGCAGCATTTCAGCAGCAGCAGCAACGGCCTCTTTGGCAGCAGCGTCCTAGCAACATCCCAGCAGCATCCCATCAACAGCATCCTGGCAGCCACCACCACCACCGCAACCACAGCTACCTGGACCACAGATACTGCAATAGCACTGGCCTGTCAACTGTATATACTCCAACACCCCTTCACTCTCAATGTTTCGGGACCTACTGGGTGAATCCTTCTTGGTGTCTGGTCAATTATTCCCAGCAGGATTATATGGTGGTACAAGAGATGGCAACTCCTCGTCATGATGAGGTCTACTGTGCAGCCTCCTATGTGGTTTATATAAGAGATACCTATGAATCCAGATTCCAATGACATCATCTCCCTTGCCGAAAATAACGTCATCATCCTGGACGACTTCATGTCTATGTCTGCAAATGATTTGAGAATCACAGACTTGTTCACAAAAAGGATCCACCACAAGGAACCTGAGCGTCATTTGCTGGATTCAGAAGCCTTTCTACAGCAAGGACCCGACTCAGAGGAGAAACTGCCATTATTTGACTCTGTTCAGAAACCCTATCAACCAGCAGCAAATCATAACCTGAGCCAAGAAAATGTACCTCACCTGTCTACAAAGGTTTCTGGAAAGATTCAGAACAGAGCAACATCCAAGCCCTACGGTCATCTCGTCGAGGATCTGAAACTGATAACGCAGGAAGATAAACACCTGAGTCCAAAACCATTCTCCGGCCAGTCGCCTGACAGTGTAAGATCTCCACCACTGGATCATCCCGAACCAATATGTATTGTGTCCATGGATAATATAAAGCTTGTCGAGTGGCAGTCTGATGAGATGCCAAGATCAAAATGTTTCAGCTGCGGTGCACTGTTCTCGAATCACATCGAGCTAAAAAAGTACATGCCGTGATGTTCCACACACGCTGACAGCTCATCCCAATTCCTCCTCCCCTCCCCCCCCCCCCCCCCAAAAAAAAAATAAATGAAAGTGCATTCAAACATATACTGGAGTTTGTTCAGAGGGAAATTGAAAAAAAAGGAGTACTGGAAGAGGAGGGCGTGCAAGAAGCGAAGGAAAAATTGATTAATGCCTACCAAAGAGTAGTGAGTTGCTAAGAGGTCGGATTCATGGCAACATTGAAAAGCTGGTTGAAGAATACAGAGTGCGAGGAGCTATATTCAAAGATGTTATGAAATATACACATGTCATGGAATATACACCTGATTTGAGCAAAAATGAAGTAGAGCTAGAGATGAAAACGGGATTGAGTCATTTGCTGCAAAAAACATGGTCCACATGGGAATCATAAAAGCAGTGGAAAAGTACATGGACCAAGGAAGCGCTAAATTTGTCAATAGAGAAACTCAATCATCTCTTTGATGATATTATTGAGCCAGAAGAAGACGACATGAATGAGAACATTGAATATTGAATCAAGAGCCTCTACCTCGAGAATTGGACGAGGGCCTGCTCCTTTATGGTTCAGGTGAATTTGGCGCTGACTACCAGTTTCTGTGACAACACAGGACACTCGTCATCCAGCGAGCGTTTCCAGGCTAACAAGCATTGCTGGGCGAGAATCCGGATATACAAGGATTCCTGGGTGTGACTGAGGCTGAACATCTCCCTGATGGAATAGCCAGGCCCAGAATTTCTGGCAGGGATACTATGCCACATGTCACATGACGCTGACCCGCTACTGCGAGCCCCCAAACAAAAGCGTGTCCAGAGTCCAGATTGATAGCATACACAAACTTATCCAAAACGTTTGAATTTGCAAGGATCTTCATATTTAGAAAGGTGATACAACAGCCGAACAGGTCGCTGAATACGTACAATCCAGGAGACCGTGACACTACTGGATAACAAGTGTACAGCGAATTTGACAATGAGATCGACAAGTATGCTCAAGTTGTAATGTATCGAACTATCAGACTCGTGGATTTCTCAAAAAGGACTTGTATAGAGAAAAAAATGACAAGTCCGTTTTTGTGTGGATACTCATCGACGTGCCTCTAAGGACACCCAATCCACTTCTGAATATTCAAGACACCTGCGATACCCTGGCAGGAACGACCTACTTCTTGGCAAACGACCTAGCATCAGGTTATTGGTATGTCAATGTGGACGCAACGGATAGACATAAGACTGCTTCGCTGCGAGAAAAGGGCTATATAAGTGATGCCCTTTAGACTAAGCAATGATCCGGATACATTTTATTGGTTAACGGAGACCATCCTCCGGGGATATCTTCAATCCTAATGTAAATGTACACGTATGTGTTATCTTGATGACGTTGTAGCATACCTAAAGACATTCGTACATGCCTTCACCAAACCAGAGGCCATCCTGGATAGGATTCGATCTGCTGGCCTTCGATTTCAACCCAAGAAGTGCGAACTTTTCCATTGTGAGATACTGTTTTGTCGGGTTCATCGTAAACAGTCAATTGACTCGAGAAGTCCCGAAAAGTCAAATCGATATGGGAATGGCCAACACCATGTGAAATCATGTGGAATCATGAATGTATAATCGTTTCAGGGATTCACGAATCACCACCGACGATTTATCGAGGACTGTGCTGAAATAGCTGAACCACCTATCGCTCTGACCCGTGATGCCAATTCACCTGGGGACGTTAACAACGACGAGCCTTCCAGCACCCTTATCCGAGCTCTCAAGCTCGTCTATCAGACCATGTACGAGGAGGATTACTTCATACTGAACATGGACGCCATTGGCATTGCCATTGGATGCAACTTGTCGCAACGAGTGAATGGCAGGGAAGTTCCAATCTGGTTCACAAGTAAGCCTAAGAAGTAAGCCTAAGAGTAAGCCTAAGAAGCCTAAGTATGCAAAAGAATCACTGTACAATGTATTTTGAACTGCTTGCAGTAGTCGAGATGGTGTAACACTACTGACACTATTTTGGGGCCGGGCAGGTAATACCTCATCCGAACTGAGTATACTTCACTCCATTGGCTCAAGAACTATAATTACGCCAACGACATACTAACTTACTGGCAGGCCATGCTCCCACAATACAATATCCAATTGAACACGACCTGAAAAGCATCATGGTAATGCCGATGGACTCCCTAGATGCCACAGCTGTAAGAATAAGAATGTTCCTATCGATTACAGGTTTCTGTCACTGACTCTGAAAAGAGTTCCGGAGAACTCTCTGTTCATAGGATACAAATTGTGCACCCTCCGGTTGAGACAGGCTTCAAGGACTGCGGAACAATAAGTTTGCCAGTCTCGTCTCGGATGATGTCGCCATGACAGTCTGCTCAAATACAACAAACCGATATCACTCTGGAAGGACAACAGTGGCTGTCTGAATATGTGACCAAGGACATAGTGGTTGCACAGAAAGCCAACCCGTGAGTTGGGAGAGTACATAATGGGTAGAGTCCAGGACCAGACCCACGACCAAGGAAATCGCTCGTGAGGGAAAAGAGGTAAAAACACTCGTTGTGAGGTGGAATTTTTTTCTGTTTGTAATGTTTATTCCAAACCAAGTTGCACAGTTATATACAGTCGCTACATGGCAATTTTAACACATAATTTACAAAGTGGTTTGAGGATACCTAAGAGATACACAGTATCTGTAAGATAAGGCACCCCGTAGTGGAGTTCATCCGTTGACACAGAGATAAGAAAAGAAAAATAACCAAATGAAATTACTGCAAAAATTAGCGGAATGAACAGATTAGTCACGATACAATATAAAACGATGTTAAGTCTATGCCGGATTGGTTATGTTACTGACTCTATATTGACCAATTGAAAATATGCATAAGAATGGAAATCGGAGCGACGATATATTGAGGACGAGTGAGGATCAACATCAATACTTTTTAATATAATACGTTTTGATCGATTTCATGAATAATTTGAGTGATGTAGAATTTCTGATTAGTTTGGGTAACCTCTACCATAAAATAGGACCTTGATGAATAAATGTTTTGGAGGTAAAATAATCACGTATTTCAATTCGCGGATCATTTCTGTGTCTAGTGTTATGAGTATGAACGTCGAATTGTGTGCGAAAAATGTCAAGCAAGGGTGGCGGCAAATCAAGCCTACTATGCAAGTACATAAGCCTGGAGAGTTGAATCTCCACAACATCAGTAAGTTTTGGAATATTTAGTTTAGAAAATAGTGGCGAAGTATGAGTGTTATAAGGCACTTTCATAATGCCTCGAATACATTTTTTCTGGAGAATTTCAAGTTTGTGCAAAGTTTCTTGGTAGCCGAACCCCATATCATCGTGCCATATAACAGGTGCGAATGAACAATGCTGAATACAATTGGCTGAGATTTGGGGTAGAAAGATATTGTTTGCATCTATTCAGTGCATATGCGCCGCTGCTTATTTTGCTTGCAACATAATTGATATGATCTTCCCATATAAACTTATCATCAATATAAATTCCCAAAAATTTGGTTGTTTTGACACAGGATATTTTACAATTTCCTAGTAATAAATCGTTAATTTTGTTGTATTTGGGAAACGAGTTTCGAGATCCAAAATGAATGAAATTTGTTTTCAGTACATTTAATGACAACTTATTTGAGGATAACCAGTCCGACAAAGTTGAGAGATCGCTTTCCATTTGTTGTTGCAGTTGCTTTATATTCTTTGAAGAGTGGTAAACGGTTGTATTATCAGCAAAGAGAATACATCGAGAGAACATGAGTGTTTTAGGAAGATCATTGGTGTAGATGATGAAAAGTAGAGGTCCAAGGACCGAACCTTGGGGAACACCGCAGGAGACGTTATGATGATTGGAGTTTGTGTTAAGATGGTGAAACCCTGCCGATTGTTGGCAGTAAATTTCACGACTTTAGTACCGCATACAAAATATGAGCATTTGTCATAAAGCTTCTGGTAGTCCGAAGTGCCTTTTTGCAGTTGGAGTGAATAGAGGAGTCATTTCCTTGTTTTAGAAAAATACAATCTTCGACATGAAACGTCTGGATCATTCCGGATCATAACGATGAAGTTGGTACATCCGTTCTCAATATCAACCACGTAATCTTTAGAATACATCGACTTTTTACGACGTGGATTTGGACAACACTCAGACCTGAAATATCATCTATTATTTTGATGATTTTCAAAGAATGGCTGACTTACTTGGGATTGGTACATCGTAGACTGCATAACGAGCTATCCACAGCCATGTGACAATGCGTTTTTCCTCGTAAAATTGAGTCTGAATATCGGCTACTTTCAACGTCAGGTGCCACGAAATCGTGTTTACATATTTCCCAGGTCAAAGTTTGATGTATCCTTACGCGAAACTCATCTTTGGTCATGTCGATTTTTGTAATCTGTATAATCCACTGATCACACCAAATAATCCACTTACTGAATACTGAACGGGACTACAGCAGAGAATGTTCGTAGTACGACACATTGCATTGTGTTTTGTGATATCAATTGGTAGCTGTCATCCTCGGAATATTTCCTTCGGTTGTGAAGACCATATTTTGCGACTATGAGATTCGGTAGCTTCGTCTCCAAATGTTTTCCCGCGAGGCACCAACAGTCCCATGTGTTACGCATGTATATCGGCATATGACGGAGGCAATCCCAGAAATATGTACATAATCGAAGACATATTAGTTCATAGACAAATAATCGTTGTAGATCGGGGAATGACAAACACTGAAAACCATGTTTCCAGACCATAACTGACATATCGCTCACCACGTGAGTTTGTATTCGCTCCGGGGAGAAAGCCGTTGAAATCCGTGCACAGGGTTTTGAGTTCAATGTGAAGAGCAATACTCACCAGCTGCTCAAGTCCCGTCTCGGTCAGTGATAGCATGGAACCACACGGCAAATCGTCGAGCACATGTACTGGGGCGGATTATTAACCCTCTTTCGACCCTTCTTGCACATTGGGAGTTCATTTTCACAAATAGGATAATATAATATTATATTTGTTCAGGTACGTACACATAATTTAAGCGTTCTGTATATTGAAGCCCCGTCTCTATCAAAACGGATCAAGTATCCATGAGTACCTATTCCATAAGTTCGTGGTTAAATACAGGAATGTCGATAACAAAATGAAATTGTATGTAGATGTATCTCTATATGTATGTCAAGAAATTTAAATTAGGTGACCTGATTGGCACAAGTATGTGATGTGATTATCAATAAGCAGCTATATGAGTTATTCATATCACCAACATGTATATATTTCTCTAAATCAAGAAGTTTACTTGATTGTAATATTCCAATGACCAATTCAAGGCAAGTGATTGGTATCAGCAACAGAATAGAGTGCCATCTGACAAATCCATCATCTCATATTTTTCTGACTCCAGATGACTCCAGATGTTGCTGACAACTCCACACCACTTTCCTGACAGCTCAGCCAGAAGACAACACAACCAGAAACTCCATAAATCCTGGTTCAAGTCTCAATCAGAAGACAGGCAATAGCAGCTCCACACCACTTGAATGATACCCCAATGACAGGCACCCAGGAGCAATCACTCAGTTGGTCAACAATATGGATGTCAAAACATAACAAAAACTTGTGTTTTAAAGTTTGCACCAATATACACATGAATATTAAAACAATATATATATATATATATATATATATATATATATATATATAAATTCAAATTAAGTGCATGTTGGCCATGTTGGATATGTAATTCTGAAACACCTGTACAGAATTGCACACTACCATTTTGGGTATTGTAATGTCACTATAAGACAATTGGATATCTTATACAACAGCAATTTTGGGATTCAATGATCAATTAATAATATTTTCATATTTTATATTTTATTGGATAAAGTGGCCAACACATTGTATGTTTCAAAATTTGTTATTGATACACATGTGTAGGTCAGAAATACATTATGAAGATTTGAATGGCAGTGTATCAAGTGGCCATGTGCAACATTGTTTGCCAAATATGATAAATTCATAATCTTTTTGATTGGTATTATATTTGATTTATTTTGATTGATTTATGTTGTTTACCTTCCATGTACAAACATATACATAAGGAATATACTACCAAGTACACTATTTATTCATGACATTCTTTGTCTGGTATGTTTGATATCATACTTGTGATCCATGTATGTCAAAAAATGAAGTGCTTCAATTCATAACTCATGAATTGTACTAATAAAATGCTACCATTGTGTGAAATTCACATCAATTATGTTGACACAACCCATGTGCAATAATGATACTTTAATGTCAGTTGTAATCATGATGACAATAAATCAAAAGCCTGGTGATATTTACATTTACATGTTATTGGGATCAGTATGTATCCTGTATCTAGCTCAGGGTTTGTGTTCTTCGTTTGCATAGACACAAGCATTATGCACAATAGGGTCAGTGAATAAATACATGTACTGTTAGTTATTTGATGAACACAGAGTGTTATGAATTATGCCAAATGCAAGTAGATGTCACTTCCCCAGAAGTTCTAAACTTATAACTGTCACTTTAGAAATATGGGTAATTATCTGCATTGATCAGGTGAATAGAGTAGTGTCATGGCCCAATGCACACAGAAGCCCTAGCATGTAGCAGTCTACATGTGAAAGCCAGTGTGAATTGTGCACAGTGGAGCATATGATATTGAAGTCTCCCTCTCACTGTGGCAGTGTATTGAAGGGTTAAAAAATAGTGCCTGTACTGGCCACTTGGGAAAAATGTTTAGTTGTCAATAAATGTCTGAACTTCAAAAATCATTTGTGATGCAATGGATTTGAATTTCAAAAAAATATTTCTCGGCTCATAAACTAGCATATGTAGTAATGCTCGGAAAAATACTTGGAACATTCGTAATTGACTTTTTCCACAAGAACGGATGTCCCAAAATTTTTGTAGTCAATTTCACCAATTTTAACATAAGATGCATGATAACTGCGCTGAAAATGCTTTAAATTAGTTATTAACATGATAATATAACATTTATATGAAATATGTGTTCATTTCTTCAAGAAAAAACATTTTCAAAAATATTCAGTGCGCGTCACTGACTAAAATATGGCGAGGGTAACAACCCCTTAAAAACAGACACATATTGTCGTCGATCTGTTAGGTAACTCCTGAACCACTCCAAGGCAACCCCCCTGACCCCATAGAATCTCAGCTTACTTAATAGTATTTTGTGGTCAATTGTATCAAATGCCTTGGAGAGGTCCAGGAATACAGAAGGCGCATGTTTACCCTGACTGAGTTCTTCATATAAGCGAGAAATGTTGTTATAGCATCGGTGGTTGAGTGTTTAGGTCTAAAACCGAACTGATTATTAGATAGCGCGTGGTTTTTCATAAGAAAATCATAAAGTCTTCGGTGTACAACCTTTTCTAGAATTTTGGATAAAGAAGGAAATAGAGAAATTGGTCTGTGATTGCCGAGTTCTGTCGTATCTTTGCTTTTGTAGATTGGAATTACTTTGGCGATTTTCATTAGTTTTGGAACAGTTCCAGTAGAAAGGGATTTGTTAATTATTAAACTGATAGGTTTAGATATTGCACGATTTAGTAATTTTATTAGTTTTGTACTGATCCCGTCGATTCCACAACTATTCTTGGGCTTGAGTGTTGATATGATTTTTTTCGATTTCATTGCTGTCAGTTGGGGAAAGAAACATGGAATTATTTGTTCTGTTGCTCCCTAGGTACGAAATAAAACTGCACTGAGATGTCGATGAAAAATTGGCTCGCTCTCCAGGATGACGTCATCATTCGACGTGTCAAACTGGATCATCTTGGACATTCTGTTATACAGACTGTACTTCCTGCTGTGCTATGAACAGTAATTCTACATCAGCTGCACGATTGTCAAATAGTTGGACACACTGGTATACACCACACCATGGAACAAATCAGACGCCGATACTACTGGCCTGGACTCGCCTTGGACATAGCACGCTGGTGCGGCCAATGTCCTCATTGTGTCTGGCGTAAATGCAAGCCTGCACCTACATATGTGCTGCTCACACAGCTGCCCACTGGAGCCCCTTTTGATAAAATAGCGATGGCAATCTCGATACAAGGTAACTGAATGTAGCCACTGCTACATACTCATCGTATCAGACTACTTTTCGAAATTACTGTATTGTGTTCAATAGTGGTCAAGAACCAAAATTTGATTCGACACTTCCATCATGTGATCAATCAGAACGCCAAGTAAATCAGAACGACACCATACAGACCACAAAACGATGGACATGTGGAAGTTTTCAATAGAGCGCTCCTGAACATGTTCAGTGACTTAATTTGCAACCATGTAAAGACAAATATGATACCAAACACCAAAATAACTGGGATCTCCATCACCTGTTTGTTCTCATGGCATACCGAACCTTTGTACACTCCTAAACTGGATGTACACCAAACCTCTAATTCACGGACGTGAGTGTAATATCCCTGTGAACTCGGTGTTCCCGACATATGACAATGAACTGCTACCTCCATGCAGATATCGTTGAGCAAGCTATCCGATAAGCCAGAGATCACCTGGATAAAAGCTGCCATTCATGAGAAAATGGGTTATCACGCTCACAACAAATCGAGACCAATGTTTCAGATAAGAAATATGGTAATGTACTACCAGCTACCCCTGACACAAAACAACAAGTTCGTTCGTCCCTAGATAGGGCCGTGGTCAATGAGTCACTTAAGTTGATTATTGAATTAAGCTTGTGTCCAATCTGCGATAGACACGTGTGGTGCATGCACATTATCAAACACAGATACCACATCTCTACCCGAACCCTGCCAGGAATCTTTCGAGTACCGCCCAGGACACGGTAAGCAGAGAGGAGACGATTGTGTGAACGACCACCTGGTTCAGGTCAAGGACCTTTGTCATCCGTGGGAGGTGATGGTACAGGATAACTCGATTCACTCCAGTCAGAAGTCACCAGCTGATTCGTCTGACTACTCTGCACTCAGAGTGACGCCCCAGAAAAGGGGCGTCTTTTGAGTGACGCCCCGGATGGAAGGATACCCATGCTACATACAGTGACTCACCATATCATCCAGTCATTCAGGTCCCTTGGCGTCATCCTGCCCAGCGATCTCTTTCCAAAGTGAGCGCAGGGCAGCCGTTTGAAAAACGCTCAATTTAGGACATTGGCAGCCATTCTCTCGAAATCTGTCTGATAATTATTTTTCTAATTGATGCAGAAACCTTAACATATGTTGTTGTGTGATGTGTACAAGTTTCGTCGCCCTTGAGGCACCTATCTGCATGTTTGGACCATTTTGATTTTCCAACGGGTTGGCGAAAAAAAAAATTTTCATACAAAAACAAGTGATTATCTGTTTTGAGCCATTCCCAGCAGAAAAAAATATTTTTGCCTTTACAAAACATTCGAGGATTTTTTCCCAGACTCCTGGAATGGAGAACACCTCAAGTACAAGCACGGATAGCAATTGCCGTTCGTACCAAAATTCTGACGCACTCTATTACGATGTGGCCAATGCATATGGTCCTGTTTTGAAAGTATCAACCAAATAAAATAGCGGCCGTACGAATGGTGCTCCAACAACGACCTGAAGACACTGCTCTTCCGGAGCTAATGGACTTTCTCTGCTAAACTTTGCCGCAAATCAAACTGGTTCCATGTAAACGTGGTATGTGCGGACGCAAGCCAGGGGACCCTTATCCTACCAAAGGTTTTGAGAAATGAACTATTCGAATATGTGGAAGACCGTACAAGTTTGATCCTGGTCAGGATACCTGTTTTACAGTTGGATATCATGGTATTGCACTGGTACTCGTATGGATAAAATCCTGGTCATGTCACCTGGAACACGAACGGATTAGCTCTTCATTGGATAACAGATTACCTCCTGGTCACAGTGCCTAGGTTTCGAGTGGAATATAACTCTGTTGAATATACCCGAGTCCTGAGACTTCAGTTACTAGTATTTTTTTTTTTTTGTAAGAACAGACTTCAGCGATATGTTGTGTCGTACAAATAGTAACTATTTTCAAGATTATTATTAGCTGTGATGTTTTATGTTCTGTGTTTTGTCTTGTAAATAACCGTGTTCACGTGTATACTAGTATGTACTTCGCTCATTTTATCCTGACGGACCTTGACTGGTTAGAGTAAATCTCAAAGTTTTATTGAAAAAAGTAGTTTTCCATTGGTTTCATGTGTGGATGTGGGGAAGACTGTCAGGTCTTTCAGCTTCTTTTTGTTAAAGTTTATAGTTAACTTAGCTTGGGGAAGGGTCGACTACGAGGGCGTAGCTGGACGAAGGGATGTTTTGTGGAGGTTTTATCACTTCCTATAACCCAAGGCCCTACAGTTAATACATACAGTACGCTCACCGACATACATGAACTCTACACATGTTATTAATCTGGTAATATTCTTTTTGAATCTGCATTCATATTACATGAAAAGACGATTCTCGATTCCACGCCTTTTAACTTCACAGGATGAAATCATTGTGTGGTCAGTGTGAGGTTTTTGAAGCCGCGTTTAGGTCACTGAATGAGGTCTTTATTTACATGTGTGTGTTGTGACATCACTGACATCACTGTGTGCATCAACTGGTAACTGAAGCCAAATAGAGTCAGAGACACGTATGGTTCACACGTATGGTTCACATGTATGAATCAATAGACGGTAACAGGTATCGCCTCTCAGAATACATAATAATAGCTAGGTATGTGTTGCAGTCTTGTAGCTTCAGGTCATCCGGTATGAGTCAGTTGATGGCGAGCAGATATTTTATCGGCGGATTTAAGCAGTTTCTCCGCTGATCTGGCTCAGCTGATGACGTGAGCTGCATCGACTTGCCGCCAGTTCCAGAAGCAGCGCAATGACGGCAGATCCGGTCCCGGGACCTATGATGAGCAGGATCAGATATGTCAGGTCAAACAGCCGGACAGGCTCGTTAGCTGCTCGGGTTCCTGTCGTACAGCTCGACCGCGCCAGGTGTCGGGCTCCCCAGCCTCGGATCAGCCCGGAACTCGCCATCCGCATAATGCTGCTTGGGAGACACATAATACAGTTATGCAGTACACTGTTAACAAATACTTTAGTTTAGTCGAATCATAGTTTAGTTCGTTTGCTCTAGCCATTTCGGTCAGCCACAACGTAATAAGATCGACCCTCGCATCTGCCTATTTACTCACGACGCGTCCATTTTGGGTTTGTAGGGTAGCGACTGTTTTACGGCGATACCCAACATGCTCTCCACAAGAGGCTCCTTGATGAAGTATTGATCACAGGTTTCAGTGTCCTTCAGGAGTTCTTGTACGAAGTACACGTTTGCCGCCATGACGGCTTTCTGATACTCGCCTGTCAGAAACTCATCGAGCACGCCGGCGTAGTTCGTCCTCAAGGACTCCTCCGGGTTCTCTTGTATTTTGTCCCAGAGATCCTTGTATACGCCCTCTTCGGCCATCTGGGAAAGAGAACACAAATGCATGCAAAACTGTATAGGCTAAACCGAAGTGTGAAAAAAGCACATGCTTGTGATTTTTCTTCATGAACATTCAACAGATCAATGTCGAGCATTTTTTCAGAAACAGGATGACCTATCGTGTGTGTATTTAGGCGTTTCGAAATTTACAAACAATTAACTTGAAACCCCACGAATTCCTAGCATCCGTTCCTCCCACCTTGAACATAATGAGTATGTTAGAATTGTCTGGGATGACGAGGGTGTGAGACCGATCCTTAGCAACCTCCTCCAGTGTGTCAAAGGGCACGTGGATGGTTTCGGTTGCTAGGGCCGCCGTCAGGTTTCCGCCGTACACAGCAGTCAACATGATCACAGTCAACCAGTACCCAGCTACCACCCAGCGTGCTGCTATCCGGTCACTCCGGAACGAGTTGCCTGGGCAGATAATCAATCATTCAATCATTCAATCAATCAATCAATCAATCAAACTGTGATATT
This sequence comes from Terebella lapidaria, assembly GCA_949152475.1. Taxonomy (NCBI): domain Eukaryota; kingdom Metazoa; phylum Annelida; class Polychaeta; order Terebellida; family Terebellidae; genus Terebella; species Terebella lapidaria. The sequence goes on from OX424555.1 coordinate 5,096,915, forward strand.
GAAAAAAAAATTGTACGGTTTGGCGCCTGCTAACTAGGGCGACTGTGCCTCGCACTGCGGCACGGTCACGGCTGGGGCCGTGATTACTTATCTATGCCCAAGTACTAGTCCGCCAGATGCTGTCCGACCTGATACATAACATCAGAAATACATCATCATAGTTATGTAGCCCAATGTGGCAAGCCCGAGAGCCATGGGAGCGGCATCCTGGAACACAATACGTGAGCACGTTGCTGGCCTGACGGTCGACCACGGGGATAGAACCCCGGATATCCTGATGGTCTGCCAGTGCATGTACGCACCATCCCAGGGCAAGAGACTATCAATCCAGGTGCGTGAACACCAGATCAGATTAACCTCCCTCCTGGGCCCCCAATTGGAATTGTCCCCGGGGTCCTAGGTCCCTCTAGCCAGAACGAGGGAAACAGGAGCACTTGGCCGTGCTTCACCGTCGTCCTCTCGCCTTGGTGGCTCGGAGACAACTCAAAGAAACCTAGGCGGACTGACTGTATTCATAGCAGCAAGTGCACAAGAACCAGAGTGTGACATCATCATCAATGAAACAGTGCAATGGATCGATAAAAGACACCCAGGGAGACGCGAGCTTCGAAAGCGAAGCAGCCAAAATACAGTAAAAAGAGGCAACAGCCTTTCACGCTCTTTGAGCAAAATCATCACAGAACTATGTGACGTTAAGATTATTTTCGGCTATTTAAGGCCATATTTCGATTGAAATCTACCTTGCATGAAAAGCTGCCCATAGAGGATGAAGAGAATGTTGTATAGTCTCCTGTATGGACACTTGGTTTTCACTCCCTCAACACCTTCGTCTAATTTAATGAAGACAGCCAGGACGAAGGTGACCATGATCGGCAGCAGGAGGATACAAATCCAGGTCCCGCGGCTGAAGACGTTGACGAAGTATGTCCATGTGTCGGATTGGACGCGGATCGCCAATAATGTGTAATCCTCCCAGTGGCTGTGGAGGAAGTCTACCACCCCCTCTCGTAACAACTCCACGGTTATGGAGGACGCCGCCATATCAGCTTCCTGTCACGTGGACACCGGAAGTCGTGGCATTGTTACACAGAGTTTTGATGTAAAAAAAATTTATTTGTGTATATAGGCTATGATTGTGTATTTAAATAATGTCATTACCCCTCTCATGACGTTCCCGATCATTCCGTTCCAGTAGCTGTCGTTAATTTGTTTTCCCCATGAATTGTCAGGAGCAAAGAAATACCTGTAACTGCATGGTCAGAGAATTGTATAAATTATGAAATATTGAATTGAGTCTACTTCAAAACCCCAGCTGCAAATTTTCAAATCCTGATCTGTTTCTGTCTGGCTCTTACGTGAAGTTGAAATGTTCCGACAGGGTTTCAATAATGTCGGCCTCTATACCTTTATAGAGCGTGGTACCGTTTTCATTCACCGTGTAGAAAAATGGACGAGCCTGTTATGGAGAAATAGAAGGAACATAATTCATCTATAATATAAGGGAATTAGGACCTTGCAAGTAATAGTACCTTAAGGCTATAAAACGAAGTCCTATTTTCAATCGATTATAACTATTATTCATGCATTTTTCCCTCACTATGTGATGAACAATGTGCAACTCTCGCCCGTAGAACTGTTCAAACTCGTTCGGTAACAAATGTACTGGAAACTCGAGTCTGATTGAGCTTTTGCTGAATCGGCCGAGATATTTGAGAGTGTCGTTGATAAAACAGTCGGTCAAACACCAGTGTATATCCATTGACTCGTCCGGAGAGGGGGTGCCTTGTAAGTTCCCTGAGAGTGTGGCGTTGGACTGAAATACACAATTTACATAGTTTGTACGTTGGGGTTGTTCTTCAAATATAATATATACTGGATTCAATGTTTTGTAGAATGTAACTATCAAGACACCATGACACAGCAACTTGATGTCTTCATAAGTAGCGTAATGCAAGACATAATGAAAACATATCAGTTGAACTTTGAAAGCCAATTATAACACATGAGAGTGCAAAATAAACTCATTTTTAAACATTTGATTTCCAAAGTCACAAATAATTAAAGTTCTACTGAAAAAAACTTACATATAAATGTGTATTGGGTGTCTCACGCGCAGTTGTTACCAGAACCACGTTATCCCCGTCACGGAGGCGAGGAACAAAATGTGTTTGGTAGTAGTCGATATCGGCATCAAGTATTAACCAGTTGTAGCTTCGAGAATGTTCTTGTCCGTGGCGAGAACACTGTTTTTAAAAATTTTGATTATTCGATATACAACAGTATACATTTCTTTTCAACCTGTTTTTAATGTAGTCCGCTACAAACAGTGAGGTAACGAAGAGTCCAAATTTAAAAGTTATGTCTTGAATATTATCTCTTCAAAATGACCTATTTTATAGAGTAACTGATCAGCATCCTAATACTGAAAAGAAAATAGGGGGTCACCGTGTTGGTTTCTTCGACATATTCGATCAAAATCACAAACATTTACCTAAAATGACATAAATTATGGCATGTTTGCACATTTTTTTGTCCATATTCACATCTTGCATCGCCTTCTCCATGCGAACGGATACCGTGACACCCTATTTTCGTTTCGGTTATAGGATGCTGATCAGTTACTCTATAAAATATGTCATTATGAAGTTTTAAATTATGTTGATACAGTTTTTTATTTAAAAAAAAATAGCCCAAGGGCTAAGAAAGGTTACCGGACAATATATATATTTTAGATATTACACTTTTGTCCCGTGACTTTGAAAGTAAGGTCATTGGTCAATTCAAGGTCACGAAAATATTCAGCATATATCATTTATAGTACATCCACAGTTGATTCATAAGCTGTTAAGTCGATAATAAGTGAAATATTACCCATTTATGATCTGACCTCGAAAGTGAGGTCAAAGGTGAAGTTCAAGGTCATGAGAATATTCAGAATCTTTCATTTCCATTGTGTTCGCAATTGATTCCTAAACTGTAAAGTCGATGATAAGCAAGACATTAGCCATTTTGTGCTCTGACCTTGAAAATAAGGTCAAGGTCAAATTCAAGATCATCAGAATATTCAGTGTATATCATTTTGCATATGTCCACAATCAGTTCCCAAGCTATCAAGTCAATAGAGAAGCAAGATATTAGCCATTTTGCCCTTTGACCTTGAAAATAAGGTCGAAGGTCGAATTCAACGTCGTGGCAATATTTTTTATATGTTTACAATTGATTCCTAAGCTGTAAACCCAGTCAACACGTGACACCACACAACCTCACAGTGATATCACACATGCCTCACATTTTTGATGTCATATTCGTGATGCCACAGAGATATCACTCTGGCCTCACAACTGTGACCTCTGTCGTGTGAGGTCGATGTGATGTCACTATGACCTCAGACATAATGGCATCACAAAGGTGATATTGTTGTGATGTCACAGGGACCTCACAACTGTGACCTCAAAGGTATGAGGTCGATGTGATAACACGATGACATCTCAGATATGACATCACAAATGTGATATTGCCGTGATGTCACTATGATATAATAAAAATGGCCGATATTTATTTAATATAATAATTATTTGGAAAAGTCGGAATTTGAGGTGGGCGTGAGTTATGGATGACTTTCACATAGAATCAGCCATGAAATACCATTTGTGCAGACTTTGTGACGCTATGTGCGTAATGTATGGCACATATTATTATTTGTTAATATTATTTCCGAATCTGCATCCATATCACATGAAATGACGTTTCTCTATTTTGCGCCGCTAGAGACGTCACACCGGTGAGGTCAGTGTGAGTTTGATGAAGGGTGACAGTTTGAGGTCACCACGATGTCACACTGTGACCTTGCTGTTCTCTGATTTTGAGGTAAAAGTGAGGTAAATGTGAAGTCAAGTTGTTGACTGGGACTTCAATAATAAGTGAGATATTAGTCATGTTGTCCCGTGACCTTGAAATTTAGGTCAAAGGTCAAATTTAAAGTAATCAGAATATTCGGTGTATATCGTTTCCTAAATGTCCACAACTGATTCCTGAGCTGTAATGTCGATAATAAACGAGATATTAGCCATTTTTTGCTCTTGACCTTGAAAGTGAGGTCAGAGTTCAAATTCAAGGTCACGAGAATATTCAGCATATATCATTTCCTATATGTTCTCAATTGATCACTAAGCTGTAAAATCGATGATAAGTGAGATATTAGCCATTTTGTCTTGAAAATGAGGTCATAGGTCATATTCAAGTCGAGTTAAGTGAGATATTAGGCCCAATGTGTCCCAATATAAAGCATAGGAGAAATTAACATGGGAAAGTCCCATTTGGGCCGAGTTTGGGCCCAAAATGGCCCACTTCGCGCAATTCAAGGGCTTACTTACTTACTTACTTACTTACTTACTTACTTAGAAAGTTACTGAACAGATTTTGAGAAAACAACTGTCAAAGTCCAAAATTGGCAATTTTTCGACGAAAACGGCCGCCATTTTGAGAAAAAAAATGCGGAAATAAAAAAACTAAAAAAATACCTCCCTCTCGAAATATTTTTGGGCGATTCGATCGTAAACTTAATCGTAAAGATAAAATTGTTTACGGACGACGAACGACGGAAGGACGACGGACGACGGACGCAACGCCATGGCAATAGGTTATCGGACCATAGGTTCGGTAACCTAAAAACTCTTTGACCCCCTCCTTTCACTGTTTGGAGCGGACTACCTTAAGCGTTTTTTCATCTTACAAGTCTATATCACGAAGGTAAGCTATAGAAACTGGAGAAACTATTCAAAAGTGATTTTGTCTGATAACGAAGTCTGAGTGGTGAATTGGGCCCAAGTAGCGCACCTTACTCTGTTAATACTACTCACCTACTGAATTTATACCATATTTAATCCGTCTGGCACATTTTTAATCTTAATTGAATTTAGAAGTAATAGTAAGCTGCGCTACATGGGCCTTTAATTGTACAACATGAATTAAAACATGATTGCATTGTTCTCATTGGGGCTTACTCAATGCAGTATGTTGGTTAAATCACAGCCGTTAGCATTCTGGGCCCTAGTATCATACACTGTGCCTTAATACTTGTCCACTCAATGAATGCCATTTAATCCGTTTGTTACCTTTTTATTCCTTATTGAATATAGAGGAAGGCGCAGTGTGTGATACTTGGGCCCGCGTTCTCCGTAGGCTATGATTTAAAACAGAGAAACCCCTTGAGTATCAAGGATGGGGGAGGCGGGGGGGGGGATGAGGACATTCAGCGTATGGCCTGTATTCTGAAAGCTCACTCACACTCATCCTCCACTCATACTCAAGTGAGGTAGGCTCAAGTACGGCCCTTGAATGTGAGTTTAAGGTCAACCTCAGATTTCATATACAGTAATATGGAAAGTGTCAATTTCCCAAATGACCTACCAAATCATTTTTCCAAAATTGCTGATTCATTAGGAATGTGGTACCTGCGCGAATCGCAAATTCATTGAAGTCATTCGGTAAAGACCCACCTTGCATTTAATGCCCTCTTCTGGGAAAATCGTTCATGCATAGCGAAGTGAGTATTGTTGACAAATTTAAGTCACCTCATTGGTCAGCACCAACCATGTCTCATGAATATCGATTAGTTTCAGTCATGCATGATTAACTGAGAAAAAATAGAATATCTTTATATGGCTCTATATACTATATATAGGTGGATCTATATACAGAAAGGCACAAACAATTTGCACATGTCGATAATTTATCACATTACTCTAAATATTGTTGAGTTCAAAACGGCGTAAAGTAAAACACACCATTGTATATTTTCAAAACTAAATTGAAAGGTACCTGTAGCATAGAAACGTAGCGCTAACAAAAATTATATGTCATAATATATGAATTGAATATCTACGCCAATTATGTGGTTCTATAGCTGGAGATACTAGTATCAACAGCCCCTGAAAGGTGCCCTTTGTTAGCTTGTACCTTATCCGGAACTGCTCGTCGCTGACCTTATCGAAGTCAAAATTAAACTACCTTCTCACCTCTCGAGTGACGACCATTACACTCCAAAATATGCACATTTGCAAGTCTCTGATCACATATCGACCATGATTGTATACAAACTACCAAAGTGAGAAAGGCTCAAGGCAGGTGTACCTTCTCCTCAAGCTTTACTCAAAATCGTGCACTTAATTGAGTACGAGTGACGTCTGTGAATGCTTGGAGGGTGAGGCCGACCTTACACTCAAAGAGGATGAGGTGAGACTCAATGAGTGTGAGTGAGCTTTCAGAATACATGTCTATAGTCTCAGGCTGCGGAATAACCCCCTATTCCTCGGGGTTTCTCTGTTTCGTAATTACGGCAATCTTGACATCGAAGGCCTACTTCTTCCATAAAATGACCAACTCGTTCCGGTGCGCAGTCTGTGACGAAGTTGTTGTAGAACCCGCGATTCACAGGGGCAAGGGCCTTGATCAGGTCACTTGATGTGACGTCACACGTCATCAACGTCATGGCGGGGCGCGTACGTGAAAATACGGTGCTGTAAATATTGTCTGTGACCAAATATCAATGGATAGAAATAAAAATATAGTCATTATTGAATTGGAATACTCAATCAGAGGAATGTATATGGACATGAGATATAGCTTCAGAATGATGTATTTATTACCTGGAAATATGTACATGTAACTATTGTACACATACCAGATATAAGGACCGCATTGTGCCAGTTGCCTTGTTTGATGATAGATGCGATCAGCTCAGTGTCGTACACATTGCGCTTGAATTGTACAAACAAACGGTGTCCTGCAAGCAACTGTAACGACCAAGCGGGACCACAGGTCTACTCAAGTGTGTGTGTGAGAGAAGGACAGACTGATAGCCACGCAGTTATAAATTTCGATAAAACGGCTGTTTATTCACAAACATATGCAATCCAATGCAACCTTAGAAGGTACAAATATTCAAAATATTCAATGCCAGCGCTCACGACATGAACATACATGTGATGACCCAATTCGGGTTTCCGTGTCAGATAGCCCCAAATACTATGTGAAACAGTATGTAAAATTTAACATTACTTCAACATTAAAGGCCCAGAACCTGATAGCCTTACACACTCTGAATATTGTATTTTGGGTAAATGCACTTTCACTGTATCAAGACCCCAAAAGGAGGGCGATGTAAATAAAAATATTGAACACTATAGGAGTCAGTACTCCGAAAATTAGATATATTAGTGCCCAAAAGGACAAATCGGTAGTGTGCTGCCTGTCAGTCAAATATACACTTAATTGATTAGCCTCTGTGGCTTTAAGCCAGTGCAGCCGACACACCTACAACTTTGGAAGCTGTAGCCTGGCCGGACTCGAAACCGTTTGGGAGTCGACACACCTACAACTCAAAGAGCTGTAGCCTGGTCGGACTCGAAACCGCATGGGAGTCGACACACCTACAACTCAAAGAGCTGTAGCCTGGTCGGACTCGAAACCGTATGGGAGTCGACACACCTACAACTCAAAGAGCTGTAGCCTGGTCGGACTCGAATCAGTATCGGAGTCGACACACCTACAACTCAGGGAGCTGTAGCCTGGTCGAACTCGAAACCGTATAATGTAAGCTGACACACCTACAACTCAGGGAGTTGTAGCCTGGCCAACCTATCTTTACTGATAAAATATGGGAACTGAAATAGCAGCCAGCACACTACCAAATATTACAAAAAATATATATACTATAACACCAACCTCTCACAGTTGGTCCAAAAACTGTAATGTCTGAGCAATGGATACAAAATCCCAGTACAAAAATGCTCCCAACTTGTGCTGTATACTATACTGGTCAAATACGCTCCTAGTTGTGTCTCCTGGGATTTCAAAATCGTGACTGCCCGAGCCCAAGGGGCTCACTTTCTTTTATAGATCCAGGCTCCGAAGTAGGTCACGGCAACCTGGATCGCTCTCAGCCAATCCCCGAGGGACTATCCCACCCCAAAATGCCGTTTTATTGCACCCCCACTTCCGGTTAAAACACATGTGAAATCCCGACCAAAAATCAGTAAATAAAGGAAATATAACGAATAGCATCCGCTGGGAATTATATGCCTAAACCGGCAAAGTCCCTAGTCATCAAAAGATGATAAAATGAAACTATAAAAATACTTATTCCGCCCGAAAACAAGCCCGAAAGAAATCGGCAAATTGTTATATAACGAGCCCTCCCCATGTGGAACTCTTCACCTGGCGGAGTGAAAACTATCAAAACAACGTCGAAGCAAAAGCTCCGAAAATTACAAACAATTCCATGAAATAAAAAGTGTCACAAACACTGTCAGTATAATGTGAACACATAAAAACATGTAAGTAAACCCCCTATATCCATTCCCCAAATGTGGAAACCAGACTCCCGGTAATACATGAAATATTGATAAAAAATGGTGTGGCAAAGTGACAACTTTGCCGGCAATACAAAAAAAAATATATCATAGCGCTCCATGTAAAACCATATTCGCCACACTACTCCCCGCTGTGGGGTCCAATGTCCCCATGGACACCACAAGCTACAAAATATATATACATAAAACATTTAAAAAAACATAGTGTCCATCATAATCAAAGTAGATAACACTGGAGGTCTTCTCTTTTCCAGGTCGACGTCCTCCCACGAAGTCCCAGGCTGTGGCCTCCCAGTTGGCTGTCCCGCGATGCGGCTCTCCTGGTGGGTTGTCCCACGACGCAACTCTCCTGGTGGGCTGTCGCACGACGCAGCCCTCCCGGTCGACTGGCCCACGACACGGCTCTCCTGGTGGGCTTTCGCATGACACAGCTCTCCCGGTTGACTGGCCCATGACGCAGCGCTCCCTGTCAGTGTCTCCATGGCTCTCCTCCCCCAATCGATGGACCCTTGGCTCGGCTCTCCTGGTCGACGGTCCCATGGCACGACCCTCCCAGACGGGGGCCCTGCGGCTTGATCAGGGGTCCCAAGGTACAACTCCCCATTCTGGTGCGTAGGGCCCCAGCGCACTACTGGGGATTTTGCAACATTGGCCCCTCCAAGGCCAAACATAAGGAACAGGCAAAGCAATATCAGCAGATAGCATACTTGTATCAGGCCCTTTCTTGCTTTCGTTGTCGCCATCACAAATTTACTTTCAGCTGCCTGCACTTCTACCTCAGTCACGGTTGTCCAAGTCTGCGGGTTGGTATGCCGGTCGACCTTCCTGGGACGAGAAAGGTTACCTCCAACCCTATGTGACACAATGCGGCGACACTTCACATTTTCTCCATCGGCCACTGTCCCAAACAGCAGGCCGGCAACTCCCTCAGCTCCACCTGTCCCAGACAGTGGGCTGGCGACTTCCTCAGCCTCACCTGTCCCTGACAGCGGGCTGGCAATCCCATCAGCTCCACCTGTCCCTGACAGTGGGCTGGAACTCTCAACAGCCTCCCCTGTCCCTGACAGTGGGCTGGAACTCTCATCAGCCTCCCCTGTCCCTGACAGTGGGCTGGAACTCTCATCAGCCTCCCCTGTCCCTGACAGTGGGCTGGAACTCTCATCAGCCTCCCCTGTCCCTGACAGTGGGCTGGAACTCTCATCAGCCTCCCCTGTCCCTGACAGTGGGCTGGAACTCTCATCAGCCTCCCCTGTCCCTGACAGTGGGCTGGAACTCTCATCAGCCTCCCCTGTCCCTGACAGTGGGCTGGAACTCTCATCAGCCTCCCCTGTCCCTGACAGTGGACTGGAACTCTCATCAGCCTCCCCTGTCCCTGACAGTGGGCTGGAACTCTCAACAGCCTCCCCTGTCCCTGACAGTGGGCTGGAACTCTCATCAGCCTCCCCTGTCCCTGACAGTGGGCTGGAACTCTCATCAGCCTCCCCTGTCCCTGACAGTGGGCTGGAACTCCCATCAGCCTCTCCTGTCCTTGACAGTGGGCTGAAAACCTCCACCGTCCCGGACGGCGAGCCACAACTTGCCTCAGCCTCCCCTGTCCCCGACAGTGGGCTGGAAACCTCCACTATAACTGACAGCGGGTCTAATAGTTCCTCAGCCCCCACTGTCCCAGACGGCGGGCTGGTAGCCTCCACCATCTCTGATGGCGGGCTTGTAGCCTCCACCATCCCTGATGGCGGGCTGGTAGCCTCCACCATCCCAGACGGCGGGCTATTGTCTCCCTCACCAACTTCCCAAATCAATTGGCCAGCTATTGGAGTGCGGGCTGCCCCATGGCCCCTGGGACAGGCCCCTGACCATTTGGGTACTGGGCACGCTCCTGTGGCAAAGTTGCAGCAGGTGTGACTGGGGCGACCCAAGCATTGCAATCACGTGCAAAATGGCCCTCCTGGCCACAATTGAAGCATGTGAAGCTTCGTGTACGGGCATTCTGCTGTGAGAATCCATACCCATCTCGATGGCTTTGCCTGTATGGGCCTCGGCCATGGCTTAGCCTTGACGTTCCCTCCTGGAGGCTCTTGAAACCCTCAGCCATGCCCTTCATCTCCTCAGACATGCCTTTCAACACCTGAGCCAACTCCTTCTGAAAGTCTGGCTCAGTGCTTGCCTTCCCTTCCTTTGGAGCAGGATTATCAGGGCGCTTCGGGGGCTTACCCGGCACTCGAGCTACTCGCTCAACCTGCTCGTCTTCCGATTCTGAGGAGGCTACCCTTTTCAGGATTCTAGCATTGTGCTTGGCTTGATTGCCATGCCGCTTGCGAGTCTCGGTGTAGTTCACCACTTCGAATACGGCATCGTCAATATCCTTCGGATCTTTTACGTACTCGACCTGTTGTCGAGCACGTTCGTCCAGGAGCCCATCGAGGAACCGCCGTAGCAGGTCCTCCTTCCTGGTGACCCGATCCCTGTGGGCGTGGGCCTTATCATAGAGCCGCTTCAGCTCAGCAGCGTACTCTTCGACAGATTCACCGGGTTTCTGCTGCCTATTGCTGAAGCATGCTCCAAAGGTTTTCGAGGTTTCCACCACTCGAAACCTGCACTTCAGCTCCTTCACAAGGGCTTTGTAGTTGTGGCGGGTTTCATGGGACAATTGCCCATACACGAACTCCCCAGCCGCACCCTGCAGTTTGGGTAGGAGTTCATCCAAACGCTCTTCCTCATCCCAGCCCTGCCTCAGCGCAACCTCCTTGAACCGGTTGTACCAAACCGGCCAAGGTTCCTTGCCTGTGAAGCTAGGCAGGCGGGGGCCCCGTCTCGCACGACCATGCTCCGATTGGCGGCTTCGGCACACCCGAGCCGTGTCCTCATCTGAGCTCGACACTACCAAGCTCTCGTAGCTGGAGCTGTCACTGGAGGACAGTCTTCTCCCCTTGGGGATACTCGAGGTCTTAGCTGGGGCCTTCACCGCCTTACTGTTTACAAGACTAGCCATGCTAGCCACCATGCACTTTAGTTCATCCACGTCATACCTCATGGAATTCACGGCATGGCTTGCATCAGTCAATTTAGCTGTACCAGGTGCTTGAGCCCCCTGCTGGCCGATAGTTGGGGTCACTTGGACAGGCATTTCCTGCACACCCTGGGCCATTCCAGCAACAGGCTGCATGACAGGCTCCATGATTGGTACCCGTTCTCTGGGCCGGGCTATCGGAGATAGCTGGCCAGCGGGCTCAACAATCTGGGCTGGCTGTGGTAGCTGCACTACTTGCTGCAGTGGGACCTGTGGCACACATTGAGGGACTTGCCGCTCACGAATACCCTGTCCCCACACTCCACCACTGTTACCGTGATCCTGCTGATCACCGCACACATATGGGATTGGGGCATATGGTTCTCGATTCACCACGTGAATCTGGTTCCCATGGTTTACTCTCCGAGGCGGGGCCAAGGGAGTAACAACCGGTGTCTGCATTCGCACACCTGCCTGCCCTATTATTGGGGGTGCCAACACCCCAGCTGTCTGCCTACCAATGGATTGGGGTGGAACTACAGTCTTTCTGTTCACATCCCCAGCCCCAGGCCTCGCCACTCTGTCACTGGCTGTAGCTCCAACCTCGCCAGCAGCTAATTTGGCTACTGGGGCACTGCCACCCGTGGCTTGAGTTACCAGGTGTTGGCCGGCAGTATCGGTTTGGCCAGGCCAACTAACTACCGGCTCCCTGGTTCCTCGCCATGATTGCCACCCAGGCCATGTACTATGGGCCGATGCACGAGGCAGGCCTTGTGCCGCTGCGGGTGTCCCCATGAAGGTTAGTGGCGGCAAAGTGCCTATAATGGCACCACTAACACTGCGATCTTGCCCCATGTCGGGGTCGGACCCTGCCCTTTTTATCTTACTGGCAGTGGAATGCCTGGGGACCATTGTCTGATTTGACTCGGTCCCACATGAGTCGAGTCCTCCATTATCGAGGCGCTGTAGGGACCCAGGGCTGCGGGGGTCATGTACAGGCCCAGGCGTGCGTCTGAAACCACTAGAGACCAGGTAATTTGAGCGCTGTATGTCAGTAGGGAGACTGAGCAGCTGCTCACAGTCACTGTCTGTGCCTGAGTAGCCAGTTGTCAGGCCGCCTTCCTCTGACCCCGCTACACTGGTGGTACGGCGATTCCGCTTACTGCGCCTTGGCATACTTCAGAATCCCCTCACAACACACACTGAGACCTGGGCGTGGACTTCGTATCACTGGATATCTGTCAGGCAAGATATCCCACTTCTGACACCAGTTTTGTAACGACCAAGCGGGACCACAGGTCTACTCAAGTGTGTGTGTGAGAGAAGGACAGACTGATAGCCACGCAGTTATAAATTTCGATAAAACGGCTGTTTATTCACAAACATATGCAATCCAATGCAACCTTAGAAGGTACAAATATTCAAAATATTCAATGCCAGCGCTCACGACATGAACATACATGTGATGACCCAATTCGGGTTTCCGTGTCAGATAGCCCCAAATACTATGTGAAACAGTATGTAAAATTTAACATTACTTCAACATTAAAGGCCCAGAACCTGATAGCCTTACACACTCTGAATATTGTATTTTGGGTAAATGCACTTTCACTGTATCAAGACCCCAAAAGGAGGGCGATGTAAATAAAAATATTGAACACTATAGGAGTCAGTACTCCGAAAATTAGATATATTAGTGCCCAAAAGGACAAATCGGTAGTGTGCTGCCTGTCAGTCAAATATACACTTAATTGATTAGCCTCTGTGGCTTTAAGCCAGTGCAGCCGACACACCTACAACTTTGGAAGCTGTAGCCTGGCCGGACTCGAAACCGTTTGGGAGTCGACACACCTACAACTCAAAGAGCTGTAGCCTGGTCGGACTCGAAACCGCATGGGAGTCGACACACCTACAACTCAAAGAGCTGTAGCCTGGTCGGACTCGAAACCGTATGGGAGTCGACACACCTACAACTCAAAGAGCTGTAGCCTGGTCGGACTCGAATCAGTATCGGAGTCGACACACCTACAACTCAGGGAGCTGTAGCCTGGTCGAACTCGAAACCGTATAATGTAAGCTGACACACCTACAACTCAGGGAGTTGTAGCCTGGCCAACCTATCTTTACTGATAAAATATGGGAACTGAAATAGCAGCCAGCACACTACCAAATATTACAAAAAATATATATACTATAACACCAACCTCTCACAGTTGGTCCAAAAACTGTAATGTCTGAGCAATGGATACAAAATCCCAGTACAAAAATGCTCCCAACTTGTGCTGTATACTATACTGGTCAAATACGCTCCTAGTTGTGTCTCCTGGGATTTCAAAATCGTGACTGCCCGAGCCCAAGGGGCTCACTTTCTTTTATAGATCCAGGCTCCGAAGTAGGTCACGGCAACCTGGATCGCTCTCAGCCAATCCCCGAGGGACTATCCCACCCCAAAATGCCGTTTTATTGCACCCCCACTTCCGGTTAAAACACATGTGAAATCCCGACCAAAAATCAGTAAATAAAGGAAATATAACGAATAGCATCCGCTGGGAATTATATGCCTAAACCGGCAAAGTCCCTAGTCATCAAAAGATGATAAAATGAAACTATAAAAATACTTATTCCGCCCGAAAACAAGCTCGAAAGAAATCGGCAAATTGTTATATAACGAGCCCTCCCCATGTGGAACTCTTCACCTGGCGGAGTGAAAACTATCAAAACAACGTCGAAGCAAAAGCTCCGAAAATTACAAACAATTCCATGAAATAAAAAGTGTCACAAACACTGTCAGTATAATGTGAACACATAAAAACATGTAAGTAAACCCCCTATATCCATTCCCCAAATGTGGAAACCAGACTCCCGGTAATACATGAAATATTGATAAAAAATGGTGTGGCAAAGTGACAACTTTGCCGGCAATACAAAAAAAATATATCATAGCGCTCCATGTAAAACCATATTCGCCACACAACAGTCCGTTACCATGGTTACAGTCGTGACTTGATTGTATCCTCTCAGTCAAGTGAAGACAAATTCATGATCAGAACTGCGTATTTGACAAACCTTTGCTAGTCGTATCCAAAGTGGGTATCAGTTGATTGATATCATCGTGGAATGCATTTGCATATCCAACCACATTCAATACTATTCCAAATAAGATCATTGACCACCGATCGACCATCTTTCCCACCAGTTCAACATTTTTGTTTTGCTGCACTTGTATTGGTCGGATAAAATGAAAATGAAGACTAAGGTCATCCGGGTATTTACATAGCCCATGACCATTACGCAGCCGCCACCGTGTGTTGACAGTCGTCAGGGGTCACGGGAGTGGACACTAACAATTAGCCCATATCACGGGTGACAATAACCCGGATTGCCGGCATTGCTTCCCCTTCTTATTCACAAGTATCCCACGCTGTATGATTCAATAGATTAGACCCGAAACTCTGGCCAATCCACTTGCATTCAAGCACGACGCCCACTGTGCAAGCAAATGACCTATTTCGTGATTATTGGTGTCAACATGAACGTTGCTGAATTGACCACCATGCCCACCATCGACATGTAGCCTTTGCATTGTGTCAGTGTAACACCAGAGTGCCCAGGCACATGCATCACGGTAGTATGCGCAGCGGCATTTGCACAGATTTCTTATTCAGTGTGGGTACAGCATTACAAAACGTATTAGCATGGTGCAAAACTTGAATATTGTCCTGATAATAGAACGTACTAGTGGTAAACGGCAGCAGCTACAAAGCTTCTTAGACGAAGGTTGTTTCCAACTTGTCGAATTTTGATATTTCGTTTCTTATCCGATCATATTCAAATTATTGCATAAATATTGCAAGCAAATGGTAGAATCATCACTTATTAATGATTGAATCATACCCAGCTAATTTTTAGATAATAAAAATCTTTATTGGTCACCCAGTGTAAAATTTCGATCACACCGTGCATTGTCTTAAGCAGGGGTGTTTCATTGTGTCTTCAGGGATAGAACCCTGGACAGCCCGACGGTCTAGCCAGAGCCTGTGTCACACTATCCCAGGGCGAGAAACCGGTGATCACAGGGACGAGCCCTGAATCAGCACAGCCTCCCTCCTGGGCCCCCGATTGGAAGTCGTCCCTGAGGCCTGACTGGCCTTTACTCGATCTGGGACAAGGAGCTCCTTCTTCTCCTTCTTCCAATAAAGTACATTCCTCATAAATGAGTATTTTCATACTGTGCGACGCAGCAGCGGAAAGTGATAAAATCTGCTATGTACAGTTAAAAACATCAGGTGGCTTTACTGGCGAAGGTGGAGGTCTTGGATCTTCTGCTTGAAGGTATCCAAGTCCTTACTGTCCACTACCTCCTGGGGGAGTGCATTCCAGAGTCGAGCCGTGTCTGGGAAAAACGACCTCTGGTGACTCTTCAGACGAGAGCGAGGGATGGTGAAGCTACAGGTGTTGCAATTCCTGGAGGAGGGCCGCAGTGGGTGTCGCAATTCATGCTCAACATCGACAAGGTCTCCTTGGATGCGGTACAGCATTGTCACTTTGGCTCTAGCTCGTCTTTCCTCCAGGGTCTGAAGTTCGAGACTCTCGCACATGGATGTAACGCTGCTGTATCGACTGTAGTCCCCTTTGATGAAGCGTACTGCTCTGCGCTGTACGCCTTCGATGAGGTCGATGTGATGCTGGTTGTGGGGATCCCACACTACCGACGCATACTCCAGAACTGGCCTCACGAGGGTCTTGTAACACTGTAGCTTGACTTTTGGAGGGCATGAGCGGGTGTTCCTCTGCAGGAATGCCCTGGTACGGTCGGCCTTTTTGGTTGTCGCCTCAATGTGGGTGTTCCCATGATAGGTTGTTCGTGAAGGTGACGCCAAGATATTTGGCCGAGCTGGGACTGTCCAGAACATGTCCGTGTATGGTGTATGGATATACTAGAGGCTTCGGTTTGTTGCTGATATGTAGCACCTGACACTTCCCAGGATGAAATTCCATCAACCAGTCTGCTTCCCACTTGGTGAGGCTGTCCAGGTCGGCCTGAAGGGCTCTGCAGTCGGCTTCGGTTTTCACCAACTTGAAAACCAAACTATCGTCTGCAAACAGCCTGGTGGACGATGACTTGGTTGCTTCAGGAAGGTCATTGATATAAGCCAAGAACAACAGTGGGCCGATCACTGATCCTTGGGGCACGCCTGAGGTCACTGCTGCTTCTGAGGAGGTTTTGCCATTCAGGATGACGATCTGGCTTCTCTGATCCAATAAGTTCCGGATCCAGTCAACGGCTTGGTTGGCTACTCCATAGAATGTTAGCTTGTGTAACAGACGTTTGTGGGGCACCTTGTCGAATGCCTTGCTGAAATCCAGCAATATGGCATCAGTCTGTTGCCGGCAATCCAGGCCTTGGATCAAGGAATTTATGGTCGACAGAAGTTGTGTCTCACATGACCTCCTTTTTCTGAAACCATGTTGGGACCGAGTCAGGACGGAGTGGTGATCGAAGTGTGTCATGATGCTTGAGTGGATGATGTGTTCAAGGAGTTTTGAACAAATGATACCGGGCGTTTTGACGTTTCAAGGAGTTCAAGGAGTTTTGAACAAATGATACAAATGATACCGGTCAGTGATACCGGGCGGTAGTTAAAGGCTTTGGATCGGTCACCCTTCTTGAACAAAGGCACCACATGTGCAGTTTTCCAGTCGGCTGGTACGACCCCTGTGTCTAGTGAGGCTTGAAAGAGGCACGCCAGGACCGGAGCTAGTTCATTCAAGAGGAGCTTCAGGGGCCGAGGCGAGATCATGTCTGGACCAGAAGCTTTGTTGACATTTAAACGACTCAGTAGGGTCTGCACTCCTCTGACGTGAGCTCACCTTAGCCGACGTTGCTCCATTTTGAACGTTTGATATTGGGGGTTTTGAACAGAACCCCCAATATCAAACGTTTAAAATGGAGCAATGTCGGCTAAGCTCACCTGTCATGCTCTTGCTGTGAACGACTCGGCCACACGTGGTGCGGCCTCAGTATTTATACTCCCAGCGAGTGCACGAGAGATGGCTTGAAAGTCACTGTTCAGTATAATGGATAGAGAGAAGGATGGAACGAGCGTTACTACGCTCGTGCTTCGAACACGAAGCAGTCAAAAACAAGAAAGAGTTTAGGTTTACCAGGTCACAGATTACCAGGTAGGCGCTCAAAAACCCAAGTGCCATGTTTGAAGGCAAAGTGGCATGAATGTAAAACTCATGCATGCTTTTAAATGTATAGTGCATGCAACGAAAGGTATGGTGCATGCCTATTAAGTTATTGCGCATGCTTGTCAAGGTATCCTGTGTGCAAATAAAGAAATGGGGCATGCTCATGCATGTAGCTATCTTTTGCATGTAAATGTTTGCATGCATCTCATGCATGTAAAATTGTTTTGCATGCCAATAAATATTTTCTTCAGATTTTTCTGTATTTTATGGAAGCCCATAGGTGACATGTGTGGGGGAAAAATTTGGTGTTTTTCTATTAAAAACCTTGCACGTTCGAACGTAGAAAGTTCAAAACTACCACGTTCGCACGTGGAAGCATTTAGCGCTGTCACGTTATCACGTGGTAACTTTGAAACTTATCACATTTGCTCGAAGAAAAGTTTCAGGCTTCCACGTTCACACGTAGAAAGTCCAAAGCTACCACGTTCACACGTGGAAACATTATATGCTTTCACGTTCGCACGTAGAAACTTTAAAACCTATCACGTTCGAACGTAGAAAGTTTCAAAGCTACCACGTCACACGTGGAAACATTATATGCTTTCACGTTCGAACGTAGAAACTTTAAAACCTTCCACGTTCGAAAGTAGAAAAAGGTAGCTTTCCACGTTCACACGTAGAAAGTTTCAAAGCTACCACGTTCACACGTGGAAACATTTATACCTTTCCACGTTCGCACGTAGAAAGATTTAGGTTTCTACGTTCACACATAGAAAGATTCAAAGCTACCACGTTCACACGTGAAAGCATTTGATGCTACCACACCCAAATCTTTGCATGTGCGAACGTGGTAGCTCCTGAAGTTTCCACGTGCGAACGTGGAAGCGTTAAATGCTTCCACGTGTGAACGTGGTAACCTCGGACTTTCCACGTGAGAACGTAGTAGCCTTAACTGTTTCCACGTGCGAACGTGATAGTGTTAAATGCTTCCACGTTAGAACGTGCTATCTTTTTGCTGGAAAAGACATAGAAAAATTTTACCCGCATGTCACCTATGGGCTTCCGTAGTATTTTACAAATTTGGATCGTTTCGTATTTAAAACTGATGACATTTTACGAAAACCCTAATTAGGGGAAATGAACTAACGTTCACGAATTTCTCTATCCGTCATGAAAAGACAAACAAGTACATGTCATTTTCTCTTTTTTTATTTCACAGCACACACCTAATATAAATATGCGTGGAAAAACTATACCAACATCACTATGTACACTACATTTTATATTTACATATATATATATATTCTTTTTTTTCACTAAACTATTCACACAAAAGGACTATATATATATATGTAATTATCATAACAGTGGTTGATATAAGGTAGGGTTCATAAAAGACAAAATCAGCACCTCCTTAAAGCTGACTCCCTTCCCCATATATCCCATAGCTTTCCTGATGTCCATATGTATCAAGCTTTTTCCCAGGATATGACGCAATTTTCAGCATGGTTTTGTACATTTCCATCAATCCCGTCTCCATTTCTAGATCCACTTCATCCTCTTGCAGTTCGGCTGTATTTTCCATGACATGATGCAGCAGATACTTGAAGGCCGTTTCACTCACAGCCCCGTCCTAGAGATCTCTGACATGTACGCCATCCGTTTCTGAACCAGCTTACGAGTTGATCGTAGAAATGATGTTTTATTTCGACAGTCATGTTGAGCGCGTATTTGACAGTCATGTTGAATGTAGCTCCTCGCACTCTGTAATCGTCAACTGCACTTTCAATTTTGGCATGAATCCGACTTCTTTGGAGCAGATAGATGCAATTTACCCCCTCATTGGTAGACCTTAATCAATTCTTTGTTTTTTTCTTGCACAACATCTTCCTCCGGCACACCTTTCTCATCTATTTCGTCCCAAAAAAACTCGAGTATACATTGGAACACACAACTCGTCCCCCGAGGAATCATCGTCATGGTCGGGACATCTCTTCATGACTGCACAAGAAATGGTCAGCGACATTGGGAAAAGTGTGGTCGAATTTTCTGCGACGTTGTGATGTTGTGGCGCATCTCGAATTTTCGCTGTCAAGACACTGAGTGCAGTCATGACTATAACTGCCAACAGGGTAAGACAGAACACGCGATCCTTGTATCAGTGGTGAAAATCTGGGTGAAATATGTCCACTTGTTGGTGTCGAGTTTTACAGTAACCGATGTTGAATTTTCCCAGAAACAAAGTATTATTTCAAATTAGATTTTCTGATTCTACTGGGATTTGACATAAATCCTGTACCAAGAGACACATGGAAAATGTACCAAGATTTTTATCGAGTCATTGATCATATTATCTTTATTACTACACCAAATGCTGTGAATTCTACATCCTCTTGTTATGTACACGACCGTCTGCCGAGCGCGGCATAACGTTTCTCCCAGCCTATGGTCAAAGCCCAAAAATTATGTACACGACCGCCTCCAAAGCGCGACATAACGTTCCTCCCAGTCCGTGGTCAAAGACCAAAAATTATGTGCACGACCGCCTCCCAAGCGCGACATAACGTTCCTCCCAGCCCGTGGTCAAAGACCAAAAATTATGTACACGACCGCCTCCCAAGCTTGGAATAATGTTTCGCCCAGTCCATGGTCAAAGGCAGAAAATTATGTGCACGACCCTTTACCAGCTTTACGTTTTGAAAACAATATAAAAGCGACGAACCAGTGGTCAACGGTTGCAATATGCTAAAGACTCGATGTCCATTGAAAACATGATATTTGTGCTAAATGAAGTCTATGATCATTTGATGTTCAACAAGTTCTGGGACTTTCTTCATAAACTTTTCATATCTTGAGCTATATCCATGACATTCGACATATGCACTCAATATATTGATTAGTTACAATAGTTGTCAAACTGTTTCTTTAATTTTTAACAATTTCCATGGGTAAAATCGTAGTCATAGCATAGCACATTTGAGGTGCCGGTGCAGGTATAAATCCCGCAAAATACAGAGATGCATAAAACTGCGTGTTCAATTAATTTGCCAGGCTATCACAGGCGCCCACAAAATAACACGGCTCCTGCTATATCACACAACTCCACCAAGAATACTAAACAATTGGTTAGTATTCTTGACTCCGCTCTCAGCAAACTCCGCCCTCCTGCTCATCACAGCCAATCAGCTCAGAATGGATATAGAAAGTCCACCACCCCCTTCCTAGATGACAGCACTGTTATCCCACTCACAACGATATCAGCCTCCTATCATATAGAGGGTTTGACATGGTATGTAATAGTTGGTAGTGAGGTTCAATAACATTTAGAGTTCGTGCCACACGCATATTGCATGGGGTTTGTCTCGGATTTTCAAAATATTTTAGGAAGTCGTTGGCTAATTGTTGGGTAAGTGTAAAGTAGAAACAACTACGTGTATATCTTACCCACTGTCTGACCCTCATGGCACCAGTGTTTTCCAACAGCTTCGTTAGGTCTGATGCTATGACAACATTTAGAGTTCGTGCCACACGCATATTGCATGGGGTTTGTCTCGGATTTTCAAAATATTTTAGGAAGTCGTTGGCTAATTGTTGGGTAAGTGTAAAGTAGAAACAACTACGTGTATATCTTACCCACTGTCTGACCCTCATGGCACCAGTGTTTTCCAACAGCTTCGTTAGGTCTGATATCCTCTTTAAAATCTGGTTGTATTGTTGGTAGTAGGGTACGTGATATATTGAATGATTTAGATATTGATGATCTGTTACAAAACCCACCCTCCTGCACTTGCATTAGTTCTCCGTTCACACACGATCCAGTTGGGCATGTTGTTTCAGGTGACCTCATTATAGTGGAGAATGAATCATTGAAGGACGTTTTGTCCGAAGGTCTTAAATATAGAGAGCCCACGTCGTTTTCATGGAGATACAATTTTAAGGTAATCATGGATGCAGTTGAGGCAGAAACTGATTCTCTGTCGGAATGGGTCAAACAGATCAGGTCATTGGTAAATGAACGCATTAATGTTTTGTGAAAGTCAGTTAGTACTAAATATAACTCTGTCTTCAATGATCCCGTGGTTGAGTTTGTTGAAACTTCAAGAAAGGTTTGTCATTTTCCCTGCTGATAAAGATTCTAATAATGTTGTTTTTGTCTGTAAAGCATACTATATACAGTGCCTGTTTGACGAACTGGGTATTGCCGACAATACTAATTCCAATAGTACACACCAAGCCATTACCGTACCCAAACAGGATATTTTATCAAATCATGTGTCTGTATTGCATTCGTTTGCTATTACTACCTCATGTAAAGATTCCAATCTACCAAACTTATATTGGATCCCGAAATTACACAAAAATCCACACAAAGAAAGATATATTTCAGGCTCAGCATTCCTACCAAAACCCTTTCTAAAGTATCAATTGTCATATTGTCTAAAACTAAACAGGGTCTCCAAAAGTACTCTGAAACCATCTATTCTAGAAGTGGTATGAACCAAATGTGGATATTAAACAATTCAAAATCTTTATTGGAATATCTACATGCTCACACACTTTCAAAAGTAAGGTCTATCGAAACATTTGATTTTTCCACTTTGTACACAACTATACCTCATTCTGAACTGAAGTCTCAGCTTAGAAAACTCATCAATAATTCATTTTTGCTCTAAAAAGGGACAACGTCGGTACCACTATATTGTAGTTAAAGCTATAATCACTTTTAGAATTGACAAAATTCATTCATTCTGTGATAGCCTTATTTTGTCTATAGAATGAGAAATCGTACAAATATGGGTCTTCAATTGTGTATTGCGTGCCTAAATTGAGTTTCCAAATCAAGATTTGCATCATTTTTTCCTAAAAACGGCCCGCCTTTTGGACGAGTTCTATACACAGTCTGATGACGTCATTGGTATTTGTCTAGATATTGTGGCAACCGGCAATGTAGGCAGGCCGATCATTCTCTATCCACTGTTTTCATGCACGATTAACGGCAATTTTCTGAGTATCTGTTGTCGAACTGTGCATATTCCATATATATTCCCGACTATCTCGAGATGTACTTTCAAGTTAGCGTGACAAATGAGAATGCTAAATTTGGCTGATTCTAAAATTGATTCCAACTTTAAATATAATACCGCTTATTTTGTTAAAGGCGACTCTGATGCCCCATACAGATATACTGAAATAAATGTGGTAAATATGGTTAATTTTCTGATTGATAATAATATTTTTTGTGGAATTTGGTGGTCGAATATTTCAACAAATTCTTGGTATTCCCATGGGTACAAACTGTGCACCATTATTGGCAGACCTGTAATTATACTCATATGAATCATATTTCATCCAACATTTACAATGGGGGGGGGGGGGGTTCTAAGAAACTAACATGCAATTTTAATTTCACTTTCCGATACATAGACGATGTATTGTCGCTAAATAATCCCAAGTTTGGTGATTATTTGGATGTCATATATCCTAAGGAACTTGAAATCAAGGATACTACAGACTCCGCTAATTTTTCCAACTATCTAGACCTGAGGTTGGAGATTGATAATGATTCTAACCTGTCAACTATATTATATGACAAACGTGATGATTTCAATTTTTCCATAGTCAATTTCCTGTTTCTAAGCAGCAACATTCCTGGGCCCATGTAGCGCAGCTTACTATTTCTTCTAAATTCAATGAAGATTAAAAATGTGCCAGACGGATTAAATATGGTATAAATTCCATGGTTGAGTAGTATTAGTAGAGTAAGGTGCGCTACTTGGGCCCATTCCTGTGTCACCAGCATATGGTGTGTTTGTTTCTCAACTTATACGCTATTCCAAACCTAGCTGCAAATATGAGGACTTTGTTTATCGAAATGCCCATCTAGTCTCTAAACTGATGCGACAAGGATATGTTTTACCAAGACTTATAGCTGACTTTAAGAAATTCTATGGACGTCATCATGATCTGGTTGATAAATATACCATGCAACTAGATTTATTTTCATGTTAAATTTGAGGAAGTCATGACGGGTGCCACTAGTGGAGCAGGAAATTCTCACTCTTTCCGGAACACCTGATTTCACCTCCTAATGGCCATTTTTTTTGGGGGGGGGGGGGTCATGAGTTTCCCTGTCATTTTTGTTTTCTCTCACTTCGTATGCCTGATATGACTTTCTGTCCCCGGACGATGAGATTGGATAACGGACCCTGTTTTGTTCACTCGGAATACTTAATACATGTACATTCTACGTCTATTGAAATATACATTTGATATACCCCCACGTTTTAATGGCTGATACTATTACAGTATACTGTACAAAGTAAAAGTTTACCAAAACTGCATTTCAAGATGACGAAATTGGAGCCAGATTGAAATTTTTACTATAAGTTATTTTTTAACTCATAATATGTATCAAACGTGGTTTCAAGTTTAAATTCAGAGTAAAAGTTTTAGTAAAAATAATGTTAACTTATTCTGTTACACCCGGATATCTCTACTGGAGAAAATCTTTACCTTGTTGAGCTCAATAATAAATGTTTCTCGTCTTAACTATTATTATTGGTAGGTAGGTAGGTAGGTAGGTAGGTGGTTTATTTCGAGAACGTACATCACATTACAATATATGTTTACAATTTATAAAGGCAATTCATGTGAACACTCCCGTGGTCCCCCTCAAAGATATAAATATCTGTACCCTGTTTAAGGTGTGATTGCACGTAACTTACCGGTGACTGCACTGAGGCACTTTTCAATTGACTTATAATGTGAAAGTATAGGTAACAAAATCACCAAAACAATACAATCCCCTGACCTAAAACTTGGCTAGCACACACATATATACTCAGGGATGATGAACCGAGACATGGTTTCATAAATGATATCACGAAAGCTGTGCAATTTGATGATTAGATAAATCATTTTATACGTTTCACCAAAACGAAGATTCGAGTGTTTTGCTTGACAAGCACTGGCTGTTGCATATATTTATTCCTTGTTGTCGTCAAAATAATGAGAATATCTAGGGCTATACTTTCTGTGTGATGAATACAATGAGCTGAACATGCATAATCCCAAACACCTCGGTGCACCCGAGTGCATATCACCTGTGAGTTTTACTGGCCTCACTAGCTATTTGCTGCACAGCATAATCCTTTCTCTTGCCCTGTTGTGAGTGTATTTTGTAGACTGAGAAATATGTCGGAAAATGACATATGAAAAAGAGGAATTTAACAAATTCAACATTACTTAGTAAGAAACAGAGTCTCGGTTAGTAATCCTTGATGGCTAACAATCAGAAAGGCAAAGTGTCACGTTGATTGGAAGTGTGTAAATTCATGAATTTGTTACCTTTATATTTACATGATAAGTGAATGGACAGCTGGTCAATGCCAGGTTCATGACGATCACGTGCAATCAATCCTTAACCAAACAATATTAAATTATAACAATATTTCCAACTTATAATAAACAGGACAAGTGGGCCAGTAAAAAAAAAGAGAAAAAAAGAGAAAAGAACAAGCAAACGAAATAAACAAACTGAAAGCTAAAAAAACAATCCAAACCTATTAAAACACGCTGAATTATCATGTGGAATTAACTAGACATAAAAGCCTATAGGCTTTGTGGCATCCCCCAATTTGTTCTTATCATTTCAAATTGTCATACTGGACTGAGAAAAAAGGATACATAGGCCATTGTATGTGTGTAAGAGTGAGAGCTCATCAGACAGTTTCTTACCAGAACTGCTTTCTATCATCTTGACAACTTGGCCCACCAGACATTTGCCACCCAAAATGAATGGACAATTACCCAGCCAATATTCAGAGTACTACCCAGCCAATATTCAGAGTACTAGTATATTTAATCAGGATGTTCGTGATATTTTTCAGGTGCTCCTGTCAAATGTAAAATGATACGTGACTAAAAGAATGCTGTGTCATCTTGGACAATTTTGTGATTCCAAAACTGGTACAAACAGTGGAATATTCGCATTCACATTATAACCAAAGCCAAACATTTCCCAGCTAACTAAAACAATGATGATTTGGTCATTGCATGTGAAATAGAGTTGAATAACAAAACATTCAAACAATACATGTTTGTACAATATAAATGCAGACAGGGCAAATCATCCCCCAAGCATGTTGTGTCATGTGTGTTGGCTTATTAACCAACTATCGTATCCTGTGGGGTGGAACTTCATTCTTTCACCATGTACACACACTAGTAAACCAGGCTTTGGAGGGGGGAGTGAGGGATTATGCATGGATATGAGCCTGGGGTCAAGTTGGACATGCTAGCTGTATCACTTGTCAGGCATGACTGAGCAGGGCTGGCTGAGAGGGCGGAGCCTATTGCTGTGCTGGACAGACTGGCTGATCTTGTAAGGCATGACTGAGCAGGGCTGGCTGAGAGGGGCGGAGCCTATCGCTGTGCTGGACAGAGTGGCTGATCTTGTAAGGCATTACTGAGCTCTCATATACTGCACTGGCTGAGAGGGCAGAGCCCAGCCTCATGCTGGACATGCAGGCTGCAGTCAGTGAATACAGTAGCATGGCTCAGTCACAGTATTACATCTGCATGGGGGCAGGCGAGGGAAAAATTCCAAGTCCAAAAAAAATACACCCAAAAATTTTTTTCCCCCTGGAAATTGCCTGAATCAAATTATGACATTGACAGGAATCGCCCGATTTTTTTTTCCAAAATGGCCGCTGGCGGCCATCTTGGATTTCGGATCTCGACGAAAAACAACAGGGGTTAGGAGCAAAGTATTTCGGATGAGCTGTGAAAATTTCGGAAAGATAGATCAAGGCGTTCAAGAGTTATGATCCGGAAACCAAACGGCGGAAGAAAAAAAAAAAAAAAAAAAAAAAAGAAGAAAAAAACATAAGGCCTCCCGATTTTCAATCGGGATGCCTAATTAATACATTTACTTCTCTAAAAACAACAAAACCAAGCCCACAACCAAGCTCACTCACTTGCACCCTAATACACCCCAACATGACCTAGTATACAAACACGAATGACCCAAGTATCATATCCTGCGCCTTTCTCTATATTGAATAAGGATTAAAAAGGTGACAGACGGATTAAATGGCATTCATTTAGTGGACGATTAGTATTAAGGCGCAGTGTATGATACTTGGGCCACACGAATACTATGTACAACTTAAGTCATGCAAGTCATGCACTACCGATAGTTAAAATGCATTTCAGATTATTACAAATCCATAGTTTAAGCTATGACCACCCCGCCCCCTCCCCCCGCTAAACTCTCACAATCCCATAACCAAATGCATCTCAGATTATTACAAATCCATAGTATAAGCTTTGACCAGCCCCTCCCCCGTTAAACTCACTCAATACCCTAATCAAAATGCATCTTGATGATTTCAAATCCGTAGTATGAACTTTGCAGCCCCCCGCCCCGGTGAGTCAATTTTATACCTATACCCTTACATTTCAAGGAGCGGTATTTATGTCTATAAACATTTTAATCAATATGCAGACAAATAATGTCTATTGAGTCGAGCTTTGAACAGACCGATCGTATTCGCAGATTTAATATCAGTTGGTAATTTGTTCCAGTTTACAGACTACTAGTTTTTCTTGCGACCGCCCGTGGGTTGTTTCTGTGTTACGTATTGTAGGAGTGAAACTCGTTATTCCTTTTAAATATGGTGCTTAATAGAAATGGAAGTGTATTGTTTTGCGATTTGTATATTAGTAGATCTAGTTGTTTCGTGTACATGTCTTTTATGATCAAAATTCCAGTCTTTTTGAAAAGCGGCATGGTGTGAGAATTATAATTATAATTAGTGATAATACGTAATGCCCTTTTCTGTAGAATTTGAATCGGTTTTATGTACTTTTGGAAAGTGGACCCCCAAAATATAAGCCCATAAGTCAAATATGATTGTATCATTGCGATGTCTTCTAAACGCTGGTACACTGGTATGCTGGTACAAGCATTGCAAGGTGCATGAACTCAACAATACTGCTCATTTCGTGTATGCCTCAATAAGCCTCACAATGCTTGTACCAGTATACCAGCGTACCAGCGTTTAGAAGACATCGGTATCATTGAGTAATATAATGTCAATAAAACCTTTTCGCTAACAGTATTTTTGACGGCGTTTAAAGCATATAAATCACTTGCAATTTTCTTTTTACACAAGTCAATATGCTGCTTCCAGCTTAAGATGGTGAAACCCTGCCGATTGTTGGCAGTAAATTTCACGACTTTAGTACCGCATACAAAATATGAGCATTTGTCACAAAACTTCTGGTAGTCCGAAGTGACTTTTTGCAGTTGGAGTGAATAGATGAGTCATTTTCTTGTTTTAGAAAAATACAATCTTCGACCTGAAACGTCTGGATCATTCCGGATCATAACGATAAAGTTGGTACATCCGTTCTCAATATCAACCACGTAATCTTTAGAATACATCGACTTTTTACATAGTGGAGCAGTCAGTGTCTATGAGCCGAGAATTACTTTTTGAATTTACAGCCTACATTTGTCACAAAATGCCCGACTGTCTTTGACACATTTACGAAATGCGCCATTTTCAAAATATCACGTGGATTTGGACAACGCACAGACTTGAAATATCATCTATTATTTTGATGATTTTCAAAGAATAGCTGACTTACTTGGGATTGGTACATCGTAGACTCCATAACGAGCTATCCACAGCCATGTGACATTGCGTTTTCCCCCGTAAAATTGAGTCTGAACATCGGCTACTTTCAACGTCAGGTACCACGAAATCGTGTTTACATATTTCCCAGGTCAAAGTTTAATGTATCCTTACGCGAGACTTATCTTTGGTCATGTCGATTCTGGTAATCTGTCTAATCCATTGATCACACCAAATAATCCACTTTCTGAATACTGAACGGGACTACGGCAGGAAATGTTCGCAGTACGACACATTACATGTGTTTTGTAATATCAATTGGTAGCGGTCATCCTCGGAATATTTCCTTCGGTTGTGAAGACCATATTTTGCGACTATGAGATTCGGTAGCTTCGTCTCCAAATGTTTTCCCGCGAGGCACCAACAGTCCCATGTGTTATGCATGTATATCGGCATATGACGGAGGTAATCCCAGAATTATGTACATAATCGAAGACATACTAGTTCATAGACAAAGAATTGTTGTAGATCGGGGAATGACAAACACTGAAAACCATGTTTCCAGACGATAACTGACATATCGCTCAACACGTGAGTTTGTATTCGCTCCGGTGAGAAAGCCGTTGAAATCCATGCACGGAGTTTTGAGTTCAATGTGAAGAGCAACACTCTCTAGCTGCTCAAGTCCAGTCTCGGTCAGTGATCGCATGCAACCACACGGAAAATCGTCGAGCACATGTCCTGGGGCGGATTATTAACCCTCTTTCGACCCTTCTTGCGCATTGGGAGTTCATTTTGACAAATAGATAATATAATATTATATTTATTCAGGTACGTACATGTAATTTAAGCATTCTGTATATTGGAGCCCCGTCTCTATCAACACTGATGAAGTATCTATGAGTACCTATTCCATAAGTTCGTGGTTAAATACATTTCGATAACAAAATGAAACTGTATGTAGATGTATATCTATATGTATGTCAAGAAATTTAAATCAGGTGCCCTGATTGGCACAAGTATATAAGGTTATTATCAATAAGCAGCTATATGAGTTATTCATATCACCAACATATATATATTTCTCTAAATCAACAAGTTTACTTGATTGTAATATTCCAATGATCAATTCAAGGCAATGTGATTGGTATCAGCAACAGAATAGAGTGCCATGTGACAAATCCATCATCTCATATTTTTCTGACTCCAGATGACTCCAGATGTTGCTGACAACTCCACACCACTTTCCTGACAGCTCAACCAGAAGACAACACAACCAGAAGCTTCATAAATCCTGGTTCAAGTCTCAATCAAAAGACAGGCAATAGCATCTCCACACCACTTGACTGATCCCCCAATGACAGGCACCCAGGAGCAATCATTCAGTTGGCCAACAATATGGATGTCAAAGCATAACAACAACTTGTGTTTTGAAGTTTGCACCAATATATACATGTATATTAAACAATATATATATAAATTCAAATTAAGTGCATGTTGGATCTGTAATTCTGAAACACCTGTAGAGAATTGCACACCACCATTTTGGGTATTGTAATGTCACTATAACGCAATTGGATATCTTATACAACAGCAATTTGGGGATTCAATGGCCAATTAATAATATTTTCATATTTTATATTTTAATGGATAAAGTGGCCAACACATTGTATGTATCAAAAATTTGTTATTGATACAAATGTGTAGGTCAGAAATACATATGAAGATTTCAATGGCAGTGTATCAAGTGGCCATGTGCAATATTGTTTGCCAATTATGATTAATTCATAATCTTTTTGATTGGTATTATATTTGATTTATTTTGTTCTTGTTTACCTTCCATGTACAAACTTTGTAAGATAAACATATGGATAAGGAGTATACTACCAAATACACTATTTATTCATGACATTTCTTGTCTGGTATGTTTGATATCATACCTGTGAGCCATGTATGTCAAAAGATGAATTGTACTAATAAAATGCTACCACTGTGTGAATTTCATATCAATTATGTTGACACAACCCATGTGCAATAATGATACTTTAATGTCACATGTAATCATGATGACAATGAATCAAAAGCCTGGTGATATCTACATTTACATGTTATTGGGATCAGGATGTATCCTGTATCTAGCTTGGGGTTTCTGTTCTTGGTATGCATAGACCGAGCATTATGCACAATAGGGTCAGTGAAGACATACATGTACTGTTAGTTATTCGATGAGCACAGAGTGTTATGAATTATGCCGAATGCAAGAAGATTTTACTTCCCCAGAAGTTTTAAACTTATAACTGTCACTTTGGAAATACGGGTTATTATTTGCATTGATCAGGTGAATAGAGTAGTGCCATGGCCCAATGCACACAGAAGCCCTAGCATGTAGCAGTCTACATGTAAAGGCCAGTGTGAATTGTGCACAGTGGAGCATATGATATTGAAGTCTCCCTCTCACTGTGGCAGTGTCTTGAAGGGTTAAAAAATAGTGCCTGTGCTGGCCACTTGGGAAAATTTTTTAGTTGTCCATAAATGTCTGAACTTCAAAAATCATTTGTGATGCAATGGATTTGAATTTCAAAAAAATATTTCTCGGCTCATAAACTAGCATATGTAGTAATGCTCAGAAAAATACTAGGAACATTCGTAATCGACTTTTTCCACAAGAACGGATGTCCCGAAATTTTGGTGGTCAATTTCACCAGTTTTAACATAAGATGCATAATAACTGCGCGTAAAATGCTTTAAATTAGTTATTAACATGATAATATAACATTTATGTGAAATATGTGTTCATTTCTTCAAGAAAAAACATTTTCAAAAATATTCAGTGCGCATCACGGACTAAAATATGGCGAGGGTAACAACCCCTTAATTTTTCATCAATGATTACACCTAAAAATTGTGTTGAATACACTTGGTCTATGACATCCCCGTTTATAGTCAAGTCATAACGATTATTATCAGGGTTATTTCTGCATTTGTTAAATAAAATATAGTTAGTTTTTTAAGTGTTCAGGGGAAGTTTATTAGCCTTAAGATGGTGAAACCCTGCCGATTGTTGGCAGTAAATTTCACGACTTTAGTACCGCATACAAAATATGAGCATTTGTCATAAAGCTTCTGGTAGTCCGAAGTGCCTTTTTGCAGTTGGAGTGAATAGAGGAGTCATTTCCTTGTTTTAGAAAAATACAATCTTCGACATGAAACGTCTGGATCATTCCGGATCATAACGATGAAGTTGGTACATCCGTTCTCAATATCAACCACGTAATCTTTAGAATACATCGACTTTTTACATAGTGGAGCAGTCAGTGTCTATGAGCCGAGAATTACTTTTTGAATTTACCGCCTACATTTGTCACAAAATGCCCGACTGTCTTTGACACATTTACGAAACGCGCCATTTTCAAAATATCACGTGGATTTGGACAACACTCAGACCTGAAATATCATCTATTATTTTGATGATTTTCAAAGAATGGCTGACTTACTTGGGATTGGTACATCGTAGACTGCATAACGAGCTATCCACAGCCATGTGACAATGCGTTTTTCCTCGTAAAACTGAGTCTGAATATCGGCTACTTTCAACGTCAGGTGCCACGAAATCGTGTTTACATATTTCCCAGGTCAAAGTTTGATGTATCCTTACGCGAAACTCATCTTTGGTCATGTCGATTTTTGTAATCTGTATAATCCACTGATCACACCAAATAATCCACTTACTGAATACTGAACGGGACTACAGCAGAGAATGTTCGTAGTACGACACATTGCATTGTGTTTTGTGATATCAATTGGTAGCTGTCATCCTCGGAATATTTCCTTCGGTTGTGAAGACCATATTTTGCGACTATGAGATTCGGTAGCTTCGTCTCCAAATGTTTTCCCGCGAGGCACCAACAGTCCCATGTGTTACGCATGTATATCGGCATATGACGGAGGCAATCCCAGAAATATGTACATAATCGAAGACATATTAGTTCATAGACAAATAATCGTTGTAGATCGGGGAATGACAAACACTGAAAACCATGTTTCCAGACCATAACTGACATATCGCTCACCACGTGAGTTTGTATTCGCTCCGGGGAGAAAGCCGTTGAAATCCGTGCACAGGGTTTTGAGTTCAATGTGAAGAGCAATACTCACCAGCTGCTCAAGTCCCGTCTCGGTCAGTGATAGCATGGAACCACACGGCAAATCGTCGAGCACATGTACTGGGGCGGATTATTAACCCTCTTTCGACCCTTCTTGCACATTGGGAGTTCATTTTCACAAATAGGATAATATAATATTATATTTGTTCAGGTACGTACACATAATTTAAGCGTTCTGTATATTGAAGCCCCGTCTCTATCAAAACGGATCAAGTATCCATGAGTACTTATTCCATAAGTTCGTGGTTAAATACAGGAATGTCGATAACAAAATGAAATTGTATGTAGATGTATCTCTATATGTATGTCAAGAAATTTAAATTAGGTGCCCTGATTGGCACAAGTATATGATGTGATTATCAATAAGCAGCTATATGAGTTATTCATATCACCAACATGTATATATTTCTCTAAATCAAGAAGTTTACTTGATTGTAATATTCCAATGACCAATTCAAGGCAAGTGATATCAGCAAGTGGTATCAGCAACAGAATAGAGTGCCATCTGACAAATCCATCATCTCATATTTTTCTGACTCCAGATGACTCCAGATGTTGCTGACAAATCCACACCACTTTCCTGACAGCTCAGCCAGAAGACAACACAACCAGAATCTCCATAGATCCTGGTTCAAGTCTCAATCAGAAGACAGGCAATAGCAGCTCCACACCACTTGAATGATACCCCAATGACAGGCACCCAGGAGCAATCACTCAGTTGGTCAACAATATGGATGTCAAAACATAACAAAAACTTGTGTTTTAAAGTTTGCACCAATATACACATGAATATTAAAACAATATATATATATATAAATTCAAATTAAGTGCATGTTGGCCATGTTGGATATGTAATTCTGAAACACCTGTACAGAATTGCACACTACCATTTTGGGTATTGTAATGTCACTATAAGACAATTGGATATCTTATACAACAGCAATTTTGGGATTCAATGATCAATTAATAATATTTTCATATTTTATATTTTATTGGATAAAGTGGCCAACACATTGTATGTTTCAAAATTTGTTATTGATACACATGTGTAGGTCAGAAATACATTATGAAGATTCGAATGGCAGTGTATCAAGTGGCCATGTGCAACATTGTTTGCCAAATATGATAAATTCATAATCTTTTTGATTGGTATTATATTTGATTTATTTTGATTGATTTATGTTGTTTACCTTCCATGTACAAACTTTGTAAAATAAACATATACATAAGGAGTATACTACCAAGTACACTATTTATTCATGACATTCTTTGTCTGGTATGTTTGATATCATACTTGTGATCCATGTATGTCAAAAAATGAAGTGCTTCAATTCATAACTCATGAATTGTACTAATAAAATGCTACCATTGTGTGAAATTCACATCAATTATGTTGACACAACCCATGTGCAATAATGATACTTTAATGTCAGTTGTAATCATGATGACAATAAATCAAAAGCCTGGTGATATTTACATTTACATGTTATTGGGATCAGTATGTATCCTGTATCTAGCTCAGGGTTTGTGTTCTTCGTTTGCATAGACACAAGCATTATGCACAATAGGGTCAGTGAATAAATACATGTACTGTTAGTTATTTGATGAACACAGAGTGTTATGAATTATGCCAAATGCAAGTAGATGTCACTTCCCCAGAAGTTCTAAACTTATAACTGTCACTTTAGAAATATGGGCAATTATCTGCATTGATCAGGTGAATAGAGTAGTGTCATGGCCCAATGCACACAGAAGCCCTAGCATGTAGCAGTCTACATGTAAAAGCCAGTGTGAATTGTGCACAGTGGAGCATATGATATTGAAGTCTCCCTCTCACTGTGGCAGTGTCTTGAAGGGTTAAAAAACAGTGCCTGTACTGGCCACTTGGGAAAAATGTTTAGTTGTCAATAAATGTCTGAACTTCAAAAATCATTTGTGATGCAATGGATTTGAATTTCAAAAAAATATTTCTCGGCTCATAAACTAGCATATGTAGTAATGCTCGGAAAAATACTTGGAACATTCGTAATTGACTTTTTCCACAAGAACGGATGTCCCAAAATTTTTGTAGTCAATTTCACCAATTTTAACATAAGATGCATGATAACTGCGCTGAAAATGCTTTAAATTAGTTATTAACATGATAATATAACATTTATATGAAATATGTGTTCATTTCTTCAAGAAAAAACATTTTCAAAAATAATCAGTGCACATCACTGGCTAAAATATGGCGAGGGTAACAACCCCTTAAACCAATCTTCTAACGTGCAAAGTTCGTTATTCAATATTTTATATAGTTCAGCTTTGTTTTTACCAGAGATAAATATTGTTGTGTCGTCTGCGAATAGGATTGTTTTGCATTTTGTTAAATTATAGGGCAAGTCATTATAATATATGATAAATAAAAGAGGACCTAATACCGAACCTTGTGGGACACCGCATTGAATGATTCTTTTATTGGATTCACTGTTTTTATATTTAACAAACTGTTGTCTGTTATTTAAATAGTTTCTGAACCACTCCAAGGCCACACCTCTAACCCCGTAATATTCCAGCTTATTCAATAAAATAACATGATCGATTGTATCAAAGGCCTTGGAGAGGTCCAAAAACTCTGACAAAGTAGCACTATTATCCTCAAACGAAGAAAGTATGTTATAATATAATTCCATGACTGCATTTATAGTACTATATTGTGGGCGAAAACCATATTGGCTATTGTAGAATATATTATCGAAATATAAAAATGAGTATAGGCGTTTGTGTATAACCTTTTCCAGTACCTTAGAGAAACATGGCAACAAAGACACAGGCCTATAATTATTGAACAATGTTTGGGATTTTGATTTATACAGTGGTACAACCTTTGCTAATTTCATGTTTCCGGGTATTTGTCCCGTCTCGAGGGATGAATTTTTTATGATAGAGAGTGGATACGCGATAGAGTAACATATTTCTCTCATCAAATGAGTACCTATGCCGTCATGGCCAGTGCTTTTCTACTTCTTTAAAGATCCTATAATTTTACTAATTTCTTCAGGACACGTGGGCGTGAGGTACATAGAGTTTTGGTTTGGTATTCCCGGTAAATATTTTTCATACGATCGTTTACTTAGGGGAATTTTAGAAGCTAAATCGGGTCCCACTGTTGTGAAAAATTTACAAAACTCATCTGCTACTTCAAGGGGATCAGAGTATTCTCTTCCGTCAACGTTAAATTTATCACAAATTGCTGATTTATTGTTCGCCTTACCTATCAATGAGTTAATTATAGCCCATGTTTTCTTAATGTCATTTTTGTATGTTTGAAGTAATTCCTTGTAGTATGAGTCACGCGCAAGTCTTTTGTTCGATTGAATACATTACGAAATTCAATAAATTTGATATATGTTGCGTCATTTTTGGGTTTGTTCAAACTTTTTTTGTGCAGTTTATCGCGCGTTTTGGAAGATTTAATTAACCCAGTAGTCATCCATGGTTCTCGAATTACACTTTTGTGAGGTATGTTGCGCTCTTTCTCTGGAGCCCATTTGTTTATGACATCTTCCGTGGTTTTAATAAAATAATTATAAGCATTTTCTGTTGACATGTTCAATAATATACCCCAGTTATGTTTACCCAAATCGTCCCGTATGTTCTTCATGTTATCGTCAGTGAAAGATCTACATTTGAATTTCGAAGCTTTTTTATCCCTCCTTGATATTTTGCTTCCCCAGAACATAAAAATCGGCAAATGATCAGGTATATCAAAATTAATAATGCCAGATAGGACATTATTACCAAGTTTTTGCTTGATGTACAGGTTGTCTATCACGGTCGCAGTGTTATGTGTTATTCGCGTAGGTTTGTTAATTGTCGGGATTACATTACGAGTGTAAAATGTTTCGAACAATTGATTTGTATTTGGATGTGTACTTACTTTAGCGTAATCAAAATTTTGGTCCGTTCCTATAATAATATCACAAGTTTCCAAGTTTATTTTATCCAAAATTTGTTCGTATCGAGAAACAGCCGTTTTCTCATTTGTTCCAGGTACTCTATATATTTCCCCTATAATTGTTTTTGTGTTATTGATATGTACTTCGATGAAAATGCTTTCAAATTCACCTTCTTCGATAATGCCAATGTCCGGTCGTTCAATAAAATTGATTTTGTTGTTAAAGTGATATTGGCAGTAAGTTATGGATTTTTCCATATCTTTCTGATCGAAAGAAGAAAACATAACAATAGATTTCGTTGCGAGTTTCTGGTGGAGATATTTTGAGTTTGTTTACATTACCGCCATTCTCGGTGCTCTGTATACCGTGACGCAGTGCGATTCCAGCTTACTCG
Source organism: Terebella lapidaria (assembly GCA_949152475.1). Lineage (NCBI taxonomy): Eukaryota > Metazoa > Annelida > Polychaeta > Terebellida > Terebellidae > Terebella > Terebella lapidaria. Next base: position 5,133,630 of record OX424555.1, read on the forward strand.
TATATGTTCGAGCCAATCGAGCGTGAACTAGGTTAAGTCAGAGGTAACTCTGAGTGGCGCGCAAAACAAAAAAAAAGCGGCTGCTAGTACTGTCATATGCTTGATTTATCCATTTAATCAAGCAAAGTTTGTTTTGTAACCTATTATTCTGAGACCACAGGCATATATGTAATTAATTTGGAAAAAATAGTTTTCCTGCCAACATCACTTTAATATATATCGCAACCCCTCCCCTTTGTGACCTAAATCTATTGGCATAGATAAATTTATACCCAGGGATATTGTACATGTGCGCGTTGTCATCGGTCAAAAATGTTTCACATAGTAAAATAAAATCCATTCCATTACTTGAATCTTCCAGTCTATGCAATAACATCTTTAGGTTGTCAATTTTACTAGGAATGCTGTGAATGTTCAAGTGCATGGCTTTGTACTCATGTTCACCTTTGGAAGATATGTTATTCATGTCACATGTTTCATAATACTCACACTGTCTGTCCAACAGCTTCGTCTGCACATCGAGTGAATCATCTTCGTCATGGTTAGGTATCATGCTCCCCTAGAGGTTTGAGGGGCCGGTCATTATTTATCAGGTGGGGGGGGGGGGGGGGGTCACACTTTCATTTTCAACGTTATTGGGGGGAGGGGGGTTCATACTTTTATTTTCAATGGAACTGGGGGTGGGGGGGGGGTCGGAGTTCGAATTTTAGTTAATTTGAGAAAATTTGTATATTGAAATAGTGAATTAGGTGAAAACAATCCACTCAACCTGGACTTATGGTTCACTGGAGTATACAGCATGTGGAATCCATCCCTTTGTCACATTATCAGTGAAACTATAGTTTCGCTGAAATTTGATCCTAGAAAGGACCACCCAGGAACACCCAAAATCAGGAGATGTCGTGAATCGACAACCGCTCATCACCCCAGACTAAAACACTGTCACCAAGAATGAACTATGGACATTTAGTAGAACACAGCAGCACTGCAGCTGAATACGGTGCCAGTTAGGATGATCAACATGCAGGCCACTGTCACAGAATAACAATGGATCACCCGGCCCATACCATGCTGACCAAGATCTCATAATATCCAATGACCCCGAACCAGCCGATAAATAATGACCGGCCCCTGAATGGATGAGAAAGCTAACAAACAATGGAGCTGTATAGCCCAGTGTTCGGACACGTGCTTGATGACCCCTATAAAATTAATATAAACGATCGACCAATGGAATATAGTTGGCTTTGACTTGATAGGTAGGTAGGTAGGTAGGTGTTTATTTCGAGAATACATCTGCACATTTATAACTTCGATATTAAACAATACATCTTTAACACATATATTCCCGTGGTACCACACAAAGACACAATGTGTCTGTGCCCTGTTTGACAGACAATGATGATACCCTGTTTGAAAGAATTTCGTATATATACAAAACTGGGTGTGTGGGCCGTACAAAACAAAGCAAAAGAAACCGAACGATATTACAACATTCCTGAAACACAGCTGGAATTTTATAATCACATATTTTATAAACACAATCACATATTCAAACCTATTAAAAGAATTAGTGAAACACACAAAATAAAAGCCCCCCCCCCCCCACACACACACACACGTACCCTTTGCCCACAAGCGGTCATCATTCATCACATATTCGAACATTTGCTAGTAACAAATAGTGCGGTAGGCTTTACATAGCAGCACTTTTGAAAAAAAAAAAAAAAAAATAAAAAAAAAAAAATAAAAAAATTTTGATTTCTGATTAAAACACATACAAATAAATGTTGATACACTGTTGCTATGCTATTGATATCCGACCTATCTGAAGGAAAATCCGGAAGAGTATTCACAGAGTGAGATGGTTCAATAATTGGACACATAGTAGCCAGTTAATCTCGACTTGAAGATAGCGATAGTACGCGCTGATCGAATCGTTTCTGGTAGTTTATTCCAATATTCAGGACCATGGCATATAAAGCTATTTGACATTATATTAGTCTTTCTTGCGATCACAAGAGGATCATTGTTGTTTCTTGTGTTATGAGAATGGATCTGATTATTTCGGACAAAAATAGAATTCAGCGGCCGAGGAAGGATGTGCTTCTGTGAGTTAAACATAAGTAAGTTAAGTTGTTGCCTGTAAACATCGTTGATTTTCAAAATTCCTGTTTGTTTGAAAAGTGGTGGTGTGTGCGAGTTATATTTCGAATTAGTTATCACGCGTACAGCCCTTTTCTGCATTATTTCAATTGGTTTGATGTCCTTTTTATATGCTGAGCCCCAGAATATCAATCCATACGTCAAGTACGGTTGAATCATAGTGTGGTATAATGTTGATAAGACACTCCCGCTCACAATATTTTTAACGGCACTCATGGCATATAACCCGCTTGATATTTTATTTCTACATGACGATATGTGTTGTTTCCAATTTAGCTTCTCATCGATTATTATGCCCAAGAATTTTGTTGAGTCTACATTGCTTATAACTTCTCCATTCATTTTAAGGTCATGAACATATTGTTTAGCATTATGATCTCGGTCTTTATTGAACAAGATGTAGTTTGTTTTTGAAGTATTAAGAGAGAGTTTATTTGCTTTAAACCAATCTTCCAATATTTCAAGTTCCGCATTAATTTTTTTATACAATTCACGTTTGTCTTTACCAGAAACAAAAATCGTCGTATCGTCAGCAAATAATATTGTTTTACAGTTTGTTAGATTAAATGGTAAATCATTCGAATATATGATAAATAAAAGGGGACCCAGCACGGAGCCCTGTGGGACCCCACATTTTATATTACGTTTCTCAGACGTACTGTTTTTATACTTAACATATTGCTGTCGGTTGTTCAGATAATTTCTGAACCACTCCAAGGCCACACCCCTAATGCCGTAGAATTCAAGTTTACTTATTAAGATTGAATGATCGATCGTGTCGAAGGCCTTGGAGAGGTCCAAGAACACCGACAGTGTTGCCCCATGATCATCAAACGAGGTTAAAATATTGTAGCACAATTCTGTTATCGCGTTTATGGTACTATGTCCCGGGCGGAATCCATATTGGCTAGAGTAGAAAATATTATTGGTAACTAAAAAATAGTATAATCTTTTGTGCACAATTTTTTCCAAAACTTTAGACAAACATGGTAAAAGTGAAACAGGTCTATAATTGGTGAAGGACAATTGTGATTTTGATTTATATATTGGTACAATTTTTGCTACTTTCATGTTTTCTGGGACATACCCTGTCTCCATGGACGAGTTTACTATAATTGACAAAGGGTAAACAATTTCTCTCTTGAGTTCCTTTAACAAAGTGGTGCTAATATCATCATGGCCTGTACTTTTCTTCGTTTTCAACGAGGATAATATCTTCGATATCTCATCAGGACACGTGGGAGCAAAGTATAGCGATCGAGGATTCGAATCTCCTGCTAAATAATTTTTATATGATTTTTTGCTTGAGGGTATTTTTGCAGCTAAGTCGGGTCCAATAGTTGTGAAATAATTACAAAACTCATTTGCTATTCTGAGCGGGTCTGTGTGATCATCACCGTCAATAACAAACTTATCACTGATTGACGTTTTATTGTGCGTTTTACCTATCAGAGTATTCAAAACACCCCATGTTTTTTTAATGTCATGTTTATATGCGTAAAGTAAATCTCTGTAATATTTATCTCGAGCAAATCGCTTAGTTCGATTGAATGTGTTTCGAAAATTTAGAAATCGAACATATGACTCGTCGTGTTTGGGTTTATTTAAACTGGATCTATATAGTTTATCACGGGTCTTTGATGATTTTATCAACCCGGAACTCATCCAAGGCTGGCGGATAATGCTTTTATAAGGTATTTTTTTCTCCTTCTCAGGAGCCCACGTGTTCATAGCGTTATGAATTGATTTTATGAAATAGTTATAAGCACATTCCGTAGACATGCCTAACAAAATATCCCAGTTATTTTTGCTCAAGTCTTCTCGAATATGTTGTATGCTTTTCTCTGTAAAAGATCTACACTTGAAATTCAGGGATCGTGTGTCCCTCTTGGTCACCCTAGTTCCCCAGAACATAAATATTGGTAAATGATCAGAAATGTCGAAGTTTATAATACCAGAAACAACAGTGTCACTGAAGTTATGTTTTATGTATAGGTTATCGATTATTGTTGCCGTTTGATGCGTTATCCGAGTCGGTTTATTTATTGTCGGTATCATGTTTCGCGTGTAGAATGCCTCGAACAGTTGGCTGGTGTTTGATTGGACGTTAACTTTGGCATAATCAAAATTTTGGTCCGTACCAATTATGATGTCGCATTTTTCTGAGCTCAATTTCTCCATAATGGCCTCATACCGTGCGATAGACGTTTTTTCGTTGGTTCCAGGCACCCGATATATTTCGCCTATGATGGTTTTGATTTTATTGATTTTAACTTCAATGAAAACACTTTCGAATTCACCCTCCACCGTGATACCGATGTCACGTCTCTCGGTAAAGCTAATTTTATTACTAATATAAATAGACACCCCACCCCTCGATAAAGTACGTCTGTTCATATGAACAAGCTTATATCCAGGAATTTTATACATATGAGCGTTGTTGTCCGTGAGAAAGGTTTCACAAAGCAATATGAAGTCCATTTGTTTCTTTGCCTGCTCTAGTCGATGCAACATTAATTTCAAATTGTCAATTTTATTCGGGAGACTGTGAATATTCAAATGCAAGATTTTGTATTCCTGTTGATTCTTAGAACTTATATTGACCAGCTCGTCTATATCATAATATTCACACTCTCGGTCTAACAATTTACTGCGAGCGTCCACTGAATCGAACTCATCATCATTTCGCGACATACTCCTCCAGTTCACTGAAAACAGCGAATTTTAACAAGAAACGAACCGAACAATACACACAAAAGAAACCTGAGAACAATGTAGTGCTCTTTGTACAGACATGTAGTCACGTGCGCGATGACCCCAATTTGACATCAATTAGATAGAACATGATTGTACTCAAACAATTCAGTATTATGTATACTAATTTGAGTGAACATTTAGTGGTATTTCACGTATACATTTGAATATATATATAGATCAAAGATAGTGTTGTAGTTTGTGTTAATCTTGTATATGTGTGTACTGTTCCGTGGGTACAGTACGGTTGGGGACAAACCCTGCAAGCCGCACGGGACAGGTAAGTCATTGTGGTGTTATCGTGTTATGTCTGTAGTGTAAGTTCAATATTCCTAAAGTTTGTGATATGTCAAGAATATGCAACACAGGTACGAATCACCAATGTGAATATTTTTCAGTTGTTACTTCTAGACTTAGTATCCTTCATTGTAGTATTGAATTGCGATGGAGATATCGGTGTAGCATACCGGCATATTATCTTATAATATATGTGTAGTATATGCAGGATTTCAAATCATGCACAATTACAGAATACCAATTGTATAATTGATGCGAAATATGAGCTACATCCAATCCTATTTAATCCGTTTGTCCCAATCAACTACTAGCATGGCGTAAATTAAAATATACATGACAGGGTGTATGTTATACTTGATATACGTATTAGATATTACACAAGACCAGAAACACATAACGAGATATAACCATAATACATAATCTCAAATACATAATCTCTCGCTATGTAATTCTGACAAGACCTATCATGATAGCTTCATTTCTATTTCAAATACCCTAAAATTCACACAAATACACAAACGACATAAATGATGTATATGATACATTACTTCATGATTTCTCCATGTACAAACATATCTTTGTCAAAATGCCCAGCACCAGTTTTTTTTTTAATACTAAGCTTACAATTCACGTCAGTATAATATTTTCATGGCGTTCATATGCTATAGCCTATAGGGCCTACTACTTGGGGATGTTTGCAAATTGTCAAGTTACATAATCCACCAATTTTACATTCCACATTGAGGTCAATGATAGATTTAACTAGCAAAAATAATGTTAACTTATTTGGTTACAGCCATACAATCTCTACGGGACAGGACCATCACCTTGTTGAGCCCAATAATAAATATTTCTTGTCTTAACTATTTTTTATTGTGGTCAATAATAGACTTAACTAGTCATAATAAGGTTAACTTATTCGGTTACACTCATGAAATATGTACTGGACAAAACCTTCACCTTGTTGAGCTTAATAATAAATGTTTCTCATCTTAACTATTTTAATTGTGGTCAATAATAGACTTAACTAGTAAAATTAAGATTAACTTATTCGATAATATCGATCTGTTTTCACCAAAAACATCAGTTCTCTATTCTGAACAAGAATCCAGTGCTATTTGTTTTCATAGTACAGGGTATCGGATTGATCACAGATGTTCAAGTCGGTATATTACTAGTCGTAATAAGTTAGTCCGTTAACTAATTAATATTTATTCGATTCTGAAAAACGACAGGTTTCGTGTGAGGGTCTTTCTCTCCGAGTCTGTGCGATTTCATCATCATTCATTGAAAACTCGCACTCGTAGAGCGTTCACAAGCCATGTGTGTTGAACAGGCTAATTTGAGCACAAAATGTGTCGCCAATCGGCCAATTTGATTGCTATGGCAACCAAAATCGATTGGTGTCGGGATCTTACCATAAGATGTGTCTGTATAAAAAATTATTAGAATCGGTTAAGATTTGCATTCTGTAGCGCTTTCACAAGAAAGTGTCTGCGGACGCGGCGGCGGCGGCGGCGGCGCGACGAAGACAAATCCATAGTATCCGCCGAACTTCGTTCGGGGGATACAATGATCGAGGTCATCATCAGTCCCCTGATGCCAAATACATGCAGGTCAAATAAAACGTCGATTCATATCAATCACATCGATCATTGGTCCGGATATATACCAATACCTACAACTACAAATGCTAGCTAAATATAATATTACCAATAGAAAGTTAACAACTGCCCTGGTGTAGACCAAGACTGGATACACGTGATGCGGTGTCAATTAAGGATGCTTATCAGTCAGGATCAATGCCTTATCAGCAGAATTCTGGTATGTTTTGTTTGGCCTATAACTCTGCAGTTTGGTAATGGATTGCGCTGAATATTGTTGTGTAGGTTCTATCCACGACTACAATGCTTGTCCAATGGCCATATTGAAGACCCAGTCGATATTAATACTGATCCTGAACGTTAAACACCGCCAATCAAATGTAACTTACATTGAAAACTGACAGCGTTTTAGGGTACAGTTTCTTGACTATGGTTAGATTACCTATCATAGAACAATAACCTACTGCCTGTTTTGAGATTTACCTAAACACTTGATGAGATTTTGATGGTGAAAATAGCATGTTATATATCATCCGCATTGAAAATACACTGGGCAAAAGAAATTGATTGTCAATCGTATTTATAACGTCTATATTCGTTGGCATTGTAAACTCAACCGCAAACAATATCAAGAATTGAGCGACTCTAATATTTTCTAAGTGCAGTATAGAACCGAAATCACAACAACATCTCACTCCTGAGTACAACGTTTTCGACAGCTGAGCATTAACGGTATTTGCCATACGAATAATCCGCTGATCTGTACTTAGCGCTTCACTGATCAGCGGCACAAGACATTTTTGCGGGATTGCAATAGATATACACATTTGCGCATCAATTTGACATGATTATCGATGGGATACTTAAAATTTAAGGGTAGGTTATTGATCACGGATATGTGCACTCGCTGCAGTTAAGAAACTACACCATGTAATGCTTCGTGTACGCAACGTAATTTACATTTGTTCAAGCAACATTCAACTCCATTTATATACTAAGTTATCAATGAAATCTTCAATCTCTTATTCAAGTCAGCTTCATAGATATATACAGAATATATATTCAAAATTTCATGTAAGTTGGTTATGAAACAGCCGATATATGAACCATCATTGCACGTAGTATGAAACCATTGAAAGTGCGTGGATCGTGCTCGATACTCAATCTTAAGTGCTCAATGGATACATCCTATAGACAGCAACAGATAATCCATGCTGATGCTGACAGTTTACTGCAGCACATCTACGTAGCAGCGACAGTATGAACACAACGTTCTCTCGTGTACATTTCCCCACGGACATGGATAATCATGGACATGAGAGGCTGATAAGAGAATCACTGGTATTACCATATCCATTATTTAACATATAATATTAGTAACGCTCCAAAAAAGATTACAGTTTTGTGAGATATGGTTAACATATCGATACAATCATCAGAGAAATGATCCACAATTTATCAATATCATATTTCGGGATGCCATTGAAAGTGAAGAATTGGTGAATATTCGTATGGTATAGGATGGAATAACTCCGATTGTATTTTGTATAGGGAAATGCAATCAAGAAAAAATAGCCCAAAGACTAAGACAGGTTACCGGTCAAGACATGTTTTATATTTTAGACATTAGCCATTTTGTCCCGTGACCTTGAAAATAAGTTCACACTGGTCAAATGCAACGTCATGAGAATATCCAGCAAACATGTATATCATTCCCCATATGTCCACAATTGATTGCTAAGTTGTAAATTCAATAACATGTAAGATAAAATAGCAATTTTGTTCTTTGACCTTGAATATAAGGTCGAAGGTCAAATTAAAGGTCATCAAAATATTCGGCATGCATCATTCCCTATATGTACAAAATTGATTCCTAAGCTGAATAGTCGATAATAAGCGAGATATTAGCCATATTATGGTCTGACCTTGAAAATTAGGTCAAAGATCAATTCAAGGTCATCAGAATATTCAGCCTATATCAATTTCTATATGTCCACAATTGGTTCCCAAGCTATAAAGTCGATAAAAAGCGAGATATTAGCCATCTTGTCCTGTGACCTTTAAAATGAGATCAAAGGTCGAGATCCAGGTCTCAGCAATATAAAGCATATGGCATTTTCTGTATGGTCACAGTCGATTCCTAAGCTTTGAAATCGATAATCAGTGAGATATTAGCCATTTTGCCATGTGACCTTGAAAATGAGGTCAAATGTCAAATTCAAAGTCACAACAATATTATGCATATCATTTCCTATATGTTCACAATTGATTCCTAAGCTGTAAAGTCGATAATAAGCGAGATTATAGCCATTTTGTCCTGTGACCTTGAAATTAAGGTCAAATGTTAATTCGAGGTGATGACAATATTCAGCATATATCATTTCCCATATGTTGAATTATGCTCACAATTGAATTCTGAGCTGTAAAGTCAATAATAAGCGAGACATTAGTCATTTTATCCTATGACCTTGAAAATGAGGTCAAAGGTCAAATTTAAGGTCACGACAATATTCAGCATATATCATTTCCTATATGTTTACAATTGATTCCTAAGCTGTAAAGTAGATGACAAGAGAGATATTAGCCATTTTGTCATGTGACCTTAAAAATTAGGTCAAATTCAAGGTCGCGAGACTATTCAGCATAATCCTTTCCTATATGTCCACAATCGATTCCTTATCTCGAATCTCAATATTGAATGAGATATTTGGAAAAATATGTCCCATTATAAATCATAGGAGAATTTAACACGGGAAACTCCCGTTTGGGCCAAAATGGCCCACTTCGAGCGATTCAAGGGTAACGAAACCACACGTCACAGGGGCACATCTCAGGATTGTTATACATCAATAAGAAAAAAAGTTACTGAACAAATTTCGAGGAAACGACCACCCCAAAGTCCAAAATTGGGCATTTTTTGTCAAAAGTGGCCACTATTTCGGAAAAGAATTGCGAAAATCAAAAAACTAAAAAATACCTCCCTCTCAAAATATTTTTAGGTATTTTTGTTCAAAATTTCAGAACGATTTGATCGAAAACTTCATAGATAAAAATGTAGACGGACGACGACGACGACGGACGACGGACGCAAGGCCATGCCAATTCTGACCAAAGGATCGGTAGCCCCAAAAAACGTACATTTATGTAGACATGTCATTGCACCAAAATAGAAGCATGCACATACTCTCGTCATGCAGCGCCATAACCAGCAGTGTCACAAAGGTACAGAATACTAGTAGATCAAGATATTTGATCCAGTGATTATTCAGTGGAGGAAAACAAGGTCTGCAAACATTGTCATTCTGGACTCGTGGTATGTTGTCATCAAGTTTAGTTTTATTCTGGACCTGCTTCTGTGAGTTGATGAGAATCATTATGATGCCAAATATCCGCGATGTAAGGTTTGTGAGACGGCCAGATCTCCAAAGACCATGGTGCAGGATATGCGCTGTAGACCACCTCCAGCAATAACAAGACGGCCGCCGCCCCCAGACCCGTGCCAACTGTCAACAGCAACACATATGTCAGGTCGTCAAGGGTTACAGGCTCCAGACCAGAGCTACCAGTACACACGACTCGTGAAATGTGCTGCTCCGCCCACTGCTCAATCAGGCCACTTGCCTGTAATCGCAGAATTCTGGAAGACATCAAAATCCAAGAGAATTACAAATGTAGACACGATGATGTTTTTGTGCGTTACTTATGTAACAACCCGATAATGGCATACATCAGTCCAAGCGATACTTCCAAATGAAAACCTCAATGACAATCAAAATGGACGAGGTTTTGACCTCAGTTTGGATACCGAAAATATAATTTTCCTTGAATAACTAGCCTTACATTTGGTTCATTTTGCGTGCGTATGGTGTTCCTTGTTGTATGGCTTGGGCCAGACTTCCTTTGAGAAACTCTTCGTGAAGAAAGAAGAGGTTACACAATCCGACCTGATATTGTACCTCCTGCAAGTGCATCTTATTGGCAGCGAACATGAACTTCTCCGAGGTGTCACGCGCCACGAAGAGAGGTAAGTCACGTATGAGGTCTTTCCTGGGTGACTCTGTTGGAGTCGTCTGGACTTTGTCCCAAAAAGCCTTGTACAGGCCTTCTTGTGCCTCCTGGAAGGCGATCTGAACATTGCTGTCGTGTTGGAAAATGATGGTATATTCTCTGTCTCGGGCTGCTTCTTCAAGTGTAGTAAAGGGAAATCTAGCCCGGACCACAGCCAGAGATGCTGTCAGGTGCCCAGTGTATGCAGCATACAGTATGATTACTGTGATCCAGAACCCAGCAACCAGCCATCGACTGCCTGCAGCCTGACAGCGCAGAGGCGTACCTTGTGAATACAAAACGGCTTACTAAACTCCAAATTATTTTTTATACCAATATATTGCACACTTCGTCTTTTTTAAATGAATGATTTAATGAATATTTTTAGTATTAGCATATCAAAAAAGAAACAGAGTGAGTATGATAATGCTTTCAACACAATCGGGATTAAGTGATCACCTTGTAACAACAGATTGGCATATAATATAGTGATATTGTCTATCAACATCTTCAAATGATTTTCAATGAAGTTGTCTTTTTCATCCCGTATTTTCGCTGTCAAGACACTGAGTACAGTCATGACTAGAGCTGCCAATAGAGGAAGACAGAACACACAGATCCATGTGTCGATTGAGAAAATGTGGGTGAAGTATGTCCATTTGTTGGTGGTCAGTTTGACGGCGATCGCTGTTGAATCTTCCCAGAATGGATACAGGAAGTCCACCACCTCCTCCCTAGATGGCAGCACTGTGATAGTAGACACTGCAATATCAGCTTCCTGGAACATACAAAGATCCGTACTGGTTTTGTTTATTCAATCTTATTGCATTATTATACAGCAAACATAATTCACCACAGGGGAGGGATAATCTAGGGGTTGTAAAAAAAAAGTCGACGGAGAGAGATGTTATTGAAACTTGTGGGAGACTGACACTTGTGGGTTCAACCCGTGTGGATTACATGCGCGTACCTTTCTGACCAGAGTACCGATCATACCATTCCAGTGGGTGCTATTAACTTTGGCACCCCAAGCGCCGTCTGGTGACGGAAACATCGTGTAACTATGAATAGAGGAAATGTTGATATGAAAGGATTGAAAGTGACATCAATTAAATCGGTTGATCCGTCGGATTATGCGTACACCATTTAGTATTGTCACATATATAGGGACACATATTGTCAAGGCACCAACCTGAAGTTTAAATACTGGGACATGGTCCTAATTATCTCCCTTTCCACACCTACGATTTCTTCGCTACCGTTTTTCTTATTGATGTACAAAAAAGGTTTCGTCTTCAAAACAAAGTACATCATAATCAGTTTTATTCTGCAATAAACCTTCATTCGTAGCATGTGTAATATAGATAATACACATAAACATACAATTCCATATACTATACGCAATTCTCGGCCGTAAAATTGCTGGAATTCGAAAGGCAGCAAATTCACCCGGAGACCAGCAATATCGCTCTTTGTCTTGAAGATTCCTATGTTCCTCACAGCTCCATCCATGAAACAGTTTGTTAGACACCAGGTTATGTTTGTCGATAACTTATATTCCTGTTCCATGCGTGCAGGTGGTGACATCTGGAGCCGAAATTGACAATCACGTGTATACTATTGTGGGACAGTCCCACTGGGACAGATATGTGAAATGGTTGCGTTTTGCAGGAAAAGCATCAAACTTGGTACAGATGATGCGTGTGACATGTAAACTTATTTTAGATAAGCTGGATTTTTCCTTGTTCCGAAGTGAGGACCAAAAATTCAAGATGACCACCACTGTTCGCAGCTACCGCTCGCAGTTGAAGATGTTATGCCTTGGCCAATATTTGCACTAAGATCTGTTCCTACGTTTTCAAGGATATAGAATGAGTTCCACAGAAGCGGATCACAAGAAGAAGTTTATGTTTAAACACACGAGGAAGATCAAAGTTGCTCCACCACCCCTACAGATCCGATAGATTGGACATTGTGTGCGAATTGTCAGACACGGTCAGAAAGGCGTTCGGTTGTCGAGTCAAATCAGGTGCTGACATTGGTGCTGAATATGGCACTCCAGCTGATATAATATCAGTTTTTCCAGTAATGGTGACCAACCACTTCTAATACAATCGCCGACTTGATTAAGGCTACGGATTCTCCAACACGTTTACTCAAAACCGAGCCCAGCTGCATGCAGCTTGTCGTCTGAGATGTTGATCGAACTGATTCGCCAGGCTTGAAGGAGTATTCAGCTGCACCTTCTTGCAATGCTATTGAAAGTCCGATAGCATATTGTGGAGATAGTCTAGAGATACACCCTATACGTTTGGAACATCCAATGATTTGCCACATCAAGATATGCACCATTCACATTGAAGATCACGTGACCTTTACAAAATCGCGCGATTTGAAACAGGGTCATCCGAGTGGGCGACCCAGCCGGAAAAGTCACGAGAAGTCACCGAGTCTGGCACATCTCCATCCATATACAGCCACATGGAGATATATATTCCGAGTGACTTCATCATAATGAATACCGACATGAACTATCCAAGCAACATTTTAGGTTGAGTCTACAAGTCGGGTATACGTCTTGATAGTTAATGCTAAAAGTGGACTAACTCTGTTATAGTATCTATATAGGCTATGGGGCAGAATCAACACCCACCCCAACCCGAGAGTAGGCTAACGTGTCATGTGTAATATACCAGTTAAATAATCCTTCTTATAAGATCTATGTACACGATTTTCCTAGGTTTTGTTCTGCAGTTGTGTGCCACCAAAAAGTTCTTATATTCCATGCTCGTCGGCTATGAACGTTTTGAACCATGATTGTCGGAGATCATCAGCTGTATAATCATTTTCTCGTGTGTATTGGTGCCTGGAGTGTATGATTCTTTAATCACTCAATAATTGAAAAAATGAGGAATCCTCCTTTTTGGATCATTTCATACATGGTACTTGAAGAAAATATCGGACAAGATATTGCAATATCTTGATTCAAGTTCGAGTGGAGGCGGCCATCTTTGATTGTTTGTCGTAACTCCGGAACAAGAAAAAATCCAATTCGGCCCAATAATCCAATCAGATTACTGTGCTCGAGTGATCTTACTTCCCGCTGTAAGACAGCACTGTGCTGTCATGTGCTGATACCACTTTACCTACTTGTCTCGTCTTTACCTGTGTGTATGTGTCGAGCATTGCGACATTGTCTCCCTCACGGAAGTAGAGCCTCAATGAAGAGAAGGATTCCAGACTGACTCCGTCCAGCAACCAATTAACGTGCAGTAGTTTTCGGTCTCGGAGTGCATCGATCTGTCAATCAGCAGAAAATAATATGTCGATGAGGGAAAGTTCCTTCGAAATATCGCAAACTATATATTCCAAATTTCATGTGGTTGAACCCAAAAAATCTGTGAGAATCCGTTTAGTACGTCATATCATTTAAGGTATATCTTGGAGTTATTACTCGGCCATTCAATCAGTGTTTTCTTTTCGCTCTTTTTCCTCGAATAATTGTGTGTGGACCTGTTTCATAATTTGAGTGATCGTAAGGATGTCACAGTCAGTAACGATGTTGACATATTGTCCGTTGGTTTCCAGTAACTCGAGAAGCTGTAGAACCCCATAGGGCGAGGCTCGACATGGCAACCGGTGTGTAGCAATGTTACCTCTAGATCCCTCGTTCAGAATCCGTTCTGCGAAAAACATATATGAACAAATCATATCCGTAGTTATGAAGTAACTCCTCAGAAAATTAACTCCTCATAATCTATACGAAATCGAAACGAATGAAAGGTATTCGCGGGACAAATCCATCGTTACAAGAGAGGTGAGGCGGATATTCATGGACACAGTGATACTTCGAAAACCAACAATGAATAATGAAGCAATAACAATCTGTGAAATAAAAAAACACATTCCAACACTATATTTATGTTTTGAACCACAGTGTAAAATCACATCTCAAGTAAATATAGGCGAAAATTTCTACTCCCTTACCAGTCACGAAAATGGCTTTTCTCCATTGCCCTTGCGCTACGATCGCCTGTATGATAGCTTCTTTGTGTGCCAGATAAGCGCTCTCATGACAATCTGTTGATCGAATAATCACCAACAATGAACTTCCATTTGGAACTAATGACACATGTTGTGTTCAACTATTTAGTAAAATATTCCAGTATGATTTGATACCTGATTGCGTAAGCGTTGAGCTTCCGTTGGGTAATATACTGCGATGCGATACTACAGTCAGTGGCACCAGAAATGGAAGAATAAGCCTCAGTGCCATTTTGCTGATTTTCTCGACTCTGGTCGCGGAAAATTTTATCAAACGGAAGATTATCTGTAGAATGAGTATGCAGCCACCATCATATAACGAAGACTGTATGCTGTATAGATGATAATCGTTGATATAAGCGTGTGATAACTGTGATAGTATGAAGGTTGTGCTACGATGACGTCATCAGTCTTGAGCACGTCAAGGTCTCCGTACGTGTTCCTTTCCTGTCCTGTTGACATTCTGTTTTCTGATCTTGAACATGTTCTGTCCCAAAACGCGCAGCTGGTAATACCCACATTGGGTTGAATAATTCGAGTGTGAGTATGTGTCTAATTAAAGGTGCTAAAGCATCTACATTCTGGCTAAACCATTATCCATGTGCCAGAATAACCGAGTCCACGTAAGCACCGCTTCACTCAATGTGGTACTGACAGAGAACACGTTCGTATTAATTGGATGTTTACACATAATGATTGCCATCTATATTCAGCCTATTACCCTCCTCCAGCTTTAACCCTGCGGCCCATGTAGCAAACAGACAATCGTCCGGCATAGGTATCCCACCTGGATATAATGATCATGTCAGACATGAATAGACAATAACATGCCATTAACCTAAGTCAATTGTCTCTTAGGAGCATTGGTGAACTTAGAACGCAGGTGGCTGATAAACACACTGGTTATTATAAAAATATGTGTATCCATCCTGGTTATTGATATACATAGAATTGGAAGGGGGCGAACCTGTCGCTGGTCATAATTAATGTTGTATTCGGTTTTACTTGGTACTACCCTGTTCCAATGAGTCATGCTAATGACAACAATGCTCGCCGCATCAACGCCTCACCACACGCAAGCAATGCCACACCCTTTCATGTTGGAATGACAATACGTGATCATACAATTATGTCTTCGCATCGGGAGTCGTTCTGGGATTTTAGCGCTACGTATGGTGTAGAGATAGAAGCATTGTTGCAAATGCTTCATAGCAGAAAGGCACGACCGAGTCGAAAATGCACGTATGTCCTTTCCAGTAGCATGAGCAGGAACGCCAGTTGCAATGTGCAATTGTCAAATCATTCTCGTGGGCTATCAAAGCTTATTGTTTGTACATGGACTCGGGAACCTCTGGAACATATATATCCACATGAAAATATGTTTCCATCTCAGTTTTTGACATTCGAGCGTTGGGGGCGAAGCCCCCAACTCTCTACATGTCTATGTGCTGACTTTTTCATGGAGGTTTCATGCCAACCTATCGACGCCCGTTTTGGCATGTAAACCTTTGTACACCTACTTCAAATGAGGATTTTCTTCGTCCTTGACATAAAATCTCTCGATTTGATGGCAAGCTTTGAATATTCCACAGATATATAATGCATGAATCGATGTGTTAGGTTTGAGAAAATTACGCAAAATGGTCAGCTCGTCTGAAAAACGTCAAAATGGCGGAGCCGATGGAAATTCACGTTCCCAGAATGCAAAGCAAATTTTACCGCAATGACACGTACTTTGGAACGCACAATTTTCTGTGCAGCATTTTGTGCATGCATGTAAATGTAACCTTGCGTGTGGCCTTCTTTGGCGTTATGAAGTAAACACAACGATTCGTCTGCGATACCACGACTACATTTACCGTAATTTGACACATGAGAATGTGTTCCATGCTGGGTTGCGAAACCTTTTTATTTTAAACTGTTCTTTTAATTTGCTCAGTATATGCATGTGTTTTACCTATATCATGATATCAGATGCAGATACTCCTCATAGTATACAATATTTAAGGATATTTTATTGAGGTTCAATATCATTTTATCAGGCGTATCTGTTTCATTGAGTTCAAAATAAATGTTTACTTATTAAGAATATGATTGAAGTACGCCTATATATGTTTCATCATAATATAGGGAATGAATTGGAATCATGTGGGGCATGATATGGTTCAATTTTCTTTTCTTTTTTTTGCAGGGGGGGGGGGGGGGAGTAACATTATGTAAGATACATTCAGCTGTCGTGGTGCTGATGATGTGCTCGAGCTCTAATGTCGTCTCCCGCAGTTAGCTGCATTTTCTTGTTTCTTCATTCATCTAATGGTATATTCACTGAAAGTTACAACAGGAAAATACTATTCTGGTTCATGTAAAATTCACAATATTCATTTACCAGTGGTTATGGGGACATATCTTTCAATTTGAAAGCTTCTTCCGATTCGAACAGTGATTACGATACGCCATATTGTATGGCTTTCAAATACAGCTAAAAAATGCTGATACTTATGGTTACAGGAGTAGTGTACAGCGTTAGACTTTTTTTCAGTAGAATCGCTTCTTTGACATATCAAATTCACTACCTGGGGCCTATTTCACAAAGAATCTAAATCAACTTTAGTCGACTAAAATAGGATTTAGCCTACTATCTACCATGCTAAATGCCGAACTTAGTCGGCTAAAGTAAGTTCACATTCTTTGTGAAATGGTCAAATTTAGAAAGCCTAGAAACTTATAAACGTCACGAAGGTACATAAGGGGAAATTTTTGAAACAAAAATTTCCAAACTGTCGGAATTTTTTTTCGAGAAAATGGCCGTCAAAATAAGAAATTGGTCGGGTTTTTTTCATAAAAATGGCCGCCATTTTGAAAAAATGCGAAAATTAAAAAAATGAAAGAGCATTCCCTCTTAGAATATTTTCAGGCCCTTTTGTGCTAAATCTCAGAAAGATTCCAAATTTCAGAAAGATTTTCAAGATTTCGATGGAGGCAATGGCATGCCAATAGCTTAAAGGGACCAAAGGTCCGGTAACAAAAAATCAAAATGGCCGCCACACACAGACCTTCGAATCAAGAGTAACGCAACTTATGCACGCCACAGAGGCACATAAGTGGAATCTTTTGAAACCAACATCTCTTTCTAAGAAAATGGCCCGCAAAGTAAGAAGTTGGTCGTTTTTCGATGCCGCTACTAGTATTTTGAAAAAAGCGCGAAAATATGAAAAAAATATCTTTTCAAAAATCCAGAAAGATTCGATGGCAACTTACAAGATAAAAAAATATGTAGACGGACGACTAACGGTAAACTGAAATATATAATAATGTATAAACCAAATGGGCAGAGAGTGAGACAGATGGTAATGGGTACCAGTAAGGCTAAAGAGGACATCATCAGGGAGGGACAGAGGAGGGAGCGGGAGGGCGTATCGATATTCAGTATAGACCAAGAATGGACAGGAACAATTTGTGTGTTCTTTATTGCAATTTTGACACTGTTTGTTTGAACATAATACAGATTCAGAATATGATGAAAGTATTTTTTTAATGAGATATGCTTATATTGATCAGATGCCAATTTCAGGAGTCGTTTATTCCATAATACACCCCTATAATGATATAGGGGTAATTTTCTAGCTTCAGATGACTCACCTGATTACCGGGTTTCATAATTCACCTGTGTATTTCTGGTAAGTATGAACATATTTTCAAAAGATGTTGGTAATTTTCCCGATATGATAATCATACATAAATATGATAAGATGATTTCTTATTTATTTTTTTTTATTGTTAATGATGATAAATTCAGTTTTGGTGGCAAATATTGGCTGATGCACAGTTGGCCTTTTTTTTTGACAAGTAGTCTCGAATCCAGTCATTTGCCCTATATCGTATTCCATGAAAAAAATACATATCCTGATTTATAATGTCAAAGGCTTTAGACAAATACCACACGTTATTTGGTTGTTTGGGTGTATTATGCAGTACGGAGCTCCGTAGTACGGAGCCGCTGAAAGGACATGGAAGAAATATTTTTTGACATATGGTTATTGCGTTCCCTCGCAATAATATTGCGTTCCCTCGCATTATTATCGCGTTCCCTCGCAATCCGGATCGCGTTCCCTCGCGATCTTATTGCATTCCCTCGCGTTCCGGATCGCGTTCCCTCGCGATATTATCGCATTCCCTCGCGATATTATCGCGTTCCCTCGCGATATAATCGCGTTCCCTCGCATTCTGGATCGCGTTCCCTCGCATTGTGCTGACGCCAATGACTTCTGAGAAGGTTATTCTACAAGATCGCGAGGGAACGCGATCCGGAATGCGAGGGAACGCAATAAGATCGCGAGGGAACGCGATCCGGAATGCGAGGGAACGCGATAATATTGCGAGGGAACGCAATATTATTGCGAGGGAACGCAATAATATTGCGAGGGAACGCAATAACAATGTGCTAAAAGTATTTCTTCCATGTCCTCTTAGAGGCTCCGCAATGCAGGGATTCGGTGTATTCATTTAGTAGGTGGATAATTGGGATACACAGTACTGTGTTTTTGCGGAAGTCATATTGATTTTTGTAGAAAAGATTTCGACTGTAAAAAAAACTGTTTATGCTATACAACACTTTTTCAAAACAAAAAAAACTCGAGAATGCAAGCAGCAAGCTGACTGGGCTAAAGCTTTTTATATTGGAATAACTTAGGCTCTTTTCAATTGTTGTGGAAAAATTCCCGTGCGCAATGGGACATTAACTAGACGTCAAGGCCTAAAGATGCCTTGGAGGCATTTCGGTGATAGGACTAATTCGTAATATATAAAACATGTCTACGTCTACGACACACCGCTTCCTAGATATCGTCGAAAATGAAAAATGTCGACTCAGCAAAAAAAAAATTCAGGTCAAGGTCAAAGTTCATCTGTGATACCCCTTAGTCCGAAAATAACGTCCGTTTCGCTCTACGATGCACCGCTTCCGAGATATCGAAGAAAAAGAAAAATGCCGGCTCGGCAGAAAAAAATTTCGGGTCAAGGCCAAAGTTCATCCATAATACCCTTAAGACATGTTTGTCTAAGGCGACGAGTCCGAAAATAACGTCCGTTTCGCTCTACGACGCACCGTTTCTGAGATATCGAAGAAAACGGAAAATGCCGACTCGGCAAAAAAAATCGGGTCAAGGTCAAAGTACATCCGTAATACCCCTTAGACATGTTTGTCTAGTGCGACGAGTCCGAAAATAACGTCCGTTTCGCTCTACGATGCACCGCTTCCAAGATATCGAAGAAAACGAAAAATGCCGACTCAGCGAAAAAATTTCGTGTCAAGGTCAAATTTCATCCATAATACCTCTTAGACATGTTTGACTAGGCCGACGAGTCCGAAAATAACGTCCGTTTCACTCTACGACGCACCGTTTCCGAGATATCGAAGAAAACGAAAAATGCCAAAGGCAAAAGATCAAAGGCAAAATCCGGGTCAAGGTCAAAGTACATCTGTAATACCCCTTAGACATGTTTGTCTAGGGCGACAAGTCCGTTTCGCTCTACGACGCACCGTTTCCGAGATATGCAGGATGCCTCAAGGATGACTCAGCAAAAAGTTATTTCGACCTCTAGGTCAAAGGTCGTTTGACGTATCGATCCCAAAATCAATAGGGTTCTTTCCTGTTGATATGTAAACCTACATGCAAAATTCTGCAACTATTGCATGAATATTTTTCCAGTTATCGTCCGGAAACCAAGTCTCAAAATTAGCCTTGATTTCATCCTCACGGACCTCACGGACCTCGGAGCCGGCTCAAAAAGAATAGGATTCTTCCACATATCATTTCTGACTACTGGTGAAAATTTGACAAGGATCCATCAAGGCAATCTAAAGTTATCGTCCGGAAACCAAAACGGCGGAAGAAGAAAAAATTAGCCCAAGGGCTAAGAAAGGTTACCGGACAATACATATTTTAGATATTAGTAGTTTGTCCCGTGACCTGGAAAATAAGGTCATTGGTCAATTCAAGGACACAATAATATTCGGCATATGTCATTTCTAGTATGTCCACAACTGATTTTTAAGCTGTAAAGTCAATAATAAGCGAGATATTAGCCATCATGTCCTGCGACCTTGAAAATGAGGTCAAAGGTTGATTCCAAGGTCATAGCAAATTTCAGCTTATATCATTTCCTATACGTTCATAATTGATTCCTAAGCTCTGAAGTCGATAATATGCGAGCAAATAGCCATTTTGTCCTGTGACCTTGAAAATTAGGTCAAAGGTGAAGTTCAGGGTCATTACAATGTTCAGAATATATCATTTTCTATATGTCCACAATTGATTGCTAAGCTGTAAAGTCGATAAAAAGCGAGATATTAGCCATTTCGTTCTCCGACCTTGAAAATGAGGTCAAAGGTCAAATTCAAGGTCATAGCAATATTCAGCATATATCATTTCCTATAAGTTTATAATTGATTCCTAAGCTGTAAAATTGATAATAAGCGAGATATTAGCCATTTTGTCCTGCGACATTGAAAATGAGGTCAAAGGTCAAGTTCAAGCTCATGACAATGTTCAGAATATAACATTTCCTATATGTTCACAATTGATTGCTGAGCTGTAAAGTCGATAATAAGTGAGATATTAGCCATTTTATGCTCTGACCTTGAAACTGAGGTCAGAGGTCAAATTCAAGGTCACGAGAATGTTCAGCATATATGATTATGCTGAATGTCAAATTCAAGGTCATGATAATATTCAACATATATCATTTCCTATATGTCCACAATTGATCCCTTAGCTGTAAAATCGATAATAAGTGCGATATTGGCCATTTTGTCCTGTGACCTTGAAAATGAGGTCAAAGGTCAAAATCAACATCATCAGAATATTTGGCATATACCGTTTCCTATATGTCCACAATTGATTCCTAAGCTGTAAAGTCGATAATAAGCGAGACATTAGCCATTTTGTGCTCTGACCTTGAAACTGAGGTCGGAGGTCAAATTCGAGGTCACGAGAATATTCAGCATATATCATTTCCTATATGTCCACAATTGATCCCTAAGCTGTAAAATCGATAATAAGTGAGATATTAGCCATTTTGTCCTGTGACCTTGAAAATGAGATCAAAGGTCAAATTCAAGGTTATCAGAATATTCAGCATATATCATTTCCTATATGTCCACAATTGATTCCTAAGCTGTAAAGTCGATAATGAATGAGATATTAGCCATTTTGTGCTCTGACCTTGAAACCGAGGTCAGAGGTCAACTTCAAGGTCATCAGAATATTCAGCATATATCATTTCCTATATGTTCACAATTGATTCCTAAGCTGTAGAGTCGATAATAAGTGAGATATTAGCCATTTTGTCCTGTGACCTTGAAAATGAGGTCAAAGGTCAACTTCAAGGTCATGACAATAATCTGCATATATCATTTCCTATATGTTCATAACTGATTCCTAAGCTGTAAAGTCGATAGCAAGCGAGATATTAGCCATTTTGTCCTATGACCTTGAAAATGGGGTCAAAGGTCAAATTCAAGGTCATCAGAATATTCAGCATATATCATTTCCTATATGTCCACAATTGATTGCTAAGCTGTAGAGTCGATAATAAGCGAGATATCAGCCATTTTAAGCTCTGACCTTGAATTGAGGTCAGAGGTCAAATTCAAGGTCACGAGGATATTCAGCATATATCATTTCCTATATGTCCACAATTGATTCCTAGTCTCTAATCTCAATATTAAGTGAGATATTAGGCATAATGTGTCCCATTATAAAGCATAGGAGAATTTAACATGGGAAAGTCCCATTTGGGCCGAGTTTGGGCCAAAATGGCCCACTTCGAGCGATTCAAGCGCAACGAAATTTATAGACATCATAGGGGTACATATGAGGAGTGTTATGTATCAAAAAGAAAAAAAGTTACTGAACAGATTTTGAGAAAATGGCCACCAAAGTCCAAAATCAGGCATTTTTCGTCGAAAACGGCCGCCATTTCGAAAAAAAATGCGAAAATCAAAAAACTAAAAAATACCTCCTTCTTGAATTATTTTTAAGTATTTTTGTGCAAAATTTCAGAAGAATTTGCCCGTAAACAAAAAAGATAAAAATTTGGACGACGACGACGACGGACGACGACGGACGACGGACGACGGACGCAACGCCATGCCAATAGGTTATCGGACCATAGGTTCGGTAACCTAAAAAAAGAAAAGAAGAAAATTAGCCTAAGGGCTAAGAAAGGTGACCGGACAATGTATATTTTAGATATTAGCCTTTTGTCCCATGACCTTGAAATTAAGGTAGTTGGTCAATTCTAGGTCACGAGAATATTCTGCCCATATCATTTCTAGCATGTCCACAATTGATTCCTAAGCTGTAAAGTCGATATTAAGTGAGATATTAGCCATTTTGTGATCTGACCTTGAAAATGAGGTCAAAGGTCAAATTCAAGGTCATGACAATAATCTGCATATATCATTTCCTATAAGTTCATAATTGACTCCTACACTGTAAAGTCAATAATAAGCGAGATATTACCCATTTTGTGCTCTGACCTTGAAACTGAGGTCAGAAGTCAAATTCAAGGTCACGAGAATATTCAGCATATATCATTTCCTATATGTCCACAATTGATCCCTAAGCTGTAAAATCGATAATAAGTGAGATATTAACCATTTTGTGGTGTGACCTTGAAAATGAGGTCAAAGGTCAAATTCAAGGTCATCAGAATATTCGGCATATATCATTTCCTATATGTCCACAATTGATTCCTAAGCTGTAAAGTCGATAATAAGCAAGATATTAGACATTTTATGCTCTGACCTTGAAACCGAGGTCAGAGGTCAAATTCAAGACCCTGACAATATTCAGCATATATCATTTCCTATATGTCCACAACTGATTCCTAGTCTCTAATCTCAATATTAAGTGAGATATTAGGCTTAATGTGTCCCATTATAAACCATAGGAGAATTTAACATGGGAAAGTCCCATTTGGGCCGAGTTTGGGCCCAAAATGGCCCACTTCGAGCAATTCAAGGGCAACGAAATGTATACGTGTCACAGGGGTACATATGAGGAGTTTCATGCATCAATAAGAAAAAAAGTTACTGAACAGATTTTGAGAAAACGACCGTCAAAGTCCAAAATTGGCCATTTTTCGACGAAAATGGCCCTCTGACCTTGAAACCGAGGTCAGAGGTCAAATTCAAGGTCACCAGAATATTCAGGATATATCATTTCCTATAGCTCCACAATTGATCCCTAGTCTCTAATCTCAATATTAAGTGAGATATTAGGCTTAATGTGTCCCATTATAAAGCATAGGAAAATTTAACATGGGAAAGTCCCATCTGGGCCGAGTTTGGGCCCAAAATGGCCCACTTCGAGCGATTCAGGGGCAACGAAATTTATACATGTCACAGGGGTACCTATGAGGAGTGTTATGCATCGATAAGAAAAAAAGTTACTGAACAGATTTTGAGAAAACGACCGTCAAAGTCCAAAATTGGCCATTTTTTGACGAAAGCGGCCGCCATTTCGAAAAAAAATCGAAAATCAGAAAACTAAAAAAAGCCTTTCCTGGAAATATTTTTAGGTATTTTTGTGCAAAATTTCAGAAATATTCCATCATAAACTTTAAAGATAAAAATGTGAACGGACGGACGGACGACGGACGACGGACGCCGGACGCAACGCCATGGCAATAGGTTATCGGACCAAAGGTTCGGTAACCTAAAAAAAAATTCTGCTAAAACCATAAAGGCATTTCTGCCGAAATGCCTTAATTATGTGAGTGGAACCAGTTAAAACGCTGTTGCCAGATCGATCACATATGTACATTTACACATGGTAGTAAATTCGATTTATATTCAGAGCAAGTCCTTTCGGTTCACAAAGTTTCGAGGTCATAGATCAAAGGTCAAGGTCAATATTGACCGTCCAGTGGAAATTGAATTGGTCACATCTCAGGAACTATGACGATAGAAACACGAAGATAAAACTAGCATGTTGTATTCTGTGTCATAAAAACAATTTGCACATCCTTTCAAACACTTACTATATATGAAATATATAGGCCTATGTCGGGATAAAAGCAATTTCAGGAATGACAATGGAACAGATCTCGAGGTTAATGGGTGGTTTTGACATCAATGGATGTGTTGTATTTACAATCATTTCAATACATGTTTGTAATAAATGATTTAAGGAATTTGTGTGGTACCTATCATTCACAGATCCAGACCGATCACACAATCGTAGACATTGGAAGCTTTTCACCATGGAAGGACAACACGAGAATTGATAACAAGACGCTTTTGACTGTACAAAGACGAGTCTCATACTACGGTAATAGCAACCCCCGATCGCGTAATGAGTGGCATAGCAGAGTGGATTACATCTTAGACGTATAAACAACGCTTTTTGTGAGGTATAATTCCTGGGAAATGATGCCATTGGACTCTAATTAGCGTAAGTTACGGTATCGTAAAAATTATGTCTGCATTTTTGCTCATATGTGTAGGCCTATCGTTGTGTAATATTATATATATTTGATATTTTTTTCAATGCTGTCAAGTTTACCTGATGAGTGCATGTGACATCTATCCAAGCGAACCCTGTACAAGCTAGACTTGCGAAGCCAGCGAGAGAATTAATAATGTAAATCCCCACGCGTAATATAGCGACGATTTGTTCATCACAACAAAGCAACAAAGAAAGGCATGTTCAATAAACCATGAATTCCCTAGTAGAAGAACATCATGAACATTTTTGAAATACAGACAATTTTTGCAAGAATGTCAATAAAACAAACCGTAATCCAAATCCTAGATGATTTGCCAGTGACAACAATATAAATTTAGTCGCCTAAAACTCCGTAAATCCAGTGTAATATATGGCGGAAATGTACAATGACTATCAGTGACTGCCTTCTCAACACGACCAGTCATCAATCTGTGTTCCGGGATATGGTATTGGGAGCAATCGATCACGGGTGGTAAACGATAAGTTCGATTTGGGAACGATATCTTCCACGATATAATGTGAGTAGGTGTTGTATTCCTGAAAGAAAAAAATAGCCCAAGGGCTCAGATAGGTTACCGGACAATTTTGTCCATCAAATTTCATACACATCATGGAGGTATGTGCGGGGAATCTTATGTATAAATTAGAAAAAAAAGTTACTGAACTGTTTTTGAGAAAATGGCCGCTAAAGTGGCCGCCAAAAATGACCAATTTGGCGTCGAAATCGGCCGCCATAAACTTTAAAGATAAAATTGTAAACGGACGACGGACGGTAACATAAAAACAGATGCAATCGGAAATTATACGGAATGCACATGGGTATAAATGTAATAAGAAGCCTGTGCTTACGGGGCGCCAAGTGTAAAGAAAAGGGTTTTTGTCACAAGAATGCATTTTTGTCCCTCAAAACTGAAACTAATAATTACAAAGTCAGTTTTGTAATCACACAATTGATTTTGTATCACAAAATTGAGAATTGGTACATCAACTTCGATTTTGTTGGACAAAATTAATTTTGTAAAAACAAAATCAATTGTGTGATGACAACATTCAATTTTGTCCAAAAAAATCGAAGTTGATGTACCAATTCTCAATTTTGTGATGCAAAATCAATTGTCTGATGACAAAATTCGATGAGCTACGCTTCGTATAATGCTGTTTTCTTCGCGTGGAATCTGACCAGAAGAAGGGAATCCTTTAAAGCAAATGACCACTATTTATGAAATTTGTGCGCCGTATAAATGTATCAAGAAGTGACAAGAAGCAGGAGAAATACATATCACATAATATCATTTTTTGCAACGTTTTACTACTACAAAATAATTAGAACCCCTGAATACCTACTGTTTCGACTGGTAAACGATACTGCTTAATCAGACATGGTTAAAATCCCTAAATATTCATGGGAGCTGATCAGCGTTGTCCAGTACGGTGACCAAAACACTGACTTTGCTATGCATGATTGATTCATCCTGAAGAGGGCATGAAATGCAAATCGGGTCTTTACTAAACGACTCCAACCAATTTGCAAAGACTCCAAAATTAGTAGTCGCGGCCGGTACCTCATCATGATTGTGACCACAAAACGTGATTTTGTTGCCAAAATTGTCGGCAAAACTAATAGAATGTAAAAAGAAGCAAATCGTAAAACGTGAAGTATTTATTGATTAACGATCACACTTGTTTCTTCCTATTTAGGTCGAAAGGTGTGCGAGGTGTACTGATCGTGAAGAAAGTAATATATATTTTCCCACAATAATACACCTGACATAAACGAATCTTTATCCAGCAGCATAGCCAGTAGTGGTCGCATTGTCCCATTCAACAAATTCCATTCACATTTATAACCGACAGGGCACAGTCAATATAGTTTGATGGAATTCTATGGTAGTCACATCACGATGGAAATTATGTAGTGTGATTCTTTTTTGTCATGCTGATGATCACACGGGTGTTGAATTAATAGGCCGGAGTTTTGTGGTCCGGTGCATCTGCCTTGGGCATACCAACCGAGAGTCTTGTACGTGTGTTTATGTTCATAGACAAACACTCGAAGTTTGGCCCGGGTCAAATATATGTTTATCTCTACATGTATGTGTGGGGTGTGCAGTCAGAGTCAGGTGTGCACAAGATGACGATGTGACTGATAAATACCGAGAGTGTATCGAAAGAAAAACACTGATAGGACCCATGCGTATAAATTGGATGATGTCGAACTATTACATAACTGAAAACCTTCAAATATTTTTGTGCTTTATCGGTAAAAATATGGCCTAATATAGGAGCCTAAGTGGCAGTAAACCCACAAATTCTCGACGTAGGTGATATCTACACCAGGTATGTCGAAGTTTTGGTTTAGAAAGCAGAAATCTACAGAAGCTAAGGATGTTGAAGTCCCCGCCAAGGACGAGCATGAGTCAGTGGACGGTACGGGGAGGAAGCGAGCGTCGCTCAGCCGCAAACTGTTCTCGCGGAGAAGGTCCACGACCAAGGAGGGTGGTACAACCTCGGACTGTAACCATGGCAACCAAACACCACCCTCCTCGCGGACTGGATCAGTACCTTCCGAATACACTGCACACTCACCAGATGGCGCCAGTCCGAATGGACAGTCGGGAATTGGCGTACCGGGAGCTGTGAGTAGATCGCAATTGTATACTTTTGAAGCAGTATCGCTTTTATTGTACTGTAGGCGTATATCATTTAATGACAGTGACCCACTCAGAGAGGCTAAAGGTGAAATAGCTTTGACTGTTTTAAGAATTAGACAAACACCAATATCTGAGAGGATCCCTCATAGTATAAAGAACAAATGACGACATGCCTGTAGCTTGGTGTCTATGCACGTGCAATATGTAGCCGACGTTGCTCCATTTTGAACGTTTGATATAGGAACGGAACCCCCTATATCAAACATTCAAAATGGAGCAACGTCGGCTATGCAATATGTAGGTCTACGTACGTAGTACATCCCATTTTGAATACATTCGCGACTTTTAATGGTATGTTCACCACACGTCACACGACCAGGGTTGTGATGACTCGGATGTAATTGCCGAAATACAGGAGTATCACTATGACGACCGTGATGACGCACACGCAACATCGTCTGGAGAAACTCTCAATGGACAGGTACAGTTTGTATCGCAAAATTACATCACTGTGATGTGCAAGGTGCTTAACATTATTCGTAGACATATTGATCGTAATTGTGCTTATGATTCGACAGGTTGACAACAAAACCGACCACATTAAACGGGAAATATTGTCAACAGAAGAATCTTACGTGAAAAAGCTGAGAACTTTGTTCGAGGTGAATATAGTCTTTATGCAATATCAATGAATGTTATAAAATTGCATCATAATGCAATGGACTAGTATACACCGCTCTCATAATACACATGTTTCAATGTTATTGTACAGTGCGTATTGTCACGTGTGTGTGTCTATACACTCGTCATAGATCAGAAACCAAGCTGTCTCAGTCATCAGCGAAGATGTTTCCAAGCAAATGTTCCCCAATATCCAGGCGATATACGAACTTCACCATGACAACCTGCTGCCTGCCCTCCGCGACAGGGTCCAAACCGGGTGAGTTAGAATAATTGTTGATATCATACTTTGGGTTGTTAACGTACCAAGAACACATGCCGCGACCACTCTGCCAAGTGATAGTGGTCGCTGACGCCACTTCCTGTGGATAGGGGCTTGGTTGAGTGCAATATCACTTTTTACCATATGCCAGTGGTGATCGTATATGTGCTGGGAGTCTTATTACAATCACTAGTTCCGTTATTATATTACCATCATATTATATTACCATTTATTAATAGTTCATTATTATATTACCATTCACCAATACTAACAAAACCCATCCAATCTACCAGAAGTAATTTGCCTATAATACCATACATTTCCTAATAAATAAAAAAAAAAACCCACAGGGCCGCAAATGTCTCATTGCCTGCTGCCCGTCATGACGCCGGAACTACTTTCTGAACATGAGCTAACTGTTCAAAGTGTTATTAAAATTCCTAGACTGGCATATATGATAAACGAGTTATGCCACAATATAGGTATTTGTGCCCTCGATTCAAGTTATCCAAACGACCCCCGCTTCGCGTCGGGCCTTTGAAGAACTTGAACCAAAACCCATATTGTAGAATAAACCTATAGCCTATTATGACACCTCGGAAAATAGTAACCATCCTATGGCGCTATCGCAGCGGACCCTTGAAATGTTATATTGGGCAGCTCGATATAAGATTCCGCGCAGGGGCGGGTATGCTGCATGATAAAACCGAATATTGTGAAAACCCCGACATGGTCGGCTTTTCCATGTGATAAAAGTGACCATGTCGCTTTTTTCACGTGAAATATCCGACCATGTCGCTTTTTTCACGGTTGGTGTTTCCGCCGTGATTCATGGACAACGCAATATTGAATCAGGACACAGCGCTGAAATCGAGTGGTAGTGGACGATCTGGCACAACAGCGGGGTTTTATGGTGCGATATATGACCAATACATCGAACGATGTTGGGTGCGTTATGTGCTGCGTTCCATTCAAGTCGTGCAAATGGTGATCATGAGTGAGAAGGTACGGTAGTATACCTACGAGTTCAAAGCATCCCATTGGCAAAACACACAAATTGACATCAAGTGTGTCTGTTTACATTTCCTATTGCAACAATGGTTAAATTGAAACGTATTTAGAAGCCAAATAATCCATGATGTGGATATTGCAAGCAGCTGAAGGGCCCCAGACGCTGAAGGTTTATGCATCCCCAATGGTGTGTTTTAGGGCTCTCCCTTGACCAATTTCATGGCCTTGGAGAGTTTATAAATGCCTGATCTGGGGTAGATCGTCGGTTCTGAAGGAGGGCCAAGATATGAAATATTGCGAAGCGAGTTGGCGAAGGCCGAGGGTCTGAGGCCCGCTTAAGTGCGCCAGAAGCTAAAAGGATGTGCATGCCCAGTGGTGTTTTGCATAAATTTCTTTTGGTCCATTCCCCAATCCCCTAAGAGTTTTTGCATGGCTAATTCGGAGCAGATCTGGCATTTGAGGGAAGGCCCATTTGTGAAATGTTACTAAGAGAGGCGAAGCAAGCCCCTGTCGGCCGGGGGTCTGGCTCTCCTTGGTCCAATATCCAGGGTTCTGTTGGAAGGCCAAGATATGAAATGTCGTGAAGCGAGGTGGTGAAGACCGAGGGTCTGGGACCCGCTTGAGGGCTCCAGAAGCTGAAGGGATATGAAGTGGTGTATTTATAGGTTTCCTTTGGTCCATTTCCCATCCCCTGAAGAATGTGTTGCATGGCTGAATCAGGTAGATAAAAATGTAGGATTTTGAGGAAAGCCTAGTTCTGAAATGTTGTTAAACAATTTGAAGCAAGCCTTTGTCGGCCGGGGGTCTGGGGCCCGCTGAAGGGCCCCAGAAGCTGGCGGTATTCGCGTGCCTGATACAGCATCCCAGAGCTCCTGGGTCTAACTATCAAGTATTACTTAACACCCATAAATGCATAATCACTGCAGTTGAAACAAAATATGACATGAAATATTACTTGGTTTTCGACCCCATCAAAGGATTAAGTGCATTTGGCCATTCAATGCTCTCAAATCATTTATAGAAGGTGAAGGGCATAAAGTGCTTTCACTGAGAACAGGTGGGTTGGCAATAGAGTGAATACCCTGCACACGACTTGGGGCTAACACTAATTCCGGGTGTAAATTCATCTTGAAAAAAACTTCCTCCCCTGTCTTTTTCCCCTTTTCTTTCTTTTTTTTCCTTCTCTTTTTCCTTCTTTTTTTCTTTTTTTTTTTTTTTTTTGGGGGGGGGGGGCCCTTGCTCCCCCCTAAACCCGCCCCTGCCGCGGCGTGCGGTACACACCAACGTCGTATACTAAAACAAATATGGGGGCTAGGTTTCGTACAATATCACTTTTAATGGCACTTCTTAATGGTTTCGTCTCGTACCATATAATGATATCGCACTCAACCAAGCCCCATATTTGTATTGTTCGTGTCTTCATCTAACAACAGTGAAATGCACATCCATCATTTAAATGAGTAAAACGTGATATTCCAGTGAGAATGGCGGCCATATTGGTGACGTCATGTGTCGTCTGGCGCCGTTTCTCAAGCTATACACTGAGTATGTGAAAAGTTTCCAGACAGCTTCCCAGCTCGTACAAACTTGGAGAGAGAAATCTGCAGTCTTCAGCAAACTACTGAAAACCCACCAGGTACATACATAAAATACTGAAAACAAACTTCATCTTGTCTTATAGATTAGATACACTAATCAATGTAGGCTATATCGTCATATTAACAATGTCAATAAAATGAGAAACAACAAGAATTTAAACATTTTGGACGGCCAAAAGTTGAAATAAATTCATAAACTATATACAGAGATACACCACATACACTTCACGTGCTTTGCTGTCTCCTTGTACACCGATAGGTGTATTTATTTGATGATATTGGAGACCAAGTTACACCACATTGTTTCCATTATGTTATACAGTCGAATGTCCGAGGGGATTTGGGAATAGCGGCGTTAATGATTGAGCCAGTCCAGAGAGTACCGCGGTACGAACTGCTCCTCAAAGGTGGGTACTCATTGGGAACTATGTAAACTCCATGTCATAATATGCAATAGTTGGTCATTGAGCGTTATGGGGTTTTTTGTCAATGACTGTGAACAATTGACATATATCCCAAATGCCCCCAAAAGTTGTCCGAGTTTCACAAATTGACCTATCGCTAAAGCGTCGAAAAGTTGTCCGAGTTTCACAAATTACGTCAACAAACTTCTCTTTGGCCAATAATAACGTTTTGCAGAATGCGTCGTAAATGGCGTAAAAAGACTCGGACAAACTGCTTTGGCGATAGGTTAAATACGTCAGAAAACTTCTCTTTGGCCCGTAATGTTTTGCAGATGAGCTTAAGATTTGATACGTGTACGCGTACGGCTAAAAAGCTTGTGTATTACGTCACGCAATCTTGTGTTGCTGTGACGCTTGACGTTTGGCACTTGGCGTTCAAGCACGAAAACGACGTCTGTAGGCCATTCTACACGTACATGACAAACGCCTAGGTATATTTGTTATTTAGACATCATATATATGTTCCTTGGCTCCAGTTTTATTACAATCAGAGAGAGCACATGATGTTGCAACTATGTTTAGAAGAACAGACATATTCAACTCATAAAAGTGTTATTTTACAAACGTTGAAAACATACTGTTTATCAGTGTTTATACGACAAACTACTCATGCGACCTCGTGCTGATCACGTGGACAGACGGGGTATGTGACATTTCAGGAGCGTAGCTATACCAAGTGCGTAGGCAGACTGATAAAATAAAGAAGCCTCATCATAGATGGCAATTGTGAAATATTATCAAGGGTTAAAATGAAGCTAAATACAATGTAGTTTGTGTTCATGATGTAGGCTACACGCAGGCCTACACTACACTCATGCACGCAAGAATCCTACATCTAAACTTTAAAAAAAATAGTTATCTGATAGGCCCCCAAAAAACTACAAAAACTATAATGCTCTGATATGCTATTGTATTATCTGTAGTCTACAGGGGCGTATCCAGGATGTTTGAAAAGGAAGGGCGCAAAACATTTGGACCAACGCATAGCCGCGTGGGGTCTGGGGCATGTTATATTAAAACGATATGAAATATGGTTATAACGTACAAGACAGGCGCTAGCATCATGTGAAATTCCAAATGTCTAGGGTCTACATGATTTTTTTCGCAGTTTATTAGACCTATCTTCATCATAATACTAACATGAAGCATGACGGGCTTATTTACAGACAGATTACATGATTAGGGCCTACTGGAGAGGCTCGCCACTCCCCCCACCCGCCAACTCCCCCTCCCCATCCGAAAATCCAAACACACGCGCGCGTTCCAACCGAAACGATACCAAAAAGAACCCGAGCCCGGCATGCGCATATTTAGGCCTATGTGATTCGTCCTGGATCGTGCATTGATTCCACCCATTTAAAAGTAAATTTAAATGGAAAGGAGATCTCTAGTCCTACGATTTTGTTGGATCATTTTGAGTTATGGGCTTAATATATCGACGGGTGAAAACCAGAAGGTCGTAAGCGCCAATTTCACAATTTTACAAGAGCGTCATTTTTCATCCTGTAGAGTTACTTGTTGCGATCCTTGAAATTTCTTCTGCCACATGCTTTGTAAAAGGGATTGTTGGTGTCATTTCACTTATTTCATTCACCGTAGCTATTATTTTTATTTAATTATCAAAGGAAATGTGACTTACGATGTTCTGGCGTCACGTCTAAACAAGGCATAGCCATGTATGGTACCAGCCAGAACATCGTAAGCGACAACTTTAAATGGGAGAATCTCTGCTAATGCATGGTTATTCTAGTATTACTTTTGGAAACTAATATCCTCGCATCGATATCTTAACGATTTCCTCGCTTTCAAGCATGAACAACGCAAATGGTGTTTACGAGGTTCTGGCTCGTCACTATTCCGCAAAGACCTAACACTGACGAAACGCCAGAAGGTCGTAAGTGTTTTTCGCGAGGCCACAACTCCGTTCTATTTCAAAATACAACAATGACACGAGTTCATGGCGCAATACATGGATAGCGGATCATGCCCAGTAAACGAAATTAAAATTGGAGCAATGTAAATGGGTTAAATCGATAAAACATCGTAACCGCCACACGAGTTCGCCAGAACATCGTAAGTGCCAGTGGCTGTGAAGAACGTCAGCCCAGAAAAAAACATTTTACTCTATCTTTTGGCATTGTTTATCCTGAATAGTGAGTGTGTTATATCTCGAATGATGACCATATGTATTTATTTTTTTCGTATTATTATGAAGCCTTCATCATCGTGACAATAACGTGATAGAATACCAAAACAAAAGGTTGTGATTTAGGCTATGAAGCCCACATGAAGCTTTTACTGGATAAGGAATGGAGTTTTGAGCTCTTTCGCGGGCACCAATTGCTGTATTCGTAATAGAGTAGAATATAATTTTTCGGCGTTCTCATAGAAGATGCCACTGTTTTTGTGTGCCATACAAACGGCACATAACTTTTCCCGAACCATCCAAGTTATCTCCGGCATTTGCTGGTGTTATTTTGAATTTTGATGAAAATTCGTAATCTCAGGTACGTTATATCATGTATGTCATACTTCGTGTCTGAAATCATCAAAATAAGACCATGGTGGTGATAGATTGATTCTTACATTATCACGTTTCATTTTATTGAAATCCAACAAATATTTGACTCATTACAGTACGGTCAACCATTTTCCTCTTGGATAACAACCTACAAATTGGCACCGAATCTACTGTACAGGTATCTAAGAAATTAGTACCCAGGCGGGTGTGTCGTGTTTTAGGTACTAGTAACTAGGAGTATCAGACGGACTTCGTGAGGTGATGGCCTAATGACTATGGTAAATAAAAAAATGCACGTTCAAGCAAAAGGTCCAAATCGAGAAAAAATGCAATAATTCTTTTTCTGAATAAGACTTGTGTTCTCAGACTAGTCTTCTGACTAAGACTTGTGTCCTTTCCCGTGTGTCCGATGGTCGTACGGCCAAAACTCCCGATTATCCCAAGGTCGAACAAATTTGGTGGGTGGGGGGGGGGGGGGCTGCTTGATTTTACGGCTTCATGTGGCGCAATATTCTGTACCATATTATGGGGCCAAGTTTCAATGAACGCAGTTCCACTCAGCAACCACTGTCCTGACCCCTCCTCCCATCCCAACTTTTTAGCCGTAAACACTTTTGAATTATTAATATTCCTTGGGAGGTCGATTTTGAGGGAGGTTCATGTTATGTCCCTGGCGATACTGGATAGAAAATGCTCACTAACAGACACCAATAAATATCCACATTTTGTTTCTCATTTTCTTTCTTTTTCATTCTTTTCTTTCAATCTTGCCCGGAGTAATTTTAACATGACATTTTGATATACGTGGATATACTGGGAATGAATATTGACTGATAGTGTAACACACTGATGATCTCACAAGGATATCACAGACTGACCTCGCAAGTGTGACGTCGTGGCTCTTGGGTGTGAGGTAGTCATATCTCTTGTGGGCGGACTTAAATATTGTTAAATTGATCACTATCATGATGAAGTTCATCATTTCAAAGGGATATAACAGTGTTTCTTTTTTTGTGTTTACCATGCGTGTGTTTGCAATTAAATTGCCGTATTGGTCCTAATAGAAGCACGGCGAGCCAAAGCAAGATCTCCTGCAGCAGCGCGCGCAAAAATAAGGTCACAATTGAGGTCAAAAATAGGACAAACACTGAATAATATACCTATAGCCTTCAATTCTTCTTTATTATGATTCAAATGTCATAAATATGTTGATTGAGATTTCCCAAGATGTTATTAGAAAGATATGACGTGAAATATAGGGTTACGAAAAGCGAATATTTTTGGGGAAAAGAGGGGGCGTGCTTCTAATAGGGCGCGTGCCACTATTGGGACCGACATGATATATATCCTAGTAGACCTACATTGATAAGTTATTCTTTCTCGTAAAATTAAGCCTAACTAGAAAGTTGTCATGATGAATATTGTCAAATCTTGAAGCAGGCAAGTTTCAATGGTGTAATCTTTAATTATAGTTCCAATGCCTAAAGACCCCTAAAGTACATACCAGAAGTGCTACACAGCCTGCAAACATTCATTTGTTTTTGGAGGGGGGGGGGGCTTACGGGGGTTACATTGGTGTTGGATTTCTTAACGTTCTCTGGTCGTCATGCTGTTGTAAGTAATCAGTTGCTAGTTGAAGAGAGATTATAACGCTCGGTTGCGTGATGCCGCAGTGGCCGAGTGGTTAGAGCGCTCGTGTTCGAATACAAAGGTGTTTCATTCCCCGGCTACATTCTGTTCAATATTCATTTTCTAGATCTATGCTGTTTTTGTTTTACAATATCCGATAAATTCATTGTAATTAATATTTGTATTTTTCCAAGATATGCTTTTTACAGTGTGTTTCGATATACAGATCTACATGTAGGCCCACATAAAAATATGACTTTAGTTGAAGTTTCAGTTGTATTATGAGTGGGCCTAGGCCTATAGCATGCGAAAGGAGCCACCGCCAAGTGTCATAATCTCAAATACTAAGAGTAGTCCTTTGGCATGCAATCACCAACTGCTGAAATTCATTCAAACCATTTTCAATTTCTTATGCTGCAAATTGCTCGGGAGATTTTTATTTTCTAATACCGGACATTGTTCAGGTACGGAAGCGTATTGCTATTAAGGGTGTAAAAAATATTATCTCGTACGTACGACTTATATCTCGTACGTACGACTTAATAACTCATACGTACGACTTATTAAGTCGTATGTACGACTCATTAACTCGTACGTACGACTTGTTAACCCGTACGTACGACTTAGTATGTCGTACATACGACTTATTAACTCCTACGTATGACTTATTAACCCGTACATACGACTTATTAAGTCATACGTACGAGTTAGTAAGTCATACTTATGAGATACTAAGTCATACGTACGAGTTATTAAGTCGTACATACGAGTTAATAAGTCGTACATACGACTTAATAAGTCGTATGTATGAGATATAACTCATACGTACGAGATAAGAAATTTAACGCACTTGATAACAATACGCTTCCGTAGTGAAACGTATTGTTATCAAGTGTGTAAAAAAAATGTATCTCGTACGTATGACTTATATCTCGTATGTACGACTTATTAACTCCTACGTACGACTTAATAACCCGTACGTATGACTTAGTATCTCATAAGTATGACTTACTAACTCGTACGTACGAGTTAATAAGTCGTACGTACGACTTAATAAGCCATACGTATGACTTAATAAGTCGTGCGTATGACTTAATAAGTCGTACGTACGAGTTAATAAGTCGTACGTATGACTTAATAAGTCGTATGTACGACTTATTAAGTCATACGTACGACTTATTAACTCATACGTACGACTTATTAACTCGTACGTACGAGATACAAATTTTTACACACTTGATAGCAATACGCTTCCGTATTCAGGAGATATGTTAGGGTCTAAATGTAAAACTATGCGTAAATTAATTCATAGAAGGTAGGCATATGCGTCGAGCTTGACTCATGGCCGATTATATTTATTGGTGTTGTAAATAATTATAATTGTGAATAACTGAATAATTATAATCTTAAAGACTTTCTCAGCATAATAGTTATTGTAACTTTGTAAGCTGAACCGATCGATCGTATACTACAGTCGCCGAACGATCGCTTTAAACATAGGCCTGCAGCAGCGGATTTTTTGAACAATCATATTATATACTATGTTGAATTATACAGTATTGATATCATGATATGCATATTGATAAGATTGCCGATTGTACATCGACACGGCACATGGCCAGTCCAACGTTCCATATATGGAACGCATTAGGCCTATACGATCCTACCTGTAGGCCGGGCCTACTTGTAAACCTACTTGTGAGGTTTTGGAATTCTTTACGGAGCAGTAGCCAAGAATCTACCACAGGACATAACAATGGATATAGCTAGATCTACTGCTCAAGGCCCTTGAGCGGGTCTCAGACCCTTGCCTATCAACATATACGAACCAAGATGAATGGCACATCAAGTCCACGAGAAAAAAAATACCCCACGGCTAAGACAGGTTACCGGACAACATATGTTTCATACATTAAATAGTCATTTTCCCCGTGAATTTGAAAATAAGGTCTCTGGTCAAATTCAAGGTCCTCAAAAATATTCAGCACACATGATTCCTTATATATGCACACTTGATTCCTATGCTGAAACGTCGGTAATAAGCAAAATATTAGGCATCTTGTGCTGTGACCTTGAAAATGAGTTCAAAGGTCTAATTCAAGGCCATGACAATATCCAGCATATATATCATTTCCTATATGTGCACAATTGATACCTGAGCGGTACACAGTCGATAATAAGCGAAATATTAGCCATTTTGTGCTCTATCCTCAAATATAGGGTCGAATGTCAAGTTCAAGGTTATCAGAATATTCAGCGTATATAATCTTCTGTATGTCCACAATTGGTTCCCACGCTATAAAGTCGATAAGAAGCAAGATATTGGCCATTTTGTCCCGTGTGCTTGAAAATGAGATCAAATGTCGAATTCTATGTCCAAAATTGACTCCTAAGCTGTGAAGTCAATAGAAGCGAGATATTAACCATTCTGTCCTGTAACCTCGAAAATGAGGTCAAAGGTCAAATATTCAGTATATATCATTTCCTTCATGTTCACAATTGATTTCTAAGCTGTAAAATCGGTAATAATGTATCAATCTATTACCACCGATACAGTCAGATTTTGATGATGCCAATAACAAACGTAAAATACAACATTTCTCAATGGACACAAAGCCCGACCAAATGATTTATCTGAAGGGAAAAGATGGCCGAGTGTATACGTGCGAGCGCTCAGTCGCTCAATTTGAACCAACAGCTATCGCCGGCGTAGGTTCGATCCTACGTCGGGCCGCATGTGCGGTAATTGTACGGGGATTTTCTCCCTGTCCTCACAACTGGCAGTGTGCCGTGACTCGGACATTTCGTAAAATGGCGGTCCCATCTCTAAAATATGTTGTGGAGGGATGTAAAAGACCCCTCTGAGAACGACATGTACCCTGGCAGTGACCACTCTCTGAGGACTAAATTCCAAACTATGAAGCGCTTTGAGAATTTGTGTAGATTGATAAAGCGCTATATAACACATGTATAAGAATCGATTATTATTATACGTACCTAATCACAAGCCAAAAGGCTACTTAGTTGATGGTATCCTCAGGGACAGATTTAACGTCCACCAGCAGTGACACCGGCTCAGTGGTATAAATGTAAGTATCAATCTATTACCACCGATACAGTCAGATTTTGATGATACCAATAACAAACGTAAAATACAACATTTTGCAATAGAAACCGACAAAATAATTTATCCAAAGATATAGCTAGATACGATTTAGCCATTTTGTCCCGTGGCCTTGAAAATTGGCTCAATGGTCAACTTCAAGGTCATGACGTTATTCAGAATATATCCTTTCCTATTTGTTCACATATGTTTTATATGTTTTAGGTAACCTATAACCCTTCCACATGTCGGGTAAAAGTCCTCGTGTATCAACACGTGTTGGCGGTTACGATGTTCTGGCTTTGACGCAAGTGCACTTACGAGGTTCTGGCGTCACCATTGTGATTCACACACGGGCGCTTGCGACCTTCTGGCAAAAATCGCTGGTGCTTACGACCTTTTGGCGAACACATTTTGTGCAATTTGGCGCTTACGACTTTTTAGAAAAAAACGAATTTCCGGTTTTGGTTTATTGAGAGCATGATCAGTCATCGATTGGATGATGACAAAGAAGCTCTTGGCTTGATTTGACTGATTAACTCATTTTCACCAAAAATGGCGCTTACGACCTTCTGGTTTTAACCCGTCGATATGTAACTATACGTGTTGTTACGGTGTGATTAAGATGGCAAACAAACATACATATTTTGTGTTAGCTCAGTAGTTTGAGTTTTGAATGGGGTTCTACACATATTAAACAAACGGTGTATATTTGTTTGCCACCGGAAATCACACCATGACATCTTGGACTTACATGCCCTATTCCCAAGGCTATTCAAGTTTCATGCAACATGAGCGAATGACAAAATCGAGCTCGTGCATGCGTTGTCTTCGGCACGCGCTTAGTATGATCTACACATTGAGATAGGAAGCGACGCTGTCGTGTGTGTCTTCGTTCTTGACTTGTTGTACATATGAAGAAGATTTTCTGGTATTTTTTCTAGTGATTTTTTTTCACCACTTCAATCAGAAAATATGAATATAATATATATAATATATTCATTTCTGGGTGGGGGAGAGGGGGGGAGGGGGGGGGGGGTCGGAGACCCCCTATATGAAGGTGCCTCTGGTCTACAGTGGAATGTTAGTGTAGAATTTATAATACATTTTTTATTCCTATTTGATCCCGAAAATGCTCCCCCCTCCTTTTCCACCTTGACCGAATTTCTGGATCCACCCCAAATCCGCCTTGACTCCTATTGTCATGAGCGGGTTTTGGGGGAGTAGATTTAAATAATAATAATAATAATAATAGCAATAGTAAGTATTCAATAGTATATATAGTCAACACAAGAATCTGGCGATGCTATAACGAATGGTCTCCTGGTACTAGTATATATCGCTCTGTCATCGACATCCATAGGCTTGCCGGCCCAAGTATCATATCCTGCGCCTTCCGATATATTCAATAAGGATAAAAAAAGGTGCGAGACAGATTAAATGGTATGTTTTTAGTGGACGAGTAGTATTGAGGAGCTGTGTACGATACTTAGGGCCGGCTTGCCATTCGTGAGTTGAACTCGTTCAGACCTAGATATAATTCATAGGTATAGAGGGATAAAAGCCTGGCCTGTTTGAACGCCTATTGTTCGATTTATTTACTCAATAAACTATACATATCTTCAATTACCGGTATATTACACAACCAGCATCGACCTGCTCTAGTCGTCGATTTCCAATGCCCAACTAACACGTGTTCACTCCGCTTCCTGGAGCATGTTCACGTTCGCGTTATGACAATAAATCTTAAGCCAGTTCAGTGTGACGTAAACGCCAAGACAGCCGTGTAGGTCCAGACGTACACGTACGCGTACACGTATCAAATCTTAAGCTCTCTAATACGTCGAAAATGACGTAAAAAGACTCGGACAAACTGGATTTGGGAGATCAGAGTCTACAACTGACGTACTGTTCGAAACATGCTAACATATAGGATTTATATGCGAAGCATTATGATATATAAATTATAACGCTACACCATGGCAAGATTTGGCCTTTTATGCTTACAGCTCACCAATTTTATCTGTGTCGTTTATCTTGACTCCAAACCATTAACAATATTTGGAAGACTAAATATACGACAAGGAAGTTTCTTCCGTGTATCTAATTTGAATTAATGGCATGTTAATAGATTACCTGAAGACCCTATCCGTTGGCTCGGGAGACGAGTCTGACGTAAGAGGTACGAATACAGTACATACATGACGCCCCATTGGCTATTGTATCATAGTTGCACAACAGAACACAGATGATGGAAACTAGTCAGATCTGTTTGCAATGGACGTATGTAGAGGAAATGTACGATGTTTTTTTATAGAGGCGCTGGAGCAGGTATCCAAAGCGGCCGAACACTTCGAAACGATGATGAAAAGAGACGTACGTAACCGGCGTGCCTTCGTAATGATATCAATTATTAAAATATAATATACATACAAATTTATTTATATTGTATTTCTTATTGGTGTGTTCCATGCAGGCTCAAATTCTGTTGCTGGGTCAACTACAGAACTCTCTAGTCGGAGGCGGAAATATATTCAATCTGTCGCGGAAGCTGGTCCGGAAGGTTGCCGTGTACCAAATCAATCCGACGACCAACCTGCGAGAGGAGTGTAATCTATACGTGGTGGGTGGAGACTGGAGACTTCAATGCTAGAGCATTTGACAACAACAGTTATTTAAAAACAGACTACTGGTCATTTGTGGCCATGATTGACGATGTGTTGTTGGTGTTACAGCTGTCGGATCTGTTGTTGATCACTCGGGAATTGACTGGGGTCACTGGGTCCAGGCGACAGCGGACAAAGCACCTC
Organism: Terebella lapidaria; assembly: GCA_949152475.1. Classification (NCBI taxonomy): domain Eukaryota; kingdom Metazoa; phylum Annelida; class Polychaeta; order Terebellida; family Terebellidae; genus Terebella; species Terebella lapidaria. The sequence goes on from OX424555.1 coordinate 5,175,786, forward strand.
ATGGACCTGGCCAAAATAAAGGTATCTCGGGCGTGCGAACGGATGGGCGTTACGGGCGGACCCAATGTTAAATTTCCTACCTTAACTTTCCCCGTAAGTCCTGAAAAAAATCCCCGTAAAACCGCACTTTTGGCTTAAACCATGGTTATAGGTTTCCATGCAGCGTTTTTCCCTTTCCCCGTGAACCTTTCTGGTATGCCCATCACAACAACCACCAATAATAATTCCTAACAAATTATAACGTTGATGAACTGATGTGATCGATGGATATTGTAGTGTCACCAAATCACTTTCCAAACGTTTCCGGCAGGTGAACACAGGAAAGATCCCGAGTCTGTCCCCAGGACTGACTTTCAGCACGCGATCTATGGCAGTGGAAGTCGGATTCAAGTAAGCTCCGTAAAATTTCTTACAGTCGAGGTGAATTTTGATAGAAGATAACATTATCAACCGTATGTTAAGCAACGCGAGCTCAAATCACCATTGTACTGGATTACACATATATTTTGTGTTTCCTCTCAGAAACGCCGAGACACAGTCTGAAGTTAAAAAGGTTCGTCTACAATCATAATGTGATCTCGAATAAATTCGCTGTGGTCCTACATGGATAATCGTGTGCTTATTATGTATTGAATAGATACCATTTGCTTAGAAAAGTGAAATACCGTGATGATCTACCATAGAGGGTACGAACATGTATAAAAACGTATTTATAATGGTCCCAATATCCAGTTGCTCCACGCTCAGATGGCTGAATCAACAAAGCGAAAGTTGACAAAACGTGGAACTTGGAGCGATTTGAACAGTAACAAGGTCAAAACGGATTACAAATATGTAAATTATGTCCCAGTATGTTGAAGGGGGACGGGAAGTTTGAAATATTCTATACCGATGCCAATACCTCTTGACAGACAATGACGGTTTTTCTTTCCATGTTTGGTCACCAGAAGCTAAGTCTAGGAGACGACCCCCCTCAGTTGGTTCCGCCCCACACTGTGTCAGTTTGTATGCGCTGTGGGGAACAGTTCACCTCGCCAAAGAAAAAGAAACATTGCGCTGCCTGTGGCATGGTACGTTTGAATGTTTTAAAACATATACCTTGAAGTTTTAAAACATATACTTTATATGTCAGCGTTAACGTTGTTTTATTTCTGCTTATGTTTTTGTCCGCCAGGTGGTGTGTGGTAAGTGTTCCTGGCACCAGGTGGAGCTGCGGCATAGCGGAAGTGAGCCTCAGAGGGTATGCTCAAAATGTTTCGATGTGCTCAAACAACACTCACCGACACCGTGACACTCGCTGGCTGAGACGAAATCTAGTCGCAAGTTAACAGACTTGAGAGTCCTGAACTGAACCAAGGCGCCGCCGGTTGCTAAGCGATGACAATCTGTATTGTATTGTAAGTGGTAAAACACGGCAGAAATATAAACCACTAATGATTTCAATAACCGCAACGACAGTGTATGATCCAGTGCCTCTCGGATATTACATGATCACATTTATCAATGTCAATCACCCTGTGACGTGTATGGCGTAACCCCACTATAGGTGTGTATAAAGTAGGTGCAAAGGTCCAGTCCTGGTCACAGATATTGACTTCTCTGAATACACAAAAACGGAATAATATCACACTACACGCATGTGATATGAAGTCCTTGTCATGCAGGCACATATCTTGACTCTGTTGTCATTACCAGTGCTTAGATACATGTATACCAACATCATCAAGTACAGTGTAAAAATTTGCATAATATGTACATGCTTGTATTGTAACTGTGTCACTTTATGAATAAAGTATTTGCTAAACCCATTGTTTCATTATAGGAATCCAATCTACCATAGTTTCTCTCGTATTAGGCGAACATTTAAAAAGTGGAATAATCGGTTTTTGGATTTCCGGTTGAAAGTGATCAATAGCTGTTCTCAGAGCAGCTGTACAGTGCAAAAAAAGTATGCGTACACGAATTTGTCTAAATTTGACATTGAAAATCGGATTTTGAAATTAGTTTTGCACGGAACTGTTCCCATAGTGATGCAAAATTAACAAAAATAGCTAAAAAAATATAGAAACATACACATTACTATCACTTGAAACTCGTATATATGTATGATATTTTATAGTGATGGAACCCCGAATATTAGTTTGATTCTTTTGTGTTGCAAATAATGAGAATATAGAGAAATTCATGTCTTTGTTTATGTTAGCGCTGATGTAAACAATCCGTTATTAACATCGTGCGTTTTTACGATATGTCCAAACTCCATTGCAGGATCATGTGGACCTATTTTGGGGGTTATAACAGTGCTATATCATCTAATAATATGCTAGCCAATTGATTGATAACGAATGTCAAAAACCGATTATTCCACTTTTCTCAGTGAATGAAAAACATGAACCATGTTCCAAGATTATGTGTATGATCGACTTCGGACCAATTTTCATTTTCGTGTGATTAAGAAAAATGAAATGTGATGAAATGAATAATCATTGTTTTGTGCGGTTTTTCTTTATTGTATTGACTTATAACTAATACATCAAAACATTCCAGAACTGCAAACATGCAACTGTTATGTTGAATAAACAGTAATACATTTTCATACAAAAAATATAATGCAGGTTGGTGCAAATAAATAAATAAAATATACGATGCAAGTACACGTGGAGTGTTAATCTCTGATGTCTAAAATGTCATCAATTCCAAAGACAGAGCACGGAGAACATACGCAGATTCCAGTGCGTAGCTTTTTTATAGTTTGAAGTTTGTTATTCGCTTGACCTCATAGCTTGTATGTGTTACATGTATTTTGATCTGACACAAACAATAGCAGTTGAACGTATTTGCCCTCTTTTCCCCGTTCCCGAGACTGATGATAGACCATCAGATACAGGACAAGCTTTTACAGCTTGACGCTATGTGATCCTGATGTTGTCAGATACATCGAGAGTGATATTTTGCCTGAGAAGCTGGGTGCTTCTGATCCATGTTATGTTCGTTTGGAGATTTGAAGAACATCAGTTAATCAATCTCCCCTATAGATTAGTGCCACTGATCCATGAGAGCACGTCTTGGTAACTCGGGAGCCGATCCCACATGCCAACTGGGTGTTTGTTGGCATCACTCGTGACTCCTTCGCTAACTGTCGGGATTGGAGTGATATCGTGACACGGCGGAGAAGAAGCATCTGAACTCATCGACGAGTTGTTTGACGATTGTAAAGTTGTACTAACGGGCGTTCGAACAGTTCTAACTCTGCTTGGAACAGTCGTGTTGTAAGTGTGATGATCGTCTGCTGTTTCGATCAAGTCACTGAAGATATTCACAGGATTCATTGAGAGTTCGTGAATCAGGTCGCTGGGTTCAGTTCGGACAACTTCAGGCAAAGCACAAAAAGACAGTTGTTCGAAAGAGACTTGTCTTGAGATTGCTTCTGGGTAATCAAATGCCATGTTTGTGTAGCCTTCCACATCCGGATCTTTCTTGTTCTCGATGGAATCGTAGAGTGGAGGCGGTGTACCTTGTATCGTAGTGGAATCCAGTCTTTGCATCCTCAGCGCATCTCGATATCGAGGCGGATCCCAGTGGGACCTCTCCTCCCCCAGTTCAGTATCCGCGCTCGTGGATTCGCCGTTCTCGCTCAATCCCGTACAGAAATCTCGCAACCAAACGCACTTCCAAAACTCCCGACATGCTGCGCGCGGTCCGGACGCCTGCCGACAGATCTGGATGAGCTTGACCAAGAGGACAGAAAGGCCTGCCATGCAGACCAGGCCCAGACACAGGGCCATGCCCAACAGACTCGTGTAGGGCGAACTCCAGTGCTCAGGGTTCGGGGTCGTCGTACCATCAACCTCGGCAACTCTCAGCCGACCGGTGTCCGACACGTTGGCAACGGCCATGAAATGATCCTGCTCAAACTGCATCTCGAAAATTTGGTTCGTGAAATCCTTCAATCCGGATATTTTTCAGTTTCAGAGGTGAATACCCAGTCTGACTTTATTTTTCGTATATCACCACTCAAGTCACGGCGGGTATCGATGTGATATCGCGATGTGGACGACAGTGTTCACACGTGTAATAGGGCTAGTGACATGCACTGACGTTTGTTATAAACCAACACGAGAGGCGTTGAAGTCACCCAGTAACAGTTCTTTAATGCAAAACGTCCTAGTTCTTATCTCCAGAAGCGGGAATGACTTCGGATTATGACAGTCTGATGCAACGTGTTCGAGAAATGTTCATGTGGACATGCCAGGAGTCACGAGCAGAAATAGCAATGACATCACTCCTACACTGCCTCCTGTCTGGAGCGTTCTGGGTAACTAGATTATCAGCCATGCACAGATCAGCATATTAATTATCTAGCGTTATATACACCGTGTCAATAGTTAGGTAGTACAAAGTCCACCAAGCTGATATTTTGCAAACAACAACCGTGATTTCTTGAAACCACTAACTAGAGGTTTTTCTTGTTGATGTTACAGAGCTTAATTAAATTCAGGATTGGTTTGTTGACATCATCTTCTGACACAAAAAATGTGAACATCCTAGTACATATTTCATTGTTTCTGGCAGACATGGAGGTTGTTTGGGTTTTTTAATGATGTTGTTGTCATCCGTTATCCACTTTTAATGGTGCTGTGTACGTGTAACTGAAATACATTTCCTGTGATATATCTATCAATATACATGTATCTTAAAAGAATGCATAATTGTCAAAGAAAATTGATTTCCATTCGTAAGAAACAATTCTCCCCGCAAGCTGAATTTTGCCCATGGGAATCAGCCCAAATAAATTTCCAATTCACGCGACCATCTACGGCTTGGTTGCAGATTTCCGTCACAGAAAACATTTTCCTCGTGCGCGGAATGAGGTTTCCCGTCAATAAGAAACCTTCCTAACTTCCTATGCTTCCAACCATACAAGAGCAAGTCTGCACTGTTGACGTCCTTTAATATGTGGTCAAATTGGAAATATTCAATTTACGTGTTGGCGTGATACATTAACTACTTTAGTCACACTCACAAATACACAGTTGCCGAGACATATCTATACCATGGTCCAATTGGCTGGTTGATGATGATAAAATCATTTGACAAGAAACTGATGTTTTATCTTTGGAAAGTAAATTAATCATACATATTGAAGGACAGGGGTTTGATTGATAACGTTCAGTGCACAATAACAACCCAATTATTGAACTGGCTGATACTATTAGTATTGAACAAAGATGTCATCCTTCTCTATAAGTGGCAGTTTAAGTGTTTATGTACAGTGTGGACTGGTCATTATGGTAAAGGTATAAACCGCAACACACCCCCAGCACTCCGTGGTGTCAAACTGTAAATCATCGCGACAATGAGTCTGATGGCTGTTATACAGTATATCTGTCCAGGTGTTCAATATTGTGATATTTATTTACAGACAAAATGCACAATGTGAATGAAGTACATTCTTCACATTAAATCTCTCTTGCAAGGCCCCAATCAACACCAAGTAGTCAATAGTCTTCGTTACGGCCATTTATTCATTGAACAACGGCAGGGGCAATATTATATTATTATCTATTGGTGGTGACTAATACAGGGTGTTATTACATGTACAACGAAATCTATAGGTGGCTGATATCACGCCCGCACTCCAATAATGTACAATGTACATGTAGGCTACATGTATTTGTTTCACCCGTATTCGACGCTACAACGTTTAACTATATTTTATATTTTACACATTGCATAATTTATGGATATGTATGACATATATATCCAATCCTCGTGAGTCTGTACATAATTAACGCTTTGTCAAATGCAGTTATATTCAGAATAAACTTCATGGAATGTAACAGCCGGTGATCTCCATCAATCCAAGCCATGTGATCAGAGATACCACACAGACACACAAATCACCCTCACAGCTGCTAAATCATACGTACAGCTTTAGAGCTTCGCTGTGTATTTGAATAAACGACATTCAACAAACCACATGGTCCACCGGTCCCAGTGCTCGAATTCTTCGAGTGATCGCCAACAATAAATAATTCATTGATTGAAAAACTCGAGTAAAACTGCCAGGTAGGACCTTACACCGTGTCACAGGCGAGTGATAAGCAACTCGATTTACAATAAAGTTGTTGATTTTTCTACTCGAATTAATCGTAGGAAATGTATGTTCCAATTCGGTACAGCACCACTCAGAAAATCATGTCAAGTGATTTGATCAACCTGGAAATAGATTCTATTAACGAGTCCATGGTACGCATGCGCCATGGGGAGATCTGTGTCTCTCCCAGGAGTTTTCAGGAGTCTCCTTCTCCGATAATTCTTCCTATAAACTTATAGTTGAATCCATATATACATGTCATGAACAATAGAATATTGCATACATACATGTCATGAACAATAGAATATTGCATACATACATGTCATGAACGATAAAATATTGCTTTTATTTATTGTCATATACCAGGTAAGAGCTTCTATGTTAATTGATATCACAATCCAGCGCCAACTGTCATGTTCTAATGTTGTCACTGTTATCACATTTTGGTGCCGTTGGTCCACGAGAGTACCTCCTCATAGCTCGGTAACCTCTCGTGTACCCCGGCGATCTGATCCTGACGACCCGAGTCGGGCATATGTTCCAGCTGTTCTCCGCCTAGAGACCAGCCAAAGTTTCCTGGTACATTTCCACTCACTGCTGGTTCAGCTGTGGACATAGTCTCGTGGTTATGTAATGTTGACGTCGCGTTATCAGTTTCACTTTCCTCACTCCGATTCGTGTGTTGGTTATCGCTGGATTGGTTTTGAGAAGTAGACAATCGCTGGTGGTTTTCCGCGGAACAAAGAGCTTGACCTCTGAGCAGTGACTCTGGAGACAGAGTGAGATCAGCTTGTTGTTGTGAGGTGTGTGAGGTAGTTCTCGGTAAGTCGAACACTGAGAAGAAACTGGCGTCTGATACCCGGTCACAGGACACCTGTCTCGAGAATGAGTAAGGGTACTCGAAGGCCAGGTTCACGGAGCCCTCGAGACCCTCCACCGGGGGTGTCTTCACCCTCAGGGACTTATACTGCGGCGGAGGGGTGCCGTGGATCGTCGTTGAGTCCAGTCTTTGCATCCCCAAGGCATCGTCGTACCGCGGCGGCTCCCACATGTCGTGGTTGCTATGGTAATCACCGCCGACGTCAGACTCCCCGCCCGCGCCGTCGTCCTCCGTGCCGCAGCACACCTCGCGCAGACAGGTGCACGTAACGAAGTCGAGGCACGCGGCCCGACAGCTGGGTTGGCGCCGAGAGCGGTACACGAACTTGACGAACATGACGGCGGCGCACGACACGACGATGATGCCGAGACACACGGCCACAGCGGCCGCCGAGATCAGGGGCGTGGCCGTCATCTCCTCCCCTGTAGCCAGGGTTGTCGTCGTGGTCGTCATACGCCGCATCGTCGTCATGGCAGTGGTTGCGTGCACCGTCGTAGTCAGGAGGGTTGTCATGGTAACGATCGGGCTGTGCAGGAGTGGTGTCGTCGTGACGACGGGGACCGGTGTGGAGGTAGTCATGGTAAATAGGTCGGGAGTCGACGTGACATCAAGGTCCCGTTCAGTTGTAGTCCCCATTCCTGCAGTTTATAGTAGATCCTAGAGTTATCAGTGCTGGAAGCGACGGCGAGCGTCCACCTTCCCGGTCCTAGGTCTTCTCTCGTAGAGGCTCCTGTCTTGTGTCCTCTGTCACATAGCGTAGATGACGGCGGGGACTTCAACCGTCGAGTGTCAGCCACATTAAGAAGCAAGTTTTCGCCTGTTCCCCGTATCGTGCGTGTCATGCGTATATTTTTAATACTCGACCAGATTTACTTATGTTCCTGGTGGTAAATACCAAGAAACATCAAAGTGTGCTTGATATTCACGACACAGATAAAACAAGTAGTCCTAGGTCTATCTGACGTAACTGCAATTAATATGTGGGTTTATATCGCCCCAGTGAACAGCTGTGTTGGCAGAGTGGTTGTACAAAAACGATTTCACTCTAGTCTGGGCGCGGTAGCGGCGATAAACAGAGCCTGTCACCCCGCCGCTCACATAGACACCAGGCGATGTTTTCATCAGTTTGATATCGATTGTTGGGCAAAGTATGGAGCACCCCACTGGCCCCGCATACCTGCATCTGCCACACCATATACCCCGATCGTGTCTATAGTTACCTAGCAGAGGACAAGATGATAACCGATCTAGTGCATTAATATACCACAGGATTGTCCGATATTTGATGAAAGTCAGATAGGCCCAGACAAGAGTGATATTTCACGTTTTACTAACTACATGTACCGTTTATTATTACTTTTCTAAATTGTGTAGGCTTATCCAACCAGCAATCACCAATATACTTTCAAAATACATATATATATACACGACCCATCCCCGTGTCATAAGCTTGTATAAATCCACCAAGACTTTTCAATAACATCTACCTGCCCTGCTCGTCCTATTATACTTCCTGTGCTCTATATTTATTACATTTTATGACATACACACACTTGACCTGGCGATGTCATTTCCAAACATAACAAAGATAGACATGAGGTCAGAACCTTCACAATCTCACAGAATAGTGTTCTCTAACCACAAACTTACATGCGTACATGTCATTGCATGTGGTAAGAACGAAGCATAAAGATAGTGGCCTATATTATATAAAGTGACCTATAGAAAAGGTGTGTAACCTTCTAAAAGGGGCATTGCCACCCAGAAATGCTGAAAAATACCACCTCGAGGACACCGCTACAACGCAGGCACAGTACATGTATATGCAACCAAAGATATTATTATAATCCAGCTGTCACTAGAAATTGTTTTGTTTTGTTTCTCACCAAAATAGTTATTGTTTTGACCTCTCAAGGTCACTGAAAGTCCAGTCCCAGATCACAATTGAATGGGCCTATACTTAAGCTCTATCTTGAAGTGTTCTAGGAGTTTGCTCCAAACATTTTTTTTTTTGGCTGGAAATGCCTAAAAAAGGACTGACTTAATTTCGGACAAAACTTTTTTCTCTTTCCGATCCGTCACAAAGGTACAAGTCACAAATGTACATAATGAACTGTTCTTCGTCGAAAATTGTCGTTATTTTGAAGAAAGCGTGAAAATAAAAAAATATATATATAAAATAACTACAAAATAACGCCCTCTTGAAATATTTTCAGGCATTTTATGCAAAATTTCAGAAGCATCCGACTGTAAACATTAGAGACAAAGATGTGGACGGACGACAGACAAAGGACGCAATGCCATGCCAATAGGTTATCATACCATTGGTCCGGTAACCTAAACGTTAATATCTCGATGACTGATAATTAACTAGACGTAGAGGCCTTGGGGCATTTCGATACACAACACAATCACAGGTGAACTGTTCATTACTGACAACTCTGCAACCAAAATGATTATGTAGATACATCCATTTGACTCTAAGACGACGGTTTCTGAGATATAAATGAAAATAAACGAGATATGGCCGAAAATTAAAAATGCCGACTCAGCAGGAAAAAAAATTGGCTCAGGGACAAGTTCACCCAACATACCCCTAAGACATGTTTGTCTAGTACCACGAGTCAAAAAATAACATATTTTTCTTTCAACGACGCATCGTTTCCAAGATATGGCCAAAAATGAAAAAACGCCGACTCAGCAAAAACAATTTGGCCCAGGACCGAGTTCACCCAACATACCCCTAAGACATGCGTGTCTAGTGTTACGAGTCCGAAAATAACGTCCGTATTGCTCTACAACGCATCGTTTCCGAGATATGGCCGAAAATGAAAAATGCCGACTCAGCAAAAAAAAATTGACCAAGTTCACCCAACATACCCCCAAGACATGTTTGTCTAGTGTCACGAGTCCGAAAATAACGTCCGTTTCGCTCTACGACGCACCGTTTCTGAGATATGGCCGAAAATGAAAAACCCCGACTCAGCAAAAACAAATTTGGCTCAGGGGCAAGTTCACCAAACATACCCCCAAGACATGTTTGTCTAGTGTCACGAGTCCGAAAATAACCTCCGTTTCGCTCTACGACGCACCGTTTCCGAGATATGGCCGAAAATGAAAAACGCCGACTCAACAAAAAAAAATTTGGCCCAGGGCCAAGTTCACCCAACATACCCCAAGACAACTTTGTCTAGTGTGACGAGTCCGAAAATAATGTCCGTTTCGCTCTACAACGCACCATTTCCGAGATATGGCCGAAAATGAAAAATGCCGACTCAGCAAAAAAAAATTGGTATAGGACCAAGTTTACCCAACATACCCCCCAAGACATGTTTGTCTAGTGTCACGAGTCCGAAAATGACGTCCGTTTCGCTCTACGACGCACCGTTTCTGAGATATGGCCGAAAATGAAAAACACCGACTCAGCAAAAACAAATTTGGCTCAGGGCCAAGTTCACCAAACATACCCCCAAGACTTTATTGTCTAGTGTCACGAGTCCGAAAATAACCTCCGTTTCGCTCTACGACGCACCGTTTCCGAGATATGGCCGAAAATGAAAAACGCCGACTCAACAAAAAAAAATTGGCCCAGGGCCAAGTTCACCAACATACTCCTAAGACAACTTTGTCTAGTGTCACGAGTCAGAAAATAACGTCCGTTTCGCTCTACGACGCACCGTTTCCGAACTATGGCCGGAAATGAAAAACGCCGACTCAACAAAAAAAAATTTGGCCCAGGGCCAAGTTCACTCAACATACCCCTAAGACAAGTTTGTCTAGTATGGCGAGTCTGAAAATAACGTCCGTTTCGCTCTACGACGCACCGTTTCCGAGATATGGCCGAAAATGAAAAACGTCGACTCAGCAAAAAAAAAATTGGCCCAGGGCCAAGTTCACCCAACATTCTCCTAAGACATGTTTGTCTAGTGTCACGAGTCCGAAAATAACCTCCGTTTCGCTCTACGACGCACCGATTCCGAGATATGGCCGAAAATGAAAAACGCCGACTCAGCAAAAAAAAATTTGGCCCGTTTCTGAGATATGCAATGAGCCTCAAGGATGACTCACCAAAATTGTTTTCGGCCCGTGGGTCAAAGGTCGTTTGAGGGATTGACACCATAATCAATAGGGTTCCTCTGTGAACTATATCAACATATATGTCAAGTTTCAGAATGGTAGCACAAGTACTTTTTGAGTTGTCATCCGGAAACCATTTGACACAAAATTCATCCTCACGGACTAACCGGCTCCAAAACAATAGGGTTCATCTATGTAATATATTTGATAACTGGTGAAAATTTCTCGACGATTCGTCAAGGCGTTCTTGAGTTATCGTCCGGTAACCAAAAAAAATTCTGACAAAACCATAAGGACATGTCGTGCCGAAATGCCCTAATAAAGAAATTCAAATTCTGTATACACACCAGTGTGTTTATCTTAATATGTTTCTTCAATATAAAATATTTAGATAGAAAATCTATCTCGACTTGACTTTTGCTCTGTTGAAGATGCAAATGTGAACGGTGGTAGATGAACCCCCTGGATCCGCCTATGAAAACTGATAACTAATAAAGAATTACAAATTCTGCATAAACGCCAGTGTATTTACCTTAATATTGTTCTCCAATATTAAATATTTGTATGGAAAATATATCTCGACTTAACTTTTGCTCTATTGAAGATGCAAATGTGAACGGTGATAGATGAAGAACGGACGCTACGCCATGCCAATAGTCGTGTCATAACGCACCAGTATTATTTCCAACACTTGGGCTCGGCGCCCGGTTTTTTTTTCCACCACCCCACTTGATGGTGTTTACCCAGGCGTAGATGTTGTGGTCGAACGTACGAAACTTGCCTCTGAACCTCGGAGAGCGAACGAGAGTTATGTGTGTGTAATTCACAGAATGGATAACGTCTGAAAGCGTAAGTACACTTCGTTTATAAACATCAGGAAATAGACGATTGTCTCAATATCACGATACAGAACCAATGTTCATATAGCAAGTTAATTATGTAGTGTATAGGGCCTACGAGCTCAGTAATGAAAAGGCAGCGCGTTGGCCCATATTATATACATACAGCTGGCTTGTGGCGGCATGGTGTGTACTGGTAAACTATACAGGGATAGGCCTATGTATTAGGCGTGTTTGTTAGTTTTCAACGTTGTGTTAGTTTACGCTATATGTCTGTCATTTTATCATGTCTCATAGGCCTATATCGTAGATCTACCATGGTAACCTGCGCATAATAGGCCTACTTCATGTAGTTGCGAGACTCAAACAAAACGCTGGATTCAACATTGTACATACGTAGACTGATAGACCTAATATTCATAATTTATCTTGTTTCATTGCGAGGACATTCAGTGAAACCATTAATCACTAATATTCGAATTTTTATCGATTCATTATCCACGACACCGCTACGATCCGCCCCTCCACTCCACACCAACTCCCGAACAGTCCGGGTAAACTCACTCCCCTAGGATCCAGCGCCACCCACCTGCCGTGAGAGCCACCGTCCGTGTGACCCCGCAGCATGCTGACCCCAGCCTGTCGCCGCCTGTTCTGGCTCCTCCTCGGCTTCACTCTGGGAATGACCTGGATCCAGACGGTCAGATATGGTATCAGCCTCTCCGCCCCCGAGCCTGAGGGATCCAGGATCGACCGCTCCGCCGGCCCCGCTGCACGTGCGTAACTATAGGGGTAACCATGGTAACAATCACGGAGGTAGTAGTTGCTTTTTGTGCGAGTAGTTTAGTAAAAGCCGAAACATTTCGAGAGGGATTAGAGCAGCAGTAGTTAGTTTGTGTGGTCTAAATTTCTCCCTGTCAGTTTCATCGATCAGTATAATGCTTTTTCATCGATCTTTCAGCTCCGCCTTTTGAGGGTAAAATATACAATCTGGATGGCCCGTGGGAGGTAATACCCACCCAGAATGAGGCGAATTCCGCCTCAGTAAGTGATCGTCTGAATCTCAACTTGAAGAACTCAGGCCCGACTGGTGCAGAGGAGAAAAAGTGGCTGGATCTACAGAAACAACGCCGAGAGTCTGTACGTCAGTATTGCGACAGTCATAGGGGGCTCCGCGTCACAGTGCGGGACCTGAAGAAGGGTCAGCTGTTGCAGTTCTACAAGACTGTGTTGCTAGGCAACAAGCACCACGCGCTGTACTGCCCCGTGGGTAAGGTGGCCTGCACGACTTGGAAGACCGTACTAGCCACGCTCCAGGGCCACTACGACGGACTGCGACCCGGGGAACATATCCACGACCTTGGCGTGTTGACGCGTAACGATATCCGTCCGCTAAGACTGGTGGAGAATCCGGAACACGTCCTCGAGACCTACCCGATATTTCTCTTCGTACGGCACCCGTTCGAGCGCCTCGCCTCGGCCTTCAAAAACAAATTCCATGCGCCCAATAAGGAAAACCTGCAGATGAAGTACGGCCGAGACATCATCCGTCGCTATCGAGGACCTCAAGCGCCAGAGGAGGAACTCCGCACAGGCTGGGGCGTCAGGTTCCACGAGTTCATCAGCTGGATCCTAGATGATGACATCAGAAACATCCACTGGGACAGCTTCAACGATATCTGCCATCTATGCTCGGTGCCTTACACCTTCATAGGCAAGATGGATACTTTCACTGAGGATTCCAAATATATCCTTAAGTATTTATTCGGTACTGAAGACTTCCAGAAGTTTCCACATTCCAATCCCAGTCCGAAAAACAGTAGACAACCGCTGGAAGAACTTTTCAGGAACGTGACAGCGCACGACATAGATCGACTGAAAACCCGATATGATGTGGACTTCAAAATGTTTAATTACACGTGGCCTATATTATAACGTCAGCACAATGGTCGTATAAACGCTTAAAACGTGTGTTTACTTAATATGTTTGTCTCTTGTATGATTGGGAAATATGTACACATATCAATAAAATTAGTTTTCCAAAATGTGACTCGATTTAACTGTATACTCCACATACACTCAGGAAACTGCACGTACTACAAGTTCTAACTATCCATATGGATCTAGCCTACATCGGCCTATACATTATTTTTTTTAAAAAAAAATAGCCCAAATGGTCAGAAAGGTTCCGGGGAAATCTACAGTATATGATTTAGAACATGGACATAATGGCCATGTAGTTCACCGGAACGTTATCAAACTGTCTCCTTGATTGTGTAGTACAATTACTACGTCTGTGGTTTCCTTATTTATTCCAATAAATTATAGTTCTGGGAAAGCATCATCAACAATTTTAAGCACTTGCAGTAGTGCTAATTATAGTCCAAAACGCTTATTCTGTTTGTATCATAATACATACTACCAGAAATACATAACGAGAGATAATTTATGTCTCGTCTCTCTCTCTCTCTCTCTCTCTCTCTCTCTCTCTCTCTATGAATTCTATGAATTTTTCTGATACTCCATAACAAATTTACTCCTAGTTTCATCTTAGATCAAGTTCAGGGTCGCCACAAGATGCCTCATATATGACTTCGATATTCATGATGTAACCCGAGATCCATCTTCCGGGGTTGTGTCTTGATGGTCAAGTATCATAACGTCAGCATAATGTACGTGCAGATATAATAAATATTTGAACGTGTGTCTTCTTTTGCTTGGTTGGCTGATCTGGTAATTGTGTACACATCAAGAAAACAAAAAGCGACTGGGATTTAACATCATGTGCCTGTCACCTGCCACAAAAACACTTAATATTAATCACTAATATTCGAATTTTTATCGATTCATTATCCACGACACCGCTACGATCCGCCCCTCCACTCCACACCAACTCCCGAACAGTCCGGGTAAACTCACTCCCCTAGGATCCAGCGCCACCCACCTGCCGTGAGAGCCGCCGTCCGTGTGACCCCGCAGCATGCTGACCCCAGCCTGTCGCCGCCTGTTCTGGCTCCTCCTCGGCTTCACTCTGGGAATGACCTGGATCCAGACGGTCAGATATGGTATCAGCCTCTCCGCCCCCGAGCCTGAGGGATCCAGGATCGACCGCTCCGCCGGCCCCGCTGCACGTGCGTAACTATAGGGGTAACCATGGTAACAATCACGGAGGTAGTAGTTGCTTTTTGTGCGAGTAGTTTAGTAAAAGCCGAAACATTTCGAGAGGGATTAGAGCAGCAGTAGTTAGTTTGTGTGGTCTAAATTTCTCCCTGTCAGTTTCATCGATCAGTATAATGCTTTTTCATCGATCTTTCAGCTCCGCCTTTTGAGGGTAAAATATACAATCTGGATGGCCCGTGGGAGGTAATACCCACCCAGAATGAGGCGAATTCCGCCTCAGTAAGTGATCGTCTGAATCTCAACTTGAAGAACTCAGGCCCGACTGGTGCAGAGGAGAAAAAGTGGCTGGATCTACAGAAACAACGCCGAGAGTCTGTACGTCAGTATTGCGACAGTCATAGGGGGCTCCGCGTCACAGTGCGGGACCTGAAGAAGGGTCAGCTGTTGCAGTTCTACAAGACTGTGTTGCTAGGCAACAAGCACCACGCGCTGTACTGCCCCGTGGGTAAGGTGGCCTGCACGAGTTGGAAGACCGTACTAGCCACGCTCCAGGGCCACTACGACGGACTGCGACCCGGGGAACATATCCACGACCTTGGCGTGTTGACGCGTAACGATATCCGTCCGCTACGACTGGTGGAGAATCCGGAACACGTCCTCGAGACCTACCCGATATTTCTCTTCGTACGGCACCCGTTCGAGCGCCTCGCCTCGGCCTTCAAAAACAAATTCCATGCGCCCAATAAGGAAAACCTGCAGATGAAGTACGGCCGAGACATCATCCGTCGCTATCGAGGACCTCAAGCGCCAGAGGAGGAACTCCGCACAGGCTGGGGCGTCAGGTTCCACGAGTTCATCAGCTGGATCCTAGATGATGACATCAGAAACATCCACTGGGACAGCTTCAACGATATCTGCCATCTATGCTCGGTGCCTTACACCTTCATAGGCAAGATGGATACTTTCACTGAGGATTCCAAATATATCCTTAAGTATTTATTCGGTACTGAAGACTTCCAGAAGTTTCCACATTCCAATTCCAGTCCGAAAAACAGTAGACAACCGCTGGAAGAACTTTTCAGGAACGTGACAGCGCACGACATAGATCGACTGAAAACCCGATATGATGTGGACTTCAAAATGTTTAATTACACGTGGCCTATATTATAACGTCAGCACAATGGTCGTATAAACGCTTAAAACGTGTGTTTACTTAATATGTTTGTCTCTTGTATGATTGGGAAATATGTACACATATCAATAAAATTAGTTTTCCAAAATGTGACTCGATTTAACTGTATACTCCACATACACTCAGGAAACTGCACGTACTACAAGTTCTAACTATCCATATGGATCTAGCCTACATCGGCCTATACATTATTTTTTTTTAAAAAAATAGCCCAAATGGTCAGAAAGGTTCCGGGGAAATCTACAGTATATGATTTAGAACATGGACATAATGGCCATGTAGTTCACCGGAACGTTATCAAACTGTCTCCTTGATTGTGTAGTACAATTACTACGTCTGTGGTTTCCTTATTTATTCCAATAAATTATAGTTCTGGGAAAGCATCATCAACAATTTTAAGCACTTGCAGTAGTGCTAATTATAGTCCAAAACGCTTATTCTGTTTGTATCATAATACATACTACCAGAAATACATAACGAGAGATAATTTATGTCTCGTCTCTCTCTCTCTCTCTCTCTCTCTCTCTCTCTCTCTCTCTCTCTCTCTCTATGAATTCTATGAATTTTTCTGATACTCCATAACAAATTTACTCCTAGTTTCCTCTTAGATCAAGTTCAAGGTCGCCACAAGATGCCTCATATATGACTTCGATATTCATGATGTAACCCGAGATCCATCTTCCGGGGTTGTGTCTTGATGGTCAAGTATCATAACGTCAGCATAATGTACGTGCAGATATAATAAATATTTGAACGTGTGTCTTCTTTTGCTTGGTTGGCTGATCTGGTAATTGTGTACACATCAAGAAAACAAAAAGCGACTGGGATTTAACATCATGTGCCTGTCACCTGCCACAAAAACACTTACGAAACTGAACCCACAAGTCATCCATTATGCCTATATGTATGTGCATTTGAATGTTAGAAGATTAGACCAACAAAGTCGAGCTACAAAGTCCTAAAGGACCGAAGGTCCTGCGCATGCATGTAGTTTTCATAAATTATATTTCTGAAGAATCATTTACAACAGATCGAGTTTTAATCATTCAGTGCATTGTGCCAGACAATTAGCACTCACGGTAGTACTAATGTGTGATATAAAATCGTGATCAGTTACTTATCCATGTTGCAAAAACAGTCGAATCCCTATTTGATACTGATCCACAAAGATCAATTTACCAATTTTTGTCAGACATAACCTCGACTTTGAGTACTCAAGGTCATATTGGGTTACATTCATGGTCACCGAAAGATGCACCATTTTTGCCTATAGTAATTGTACAGACTACAGACGATCTTCATAAGTTTCGTCTCCAAAGACCACTCTATACATTGCGTGGTGGGCATAACATATTTCTTGCCCACACCCATGCTGTGTGCTTTATTCATTCACATATAGTACATGTACTACAATCTGTTAATGTAAAGAAAGAGTAGTTTGTACGTACGAATTGCTTTTCGTACGTACAAATTAGTAATTCGTACGTACGAAATAGTACCACTTTGCCATGTGCTAAATACGCCGCCGTATAATCTACACCCTCAACGCCTGCCTCATTCTGCCGTACTCACAATAGCAATTTCGAACAAACGAATTTTTAATCTGAACGTATACGAGATTTTAAGCTGCGAGTACGAAATGAAATGATATTCCCGCCACTTCCCGTCCTAAATACGCTGTTGTGGTATTGACTACGGACAACCAGGAAGTTTTCTTGATAACTTATATCGTGCTGCTGATTCAGGTAAATACATTGCAATGCATCTTATTATTATATAACCACCACCACATTTGCTTCTAATGCAAACTTATGGCGTGAATGACTGTAACGTTATAAACAAGTTAAGCATCATGATAATTAAAACCCCGATCAAGGATAGAGAAGTCGCCTTCTTTTCAAAAGAACTCCACATATATATACTAGTACATAACCCCTTTATTATCAGAATGTTACACCCCCATAGGATCGTTTTAGAGGTGTCATTACACAAGTTCCTGCGGGACCGGAACTCTCCGAGGCCTCATTGTGCCTCACGATACTACGTCCGGTTTACAGTCGGGCGGTAAACTCTTTGAGCTATCCGACCTTTTAAATGATTGTTGTTGTTGAGGATTAACTTCACTGCCTCCCCCCACCCCTCCACCACCACCACCCCCATCCCCATGTGCCCCCCCCCCCCCCCCCGGGATATGCGACGATGAAGATGCATTGGGCATATAATAATATAAACAATTATATTTTCGATTTCTGTTACCTAATAGTCAAAACCAAATGGGATGAGATATTGGGAATGATACCATAAGTAACAGTTTCTGACCCTTTTTTTGCTATTTCCCAGAAATTGGGTCGTCCTCAAGCATATTTCCAACTGAAATGCTTGCTTATAGTATTGGTTCAGGCCACAATACGTGGATCTCTTACTATAAATATTCAACTCAATTCAACTCAACTCATTATTGCTTTTAAAAAAATTAGCCCAAAGGCTAAGACAGGTTACCGGACAATTTTGGTTTGGCCATGGCAGCATTGGCAGGTAACAGACCTTGAGATTTACCAATCAAGGTTCGCAGTGTGAACAAATGAGCTTGAGATTTACCAATCAAGGTCATCCGTGAGAACTTCGATGTCACCATTACATGTATGTGTGCCGCATTTGATATTCTATATGTTCATAATACAAAGATATATCTGGGTGGAATCGTTTAGGCCGCTCATGTCAAAAGTTTACACATTACGAGTCAGACATTTGGCACTCAAGGTCATCTGACGTCAAGGTCATCATTAGTTGTGCCATATATGTCTTGCTATATGTTCATAATGCAAACATGAGTTCTATATGCAAGCATTTCATCTATAGAGGCAAATCTGGGCATTTTTTGACCCCAAAATGGCTGTTCCGACCTTTCAAGGTCATCGAAGGTCAAATTAAAGGTCACCACACAAATCGTCATATATGACTTCCCATTTGAAAGTACCAATTTCTAAGCTGTATCTTCAAGTGTTCTATGAGAACAGTCCTGACAGCTCCCATTATGAAGGAAAGAAGTGCCGAAAAATTTCTTTTCAAAGGGTGAAAAAAAATGTTTGCCTAGAAATGGCCCAAAATGGATATTAATGCGATTTGGGGCGAAAAAAAATTTTTCGTCGACCCGTCGAAAATTCAAAATGGCCGCCATACGCAGACCGGCAATTCAAGGGCAACCAAACTTATACACATCACAGAGGTACATAAGGAGAATCTTTTGAAACAAAAATCTCAAATCTGATCAGACAGTTTTCGAGAAAACGACCGTCAAAGTCCAAAATTAGCTGTTTTTCGTCAAGAATGGCCGCCATTTTGAAAATAATTCGAAAATAAAAAAACTAAAAAATACCTCCCTCTCGAAATATTTTTAAGCATTTTTGTGCAAAATTTCAGGAAGATTCGATCATAAGCTTTAAAG
Source organism: Terebella lapidaria (assembly GCA_949152475.1). NCBI lineage: Eukaryota > Metazoa > Annelida > Polychaeta > Terebellida > Terebellidae > Terebella > Terebella lapidaria. Next base: position 5,195,436 of record OX424555.1, read on the forward strand.
ATATGAATGTTGACGGACGACGGACGACGGACGACGACGACGGACGCAACGCCACGGCAATAGGTTATCGGACCAAAGGTACGGTAACCTAAAAAGTCGATCTTATATGTCATTACGTACGACCAACAGGAATTAAATTGTTTCAATTTTGACCTGACAACTGCGTGAGAGAAACTTCCGACTATCAATACATAAATCTATCCTCTGTATTAATTATAAGTCCTTTTACCACATTTTTTTCGCAACCGTTCAAGCAATTGTAAATTTTGTATATGATAATATTGCGCCCTCCAAATTCATAATCTATTTATTGTTAGCATAAGAGCAGACGCCCAGCATGAAACAGGAACAAGCGTAGGCTATAACTCAATAATTACGACGCGTCGTGAACAGGAAAACGAGCCGGGCCACATGCTTTGAGGTCACGCGAATATTTCTCTCCTAGAGCTTGAAGTATCGTCGATCGTTTATCAGTTGTCGTTACGTAGGTTCAATCCATCGTAAATCGTCTTTAAAATGTGCAATTTTAGTTCGAGTGATTAATTAGCGCTAAAGATGGCTATATTTATTATTATTTTAATTACCTTTCACGGAAATTTTCAGCATAAAAAATTCTTGCTCTCCTATCAAACCTGTCGTTCACCTATTATTGACATAATATTATAGAAAAAATGACATCCTTCACACGTGTCAACATTATACCAGTACGAAAGAGGTAGACATATTCTGAAGTCGTCGACAATAACATGACCTGACCTCCAAGACAAAAGAACTAGATTGAACAACACAGGTTAGCTTCGTCACTAACCAAGATTTTAACATGCTGAAAAAACTCGGAAAAATTCATCGTATATTTGCTACATATCCGTCACAAAAATATCTCGACTTGAGTTAATCAAGATATTTTTGCATGATTCCATATGTAACCGAAAGAATGAGATAAATTCAAGTATTTTAAAATGTAAATATAGGCCTACACAATCAGCATGCGTACATCAGCGTGTCGTCAATATGGTGGGTTGTGGGCAGCAACGTGTAAATTTTCGCCGACTGCGTGGTGTACGAAAGTGCAGGAGACAGAATATACGACCGACTTTTCGCTATAGAGAGATATCGCCATCGGCTGAATTGTGCAGCGGTCCTCTCTCGCCACGTGCTAAATTAATGAAATAAAACATCACAGTTTTTTTACCCCCGTAGATCTCATAGATAAACTTCGATACTAGTCGAAAACGACAGACAATCAAGTGTCAAATAACCATGGCGGCCGAGCTATCGAGCTGGTAGAGATACGTAAAAAAAAACTCCACGAAGTATATAGGCTGTTATTTGTTAAGATACGACGACCAGATACGATATGGAACATTATATCCGTGCATGTAACGCAAGCACGACAAGAGACATTCGTGGACACGAAGTCACCTCCACGCGTCATTGCCTGATTTGCATATAATTTATGGGGTAACAGCGGATATCTATATATTAAACCGTCTCTTCCGTAGGTCGGATGGCGGAGACAGCCGTCTCTCCCCAGACAATGGAACTCTCGGCCCGCCACACCACCACGCCGTCGCCGCCCTCCCGATAGATCGAGCCCAATAACCATGGCGATAATTTTCCCCCACTGCGGGTCAAGTTATTTCGCTTGAAATAAACGGCTCGAGATAGCAACGGCTTTTCACGACGAGGATTTCGCGCGGCGCTAATCTAACGCTATTAGTCACGGCCAATACCGGATGCTCATATCTTATTATGCCGATAGAGGGGAGGGGGTGGTATTTAAATATATAACTGCGTCAATGGGTGGGCAGCCGACGCCAGCTTTTCTTTCTCTCGCCGCAGATGGACACAGACGTGGATGCCAGCTCAAAAAGCACGCACGTAATTAAATATTCGAACGAGACACGCGGACGCGGGTAATTAGGCCGAGTTTGCTTCGCTTTCTTGCGTGCGTGTGTATGTGGCCATACGTGCAAGGGTGCTTGCTGACAGAAAAAAATATGAAGACTTGGTCGGGTGGAAGTGCAAAACGATTCTAGAAAGAAAACATTCTAGAAACGATTTTAGTAATATAAAGAGCAAGTCGCGCTGGCGGCCGTCTGCTGGTCCTAATTTTCACCTCCCGTGACTACACCCATGAGCACCCCTCTCCGTCCTGTCCGCCCCCCACATCTCCTTTCCCGCTTCCTGGTCGTCGAGAATTTACCGACAGTATTGTAACTGACGGACGGCACGTCTCCCAGCTCCGGTAGACCACGCTACAACTCCCCCGTCCGTCCGACCGCCTGTATATCGACTGCAACTCGATATCTGACATTCCAACCGTCCAAACATCCAAGTGTTCCGCAGGAGGAGCGGAAAGCCGTAAACTACCGCGTGAGACCCATCACCCCCTCGCCCCGGGGAGGGGGAGGGACGTCTGACGCGACAGATTATTTAGCTGAACGCGAATCGCTCTGACGCCATGTCGTGCAAACTTGCAGACACGAGAATGACCTGGCAGCCTCGCCCAAGAACGTTGGCCGTTTTGGCGGGGAACACCCTTCGCTCTCTTCTTTCGCCGCTCGTTCTCTCCTCTCTCTCGCTCGTTCGTCGAATAAAACACGAGCCCCCGCAGCGTTTGAAGCGATAGCTCTTAAATATCACACACGCGGAAAATAACTTTTTTTCCGTCGATTTTTCGTGCTGTGTGCCACACTTCCGCCCGCTTACAGGGCGTCCGCTCGTCCGTCCGCCATGCACTCGCCCGTCCCTTCACAGACGGTTTCTATTAATGCGTGCAATATAAAGAAAGACGCGAGATAAGGCGGCAAGCCGAGCCGAGGGCCCGGTGGATTGGATTTAAACAGAAACGAACCCAGCCCGGCTAGAAAATAACTGGAAAGTCACGAAACTTCTATAAACAATGCACAATGACGGAAGACGGAAACTCCTGATTATATAGCCGTTGACTGCAAAAACACGGCGGTTGGCAGGCGGGCGGCCCCGAGACGATATCAAAGCGGCCACATTCTGATAGATAAGGACCCGACCGACGGGTGGTCGCTGGGGGGTGGGGCGGCGGAACCACGCGTGTCGTTTAGCGCATGGAAGTGTGTGCATTTTACAGCCGGACCGTCGAGAGACCGGGGGAGACGAGACGGGCAGACGGACGCAATACTGCGGGTGCTCGGAGCCGGCTCGCGGTCGGCGGCAAACGATCACATCCGGCTTGCTGCTCGCACACTGAGCCCAGTTCGTGCGCCTAAATTGTCTTTGTGTCAGTGAAATGTTGGGAATTGAAAAATATTGAAAGCAAGAACTTGGCCGAAAAAAGGCGTTTCCAATACGAAGCTCTCTCTGTAATACTATACGTGAACGCGTCGCACCACGGCGGGGTTATGGCCAAAATTGCAGATAACGCGGGTCCGACCGCGTTTTCGGATAAAGAGGTAACGGCCGAAGGACCGCAGGGTGAAAGTGTCGACACTACCGAGACTATGCACGTGCCTGCCAAGTCAATACCCGGGAAGACGCAGAACCCGGGCTGGACAAAAGATACGGCGGATCATTTGGCGTTGGACGGCATCGTAGACAGCCAAGGTTTCTCCGTGAATGCGAGTGACTCAGACAAACAGCAAATTATTGCCGAGACGATCGACGAAAATCTCGATATCGTCGACGGAGAAATGAAGAGGCTTGTCAATACTGGGGGGAGTACAGCCGGGCCAAATAGCCCTCAAACAGCGGGAAATGTCAATACCCCGAGAGCCGCAGATGGGGCGACAGTGACGACTGAGGATGATGGCGTAACTGACGCACTGAACCGTGACGACTTAACCTTCAGAGAAGATCAGCAAACTGGAACAATGCCGACTGATAACCGTGGCAGATCTGGGCCCTGTAAAAACCGGAGAACACCTGTGAAAACAGAAAACAACAATATTACAACGTGGAACTCCAAAGTCGACGAACAGACAGCTGTAAATGTAAAAATCAAAAGTTATAACGACGATGGCTCTTCAGAGAATCACGGAACATCTACAAATGGGTGTCTAGACGAAGCGCATGTGGAAAGTGGGAGTGAAGATGACAGAATGAAATCTTCAGAGGACTGTTCAAAGTCTGACACATATCACCATGATCGCTCTTCGCCTGTAAGCCCAAACAACCCTCCCTCTGAGGAAGAAAGCACGCTACACGCCGACCGAAGCCCTAATTCCCGCGGAGAAGGTCTATCCGATACAGACGAGCCCCTGTCTGACCGTGGAGAAAGTCCCTCGAACAAAGAGGAGCCTATGTCAGACCGTGGAGACGACCCCTCAGATTGCGAGGATTCCGGCGACTCGTCCGCTACTGAGGATTTGGAGTATCCCCCGAGGTCTAACGCGGGACTTGACACTGAAGCTGGCGCACGCGAGGAGTCCGAGGGTCGTAACGGAGGTCAGGTCATTGGTGGCAACGACTTGGAGGATACAAAGAAAACTGGTGATATTTCAGACGAAAAAAGTGACATGGGATGCAATCTGAAACAGGACACCCCTGTCCCACATGACCCCTTGAATGATATAGCAATGTCCGAGGACACACTTAATCCCGAGGGGAATGGTGCTAACGGGGATTCGAACCCCGGCATAAAGAAAGAAGCGCTGGAGGAGACCGTGACCCCGGATACGACGACCGCGATGACTGGAGACGTGAGCGGGGACAGCGCGGCCACGGGCCTCGTCCTCCAGGTCGAGTGCGGCCTCAACAAGGCTCTGCTCTACATGGACAAACTCATGTCGGGCAGTAAAGGCGCATGTGTACTCTTTGACAAGTCGTGGTTCACGCCCAACGAGTTCCAGTACATATCCGGACGGGAGACGGCCAAGGATTGGAAGCGCTCGATTAAACACTTCAGCAAAAGCCTCAAGCTGTTGATTGCTAAGGGTCTACTAACCGTCGTACCGGCCACTTGCAAGTGCGAGGGTTGTCTTGGCAACAGCAAGGTTAGTGTCCTGCATGCTCATAAAATAGTTTCCAAACGTATCCAAAAGTACATTGAATAGCTTATAAATTAATCTACATATTTGACATTTACTTCGTTGGGTTGAGCAAAACAGCATGCATAACATGCACGACGAGTATAATATTGCACAAAGAATTTTGTTAAATTACGAGTTAATGTTCTGTCCACCGAGCTAGATAGCCATTTATCGTCATTACACTGTTTGGCTGCGGGTTTTCGCTTATTTACTTGTGCACGTCAGCTTTCGTAACGTGAGATGAAATAATTAGCGAGATCAGTTATCGTGCTCGGTACGGCGGGAGGTGAAATGCTATAAGACCATATGGTGTGAGATGCATCGGACGGATATTGTTTGAATGGCGTTTTCATCCGTGGTAGAAAACTAGCAGTCACGATTTATTTGTTAGCCGAGTGTCGATCGTATCAGATGACGCCATAGAGAATTTCCGCAATCACTCATGATAATGTGTCTAAGTATAGATCGATGTGGAGGTGGTGGCTGCGTTTAGACTTTATTTTGGATTTCCGCATCACGTCCACGAAAAAGGCAAGAGGAAGTTTATAGCAATAATTTAACTCATTTGTATTTATCTGTTTACAGGAAACTGGTGATGGTTCAGATTGTGACCAGGTGGCTCCATCTGTCGACAATGTCAAGAACGAGCAAGCGCCCACGGAAGAGAAACCAGCTGTAGCATGCGACTCCGACTCCGACAAAAGTTGTTCAGATATCAAATCTGCTCCTGCCGTGGACACTAAAGACAATGCCTCAGAAGACCTGACTCCCAGGGACAAAAAGAAGCAGAGAAAACGTAAATCAAACTCAACGAAATCCGAAATTTCTGGGAAAAGGGCAAAAAGTTCGTCAGTTCTTGATCAAAGCTCAGCCGAGAACCGGGATGAATGTACCGACAAAGCACCAAATACCGCTGGCGGAGACATCATTAGCGACGTTAAGTCCCCATGTATACCGACAGGAGACGACGTGGTACCACTGCCAGCCACGAAGCCCAAGGTGGGCGGATCGAAGTTGTGCGGACGTCGACACTCAAGCGACAGTCAGAAGGGAGTCACAGAGACACCAGGTGCAGACTCCAGCGGGATGCTGCAGAAAGTCATCATGGAGCGCTTGTCGGCAGGTCATATGTCTGTCCCGTCAGCTGCTCAGCCACAGACTGGACAGAGGGCGCAAGGGGACCATACCGGGACTTACCTCAGGTAGGACCACAAGTTTACGATTTTATAATAGTTCTTAATTATTGTGCATTATATGTTCTTATAGCGACACAGTCTCCTTCATATAAAAATGTATATATATTAGCACGTTATTATGTATTGCAGTCCTGGTGAGCAAGCCAGACTGAGTGGAATACTGAACGAGTTCAAGAACTACAAAAAGCAGCTCATTCAGAAGAAACACAACAACCACAACAACAACAGCATCACGGGGAGTCCCAGCGTGAGCTCAGACGGCAGCGGGTCAGAGACCGGTAACAGCAGTGACAGCGATAGTGGAAGCGAGGCAGACAGCGCAAGCAACACCGCAGGTAGCTGCCCCCACGTCATCAATTACTTAACTTCCTGTCTCTTCAGATATTACAATAAAACGTGCATGCTTGTTTTCTAATTAGCCCGTTATATAACCAGCTTAAGACTTTGTTTAACATGCATTTAGTAATTTCCGATGTGAATTTATCTTGCAGTTCCTGCACGTAGCGGTGGCGCCCTCTTCAGTATTCTGAACAAAGCCAAAGAATCTAAAGATGCAGCTGTCGCCAGCAGTGGTGACTCCACTTTATCGACTCCATCGATGACCCCAGTTGTGGCCGCACAGTTGCCAGATTCTCGTGTCACTCAGGCGTCCTCAACGCTTCACTATCGGCTAACATCGTCATCCTCGGACTGTGCCATACCACCAGCCAAGTATAGTCCCTCTACAGTCTCATCTAGTCACAAAACAAACAGTACAGGGACTGTGGTGACGTCATCGGCCAAAAACAGTCAAGTGGGACAATCAAATGGAGTTCCGAGCAATACCGAGGCAGGTTCACCTGCTGGTGTCAACAATATGATTTTTGTTCCCCCAGTCAACCCATTCCCTTACACACTGATCCCGGGATATGGAATCATCTCCCCGTGTATTGTTCCCGGTGGATTTTATGGAGGGATGCCTGTGCCGTTTTCCGGGTCGCTCCCTTACAGCGACACGAGGACAACAACGACTACAGCGCCGACCACATCACACACAGATCCATCTCGGACCATTCCCTTGGTGACAGCTGCCGCAGGAGCACAGAGAAAGGCCAGTTTGTCCCAACATTCAACTTCAGAGGTGCTGCCGGCCACATTCCTGCCGCTTGGATCTGCTGGCGCCTGTAACAACACGCCTGCTCACCAGAACCATTCCTTGAAAACACAGCGTCGGGAGAACAACCGTATCCATGGCAGCTGGTCGCCCAATAAACCCAACTACGTCTGCGACAACTCGGGTGCTCTGGATCTGCGCGTGGGTGCCAAGCGACCGCTGTCATGGGAACAAAAATCATGTGCTGAAGAAGTCATTGGTGCTGCTAAATACACACGCTTAGATGACAAGTTGGAGGAAAAAGAAAATGTAGTGTTAGATCTGACAGTTCGAAACCCAAAGTGATCACATTGAAGGAAATGTATTCTCGAATCGCAATCTAGGAGTCAAATAATTGTAAATAGCTAGACATCCTATTTTATGCACCTTTCTGTGAAAGTCATCCCAGCACCAATGATGTATAACACATTGAGTGTCTTCGTGGTATTGATCTATGTATCGTATAGTGCTCTATAATTTTGTGGTAGGCCTGGGCCTATGTATCAGACCAAGAATTTATCTTTACATTCTATGCATGAACACAAAATGTAGCGTAGCTTTGTATCATAATGTTCATATTAGGTCAGCACGCCGCTATAGTGTACTCGGAGTACGCAATAAACGATTAAAATCCTTTCCAACTTTTTTGTCATTTCGCTACTGAAAGCAACTCGAATGCATGATATAATCGACTCGTTAGGACACGGCTCACCTCTACTGGTTCAGCAGGCAGCCTTGACATTGACAGACTGCCTACGTGACACGCGTCCGGACGGAAAATAACTGAACGGACCTGCTGATTGGCATCAGGATCTGTGATGCCCGCGAATGCTGTCCTGACCTATCGGGGTCCGCCTGTTTGTCAGAAGGCTCGTTTCTCAGAAAGCCCGTTTGTCAGAAGGTCCTTTAATCAAAAAGCCCTTCAGTCAAATAAGTGTTTGTCAGAAGGCCGTTTAGTCAGAAGGCCCGTTTATCAGCAGATCCTTTAGTCAGAAGGCCCTGTGATCAGAAGGCCCGTTTGTCATAAAACAGTTGGCATTTTCCTACATCATTTTGCAGTGCGATGACGTTAATAATAAATTCATTAATAAAACTATGAACATTTATTAAATATATAGTAGTCAGCTTTTCTAGTTATTTGGAAATAAAATTTGCACATGTATCTCGCTGCTATTTTTACAGAGAAGGCCCGTTAGTCCGAAAGCCCTCGACTATTATTGTCAGAAGACCCAATAGTTAGGAAATGCTGACTATTTTCTGAAAAACGGGCCTTCTGACACACGGGCCTTCTGACTAAAAAGTTTTCGGACAAACAGGTGGGCCCCGACCAATGAGTGGCCGCCCCCATTCCCCCCTCCATGAACTAGGACGTCACGCGAGCTTGATCTTGACGGACGTCACCATGACAGTTAGGGTTCAGATTTTGCAGTGCGTGGAAAGATTTCAGGAAGAGAACATGCTTTAGGCAGTTAGTGTCAAATGATATTCTTTGGATAACTGAACTAAATGAAGAATCAGGAATTACCTCCCATTTGAACCGGACCCGCTTAATTAGGCTATATCAGAATATCAGGAGGATATTATAATATAAATTATCATATTTTTCGTGAATGGATGTTGACAGAAGTATTCGCGAATGAACCCCTATCGGCGAGGATAACTTGAGTAACTCTTGAGACGTGACATTCCAATTATGCTCTATTCCGGCGTGTACACGTGAAGCAGGCAGTGTCACACGTGAGCAGTTTACACAACACACAAAACATTTCTCATCCCATAAAGCGATCACTTTCCCAACGCGAATCATTAAAGTGACGAATCACCATGAATGGTTAGACAGAAAATTCTCTACATATAGAGATATGGCCTGTGAAACGAACCTAATCTTCACCTTCAAGATTTCTGTGTACAATGATCAACTAACACGAATTATGGTGGACATAATCATGATACACATTAGCTTATTTACTTGTATACATGTGTTACTTATATAGCATGTGTTACTTATATATACAAGTACTTTATATAAACCAATCTGCTACGTTTGAATTCCAGAAAAAGTAATCGTCCTGTTTGTAAACCAATGCTCCTAGTTTATAAACCAACCCGCCAAATTTGAATTCAAGACAATAGTTTTCACCGAGTTTGTTGACCATTCCGCCGAGTATTTAGCACAGGTTGAAACGTTTTTGGCATGGCACAAACCTTTTTATAACATTTCTCGCACGGCAGAAACAATTTCATCATGGCGAAAACATTTTAATGTCCGTTCATTTAGTATATTCGCCAACATATTGGACTATACGGAAAAGAATGAGACACGTTGTGCTCTCCAATGAAATTTAAAGTGAGAACGGGATCAAACCAAACTGATTTTGCAGGCGGAATAAATTGGTGAACACTGTTTTTAAATGAGGCCGATTTCTCTATTTTCTTATGGAAATTTAACATGGGAAGGCCGAAGCCATGTTCAGGCCTGCACTGGGACAGAGCCGACCGACCAGCACAGCACACTCTGATAGGGGCCATCTCAAAATGCCCAAAACACCATAACGCGTGTGACAATTCCATACGTTGCGATAAATCTTTTTGACCCCCTATATATTCATTCATTCACATGCGAACACGAGTGACAGTGTGTACATTTTTTTTTCAATTGCACAACGAACATTTTTAGAATTTTGGCTGCCTCTTGATAGGGTCCCCAAGCCACTATAGCTCACGACTGTTGACCATGATTATAATAGCTCATGACCAGTGAGACATAGCAAATACAGAAAATAATTTGGTGATGTATGTGGTTAAGGTATATATCAACGAAATGCACTGAAGTCTGTGAAACGAAAGAGCCGATACATTCTTTCTAGCATTACAAATTCTGTCACAAAGCATGGTTAAGTCACATAGATGTTCCTATGGGCAGAGAGCTCTTTCCTATGGGCCGTGAGTCTGGTCAGACGTCCCGAAATGACCAATCACGACAAACCCCATTCAGTAAATATAACGGCTGTTCGTTTATGTGCAGCCAACCAACCAGCGGCCCAAGACATGGCTATGGCCCTCCCATGTTAAATCTCCATCAGAAATCAGAGAAATCAACTTTGTTTAAAAAGTATTGTTCACCAATTAATTCAGTCTGCAAAATTAGTTTGGTTTTGATCCCGTTCTCACTTCAAATTTCATTGGAGAGCACAACGTGTCTCGTTCTTTTCGGTATAGTCCAATATGTTGGCGAATATACTAAATGAACGGACATTAGTGTGACGAATAGGGTTCTTCAGGCCCCTATCAGGCCTATCTCGGCATATAGCGTCTTTGATCGCTGTGTGGATAGGCAGGACTCCCAAGTTTTCAATACAATATTCTTTACTGGCACGACTGTATTACTCCAACGGTCTTAACTTCAAATTCACTGACAAATTTCCGTCTACTCTCATGGACTAGTGTGTGTGTCTGTGTATTTTCCGGCCTCGAATTGTTGGGTCGTGTGATTGGCTGTGTGTGTTGTCATGTCATGTTCTGTGCACGTTATGTCTGAGTGCAGGGTGAAGGCCGTGTGGGTGTGTCGAGTCTGTAAGTGTTCTGATTGGTCGATGTACAAGTGGGATGTGGGTCATGTTTGCACGTAACCCTAAGAAGTACTCAGCACTTCCACGAAGGAGAATTATTCATAGATGGTGATGCAAAGATGCAAAGTGAGAGTCCGTGTGGGGTAGGTTTTGGGACGTACAGTCTTAAAAATTCTACAGTACACCCCTTCATTAAACTACGCCCTCGGAGTTTAACCTTCGCAAATCCTATCCAGTCCAAAAATCCAAACATAAAAAGCAAAAGTCCTACTGGGGCTACCCACACACACGCCACATGAAACAATGTGAAATGAAAAGACAATTAAAATACCTAACAGTCAAAATAAGCATCGGCAGTCGGTCCGTCAGCAGTAAAACTACGATGAAATATGGCATACAAGAACACATATACATCACGGAACAACATATTATCAATTAGGCATGACGTACATATCCCTTGATGCAATTATAACCGTTACTCGACATTCTTAAAAGAACGGAAATTGTTCATAGCACGAATGCTGGCCTGCGACCAGGATTATCGTTCATGGCACACATTCTGATCAGTGACCAGGATTTAAAGTTTATGCCTATATTGGTCATAGCACGACTTTCTCACCGAAAAATGCCAAAACGAAAAATGCCGACTCAGCTAAAAAAAATTAAGGTCAAAGTCAAAGATCATCCATAATACCCCTTAAGGATTGACTGCGGGTAACAAACCAAACACTGCAGTGAGCCGCTGTCCCATTCATTTATAATGTAAACATAAAGGTAACAAAATCAGCAAGACTACCCAACCTTCCTACCCGAAACTTCATTAACAGAGATTTGTATACCCATGGATGATGAACCGAGACCTGGTTCTATAAAAAGTATCACAGGAATTGTACAATTAATGAATACAGATATCACTTTTACACGCGTCAACAAACAAGGCGTCGTATCTTCAGCGTTACAAACAAGCTGTTTTTGGTATGTACGTTTCGTTGTGTGACCATCCAATATAGGATGCATAAACGACTTGAATTCTGCGAGAGGAATACAATAGGCGGATTTAGCGCACCCGTGAGCTTCACTAGCATTACTAGTTGTCCGCAGTAAGAAATAATCCTGCCGTTGGGCATGTTTGAGTGTACTTTTTTTTTGAGAAATAAGTCACAAAATGACATTTGGAAATGACAATTATCAGACAATTAATCATATTTAGTCAAGAACCAAGTCTCGGTTGGTGATCCTTGATGGGTATAGGTCGCCACAGTAAATTCTTGTGCCAAATGGATGTTTGCAAGTTCATGATTTTGTTACCTTTATATTTACATTATAAGTGAATGGAGGACGGGCGCATTTTACATGTGATTCGTCCTTAAAGCTATTTGTCTAGGATGACTCTATGACACACTGTTTCCGAGATATGCAGGAAGCCTCGAGGATGACTCAGCTAAAATTATTCCAAGCCCTCGGTCAAAGGTTGTTCGACGGATCCGCCTCAAAATTAATAGGCTTCTTCCCTGGTGATATATGAACCTCCATGCAGAGTTCCACAGTCATTGGCATAATACTTTTTGAGTTATCGTGCAGAAACCAGAAACATTGCTTTCATCCTCAGGGACCCCGGAGCCGGCTAAACAATAGGCTTTTTCTACACAACATTTCTGACCAGCAGTAAAAATTTGGCAAAGATACATCGAGGCAAACTGAAGTTATCTTGTGGAAACCAAAAAGTTTTTAAAAAAAATTTTGGCAAAACCATGAAGGCATTTCTGCTGAAATGCATCAATGATAGCACAAAATATATATTAACTCAACATGGCCACAGTGGCTCAATAGTTCTTTGGCTCAGGGACGAGATATCGCAGGCCCACAGGTCCGACTCTTCTCCGTAACTGGGCACGCCTTCCATACATTGTCCACTTTCTTACACACATAAGGTGAACCATCACCTTGGAAAACACGGGTTTCAATCACACAGATGATACTCTGAGTTAGTCAGCTGCGACATTAATGTCATTCTCACACAAGCGACTTTACTTTCCATACATTTCCATCCAGTTTCCAAAGGTCGGGCATGCAGTTATTGTAGGGGTAAGATGGTACGACTGGTAGGCCTTGTAGCAGCAATATGGATTGTATATGATGAGTTTGTTGCACACTGTTACACGGCAGCCCTTGATTGGTTATCAATCATAAAATTTCTTTCGGTGAAAATCTCGGTTTTGATTGGTTGGGGAGGTCACGTGACACCTACCCCAACAAGTATAAATACAGCCAACTCACAGGAGTCAGGGCCTTTTGAGCCCAGGACACCAGCCAGTTAACTCCGCAGTACAGAGGACCTGATATTCATGACCGAAGAGTGGATGCCACCGAAGATGTTGTCTCTAAATGCATTCACAACAATTTCAACCAATTGTATGATTCATCAATAAACCTTGAACTGAAGCCGAGAGTTGATCTTGAGTCGGCCCAGCCAACTCGAAGTTGGACTCAGTGAATTTCAAGAAGTAGAGTCAACCGAAGTAATGGAATTGACTGGAGAGCATTTCTTTTTGGGTGACTTGGTCTTGGGGGTGGCGGTGTGTCATCGTTTGTTGGCGATTCCTGGGGATCGCGGGTTTGAGCCCACGAGTTTCAGATGCATGTTGTTTAGCATGCGTGTTGGTTCAACTTGCATTCTTTCCTTCGCTTGGGTTTGGCGACTCTTTGGCGATGGCGCGGTATCGGTATCGGTAGTCCAATCTGTTTCCGAGGTGTGATCTTGCACGATAACATCCCAGGGGTAGCAGAATTCTTTGAGGAGTCACAGGAGGTCTGGAGTTGGATTGCTTTTGGGTTCCTCACTGTCTAATGACGACGGAGGAGCAGCGTCAGTGTAGAGGCGTGTCAGATGTGCGCCACCCTCGTAGGGTTCAAGCGTCAAGATGCACGACACGGGTGTTTCAATGCTACCAAGGTGATTCCATAATCGACCTCAGCCACATGTTCGAGGATTCTCCTGGGTCCTGTCCAGGGTCGCACGAATTTATTACTGCATAAGCGGCAGGTAATAGTAACGTAACAGTTCTCCTGGCTGCAATTGTGGCTGCGACTTGGCATGGGCATCATATCTCGTCTTCTGGCGATGATCTTGAGAGGCTCTGATTGCTTGGCATAGGTATTCCACATATTCCAGTCTGCATGGTGGTAGCGTATGACGAAAACACAAGATCGACTGGCAGATTACATTCGTGTCCATAAACCATCAGATGTGGAGTACACCTGGTAGACGAGTGGACTGATGTCCGGTACACCATTAGCACCTATGGAAGGTGTAGGCCCAAGTCATTAGCATGATCGCTAACAAATGCACTCAACATATTCAGCAGAGTTTGATTGAAACGTTCGACCCGACCGTCACTTAGTGGTCGGTAGGGCATTTTCTTTGCCCCTAGTAGGCGCACAACATAATGAAATAGCGCTGACTCGAGTCCTGTCACTTGGTCACTGTGGATGGCTTTCGGTACAGCGTGGTACACTACCCATTCATTCACAAGGACGTCAGGGAACTTCTTGGCCATGTGGCGACAAAGCATGAATGCATAAATTAGTTCGATATCACAAGGATGTAGCCAAGATGTCCATCGCAATCTGATCGAAGGACACTCCTGTTGGAAGTTGTGTCAGTGGCGATCTTTTTGGCAGTGGTTTGCCTTTGCACAAGGAATGTTGCATGCAGCGGGCGCACCAGAGGGCGACATCCGTGCAAAGATCTGGCCAGTAGAATCGGCGTCTGACTTTTTCGATTGTTCGCTAGATTCAGAGATGTCCGGCGAATTTGAGATTGGCTGGAGCACGGCTCGGCTTGGAAGGCAGCAGGCATGGACGGTTTGTACGACGGTGTGTCCGGTCGGGTCCGACTTGATGTTGCGGATGAGTATACCATCTTGCAGCGTGAGGAGATTCCACCGGACACGAGGGATTTGACCTCTTCCCCTTGGCACGACTTTTGTTGCTGGTTTAGTCGCGTCAAGCACCCAATGGCGCACTTTATCGATGCTTGTTGAGGAGCGACGATATTGCCGGTCGTGTAATCTGACAACCATTTCTGGCCATCAAGAGTCACATCCAGGGCATGAAATCCAGGGCCGAGATTAGTCTAAGTGGAACCAGATATGTCACATCGTCATTATTCAACTGTTCTACCTCGGCGGCAGTAGTAACCACTGTTATCCTCCGGACTGGAAATTGGTTTCTGGTTCCGTAGGTGGCGCGATCAACTGTCCGGGACAGTCATGGTGCTTGCAACTGCGGCAGTGGGATAATCCATCAGTGTTCCCATGGAGTTTCCGGGGGCGTTGCTCAATCCGGAAATCGTACTGTTGGAGCTTTGAAAGCCAGCGTGCGAGCATCCTGTCAGCATCATTATAGTTCTTTAACCAGAGCAAATAACTATGGTCAGTACGAAGTAGGAACTTGAGTTCCCACAGATAGTGCCTGTAGTGCTGCACCATCTCAACAACGGCGAGCAGTTCTCTGTATGTGGTACAGTAGTTGCGTTGGGTGCGCAAGAGTGTCTTGTTCGCGAAGCCGATTGAATTTCCTTTTTTTTGTTGACACGCTCTGAGAGCGCGCCTCTGATGGCCAATCTGCTGGTGTCTGCTAGTCATCCTCGTTCTGCGATGTGTGCGCGAGCTTGGGCACATTGATGAGGGTGTCATGCAGTTTCTGGAAGGTTGGCGTTGAGGTGTACCCCAGGTGAATTGGCAGTCACCTCGGGTCAGCACGACTAGCGGTTCAGTGATCTCTACAGTCTTTGAACCTTCTATGGTAATTGACAAAACCAAGGAAGGTTCGCACGTAAGTCAGTTCACACGGTTTTGGCCATTAATTGATGGTTTTCACTTTGTTTGGATCGACTCTGATTCCTTGCCCACTAAAAATAAATCCCAAGTAGAGGATTTCACGCTGAAACAGTTCACACTTTTGCGGTTGTAGGTGCAACCCAGCAGCTCGAATTATATCCAGGACCGCATCCAAGTTGGCAAGCGCCTGGTCAAATGTATGTCCGTATGCTTTGACATCGCCCAAGTAGCACAGAAACCCTTGCATACACCGAGTCCACAAATATTCACAAAGAATGGTCTCCATTAGATGTTCCAAGGTCGCCGGCTCATTGCTTAAGCCGAAGGGCAAAACCTTAAACTGGTACAGTCCTGTCAACCTCTTCATCGATGAAGTATTGTTGAGGTTGTGGCACGCGATGTTGAGAGTGTCGGATCGGACTTCCCGGTGTCGATCCAATGTCGCATGACATGAGTGTGACCCGGCTGTATGTCTGGGCAGCTGGATCACACTCATGTCTTCCTGGACATGTCTTCCTGGAGGATGACAGGTCACTGTAGTGTTTGGCACATGACTGTGGCAGGTCCGGATCCTCTCCCGGGTTGGACAGGGCTCCATTGATGCTCTCGTCCAGGCTAAGGATGGCACCTGGGTCGGATCACGTCAGTGCTTCCTGTATCCACGGGATTGACGACCGTTTACACATTTGCAACCAGGGAGGTTAGTGTCCACGGCCCCTGAGAAGGTCGGTTTCCTCCGGAAATTCGTCAGTGGTTGTATCAGGCGCGAATGTTGGGGCACATGAACCCTTGAGTTCTGCACTACCTTGACAATGGCTTCACTGCGCAGTGGTACCGAACTGCCCTGTGTATGGCCATGCGCACAACAGTAGCTTCAAAGTAATTTTGGGCAAACAGAATCTCTTCGTTTACCTGAATTGTCCCTGCGCCATAGTTCACGATGGCATTTTGTCTGCCTAAAGAAGCTCATACCTAGTATGTTCTCATCATGAATGGCAGTGACACAAAACGTTACAGTCATTTCTTTTATCCTGACTTGGATTGTGATATCCGGATATCCATCGACGGGACTGTGGTCCCCGTTCACAACATGAATGGTCACACTTGTAGGATGTAGGCAGCACTGATTTGTGGGCATGTGGCGGAGCAGATTACGGCGGATCACTAGCAACTTCCAGTACTCATGAGCGGCACGGCAATTGTTGATGACAAGCGACGCAGTAAGATCATCTTGCAGCAGCTTGAGGAGCTCTTGAGATAGTGCAACTTTTGGTTCTGGACCTTTCGGAAAGGCGTAGAAGTCTGCATCATCGGAAATCCACTCCACTTCCGACATACTGTCCACTCCTGTGTCACGTGTTTTGAGTTGTGACACCTCTTCATGACGGTGACATCCTGGTGTAGAACGCTGAGATTGAGGCATGGACACCCCTTCATGGAGTGCAGGCAAGGCCGGAACTGGAGCTGGTGTGCGGCCTATGTGATCTTATCAGCTATGTGATCTGGCTGTCTGTTCATGAACTGCGAGATAACTGTCTGTTGTCGTGACTAGCATAGCATCATCAAACACCTGTTTGGCAATCGCTTGTAGCCTTTCCAAGTAGTGCTCGGCATGTTTGCGTTTCCACCTGAGGAATGGGAAGTCGTTACCGTTGAATATGCAGCACAGGAGTTGGCGGCATCGGAGTTAAGTACTTCGATCTTAGGCACGTCGTGTCCCGTCATGATCACGGGAGCAGCTGGCGCTGGTGGCGCTGCAGGCACTGGAGATTATCCTGGATGGTTCGGAGCTGGCACGACCGTAGGCACTAGATCATATGACTGTGGCATGATCGGTACTCCGATGTCACGTGTCGACGGGAACGTCACGTGAGTCATGTACGACGTCAGTGATGGCCATGAATCTGGCGCGAAGGTCGCGAGCACAGCCGCAGGTGGTAGCAACCTGCGATGAGGCGTATCAGAGATCGGTACTCCGATCTGTTGTGGTGCATTTGTCAACTGTGAGAACTGGTATTCCGAAGCGGCAGCAGACACATGCAAATTCACTGCTAATCCATGATTAGTCAGCGCGGTTGGCAGCGACTGACTAGGTGTTCCGACTGGTTGCGAGATCGGAGGTCCGATCTGCAGCACACTATATTCCATTGGGATCGATGGCACAACTTTATTTTGCAGCACGTCAGGGATCGGGGGTCCCACGATGGTGAGCGGCGGCTGATAACCATGGTCAAGTCTGTCGTCATTTGCGGCATGGGTCTGCGATGTCTCATTTGCACATTGTCGTGCAGCCAAGGGCCAATCGGTGTCTGTTACCGTGATGATCGAACACGTGCTGGTGATGTCAGTGTTTGTCGCTGGGCTAGTCTTCATGGTCAATCTCCCCTGGCTGGGTCGGAAGTCTCCGATAGGCTTCCCATCACAGTCGGTTCGGCAGGCATGCGGGAAAACACCCACTGTTGCATTCTGGTCTGGCTCTGTGGATGCGTCACCGTGGACGTATTCAAGTTCGCTGGTTGCACATTGACCGAATGGGAGTCCAGGTAATATCAAGTTGTAAAGTCGATAATAAATGAGATATGAGACATTTTGACCTGTGACCTTGAGAATGAGATCAAAGGTCAAATTCAAGGTCATGACAATATTCAGAATATAGATCTACTTCCTATTTATTCACACTTGATTGCTAAGCTGTAAAGTAGACAATAAGCAAGATATCAGCCTTTTTGTGTTCTGACCTTGAAAATAAAGTTAAAGGTCAAGTTCAAGGTCCTGAAAGTATTCAGCATATATCATTTTCTATATGTGCACAATTGATTCAAAAGCTGTAAATTCTATAATAAGCGAAATATTAGCCATTTTCGTGCTCTGATCTTGACAATACGGTCAAGGGTCAAATTCAAAGTCATCAAAATTTTCGGTACATAACACTACCTATATGTCCACAATTGCTTCCCATACTACATGTATAAAGTCAATAAAAAGCGATACATTATTCGAGCAATTCAAGGGAAACGAAACTCATACTCAACACAAAGGTACATAATGGGAATCTTTTGAAACAAATATCTCAAAAACTGTTCGAAGAGTTTTTGAGAAAATGACCACCAAACTTAGAAACTGGCCATTTCTCGTAGAAAATCACCATCATTTTTTTTAATCGAAAATAAAAAATTAGCCCAAGGTCTAAAAAAGGTTACTGAACAATTTTGGTTTTAGGCATGACCTTGAGATTAACCAATCAAGGTCATCTTTGGGAACTTCAATGTCGCCATTAGGTGTGCTGCATGTTCACGATACAAACATATAAGCTCCATTTTGTCTGTAGAGACCAATTTACACATTTCAAGTTAGCGAAAGTATACATATCAGTATACATATCACATATGGCACATAATTTGGTGACCTTGAATTTGACTTTGGACGACCTTGAAGGCTAAGTCTCGCCTGACTTGAAATGTGAATATTGGCGAAGGTCAAATTCAAGGTCACCACACAAATCGCCATATACGACTTCCCATTTGAAAGTGCCAATATCAAAGCTCTATATTCAGGCGTTCTATGAGTAGCTGGGAGCTCATATCACAAATGGGGAATTTTCCTGTTCTATTTTCATCACAAGTTGTTCAGTTTTCTGTTTTACATATTTCACACGTGTCTGCTTATACAAGTTACACAAGAACAATTTCTAATTTTGAAGCCTCATCTCCACAACAATATTTTCTACTCTACCTGTTTTGCTATTATCTATTTCTAGATCATCTCTGTGACGCTGAGGAATATCACTTCTTATAAACATCATCAGTCCACCAGAATTTGACAGAACATCTTTTCTGTATACAGTATAGTTTGGAACATTAAATTGAGCAGATGGAAACGTTTCGTCTAGTTTGGTTTCCTGTAATAACAATACGTCTAACATCCTTTCCATCAAGCATGTTTTCAATGGTAGGAATTTGTGTCTGACACTATTTATATTCAAGCTTCCAATTTTCAAATTAGAAACCATCAATTGTATCACTGGCTTCATTATCAGAAGGTAATATTCTGGGCATGTCATGTTGATCATTATTCACAGTATCACTAGAGATAATACACTCATAGACATTATTATGGTCATTATCAGCTACATCAATGTTATTATATCCGGCTATTCCTGCATTGCCGTTTCCCTACACATAAAGATGACAAAGTTTGTTCTTATGTCCCATTCGGTTACAGTTATAACAGCAGTTATAACTGTGTCCAGTATCTTTCCAAGTTCATGCCAGCACTGTCAGAAGTTAGTGAACCTCTTCGAAGGCTGACGGAGAAGGATACAGTTTTTGTATGGGGAGATGCTCAGGAAAAATCCTTCAACGCTCTCAAGCAGTGCATCAGCTCGTCTCCAGTTCTGAAATACTATGCGTGAACTCGGAAGTAACAGTTCAGAGTGATACATCACAGTCAGGACTTGGAGCAACTCTACTCCAGAATGGACAACCTGTCGCTTCGCCTCCAGATCACTGACAAGTCAAATCGAAAAGGAGTGCCTAGCGATTGTGTTTGCCTGTTGCTGATTCGACCAATATCTACATGGAAGAGATCTGATCACCGTGGAATCTGATCACAAGCCTCTAGTGCCGATATTTCAGAAGCCAGTACATTCAGCCCCGAAGCGGCTCCAAAGGATGTTACTACGCCTAAAGATATACAACCTGTCTGTGAATACCTGCCTGGTACACAGATGTACATCAGTGACATGCTCAGCAGAGCTTACCTGACAGCTGGACAGTTGACGGCTGACAAGTCGCCAGACTACCAGACCATCCAGTTGACTCGTCAGCAAGAACTTTATGACGAGATCAGTGCGATCAACCAGGTTGACTACATTCCACTATCACCTAGCACACATGCGCAATTTAAAGCTTGTACAAGTTCAGACAAGTTCAGACACTCTCCAGTCTCTCATGAACATAGTGATGTCAGGTTGGCCAGATCAGCGAGATCAAGTACCAGTGTGTATTCGAGAATACTGGACATACCGGGACGAACTCACCGTACGGGACGGGGTGCTGTTTAAAGGTCAGAGAGTGATAATTCCTACCTCTGTGCGCAAACAGATGATAGCTCGTGTGCATCTCATATGGGCATCTCATATGGGCCAAGATGCCAGTGTTCGTCGTGCTCGAGATGTGCTATTCTGGCCAGGGATGGGTGCAGAGTTACGTTAGACAGTATTTCAGTGTTCTATATGCAGTGAGTTTCAGTCGAAACAGCAGAAGGAGCCACTCATGACCCCGAAGATTCCAACCACACCTTGGTCAAAGGTTGCTCAAGATTTGTTCTCATACAGGGGCGAGAACTATGCTGTGACTGTGGACTATTACAGTGACTACTTCGAGGTTGACAAGTTTGAAGATACACTTGCCTCCACCATTGTTGAACTCACAAAACGACATTTTGCACGTCATGGAATTGCAGATATGATAACTGACAACGGTCCTCAGTACACAAGTGAGGAATTTGCTACATTCACCAAGGAATGGAACTTCAACCATGATACAAGTTCACCATTACACAGTCAAATAATGGTAAGGCCGAGTCCGCAGTCAAAATCGCCAAAATGCTCATCAAGAAAGCTTCACGTGATGGCAAGGATATCTACATGAGTATTTTGGAATGGAGAAACACCCCAGCTAGAGATGGATACAGTCCAGTGCAGAAACTGTATTCAAGGAGAACGCGCACTTCATTGCCGAATCCATGTACGCACCCAGTGTCGCGCCAGGAATGCATGAGAACATTGAACTGAAACGCCAAAAAACCAAGCTGGCCTACGACCAAAAGGCCAAGCCACTGCCAGAATTGCAAGTTGGTGAATCCATTCGCCTCCAACCACAAAACCCCAAAGAGCCTTGGTCAAGAGGTGCCTGCTTAGGCAAAATCGGACCTCGTTCCTACCTGGTGCAAACAGAAAATGGATCTATTTACAGACGGAACAGGAAATGGATCAGATCAGATCACAGTGTCAGTGAGTTCAAGGAAACCTCTCGTAACACTACGTCTGATTCCACAGTCAAGGTCACAGTTCCAGTGGATGAGGAGCCACCTCCAGCTATGCCCAAAGAAACACAGCCATCAGACCTAGACCCCGGTACAGTTGTCAAGGCAACCAACTAAGTGAAAACCACCAGAAGTGGCAGAGCTATAGTTAAGCCGCAGAAGCTCAAAGACTTTGAAACTCGAACTATGAACGACTTTGTTTGTGACATTTTATAAGGTTGAATATTTTGCATATATGCTGAACATGAATCTGATTTACTATATTGCATATACTTACCATTCTTACATGTTTGCTCTAATATGTTGATTGCTGGATACATGCATGATCTGTTTTTGAGGTTGTCAGTATGATCAGTTTGTTCGACTACCGGTATTTGCCGAGTGTTGCTAATATATTTAGCTACTGTTTATTTCTCCAAACTTTATATAAAAAGGGAGATGTTGGGAGATCCTGATAGAGGATTCCCAGTGGGACTACCTGTAAGGATGTCAAGTATGACGTAATATGTTGATGACTTTATAATGCTATGCTATATTGGGATGTTCTAATAAAGATGTCGGACCAGCAGCATGCGTTGCTAGTACATCCACAATTTGATGGAGTATTTGATCACAAATTACAAACAAAAGACACTTTATTGGATAAACAATATCTGACCTGAAATGTGTAAATTGGATTTTGCAAACAGAATGGCTATAGATAGAGCTTAGGTTTGTATTATGAACACACGGGAAGTCATTTATGGGCGGATCTTTTAATGACCTTGAATTTGGCCTCGCATGACCTTGAATGGTAAATCTCACGGTCACGCCCAAACTGAAATGTGTAGGCCTAATTTGTCCACAACCAGGCTTTTTTTTTTTTGGATGGGGTCCAAGATAATAGATCTAGCCTACGGATGGAGCGGGAAAAAATTTAGGGGTCTACCGTAAAACGCAGGGGTGCTTATTCGACAATTGCCTTCCATCCATGCTACAGGCCTACGTAATTGCAGAAAATACGATCACATTAATTAAATGTAGCTCTTTTAAGCGCTTTTCCTCTTAATGCACGTGCATAGAGTTTACATGTCTTCATAACATCACCAGGTATACCTACCAGCCCGTTCCACCCCCATCATGCCCATGGGTGCATGAAAGATTTCTACGCAATGAGTTGTATAGGCCTATTATAGCTCATTGCGTTCACGGGCACATTGATATCATAACGTTTCTCCCATATTTCTTTATTGCAGATGTTGCAAGAAGCAAGAATGTATGTTTCGTGATAAAAAAAAATAGCTTGCCCACATCATCTTTCTCATTTCAATGCAAGAAACAAGATATTGTTGGAAATTAAATCAAACAGTTTTCAAGTTTGATTTCTATGATTTTATCACGTTTTGATTGCAAACAAAGTCTGATCGATGAGCTACAGTAATTTTAATCGCGCCATCTAGGGAATGATTTGTAATATATTCATGATGTAATAACAAATGATCCCATTTTTTTCACCGCCAGACGTCAGCACACAGAAAACAAAGATTTTTTGCAGCATCGAACTGTACAAAACATCGTAAAACTTTCACGTCGTCAGCAGCTGTTCGAGTGTTGCAACTATCAATGCTTAATGAAAACACATCATCGGGTTATTGTGTGTATTACCAACAATATATCTACTTGCATAACGCGCCATGATTATCAATATGCTCAAGACTTCCTCCGACCCCTTTGCCACAATGCCAGTCCCTGAGCCCAGCGACTCAGAGTCACCAGTCACTAA
Source organism: Terebella lapidaria (assembly GCA_949152475.1). Classification (NCBI taxonomy): domain Eukaryota; kingdom Metazoa; phylum Annelida; class Polychaeta; order Terebellida; family Terebellidae; genus Terebella; species Terebella lapidaria. Next base: position 5,218,987 of record OX424555.1, read on the forward strand.
AAAAAATTTAAACCCAGGTGCCCCACTCACCGAGCGAGTGCCACTCGCGCTTCGCGCTCGATGAGTGGGGCACCTGGGTTTAACCAGTCACTAGTTCCAACCAGTCACTAGCCTGAAATCAAACAGCAGGATGGGGGATGCATGATGGGCCTTCCTTTGGCGGAGCCTATGTTTTTCGGTCCAACCCGATTAACGTCAGAGTACCTAATCATCGACCCTCTCCCTAATCGTCGACCCCTGCAAACGGCTGGGCAAAACTTGAATAAACTAAAATGTGAAAAGTGCTGAAATGTGTATTAGAAGTACTTTCAATGTTGTTTTTGTCAGATATTTGTAATGCACAGCTGTGTGTCAGTGTTTGCAGGGGTCGATGATTAGGGACAGGGTCGATGATTAGGTACCCTGACGAAAAATCCCATAATAATTATATAAGATTTAGGCCTATGCCACCTGTATTTTTCTGTACATATTCTTGTCCATAATGCAGACTTTGTTGACTTCAAATTAAAATCCCTTGTTGGCTGTACCCCCAGCCAGGCTCCTGTATATTGCCCACAAAAGTGAATATCTTGAGAGATCGGATGGGTGTATTAACATAATAGAAGTTGCAGTCTACATTTTGTGTCTTTTCAGGAACAGAAGGCATGGATGATGTCCCTGTTGTTTCTAATGTACATGCTGTATCTCACAAGACGGACAACTCCCAGGCCCAACCACAAGCAGCAGATGTAGTCCAGAGATGGGACCATCAATATACTGTTGCCATGGTTACAGACACCACTGAAGAGTCAGTGGGGTCTGTGAAAGAAGAACCACTTTCCAAGGTATCTGAAAGGCCAGCAGAACTCGACAGAGAATCCAGGCAGACCTCGGGTCATGCAGCCAAGCGGGAAATCTCTGACACAAAATTGCCTGAATTATGTGGTAGTGTTAAGATTGATACAGTTGGGAATTATTATATGCAGTATACAGACTTACAAGAAAACAAACTACAGTTCGATTGTGTTGATGAATCAAAGGAAGATGCCAGTGAGGTCACCATACAAGTTGTGGTACAACAATGCAATCCAAGTGATTTGAGTGGAGAGCAATCCAAAAATGGTGATGAGAATCCTTCTGATGGTGCCATGACTGAGAAAACTATGGTGGACACGCATGGAAAAGACAAAATGAAACTTGAGAATGACTCAGTGGATCTGCACGAACCAACGTGTACAGGTTCCAAGATGTGTTCTTTGGACAATCGAGGAAATACAGGAAAGAAGAAATATGTCTATGGCCCGGTACAATGTTCAGTCTGCTCGAAGATGCTCAGTCACAAGGGCTCTTTACAGAGTAAGTTTTCATCATATAAAAATCTCCTTGCACAACTTTCAGCTTGTAATAAAGAAATTTAGTGTAACTCTTCTGGATGACATTAAAATTTTTGGAAATACTGTGAAACTACTCTTCTGATTATGCCTCTGAAAACAAGGTCAAAATATTCATTGGTGTGGACATTATATATCTGTTTTATCCCTGACTCTAGCCCACATGTTGACACACACCAAGGAGAAACCATTCACTTGTTCCACCTGTGGTCGATCATTCAGCATCAAATCTAACTACAAAACTCACCAGCTGACTCATCAGTCTCCAAAGTTCCCATGCTCAAGCTGTGATCGCACCTACTTAACCAAGCGCCAGCTCAATAGACACACCGAGCAGCACGTGAAAAACAAGTCAGTCCAACTAATTGATATCATAGACTTGTTACTGTACCACAGCTGGTGACTAGAGTGATGACTTTTTCATGACTATAAAATCCATGTATGATGTGGAATGCTGAATATTTGTTGTTGTGTATTTGACAGGCAGTTTGGCAAGCAGAAGCCCAAAGATACTTGTAAGGGGCCACAGACTTGTGATATATGTGGAAAAACAATCCGATCTTACTCAGAACTACAGAGTGAGTTAATTAGAAATAGGACACTCACTATAATATATTTTTGTATTTAAATGCATATTTGTAGTGATACTAGCTTTTACATGTAGAAGCATTATTCAAAAGTACAGTAATATTTCAGACATTTCTTTGCTGTTTATATGTTTAAGAGTTTACTGAAATATGAATCTTTTCACAATGGAGTTCAGAATGGTAGCCTGACAATGTGGTTTATTGTATTGCAATTTTTTGCCACTATGTACACACACCACAGATCAAAGTTTCTCCCCTGTTTTAGTCCATCTGCGAGCTCACACTGGGGACAAACTCTACATTTGCGACATTTGTGGCCGGGGTTTCAATGTCGGCTGTAACTACCGGCGCCATATGCTGAGACACAGCGACTACAAGGCGCACAAGTGTGAGGTGTGTCCTAAAGCATTCTACGAGAATCGACATCTCAAGCTGCACGTGGAGAAAGTACACAGGGGAAGCCCAGACAGCATCAAAGTTCAGTACGTGCACACTCGCATAATGTTTAAATTTGTTTCTCTGCTCCAGCAAAGAAATGTAATGACCCCTTGATGATTTGTAACTTTCAACTCAATAATTTGATTGAATGGCAGTTGATTGAATTTCTGTGAGTTGTGCTTTAATCTATGTCCCCAGACAAGACTGCGACACACAAAAGCCGTCAACTGTTGATAGATGTCATAGATGTGATCACTGCCAAGCGACATTCAAAACAAAAGCCAGCCTCCTGAAACACCATACAGTCAGCCAACGCAATGGTGGCGAGTGTCACACGAGTTCCTCAAGCACAGAGAATGAAGTCACGCAACAGGGTCCGTCTAACACACGGACTAAAAACTTCCCGTCAGTATCCAATACCTCCAACTCATGTCTGCATGCAAAAAATTATATGTATGATGTAGCTGTATGTGATCTGGTGTGAAAACATATAATTTACTGCCAAATTTCAAATATCTTATAGTATATATGTGTTTATTCTGTCGATAGTTAATAAAACCTCAAGTCCCTGTTTTCTAGGTGCTCAGTTTGTAAGATAGTGCTTCAGTCACGCAAGGCACTGGCATCTCACAAGTTGATCCACAAAGAGGAAGGGAAATACAAGTGTTCGGTGGAGAACTGTCAGGCAACTTTCCGTCAGAGCCAGGGTCTTTGGCGCCACCTACAGTACCACAGTGACACTAAAACACACGTCTGTCCCGTCTGCCAGAAGGCTTTTGCTGTCAAACGTAAGTACCGATACATGGACAATGTACATGTACAATGTGGTAAAATTTGGCTAGAGATGTATTTCAGTATGACAGCAGTGATCAGAGATAGTTTTCCATTTTATATTCAGAGGATCTGTTACGGCACGAGAAGATACATTCTGTCAAGAAGCCTACACGTCACATGCACGAAACGCTTGTGTCAGAGTCAGCAAGCCAACAACAAACTCCAAAGCTCAGATGGCTGTGTATTGCCTGTAAGGTTTTGTTCAGAACCAAGGAGCTATTGCTGGAACACTTAGCCGGAGGCTGTCAGGGGAATACAACTGATATCTCTGACATACATCCCGACACGTTGATCCTGACGGCCGTCCGTAGAGACTCAGTAGACGGAGTGGAGAAGGTCAACAACGACGTCCTCTGCCAGATCCAAAGCCTTTGTCAGCCTGGGGAGCAGATCATGCTAATGCAAGAAAGCCCGCTGGACGGCACCGAGCAAAGTGTTGATGGGACCGCGCAGGAACCAGGATCTGAGCAGATGGTCACCATCAAGTACGAGAGCATCCAGGACGAGGAGGCATCAGACTCTTCACATGGTGTGTGACAAAATATGACTGGAAAACTGGTTGTGTAACCTTCAATGAACATTGCGCAGTGGTACCATGATCAATGAATAAAATTCCACTAACAATGTGATATATTTTGTCTTGAACCAATGTAATCAGTTTGTATGATTTCTCTCAAAGCAATGTAATACTTTATCTATATTCATGTAACAAGCATACTAGCAGGCATTGAGCACGGAAGGTCTATATTATGATATTATGAAATACCAATTCATAAATATCAGTCATTGACAATAAGCAGATATTGGGAGTCCTGATCCTGACTGTTTTCCTGTGTGGTTCCTGCTGCTGAGGGACTATCCAACAGTAACCTGACCGTCCGTCCGTCCGCTAGGATCAGCTCCTGGTACTGGTTCTCTCCGGATGACTCCACGACCGGATTCTCCACCAGCTCCACAATCTGTGCGGTCTCCAGCATCTGTGCTGTCTGCTCAGGGGCGAGAACGCGAGTGCGGTCCACATCACTGATGTTATGTTGGATAATATGTGATGGTAGATTGTTCTCTGTCGTTTGAGGATTGTTTATGGAGTTTTCAACACTATTTATTCCTGTGATAGTCTGATTGACAGAATACGCATTGTCTTGTGTGACAGCTTGTTCAGCTTGTGAAAAAATGGCAGTTTCTGACATATTGTTGGCATCCAAATTGACAGTCACAGTTGCACCACTGGAAAAGTCTGGATGGTTATCAAGGAACGGCTCCAAATTGGGGGCACCCGGGGCAACAACTGTCCAACTTGGACTGGTCTCAATCTCCTGAACATTATCCATAGTAACAGCTGACTGTCCCTCCTGCTGCACACCAGATGGCATTGAGACAGCTGTTTTTGCCAGTCCCCCTGCAGATGGTGTTGTCATGGCACCAAAGCCACCATCAGGTGTAGCAATTAGTTGTGTAGCATGTGTGAGAGATGGGTCGAATGCTGCATTATGTAATTCCACCTGTCTTATGTCTGAGCTACTCACAGCAACCTCACTGTTGTCACCAGCTCCATAGAACACATCCTGGACGAAGGTTTGTTCTGACAGCTGTGTCTGCATGCATGTGTCTTCCCCAGCCGGTGTGTTCTCCGGTGCCTGTTCATGTAACTCCACAATCTCCTTCTTGGTGGTGTTGACATACTCCTCTTCGGAGTCGAATATCACGCTCATGGCTTGATGCAGGGTGTCTTTAGGGGCAGTTACTTGTGTGGTCCCCTCAAGAACTGGGGCTGAGGTCGCATCGCTGGGCGTCTCCACAACGAGAGCGTTCGGCAGACCGCTGACAGGAATCTCAGGAACGATGATGATCTTCTGGTTCTGGTTGTTAAAGTCCATGATGTTGATTTGGATGTCAGACTGGCTCGGCTGCTGCTGGACGATGAATTCAGAGTTCTCCAACCCCTTGGCTAGGTCCATTGTGTACATAACACTCCCTTGAGGACACGCTGCGTCTTCTGGCTTTGTCCCTATGGCTTCAGACTTGACAATGCGGATGGCCGGCTTTCCCTGGCCGGGCAGGGTGTCAGAGTGGCTCCTGGTGAGGTGGCTGAGGAGAGCCACAGTGCTGGTGCAGGTGTAGTTACACTGGGAGCAGCTAATAGAGTGGTTCCTGATGTGACTGGTCAGGTAATGTCTGCGAGTGAAGCGACGTGAACAGAGATGGCAGGCATACGGCTTCTCCCCTGTGTGCTTCATCAAGTGACGGCGCAGATCAGCTACAAGGGAAAACCAACACACTTACTTCATGATCAGCGATAAAATGTCTCAAAGTCCATGCTGAGATAGGAGGAAGATATACTTGGAGGAAATATACATTTGTACATATACCGGTAATGCACATACATCAAGAGCGAGGTTACTGAAATTACTGTGGATTCTCTAGCGACCTTATCACAGACTCGCAGCCCTTGAGGCATATCAAATAGCAGACTCACTCTTTCTGTAGAATTCAGCACCACAGTGTTCGCACACAATGCCTGGTTGTTTGGTGTGTGTGGTGCGATGGAACAGGTAGTGTGACCGCCTGAGGAAGGTGCGGCTACAGTCGGTACAGCTGAACTCGCGTCTCCGGTGGTGAACTGGCATGTGAGCTCGCAGCGACATGGACGACGCAAACGCTTTGTCACATTGGCCGCAACTACAGTAAAAAGCAGCCATTCAACATTTGATATGTTTATATGCTTACATCTGGTCATGAAAATACACTGTATCAGTGTTCGCGAAAAACATTTAGCCACTGATGTAAAACTGCCTAACATCAGACATTTCCCTTTTACATCAGACCATGAATGGGGCAATTGAAAATTTACGGGAACAACAAAATCTGATCGATTTTTAACCGCGATATGCAATGATGCCATCTGGAGCAATCATCAGACATTTTGACTGATGTTGGATCACGAAACACCGGACATTAGGAATATACATCAGACATGTCTGATGTAAATGGTGTTTTTCGCAAACACTGCACTGTATTTCTGTGTCACACAGCAAGACTAAACATTTTGATATCAGAGATCACTGAGAATCGAAGGCTGCAGCTTACGCGAATGGTTTCTCGTTGTTGTGGTTCCTCATGTGATACTTGAGGGTGACTTTGGAGCCAAGACTTCTGTTGCATACTGTACACTTGAATGGTTTCTCCTCCTGATGGATATTCATGTGACGCTTCAAGTTGGCTTTCAGCGAGAAAGACTTCCGGCAGATGTTGCAGGAATGTGGCTTCTCACCGGTATGGGCCAGCATGTGTTCTGTTGGATGAGATAGTACTGACCTTCAAAAACAGTAACTTATAAATCATGTGATTGTATTTGAGACATTGGTTATCTTTTTAGAGAGTTCATTTAAGAATACACTAGGAGGAGGCCACTGACTAGTGTAGCTTGATTGGTTGTGAAACTTCCGCCCACAAGTGGTGCAGTGGTGAGTTGGTTCCCTGAAAATACAACATCAATAGGAGTAACTGCGCCTGATTGTTGCCAGCAAGGCATTCCTTTTCACATACAAACTAGTTGATCATCCAAACTGTATCAAGTACGTACCCACTAGGAACAATTTTTTGCCCTTCGTGTTTCGTTTTGATGTGGACTCTCAAACTTCGGGCCTCGATGAATCGTTTGTCACACTGTGTGCATGCGAATGGCCTGGTGTTTGTATGGATCTTCATGTGCCGTAGATAGTTCGTGCGGAACTTGAACTCTTTGGCACAGATTTCACACTTGTGCTGATTGCTGCCATGCACAATCATGTGTACTGAAATGTCCATGATATTTGTGAGAATATTTAAATTCACTTTGACAATATTTAGCAACAAAACAAAACTTCGCTAAACAAGTACATATCAGCACTTGATTCTCTGGTATCGCAGAATGACTGGAGAGAAATAAACATTTGCACATATACTAGCTACTTACTATGTAGAGCTTTTTTGGATTTGAACTCTTTGTGACATATGGTGCATCCAGGTTCTTGTTTCCTATAAGGGTAAAATGAATAAAACTGTGCAATTCACCCGAAACATACACGTACAATGTGGTTACTTTTTTTAACAATTTTGTTGCAACTTGCACTATTTTAATGAAACATAATCTGATTGTTGAGTCACATACGGTTGTAGTTTTTCTGCATGTATCTTCTGCTTGTGTCTGTCAATGGAAGCTTCTGTGAAGAAACCTTTGCCACAAATGTCGCAACTCTTCGGACGTTTCTTCAGGTGTGTCTCTCGGACGTGGCGCTGTTTGTTACTGGACGTCACAAACTTTTTGCCACAGATCTCGCAGTCGAATGGCTTCATTCCCATGTGACCTCGCACGTGAGCTATCAGAAAGAAAACCACAATCTGGAATACTTCTATTAGGCTCCAGTGGCCATTCTACTCCTATCACACATACTTAGGCTCTTTCAGTACAGGTTTCAATAGTGTTAACAGGTTAATACAGTGGTCCCTGTAAGATAAGACACCTCCGAAATAAGACTTCCCTGTCTGTAAAGATTTTTTTGTATTTCCCAAAGATCAATTAAACATGTAAATGAACCTGTGAAATAAGACTTCCTGTAAGATAAGACCTCATTTTTCCTGCAAAAGGTGAGGTCTTATCTTACAGGGGCCACTCTACTAGTATTAGAAAAGAACACATTAGTATTAGAACACAGCACAGTTTGATGACTCACTCATGATATTTGTCCTGGCATATGAAGTTTTGTAACACAGGGAGCAGCGGTATGTCTTAACACCCTCTTTGACGATTAGACTGCTTATACCACGTTCAGCAACTATTGTTTTCCCCTCATATTTAAACACCAATCGAAGGTCCACAACATTAGATTTTCTAGGAGCTTTAGTGTCTGTTGTTGCTGGGATTGCTGAATCATTGTCATCGTCTGGTGAGGGAAGCTCTTGAAAAGGCTCTGTCTTCACAGGGCTGGTCATCTTGTCACTCAGTTGTTCATTTGAACCATTTGAAATCTGAGAAGACTCCGACTGACGTGATGATAAATCAAACTTCTCCAGTGAACCAGACTCTTGGAGGTTTGGCTTGGTATCGATGTTATCATTTGGTGTGCAGCTTTTTGCTGTCTTGAAATGCCTAAGATCAAATGTAGTAAGTTCATTCTTGCTTTGTTTGGAGATAGAACGAGCTTCATTTGGACTCAACTGAGACAATGAGTTCACACCAGAAACTGAAAGGATTGGAGACTTTTTTACTGTATTATGCAAAGACACCTCCAACTCAGGATTATCCACAACTTTAGCTGATGGTGTTCTCATTCGTCCACTATATCTGGAGGTAGAAGCTGCAGAACTCAACTTGTTCTGATCAGCTGACTCATTATCATCAGTCATGACTGATGTTTGCTGGGCTACAACATGGGACTTTCTGGGACGACCCCTACCCCTTGTCACAGATGTAGAGATTGTGGTCCTTTCAGCGTCGTGAGCTGTACTGGCATTCTTAGCATGATCAGATTTTCTAGGCCGCCCACGACCACGTTTAATCTCGTTGGACTCCTGACAACCTTGCTTGGTATCACCGTCTTGGGTCACATTTCTATCAACCTGAGGTGATCCTGATTTTCTTGGCCGACCTCTTCCACGCTTGTTAATGGGAATTTCAGAGCTGTCGACCTGAATTTGAAGTGAAAACTCTCTAGATGAAGCATTTATCATTAATCAACATTTGTCCTGAGTTATATCAGTGCCTTTATGTATGAACACGAACCACAGTGCCAGCAGCATTCTGTGACAGAGGCTTTTGATTCATAGCTGCCTGGAGTTTGGTCATAGCTGCCTCCCTCTGTGTCACTGACATCTTCTCCACCACGGACATTGTTTGTTGCAACTAAGAATCACAGAAGTTGAAACTAAATAGTTTAAAAATACAACGAGTACATGTACCGTATTTCAAATCTCTTCTGGCGAGTGATAGAAAAGTATTTCATACGGCATTGATCTATATACATGTACAATGTAGTAGGCCTGTATAGATAATGACAGTAATATTTTCCTTTGGTGAGTTTGATAAAATAGGAACCAAACCTGTTTTTCGAAGAAGCTGACTAAGTCTGTGCTTTCTGCTGTCTCATGAAAGTCCTCTTTTTCCATGGCAGCAGACTCCTTTGATTTCATTCCATCGTCCATTTCTCTGAAATCATTTCAAAGACTAAGATAGGTACCATAGTATATATATTATATAGGGCTAAAAACATTGAAGAAAGGTTACCAAAGTAATGTTCAGTGCTAGACATAACACTTTTTTTTCAGTAAAATTGCCACTTTGACATCTCAAATTACTAAGGGTTAAATTCAAGGTCACCAAAATAACCACCTGATGTGACTGCCTATATGCTCATAATACAAGCCTGAGCTTCATCCACAAGTACTTTGTCTACATCGGTCAATTTACATTATTTAGTTCAAATGCAACTGCAACAATTACCACTCAAGGTCATCTAAGGTCAAGTTCAAGGTCACCAAAGATGCTCCATATGAGACTTCCTGTATGATTATATTACAAACCAATACAGTTTATGATCTGATTTTCTACATGTAACTCGTTTACAATGCTTTTTGCTGATATTTTTGCAATGGTAAATGGTATTGTATTATAACTTTGCTAACTTCACCTGAGAGTCAAACGACAATTTTCTACTGAATTTTGATGCTCTATCTGAAACATTGAAAAAGTTAGCCCATAGAATTTCTGGGTATGTACACAATTTTGTGCATATTTGTTTTGTGGTGGTGTGATCTTCTGAAATCAACATACTTGTTTAGAATATACCTTACTAGTAATGTGTTTTATAGTCCAAGATTACAACAATACTTTGAATCCTGATGGACGTTACATGAACAAATGGCTGATTATGCTCAGGTTCCCGAGATTTAATTTAATTTCCAACTTTTTAATTTCTCTGCGATAAAAGTCTGATATTTGGTAGAAAATTGCTGTTAGGTGAAAGTCAAAACATGACACCATTCAACATCGCACAAATATATCAGCACAGAAGAACAGTGCAAATGAGTTATAAAACTCAGAATGTATTTTTAATCAAAGTTTTAAAATCAAATTATGTGACAATTTTTATCGACCCTTGGCTGGTTTTCTTTGTTATGGCCACCACAGTCATTTTTCTCAGAAGAGGCGGGAGGGTGTGGGGTGGGGGCAACTTAAATTGGGCAACTTCGGATGTGCGTTTCACCTTTCCAAAAAAAAAATAGGGCTTAACGGTTGACAGGGTGTGATAGTATAATCATAGTACTTCAATAAAATCTAGGTCACTATAGAGCATGATAGTACCAATTTTTCATAAAATGACGTTGAACAGGACCCCTGTCAATTTAGCTCGTTTTCAGATAGCAATTGCCGACATAGCATACATTCAGCAAAATCTTTCTCTACTCCAAATCCCGGGAAACACCATCTGGATACCATCGGGATAAACCAGCACGTGGATCAACATCGCTTCGCTTTGTCTCCCTAGGCAACCATACATCTGGCAAAATGACGTCCCTTAAAACGGAATCCTCAATGTGTGAGGCATCCCCAGGTCTATTCCTGGCTTCTAGGCAAGAGAAATGCCTGTGGTTTCGGCACTGATTGCACATGGCTCCTCATTGCTGTTGAGACGCAAGGAAGTTTTATCATTCAATGGGATGATAGGCAACTTAATGAACGTTAGCCGACGTTGCTCCTCCCTTGAACTGTCTATAACTCCTATAATATATAAGTTCAAGAAATCAAGAGAGAGCAACGTCGGCTAAGGCAACGTATCATTGAGCTTCAGTTTCTCGGTAACTTTTAAAGTCGACGTCATTCAACTCTGAACCACTGTTTTTTCGCGATAATTTCTTCAATTTTTTAGTTACCTTTCTGAAATTTCAACAGCGTTCATAATGCTGAGCGACCTAACTTGTTATGAAATTTGTAAGATTTTGGACAGTAAACAAAAAAGTTGGCCTATTTGGCCTATAGTAAATTTCTGGTGGAATTTGGCGTTGGACCGCTGCCAACCCCGTAGCATTCATATAGATAACGTTTTGACGTTTTCTTATTACGTTATGTATAGGCCAAATGGGCTAACTTTTTTGTTTATTGTCCAATCTTTCTGAAATTTTGTAGTAAATTAGGCCGCTCCGAATTATGGAAGCTGTGAAAAATTCATGCAGCTATCTTACAAACTAATAAAATTATCGCGAAAAAACAGTGGGTCAGAGTTGAATGACGCCGACTTTAGAACCATTAACCGATGAACGGTAACCTAAAAGGCTTCCAATTTCCAAATGAAACGATTTCATAGCATGAACTTATCGATCATCACCAAATTAAGATAGTTGATGTAGGCGCGATTACCTCAGTGTTTGTGTCAGTAAAGAGTCAAGTACATTTCTTAGATGTAATAATTACCCGTTGACGACCATATAATAAAAAATTCAGAAGTTTAGTATTTTTTAGAAGTGAATTTCATAATAAGAATGATCGAAAATACAGACTTGTCAGCGGCGGCCGGGATCATGGTAGGGTATGAAACCCGGATCCGGAGCCGGAGGCGGATCCGGATTCAGGGTATGAAACCCGGAGGCGGAGGCGGAGCCGGATTAACAGGGTATGAAACCCGGATCCGGATTAGGCGACAGGGCTAGGATGTACAATAACGTGGGCAATTTTATTACTAACTAATTTCCCATACTTAGTATCCGGGATGACAACTGGTTATGATAGAAAAGTGTTATTTATGACACATCAGATGTTCTTTTTATCTGTATTTATCATTTTGTGCCACTTATTAACTCATCATTGTCATTGATTATCATAGAGAAACAGGATTGCCCACTAGATTGTACATGTGCTCCGGCGACAGGTCCCAAGGGGCTACCTGTGCAATATGAGTCAAGTCGTAAATCCCACATAAAGACAGGGGAATACCTGTAATTCTATTACTAGTATTGCCACAAAGACATGACACACTGAACAGTTTCATATGTATACCTTACGTTGAACTCCAGTTGAACACAAAATGTCACATGATTTTTTGGCCATAACATTCGGGTGGAATCTAGGTTTGAAATTTATTCCCAGATTTTAATTTTAAGTTCCGGGTTTTAAATACTTAATTGCCAGTTTTCTAGGTTTACCCAGATCATCCTCCAGAAAAAAGGTTATTCCCTAAAGAGCATCTTGAATGAGTGCCCACTTGATATCAAATTTATTAGACCAACCATAGAACTTTTGCTTTTCCACTATTCAGCAATTTTATTCCCTTTTTCCGTAATCTTTCCCTCTCTGCCTTGTTTTTATTGTTTTGGCCACTCAATTCTCGAACAACAACAAAAATCATCGGCAAAAGAACTATTTACTTTGTAAATGTTTCTCGAATTAATCTCAGAAATTGAACACTGTCAGGAGGAGCGGGGTGGGGGGGGGGGGGAGGGGGGGGAGGGGTATAAAATGAGATTGGTGGTATTACAGATAGATATACTACTATAGACAGGAAAAATGGGCTATTCTTTTTTGTTCACTTTCCAATCGTTTTGAAAGTTTGTATCCAAGTACTTATTAGGCCTATATAGGATAGGCCTTCCACTAAGAACACATTATATCTATCGTTAAATTTGATTAAATTATCGTGAAAAAAACAGTGGTTGAATGACGCCAACTTGGTGCAACAGATATGCTACATGAACAATAATAGGGTTGGATGTAGGCCTACAATAACGTGGGCAATCTGAGACATCATATTGGTTCAAAACTGCAGAGCATGGCGCTGATTGGTCGCACCCATATTTGCCCAGAATGGCACTTTATCCTACATTTGCTCCCAATAATATGGTAACTGTGAAGCGAACATACATGTATGTATGCAAGCTATGGTTACAGCCGTGGAAGATGAAGCCGTGAGTCCGGATCCGGGTTTCATACCTGGTTAATCCGGCTCCGCCTCCGCCTCCGCCTCCGGGTTTCATACCCTGAATCCGGGTCCGCCTCCGGCTCCGGATCCGGGTTTCATACACCACCCGGGATCATATATTTTCAGAGACCGTTCGTTAGGTGGCGCCTAAATCACCGTAGCTAACCGAGCACAGTTTTTTTTTTTTTTTTTTTTTTTTTTTTGCTAAAAATATGTGACGACTACGAAATTGCCCGCAAGTCTGGATTACATTGAAATTGTAGTCTTAAAAATAATGAATACTTTATATGTAAATATAAAATATTTGATTTTATGTCGATGACTAATGAAAATCCCAAGGGATTTTTTTAGATAAGATAGGTTACTGGACAATTTTGGTTTGGAGCATTTCACAGCAGAGGCGGATACAGAATCATAGAAGATGGGCGCAGTTGGGTAGTGACCAAGCTAATAGGCCAGGGGTCTGGCGCCCGCCTAGGGCCCCAGAAGCCAACAAGATGTTCTGTGGTGGTCTAGAGGCTCTCGGAGCTTGGAAATGTGTTGCTGACAAGCAGACAATTTTCATATAACATGCTTTCAAATCACCAAATGTAGAATGTTCATTAAAGTGAAGAAAAAAAACATTCACTGCATAATACCACATAGTTAATAACACATTAACTAGTATGATTACGTTCTATATAATATACACTATGTATGCACATATCCAATGAAATTGAAAATATAGGCCTACAAGTCCAGGTTGATATTCGCATGATTACCAGACTTCTGAGATTTTCTTTTGTTCTCCCTTTGTATATCCATTTTAATACCATCACCATCTGTGGCGTTATGTTTTTTTTTTATTATATTCTCCTGGGTGGTAATGATTTAGGAAGCAAATATGAAGAAAGTGATTAAAGACGATGAAGCCAATGACATCTGGATGACCTATGACCTCTCAGAGCTTGACAATTTGAAAAGGGAACATTTCAGAAGCATTTACCGGAATCAGAATGCGAGCTTGTGCAACAAAATAGGGAGAAAAACATCGGAATATTCTGTAAAACCAATAAACGGATATTTCAACGTTTGGATATTTCAATCTGGAACCCGTCCCAAGGACCCTGGGAACCAACATCCTCTGGATGATCTATTGAAAATTGTGAGACTCTCGAGAGCTCGAAAATGTGAAATAAGCATTTCAGACGGGTACAAGACCGAATTAGGCAGACGAGATGCGTGGAAAGTAAAAAGGAGGCAAACATCAAAATTTCATATTTTTTTCTGAAATTAAAGGGGGCGCGCCCCTTTCGCCCCCTCTAAATCCGCCCATGGACAGGTAAGACATGACCTTGGAATCTATCAGTCAACAGGTCAAGGTCCACTATGATGACCAGATGATGACAACTCATGTCATCTGAGACCACCTACAAGCTCACCAAAGCAGATCCACCATACATGTCTATTATTTCCCATATGATATGCTCATAATTGAAAGCTGGCTCAATCTAACTACAACGGTTTTGTATGCAGAGTCCTTTTTACATATTTCAGGTCTGATGTGAACTTCGGATTTATCACTCAAGACCACCTGAGGCCAACTTCAAGACTACGAAAAGATTAGCAATATATGACTTCCTATATTCACAATACAAACCTATAGCTCTAGCTACAGCCGTGTTGTATGCAGAGTCCAATTTACACAATTCAAATCAGATATGACCTTCGCATTTACCACTCAAGGTGATTTGAGGTCAACGTCAAGACCGCCATAAGATCCACCATACGACTTCGGATAATACAAAATTCTATCTACACCCGTTTTGTATACGGAGTCCAATTTACACATTTCAGGTTCGATGTGACCCTCTGATTTACCACTCAAGGTCATCTGATGTATACTTCAAGACTACCAAAAGATCTACAATATACGGCTTCCCATATGTTCATAACACAAAACTAAGCTCTATCTGCAGCTTTTAGATGTAGAGGTTAAATTAGACATTTATTTGCAGCCGGCTAGTATTTACATTTCATTTTAAACGTGACACACCTGGAGATTTACCATCCGAGGTCATGGAAGATCCCATTCAAGGCGATTTGAGGCCTACCATCTTTATACAAACGGCCGAAAATGCTATTCTTGGGCAAAATTAAAGAATAAAAGGTACTGAACACAGAGAATGGGCACCAAAGTTCAAAATTTTTCGTCAAAATGATCACCAAAAAAAAAAAGCGAAAATAAAAAAAAAGCTACCAAAAAAATCCTCACTGCAAAATTTCAGGAATATCCAACGGTAAACTTCAAAGATGAAAATTTAGAAGACGGACACAACGCCATGCCAATAGGTTATCAATCAGACCTTTGGCTTGGTAACCTGAAAATCTACCATCCATTTGTGTTTGTCTGTTTAAGAAAATGAACCCCTGATGTATTTGTAAATACGAATTTATTATATTATAATATTACAAATAAATCTAAATGAAATGTTCCACATATAAGTGAACACATCAACTGTATTATCTAGTCATTACATGTATGTGAGTGCGGTATATTTTCTGGATTATTTCGTCATTAATCTCGCTCGAGATTATCTATCCTCCAATGATTCATGGTGGCTGATTTCCGCCAGTTTTGTAGCAAGCACGTGTACATTTTTTAATATGTGATAACATCGATAATAGCGCATTAATACACAATAACCTTTGCATTATGGGTTTCTGGTTAAAGCAATCACACAAAACCAATTAATGTCATTGAGATAATATATTGCAGAGCCACTGCAAGTTCATGAGATCAAATGGTATATATTTTTTTATTTTGGACTAGATATGGAACAATATATAAAAATAAACGCCTTATGATATTGACTACATGCAAAAATACATCCTGTTCCATTTAATATGCATACATATTTGTGCTATACCCAATTCAGACATCCACTAAACTGCATAATATTGTCAGTAGTTATACTGATCCAGACTTCTTCATGTGGTGCCCTGTAGAACAGCCTCTTGTATAATTTCCATCAGTCTGAATGGATCCGTGCTGACTTCTGGAGCCTGGAATAAAGAACAGCAAAATTTGCGAGGTATACATATATACAATATAAATATTATATACCTGGTATATATATTTTTTTTATTCACTTGAAGTTTGTTTGGATTATTAACAACTACATCAAATCAACATCTGGCTTTATTAATTCAAGGTCCTAATTAATTTTATGTCCTAAATATCAGTTGAACACAATTAAATGTAATTAATCGTTATATTAATACTTACTGCGAAGAGATGCAGTGAAGATATGTCAGACTTTAGTGACTTCAGGTCTGCGCGTGGAGCAATACGTCCCACAATTGGCAGGTCAGACTTCTCGCCCTAGGTATAACAAAGTCAGTCGTCTTGGCAACAAAACATACTGATGCATGACTGAATAAAAACAATCACAATACTTCATTATTACCAGAAACCCATCTCTCTTATGGGTTTCTGTTATTACTGATTACTGACTCGTCCAAATAAAAAGAAGTTTGGTGTTGTGAAGGTTTAGTACTGGATTACCTGGGTAAGACATAGACATACCTATATGAAAGCTAAACATTCTACTTGCACAATCATCACTGGGACTCACACTTTCCAACAACAATTCAAATTCTGTGTAATTAATGACAAACTCTATACAGGTATCAGAGCCTGGTAATTAAAATGCAACTGCTTGGTCTTCTGGATGGGATTCCGTGAAGCAATGTGGATGTTTCATGCAGTGCGCTTACCCATGGTCAGTATACCGGTATATATTGGTCACAGCACACAATGTCAAATTAGTCAGGGGAAATCGTTCAGAACCACATGCATAAACTTACCAGAGGGGGCAACATCAGTACAAAACTAAAACTAAACTTCTGGAAATGATCTCTGTAAACTGAAAAGGAGCCAACACGGTTGGCTTCATGTAACAAGCATCTGTGGTCATCATATTTAACTAAAATTTCGGTGCAGATAATTTTTTGCAGTGCATTAACAAATGCGTAGTGTGTGATTGTATGAATATAATTTCTTTGCATACTTATTCCCCGTAACGACATGATACAGGAAACAGTTCAAATCGACAGTAAACGTTTCAAAATACCTCCAATAGTGTGATAGATGAGTTGATATAGATCAGTATTTAGCTCATCAGCCAGGAACATAACTTCTTTATCCATCTGTGGGGTCTGTGGAAAAAAAATTAATGCAGCTCAGTTCAGATTATGATCAACAAAACATTTAGAACCTCATATGCATGACTTATACACAATCTAAAGATTGTTGAGTTACAGTTCAAAAACACACCAAAGAGGATACTGCATGAGCGTTTCCCTTAGATACCGCCAGTCCTAGAGCCTTCGACACCTGGAGTAGATCCACAAAGTACTGCGAGCCGTAGGTGGCACTGTACCAATCAGACCTTTGCCGCCATCGATCTAATTCACCTACAAACACAAAACAAGTGGTACACGTATATCATGTGTGTGCGTATGTATCATCATAACTTGCTGATTGCAAGATATATCAAAAGGATTCAATTAACTCAACATGTATCATGGAAGGCACACAATCTTACCGATGTGCACTAAGATTCACGATTGAAACAGAACATACCATAGTACTGGTCTTTGGTAGCAATGACATGGATATGTGGATGAACTTGTGAGGCACCCGCACCTGGTAGCATGTCCCAAAGGATCATGGGATATCGATGAATTGGTGAGGTTGAATGTACCTTGTAAAACCTGATGGAGGAAATCTCAGTAAATGTAGCAGCAATTTTTTCCGTTCACACTCCACATTCATATGACAAGTATATTTGTGCTACGTCGCATGAGATCAAGTTAGCCTACCATTGAATAGCCAGGGAGAAAACCGACTCCATATCTTGTAGAGACCATGTCAATGGGTTGTGAGTGCGGAAAGCAATCATGGAATTCCAAGCAGCTAGCTTGAATGCATTTGCCATCGAATAAGCAGCAGAATTCTGAAGGTGGCCGAATGGATCCTGTGCCGTATTTCTGCAAAATGACATCCACCATTTAGAAATTCTTGCAAGATATATTGATATGAAATTCATGAATCATGGATTGGATACCTATCAAGACAATTCTTGATTCATTTGTTGCCACATATCATGTTAGTACATTCACAGTTTTTAACCCCCATATTTATTATGGACGTGTGCATGCAAAACCTATTTTTATTTTAATACCAAAAATCAAACGAATGATCACTTACTTTTCATAACTGCAGAAATCACAATCTTTTCCACTCTCATAGACGAGTTTCTCAATCCTGCCAAAAATGTATCTTACATACATATTCTTGTATATTTATGATGCTGTGCATAAGCTGAAAATGATATATAAAGCATAACTGGAATTCTTGGTTGTAGATTCCATCAAACCTTCCACAAATTTATACCCTACTTACTGATCTTGATCTGCTCTGCTAGTCGCTGGCTGTGGCCGCTTCTGTCTCAGAGGGTTGTATAATGTGCCCTGCTCCAGCACCTTATTGTGCACATAAATCACCATCTGCAATATATCAACGCTCAAGTAGGTATATGGACTTTACACAGTACACTTTGGAACATGCAGTATTCAAGTATGTAATATTCCAACGTACCTGATCTTGTACATTATCTACGAGAGTTCTGTCTCCGTCCATCCACCGCATCAACTTTTCTTTGAAAGACTCTGGTATATACAACTTCCCTCTGTCCTTGCTGACTGTATAAACTCTTACTATCGTTTCATGTACAGATCTGAAATACAATTATATACTTAACATCATTATTACCTATTGCTATTGCTATTGTGTGTATAGCAACAGACAGGTAATTGTCACTCAACCCATAACATGTGTGGCGATTTTGCCCTAAGCACGCGGCAGGTGATTGTAAACATACATGCCATTTATGTGGCCTTTTCGTACTTGGCCTTGTTTTGACACGCTCCGTTCGAAACGCATTGTAATTTACGCTCCAGTAAACTATAACAATGGTTTGATTATACCTCGCGTGCGTCCTACAGCTTGTGGTGTATTATATATACACTGGAAGCTACTCGATCGAGGAGATTGTCCGAGAGAGAGTGAACAGGACGCACGCAAGGCTCGCCATGAGCTTTGCGTTCCCTGGTTGAGAGTAGTGGGCTCTTAGAGCCCTGGGGACGATTTCCATGGGGAGGCCCGGGCTGGGAGAGACAAGTTGCTGACTCGGGGGCGTAAGCCCTGTGGATCGCCAGTTCTCTCCCTTCCCGGGACGTGTGACATAGGCTCTGGCTAGCATGTCGGACTGTACGGGGTTCCGTCCCCGAGGCAGACCGCGGCTCGCCAGGCCCCTCCAGTTAACACTGTGGTGATGAACCAGTTTCTGAACGGTGTCCGTAGGCCTGGGAGTGTCGGGTGGGCTGTTACCTGGTTACCGTTAATGATAGAGTGGTTACCGTGTCCGCAGTGACCTCCGGTGAGCGGCGCCGCCGCAAGGATCCGGAATAGCGGATGCGCGTCCGCAAGGACTCGCGGTGAGAGGACTATCCTCGAGGATCCCGAAGAGCGGACGATAGTCAATAACTTCACACATGTTACAGTACTTAAAGTCTAAATAAAGTCAAAAAAGATGTTCGGATTTTATATTTTATATTGAAGAACACGTTGAAATAAACCTAATGGTTTTTACAAAATCGATTTATCTTGTTTAGTTATCGAAATATTAAACTTTTTGTGGGCAATTTGGGCCATATTTTCACTGTAATATTTTGCCTCATTAGCTATTATAATTAGTATTCATGACGTCACACCGGGATATTGATTTTAATTAGTGACTCAGAGTGTCATTCTGACGTTGATGTGCATGGTATCACAAATGTATATTATTGGAAGATGTAGCTATATAAATTTATACCATGAGTATGTAGAGTGGTCCACCAGCATAGCAACCATTCCTTTGATACTGCCCCTAGCAACCATGGTTGCTAAGGGCGTAACTCACAGCCTAAAAGCAAAATTTGGTTTTAAAAGCTTGGTATGAGATAAATATCAAAAGTTCTAAAATAACTTTTATTTTTATACTATGCATACTTACCTCTGACTCTGGGGTCGTGTAATTGGCGAGCCCTCATTCGCCAACCACACATGAAATATGGGTGAAAAAGCTAAACGAAAGTTAGCCGGTCCGTTTAGACCCTGCGTTAGTAATGGTAGTTACCTGAGCAGTTCACCCTCCGTGTGGTAGCATAATCGTGCCGGTCCACTGCCTCCCAGTTCACTTTTGTTGAGTTGCAACACTTGATCACTGAAGGTTATCTTCTGAAAAGACAAGAAGATAATCAGCGGGGAGGAGGGTGGGACCATCCAACGTCAGAGGTAAGTATGCATAGTATAAAAATAAAAGTTATTTTAGAACTTTTGATTTGTTATGCTAAGCGATACTTACCTCTGACTCTGGGGAATGGCCTGCCGGTGGTGGGCCCCTCAGAGAGAAAGTACGCCTTGCACAAGATCATCCCCTGAAAGTAGAAGGATGAGAACTATGCATAATACCAGTGACTATAATTACTGTATAAAGGATAAGGAACCCGCTCCTTTCCTATAGTAATTATAATACTAATTAACCACAGAGTAGCTCGGAAGTTAATAGTATACTGAGAGATACTTTGTAATCCAGAAGAATCTGAGATTACATACCTGTCGTCGAGTCCCTTGTGAGGCGATGAGCCGTAGCTAGGTGTTGAGACGGCGCTCCCCCCCCGGACTCTTGGCAGAAGAAGCAGTGGGTTGCACGATGACTTGTGCTGCGACGATGGGTCCCAGATGATAGAGGTCATCCGCGAGGAGCGATACATCGCGCAGGTAAAATGAGGAAAACGTAGAGTGAGATCTCCAAGTGGCTGCCTTCATGAGATCCTGAAGTGACATGTTGTGTGCAAACGACCAGGAAGTGGAGATGGCGCGAACCTCGTGAGCCGTACGACCGTAGAGCTGATGTAGGTCCCGACGATCCTTACTGTAAGCACGTGTAACAACAGCCTTGATCCAAAGCGAGATCGTGTTCTTGGAGACCTGTCCTCTCGATGCCGAAAACGGGAGAAAGAGGTGAGATTCCCTTGGTCGTGAAGGCTTAGTCCTCTTCAGATACAACCGTAACGCACGCACCGGACACAGGGACAGATCCCCACAGTCAGTCGCCAACTGAGATAAGGCAGGGACAGAGAACGTTCGCATCCCAGCCGCCAGGGCAGAAGGAGTTTCGGTCTTGGCAAGAAACCCCAGATGGTACTGGAGGGTAACAGAAGACCAATCTTCCGGGTGTAAGACCTCCGCAGACAGTCCCTGAAGCTCACTGACCCGCTTCGCGGAAGCAAGGGCCAACAGGAACACAGTCTTGTGCGTGAGAAAACGAAGCTCCGCTTCCTCGAGAGGCTCATATGGAGATTCATTGAGGCTACAAAGGACCAATGACAAGTCCCATTTTGGTGCGCGGGAGACCGGAGGCAAATCCTGGGCGAAGGACTTGAACAGGGCCGAAATCTCCCGTGATGTAGAAATGTCCAAACCGTGAGAAGCTAGCACATTAGACAATGCCGCACGGTATCCCTTGACAGTAGTAAGCGCCCTCTTGCGCTTGTCTCTCAACCAGACAAAGAAGTCCGCTACCGTAGGGAGAGGGGGACGGCGTGGATCAACTTGCCGTCGACCACACCAAGAAGAGAAGACTCTCCACTTGGCTTGATATAATCGCTCTGAGGATGACCGAACTGTTCTGGACATCCGCTTGGCAGCGTTCTTCGAAAAGCCAGCCTTTCTGAATGAACGCCTGATAATCTCCACGCGTGAAGATGGAGAACGCCCAGATGCTCGTGAAACTGACGTCCCTGACGAAGCAGGCTGGGGATCGGTGGTAACAACCGTGGAAGATCCGTCAGAAGCTCCAGGAGTTCCGGAAACCAAGGCTTGGCTGGCCAGCAGGGAGCCACCAAGATGATCTGGGCCGAGCTTAACCGAATCCTCTGTAGAACCACGGGAATCAGTGAGAACGGAGGAAAAGCGTACGCCCATAGGATGGACCAGTCCTGAGCGAGGGCGTCGACTGCCCAGGCATGAGGGTCCGGGAACGGGGACACATAGAGAGGTAGACGATTGTTCTGGAACGTGGCGAACAGGTCCAAGTGAGGCTGACCCCAAAGACGCCACAGGTGACTGCAAACCTGAGGGTTCAGAGACCAGTTCGTGGAAACCGGACCCTTCCTCGAAAGGGCGTCGGCGATGGTGTTCATGGAGCCCGGGATGTGTCGGGCCAGAAGACTGACATCCTGGGATTCCGCCCACTCCAAGATTCTTCGAGTCAAGGCGCTTAGCTCCCTTGATCGTGTCCCCCCCTGATTCTTGATATAGCCGACGACCGTCGTGTTGTCGGTCATGGCCAGTACCGTGGACCCGGCAACCGTCTGATGAAAATGGCGCAGGCCCAACCAGACAGCCCTGAGCTCCAGCCAATTGATGTGATGCCGGAGATCGGCCGCCGACCAGAGACCGGAGACTTGACTTTCGCCGAGGTGAGCACCCCAACCGAGGCGAGACGCGTCGGAGAACAGGAGAAAGTCGGGCTCCAACTCGTGAATCGGATGACCCCGTAGCAGGTTGACTGGATCGGACCACCAGAGGAGATCTGGCTGGAGAGCGGAAACCACCGGAACCAGAGTTGACAAGTCCTGCTCGGAAGACCAGTGGTCCTTCAAGTGGAACTGGATCGCCCGCATGCGCAACCGTGCACCAGGGACGATCTTCTCTAGCGACACCATGTGACCTAGGAGCCTCAGGAACACCACCGCCGCGACGGGAACCCCGATGGAGAAAGACCGTAGAACGCCGTTCAAACGTTGAATACGATCTGCCGTCGGACGTGTCAGGAAGGACTGCGTGTCGATGTCCATCCCGAGGTAGGTGACACGCTGGGAAGGAGCCAAGTCTGACTTCTTGAAATTTATGATGAGACCGACTCGCTGACAAAGCCGAACGATCTGGTCCGTGTGTGCGGCCACCGTCTGCTGGTCCGTGGCCGTAATCAGCCAATCGTCCAGATACCTCGTGAGACGAATCCCCCTGCGGTGCGCCCACGCCGATACCGGCTGAAACACCCTGGTGAACAGGAACGGGGCGGTGGAGAGGCCGAAACACAGAGCACGGAACTGGTAGATCACGTTGCCCCACTGGAAACGAAGGTAGGGCCGTGATGAGGGATGAATCGGGATGTGAAAGTAGGCATCTTTCAGATCTATGGAGGTCATCCAGTCCCCGCTGCGCAGAGACAGTAGAACCGTCCGTGGGCACTCCATGGAAAACTTCTCCTTGGAGACAAACTTGTTCAGGGGACTGAGGTCGATTATCGGTCGCCAGCCGCCCGTGAGCTTGGGGACGACAAACAGACGACTGTAGAAGCCGGGAGAGTTCTGGGTCACCTTCTCCGTGGCTTCCTTGAGGAGCATCTCGGACACGAGGGCGTCCAGGACCGCAAACTTCTCCGACCCCGGGGCGTAGGATGCGAACGCTATCGGTAGAGGGGAGAGAGGAGGCGCCTGACTGAAGGGAATCCGGTACCCGTGACGCAGTATGGTAGTTACTAGACAGTCCTCGAATTCCGTATCCCAGACTGGCCAAAAGGCCTGAAGACGAGCTCCCACGGGGGATACATCCGAATCGTGGTTCCGTGGGAGCGTCTGGGACACATCAGGAGCGGGGCTGAGGCTTGGCAGAAGACGAGGATCCACTGCCGCCGCGACCTCCACGTGAAGAGTTAGTCGACTTCTTGTTCTTGTCAAACTTGGAGCCTTTAGAAAACTGAGACGACTGAGACTGCTGTTTCGACTCCGTGGCCTTGACCTTCGGGATCTTGAACGACGAGGAAGAGGATGCCGCAGGCTTCTTCTCCTGGCGTTCCACCAATTTAACTAAGTTAAATTTGCTGAGAAGGTCCGCTTCCTGGGCAACCGCCTGGCCTGCCTTGGCCAGGACATCCGGGTCAAAGAGGCGAGGACCAAAGACCGAGGACGTGCGTAACTTGGACTTGAAGGCGTCCGACAGCTTGGAGGTAGATCTCTTGAGAAAGGCGTCCCGTCGCCTGAGAACGACGTTGGCCCACTCCACGTGCGACTCCTTCGTAATCTGTCCCACACACTTGTTAACGGAGGAAAGAGTCCTCTTGATGCGCAGCAACTCCGACACCGGTACTTGAACAGTGGCATCCGTGTCCAAATCGGCGTCCGCTGGAACCGAACCGGGGGCCAGACGGTCGACCTGCACGCTGAGGAGGCCCGAGAGCCAGTCGAGGGTGTTGGCAACCAGTTGTACCCGACGCGGGTAAGATTCCCAGGTCTTGAGATCTGAGTCCGAAAGTGTAGCGGTAACACTCGAGGACTTGAGCCCAGGGGCGATGACTGACAGGTCGTCATTCACCGCCGCTGCCTCCAGAGTGCTACCGCAATCCGTAGACTGGTAGTGCTTTAATTGTCCTTGGAAGCACGAGGCGAACTTGCCAGCTCGTAGGGGCTGTCCATTGACTGGGACGATCTTCTCTTCCACTAGAGTCCGTACTGACAAGATACCCTCGGACCACGGGAAGCGCACGTCCGGCTCCGGCTGCTGACGGGCGTGGAGCACACGCTCACCCACCGACGTATAAGAAGTCCCCTTGGCTACAGGTAGCTCAATCTCGTCAGGGAAGGCCTCCTGAACCCAAACGCGGACCTGGGCAAAGGTGTCGTCGTCAGACTTGGAGGAGGAAGGCTTGGAGGTACCGGCCGTAGCTGAGGAGTCGGCAGACCTAGCCGGGCTAGCCACCCGCGGCTTCTTGACTGGAGGTTCATCCGAGATCTGGTCTGCCGGGGGGGGAGGCAACGAGACTGGAGGCTCCAAAACAGCAACAGAGGACGACCCGGCCGCGTGTTGCTCACCTTCAGACCTAGGGGCGTGGTCTGAAGCGGGACGCTTGGGCTCCCTCACACGGTCGTAGTCCGAGCGTGAACTTTTCTCTCCACGGCTACCGTGAGAATCCCTGGAGGAGTAGTCCCTGCGGTCCGCACGCTCCCGACGGTAGTAGTAGTCCCTATCGTCACGAGAACGGCCGGAACGGTAGTAACGATCCAACTCTTCATGGTAAGAACGGTCAAAGTCATATTCACGACGATGATCATAAACCCAATCACGGAACCGATCCGCGCGACTGGAGGACGGACGATCCCAATCGCCGGAACGGTGTTGATCCACAGGCCGAGCTGGACGGTGGCGGCGGTCAGGCGAGGACGGGCGGCCCACCGCTGGAAGAACACTATCCGCCGTGGCTGTTGACCCGCGGTGCGAATCTCCACTGGAGGAAGACGACCGGCTGTCCGCGCGTCGACTGACGGACGGTGGAAGATCGCGGGGCAGAACACTGGGCTGAGAAACCCCCGGGCTGGCCACCGGTGGCTGCTGATCACGGTCACGGTCGGGTAAGCACCCGCGCGGCACCGCTGCGGCTGGAGAAGAGGTACCCTGGGCTGAAGAGGCGTCACGGTGCTGAACACGGCCCGGGCTACCAGCGAGAGACTTGTCCACCACAAGCACATCAACAGGGCCGTCGGAGAGCTGGACGGTGGAGTAGTCGGGGGGGCCACACTTGGCACGACCGACGGGGCCCCTGCCTTCACCTGACTGTTCCTCCGAGACCGACTCGCCGGTCTCGGCAGCCTGGGAACGGGAATCCACCGTGGCCGAGTCAACTGGCTCCGAGAAGATCGGGTCCAACGAAGGCAAACCCCAGGAACACGAAGGCTGGTCAGCTGGACTGTGGCTCGGGGGGTTGCCGCCGACGAACGGGTCACCAGAGAGAAGCGGCGTCGGAACTTCATCCACCGTGGGGGTGGCCGGTGTCGCAACTCCTTTCCCAACCAGGGACGACAACATCGCCGACATGGACGCAATGGAAGTCTGCAAATTCCCAACCGTCTGTTCGAGGGAATCAAGACGAGAGGAGGAAGAGGAATCCAGAGATCGTCGATCAGCAGAACGCGACCTCTTCTTCTCCCTGTCGATCCTACGCTGATCTATCCTGTCGAATCTGTCATCGGGCCAAGATTCGCAGATCTGACAGCGCTGAGACGCACAGCAAACAAACGGTCTGCAAGACGGACAGCGATCGTGAGGATCGAGATCGAGAGGAACCAAGAAGTGTCCACACTTGGTACATCTCCTGACAGAAGACGATTCCATCGTAGAAACAGCTAAGTTCCAAAATCCAAACTTCAAAGGCAATCGCGAGCGACGCAAAGTTGTTGTTGACAGGAGCTCGCCAAAAACAAAAGTGAACTGGGAGGCAGTGGACCGGCACGATTATGCTACCACACGGAGGGTGAACTGCTCAGGTAACTACCATTACTAACGCAGGGTCTAAACGGACCGGCTAACTTTCGTTTAGCTTTTTCACCCATATTTCATGTGTGGTTGGCGAATGAGGGCTCGCCAATTACACGACCCCAGAGTCAGAGGTAAGTATCGCTTAGCATAACAAAAATGAAGATAATTGATATTTTCACTTTCTTGAGCAACATAATAGAATATTAATGACAAACAGGCCCCTAGCAACCATGGTTGCTATGGGCTTTATCAAAAGAATGGTTACCATGGTAACCAATTAAGATAACTAAATACTGCTTATATTTCATGGTAAACATTAAAAATATTGAATTAAACTGCTGTCTTTAATCAAACATTTGATTTCAAGACTTTCATGTAGCTAATTAAAATGTGTTCCCGTTGTGACGTCATGAATGCTCATTATAATACTTAATTAGGTGTCAATTTTTGGTTGAAAATTGTGATAAAAATCCTCATAACTTTGGAACTAATTATGATAATGACATGCCGTAAAAGCCACAATGATCAGTGCGATGTCCTCTTTCGTGTGTTAAAAATGAGTTCTGAGACCATACTTAGGCTTTAATTAAGATATGTGTACCATATATTATTAATCAATATTCCAACAATTATTTTAGCTGAATCTGGATACTGACCTGCACATATCATTTTCTCGCCTTTTTTCTTCAATATATATAAAAATTTCCTGAAGATATTCAACTGAAAAATCTTCATGAATGATCTGAGACAAACATGAGGAAAGTTGATGAACCTAAAAAGTAAGAGTGAAAATATTAATCAATCAAACTATTGTAATGTGCTGTCTCTGATTTAGCGTGGTTTAATTAAATAATGAGACCAGTAAACAGTAAAATGGTATCACTATATGGTAATTATGAGAAAATATATCGCTATTGTATAGATACCTGGTACTGTATACTTATATTTTTTTCTTACGGTATAGAAAAAATATTCACCTCTTCTATTGCTGACGTTTGTTTCACTTTCTTTGATCTAGTTTGACGTTTGCCAGAAAAAAACAACAAAAACAAAGCTGATGTACCAAATATAGCACAGATCACGGCTGTTTTCAAATTTATTTGCATCGTAGAACTATTCTTCATGCAGGTTCACCAGCAACCACTCTTCAACTGTGAATAGAGAATGACATGAAAAAAAATATTCAAAGAACCGTTACAACGCAATCAATAAACTTTGCGGGGTAATTCCAAGAGTTTGTGCTCGTTATAATTGCTAAATTATTATCAAATCGAATTGATTCGTGAATCATGAGCTGAATTCGAAATAATGTGATCGAAAATCCATTTAAAATAGGAGTGATTTCAAGCCAAATACAGCTTTTTGGCTCCATAATCTACGCCTACTCGCTGCAACTTTCTCACTTTTTCCGCTGTGCTGGATTCGACGCATGCGCAATGAAACGAATGTATGGCGCCCAGTCCGGCATGTGCGCTGATGAAACTAACGTACAAAAACATTTGAATTCAGTTTTGAAAGGAAAATAAAGTAATTTGCAATAGAGTTTTATGTTCCCGATGTTTCTATGTTCACTATGAACACAGTTAACCTGGCTGTCAGTGTTAATCCGTTGACTTCTTTTACGGTCACCTGGGCCCATATCATAAAATTAGCCCAAAGGCTAAGATAGGTTACCGGACAATTTTGGTTTGGCCATGGCAGCATAGGCAGGTAACAGACCTTGAGATTTACCAATCAAGGTCATCCGTGTGAACTTCGATGTCACCATTACATTATATTAGGCTGGTAACAGACCTTGAGATTTACCAATCAAGGTCATCCGTGTGAACTTCGATGTCACCATTACATTATATTATACATGTATGTGTGCGGTATTTGATATTCTATATGTTCATAATACAAAGATATATCTGGGTGGAATCGTTTAGGCCGCTCAGGTCAATATACACATTCCGAGTCAGACATTTGGCACTCAAGGTCATCTGATGTCAAGTTCAAGGTCATCATTAGTTGTGCCATATATGTCTTCCTATATGTTCACACTGCAAACATGAACTCTATCTGCAAGCATTTAATCTATAGAAGCAAATCTGGGCATTTTTTTACCCCAAAATGGCTGTTTTGACCTTTCAAGGTCATCAAAGGTCAAATTCAAGGTCACCACACAAGTTGCCATATATGACTTCCCATTTGAAAGTGCCAATTTCTAAGCTCTATCTTCAAGCGTTCTATGAGTACAGTCCGGACAGCTCCCATTATGAAGGAAAAAAGTACCGAAAATTTTATAAGTCCAAAATTTTTTTCAAAGGGTGAAAAATTTTTTCTGCTCTAGAAATGGCCCAGAATGGATAGTAATGCGATTTGGGGCGAAAATGGGGCGAAAAAAAATGGCCGCCACACGTAGACCAGCGAATTTAGGGCAACCAAACTTATACACGTCACAGAGGTATATAAGAGGAATCTTTTCAAACAGAAATCTCAAAACTGATCAGACAGTTTCCGAGAAAATATAGACCAGGTGTAAATTTGAGCATTTTTCGACCCAAAAATAGCTGTTCTGACCTTTCAAGGTCATCCAAGGTCAAATTCAAGGTCAACACACAAGTCGCCATATATGACTTCCCATTTGAAAGTGCCAATTTCTAAGCTCTATCTTCAAGCGTTCTATGAGTACAGTCTGGACAGCTCCCATTATGAAGGAAAAAAGTGCCGAAAATTTTCTAAGTCCAAAATTTTTTTCAAAGGGTGAAAATTTTTTTTTGCCTAGAAATGGCCCAAAATGGATAGTAATGCGATTTGGGGCGAAAAAATTTTTTTTCGCCGACCCGCCAAAAATTCAAAATGGCCGCCACACGGAAACCGGCGAATTTAGGGCAACCAAACTTATACATATCACAGAGGTATATGAGGGGAATCTTTTGGAACCAAAAACTCAAAACTGATCAGACAGTTTTTGAGAAAATGGCCGTCAAAGTCCAAAATTGAGCGTTTTTCGACAAAAACGGCCGCCATTTTGAAAAAAATGCGAATATCAAAAAACAAAAAAATACCTCCTTCTCAAAATATTTTTAGGCATTTTTCTGCAAAATTTCAGAAAGATTCGATCGTTAACTTTAAAGATAAAAATGTTAACGCCGGACGGACGGACGGACGGACGGACGGACGGACGGACGACGGACGCAACGCCATGCCAATAGGTTATCGGACCAAAGGTCCGGTAACCTAAAAATGAGTGTGCTCGATTTCTCTGTTCCGAAATCAGAACAAGAACTTGGAACAGCTGTTCCATGCCTGTGAAATCGAGTGAGTGGAATAGTTTACTTTGGAGTAGAACAGACTACCGTACTACCCCATATATTATGCCCATAGGAACAAATATATGTACGTAGGCATACGAGACATCACAAACACATACACTGTACCCACGTGTAGCAGTCTAATTGGCAGTGATTAAGCGGTTATCAAATAATTATAACAGTTGAAAATCGTACTGGTAATATCAACAAATCGAGAACATTTTTATCTCTATGAAAATAACAACACTGTAATATGTGGAAGTACGGTAATATGACGGTGGAAGTACTGGTACATTGATAACTGCGGTATCTCTTGGCGCGCATTTGGCCTGTTCCCTGTTCCAGCGCCCTACTCCTACTTTTCACTAGAACAGGCAGAACAGCGTCCGATGGATTTTTCGGAACACTCGTGGCGTAAATTATTACCAATTCCATTTTCGGAACAGGGAAATCGAGCACACCCAATGATTTACTGTACAAGCGCTGTACAGCTGTATCGAATCAGAGAATGTAGAACAAGATGATCATGATCAAATGATATGGAATGATTTAATGGCCATACGGTCCCTTACATAGCCTAGCCTATCATATTATGCAGTCACAGCCTGAGCGACGCGGGGCGTCCTATATCACTGTCATACACATGTATAGATGAGGCTGAAGCCTGAGGGAATATTTTGTATATTAGTTGAAAAGATGTGTAAACGGTTTCCGTCCCGAGGGTGAATGACCGCAATCTCAGACGTTGCACGTCGCTCGGGATTATGCAATCCGTGCAGTGACTGGCACAAAGTGGTAGTGGCAAATGCCACTAATTCCAGTGGCAACACTGCACTGAGTACCCTGATACACAAAAGTGATTCACATTACACAAGTGGCAATTCGCTATGATAAAACCAGCTTTGCATAGTCTGCATAGCAGTGTGTAAGTCCGCATTGCTTGGACTGACCCGAGCCTAGCCCCAAAAGTGGCTTTTCAACCTGGTGATCGATATGGACGGCTACCCATATCGCCCACATTGAAGAGCCACTTCTGGGGCTATCCTGGGCCAGGCCCAGCCAGCTACATTTACTGGCCTATGCCAGGCAACTTCTCTTTATGATTTGATTATTTTGAATTGAAATCCGAGAGGAACATGCCAATTGCTTACTGTATTTCCAGGAATCCATAAGAAAATGGGTTTCTGTTATTGCTAACTGTTATTGCTAGATCTAGTCAGCTTTTGCTGATCCATGAATTGCTTATCAGTTTAGTTGTTTATTGCTAATTGTATATTATTAAATGTGATTTATGTCCTGGGTCTACCGTCTAGGAAAGCATGACCAAAAATATTCTTCAACAAATCACAGACCCCCAATTCTCATGGATAAACTTGTGGTCATTTTTTGAGGAATGGTATGTTGGTGATTTCTTGTGCATCTGTGATAAGAACCATCTGCGCAATAAGAAAAGAACAATATCAAATAGCAGTTAGAAATAAACCATACCATTGTCTTTTGGGTTTCTGCTATTAGAGAAAAGCAATAAGAACCCCTCCCCCCCCCCCCCCCCCAAGCTTTCTATACAGGTAACAGGTCAGACATATCATCGCCAAGGTCAAAACACCGCCAATTCCAGAAAAAGTTGTTGTCATTGAATTAAATAATTGCCGTATGGTCTTAGAACCTCTTAATAGTATATCATGTCAAAACCTAGTACCTACTGGGCACCAAAAAAGCCCTGTCCTAAATGTCCCTGAAAAACCTCCATAGATACAGACCTCTATTAACTGAATAGACCTCTATGAACAGACCTCTATTAACTGAAACAAATTTATCGAAGACCATTCACCTTGATCAACAATGTTATTTATGCTGTGTGTTGTGTATCTTCAGTAGCATCTTTGCCATTTGGCCCAACACTGTGAAACTTTGGTCATCGGGCACTGTTTCCAACTACATCACGTCTTTCTTTCAAGCTAAACATGACTTCCCGAGGAGGGACCGTCTCCAGGCGGAAGCAGTCGATAGAGCATATCCGTCACAGAGTACAACAGAAGCTAGACAGCATACGCGATCAGAAAGAGACGATAATGGGGGCTGTCAATAGTCTGGTTGAGAATGTCAACACAGTCACGTCGCAGGTACTGAGACTTCACTCTTGTGACTGCAGGGATTCCCTTGTATAAAAGTGTTGCTAGAGGCATGGCCACAAGCAAAATCACTCTGATGTCATGAGCCATGAGGGAAAAATTTTAATCTCTATCTCAGGAAGACCAAGATACATGTGCTGAGACTACTGTAGTCATGCAAACAATTAGAGTTCTTTCTGTGATGAGTAACATTTTGTGCTAATTTTGCTCCTCAGGCTGAGGAAACGGCTCAGGTGCTGTTACTGGAGAAGGACCGGAGCAAAGTGATACATCACCTGACCCCAGTCATGACCAAACTAGAGGAGGCTTTCAACCAACTTGTCCTCATCAACTACACGCTACAGACCGACGAGCTCGGTACAAAGAACAGAAGTCAAAATACAACAATATAAGTGCATGACATGAAAACATGTTGTTAATGTCTTCTCCAACTCTTCTTCAGAATGATGAATGTTATGTTATGCAACATTGCATGTGCACAAGATAATTGATATTAAGATATTATAATGGTAAAAATGTAGTGTTACTGCTTGTCTCATGTTATCGTTTATTGTGTACAATGATAAATTGTGAACAGAAGTAACAATATAGTACCGGGTAATAATTGCCACTTGTATTGCAATGTAAAGACTTGCATTACAGATACAGAAGCCTCAGATGGTGAGTCCTCATTCAGAGACCGGACAGAACTGAGCATTCCCTCCAGCATAAGGAAAACCTCGCCTTCATCGTCAAGAAGCACATTGCCTTCAACTGAGTGCGTTGATTCTAGCACAGGTGTAAAACCTGTCTCTGAAACTACCGAAGATGATCATTTAGTACAAGACGTAGAGTCAATAGTCACAAAAGAACCTGACATAGAACTACAAGCAGCTGCCGAAGATGTTGTTTCGTCATCTGAATCGAAAACAACCTGTGATTCTCATCAAGTTGAAAGCTCAGACAAGAGAATTCTTGACAAGTCAAAACCTGAAGCTACTTTAGCAGCTTCGCTACAGTCTGATATCAGTGAAATTATGGACACAATTCAAGACATAATGCACGATTCAAAAACTTCGAAAAACTTGGATGTTCCTCCTGAAGAAAAGCCACAAAATGAGAATCAAGCAGAAACCATCACCGAGAATGATGAGACTGGAGCTGAAATGGACTGTGGTGTAGATGATATTCTGCATGCAGAAGTGTCCAAGCAAGTTAAACCAGAAAATAATAAAGACAGTCAAACAGATCCCTCAGCATCAGCATATCATGAAGATACTATAAAGGATCGGAGTACAGGTGTCATCCCGGAAGATACAAAACAACAAGACAAACCTGCTGTTGAAGACACAGAACAAGGCACTCGTCAGAAGCCTGCTGTAGCTCCGACACACAGCCAGGATCATGGTTCTGTGTCATCCACGGATGCATCTGTAACAACTACGAGCACGACAAACTCCCGCCGAAAGAAAAAGAACCAAAAGAAGAACAAGAAACTCGCGGAGCTGCTGCGTGGAGTGGACAAGCTCCTAGACGAGGCTCCAGTCATCGAAGCTGAGCTGCAGTGTCATGTTGACTATGGACAGGTAATGTCACGTTTTACTACTTTTCCTTCACAATGTATTCTCTTGACTGCATTATCATCTAAGTCAATTTTTTAATGTGAGGAAATCTTTGATGTGAAAATTGTTTGAAAAATTGAAATGCTAACCATTCTCTTTATGTTTAATTTCTGTAAATCTAATTAACTCCAGTGATCATAATCTTGCATATATATTATGTACTTATGAAGAAAATTTTTAATTTCTCACAAATTTTGGCACTGATTTGAATCAGGGTCCGCAGATCGAGTCCCAGGAAATAAAGGAAGGAGAGGTGCTCCAGGTGTTCATCACAGAGGTCATCGACCCATCATTTTTCTGGCTACAGCCACAGTGTCCCGCTTTCGACGACATGGCCGACAGTCTCACGTCAGTGCCTAGAGTTTGAATAAGTTCGACGACATGTGTTGTATTGCTTATTGTCTGCTCTCGGCGTCTTAAATTGCGTAAACAGAGTGAAACATATACTAGTAATTTTATAATGCTGATCTACATTTGCAGAGAGATAATATATCATGAGATAAATTGTCATATTTTCTCATCAGGATACATTACCAGAAGTTGGGCACCAGTAGCTGGGAGCATACCCTGACCTTTGACCCCAAGCCTGGCATGATTATGTGTGCTCGCTTCACCAAAGACGACAACTGGTATCGAGCTCGTGTTATTGCGGTGTATCGAATGAAGACTTCAGGTGGGAGTCTACTCAAGTTGTGTAATTTTCTAATATACTCCATTTGCCATAAAAACCGAATATATTTTCAAGGCTGTCTTTGTGTGATCACTGATTATCTCGTGTATGATGAAATTTCAAGTTACAGCTTGATTCCTGATATAAGTTAGGTTCTACATCTATGGCTGCTTGAACTTTATCAAAAACAAAAGCAGGAGAACATTATTGTTTTGTTCTTAGGCCGAGAGCAGAAAGATGTGACGTTTGTTGATGTATTGTATGTGGACTTTGGGAACCGAGAGAAGTTGCCCCTCCGTCGCATACGTCCTCTTCATCCGAAATTTTGCAAGCTCCCATGTCAGGCCTTTCTCTGTGCTCTGGCTGAGGTAAGAGCTACGACAACAGTCTTAAAATTTGTGGACTTTTCAAAGTGGATATTAGTATGAAATATGTTATTGTTACTAAAAATGTGATGCACTGAATTTTCCTATCATATGGCAGGCTGGTTCTCCAGACGGCAGTGATGTGTGGCCGGAAAGTATCCGCAGTGAGTTCGCCGATTTTGTGACACGTGAAGATCTGACATTCCACGCGGTGCTGACGGTGGTGGACGGTTGTCCCCTGTACCTGGTCCAGCTGTATTTCCCCCTGGATAACACACCCATGGGCCAGCTTCCCAGCAGTGTCAAGCTGGCAGGAGTCATGCACAGTGTACAGGACATGATGCTGAAAGAACAGCGCGCCCGGCATGTTCAGAATGAGGCAATCATTCAGAGTTACCATGCAAGGATGTCATCATTCGCCCAGATGGACAAGCCCAAGGAGTTGATGGCTCGCATGGAAGAGATTGATGTTCATCGTGCTCAGTCACCACGACGGCTCACAAGTTTGTCCGCTAGGGACGAGCAAGGTTCATCAGCAAGGGAAAGCTCTGAGGAGAAGAAGCAGGCTGCAGCTTCCCTAACTGTTGAGAATGTGGAGGCCGCCAATCCACGAGTGAGGCAGTCTTCGATGGATTCAGACGAGTGGAAAAGCCAGGTCGTGGACGAGAACTTCGACAATTTCTTGGACCATGAACTTCAAAGATCCGCTGAAAAGTCACGGCAAGATTCAAGGGATTCCGGAGATGCTTCTGCTGAGGGTCTAGAGAAAGAATCAAAGAGAAGTGACAACTTCATTGCTCAAAAGAAAGACATGGCGGACAGACAGGAATCAACAGCTGCTGTATCTGTGTCAGCCTCTGTCAACGTTTCGGACGATGACATTAGAAGCTACAAAGCCCCAGATCCAGAGGAGTTAGAGACAGAAACGCCAGCCAATGGAACTGTGATGAGGATGCTGGACTTCAACTCTGATAGCTCAGTGAAAGATGCCACTTTGGCAAACCAAACTCAGTTACCTGAAATCCCTAAACTACAGGAACGGGAAACAAAACCACTGGAAGGAGTACAACCTCAAATCAAGCAGGATACAAGGAAGAAAAATCTGAGCCAGCCAGAATCTGATGTTCCGCTGGTGAATACGTGTGAAGTTCCTGCTGACAAGAATGAAAATCAGAATTCACAAAGTGAAAGTTCCGTCAGTACTCAGCAAAGGTTGCTTGAGCTTGGATTTCCTGAAAAGTTGCCAAAAGATTGTGCGTTTTCGAAAGAATATAACCAGTGGATAGGTGGCGATGATTCGTCTCTCGAAGCTATAACTGAACTGGCAAACAAATCAGTCCCTGCTCCCCCCAAGGCGAGAACATCTGTAGGACAAAGTCGTATTGTGGATACTTCTGCCATCACGAAACATCTAGAAACAGAAAAGAAAGTTAGCAGAGATACCCCTCCCGTCACAAAAAATCCAACAATTAGCAGGGATACCCAGCCCATCACAAAAAATCCAACAATTTTATCCACAAGTAGTGAAGATATTTTCACGGATACTGATCAAGTAGAACTGCGACAGTATGCTCGACAAGAGGTTGTCGTTCCAGAGGATTCATGTATCTCATTCCTCATGTCTCACATCGAATCTCCCAGCCAGTTCTGGGTTCATCTTATCACCGAGGAAGCCGTCAGTGCCCTCGACAACCTCAAAGCCGATCTTAACAAGTTCTATGCGAAAGACAGCAACATCATGATTAAAAAGTACTTTGACAGCCGAATGCTCCAGTTGAATCTGCTCTGTTGTGCTCAGTATGAAGAGGACCAGTCGTTTTACCGCGGCAAGATTGTTGGACTCTGTCACCAGGTACGGGAAACAGTCACCCCCGAGAGCAAGCAGCGACACAAGTCGACTAAAGAGCCCGAGTCGGAGAAGAAGATTTCCCAGGTCCAGGTGTGCTATGTAGACTTTGGTAACACAGAGTGGGTACCTGTTGGGAAAGTGTACCCGCTGCCACCCAAGTTCACCGAGATCCCACCACAGGCCGTGTGCTGTCAGCTGGTGGGGGTGGAGCCTGTCGTCCCTGACGACCCAGACAAAGTGGAGAGCACAGACAACACTAGCAAGGACGCTGACTGGTCACTGGCCGCGTGTAAAGCACTACAAAAACTCACAGGATACTGTAATCAACTCATGGGTTATGTCGCCAAAGCCAAGTGTGGCGATGTCTTCAGGTAACGTTTTTTCTTGAAAATAAGTATATTTTGATGGCGGGCTCAATCTGGAAACTGCTCACAAGTTCATGCTTCAGCAAGTTAGCATAAACATATTAATTAAATCAATTAATGCTATTGAGCAAGTGTTTTAAATTCCAGCAAGTTAGTAATGTCTCATATTCAAGCCTCTTGTTGCAGCCCAAATGAGGAGTCCCCAATGCCATTGGTTGTCGTGGATACTTCAAAGGAGCAAGATGTTTGGATTGGAGAGGAGCTAGTCCGTAAAGGGTTTGCACGCTTCACCCGCGATATGATGCAGTTATATCCTGTCAACGCACTCGCATGTGCAGGTATAGTAATATTGTGCTAAACTCAAGTTCATCTGTCAGTGATCGGATCAACTTGAAATTTTATGTGTATTAATTGGGCATCATGCCGTAACAGAGTTGCCAACTCGTACAGTTTTCCCGTATTTAGTACGGTTTTGAGAGCAAAATACGGGAGTACGACCAGTTACCAAAATAGTACGGTTTTGTGGCGCCAAATAAAATAATTTCGTACGTAGAAAATGTTTTTTTCCGTGCATAAAATCGAGAATTTTGACAAGTGCGCACACTTATTACGAAGACGCGCGAAGACGGACAGATACGGTAGCGGTCTTGTCAATGCTGCACGCTGATTGCTTGATCTGCTGATCACCTCAATGGCATGGTCGGCGGCAATCGAATCAGTGTGAATAGCAACAAGTTAACAAAAAATGGCTTAATGTACATAATGAGGTCAATATTATATATATATAAATACATAAAATACAGTTTTTCAGAGTGAATACAGGTTCTCATGTGAAAATACAGGTTCAAAGCGATAGGAATACAGGTTCGTCCATGAAAATACAGGTTTTGGTATTGGAAAGTACAGGTTCCAATTTCACCATGTTGGCATCTCTGCGTAATTTTTCACCAAATTTCAGAATTGTATCTGAAAAATTGAGAAAGTTCGCAATCTAACCCAATGTTAAATTTCAGCCCCAACATGGAATTTCAGAGTCTGCACAAAAAACAACAGCTTTTACTCGATGTATGAGTTATATATTGCTTCAAAATAACCATATTTACTTAATATACACCGACTATGTCTTCCGACTCCAAATCAGTACAGTAGGTTCATTCTGTATGGGCATAAACATGATAAAAGCCCTGAATTTGTTGAAATTTACTTGATCCCATTTCCGACTGAAATTTAACATTGGGTTAGATTGCCAACTTTTTCAGTTTTTGAGATAGCAGTCTGAAATTTGGTAAAAAATTACGGCATGATACCCAATTGAGAAACACAAAATTTCGAGTTGATCTGATTATCCAAAACAAATATACGGCCAAAAAGCGTGTTTCACTGATGGATGAACTTGAGTTTAGTCTGCTTCCTTCAAATTCTAATCTTTTGGAATTAGTTGTTTTGTTTCGTGAAAAACCTGCTGTTGATCTTAAGCGTTAAATTTGGTTGATGAATTTTGTTTATAGATCCATTGGCTAGATACATGACCCAAAATATACTCTATGACCTTTCAGTGAAGTCTAAACATACTCAAACATAATTTTGTTGTAAATGAATTGTTTACATTTGCGCTGACATAAACAAACGTTTTAACAAAGACTGTCTTGATCTGCCATGAGTAAGAATCTTGTCAGTATTTGGAGTTCCATCACTGTACCATATGCATCTGAACATATATTTCATCAAACGTATCATTGCACGAGATATGATTAAGTATTTTTGAGCAGTATTCCTTCATGAAAAAGAGAAATTATGAATTTACAGATACCACCAAGCCCCAAGAGGAATCCGATGCACTTCAAAGCAATGAAGGTGAGCATCGAGTTTCTCCAATCACACTGTAACTTGCTAAGATAACGTAGATAGATCATGTTCTGCTATGTTGACATCTTCTGATCAGCTCCTGTTTCAATAGCCCAGGTAGTGTAACCTTGCTTGACCTCTAACCTTGGCTTGACTACCTGTGTACCCTCTCCTACAGTTGTGATGCACCAAGCCGACTGGAACCCGATGGCGGATGATTACCTGTCAGAGAGGAACAGTTATATGATCAATCCAGACGACCCGGCCGTCGCCGCATATGGATATAGTAAGTCACACTCTCGGAAAACGGGGAAAGATGGAAAAACGATTATATCCACAAGACAACATATTTCTAAATAAGTTTCATTCAAAGTTTTCGTGGACTAATTCCACAGTATATTTGGTTCGAAATGAAATTTTAATCTCTGAAATTTGTGAATGAAATCAGTATGAAAAGTTCTTTAATAGTGAAAAATAGGCACTGAATAGACTGATGAATGTGTACTGCACACTTGCTTGATATTGTGATTGTTGCATGAGTATGCTTGTAATCAACTAACACCATAAATACAGCGAGTCATTGATGACATAAATGTTCAGGCGATCTTTGTGCACACAGTCATGACTTATTGTACTGTATTGGTTCTAATAGTAGCACAGTGAGCCAAAGCAAGACCTGCAGCAGCGCACGCAAAGATGAGGTCGACTTGAGGTCAAATTTAAGAAAATCACAGAATTATATACCTATCGCATTCAATCCACTTTATTATGAATCAGATAACATGAATGTGTGAATTGGAACACTCCAACATCTTATTAGAAAGATATGAAGTGAGTTACCGTATTCGCGCGCATACAGTCGCATGTGCGTTTATCCGAAATTTGCTTGTTTTAGGCCACTTTTAATTAAGGCATTTCGGCAGAAATGCCTTTATGGTTTTAGCAGAATTTTTTTTTTTAGGTTACCGGACCTTTGGTCCGATAACCTATTGGCATGGCGTTGCGTCCGTCGTCCGTCCGTCCGTCCGTCCGTCCGTCCGTCCGTCCGGCCGTCCGGCGTTAACATTTTTATCTTTAAAGTTAACAATCGAATCTTTCTGAAATTTTGCACAAAAATGCCTAAAAATATTTTGAGAAGGAGGTATTTTTTTGTTTTTTGATTTTCGCATTTTTTTCAAAATGGCGGCCGTTTTTGTCGAAAAACGCTCAATTTTGGACTTTGACGGCCATTTTCTCAAAAACTGTCTGATCAGTTTTGAGTTTTTGGTTTCAAAAGATTCCCCTCATATACCTCTGTGATATGTATAAGTTTGGTTGCCCTAAATCTGCCGGTTTTCGTGTGGCGGCCATTTTTGAATTTTTGGGGGGTCGGCGAAAAAAAAAATTTTCGCCCCAGATCGCATTACTATCCATTTTGGGCCATTTCTAGAGCAAAAAAAAATTTTCACCCTTTGAAAAAAATTTTGGACTTAGAAAATTTTCGGCACTTTTTCCCTTTATAATGGGAGCTGTCCTGACTGTACTCATAGAACGCTTGAAGATAGAGCTTAGAAATTGGCACTTTCAAATGGGAAGTCATATATGGCGACTTGTGTGGTGACCTTGAATTTGACCTTGGATGACCTTGAAAGGTCAAAACAGCCATTTTGGGGTCAAAAAATGCCCAGATTTGCCTTTGTAGATGAAATGCTTGCAGATAGAGCTCATGTTTGCATTATGAACATATAGGAAGACATATATGGCACAACTAATGATGACCTTGAACTTGACGTCAGATGACCTTGAGTGCCAAATGTCTGACTTGGAATGTGTAAATTGACCTGAGCGGCCTAAACGATTCCACCCAACATATAGAATATCAAATGCCGCACACATACATGTAATGGTTACATCGAAGTTCATACGGATGACCTTGATTGGTAAATCCCAAGGTCATATGTTTACACTGCGAACCTTGATTGGTAAATCTCAAGGTCTGTTACCTGCCAATGCTGCCATGGCCAAACCAAAATTGTCCGGTAACCTATCTTAGCCTTTGGGCTAATTTTTTTTTTTTTTTTTCTTTTTTTTCTTCTTCCGCCACTTTTGGTTTCCGGACGATAACTTTAGATTGCCTTGACGGATCCTTGTCAAATTTTCACCGCAAGTCAGAAATGATATGAGGAAGAACCCTATTCTTTTTGAGCCGGATCGGAGGTCCGTGAGGTCCGTGAGGATGAAATCAAGGCTAATTTTAAGACTTGGTTTCCGGACGATAACTGGAAAAATATTTATGCAATAGTTGCAGAACTCTGCATGGAGGTTCATATGCCACCAGGGAAGAACCCTATTGATTTTGGGATCGATCCGTCAAACGACCTTTGACCTAGAGGTCAAAATAATTTTTTGCTGATTCATCCTTGAGGCTTCCTGCATATCTCGGAAACCGTGCGTCGTAGAGCGAAACGGACGTTATTTTCGGACTCGTCGCCCTAGACAAACATCTCTAGGGTGTACTTTTTTTTTTGATCCGGCTCCGAGGTCCGTGAGGTCCGTGAGGATGAAATCGAGGAACTTGGTTTCCGGACGATAACTCAAAAAATATTCAGGCAATAGTTGCAGAATCTTGCACGGAGGTTTATATATCACCAGGGAAGAACCCTATTGATTTTGGGATCGATACCTCAAACGACCTTTGACCTAGAGGTCGAAATAATTTTTTGCTGAGTCATCCTTGATTCATCCTGCATATCTCGGAAAC
Source organism: Terebella lapidaria (assembly GCA_949152475.1). Lineage (NCBI taxonomy): Eukaryota > Metazoa > Annelida > Polychaeta > Terebellida > Terebellidae > Terebella > Terebella lapidaria. Next base: position 5,260,434 of record OX424555.1, read on the forward strand.
GGTGCGTCGTAGAGCGAAACGGACGTTATTTTCGGACTCGTCGCCCTAGACAAACATGTCTAAGGGGTATTATGGATGAACTTTGACCTTGACCCGAAATTTTTTTGCCGAGTCGGCATTTTTCGTTTTCGTCGATATCTCGGAAACGGTGCGTCGTAGAGCGAAACGGACGTTATTTTCGGACTCGTCGCACTAGACAAACATGTCTAAGGGGTATTATGGATGAACTTTGACCTTGACCCGAAATTTTTTTGCCGAGTCGGCATTTTTCGTTTTCGTCGATATCTCGGAAACGGTGCGTCGTAGAGCGAAACGGACGTTATTTTCGGACTCGTCGCACTAGACAAACATGTCTACGGGGAATTATGGATGAACTTTGACCTTGACCCGAAATTTTTTTGCCGAGTCGGCATTTTTCTTTTTCGTCGATATCTCGGAAACGGTGCGTCGTAGAGCGAAACGGACGTTATTTTCGGACTCGTCGCACTAGACAAACATGTCTAAGGGGTATTATTGATGAACTTTGACCTTGACCCGAAATTTTTTTGCCGAGTAGGCATTTTTCGTTTTCGTCGTTATCTCGGAAACGGTGCGTCGTAGAGCGAAACGGACGTTATTTTCGGACTCGTCGCACTAGACAACATGTCTAAGGGGTATTATGGATGAACTTTGACCTTGACCCGAAATTTTTTTGCCGAGTCGGCATTTTTCGTTTTCGTCGTTATCTCGGAAACGGTGCGTCGTAGAGCGAAACGGACGTTATTTTCGGACTCGTCGCAGTAGACAAACATGTCTAAGGGGTATTATGGATGAACTTTGACCTTGACCCGAAATTTTTTTGCCGAGTCGGCATTTTTCGTTTTCGTCGATATCTCGGAAACGGTGCGTCGTAGAGCGAAACGGACGTTATTTTCGGACTCGTCGCACTAGACAAACATGTCTAAGGGGTATTATGGATGAACTTTGACCTTGACCCGAAATTTTTTTGCCGAGTCGGCATTTTTCGTTTTCGTCGATATCTCGGAAACGGTGCGTCGTAGAGCGAAACGGACGTTATTTTCGGACTCGTCGCACTAGACAAACATGTCTAAGGGGAATTATTGATGAACTTTGACCTTGACCCGAAATTTTTTTGCCGAGTCGGCATTTTTCGTTTTCGTCGATATCTCGGAAACGGTGCGTCGTAGAGCGAAACGGACGTTATTTTCGGACTCGTCGCACTAGACAAACATGTCTAAGGGGAATTATTGATGAACTTTGACCTTGACCCGAAATTTTTTTGCCGAGTCGGCATTTTTCGTTTTCGTCGATATCTCGGAAACGGTGCGTCGTAGAGCGAAACGGACGTTACTTTCGGACTCGTCGCCCTAGACAAACATGTCTAAGGGGTATTATGGATTAACTTTGACCTTGACCCGAAATTTTTTTGCCGAGTCGGCAGTTTTTGTTTTCGTCGATATCTCGGAAACGGTGCGTCGTAGAGCGAAACGGATGGTATTTTCGGACTCGTCGCCCTAGACAAACATGTCTAGCGGGTATTATGGATGAACTTTGACCTTGACCCGAAATTTGTCGACATTTTTCATTTTCGTCGATATCTAGTATTATAAATTATTCATCACACCGAAATGCCTCCAAGGCATCTTTAGGCCTTGACGTCTAGTTTGGAAAATATTTCGTACATACGCACATGTGCGATCGTTTTCGATGAGGGGTTGACTTCAAATCCCTTTGGCTTTGATCAGGCTCACACAGTTTGACAGTTATACGAGGCCGACACGACCGTCAAAACCGCCCGACTCGTCAATTGCAATTACATGGTTTGGTGCACGAATGAATTCGGACATCAGTACTTGTGTTGGTGTATGTGCATGATGTAATATGAGTATAATCTATCGTTGTGTGAAGCTGTTGGGACTTCGGGAAACAAATAAAACTTGTTGTTTGGTTCGTTGCCATTTCAAAACAAATCCACATGTCACTTGGAAGAAGAAATTGAAACAGGCATCCAGATTGGTGGGTTTTTTTATGACGTCATATCTGGCCTTTCACCATTGGATGATTCGTTTTGAAAGGTAATTTTTGATTGGTTGGAATGGGAATCAGCTCATGAATATTATTGAGTTCTTGCTAGAAAAATGGCAACTTCCTGCTGGGCGGCAAACATCACAAACACGAACGAAACAAGGGCTTTTCAAGATGTTCATTCCACACTCATGAACAGAAATGACACATCCCGATCATAAGATGTCAAACGAAATCACAAGTGTCAATTACACTGACCGTAATTAAGCAATCAACATCACAACTTATTTGACAGTTTGCAATCCATTGACCACAAACACAGCCGCGATTGGCACGAACTGACAAAATCACGATTGCATGATATCAGTCAAGCACATGACCAGATGACATGGAACAGATGATCTCACGATTGAAAATTTTTTGCTGTCATTCTCGATTTTGAATTTTTTTTCAATCACAAGCACATGTGCGTATATTCGAAATATACGCACACCTTCGACTGACTGTATGCGCACGAATACGGTACAAGATTACAAAGATCGAACATTTTGGGGGAAAAGAGGGGGACCCTCTACTGCGTGTGCCACTATTAGGACCAGTACAGTATCCCTGGAAAATCAGCATGGAAGAAACAGGGATGGAGGGGTGTCACTTGTACAGTGGGTTGTCTATACTCGAGCGCTTGTTGCTAATTGCTTGATATATCCATGTCAACCAAAACATCTGTGATTGCTGTTATCAATGTATATTCTTCTTCTTGCATGACATTTTCAGTGTTTTCTTTCTGCAATAGGCTGGACATGTACACTTTATGTATGACTGATTCATTGTTACACATTGCCCTTGTGTATCATATTTTGTTGATTAATGTGTTATTTGCTCTTGAAATATAATGGATTTATTTCCATAATAGCATTCCTAACAACAAACATAACTTTCTGTGGGAAAAACAGTCAGCTTAGCTATTTTAAGTTTTGTTTTAAAAATCATTATATTCTTTATTACATGTGAAAGAGGTAATTAAGGCATTTCGGCAGAAATCACCACAAGTCAGAAATGATATGTGGAAGAACCCTATTCTTTTTGAGCCGGATCCGAGGTCCGTGAGGTCCGTGAGGATGAAATCAAGGCTAATTTTGAGACTTGGTTTCCGGACGATAACTGGAAAAATATTTACGCAATAGTTGCAGAACTCTGCATGGAGGTTCATATGCCACCAGGGAAGAACCCTATTGATTTTGGGATCGATCCGTCAAACGACCTTTGACCTAGAGGTCGAAATAATTTTTTGCTGATTCATCCTTGAGGCTTCCTGCATATCTCAGAAACCGTGCATCGTAGAGCGAAACGGACGTTATTTTCGGACTCGTCGCCCTAGACAAACATCTCTAGGGTGTATTATTTTTTTTGATCCGGCTCTGAGGTCCTTGAGGATGAAATCGAGGCTGATCTTGAAACTTGGTTTCCGGACGATAACTCGAAAAATATTCAGGCAATAGTTGCATAATTTTGCATGGAGGTTTATATATCAACAGGGAAGAACCCTATTGATTTTGGGATCGATCCGTCAAACGACCTTTGACCTAGAGGTTGAAATAATTTTTTGCTGAGTCATCCTTGAGGCATCCTGCATATCTCGGAAACGGTGCGTCGTAGAGCGAAACGGACGTTATTTTCGGACTCGTCGCCCTAGACAAACATGTCTAGAGGGTATTATGGATGAACTTTGACCTTGACCCGAAATTTTTTCGCCGAGTCGGCATTTTTCGTTTTCGTCGATATCTCGGAAACGGTGCGTCGTAGAACGAAACGGACGTTATTTTCGGACTCGTCGCCCTAGACAAATATGTCTAATGGGTATTATGGATGAACTTTGACCTTGACCCGAAATTTTTTCGCCGAGTCGGCATTTTTCGTTTTCGTCGATATCTCGGAAACGGTCCGTCGTAGAGCGAAACGGACGTTATTTTCGGACTCGGCGGCCTAGACAAACATGTCTAGAGGGTATTATGGATGAACTTTGACCTTGACCCGAAATTTTTTCGCCGTGTCGGCATTTTTCGTTTTCGTCGATATCTCGGAAACGGTGCGTCGTAGAGCGAAACGGACGTTATTTTCGGACTCGTCGCCCTAGACAAACATGTCTAGAGGGTATTATGGATGAACTTTGACCTTGACCCGAAATTTTTTCGCCGAGTCGGCATTTTTCGTTTTCATCGATATCTCGGAAACGGTGCGTCGTAGAGCGAAACGGACGTTATTTTCGGACTCGTCGCCCTAGACAAACATGTCTAGAGGGTATTATGGATGAACTTTGACCTTGACCCGAATTTTTTCACCGAGTCGGCATTTTTCGTTTTCGTCGATATCTCGGAAACGGTGCGTCGTAGAGCGAAACGGACATTATTTTCGGACTCGTCGGCCTAGACAAACATGTCTTAAGGGTATTACGGATGAACTTTGAACTTGACCTGAAATTTTTTTGGCTGAGTCGACATTTTTCATTTTCGTCGATATCTAGTAGATATTATAAATTAATCATCACACCGAAATGCCTCCAAGGCATCTTTAGGCCTTGACGTCTAGTTTATCTTGCCTTGTTTTGAAGTTATACAAAATCAATAATTTGATGCCATGTTGTGTGGAAGGATGACTGGTGACTGAGAGGAATATGATTCTAATTGGTATAAGTGCTGTTTATTTGGAGAGTAAACAGCCTTATGGCATGTCATTGATTCAGATTCATTTCATACCGTGTGAACATGTATGAAGTTTACATGGTATAGTCATAGTCAGTCAACTGTTCATTTGGAGTTTGTGTCAGATATGTTCCTTTAGTCACTTATCAGGTATCATATTTTCCAGTTATTACATGGTTATTAAGGCTGTCACACTGTTCTATCACATCTATCCAGGCAGATCATGAACTCCGTAAAGATACAAAATGATAATCCCAATACAGTAATCATCATGCCTGGAGTCTTGCCTGTTTACATTGATAGTAACATCAACTGATAGCCTTTAATAATGTACAGGTAGTTCATCAATTACTGTCCAATGGGCAGAGGATTAGCAGATGATTGTTGTTGGAGTTTTACTGGCCCTGATTAATGTGTGTCCAACAACGAATCTGATGGCTGTAAACTCAGCAGCAGCCTGCTAAACAACTAATGACAGTGGACACAGCTCCCCAGACACATCGACCAATCACAAACGACCTGTCTGGCTGAGGATAATTGAGCGGTAGCGGAGAGTTCAGCATTTAGTGGTAATGATACTGGCCATCAGTGGGAGCAAGCGGGCAGTCTGCAGTAGCCATCTGAGGACTTGGGATCAGGGGGGATGAGAGCATGTATAAATCTGATTGATTATCAGGGGAAAGTTTCTGTACATCTAAATGACCGATCAACCTGACGATTTAGCGTATGAATGAATGGGATTTCATGTGTTGGAACATGACAGGGCACAGGAACAATCTACCCACATGAGTAGGAAGTGGGACCTTAAAATAGGGGATGACCTGGTGAATATATTGCGTATCATACATCTGTGTCATGATTATGTGGTTTATCAGTTTATCGATTTGGTTATTTGTTTAAATCAGTGTCGAAAGAATGTTGAGAAAAACTCCATTACAGATTGATCTGATGCAGAGTCTTCAGAATATACGACAGTGGTGCAAGTTGCCATGGATCCTGAGGAGTTGCCGTGGGTGATAGTGACTGGCGTGACGTCGGCGCTGACCCTGACCATGAACGTGTGCGTGTTACTGCTCCTTGCCGTCGTCGCCATGTCCGGACCGACTCTCTCTTCTGCACGCAGTCTTTGCTTTGCCAGCATCCTGAACGGACTTTATGGCATAACCTCCACGGCGTTCAGAGTCATACAGCCGGAATGGGTCAACGTCTTCCTGCCGGACTGCCTTCTGTTCACGGACCAGCTCGCCTCGGCCTTCACCCTCATCCTCTGGGCTGTGGGCATCAAGACCCGGGGAACTCGCATGGACATGGAGAACTCGGGGAAATCGTCGGACCAGAGCAGTACGGTGTTTCGTTTCGTGTTTGTGTGGAACTGTGCCTTTGTGTTTGGATTCATGTCACAAGTTTCGTGGGAATATCAAGACCAGGACAACGACTTCTATAAGTTTCACAGCGGTTTGTTTCTGACGATGAAGTCCGTTGTGATCCTTGGATCGTTACTGATCACATTCTGTGTCCTTGTGAAGGTGTCCTGTAGAGTCACACATGGGGGAAATAACTCAAGTGACATGCAAAATTCCAATGGAGAAACCCAGAGAACGGATGGCCACATGACGCTCTGTCTGGTGATATCACTGGTCACATTTCTAGCGGAGTGTCCAATTACATTGTTTGATTTACTACATTGTGAATATGGTCCATTACATGGCAAGTCTTACGTCAAGTCAGCACTACAATATCTCAGTCTGGTGGTGTTTCTTGAAAGCTTCATCAAGACCGTCCTGTTTTCATGCTATTTGCTATTGTCTAGTCAAACATTTACTGGTTTTCAATACAACTGCCGCCATACCTGCACCAGATGTTGTAAACCAAACTCTAAAGTAGATGATAACATAGCTATGACTCGTTTTACAAACAGTTTGACATCACCCGATGCTGAAACCCCAGACTGTCAACCACCCTCTACCAGTCGTCCGTCTGGATGTAGCTCTAGGAGTGTAGGTCTACACACCATTGATCACTCTGTCACAAGCAATAAACCTGAGAACAATTTCTCCTGCTTCGTGGTGCGAGTACCAACTCGAATGTTGTCAGCAGGCAGCCATCATAGTCTGCACTGCCCCATGTACTGCTATGGAAGTGGGAGCTCTTCTACAATAGCAACTTGATGATGGATTGATGGATGTCTTCTTTATCAATAAATGAGTTTGTTATCAGTCCACTTTATATCAGTGGAAATATTTAAACTGATATGGCATATCTAAAGTGACTTGTTTACAGCATTAATTCCAACGGCAGATTGCAGTCATGTCATGGAATCAAACACATTTTCATTATTTACAACTTCTAAGATATCCCAGTGATCATGGAAGCTGAAGACATCACATCTTGTTAAGATATCATATAGATTAAGGCATATGTGCGAAAAGAAGACAACACAACTGAATGATGTCTTTTGTTGATTTATTGCCAGACGGAGAGGCTGGAGACTCCGAACAACATGAGACTGCGGAAAGAGATGGAGGAAAGAAGAACACGTCACGCATCCCAAATTATTCGCTGATGATCAACTATGTCAAACATGTCCTCCCGAAAGAACTGGCGACTAAGGTCAGACGATTTGTTAGTCAAGACTCCTTAGAACCTTCCGGCTCTTGCCAGTCGTCCAGCGTGATGCCGAGGGAGACCTCGGACAGTGGAAGTCTTGACACGGGAGCCGCAGTCGAGACCTCGCTGTCCACTCCGGAGGACACCTCACTCCCACGTGCTCCTCGGCTCACATCCACAGATGGCGGCGAGGAGGAAGTGGGCGAATTTGATGAACATGCCGCCTTGATTTGTGAGACCATGTGGGATTTCCGGGAGTTCCAAAATCGAAAAGAAAGTTCTGAGATCCGAGATGTCTTGAAGAGAGCAGAATCAGCTGAAGGGAATCTCTTTACAGCTGAAAGAGATCCGCTCAAAAATCAGATCTCTCCCCATGGTATCACAGCCACTGTCGCTCTACCCCAACAACATAGCAAGCGAGAAACTTCCCCTGCAGCAACTAAAGTATGTTGCACAGACACCAAAACTCAAAATGAGATGGAAGACCTTGACTTGTCAAAGCAAAATGCTGCTATCTCGAGTTGTAAATCAGATGTGGATCATGCACAGCCAGATACTGAAAGAGTTGTAGAAGATGAGCACGATCAGTTATCCAAAGACAGACACTCCCTGAATGACTCACAAACAATCTCCACTGGAAATGTCACACAGAGTGAACCCACGAGACCAACAACCGCCTCTGAGGAAACAGGATTGAAGTCAAGGAAACCAGATCAAAACAACAATGTCACTGCAACAGAATCTCCTGAAAAATGCCCTACGAAGAAAACTGAAGCCACCAATAGCCTGCAACCAGAAACCATTGATGACTTGAAACCACCGCTAACTAACAAGCTGGATCCCACAAACCAGAAGACGGCCACTGATGAGGATCTTGCAGTTGTCGAGACTCCACCTGACCACTTGGACTCCCCAGGAGTGTGCTGTTCATCTGTCGGCCCTTCCCAGATCGAGCTGATGAATTTGATAGACGCACCCGTCACCAAGATGCTTACCAAACCTCTGAGACCATGTTTTTGCAAAATTGAGGAGTCTGATGTGGCATTGTGCCAGGAGTTGATGGACCTGCTGCCATTCAGCGATGAGTATGATTCGTCATATGAAGACAGCGACTCAAGTTATGAGGATGAAGAAGATGGTGAAAAGTCAGACCGGGATGTCTCCGTACCACCTGATATCGACACCAGAGTTGTCAGTCCACAGGAACATCCAAATAATCCGACAGCGCAGACTGAATTAAAAGCCAGTCCTCAACCTGAGATCAAGAGTGTTGTACAAACCACAACAGAACAAGTCTTGAACATGGAAGCTGTCGTCCAGGATGTTGTTACCCAAGAAAAACGACCCAAGAAAAACAAGACTGGCAACCATCATGTTGAAGCGAGTGTGAGTCCCCATGAACCAACAAAATCGGTGAATACTACAGCTAGACTTAATGATACCAGTGGCATTGGTGGACTAAATCAAACCCCAACAAAAGCGAATTCGGATAGTGCAGTTGAAGGCGCCAAAGACATGAAAACTATCAACCACGGTCAAAAGAATACCAGCTCCAACGAAGAAACTGCCCATAACACACAAACAAGTCAGGACTCAACAATGGACTCAATCCCCTTAAAACAATTTGAAGACAGAGGACCGGATTGCTGTTGCACGACAGATCCCACCCCCGTGCAGACAGTAGAAAATGAAACTAAAGTTCCCAACCAGAGACAAAAGCAGGAAGAACCGTCATCTCCTGTGTTTGATTCAGCAATGCTTTCCACTTTCAAGTCATATGATGTGTGCCCCACTGAAAGAGGTATGTTTGAACGACATAGGATAAGTACAGTGGGTAATGAGCCAGTAATGCCGGGGTATTTGTTTGGTCATGACATAGGGGCTCACCAGTTGCCTGAAAACATTTCAGATTTCGGCTCATCACTTAATTGTTCATCAAATGTACAAACTTCTGGAACTGCCAGTCTGTCATATGCATTACCAAATCCTTGGAGACATCAACCACAAGTTTCTCCACCACCACTGTCCCAGGGATCCCTTATCAGTCACCATGGTTACCAGCCACCACCCAGTCCAGTAACCATGGTCGCAAGTGCAGAGAACCAGAGCAGTGCTCCTTTGACCTCAAACACTGTCCAAGTTAGAAACTATCGCCCCACAACCAAAATAACTCATTATAACGTGAGCGTGCGCCCTGAAGACACAGTGCTCTGTTTGACAGGCCTGCCCCCTGGTGTCAGTCATGAACACCTCTGGGATACTCTACATCGCTATGGTGACATCGTCACGATCTCCATGCAGCCTAACCTGGCCCAGGTTCAGTTCCGATTGACGCAGGATGCCGACAGCGTGCTGCGACAGTTCAGTCAGAGTGGACACTGTCTCTGGGACGGACACCCGATCGCCATCATGCGGCTGGAAGACTACAAACGCAGTCTCTCCGAACAGTCGGTGATTCCATCAAGGCAACTGTCTGTTACCACTAAAACCTCCAAAATCTCATACTGGAAACAGGTGTCCACTCACCACGGATACTGTGTCGATGAACGAACCATGGAGAAACAGGAGTTTGTGTCCTATCATGTCCATAGCTCATAATGACCTTGTTAGATACCAAGATACCAGTGTTTGTTTGTGATCGTTTATATCATAGATAACATACGAGCAGTAGTTTTGTTGCCTGATCAAACTTAATTTCCGTTGAATTATTGTGAATGAGAATAGATTATTCATTTTTGTTGTGATGTGTGTTTTCCTGAGTTACAACATATCCAATTTCTTCAAAATGTCAGTATTGTTATAATATTGTATCTGTACCATGTGTACTATACAGCGGTCTCCCTCCGATAAGACCCCCCTTTAGACAAGACCTAAATTTTGTGGCAGAAGGGTAGGTCTTATCTGAGAGGGATCACTCTACAACATTTCATCATTCTACTATATTTGTAATAAACTCAAGGTTTCAGTCTGTACTATTACATGGCAGTATTGAAATAATCATGTAGTTTTGTATTCATTCCATCTCACAATATGTAAAATGTTGAACACAGGTGATTGTGCTGGTGTAAGTCAGCAAACCTTTGCTATTACGAATGGAGACATTCTTGTTACAAAAATAAAGTATCATATTTGTAGTATGAAAGAACAAATTCCCTCATTGTATTTTTACAATCATGTGTGTGTTTGGTGTGAAAATGTTCTAGGAAACATAAATTTCATGGCACATTGTACATTGTTTGAAGGCGTACAGTTACAGTATATGATATTGATGTTCTTCATGACTTCAAATGCCTCTTGATACTTGTACCATTTCAGTGACTGAGTGTGGTTGAGGTTTGTGGATCTGTATGATCATGATCATGCTATTTTTTGTCAGTAATTATTCAAATATCAGACAGTATTGTTAAATCTCTAGCAAATTATGATGCTCTCAGATAACAATAGTTAAGGTCGACAAGAGTGTAATTTTTGTTCGTCAAGCTGGAAATGTTGGAAACCAGATTAGTAAGTAGCAAGTACTGGAGTCAAGTACAATCTCATAGTTTGACGGATTATTTCTTTTCTGATAGATGAAAGCTAATACGAGTTAAAGTTAGAATACCGGTAAGTTAATTACAAAAATGTATTACCGGCAGATAATGATTCGTACGCGATTATTGTACTGACTGTTTTAAAAATTGATCAGAATCGAATGAAATAAAGTTGAAAATATATTATAAATATAATATGAACAAACCTCAATATTGTTTCTTCACGAATCAAAATTTCAGTACTTTAAACAGAAAACAGAAAGGAATTCTGTTGTGATGCAAATGATCTTGCCATCTAAATTCATAGTCATTCTGTGATTTTGATTTCATTTTGGTCAAAACATTTACAAAATGGTTCCATTGTTGGTGTGTGACACTATAAGGTGGCATGATGTTCTGTGGAAGGGGGGTGGGGGTAAGGGACTTTGTATCCATTTGAGACTTCTAGCACTGGATGTGAACCATAACCATGATAACAGGTGTTTGAATAAATTACAGACATTAGGTGTCTCTAAGTGCCTGCAATAAAGCCAGAAGACTTTTATGACACTTCAGTATAATAGTTGCAAGACCTTTGCATGTCGATATAAGATAACTGCATTTAACCATAATCACATAATAATACTGTTATGATAACCACAGAGAGCTTATGGATTTCTGTTAATGTATATGCTACTGATGCAGTTTCCTGTGGTGGTAGGTTTGATTGGCCCTTTTTCTGACAAATTACCTAAATGGAAGAAAATATTCCAATGACTCGGAAATTGATCATGTAAATGAAAATACCGCAATGACACCTTCGATGCTTACTGCAGAAAAGCAAAAGTTTTAAATGTAATATTCAACTAGAATGGAACATTTATGATTTCCGAGGATAAAATCAGGCAAGACTGAGTCATGTAAGTGGTTTGCCGCTTGCTTGAACATATGCATTGTTTTTGTGCAAATTTGATGAGTGCTCACGCAGATCATGCATGTATTGCTGGGGTGCCATTCGGTCAGGTCTTCATGATGAAATTCCCATGTATCTTCTTGTAGAACCCCAGGACGAGAAGCGTGTGTGCTACTACTATAGCAGGGGGCGGTGTCGACGGCGGAATTGTCCATATGTACACTCCAGAGATACAGGTACTCAAATACTGCAATGAATTTACCAGTGTTATATGTTTAGTACACACTGTCTACTGTATACCCTATAACACTAACTGTACTCTAGTGTTGCTAACCAATGAACGATGGATAATTTTTCAAATTCCCTTGAGAATTTAGATGGCTTGTGGCAGAAATCCAACCTTTATGGAACTGATTTTAATAGGGAACTGTCCTTCACTTCTTATACACGCAGTACTGATTGCTACATGATAAATGATTCAGGTCAGATAACGACAGACAAGAAGCCAGTGTTCTGTGCATATGACGCGGACCACCTGATCTCACTGCCGGCAGCGGGCTCCTGGATCATCCTGGAGGTGGCTACAGTCCTATCTCCCGGTCACTTCTACGGAATCTTCCCCTTCGGCACGAAAACCGTCCTCTCCATCATAAAGGAGGAGACTAGTGATGGACACGACGGTAGGGGCAAGTGTGGTCGAGATAACGACGGTTGAGACAAGTGTAGTCGAGATAACGACGGTAGGGGCAAGTGTGGTCGAGATAACGACGGTAGAGACAAGTGTGGTCGAGATAATGACGTGGCAAGTGTGATCGAAATAAAGACGGTAGGGGCAAGTGTGGTCAGAATAAAGACGGTAGGGGAAAGTGTGGTCAGAATAAAGACGGTAGGGGAAAGTGTGGTCAGAATAAAGACGGTAGGGGAAAGTGTGGTCAGAATAAAGACGGTAGGGGAAAGTGTGGTCAGAATAATGACGGTAGGGGCAAGTGTGGTCGAAATAAAGACGGTAGGGGCAAGTGTGGTCGAAATAAAGACGGTAGGGGCAAGTGTGGTCAGAATAACAACGGTAAGGGCAAATGTGGTCAAAATAACAATGGATGGTATTCAAGGGGCTTGAAATAACATGAATAACAAAGTGTGTACATGTATAATACACAATGACATGATGCAGAATGCCATGTGAAACTTCTTGTGTAAATGAGTAACTTATGCTTTTGACAAAGACTAAACAGTTAATTTGCTATTAATCTTCACCAGTCTGTGTCAAGAGAAATGACGTTGATAGTGTAACAGTTTGCTGTGTTCTTCCAGAAGGTTATTCTGGTAGCCAGACCAGTATCTTGGAGTCTATCGACGCTCTCATGGACAATATGAGGTAAGTTGTTTCCATGATGCAGATTTATTTCAAAAGCTTGGAAATGGTGTGACAAATATTCATAATAATGGGGTACCTGCTGATGCCATATGCTTTTGGGGCTATGAAACAGTCTATATTGCCCAAAAAGTACAAAAAACGTCATGTCTATTGTCTGCATTATGCAAAAACAAACATGACAAAATTTTATTGCAACATTAATTACGTTTTTGTACGTATATGGCACAGTAGACTGTTCCTATGGTTCATCTATACCCGAATTACATGGTGGCGATCCTGGTGGCTAACAGGAACCTCATTATCAATCAAACATATTAATACTAGCTGTTGTGTGTGTGTTAAAAACGGAATATTTACTTGAATGAATGACTATGGAAGTTGAAAGCTGGCTTTCAAAGCCTGTTTATCTATTCTAACACCCTGTTCATCCCATAGCCACCACTACTCTCGCCTGACGCACCGAGACACTGACTACACAGTGTACGCAGATGGGGAGGTTGTTGCTTGCCTCTTCACTCAGGACAACCGTTGGTACCGAGCGCGTATCATCGACAGCGACCCAGATAGGAACCGCGTCCAGGTCTTCTACGTCGACTTTGGCAACCGCGAGTGGGTCGGTGAGGACCGTATCCGCCAGATGGAGCCACACTACATGCAACTTCCGTTCCAGGCGCTCGAGTGCTTCATGCCTCTGGAGCCAGTGCACGCTGAGGATGGCTGGAGCAAGGAGGCAAAGTATGTTGATCGGATGAACCTTGAAATCTGGGCCTGTATAGTTATTGTATACTCAATGTTCTTCTGTATTTGTGGACTATTGCTTTTGATGCTAGATGTATATGAATTATTTTGCTAGAAGGATTGAATAATGTAGCTTTAGTAGCACTATGTATTACTCAATATCCACACTTTGCTTCCTTCTTGAAGGTTCATGATACGCCATTGTCATTTCATTGGTTTGCTGTCTTATTTCAGGGATCATTTCTTTGGGATGATCGATGGCAAAGTCCTCTTTGCTCATGTCCTGGAAAGGCAAGTGTGTGTTGTATATTTGTTTGATTAATGGTGGTTAATTACTCAACATCGCCAGTAGCTGGTATCCTTATGATGACTGTGTGTAATGGGGAATATTTTACTTTTCGAAGTTTGTATAGGAGTTTTGCTTCAGTAATGCTATAAAAATCTACATTAAATGAAAAGCAATTTCCTAAATTTGCATAGCAATTTATAGTGATTTTATGAGTTTGTGTCATATATAAATCTGGCAATTCTTCATAACCTGGCCGGTGTCACCTTGTGGACGATGCTGAAACTTGTGTAGCAGTTAGGCCACAGTTGCTGCGATGCACTTTCAATATTGTGTAGCAAAACCCTAATAATGCATAGCAAACTGCGATGCGACACCAGTTGAAATGTTCCCTGCCATTTATATGCATACATGTATTGCCACGACCAGATCTGTTGATGGTTTGTTTGGTGTGTTGCAGTAATGTAAACGGCACACTGACCCTGGATCTGTACGATACATCTGATGGTGAGGTCAGACTTGGACGAGACATGGTTGACCGAGGGTTTGCCAAACTGCAGGGGGGTAGTCATCGAGCCCCTGGCAAAACATTGAGGAAACGGAAACCAAGACAACGGCAGATATCTGGCAATTCCTCTGGGAGTTCTGGTGTGCCGGCTGAACCTGTATTCTTGCCTGGCTGAGGCATATTGTTTGATGGAGATTATTTTCAGGATTTTCTTAAAGGACAAAAGACTGTTGCAAGTAGGTTGAGAGTTTCTAAGTGTATGAAACTCATTTTGTGCCAATTGAAGTTCAATATTGATTTGATAAAAGAATTTACTGGCCTAGGTCCATTCACACCACGGTGATCTCAATGATCAGCTTCTTTGTTACTAATGCAAAGCAAGGCCAGTGTTGAAAAATAAAGTAAGCAAACTTTGTAAAAAATAATTAATAGGCATGCGAAAAACTGTGTACAAGCAATTTGCCTGTCAGTAATTGAGATTTTCATATGTCAAGATCTTGCTTGTTACTGTCGAGTGGTGCCAATTTGTGTGCATTTGTTCGCAAGTTTGATGATGGTGCTCTCAGTTTGTTATTCCAAAGATGGTGGATTGGTTTCTGTAGGTTTCTTTTCTCCAAAATGGAGGGACTGATTGATAAAAAAAAAAGATAATGGTTTACAGTTTGTACCTGTTTCAAAATTTTTACAATAGTTCTTTTGGACCAGGATATTAATTTTATGATGTCTTTGATTTTGTCTTTGGAATTTGAACACTACTACGGGTCTAGTTTATTATTTGCTGCAAGGAAAGTTATTTATTTCTTAGAAAGAAATAGTGTTGTACATCGGTTTATGACCCAAAAAAACTGTTGAGTGGTTAAAACAGAAAGTGAAACAGTAGATTGATCAGTGTTGTCATGCCACATGTTCAATGTGATCAGTGTTGTCATGGCATATGTTCAATGATTTATTGTGATGTTTGTTTGTCTGTTTTTTTCAAGACAGGATTTTATTTATATGTATTTTGAAAATTGACATCTTTTAATTCAGGGCCAAGTCCTAGGTGTGTAACGCTCAAAGCATGGTTTAGTTTTACTGGTCCAATTTCAGTAAATTCACGCATAAAAAGAATCAATAAGTTACTTGATGACTGAACATCATTGGTACGGACAAATTGACCAGGCAGAATAGTATAGTTGTGTCAAACCAAGATGTACCGAAAAAATGACTGAATGATTATAGGCAGTGTTCATATGATGATGTAATTCTGGTGCTCTATTGGATATGTAAAAAATGCATTAAAAAGATGCCTTATTGCTATACATGTAATATGGATAAGAGTTTGTTGTGTTCATGCAATTTTCTAATAATATGTATGGAAATGAGTACGCATTTATGTATTTCTGGTGTATTTCCAACCTGATCATATTCCACAAGTTGTGATATTTTGATTTCATATGAAGTGTTTTGCTTTCACTATAATAAATAGTAATACACTTAAAATATTTATAATGAAGAATACACAATTATTTGGTTCTGGCCACTTGCGAGACCAGAAATTTGGAACACTGTGATATATTGAAATACTTTTCAGAAGTACATTAATTTTTCCACGTGCAAGTTGCACAGTTCGTTCTCTGATTGATATTTGTGTGTGTTTTAAGGTACATGTAGATGAATCGAGGTGATGTTTCATTTAGTTATTGACAGAATGTTTACTTATTATACATATTTTATCTTTCAGTACACATCCTGTTGGTAATAAATTGAAGTTATATTTGTTAAGGTCTCTTTTTGATGCATCCGAACAACCACATGTACATTAAAAACCTACAAATACTTGAAAAGATTTAATATGTTGGTACTATTAGTTGGTTAAATAAATAGTGTCGTCAAAGATCACAATTTCATATAGAAACAAGACCATATAATATTGACATCAGCAATTGATGGCAATCACTCTTAAGAGCTGTACATGACATAAAAAACTTAAAGTATAAATGAAACATAACATTTAAATCAGAAAGTGTAATATCAGCTAAGGAATTGCCACCAAACAAAGATAATAATAATTTTATGTTTGCCCATTGTTTAAATTATGTTCCTGTCCCATCTTCTAAGGTGTCGCCATCTATAATGAAGCAAGTCAATTGGAGATTCAGTACAATCACGGTATACTCAGATTTTTCTGACTTGTTTACACCGGTTTTTGATGATATTTTTGCGATGCTAAATGTTATCGTTCTATAACTTGGCATACTTCACGTGGAAGTCAAACGGCAATTTTCTACAAAATTTCGGACTTCTGTCAGAAAAGTTTAAAAAGTTGGCAATCTACCTCAATGTCAAATTTCAGCCCAAAACTGGATCTCGAGAATCTGAGTATATTCGAGTCCTGTTTACTTCCATCGGGAATAAAAGGAATAAAAATATTGTAATTTTGGACCAGAAGACACAACGGGGTGTATTCTACACAAATATGTTGATTTCGATAGATTGCCCCGCTACAAAACCGTACAAATGCACAAAAGTGTGCGTTTGACGGGGCTAAATTTAACATTGGGATAGATTGCCAACTTTTTAGGTTACCGGACCTATGGTCCGTAACCTATTGGCATGGCGATGCGTCCGGCGTCGTCGTCGTCGTCCGTCAACAATTTTATCTTTAAAGTTTACGATCGAAGTTTTCTGAAATTTTGCACAAAAATGCCTAAAAATATTTCGAGAGGGAGGTATTTTTTAGTTTTTTTATTTTCGCATTTTTTTCAAAATGGCGGCCGTTTTCGACGAAGAATGCCTGATTTTGGACTTTGGCGGCCATTTTCTCAAAATCTGTTCAGTAACTTTTTTTTTTATTGATGCATAACACTCCTCATATGTACCCCTGTGACATGTATAAATTTCGTTGCGCTTGAATCGCTCGAAGTGGGCCATTTTGGGCCCAAACTCGGCCCAAATGGGACTTTCCCATGTTAAATTCTCCTATGCTTTATAATGGGACACATTAAAGCCTAATATCTCACTTAATATTGAGATTAGAGACTAGGAATCAATTGTGGACATATAGGAAATGATATATGCTGAATATTGTCGTGCCCTGGAATTTGACCTCTGACCTTGGTTTCAAGGTCAGAGCGGCCGTTTCGTCGAAAAATGGCCAATTTTGGACTTCGAAGGTCGTTTTCTCAAAATCTGTTCAGTAACTTTTTTAGGTTACCGGACCTTTGGTCCGATAACCTATTGGCATGGCGTTGCGTCCGTCCGTCCGTCCGTCCGTCCGGCGTTAACATTTTTATCTTTAAAGTTAACGATCGAATCTTTCTGAAATTTTGCACAAAAATGCCTAAAAATATTTTGAGAAGGAGGTATTTTTTTGTTTTTTGATTTTCGCATTTTTTTCAAAATGGCGGCCGTTTTTGTCGAAAAACGCTCAATTTTGGACTTTGACGGCCATTTTCTCAAAAACTGTCTGATCAGTTTTGAGTTTTTGGTTTCAAAAGATTCCCCTCATATACCTCTGTGATATGTATAAGTTTGGTTGCCCTAAATCTGCCGGTTTTCGTGTGGCGGCCATTTTGAATTTTTGGCGGGTCGGCGAAAAAAATTTTTTTCGCCCCAGATCGCATTACTATCCGTTTTGGGCCATTTCTAGAGCAAAAAAAAATTTTCACCCTTTGAAAAAAATTTTGGACTTAGAAAATTTTCGGCACTTTTTCCCTTCATAATGGGAGCTGTCCGGACTGTACTCATAGAACGCTTGAAGATAGAGCTTAGAAATTGGCCCATCAAATGGGAAGTCATATATGGCGACTTGTGTGGTGACCTTGAATTTGACCTTGGATGACCTTGAAAGGTCAAAACAGCCATTTTTGGGTCGAAAAACGCTCAAATTCGCACCTGGTCTGTATTTTCTCAAAAACTCTCTGATCAGTTTTGAGATTTTTGCTTAAAAAGATTCCTCTTATATACCTCTGCGACGTGTATAAGTTTTGTTGCCCTTGAATCGCCGATCTCAGTGTGGCGACCATTTTGAATTTTTGATGAGTCGGCGAAAAAAATTTTTTTCGCCCCAAACAACATTACTATCCATTTTGGGCCATTTCTAGGCAAAAAAAAATTTTCACCCTTTGAAAAAAATTTTGGACTTAGAAAATTTTCGGCACTTTTTTCCTTCGTAATGGGAGCTTTCAGGACTGTACTCATAGAACGCTTGAAGATAGAGCTTAGAAATTGGCACTTTCAAATCGGAAGTCATATATGGCGACTTGTGTGGTGACCTTGAATTTGACCTTGGATGACCTTGAAATGTCAAAACAGCCATTTTGGGGTAAAAAAATGCCCAGATTTGCCTTTGTAGATGAAATGCTTGCAGATAGAGCTCCTGTTTGCATTATGAACTTATAGGAAGACATATATGGCACAACTAATGATGACCTTGAACTTGACATCAGATGACCTTGAGTGCCAAATGTCTGACTTGGAATGTGTAAATTGACCTGAGCGGCCTAAACGATTCCACCCAATATATAGAATATCAAATGCCGCACACATACATGTAATGGTTACATCGAAGTTCATACGGATGACCTTGATTGGTAAATCCCAAGGTCATATGTTTACACTGCGAACCTTGATTGGTAAATCTCAAGGTCTGTTACCTGCCAATGCTGCCATGGCCAAACCAAAATTGTCCGGTAACCTATCTTAGCCTTTGGGCTAATTTTTTTCTTATTGATGAAAAACACTCCTCATATGTACCCCTGTGACATGTATAAATTTCGTTGCGCTTGAATCGCTTGAAGTGGGCCATTTTGGGCCCAAACTCGGCCCAAATGTGACTTTCCCATGTTAGGTTACCGGACCTTTGGTCCGATAACCTATTGGCATGGCGTTGCGTCCGTCGTCCGTCCGTCCGTCCGTCCGTCCGTCCGGCGTTAACATTTTTATCTTTAAAGTTAACGATCGAATCTTTCTGAAATTTTGCACAAAAATGCCTAAAAATATTTTGAGAAGGAGGTATTTTTTTGTTTTTTGATTTTCGCATTTTTTTCAAAATGGCGGCCGTTTTTGTCGAAAAACGCTCAATTTTGGACTTTGACGGCCATTTTCTCAAAAACTGTCTGATCTGTTTTGAGTTTTTGGTTTCAAAAGATTCCCCTCATATACCTCTGTGATATGTATAAGTTTGGTTGCCCTAAATCTGCCGGTTTCCGTGTGGCGGCCATTTTGAATTTTTGGCGGGTCGGCAAAAAAAAATTTTTTCGCCCCAAATCGCATTACTATCCATTTTGGGCCATTTCTAGGGCAAAAAAAATTTTTCACCCTTTGAAAAAAATTTTGGACTTAGAAAATTTTCGGCACTTTTTCCCTTCATAATGGGAGCTGTCCGGACTGTACTCATAGAACGCTTGAAGATAGAGCTTAAAAATTGGCACTTTCAAATGGGAAGTCATATATGGCGACTTGTGTGGTGACCTTGAATTTGACCTTGGATGACCTTGAAAGGTCAAAAAAGCCATTTTTGGGTCAAAAATCGCTCAAATTTGCACCTGGTCTGTATTTTCTCAAAAACTGTCTGATCAGTTTTGAGATTTTTGCTTAAAAAGATTCCTCTCATATACCTCTGTGACGTGTATAAGTTTTGTTGCCCTTGAATGCAGTTGTGAGTTGCGATGTCAGTAGTTGTGAGTTGCAATGTCCATAATTGTTATGGCTGCAGTTGTGAGTTGCAATGTCCACAGTTGTGAGTTGCGATGTCCGTAGTTGTGAGTTGCGATGTCCGTAGTTGTGAGTTGCGATGTCTGTAGTTGTGAGTTGCGATGTCCGTAGTTGTGAGTTGCAATGTCCACAGTTGCGAGTTGCAATGTCCATAGTTGTGAGTTGCGATGTCCGTAGTTGTGAGTTGCGATGTCTGTAGTTGTGAGGTGCAAAGTCTGTAGTTGTGAGTTGCTCCTCACATTTACGGACACTGAATATGCTACTCATAAGTATGAAATGTACCACCTGCACCTCACAAGTAAAAATATGCACAAGTGCTACTGAGGGAGTACGTCCGTCCGTCCGTCCGTCCGGCGTTAACATTTTTATCTTTAAAGTTAACGATCGAACCTTTCTGAAATTTTGCACAAAAATGCCTAAAAATATTTTGAGAAGGAGGTATTTTTTTGTTTTTTGATTTTCGCATTTTTTTCAAAATGGCGGCCGTTTTTGTCGGAAAACGCTCAATTTTGGACTTTGACGGCCATTTTCTCAAAAACTGTCTGATCAGTTTTGAGTTTTTGGTTTCAAAAGATTCCCCTCATATACCTCTGTGATATGTATAAGTTTGGTTGCCCTAAATCTGCCGGTTTCCGTGTGGCGGCCATTTTGAATTTTTGGCGGGTCGGCAAAAAAAATTTTTTTCGCCCCAAATCGCATTACTATCCATTTTGGGCCATTTCTAGGGCAAAAAAAATTTTTCACCCTTTGAAAAAAATTTTGGACAGAAAATTTTCGGCACTTTTTCCCTTCATAATGGGAGCTGTCCGGACTGTACTCATAGAACGCTTGAAGATAGAGCTTAAAAATTGGCACTTTCAAATGGGAAGTCATATATGGCGACTTGTGTGGTGACCTTGAATTTGACCTTGGATGACCTTGAAAGGTCAAAAAAGCCATTTTTGGGTCAAAAATCGCTCAAATTTGCACCTGGTCTGTATTTTCTCAAAAACTGTCTGATCAGTTTTGAGATTTTTGCTTAAAAAGATTCCTCTCATATACCTCTGTGACATGTATAAGTTTTGTTGCCCTTGAATCGCCGATCTCAGTGTGGCGGCCATTTTGAATTTTTGACGAGTCGGCGAAAAAAAATTTTTTCGCCCCAAATAACATTACTATCCATTTTGTGCCATTTCTAGGCAAAAAAAAATTTTCACCCTTTGAAAAAAATTTTGGACTTAGAAAATTTTCGGCACTTTTTTCCTTCATAATGGGAGCTGTCAGGACTGTACTCATAGAACGCTTGAAGATAGAGCTTAGAAATTGGCACTTTCAAATGAGAAGTCATATATGCCGACTTGTGTGGTGACCTTGAATTTGACCTTCGATGACCTTGAAAGGTCAAAACAGCCATTTTGGGGTCAAAAAATGCCCAGATTTGCCTTTGTAGATGAAATGCTTGCAGATGGAGCTCATGTTTGCATTATGAACATATAGGAAGACATATATGGCACAACTAATGATGACCTTGAACTTGACGTCCGATGACCTTGAGTGCCAAATGTCTGACTTGGAATGTGTAAATTGACCTAGGCGGCCTAAACGATTCCACCCAACATATAGAATATCAAATGCCGCACACATACATGTAATGGTTACATCGAAGTTCATACGGATGACCTTGATTGGTAAATCCCAAGGTCATATGTTTACACTGCGAACCTTGATTGGTAAATCTCAAGGTCTGTTACCTGCCAATGCTGCCATGGCCAAACCAAAATTGTCCGGTAACCTATCTTAGCCTTTGGGCTAATTTTAAATTTTCCTATGCTTTATAACATGTATAATGGCACACATTAAGCCTAATATCTCACTTAATATTGAAATTAGAGACTAGGAATGAATTGTGGACATATAGGAAATGATATATGCTGAATATTCTTGTGACCTTGAATTTGACCTTTGACCTCATTTTCAAGGTCACATGACAAAATGGCTAATATCTCGCTTATTATCGACTTTACAGTTTAGGAATCAATTGTGAACATATAGGAAATGATATATGCTGAATATTTTCGTGACCTTGAATTTGACCTTTGACCTCATTCCCAAGGTCGCAGGACAAAATTGCTAATATCTCGCTTATTATCGACTTTACAGCTTAGGAATCAATTGTGAACATATAGGAAATGATATATGCTGAATATTCTCGTGGCCTTGAATTTGAGCTTTGACCTCATTTTCAAGGTCACAGGACAAAATGGCCAATATCTTGCTTATTAGCGACTTTACAGCTTAGGAATCGATTGTGAACATATAGGAAATGATATATGCTGAAAATTCTCGTGACCTTGAATTTGACCTTTGACCTCATTTTCAAGGTCACAGGACAAAACGGCCAATATCTTGCTTATTAGCGACTTTACAGCTTAGGAATCAATTGTGAACATATAGGAAATGATATATGCTGAAAATTCTCATGACCTTGAATTTGACCTTTGACCTCATTTTCAAGGTCACATGACAAAATGGCTAATATCTCGCTTACTATCGACTTTACAGCTTAGGAATCAATTGTGAACATATAGGAAATGATATATGCTGAATATTCTCATGACCTTGAACTTGACCTTTGACCTCATTTCCAAGGTCACAGGACAAAATTGCTAATATCTCGCTTATTATCGACTTTACAGCTTAGGAATCGATTGTGAACATATAGGAAATGATATATGCTGAAAATTCTCGTGACCTTGAATTTGACCTTTGACCTCATTTTCAAGGTCACAGGACAAAACGGCCAATATCTTGCTTATTAGCGACTTTACAGCTTAGGAATCAATTGTGAACATATAGGAAATGATATATGCTGAAAATTCTCATGACCTTGAATTTGACCTTTGACCTCATTTTCAAGGTCACATGACAAAATGGCTAATATCTCGCTTACTATCGACTTTACAGCTTAGGAATCAATTGTGAACATATAGGAAATGATATATGCTGAATATTCTCATGACCTTGAATTTGACCTTTGACCTCATTTCCAAGGTCACAGGACAAAATTGCTAATATCTCGCTTATTATCGACTTTACAGCTTAGGAATCAATTGTGAACATATAGGAAATGATATATGCTGAATATTCTCATGACTTTGAATTTGACCTTTGACCTCATTTTCAAGGTCACAGGACAAAATGGCCAATATCTTGCTTATTAGCGCCTTTACAGCTTAGAAATCAATTGTGAACATATAGGAAATGATATATGCTGAATATTCTAGTGACCTTGAATTTGACTTTTGACCTCATTTTCAAGGTCAACAGGACAAAATGGCTAATCAATTGTTGACCTTTGACCTCATTTTCAAGGTCACATGACAAAATGGCTAATATCTCGCTTACTATCGACTTTACAGCTTAGGAATCAATTGTGAACATATAGGAAATGATATATGCTGAATATTCTCATGACCTTGAATTTGACCTTTGACCTCATTTCCAAGGTCACAGGACAAAATTGCTAATATCTCGCTTATTATCGACTTTACAGCTTAGGAATCAATTGTGAACATATAGGAAATGATATATGCTGAATATTCTCATGACTTTGAATTTGACCTTTGACCTCATTTTCAAGGTCACAGGACAAAATGGCCAATATCTTGCTTATTAGCGCCTTTACAGCTTAGAAATCAATTGTGAACATATAGGAAATGATATATGCTGAATATTCTAGTGACCTTGAATTTGACTTTTGACCTCATTTTCAAGGTCAACAGGACAAAATGGCTAATCAATTGTGAACATATAGGAAATGATATATTCTGAATATTTTAATGATATTGAATTTGACCTTTGACCTAAATTTCAAGGTCAGTCATTTTATTTTCAAAGTCAGATTACAAAATGGCTTATATCTCACTTATTATCAAATTTACAGCTTAGGGTCCATAGTGAACATATAGGAAATGATGTATGCTGAATAGTTTGGTGATCTAGAATTTAACCTTTGATCCCATTTTCAAGGTTAGAGATATGGCGATTTCAGTGGTCACCTTGAATTTGACTTTCAACTTTCTCGGCTTAACTCTGTATATTTCTCCGGTAACCTTTCTAGCCCATTGGGCTAATTCTCAATTTTCGCTATAGAAGTCTGAAATTCGGCAGAAAATTGGCGCTTGACTCCCAGGTGAAGTTTGCCAAGTTATAGAACGATAACATCTAGCAACGCAAAAATATCAGCGAAAAACAGTGTAAATGAGTTAGAAAAATCAGAGTATAGGTAAATGTGCACTTAAACTGAAGAGTATTTCAAATATTCAGTCTTGACTTAATCATATTCATGTACACATGTATATATCTAACTAAATGATCATGTTTAGATTAGGTATAATATGCACTTCAAAGTCGAGCCAAGTTCTTTGAATATTTGTCACAAATTTCACTTACTGTAATGTATGTGGTGAGAGGGGTAGGAGTAGCGCCACCGTGGCCAGATAGGTCAGTCTATCCATAGATCCTCGGGGGATCTATGGTCTATCGACCTATTTGGCCACGGTGGGGTCTAGGGAATGCTGATGACGTTGTGATAACGACGAAAAGTCATAACGCTCCGTCATCCAAACTGTTTATGCTACGAAACTGCTTCGTCGGCGTGTAAAGTTGTTTTGAAAAAGTGGCGGGCTGTCAAAAGAGTTTGAGTCAGTAGATCGAAGTTTATCAAGTGTTTTCTGAGGTAATGTTTGGCATTGATCTGCACAATATGTATTCCCTCAACCAAATTATCTAATCGGGAACCGTATGTGCCGAATAGAAGCGAGGTTCAATCTGACTGAAAATCATATGTTTTCCTCGCGGATCAGTCACACCTGCCGCATTGTTCCGAAACATCGACACATGACGCATGTGTCGATGTTTCGACATGAGTGCACCACCAGTGCTCATGATTTCCAATTTCTCAAACAAATTGTGGGTGATCTATACTATGTCATACATTACTAATCGAGCAAATGCACAAAATTGTGTGCGGACCCAGAAATTAAATGACAGATCTGAATTTAACATTGGGGTAGATTGCCAACTTTTTCAATTTTCATGATAGAAGTCTGAAATTCAGTATATGATTGCCGTTTGACTCCCAGGTGAAGTATGCCAAGTTATAAAACGATAGCATTTAGCATCGCAAAAATATCAGCGAAAAACTGTGTAAACGAGTTAGAAAAATCAGAGTATACAGGGGGCTAGGGGATTGGTCAGTTCAAGTTGACAGTTCGAGTTCAAGCTGAAAAAGTTAAGTTGCCCAACTACACTCCGTTACATGTTTACTTATGACATATTATTCATGCCATTCGTGGTTTCGAAATTCACAACATCTTCCTCGACTTCAGAACCGCAGACAGTAAACCAAAACAAAAACAAAACTGCATATCATGATATGGGAACTATTTTGTTCTGTGGAATGCTACAGTCTTCTTATTCATGTTATTGAGATCACTTTCGGTTTATTTGGAGGAAATGCAAGGTGTCCTTAGGAGGTGTTTTTAGTAGCACAACAAGGAATTTATGAGAAACTGTTGTTATCGTCCAAGTAAACACGAATAGTAAGTAGGACTAGTGATCGATTGATTCATAAGGACCCCATTTACACACAGACTGGCAGACAGATTGGCGTAGGAATATGTGGTGGGGCAACTCGAACTCGAACTGTCATCTTGATCTGTCAACTCGAACTGACACATTCCCCATACTCTTTACTACATTGATTCCATGATCCACTTTTTTTTTATACCAGCCAGTAAACAATAGTATGGTCATGTATTTTCAGTTTTCATATATATACAAATTGTTCACTATATCATATGATGCACAATTATCATGATTATTCGAGGAAAGAAATAAATTATACAAAGTAATGAAAGTATTCAAGCATTTGGTGTAGTATTATTATTTACACAATGAAAAAATCGGGGGGACTAAAATAGCTGAATGCTGTTTTTCACTTTTGGCCCTTTAAAGGAAGACTTCATATGTATATTGGCTTCAACCAATGATTTTACGGTTAAAACTTTATTATAGCAAATAGATTTCGATGCATTTGAATAGAGAAGACTCTTAAGCTTCGTTTACATATGAAGTATGTATATATTTGTTTAACACAAACAAATCATATGGAAGATATAACATCAAAAACACCGAAAATCTGCAAGTTTTGTTGTACATGAGCCACACGGCAGTGCATGGCTGATATGAACGTTGAAAATGACGTAAATTTCTGTGACGTCATTGTTTTGACCGAATTCCCCTCGACAGGCGACATTTCTGCTGGAACCAAAGATGCTGGAAGACTGAAGTGCTCCGTTGCTCGGCATCATCAAAACAATGACGTCATCGGTTGCTCATACATTCTCCCCAGTTGCATGAGTTGGAGGGCATGGCCTGCTAAGCTTGGTTTCTTTTCGATTTTACATTCAGTAGTAGCAGAAATACATAAAGTCTCTCTTTATGTATTTCTGGTAGTAGTTTTGAAAACATAATTTCTTCGATTTTGAAATGATCTGAATGAATACTTTATGTATGTGAGACTAATATGTTACCAGATTGTGTTGGAAGTCCTCCTTTAATAAGTTTAATGATATTAATTCTATATTGTACAGGATGACTGATAAAAATAAAAACAAACACACAAAATAAAAACTAGCCCTAGGAAATGCTCCCGGAGAAAAGTACAGTGTTGGACTGTCTGGTCGGACACAATATTGCCTTCTCTGATGGCCAAAGGCCCGAAGACGAAATGCCTCCCATGTCAGAATTCTGCTGAATTTCCGACAAAAAAAAGTGGGAACTTTGAGCCTGCTCTAACTGGCTGACAATAAGGAATGGCACTCACATTCTTGATATCGTTTGTCTAACCAGCCAGTAGGCCTATACTGGCTAAATAATTTTCATGCCAATTCCAGTGTACGCTACCTTTTTTTTGCAGCAATGGACTCCAGTGGAGCAGCCAACAATTCCCTGTGGGAGCTGGACCCTCTGGCCTCAGGTTCACATGGCGGCCCTGCAAATGGTCAAGGTGGTGGGGCTGACAACTCTCTGTGGCAGATGGACCCTCTCGCGCACAACAGCTGTGAAAGTGATGCTGAATTCAGTCTGACAAACCAATCCGAGAGTAGGCAACATGTACCGGTAGATGCTGGAGATGAGAGTGATGAAGGATCTGCTGTTACAAGTCAAACTAATATTTTGTCTTCACCTGCAGCGGTAGAAACTGAAACACACAATCAATTGACTGCCGCAGAAGTATCTTCTCAAGCAAGTCCTGGTTCCAATGGTCTGTCTTCTAACGACTCTTCAGGAGACATGCCCTTGCAAGCTCAGGAGAGAGGCTTGTCTGTTGACTCTCCATCCCAGGAAACTACGTCTGGGCAAATAGAACCAAACACGAGTATGTCACCTTCTGCAGCTACAGAGCCAGAGGCTGCAAACTCCTCAGAATCGCCAGCTAGTAACTCAAGTCACACCCCGTCGTCTTTGTACGTCACCGCCTGTGAGTCACATACATCTCCATCAGAATCTATTCCCTCACCACTTTCCTGTGGAACATCTGACATTTTGAAGCCCTCATCTGCAGAAACAGTCAAGCTTTCTTCTCAGATGTTCCAAACACAATCCCCAGATAAATCTGTGAATATACCAACTGATGCTGAGTCCAAATCAACAATTTCCCCGACCTCAGACTTGGAGACAAATGCTTCCTCTACTGTTGCCATGGAAACCCCTATCCCCTCTGGAAATGCCCAAGATGACTCCCTCGCACTGACTGATACATCCTGTCTAGGGAATTGCCAGACTATTATCGCCAAACTACACGAGGAAATTCGTCAGAAGAACGGCGACCTTCATCTTGCAGGGGAGTTTGGGAACCAGCTGATAACTAAAAATTCCCAGTTGCAGGACCAACTGGAAGCTCTCATGAAGGACCACTCAAGAAAAGTGGAGGTAAGTCAAAATAAATTTGACCCTTCGTTATGCTCTCTTTGTCTGCATTCGGGTTGCAGTTCAAACCAGTGATATCCCCAGCGTATGTATGCTTGCCGTTTGTGTATATTTGTTCACTTTGCATCAATTATATCAATGAAATAGACTTGTAGTTGATGAGGATATACCTCTCTGTAATCTGTAGGAGCTGGAACAAGAGAGGTACAGCATCCAGCTCAAGTTAGACCAGCGCGCCAAGATGGAGACAAACTACGTGGACGAGATCGATAACCTCAAGTCAGCGTTACGACGACAGACACAAGAACACGAGGAGTTCCTGGAGGCCGAGCAGAACAGCAAAGTGTCAGAACTCAGATCTCAGGTATTGTCAGAAGCTTTGATGACCTCCAAAACCCTAAAGTACTTTAACTATGAGTTATAACTCCTCAGTTATCCAGTATGGTGTACCAGATCACACCACAGTCTGTTACGTTCGCTTATTACGAGATGTCTTTCAGTGATTATGTTTCTAACAGAGAACCTTGAATGTGTTTCTGTACATGTACTCTGGTGCTACGAAAGTGGTTGATTTAAGCCCAGTTTCTCATGAAAAATCCGGAATAAGAAATTTATCAATGTTATTCCCAAAGTTGTTGGCGCAGCAGACAGAGCTGGAGCAGTCGCAGATGTCGTGTCGCCAGCTGGGAACAGAGAAGGACCAGCTGGAAACCTTGCTGCGGGAAGCCCGAGACCAGCTGGAGCAGAAAATCAACATGATGAACGAGACATGTTCTGAGGAGATGGCTGGGCTGCACGCTGAGATCAACGCTCTACAGAATGACAAGGTACATTATGCTGGTATATATATATCCAGTTACATCGAAAGTTGCGACATTGGGCACTGGGAGGCAGGGCATGTGAAATCTTCATGAACGTACTTTCCATAGACTCAAAATAGACATGTACTGGTAGCATTTAATATATCACTGGAAATGATTGAAATAATTCTTGAAATAGATAAAATTTGTGATGAAAGTCTCTTACAGTGCTCTGCACTTACTGATAAGCCCTGTACACTACAATACTAGATACATCATAAACCTGCTGTGGTATTTCTGTTTGAGCAGATAGCCTTGTCGAGGGACCTGAACTCTGCCAGGAACTTGGAGGAGCAGTATCAGCTGCGCAGTGAGCATTTACAGTCCCAGCTGGTTGCTAAGGAACAGGAGGTTGAGGAGCGACAGGTCCAGGCGACATCCTACTACAACGCCCTGGAGGTCGGTGAATCTCGCCACATAGCCAAATCAAGATACATTGCCTAAATTTGTTCTGTGAACCTTGCACTGCCTCCCAAGTACTGTTGTGCATGAAATCATCAAACTGGTATCCTAATCTGCTAAAGGTAAAACATTTCGAGGCACAACTTTGCACATCACTTAATTATAGTAGATTTACTAGCCTAGCAGTTTCGTGAGAAAACATCATTGGAATGATCAAAACAGATTCCCAAGTGTTTGTAGTAAACCGTCATAACGTAGCATGTGATGTGTTTGACAGAGAGAGCGGGAAGCTGTCCAAGATCTCAAGGTCCAGCTGGAGGTGGCTCGCATGGAATCACAAAACATGAGAACCAAGGGCAACTCTCTCTTCAGTGAGGTCTGTTCTCAGCCAGCATTTGTTTGGCTTTGAAAATTTCAGTTACATTACATTCTTTTATGATATTACAGTATATTATCAATATTACATTACTTACCGGTAATTACTTCCATTCAGAGAGTTGGAACAATCTGAAAATACTCTACCAGCTGTTGATGTGTGATCCTATAATTAACAGAGCCACTATTTATACAGCATCTCATTGAATACTGACATGCACGTTTCTGTACACACAGGTTGAAGATCGTCGTGTTGTGGCAGAGAAGGAGCTCATTTCACTCAAAGTCAAGCTCGATACTCTCAGCAAACAGCTCAAAATCACCAAGCAGAATGAACACACACTCAAAGTAGGTGTTTATGGCCATGATCACATACAGTCCAACAGATTTTTTACTACCTCTTTCTAACAGGCGCCATCTGTAAAAGTAATTCAAAGCTTAATAACAGTTGGATTCGTGCCTGTTGCTGGAGATTTCACACATACCTATTATGTGTATGCAGACATGTAATGTATACTATTGTATGTACTACCTGCGTTTATTCATATGTACCTGTCGTATATCCATACTACCTGTCGTATGTTTGGCGAGCAGCACCAGCTGTCGATCCTGCTACAGAAGGCTGGACACACGGCGGACGTGGAGCACATGCAGCGGTTACAGGAGCAGCTTAGCGTCGCGCGGAGCGAGATAACAACGCTGACACAACAGCTACAACACCGAGACAAACAGGTCAGGGCTTACAGTGGTGAAGATTTACTGCAGAATGATTGAGGTTCAGTAGGTGGACATTAGCCCATTTAGTATACGGTATATAACTTGTTTAAGAATGCCAAAATGTTTTATGGCATTCACTAAATTATAGGATGTTTATATCCAGAATTGGTGGGAATGCCTAGCGAACATTTGTAAATGCTTGCTCACGTTGATGTAATAGTGTTAAGCGGAAATGGAAAGCGCTCCTGTGCTGAATGCATGGTGTGTTTTATGGTGCTTCACTGACATTTGTGCAGCCTCAGAAGAAGAATGCGAAGGAAGAGATGTACGATGCCTGGTACAAACAGATGTCAGCAGAGGATCCTAACAGGATGGTTTTCTTTGAGAACCTCCTCAAGACCAAAGAGTAAGGAACAGCTTCAAGGGAATTTGTCAAACATATACAGTGGTCTCTGTAAGATGAAAATGAGGTCTTATCTTACAGGAAGTATTATTTCACAGGTTCATTTACAGTTAAATTGATTTTTGGGGAATACAAAAAATCTTTACAGACAGGGAAGTCTTATTTCGGAGGTGTCTTACAGGGATCACTGTACATGTAATATGTATTTCACTGTCATCCGTTAGGGACATTGTGGTACTTCAAGGTCATATTAATGTAGTTTCAGTATATAAAGTTGAGACAATTTACATGACAATGTATGACGATTCCATGCTTTTTACTGCAGCAGGTAATATTATTCAACTTTCTCCCCGCACACACACACACAGGAAGGAGCTGGAGGCCATACAAGCTGAGCTCAAGACCAAGAGGATGATGTTGCTGGCCGAGGACCAGAAAGTTCTCCGCTATGAGAGTCAGCTCTACGACACGCAGCGTCAGCTGGAAAAACAGCGAGACGCAAACATCAAACTCAAGCTAAAGATAGACGAGCTTCGCATGAAGTACGAGCCAGGTAAGAGTTCTGCCGCAGTCACAAGGTATCTTCTTTTTTGTGGGGGGGGGGGGGGGGGGACGAAGGAGTGCATGCCATTGTAGTGAGGCGAATTTGGAGAGAAAAAAGCAGATTTCTATTATGATATTTTTGCTTGGCATACACTTTTGATGAGAATTTACAATTGTATTCCAGAGCGGCACACTGGAGGGTCTGTGATGAAGGGAATTGTTGAGAAGATTCCTTCACCAAAATGCAAGCAAAACACAGGCAAAGAAAACCAACCTGTAGAGATCAAAGATGTATGGCCTGAGGAGAACACTGATAACAAATCTGCACCAGATAACAGCAAGACGGCTGTCAAAGACATCTCTAACTCCAAAACGTCGATCGGCGCACAGCGTAAACTGTCTGGTGACACCCAAAGGTCTTTGCCGAAGCCACTAAGTGCCACAACGAAACCAGTCATCAAATCCCTTCCAAGGAAACAGGTGAAGATTGCCGAGGACGTGGTCGTTATTAAGTCATCGGGTGATGAATGTCCGCCCCCTGACACACCCAGCAAAACATCGAGCCAGTCCGAAGAATCATCACAAGTGGATCAGGTTAAACCAGTACAGAGGGTGGAGGGTAGGGTCAAAGGTCAGCAGAGACAGCGAAAGGTCAAGGTCGTTGGAGAGGATGATGCTGCCTGTGCTCAGCAGTGATCAGACAACAATCTGTGGGGAAGCCAGCCAATACTATTCAGCTTAGTATATTGTAGGAATACCATTTAATATTAGTGCTGATAAGTACCCGAGTACATCAGTGAAGTTTTGCAGATTTTTTTTTCTTTCTGCTACTGACCGAAATTGCATGCATTTTTGACAAAGTTGTGACGTTTTGAAATTATGGAAATATTATGTTTATGACTTCACTGTAGTCACAAAACCGAACATGAGATATATCCAAAATCTGGGTCTCAATGCCTTCCTTACAGTGTATTACACGATAGGTTTCAAACGATTTGAAAATTTGACCTTGATATCATGACAACTTGACCTGAATTATCTCAGCAACTGGAGATTGAATGGAAATTTGAAATACACGTGTGATTGTCATTCCATTCCTGCATATTATGGTCCAGCCGCATATCTCTACCTCGCTTCAACACATTAAAGACAATGTGTTTTACAGGTTCTCCGTGAACTTGACCTTGATAGGTAATCCTATTGAGTTCATGGCCAGTAAGATGCATATCAAGTTTGAAACCATTTCACGTGGTTTTGACATGAAAGTTATGGCATCTTGAAATATCAGAAATTGGATATTTATTGCCATACCACTACCTCTATAATAAACTCTTTGGGTAATCTTACCTTGGCATTCAAAGAAGAGGAGAGAGAAATGAATGTCACAAGAATTTTCTCAAAATTCCTGACATCCATCTCGAACTCGAAATTGAAGGAAATTACTCTCACACATCTCAGATTCCCCGCGGTGTAGATGTGACGTCACACCGGTCATATGATTGACCTTAGCCGCCATTAATTTGCTCCTCCATTGTTGGATGTGCAGCAAGTCTTGCTTTCGGCATTCAAAGTCGAATTTCTTCACGTCTACGATCGTCTTTAGGCTGTTCTTTGCACAGCTTTTTCTTCAGTAGATCGTTCTTTCGTTGTTAGACTAGCTTAGAGTTAGTGATTTGCGATTTTTTTTGGGAGGAAATGGTAAAGCCTCCCCAGGCCCCTTTCCTTCCCCCATTATCGCCCGTTTGTACTTCGATGTTTGATATGTTTCAGATATGAAGTGCATCGTTTGCAAACACTACCTTCCTAAGTGGGAGGTTCACAACGCCTGCTGGCAGTGTAGGGACACTGTTTATTGCCGTCCTTCAGCCACCTGTGATTTATGCGCGGATTGGTCCGTCGACGAGTGGAAACTTTGTCTTCAAGGCTTACGGGAGATTCAGGCCCGCAGGTTTGCTGGTTGCCCTACTCCCCCTTCCCCGTCAGATTCTGATAGCGCCAGGCCGCGTCCCAAGGCGTCTGAGGAACGCAAGCGGCGTTTAGATTTGCAGTTATCCAATGCTGTTTGTGCTGTAAGTTTTGATTTATCATTGTCATTTTCTTTCAGCCAGGTACGGGTCCCGGGAGCCGCGCGTTCGGCTCTCGGCACCCTAACTTCCCCACAACCTACGGGTTTGTGTGGCTCACTTTTGGCTCCCTCTCTACTGGCCCCTCGTTCTCATGCTTCTCTGGCTGAACGACCTGGGTTTCAGTGTCCGAGTGTGGTTTCGGGGTCTGCCGGTTCCGTCGGGCTCACGACGGTTCCCTGCGCCCGGGATCCCTCTGGACAGAGAGTGTTGTTTCCCCCTCCGGGTCGGGCGCCTGCCCCCGGAGCTGGGTTTCAACCCCATAGCCAGGGCGGATTTCGGTCCGGGCCCGTGTCGCCAGTGATACGGCCGCCGGCACCCGATTTCCCGTCGGTTACTGGACCCCAGGCCGTGGCTTCCGGAGCCGTGGCCAGTAGGGGCCGGGAGCCAAGGGCCATGAGCCGTCCAAACCCATGGGTTCCTGGAGTTTCCATGTCTCCACGGTTTCCAGAGTTTCCTTTTTCTGATTCGCCTTGTGTGTTTCAGATCGCCGAGGATATCAAGGACGATTCCCCTCTTACGGCCCTGCCCTCCGGTTTCGTCGCCTCCAGCCAGGGTATGTTGTCCTTCGCCCAGTTGGCGGACCAAGGGTCTTCCCGTGCGTCGGAGCCGTCCGGTGTTCCTGTCCAGGGGAGCTCTTCCACGACGTCAGAGCAGCGCCTTAGGGGCGAGCTTCAGTCTTTTCGGGAAGAGATGTTAGGCCAGTGGCAGCAGTTTCTGGCGAGGTTCACGCCTCCACAGCCGCCACCGCCCCCGTCTTCCCCTCTGCCTAGGGAAGAGCCGTCTTCAGATGAGGAACCTTCCCTACAGGTCTCTCAGTCGGCTGACCAGCCGTTACCTGGCCCGTCAGGCCTCACGCTTCCGCGAAAGCGTAAGGCGGACCCGGACCAGGAGGCGGACCAGCCCGAGTCCGACGACCCTCTCTCTTGGGGGGAGAAGTTGGATTTTATGAAGAGGGTCCTCCCGGGTTTGTGGCCCGAAGAGCATGCTCCGGCCCCAGTCAAGAAGGTGGCTCGTTCGATGATTTCTTCTGAGATGGAGCACCCCCGGCCGTCGAAGGACGCCTTACGGTTCCCTCTGTCGCAGGGAGTTCGCGGCTCCATGCAGGAGCGCATGGACGAGACCATCAGGTCCAACAAGTCGGCGATTGGCGCGTATCCTGCTCGCCCGTCTGTCAACGACTACTATACGTCGTCGGAGTTGGACGACAAGCCTACAGCTTTGAGGAGGCATCACCCCCATTACGCCTTTTTCAAGGAGCCTAAGGCCGTGGAGATCCCATGGGCGGCCTTGGCGGAGCTGCAGCACACGTTTCGAGTGGGGCTGGCCACGGATTCGGCCATGGACTGGCTGTCGATGGCTACGAGACGGGCCATTCTTCAGTGCCGTGACCAGGTCCTGGACAACCCTGACGTCGACCGGGATGATTTGGCAGAAGCCTTATTGAGCTGCGCTTCATTGGTCACCTCCATTGGCAAAGG
Organism: Terebella lapidaria; assembly: GCA_949152475.1. NCBI lineage: Eukaryota > Metazoa > Annelida > Polychaeta > Terebellida > Terebellidae > Terebella > Terebella lapidaria. The sequence continues at coordinate 5,295,669 of OX424555.1, forward strand.
TGTGGGTGACAAGGTGGCCCTGGACTCCCACTCACTCTGGGTGTCCGAGTTGTGGCGGCGTGACGCCTTCCTCTCATCCCTCAAGTTCGAGGTTCCGGACCAGCTCATGACAGACATGAGAGTTCTCCACCCCGTTATCCCCTCTTCCGGAGCCCCTACTTCACTTCTACTCCCTGACCGTTCTGCGGAGTTGCGGGAGGTGAAGAAGGAGGCCGACGAGAAGGCCGCGAAGTCCTCTACTTCCAATGCCCTCCTGAGCCAGTCGAAGTCTCTGGAACGCCTCACGCAACAGATGGTTTCGGCCTTTAAGAAGCCCCAGTCTGCAGTTCAGCAGTCTCAGCCTCAGCAACAGCCGACTCGTGGCCGTGGTAGAGCTAGAGGCAGGGCCTCAGGGTTGCCCTTTCGCGGGGCCCCTGCCGGCAGCACCCGAGGAGACCGTGGTCGTGGCCGAGGCCGAGGACGCGGAGAGGCTCCCAAGCCCGCAGGGGAAAAGAAACCGGGTACGTATAGCTTCGGATTCCGGGCCGGATCTTTTGCTCGAGTGTCGAGAAGAGCTGCATGGTCAGCTCGTTTCGGTCGATATTCCTTCCTCAGACGAGCCCGTAGGAGCTCGTTTAATTCTGTTTTGGAAAGAGTGGGAGCGGCTCGGGGCTTGCCCCTGGGGCGTCTCGACGCTCCGTCGAGGATTCGGCCTGAAATTCGAGAAATTGCCACCGTTATCGCCCGTCCCAAGGGGTTTCACTCTTCCAAACGATCCAGAACGCCGCCGTGTTCTCCACGAGGAGATAACGGCGATGATCGAGAAACAAGCGATAGAACCTGCTCCCGGGGACACTCCCGGGTTCTACAGCGTGTTGTTTGTGGTTCCCAAAGCGTCGGGGGGTTGGAGACCAGTGATAGATCTTTCTCCGTTGAACAAGTTCTTAATCGTGCCGACGTTTTCCATGGAAACGCCGGAGCAGGTTCGTTCAGTCATGCCTCGCGATTCGTGGGTGGTAACGATCGATCTCAAAGATGCCTATTTCCATATTCCAATGAAACCTGCAGTTCGCAAATACCTGAGATTTCTCTATCTCGGCCGCGTATGGCAGTTTCGGGCGCTCCCGTTCGGATTATCGACAGCGCCGTGGATTTTCACCATGGTGGCTCGGGAAGTCCAGATTCTCGCCCACAAGCGGGGGATTTTTATCCACCAATATCTCGACGATTAGCTAATCCGGCACCATTGTCGCGAAACGCTGATCGTCCAAGCACAGTTTGTGGTAAATCTATGCTCACGGATGGGGTTCAAAATCAACCAAAAAAAGTCCGACTTGTCACCGCGTCGAGACTTCGTCTTCTTGGGGTATCGTTATCAGACTACCTCAGAGACTGTTTTGCCGACGCTGGATCGTCAGTCAAAATTATCCGTGCTGTCAGAAGGCTTCCTTCGTCGCATTCCACAGACGGCCAGACGCTGGCAGTCCCTTCTCGGGATGCTAGCGTCCACGGAAAAGTTAGTTCCGTTGGGCCGCCTGCACATGCGGCCTATTCAGCGGCATCTACACTCTCAATGGTCCCAGGTCACGGGAGACAGATCCCAGCTCGTGCAGGTCTCTCCGGAAGTCGTTTCCCATCTGCAATGGTGGCTGGATCCCGTCAATCTGCTCCGAGGGTCGTCATTCCGCCGGCCGCTTCCATCCAGGCACGTATTTACGGATGCCAGTATGGACGGCTGGGGCGCTCACTGGGACGACAGCGAGGTCTCGGGCACCTGGTCTTCGTCTCAGCAGGAATGGCACATAAACCTGTTGGAACTGGAGGCCGTGTTCTTGGCTCTCAGGCATTGGGAAACACATTTCCTCAATCAGGCTGTGTTGGTGGCCACCGACAACTCCACCGTTGTCGCTTACATCAACAAGCAGGGCGGTACGAAGTCCCAGTCGCTGTGCCAAGCCGCTATCGACCTCCTGCTCTGGTGTCACGACCGGGGTATTTCGCTTTTCGCGAGGCATATCCCTGGTCATATGAATGTTTGGGCGGACCGCCTCTCCCGGAGGGGCCAGGTCCAGGCCATGGAGTGGAGTCTTGCCCCCAGGGTATTCCAATCTCTCTGCGGCCTATGGGGCACGCCGATGGTCGATTTGTTTGCGACCCGGTGGAACCACAAACTTCCTTCGTTTGTGTCTCCCATTCCCGATCCCACGGCCATGTCAGTGGATGCGATGTCGACGTCCTGGGAGGGCATGTACGCGTATGCTTACCCCCCAGCGGTGTTGTTGGACAAGGTGATCGCCAAGTTTCGGACTCACCAGTGTCGCCTCCTGCTGATTGCTCCGTGTCTACCGCAGAGGTCGTGGTTCCCGGACCTTCTGGAGTTGATAGTAGACTTCCCTCGTCAGCTTCCGGATCGGTGGGACCTCCTCAAACAACCTCGCTCCAGCATGTTTCATCAGGCTCCCGCAAGTCTGAAGCTTCATGCCTGGATATTGTCGAGCGATGTTTCCGAAAGAAGGGATTTTCAAGGGAGGTGTCCGCTAGGATCGCCCGATCAAATCGAAAATCTTCTTTGGCAGTCTACCAATCGAAGTGGACTTCCTTCTGTGCTTGGTGTCGTCGCCGGAAGGTTAGTCCTTTCAGAGTCGATGCTCCCCTAATTTCCGAATTTCTTCTCGAAAAGTTCAATGAAGGGCGAGCTCCATCCACGATCGCGGGTTACCGTACGGCTATCGCGAAGACTCTAAAACCCAAACTTGGGATCGATTTTGGTCATGATCAAGGTTTGACTGCGTTGATTAATAGTTTCGAGATCGAAAGACCGAAAGCTAGGAACCCGGTTCCTGAGTGGGATCTATCGCTTGTTCTCAACGTCTTAAGAAAAGATCCGTTCGAACCCCTTGCGCGGGCCTCACTAAAGTTTCTGACGTTTAAGACGGTCTTCCTTTTGGCTCTGGCTTCCGGGAAGCGACGGAGTGAGCTCCACGCTCTGTCCTTTTCCAAAGTTAAGTGGAAGTCGGATGGCTCCTCGGTTCTCCTCGGAGTCATTCCCTCCTTTCTGGCCAAAACTCAATTAGCAGGTACGCCATTATTGAGCTTTTCCATTCCCGCCCTGACTCCTTCTCTGGGGCCGGGCCTGGAGGAAGACGCGAAGCTTTGTCCCGTGCGAGCCCTCCGCATCTACGTTAATCGTACGCGTGAGCTGCATCTCGGCAAGCGTTTGCTTTTCGTGTCCTATCTTAAGGATTTTCCAAATGATATCCGTCCTGCTACGATCTCATCTTGGATCAAGAAGTGTGTTAGATTTTGCTATGAAAAGTCACAGGCGAAAAAATCCACAGGTTTCAGAGTCAAAGCGCATGATGTGAGGGCTCTCGCGGCTTCACTTGCCTTTACAAATAAAGTGTCTCTGAATGATGTCATGTCTGCCTGTACCTGGAAATCTCATAACACATTCACTTCTTTCTATCTCAGGGAGTTAGCTTGGGAGGATGACTCCGGCCTCCAGCTTGGACGACTGGTGGCGGCGGAGAGTGTAGTCCAGCTGTAAATACCTGTAAATAGATCAACACGCCTCTGTACAGATGCACCTGAGGTCGACTCCCAGGGGAGTTGCTCCTCTTCTTTGGCGAGGGAAATTTTTGTTCTTCTGCAAGAGGAAAGTCACCTCTGCAGAGCCCCTGCTCGTCTCCATGCATCTGAAGGTAATTCAGGCGTGTATTATGGTATAGTTGTAAATATCCTGTAAATATGTATTTTCGACTTAAAATTATAATTTAAAAGTAAAACACAATATTTACTACTTTCAATGGATATTTCCTACTCTCACACATCGGTGATGAAATTCCCGGGAGAGGGTTAAACCCACCTCCTTTGGTTATTCTGATATAACCCAAAGAGTTTATTGTAGAGGTAGTGGTATGGCAATAAATAGGAAGTTTTAACTTGTTTAAAACCAGTATTTATTACATACCTACCTCTATAATAAACACGATTATTCTCCCTCCCGCCTCCCCTGCCTTAACCAGGTGGGCAAATTAATGGCGGCTAAGGTCAATCATATGACCGGTGTGACGTCACATCTACACCGCGGGGAATCTGAGATGTGTGAGAGTAATTTCCTTCAATTTCGAGTTCGAGATGGATGTCAGGAATTTTGAGAAAATTCTTGTGACATTCATTTCTCTCTCCTCTTCTTTGAATGCCAAGGTAAGATTACCCAAAGAGTTTATTATAGAGGTAGGTATGTAATAAATACTGGTTTTAAACAAGTTAAAACTTCCTGTTTATGACATCATTGTGATGTACATCTTAGTGCCAAAAATAAGGTATACAGTATATGAAATCGTGGGCTCAAAACCTTTCTAACAATATACTACTCGATACAGTGCACAAAGACTTATTAAATGACCTTGAGTTTGATCCCTGGCAAACACTTCAAGGTCAAGCCCAAATGTCAAGGTCATATCTTATGGGCTTGCCATTGCTCTACAATATGAACCAAATTTGAAGTCTCAACAATGATTTGTTCAGAAGTTATGGCCAAAAATGTATATTTCACATTCTCCGTTGCCATGGCAGACATTTTCACCCGATCTCCAAAATTGAAAAAAATTTAGGACCTAGCCACAGAGATACCAATTCATCCCATCAATTTTCAAGCCAATTGGACTACATGTATTTCTCTTTGAGTAGATACATACTGATAGATACAATGTACATAGATACATATCGACATATAGACAGACCCAAATGCAATACCTTCTCCCCCTATAGGGGCGAGGGTAATCAGAGTTTCCCCACTTATAACAACATATATTTTCGAACTGTGTTGTGCAGTTTTTCCTCAGGCTATCATTCTCTCTTGTACAAATGGTGCTTTATGTTGCTACACTGCAAACCAGTAAGAAATGTGTTCTATACTGGTAACATGTAGAAAGGATGCATGTATATAGTTGTAAGCAAAGTAGATGTTGATATTTATGGCATTCACTAATAAATGTATGTAAGAAAAGTTTTTGTCAATATTTGTTGTCCTGCAAGCCCTGCCTCATACACAAATCAGTTGTGGTCTTTCATAGTCATAGAGTGTTCCTATATGGTCCTGATATCCAACAAAACCATGGGGCTCATCTGTTTACCAGGTAACTTGTTCTCGGGTGACATACATGTACGAGTCACCAGAAAATCTTCCCTATTCATGTTCATGCTCATAAACTCAAGTCATCTAAGTTCAAGGTCACCACATATACCTGGTACATTATCCCGTTAGCTCGGTACAAATATCTGCCTGTAACCATTTTGTCTCTGATAACCAATTTGCACATATAGATTTGGGTGTAACCTTGCTTTCAAACATGCAAGGTCATTTGAGATCAAGGTCAACAATCTACTCTAAACCATGAACTATTAGCTTCTGTTGAATTTAGCACCCCTGGTTGTGTGGGCATAACATCCGTTTAATGTAGTGTTTTATCTTGCCTTCATATATTCTGAAATTGACCTCAGACAACCTTCTGGTCGCATCTAACCTGAGTTGTGTAAATTGGCCTCTGTACTCTGTAGGCAATATTCTTGTAGATAGAGCTTGGGAATGTATTATCGACTTATAGGAAGTTATGTATAATGGATCTGTTCGTGGCCATGAATTTGACCTCAAGTGTGTCATAACATAGTGTCATAACATTGTCCAACTTGAAATATATAAATTGGCATCCTCAGACAAAATGCTTCTACATGTACATGTACATAATACATATAAGAAAGAAGCCCTATATGTTGTATCATTTGATAACCTTGAAATTGATCTTAAATGACATTGAATGGTAAATCTCAAGGTTGTAAGTCATCTATGTTGGATCTTCTGGTGACGATGACCTCGAGTGGTCAGTCACATTCGACATGAATTACTGTATATGTAACTTGATCTCTGCAGACAAAAATGTTGCAGATAGATGTAAGGGTTATATGACGGGCATACTGGGAATCATATGGTAGATCTGTTGGTCTTGAACTTGACCATAGAAGACCTTGAGTAATAAGTCTCATTATCACGTTTGAAGTGACTGAGAAAGTAATATATGGTGGATTTTTCGTGACCTAGAGCTCAATGTTGAATGACATTGACTGGCTAAGTGTCGAGGTCAACTTTTAGGTCAACTATCTGAAATTTGTAAATTGGCCTCAGCAGGTAAAAATCATGCAGACAAGTTACAGTAGTAATGTACCGGTAGTAGGAGTATATGAGAAGTCATTACAGTGTATGACAGATCATTCGGTGACTTTACCTATTATAACCCTGAATACTCAAGTTTATGACATTGATAGACAAAAACCATGAATGAACATGAGGTTATGTTTGATGGGTGTATATCTAAAGTCCTGTAATCTGTATCTCCCTGCATCACTGAACCTGACCTCAGACCACCCGCAGTGTTTGGGTGCAAGATTATGTCTACCTGATAATGTGTCAATTGCATACAAACTCTTGAAGACGGTGCTAAGGATCATTTCAACAATTCCTCCTCAGGGGAAAGAAAAATCTGAATGAATCGCCGATAAGCTACAACACTCTCGCCACTATGTTTTGAATTTCCTGTCACTTCGCTCAACATTGCAAATAAAAACAAGGGCCACTGGCCTCATAGGAAGAGCTTTGAAAATGTTCGCACAGAACTAGTTCAAAACCTATTCGTATCCTATTCGGTACATATATGTTGTGGCCATATTGTAACTGTAGCCCATGATATTGTACTGGCCAATCATTTGCTTATTGTTGATTTGGCCTAATATAAATTGATTGATACCATTATTAAGGTACTGATTCCATCTAGTCCCATCTTCCAAACTAGATGTTCTCCAGTCGCTGACGACTGCTGGAGTGTATCTCCCGTAGCCCTATCACCCCCCCCCCCCCCCAAAAAGTCACCCCCCCCCCCCCTCCCCCCAAACTAGCAAAAATCGATGTTTACTTATTTTCATAATATGACCATAACTACTACAAGCAACAAATTAATATTTACCAGAACCTTTATCTTGAACCTAATAGTCAATGTTTCATGTCCTAACTATTTTTTATTGTGGTCAATAGGCCCTAATAGACACAACTAATAAAGTTAATGTTAACCTATTCGGTTACAGTCATGAAATATGTAGTGGACAGAACCTTTACCTTATTGTGCCCAATAATAAATGTTTTATGTCTTAATTAAATTTACTGTGGTCAATAATAGACCTAATTAGTATTTACCCATCGGTTTATTTTTGATCTCCATCAGTAGACATGTTATATGTCTTGTTAATTGTCTAAACAATTGTCTAAACAATGTCACAGCTCAGAATGCCACATCACGATTCCCATGCAACCAATAATAGTGGTGTAGCAACAACAGGCCTATCTGATCATACGTGACATTCAACAGATGGCGCTCTTGAAGCATGCAGTAGGCCCCTACAGGAAAGGTGTGCGGTCCATTATGATGAGAACTGTCATTTGTGACAAACGTGATGATGTGATTGCTGCATTACGAACTCGACTGGCGATTTTTGCTTTGATCATTTGTGTACGATTTCAATTACTAGTAACCTATCATGCACAAAATAATCGAGCAATTGAAACATGACTCAACCAACAAATCATCGATTTTAAAAGATGATTGATAAGCTATGATCAATTGATTTTTTTTTGTATTAACAGTATCTCGTGATGTCATCTCATTAATTATTCATTAGGCTATGAGGCACGCTCACCCAACGAACAGCGATGTTTAGGTGGAAGAGGAGGGGGGAGGCATAGTGAAGAAAGTGAACTTGTTGTCATCGGCATATATGATCTCTCGAGGTGGATCTTATTTCTGAAATGCATCAGTAATCGCCGATTGCGATCTTGCAGATAGTTTAGCAATATATTCATGAGAGAAAAGTCAGAAAACTCATCGGACCATTCAGCAGACCTGATTTTTACGCGGGTGCGGGCCAGCTTTCATTTATCACGATTGGGTCATAGTCGGATGGGAGGGGGGGGGGGGGGGGTTGGGGGGGGGGAGGTGGTGCAGAATGGGGATGAAGTGGGTCGAGTGTGGCTGGCTGCCTCGCGAACAACCACTAGGAGGGGGCCACACTCATTTGCATTTGGCCTACTGGACATACCAGCACTTGCCACAAGTTTTCAATTATTATGTTGCCGTATCAAGCGTTTTTCCATTTTTGCAATAGCTTATGTACTATCTATGTAGTGTGAAATGTTTATGCAAAATTTTGAGTGCATCTGATACAAGAAAGCCCTGTTTCAGAGAAGATCAAAACGGGAGTGGTGATGGGCGATGAAACGGTGACACACAAAATAAATAAACGGTCGGAACACACGTCTCCTGTGGCTATTATTGCTTATAACTTATTACAGTAACCATACTTGGGTACACGGGTGTCATATTCTTTCCAACTGGCCCCGGGCCCTCCTAATTAGCCACAATTGAATGGTCTGCTCTGGCTCCAAGTCGGACTTTCAGAAATGTAAACAAAGGAAAATTCTCCAGAATCAAAAAAAAAAAACATCATAGAGGAAGAGCTCTGCTCTTCCTAAAAATGTCTAGAGATATGATCTAGTACTATGTTATAATGAAGTATAGAAAAGACAAAAATAATAACAAACAAATGGAACCCACAGAACAGAATTATGTAAACAGATTCATTTTTTATTATATGATCCATAGCAAGAACATTTATGTATGGTATTGAACAAAAGATTAACTATTCCATGTAACAGTTTTATTGCATTTCTCAGCATGATCAAAACATTTAAGTGAACACAAAGGTAGACATGTAATGCATGAAACATTGATCAATTCTCATGTGACTGTGGGCACCGTGACACGGGTAATTGCCAGTTCTCATGTAATCATCAAATACACAAAACAGTGATGAGTAGTTTTCACATGATGGAGGTGTCGAGGTCCGACCAGGCGACGCAAGTGGCAAAGATCTGGTAGTGAGTGCCGGTCGCGGTGGTGTAGGACTTGAGACAGCAGTCCGCCAGCGGCCCGCTGTCCTCAGAGTTGTTGTTCTCCATGTCCAGCTCCTGACCGTCAGTCGAACAAACTCGCTCCAACTGCGACCGCACGAACTCAAACGAGTTATTGTCCAGGAGAATGTCTGAGGCGGTCGTCCCATTGAAGAAGTCCTCCTGGTCAGTGTAATGAACAGTGTACAGGAGACAGTCCAGTTTTGAATATACAACGTAACAACATAATTTGTGTCAAGTGACACTGACAGAAACTGTACTTTCAGCTGACCAATCTACTTACTGCGTCCGATCGCCAGAGCCCAGCGACCACCGAGTCCGTGTCATCCTCCAGTAGAAACTGCAGCATGATCGTGTAATCTAGCACTGCAGCACACAGAACAATACAAATATCATTTATTTGTCTTCAAACACAACTTCCTGAACATCAGAATGGACTGCATGTGGTTCACTCACCATAGGTGGAAGGAACCGAAGAGCAGTGTGGACAAGAGTATTTTTGTGCCATTTCATCGGTTTTTAGTCGTATCGGGCTGTCGATAGTTTCTGGCGCATTGTTTTCTGGTACCTCAGTTCTGACAACAAATAGTAACAACATGGTAAGAATTTGTTGTTAAACCAAGAAGTCAGCTACATTAATATTGATGAGCCTTGAAGCCATGTCATACTTACATAAAATTACAAGATTTACAGTAGAGTTTGACCAAGTCCAGAGGTTTCTCGGGCACTGGGAGGTACTCTTTCACTTGGCATTGGACACGGAATTTATATGGTGCACTGTGCTCGGTCACATCTTTCAACTTGGACACTGGCCTGTCGTGGTGAGCTGTCAAAACTGGAAACCACAAACAATCAGCACATGCCTATTTTAGCGACAGCAAGGTGATCCCAAATCAACTGTTAATGCACCATGCTGAGCAGCAGTCCGACCTGTGACGGTGTCTCCCACATTGTTTGTCTCACTCTCCGCCTGAGTGGGCGGCGCAACAGACACCGGCTCCTCCCTCTCGTAGTGATCCTCAACCATGGGAGACACCTCCTCAGCTGCCGGATGCACTTCCTGGGCCGGGGCACTGTGACAGATGAAAGACTGAAATAAACAGAGTGAATGAGAATATTCAAATAAACGTCATACCTTTATGAGATCATATATCCTCCAACCTGTTTGTTATCTGTGACGCCCCTGTGTTTACGGAGAGACGATGGAGTTTCTGCTGGAGTGCTATAGCCTCTGGATGCTGTGGTGAGAGCACATGGATTCCCCGACCACCCGCAAACCCTCGCAGTAGGGAGAACTCACAGGGTGGTATCACGCAGTGGGGCTCGTCCTTCCTGGGATAAGTACGCACGACTTGCAGTCCTGTCAGCTTGAGCACATCACCGACCTGTAGACAGACGGCACCATGGTCAACAACACTATAATTCAGGCCCCTCCACCCGAATTTCAGATTTCATGTAAATTCCTGGAAAAAGTAGATTCATTAGAGCTAGTGCTATCATCCAGCAACATCTCATACTGGCGAATCAACAGAATTATCTTAGCAGGATTTATTACATCGTCCCATAGACATAGCCATGTCACCAACAGTCCGGTCCAAGCTCACCTGTACAGCATAGAGTGTGGCCACATGATTGTCCCACACGTTTATGTTGACCAAGTTGTCACCGGCCCACGCGAGCAGTTCCTCATCCACCACAAGACGATTGAGACATTCGCCTTGGTCTCGCTCCCTCGTCAGGTCGTATTCCCGCAGTGGGCTGTACAACAAATCAACGCATAATACCAGCATGTGATTGGTCAAAATAATTTGGTGTTAATTTGTTACAGGCACATCCATAGCTTTCATAGACAAGCCATGGAACAATTTACGAACCAGATATGTAAGCCATATCTGAATGGCTTATGAAATAGGCAATGTTTGGCATGAACTGGGGTCAGACCACTTACAAATTAGGGCGTGTGCCATCCCAGACCTGCAGTAGCGCCAGTTCTGAAGGCCGGATCACACACATCCCAACCACCTGAACATGCAAGATTAGGAATCATAACATACATCACTTATTAGAAAGTAAAATTACCTTCACAGAGTCCAGTGTTTAGGAGCCATTGTAGCTTACAGTTATATTCTCAATCATCAGGAAAATATAACACTATTCCACACACACATCCTTCCATCACATCATTTATTGAAATACAACCTAATAATAGATAATTCTGTATGAAATGAGATGCTTTAGAAATCATACCTGACAAATCAAGTTGAAACTCTGCCCAACCTGGCAAGATGCCAAATCAGATTCATAATTTGAAGGCAGGGAAGGAACATGGTAGTTGGCCTCCGGATCACAGTTAGCGTAGAATGTTCGCAGCTCACAAACCTGACGACCACATTATCGTGTGACTCAAAGTCAACTAAAATATTCCTTTTTCATGTGAAACTACTTAGTTTAAAACTTCAAAAAAATTTGTTCAAGCAGCTTATATTAATTAAGGCAAGTATAAGCATAGCATAACTTTTGTTACCCTGTCAATATCCACAGAAGTGAGGGTGAAGGATTTTGTGTCGGAGCGCGGCACAAGTGGAGCGCCCACCGTTCCATCAAAGACCAAAGTACAGGTGCCTTTGTTTGCACAACATTGGAGTTTGTTATTGAACATTTCAATCTGGAAACAAAACATGCATAGAGGGAATATCAAATGAATTCTAAGTTAAATTCCTTAGTTTTCCTAAGTACAAATATAATGTAAATTAATAATTTACGAACATTAATAAGTTGATAAGTTACAAACTTGGATACTAGTAAACCAAAATGGTTGGAACGAATTTGCTTCGAATCGAATCTCATTTACCCTTATTAGCAAAACACTGGTTGCAAAACACTGAGCAAAAGAATGAAGGCGCTGTGATCTAAATCTTTATCGAGGATATGTCCCTGTAGCTGACCGGCCTGTACAGCTGTACAACTATACATGGCCCAGTACTCGCCTTGACTCGATGCAGTCGCAGAATGTCTCCGGTATTCCTGACGTCTGGGAATTCAGACACCTGCTGTCTGAAGAACACGACAGCGAGGATTTTGTCACCGCTGTTGTCCACAATTCGCACCAAGAAGCTGAACTCTGTGCCGCGTCGTGTAGGTGCTGGAGCACGAATGTGGTTGATAACTCCATAGACATTGACAGTAGCGCCCTCTTGTAGCTCACTGAGTGGGGTGTATGTGTAGTTACGCTGTTTGTTGGTCTTGTCAGCTGGGGACATCTGGAGTTTGAAGAAGCAATATTGTAGACATCTGGACACGTTTGTACATACGTGTATATATGTCGGCCTACAGCTAAAATGGGGGGGGGGGGGGGGGGCGAAATGGCCGAGTGGTTACGAGCGAGCGCTCAATTAGAACCGAGAACCATCGCCGCTGATTCACTGGCATTGGTTCGATGTCACGTCTGGCCGCATGTGCGGAAATTGTAGGACTAAATACTCATTTTACACTACGAATGACAAACATTACTCACTGGCAGTTGCAGGCTGAGACTGGCATTGCTGGCCATGTTAGAAGGACCATGTCTCGGAGAACTAACAGGCTTCTGTGCAACCTGTATGGGATCAATTCACATCTTACCAACATAAACAGTCTTGTAAGATACAAAATGACGACACCGAGATACAGTTGTGCAGAAAGCATTACCTGTGCTGGTGGATGCATGAAGCTTGGACCTGTAGTGACTGATGCCTGGTGACTAGGGCACAAGGTCTGATCTGGACCCCTAACAGCCTGGCTCTGGACCTTGACGGGTGACCTAACAAATCGTCCCCGGTGTAGTATCTAGCCAAGATTGAATGCCAAATAATTTTAATTGTTTCCAATTGGCAACCCAATTGCATCTATGGATATACAATTGTAAATACTTTGAAGAAATAAGTGTTTCCCACCAAGCAATTTCCGAGACATGTATAGGACTATTAGTGCACCTTGTTTTCTTTCTTCCCTTGACATTTGACAGAATCGAACATGATATGATGCATTACGACATACCCCGGGGTACCGTTGTACCCTGGGGCACCACGAAATTTAGGGCACCCCCTGGTGAATGTAACAGAACTAATCATTGCAATGGCTTCTAGGCTGTCACGGTTCAGTGCACTGATAAGGGCCTGTCATGTCCATATACTCCTGATTTAAGCTTTCTGAACATGTCAATAATCATTAAAATTCAGAAAAAGACCCTTTAGATTTGATTAAAAAGATTTTTTCCTCATTTTTTTATACCAGGGTACACCTCTAGAAATAAATTAAATATTTAAACAAAATGGCGGCGACCAACTTTGTACCCCAGGGTACCAAATAATGCATCATATGTAGAAACAAACAACAAATTGCAATATCGGATGGAAAATATATTTAAACATACCCAGATATTTGGCGACATTTTTTCTGGGTCTATGATTATCTGCCATGGAGAAACGTTTGTGGATCGTCGCACGTTGTCCTCCACGAATCCTCCACACAATGCAATTACATCCTGCAATCAGAAACTACCAATAATTTTTTGTTACGGAAAAAAATATATTAGAGAATCCAGATCTTTACACAATATTGAGATTGAGTCCATACCCTGGTATCCAAGTGCTGACATTCCTCAGCACTCTTTCCAAACAAAAATACAGGAAGGCTGTCACCACAACCATCTGTAAGTATCAAATCAAGCAGAGCAACTTTACACCAATATCAAACATAAGGTTGAAATTAGATGCAATGCATATACATTTTATGATTAAATACATGCATAACATGGTGAATATCAGCAATTCTCAACTTTTGAAAAGGTTTCCTTTTACCTTGCTGAATCATAATTTTCAATTGTGTTCTCTGTTTCGTCCTGTGTATCGGACATTTTACAACAACTTCACCCTGGAATATTGAAAATGACAAACTAACATAACTAGACGTCAAGGCCTAAAGATGCCTTGGAGGCATTTCGGTGTGATGAATAATTTATAATACTAGATATCGACGAAAATGAAAAATGTCGACAAATTTCGGGTCAAGGTCAAAGTTCATCCATAATACCCGCTAGACATGTTTGTCTAGGGCGACGAGTCCGAAAATACCATCCGTTTCGCTCTACGACGCACCGTTTCCGAGATATCGACGAAAACAAAAACTGCCGACTCGGCAAAAAAATTTCGGGTCAAGGTCAAAGTTAATCCATAATACCCCTTAGACATGTTTGTCTAGGGCGACGAGTCCGAAAGTAACGTCCGTTTCGCTCTACGACGCACCGTTTCCGAGATATCGACGAAAACGAAAAATGCCGACTCGGCAAAAAAATTTCGGGTCAAGGTCAAAGTTCATCCATAATACCCCTTAGACATGTTTGTCTAGTGCGACGAGTCCGAAAATAACGTCCGTTTCGCTCTACGACGCACCGTTTCCGAGATATCGACGAAAACGAAAAATGCCGACTCGGCAAAAAAATTTCGAGTCAAGGTCAAAGTTCATCCATAATACCCCTTAGACATGTTTGTCTAGTGCGACGAGTCCGAAAATAACGTCCGTTTCGCTCTACGACGCACCGTTTCCGAGATATCGACGAAAACGAAAAATGCTGACTCGGCAAAAAAATTTCGAGTCAAGGTCAAAGTTCATCCATAATACCCCTTAGACATGTTTGTCTAGTGCGACGAGTCCGAAAATAACGTCCGTTTCGCTCTACGACGCACCGTTTCCGAGATATCGACGAAAACGAAAAATGCCGACTCGGCAAAAAAATTTCGGGTCAAGGTCAAAGTTCATCCATAATACCCCTTAGACATGTTTGTCTAGTGCGACGAGTCCGAAAATAACGTCCGTTTCGCTCTACGACACACCGTTTCCGAGATAACGACGAAAAGGAAAAATGCCGACTCGGCAAAAAAATTTCGGGTCAAAGTTCATCAATAATACCCCTTAGACATGTTTGTCTAGTGCGACGAGTCCGAAAATAACGTCCGTTTCGCTCTACGACGCACCGTTTCCGAGATATCGACGAAAACGAAAAAGGCCGACTCGGCAAAAAAATTTCGGGTCAAGGTCAAAGTTCATCCATAATTCCCCTTAGACATGTTTGTCTAGTGCGACGAGTCCGAAAATAACGTCCGTTTCGCTCTACGACGCACCGTTTCCGAGATATCGACGAAAACGAAAAATGCCGACTCGGCAAAAAATTTTCGGGTCAAGGTCAAAGTTCATCAATAATTCCCCGTAGACATGTTTGTCTAGTGCGACGAGTCCGAAAATAACGTCCGTTTCGCTCTACGACGCACCGTTTCCGAGATATCGACGAAAACGAAAAATGCCGACTCGGCAAAAAAATTTCGGGTCAAGGTCAAAGTTCATCCATAATACCCCTTAGACATGTTTGTCTAGTGCGACGAGTCCGAAAATAACGTCCGTTTCGCTCTACGACGCACCGTTTCCGAGATATGCAGGATGAATCAAGGATGACTCAGCAAAAAATTATTTCGACCTCTAGGTCAAAGGTCGTTTGAGGTATCGATCCCAAAATCAATAGGGTTCTTCCCTGGTGATATATAAACCTCCGTGCAAAATTCTGCAACTATTGCCTGAATATTTTTTGAGTTATCGTCCGGAAACCAAGTTCCTCGATTTCATCCTCACGGACCTCACGGACCTCGGAGCCGGATCAAAAAAAAAAGTACACCCTAGAGATGTTTGTCTAGGGCGACGAGTCCGAAAATAACGTCCGTTTCGCTCTACGACGCACGGTTTCCGAGATATGCAGGAAGCCTCAAGGATGAATCAGTAAAAAATTATTTTGACCTCTAGGTCAAAGGTCGTTTGACGGATCGATCCCAAAATCAATAGGGTTCTTCCCTGGTGGCATATGAACCTCCATGCAGAGTTCTGCAACTATTGCATAAATATTTTTCCAGTTATCGTCCGGAAACCAAGTCTTAAAATTAGCCTTGATTTCATCCTCACGGACCTCACGGACCTCCAATCCGGCTCAAAAAGAATAGGGTTCTTCCTCATATCATTTCTGACTTGCGGTGAAAATTTGACAAGGATCCGTCAAGGCAATCTAAAGTTATCGTCCGGAAACCAAAAGTGGCGGAAGAAGAAAAAAAAGAAAAAAAAAAAAAAAAAAAATTCTGCTAAAACCATAAAGGCATTTCTCCCGAAATGCCTTAATTAAACTTGTACAATGCATGCGACAAACATTTCACTGGAATATGAAGCTCAATTTGATGTAATATTGACCTGTATGAATGACCGTCTCAAATTGGTTGTTTTTGAGAGAGCAGTGAACTCCACTTCCGACAAATGAACAGATGATGAATTTTCCACAACCAATCTAATATCACGGTCACTGAGTGGATCATCATAGGTTGTTGTGGGCATAATGGCATTGCTGTGAACACTGGTGAAACAATGAACGTAAAGATTAAAAGTCGGGATGAATACAAGCCATTCGTCCTAAACAATGATCAACATTTACACTGGCCCGCTGGCCCCACAACATGTTTTGAGCCTGTGGGGCCAGTAGGGGCCACCAGATTCCCTAGGTCACTGGCCCCACTGGGCCAGTATAAAATCTTGCATTCTTTGTGGTTGTACTTCACAATGTTTCAGTTCCTTTGAATGCCTTTCCATGTTGCTTCTTTGTAAAAATACATCATTGTTTGATATTCACGTATATGCATTGATTACTAGTGAACTTTGAAAGTGAGGCCAGTAGATTATTTAGGGGGCCAGTAATTTTCTGATGTTACTGGCCCCAAGGGGTCACTGGTATGGAACATTTTTCGGGCCAAAATTCAATAATGCTTTATCGTGATTGTATTCCACTTACCGGTAGTCAACAATCAATTGTGCCTTCTTGCCATTTGCATTTTGTTCCAATCCATTTCAATCCAACTTACTTCAGTCTAGTAGTAATCCATTTCGGTCAATTTCACTTTGGTTCAACGTATTTCAATCTACCAGTACTTGGTAATGCATTTTGGTTTGATGTATTTTAGTTCAAGGCATTTCATTCAGCTCAATGGAATGCATTGTGGTTCGCTGCATTTTGTTTTGCCACATTGTGATACCGCGGGCACCATTGCTCAATCAGTTTATTTTTTTGGGGTGGAGCCTATCTGTTTTGTAACTTATCTGTGGTCAACCGCTAAACACTCAAAGTTGAAATAGATGTAAACACCAATTATCTGGTTTATCTGGTTTTCACTGGTTTAACTGGTTTTGTGTACAGACACAGTGCCGAAAACGACTTTAGTAATTGCAATACTGTTAATAGTGTATAAAAATGTTCAGACCAGTAATAAGTTGACCAAGTAGCATACAACAGAAACCTACAATACTCTGCACATGTATATGGCAACCTAAACATATTAGGCAGGCACCCAAAAAAATTAAGCTTGATATACATGTGGTACGTGTCCTGTATATGTATGTATTGTAATGTACATGATGTATGTCAGCATTACGGAGGTGTTTATTTAATGGGGTTAGGCCATAGTTATTTGATTCGCTGGTTTACAGATTTCTAACAAAAAAATTTGGGTCGGGGGGTCCGAATATAAAAATAAATAAAATTTGACAGTTTGAAAATAAAAGTAAATAAATGTAAAAGTAAATGTAGTTTGACACTTTAACCAGTCGGTCGCACCAAAATAAATATTATTTATGATCATCTTTCTAGAATCTAGAAGCTTTAGATTCTCTCAAGGCCTGCCAGCGCTAGATAATCTATATATAGCATGCCAGCACTAGATTATTCTTATATTTTTTAGTTGGACACTACGGTCGGTTGCAGAATAAATAATTTGGTACTTTGGAACTAATTATATTTATTTTCCATTTTGAAAAAAAAGGTTGGGGGGGGGGGGGATCCGTAAACCAGCAAATTAACTAGCTATGGCTTTAGTTCTGATTGTCTATTGATTCTCATGGGATTTTTTTTTCCTATGATTTCATTACCAAATCGATGCCCCAGTGCAAGAACCCTGTGAGTCATGTTTTGAGGGAAAATGACTTTTCGTTAAATTCTGATAAAGTATGGAAATATGCATTTTGTGTTTGAATATTAGACACATATTCATGTAAATTTCAAAATTGCAAAAACTCTGTATGATATTTTGCCAGAGCAAGAACACTACACGTTCAGTTACAGGTTTTTGTCACAAACAATGTCCAGTGCAAAAACTTTTGAGAGTTTGTAGCTGCGGCTAGATCCTTATTAAAAATATTAATTTATAACATGTCCAAGATTTGGACTTTAAAATGATAGGGCCAAAAGCTTGATGGGACCTCTATCAATATTGAAGATTAATGGCCATCAGAGTGGTGACCTAGAATCTGGTCTTGAATGACATCTATAAAGGAAACACTGACTATTTATTCGATTTCATTGAAATACCATACCATGAAACAGAGAACATCCAGTATCTGGCTTTCTTAAATAAATGTTCATTCGTCATTATGGGTGATTCCATGCTGGTTATAATAATATTACTGCTTATATGTATGTCTGTAGTTTAGTATGTCACAAGTACCAACAAATTCATTTTGGGAAAATTTTTGTAACGTTCAACGCCTGCTACCTAGGGTGCAAGCGCCCCACACTGTGGCACAATCACAGCAGGTGCCGTATTTACTTAACTATGACCAGGTACAAGTCCGCCGGACGAGATCCAGCCTTCACACACAATTCAAACATATCACCAAGGGTGTTGTAGCTTACCGTCAATCATGAGAAATGCCGAGTATAGATTTTCCAACATATGAATTGTTACACTGATCTTAAACTTTATTGTCAAAACATGTTCATAAATGTTGAGGGAAACACATTTTCTGTATGGACCATAATACGGAATCAAGTTACATCTTGAAAGATTTTTTTATTGTAAATGACATATATTAACAAACCGTCGATTCAAAACTTCTACACATCACAAAGGTAGAATCTTATGCATTTTGAAGAAAATTGCCTGAACAGGTTTTGAGAAAATGGCCACCAAAGAAAAAATTTGTTTTTTTCAACAAAAAAGGTTGTTTTGACCTTTCAAGGTCATTGAAGGTCAAATTCAAAGTCACCACTCAAACCGCAATATATGATTTCCCATTTGAATGTGCCAATACTTAGCCTCTATCTTGAAGAGTTCTATGAGTTTAATCCGCACAGCTCCCATTATGAGGGAAAAAGTCCCAAAAATTTTCCAAAGGCCAAAAAAAAAAATGGCTCAAAACGAATAGTGACTTCATTTGGGACAAAAAAAAATTTGTTCGCAGACCGGCGGTTCAAGGGCAACAAAACTTATATGTTCGCAGACCGGCGGTTCAAGGGCAACAAAACTTATACACATCATACAGGTACATGAGGGGAACTGATCAGACAGTTTTTGAGAAAATGGCCACCAAAGTTCAAAAATGGCAATTTTTCGTCAAGAAATGGCCGTGAAATAAATGGATCCTCTATAATAGGATATCCAACTCTGCCGAAAAAGGCGTGATTACGTAATGACGTAAATCTGATTTGAGCGTGTTGAAACGGTACCGGGCACTAATAATCAGAATGTGCACATCGATTTGTAATAAACATGAGCAGAGTCGTGAACCATATATTGAAATGAATGATAGGTGATTGCGTTGAGTGGGGGCATGGCCTAAATTTCTTCAACAATATTCAGCATTTGCGTTGTCGATGATGTGGTATTGTGGTCGGGATTTGTGAGTGTCCGCGTATATGTTTGTATGTGATTCGAAGGCTGTAACTCGAACGGGCTTAATCTAATCGTCTCTAAATTACAGCAGTGGGAGGTATAACCTCTCGGCTTGGAAATAGTTCCCATGGAAATCGGTTGATTTTTGTTGCCATGGCAACCGTTCAAAATCCTGAAATGCCATTTTATTGCTATCGAAAACGCCTGTAAAACGGACCCACTCATTGTGACAATAAAATTGGCACCTCACTAAAAAAACACCTACATAATCGAGGCAAGTTTTGATGTAACTCTTGTGGTATTTTGCAGGTGAAAGGTAGATTCCTTTCAGAATTATGAGACAGGACATCTACCTCCAAATTTAGTGAAAATTTAGTATTGCAATGATACTAGAACGGTTCTCATACTGACAGTTTTTATCGGATTTCCTTGGAAACGGGCTATTTCCGAGACATTGGATAATGCTTCTCAGTCCTATATTTTTGAAAAGATTGAATGGCAACTTATTTATTTATTGACGTGGATGTGCTCAAAAACACGCATACAGACATGCACGTGCTTGGCTGAATATGCTGAATATGTGGTATTTTGCAGGTGAAAGGTAGATTCCTTTCAGAATTATTGTGCTTGGCTGAATATGTGGTATTTTGCAGGTGAAAGGTAGATTCCTTTCAGAATTATGAGACAGGACATCTACCTCCAAATTTAGTGAAAATTTAGTATTGCAATGATACTAGAACGGTTCTCATACTGACAGTTTTTATCGGATTTCCTTGGAAACGGGCTATTTCCGAGACATTGGATAATGCTTCTCAGTCCTATATTTTTGAAAAGATTGAATGGCAACTTATTTATTTATTGACGTGGATGTGCTCAAAAACACGCATACAGACATGCACGTGCTTGGACCACATCAAAAATATCTTCGCAAGCGGGGAGAAAGACACATTGTGGATAACAATGAGGCTCCACCCCTCACGCGTTCCCTCCAAGATCACTGAGCTCTATCCCAGGGCCCGATCTTGTATGATGTCACCATGAGCGAAGTGATAAGCAGTATGAAAATTAGGCCAAGGGCCGAAGATAGGTTACCGGACAATGTCTAATATTTTAGATGTTAGCCAGGTCACTGGTTGAATTCAAGGTCAAGAGAATATTCAGCATATATAACATTAAGCATATATCATGTCCACAAATGATTGCTAAGCTGTAAATTCAATAATCAGAGAGATATTAGCAATTTTGTGCTGTGGCCTTGAAAATGAAGGGGCAAAGGTCGAATTCAAGGTCATCAAAATATTCAATGTATATCATTTTCTATATCATGTCCACAATTGATTCCCAAGCCATACAGTCAATAGCACTGGGTGGGAGCTTGCCCATGATTCTTGACGAGTCAACTCGGTAAAAATCTTTCCTCGCAGGGGCTTTGCTCGGCAAGAATCTTTTGTCGCATGGGCTTTCAGATGCCCCTGTGATTAAAGATTTTTGCCGAGCAATGCCCCTGCGAGGAAAGATTTTTACCGAGTTGACTCGTCAAGAATCATGGGCAAGCTCCCACCCAGTGAATAGAGGAGCAAGATATGAGCCAGTTTGTCTTGTGACCTTGAAAATGAGGTCGGAGGTCAAATTCAAGGTCCCGAGAATATTCAGCATATATCATCTCCTATATGTCCACAATTGATTCCTAAGCTGTAAAATCGATAATAAGCAAGATATTGGCCATTTTGTCCTGTGACCTTGAAAATGAGGTCAAAGGTCAAATTCAAGGTCACGAGAATATTCAGCATATATCATTTCCTATATGTTCACAATTGATTCCTAAGCCGTAAAGTCGATAATAAGCGAGATATTAGCAATTTTGTCCCGTGACCTTGGAAATGAGGTCAAAGGTCAAATTCAAGGTCACGAGAATATTCAGCATATATCATTTCCTATATGTTCACAATTGATTCCTAAGCTGTAAAGTCGATAATAAGCGAGATATTAGCCATCTTGTCCTGTGACCTTGAAAATGAGGCCAAAGGTCAAATTCAAGGTCACGAGAATATTCAGCATATATCATTTCCTATATGTTCACAATGGATTCCTAAGCTGTAAAGTCGATAATAAGCGAGATATTAGCCATTTTGTCCTGTGACCTTGAAAATGAGGTCAAAGGTCAAATTCAAGGTCACGAGAATATTCAGCATATATCATTTCCTATATGTCCACAATTGATTTCTAAGCTGTAAAGTCGATAATAAGCGAGATATTAGCCATTTTGTCCTGTGACCTTGAAAATGAGGTCAAAGGTCAAATTCAAGGTCACGAGAATATTCAGCATATATCATTTCCTATATGTTCACAATTGATTTCTACGCTATAAAGTCGATAATAAGCGAGATATTAGCCATTTTGTCCTGTGACCTTGAAAATGAGGTCAAAGGTCAAATTCAAGGTCACGAGAATATTCAGCATATATCATTTCCTATATGTCCACAATTGATTCCTAGTCTCTAATCTCAATATGTGACTTATTATCGTCACTAGAATATTCAGCATATATCATTTCCTATATGTTCACAATTGATTCCTAAGCTGTAAAGTCGATAATAAGCAAGATATTAGCCATTTTGTCCTGTTGACCTTGAAAATGAGGTCAAAAGTCAAATTCAAGGTCACTAGAATATTCAGCATATATCATTTCCAATATGTTCACAATTGATTCCTAAGCTGTAAAGTCGCTAACAAGCAAGATATTCGCCATTTTGTCCTGTGACCTTGAAAATGAGGTCAAAGGTCAAATTCAGGGTCATGAGAATTTTCAGCGTATATCATTTCCTATATGTTTACAATTGATTCCTAAGCTGTAAAGTCGATAATAAGCGAGATATTAGCCATTTTGTCCTATAACCTTGAAAATGAGGTCAAAGGTCAAATTCAAGGTCATGAGAATATTCAGCGTACATCATTTTCTATATGTCCACAATTGGTTCCCAATCTATAAAGTCGATGAGAAGCAAGATATTAGCCATTTTGTGTTCTGACCTTGAAAATGAGGTCAAATGTCAAATTCAAGGACACGAGAATATTCAGCATATATCATTTCCTATATGTCCACAATTGATTTCTAAGCTGTAAAGTCAATAATAAGTGAGATATTAGCCGTTTTGTGCTCTGACCTTGAAGATGAGATCAAAGATCAATTTCGAGTTCATCAGAATATTCGGCATATATCATTTCCTATATGTCCACAATTGATTTCTAAGCTGTAAAGTCAATGATAAGTGAGATATTAGCCGTTTTGTGCTCTGACCTTGAAGATGAGATCAAAGATCAATTTCAAGTTCATCAGAATATTCGGCATATATCATTTCCTATATGTCCACAATTGATTTCTAAGCTGTAAAGTCGATAATAAGCATTATTATATGCCTAAGAAAATGCTACAATGGATTACACAGAGTGCAATCGGTCCGATATATTGCGGTATTGACCGCATTCATATTGACCGGCGTCGCGCATAGCAACCGACGGTCTTTTGACATTTACGTATTCATGCGCTGGTGAAATGACGTTTTTGGTTTTGTAAGGCATGAAAATGTCCATAAAACTCCTCGCTTTTCGGGCCTAAAATGGCTATAGAAATTGTCAGCATTTGTATTCTCAACCCTCCCGAGGGGTGTACATATCATGATACGGCATTTAATAATAAGTTAATCGACTGGATACAGTGTTTGGAGCCCTCGGTCGTGTCTGTGCCGCGGACGCACTCGCAAGCTCGTGCGTGCTACGGCCCAGACACGACCTCGGGCCTCAAACACTGTATCCAGTCAATTACCTATAAAGATATTAGCCATTTTGTGCTTTGACCTAGAAAATGAGGTCAAAGGTCAGATTCAAGGTCATGAGAATAATCGACCGATATCATTTCCTATATGTCCACAATTGATATCTGAGCTGTAAAGTCCATAATAAGTGAGATATCAGCCATTTTGTGCTTTGACCTTGAAAAGGAGGTCAAAGGTCAAATTCAAGGTCATCAGAATATTCAGCTGGTAACTTCAAGGTTACAAGTATATTCAGCATATATCATTTCCTATACACTGTATGTCCACAATTGATTCGTAAGCTGTAAAGTTGACAACAAGTGAGATATGCGCCATTTCGTGCTCTAACCTTGAAAATGAGGACAAAGGTCATATCCAAGGTCACGAGAATGTTCAGTATATATTATTTCTTATATGCAGGGCTCGACACTAACGGTTGTCCGACTGTCCTGGGCAGGTAAATTTACGTGTCGGACAGGTCAAATGTTTGCTGCACCTGTCCCACAGACAGGTGAACATAAAACATTGGAAATAGGGTCTGTAAGCGAGATTTGAAACGTCACATGACATGTTATTTTGCGTTATTTCGTAATTTTGGGACCATTCGAATTTCCCGCCAAATTTTCGGCCCAATCATGTAATTTGGATACACGCGGTTTTACACTTTATAAAAGCAATTTATCGGAAATACACAAGAAACCCACTTCACAAATTTCAACAGATACTAGTTGGCATGAGCTGGTCTATTTAGAGTTTCATCGAATATTTCCTGCTCAATACAGAGCGTGAATATGCTGTGTTTGTATATTTTAGACACAGTATCTTTTATAGAGAAAAAGTGATATTAATTGTGACAAACTGTAGTACTATACTACTCATCCACAGTTTCGTGGGCCGCATGTGTTGTCGTGTATTTTTGGCACCATTTATATCATAACATCACCAATAAAATGTGATCATCAGCTATTTAAGGGGCGAAAATCACATTATAAAACACTATCTAAATAAGAGGCAATTTGAGTCATTCAAATCATATCTATCGTGCTGTATTCAACACAAATAAGTAACAGAGTGCCATTTCATTAAACATGAAAAAGATAGGTTACCGGACAATTTTGGTTTGGCCATGGCAGCAATGGCAGGTAACAGAGCTTGAGATTTACCAATCAAGGTTCGCAGTGTAAACATATGACCTTGGGATTTACCAATCAAGGTCATCCGTATGAACTTCGATGTAACCATTACATGTATGTGTGCGGCATTTGATATTCTATATGTTGGGTGGAATCGTTTAGGCCGCTCAGGTCAATTTACACATTCCAAGTCAGACATTTGGCACTCAAGGTCATCTGACGTCAAGTTCAAGGCCATCATTAGTTGTGCCATATATGTCTTCCTATATGCTCATAATGCAAACATGAGCTCTATCTGCAAGCATTTCACCTACAAAGGCAAATCTGGGCATTTTTTGACCCCAAAATGCCTGTTTTGACCTTTCAAGGTCATCCAAGGTCAAATTCAAGGTCACCACACAAGACGCCATATATGACTTCCCATTTGAAAGTGCCAATTTCTAAGCTCTATCTTCAAGCGTTCTATGTGTACAGTCCTGACAGCTCCCATTATGAAGGAAAAAAGTGCCGAAAATTTTCCAAGTCCAAAATTTTTTTCAAAGGATGAAAATTTTTTTTTGCCTAGAAATGGCCCAAAATGGATAGTAATGTTATTTGGGGCGAAAAAAAAATTTTTCGCCGACTCGTCAAAAATTCAAAATGGCCGCCACACTGAGATCGGCGATTCAAGGGCAACAAAACTTATACACGTCACAGAGGTATATAAGAGGAATCTTTTTAAGCAAAAATCTCAAAACTGATCAGAGAGTTTTTGAGAAAATACAGACCAGGTGCAAATTTGAGCGTTTTTCGACCCAAAAATGGCTGTTTTGACCTTTCAAGGTCATCCAAGGTCAAATTCAAGGTCACCACACAAGTCGCCATATATGACTTCCCATTTGAAAGTGCCAATTTCTAAGCTCTATCTTCAAGCGTTCTATGAGTACAGTCCGGACAGCTCCCATTATGAAGGGAAAAAGTGCCGAAAATTTTCTAAGTCCAAAATTTTTTTCAAAGGGTGAAAAAAATTTTTTGCCCTAGAAATGGCCCAAAATGGATAGTAATGCGACCCGCCAAAAATTCAAAATGGCCGCCACACGGAAACCGGCAGATTTAGGGCAACCAAACTTATACATATCACAGAGGTATATGAGGGGAATCTTTTGAAACCAAAAACTCAAAACTGATCAGACAGTTTTTGAGAAAAAGGCCGTCGAAGTCCAAAATTGAACGTTTTTCGACAAAAACGGCCACCATTTTGAAAAAAATGCGAAAATCAAAAAACAAAAAAATACCTCCTTCTCAAAATATTTTTAGGCTTTTTTGTGCAAAATTTCAGAAAGATTCGATCGTTAACTTTAAAGATAAAAATGTTAACGACGGACGGACGGACGACGGACGCAACGCCATGCCAATAGGTTATCGGACCAAAGGTCCGGTAACCTAAAAAGGTTTATTATTCTATTCCAAATCATCTTTTTCTGCGGTGCTTCTGAACCCACGGAAATCCGGCAAAAATGACCACGTGGCACTGTTTGGACCCGAAGTACTAGATTACGTACCCACTTACGTTATTTGACGACATAAGACGAACGAGACTTACAGGCCACACAACACCAATGATATTGCGTCATATCCGTTACAGTCAGAGAATTCCCTATTTTGAAAACGGGGGATGCCCTTGATCCCCCGCAGAATGGTGGGGAATATTTTGCTATGGCTGGTTGTTGACCCCAGCTGGTTGGCATTGCACACGAACAGTTTCAAGACCACAGCACGCACAGAACGGCTCGGACGACGAACGATATATATGGGTTGTCAGGCATGAAAATCAGTCGTTTTAAGGGGGTACCCTCAGAATTCGAGCTGTAGCGAAAAATCCAATTTATCAACATATATTTTCCTTACTATAGTGAGATGAGGAAATGAATGGGCTAGCTTTGTATATAAGCTGCTAAGGTGCATCTTGTTCTGGGACGGAGCTATGGAGACTTGAATTTGGGCTTTTTATCATTGTTTTGTATGGCCGAAGGAATTAGTGAAATCTGTTCTACAGAGCCTATAGTCCTGGTGAATCCCGATTATTTCATGGCAGCAAATTAGTGTATTACTAGCGATGTGGCCAGCGCAGAACATTGTGGCTATTAGTAATCGGCAGGTGCGGGTGTGGCGGGTATGACCTAGTTCAGCCTAGATCCAGGTATCCAGCTCTCGAGGGCGAAGCCCGAGCTCGGGCTTCGCCCTCGAGAGCTGGATACCTGGATCTAGGCTTCGCCCTCGAGAGCTGGATACCTGGATCTAAGTTCAGCCCAATCTGCCCGTTGATAGTGCTAATTTTCACCGCCACGGCGCCAGTGGAATAGCTGGCGGTGGTCAATGATGCGGCGTTCAAACCAACAGTCACGGCCTGTGACAGTCGATGTCACGGGCGGTGTGCACTGTCTTCACAACTTGGTTTGAACGCAGCATAACAATCATCAAACGCCGGCATTCTCGTGAAATAGGTCCCGCTACATTATGACGAGGCTTAATCAGTTAAAACAGTAACACCATTTTAATGTTTTCAGTCAACTTCTATATCTTGGAGAATCCTGGAGGGTGGTGGTGGGGGTGGATGGAGGTACACACTAAAATCATAACGTACGAAATAAGCGGGACCTATTTCACGATAAGGCCCAAACGCCATGTCGTGACCCGATTTCCACAGCAGAGAACTAACGATCGATATTCAGTTGAATACCGTCGGTTTCCTATTATCGCCCACACAACTATCAAATCACTACACGAAATATACTGTAAATTTCTCACATTCGGAAGTTGATAGATCTAATTTTCTGAATCAGTCTAATGTCGATATTTTTATACGAAGAGTGATCATTGTGTGAACAAGAGATGAGCAGAAGAGCTACATTAACAGATTTTGAAATTTAAGCGCAGGTACAATTGCAATTAAACACCGACTGCAAATTTTGAAACGCTGCCCAACTGCAAAACTCTCCTTCCATCCCGCTCGGCCAGGACCCCACTAGAAATACGCTCACGTGTATACTGTGGTTAAATATGATAATGGATTTAGTTTCCGAGTTCTCGATACTAGAGCACACTAAAATAAGCTGTGGATTTTTTTTCAAATGGGCACGAAATTTTTTAGGCCTATACAGGAAGTTGTTTTTACACGAAGAGAGGAATAGAAAAAAAATTATGGTGGTTTTTTGTTGTGGGAATATATAATACACATAGATTATACATTCATATCTGAAACAAAATTGTGTTCAAAAATATTTGATTTTCTTTGATGTTAGGCCTACCGGTACGTATTGTGTGCTTGCCCTGAAAACAAGGCAAAGTAGGGCTATTTCAAGATTTTTTTACTCACCATGCTGAGCAAACAAAACTTTTGAACATCTTAAAATACACCCTGTTTTGCCTTGTTTTTAGGGCTAATTGTTCCGTAACACAATTATGCAAGTTATCAAAAACTAACAGGAACAAGGGGAGCGAGAGGCTCTTGATGAAAAATATTGTCATTTCTCCCAGCTAACAAAAGGCGGGCACATACGTTATGACTCTCCAACGATCATTGACTCTGAGGAAGTGGTCTGGATAGTACCTTCAGATGACCGTAAAACGTGTACGTGTACCAGGAGCATCATCACATAAAAACAAAGAAATATTTAGAGAAAAGCACTTAAAACCTACCTTATAGCTATTGGCAGTTCTGTGCTCGCCAAAATTACGATGTGAACGAGTTAAATTGCCCGAAAATCAAAATTACTTGAATTGATACTGGACAATTACCTGTACGT
This sequence comes from Terebella lapidaria, assembly GCA_949152475.1. Classification (NCBI taxonomy): domain Eukaryota; kingdom Metazoa; phylum Annelida; class Polychaeta; order Terebellida; family Terebellidae; genus Terebella; species Terebella lapidaria. The sequence goes on from OX424555.1 coordinate 5,324,121, forward strand.
GTTTGATAAGTTTTGTCAATCTGAGGAAGGTACCTGAGGAAGTGGTCTGGATAGCACACGAGGCACCAGCCAGGGGCGGATCCAGGAATTTGAAAAGAGGGGGTCCAACATTATACGGCGTGGGATCTGGGGCCCGCTCAAGGGCCCCAGAAGCCAGAGCCTTTGTTCTGTCCTGTGGCAGCTTCCTGGTATCTCCTGGGTGTAAATCCCACTTCTTGCACCTGGTATATTTGTAAAAAAAAGTTGGTGAAGCGAGCCTGTCCCAGTATGGGTCTGGGGCCCGCTCCTGAGAAGTCTTTTATATGACTTGAGGTAAGTTGATGGCATCTCCTGGGTATAATTTTCATGTGAATACCCATTACTACCATACTTCCATGATAAATGCGAAAACTAGAAACGAAGCGAATTTGTCTCAGCTTTTTATGTCGGGCCTGCTGAGGGGCCCAGAAATCATAGCCTCTTTATGTTCTGAATTAGTTTTGTGGCCTTTCCTGGGAATAAATTGCACTTAAAAATTCATCGATGACCATGTTCTGGAAACTTTGGTAGAAAGTAGAAGGGAAACTACCCATTTTGGCCGGGGGTCTGGGGCCCACTCAAGGGCCCGAGAAGTCATAGCCCTATTTATGTTCTGAACTTATTTTGTGGCCTCCTCCTGGGAATAAATTGCACTTAAAAATTCATCGATGACCATGTTCTGGAAACGTTGGTAGAAAGTAAAAGGGAAGCTATCCATTTGGGCCGGGGGTCTGGGGCCTGCTCAAGGACCCCAGAATTCATAACCCTTTTTATGTTCTGAACTTATTTTGTGGCCTTCTCCTGGGAATAAATTGCACTTAAAAGTTTATCAATGACCATGTTTTGGAAAGTTTGTGAAAAATGTACATGTAGAAGGGAAGCTACACATTTGGGCCGGGGGTCCTGCCCGAAGGCCCCAGAAGTCATAGCCTTCCTTATGTTCTGAACTAATTTTGTGCCCTTTCCTGGGAATGGTTGCACTTAAGAATTCATTGTTGACCATGTTCTGGAGACTGGAAAGTTTGTAAAAAGGTGAAAGAGAAGCTGGACATTTGGGCCGGGGGTCTGACCCCACTGAAGGGCCCCAGAAATCATAGCCTTTTTATGTTCTGAATTAATTTAGTGGCTCTCCTGGGTATATATTGCCCTAAAAAATTCTTTGATGACTATGTCCTGAAAAGTTTGTAAAAAAAACGTAGAAGGGAATCTGCACATTTGGGTGGGGGTCCGGGCCTGCTGAAGGACCCCAGAAGCCAGACCACTTTTTATGTCCTGTGGTAGCTTCCCGGTCTCTCCTGAGTATACATTTCGAACAAACTCACCATGATCAAATTGTTCTTAAGCATGGTATTTCAACATCATTCTTCTCGGGCAGGAAGGCTGAACCCGCCTATGTATATGTATTTTTTTTTCGAAAAGGGGGGGTCCTGACCCCAGTAACCCCCCCTCTAAATCCGCTACTGCCAGCTTTTGCAACGTGAGTCCAGGGTTTCGTTTTATTATGATTAATATCTTACTACACATGCAACATGTATACTGAGGGTCCTCTGGAGGAAAATAATTAATTTGGTCGAATTCCACATTCATGACATCGTGTCTGTGAAACCGTTTAGCTATGAGTATAATTCATATTGCATTTCTAACACACGCACAGCTCTTGGAGCTGAAAACTGAAGGTCGGTTTTCGATTTCTTCACCCCGAAGCTACTAGTAATTAATGAAATCATGGGAGAAAAAAGCCACAAAAAGCGGAAATTGTATCAATATGTAAAATCTAGATTACTCGTCAATCTTTTGTGTGTTCAACGATTTCTAACAGAAATGTTCATGTATAGCGATGACAGCAGTTTCATGATTGAGGATTGATATAGAACACATATCACATATCTAGCATTGTGTTCAATGTTTCGATAATACTGAGGAATGTAATAAAACTATTGCTTTATAGTGTAGTTTGATGTTTTTATTCAGTTCAGTACACGTCATGCAACTTAATACGCGAAATGAATAACGAGTGTGATTACAAAATTTTGTTCAGTGTTTTTGCTATCAAGACGTGTATGAACACCCCCATGGCCATGTAAGACCACATCTTGAAGATAAAACCGTCCTCATAGATGGCGTTGTTTTGTTTCTCCTCTGTGTAGTATCTTTGGAGGAGCTTGATTGTGTTCTGTGACTGTCGGAAAGCCCGCTGGAGTATTTCCGTCTTGTGTTTAAGCTTGTTGTAGCGGTCATTAAGCCTCACCATATGGCTCCTCAAAGAAAGTGCCTCGTCTTTGGTACAGCTGAGTTCGGATTCTGACCAAAAGTGCTGGGGGTCACTCCTGCACATGTATCGGATCGGATGACAATCGCTGGTGTTTCTCTGAGTTTCAGTACTTACTGGGTCGGTGTTATCGTGGCAATGTGCAGACCCATACAGCACACTCAGCAGTGTTGTAGCCTGGTTCTTGTCTAAAGATAATTGTATCTGACGTTTTCCTCTGAAAGTTAGATGTTCACCTCTTGACGAGAATGAATTTAACGGAATAGGATTCATGCAAATGTTTGATTGTTGAGGTGACTGGATTTTCTCTTCCGACTTTACGTTCATAAGCTGTGATTCGATATCTTTTATGAAACCTTTCACAACTATTTTGGGAAAAATTTTGCCATTGTCGAGCTCAGTGAAATCAGACAGAACTGGGGCCACTCTTTGAATCTGCAACAAATTATGATACAACGTATACTATATTGACTGTTCCAACCAGGCAATCACCAATACAAAGCCCTCTCTTTATATTCCAGGCCTAATTTCACCTTTAGCTTTTCGCCATGAGGTTGCAGGATCTTAGGTTCACTTCTGGGTCGGAATATCACAGTGTCCATGGTATCGGAGCTGGCGGTGGAGAGTGTGGTGTCTGAGGGGCAGTCTATCAGGGAGCTCGAGTCAATGAGATATTCAGAACAGTCACTGTCGACGTCATCTCCACGGGTTATTTGCTGTAGGACGCTCTGTGTGTGATTGAGAACTGAATTTGTTATACCAACTTACGTGTAAGTAAATGCCCAAATCGTAATTGGTTTCATCTTGAAAATAATGTGACAGATGGTCAGGTCTCCTGAATGCAGACAGCTTTGAACCTAGATTGAATGCAATCTCTGCAGGCGATTGTATACAGTAGATTATGGCTACGGTAACTCTTACTGAAACTTTGTCTAATAAAAAATATATGCTGTTGATGTACGAAAAATATTTCATATTCACCTCTTGGACGAAGTTGTTGATGCAACTGGTATTGGTCACGTGATATGTATTTTCTTGCCAACATTCCCTCTCCATGTTCCAGTTACTAGTTGGGTTCTTAATTGGTTCTTTGTTTGCCATGTAAGCCTATATAATATGTTTCACTGTACAGTAAGCGTGAAGCTTTCAAGCAAACAAAGGCAAAGATTTTCCATAAATCTTTGACAAAGGTCAAAAAGATCTTCGAATCCTACGACATTTTATGACATCACAATACGCACCATTGCTTTATTTCTATGGATACGACGTTTAGGGGATCAGCAACTTATGCCTCTACATTAAACCATGCATGCAGAGCCGTCTAGAGTTCTTGGATCGAGTTCTATGATTAAACCAGATGTGCGCAAGAATCTGTTGGAATCTGTAAAATCAGTGAATGGTGGGATTGCACCAGAGTAGCATGGGTCGCTTCTAATGAAATCGTCATATTTGTCAATTAAAGGAAAGCAAAGTATACAGTATCACGTGATGCCAATTCTTTGGTCTGTAAAAATTTTATGTAGACTACAATTGGAATTGCATATCGAATTTAATTTGCCAGTTAGAAAATTGCAATATTTTTGGACTTTTCTTTCCTTATAATAGTCTACATGTATATAGTGGGCACGTTTCTTTGTGAACCATTTCGACTCCCAAACTATACACAAAAGAAAGTTTAGATCTTGCTATTTACAGTAGTCGTCGGTGTTTAAGGGACATCGAGAAGCCGGTGCCTTATTTTGAATGAAAACAATAGTCAGTGATAGTGTATTCACCTTTTTATCAGTGATTAGGCCTATACTCTGATACTAACCAGGTTGGGGTGAGCACACAATCCAAACAATGTATACTTTCAGACAAACTTATGGAGCACTCGTAAAGTAGTGAAATAATGTATTGAATATAAGTCTACTCTGATTTTTTCAACTCGTTTACACCGTTTTTTCACTTTTTGCCTTTTGGCTTCAGTTCAGTCAAGTTACTTCGAGCGAACTATTCAACTTAATTTTGCATATCTGTGGTACAAACGGCAATTCATTCACACAAACCTGCCTTCCGTAACGCTATCTGTTTCTTTCAAAACGCAAAAGTTTTATTCAAGCGAGGATTTGCTTGAACCATGGGCATCGACATATTTCTTGGTTCTCGACAACTGATGACGGAATTCAACTGGACAAGTTCAAATTAGTCATAATCGGCATTCTCGTGAAATAGGTCCCGCTACATTATGACGAGGCTTAATCAGTTAAAACAGTAACACCATTTTAGTGTTTTCAGTCAACTTCTATATCTTGGAGAATCCTGGAGGGTGGTGGTGGGGGTGGATGGAGGTACACACTAAAATCATAACGTACGAAATAAGCGGGACCTATTTCACGATAAGGCCTCATAATAGGGGGATCGGGTTGTCAGTTGTCGTCAAGGTGCCTGCACGTGCGAGTCATTTCGAATCAGTTTACCTGCGTGGGCGGTCCCGAATCCTAACTCTCGCCCCTATGCAAATTATCCGAACGGAATCGCCCATCACGTGCCAGAGGAAAACAATATTTGTTGACATGCAAATGACAGGATTTCAGGGAAAATTTATCATTGCAGTAGATAGCTAACTCTCACAGTTCTATGAGCAGAAGTCTGAAAATTTGCAGAAAAATGCCGTTTGATCTCCAGGTGAAGTATGCCAAGTTACAATACGATATCATTAAACATCGCAAAAATATCGGCAAAAAACGGTGTAAACGAGTTAGAAAAATCAGAGTATAGGCACCCATGGCATGATGTGGTCAAGCCTCAGATTTCATTACCAGATATCTACCTGGCACCAAACTGTCCTACCATCTCTTCTGCATCAAATTATATAGTAGAATTCCTTGGTCAGACCCAGTGGAATCCGATCTGAGCATCACTTCAAATCGACATGATAATCCTTAGGGCTTCAACGAGTACTCGGTTAACTGGTTACGGTTCGGTTGTAGAGTGTAACCGGTTACAGATTTTGTGACTGTTTTATCGTGAACGTATTTTGCACCCTCGTAGTTCAGCCTAAAACACTTCACATCAGTCAAATTTCCGCCCAAACGCACTGAATTGAAGTGATTTATCACTCTCCAATTCAAATAGATTGTTAATTCATCAGAATATTGCATATTTTCACGTGAAAATGACGTCTAATGTTGAGTTTTAGGCGGAATTTTGACACAGAGTTTTGATAAAATGTGAACTGCGAAAAAAAATTAGTCTTACTTTGGACAATATTTAGCTCTATATTTTTGGAGAAGTAACCGGTCACGGTTCGGTTACAAGCTAACGAGTAACCGGTCACGAAATTTCGTACCCACAACTTCTGATTTCGCCATTCCTGGGCGATAAATGGGCTGATTGCATGTCTGCGCACACTACCGAGCACGGCAAAGAATAACTGAATAATATGCTCGGTAGTGTGGCCGCACATGCGTAGAAACACAATCATATGGTCAAACAACCTATGACCTGGAGTTTTCACCGAGTCATCCTTCCATCTGGATGCAGGCCTCTACAGTAACGCTTGCCCGATTGCCATTGGCAAGTGAGTTCGCCTGTCGGGCAAGTTGAGATCGCCGATTACTTGCCCGACATGGCAAGTGAGAATTTTTGGTGATGTGATAATAAATCTATGCCCAAGGCTTATGACTATATCATGCCGTATGTCTTTCGAATTCGATCGCAGTTCAAGCCGCAAAGCAGTCCAAGCGGACATCATCATATATGCGTTTGTCTTGCCTAAAAATAAATAACACGTCATTCACCACAGCCAATCATAGCCGAGCCAAAAAATACCGATACAAAATATAACACTCCTCATATGTACCCCTGTGACATGTATAAATTTCGTTGCGCTTGAATTGCTCGAAGTGGGCCATTTTGGGCCCAAACTCGGCCCAAATGGGACTTTCCCATGTTAAATTCTCCTATGCTTTATAATGGGACACATTAAAGCCTAATATCTCACTTAATATTGAGATTAGAGACTAGGAATCAATTGTGGACATATTGGAAATGATATATGCTGAATATTGTCGTGACCTTGAATTTGACCTCTGACCTTGGTTTCAAGGTCAGAACGGCCGTTTTCGTCGAAAAATGGCCAATTTTGGACTTCGACGGTCGTTTTCTCAAAATCTGTTCAGTAACTTTTTTTTCTTATTGATGAAAAACACTCCTCATATGTACCCCTGTGACATGTATAAATTTCGTTGCGCTTGAATTTCTTGAAGTGGGCCATTTTGGGCCCAAACTCGGCCCATATGTGACTTTCCCATGTTAAATTTTACTATGCTTTATAATGGGACACATTAAGCCTAATATCTCACTTAATATTGAAATTAGAGACTAGGATTGAATTGTGGACATATAGGAAATGATATATGCTGAATATTCTCTTGACCTTGAATTTGACTTTTGACCTCATTTTCAAGGTCACAGGACAAAATGGCTAATATCTCGCTTATTATCGACTTTACAGCTTAGGAATCAGTTGTGAACATATAGGAAATGATATATGCTGAATATTCTTGTGACCTTGAATTTGACCTTTGACCTCATTTTCAAGGTCACATGACAAAATGGCTAATATCTCGCTTATTATCGACTTTACAGTTTATGAATCAATTGTGAACATATAGGAAATGATATATGCTGAATATTTCGTGACCTTGAATTTGACCTTTGACCTCATTTCCAAGGTCGCAGGACAAAATTGCTAATATCTCGCTTATTATCGACTTTACAGCTTAGGAATCAATTGTGAACATATAGGAAATGATATATGCTGAATATTCTCGTGGCCTTGAATTTGAGCTTTGACCTCATTTTCAAGGTCACAGGACAAAATGGCCAATATCTTGCTTATTAGCGACTTTACAGCTTAGGAATCGATTGTGAACATATAGGAAATGATATATGCTGAAAATTCTCGTGACCTTGAATTTGACCTTTGACCTCATTTTCAAGGTCACAGGACAAAACGGCCAATATCTTGCTTATTAGCGACTTTACAGCTTAGGAATCAATTGTGAACATATAGGAAATGATATATGCTGAAAATTCTCATGACCTTGAATTTGACCTTTGACCTCATTTTCAAGGTCACATGACAAAATGGCTAATATCTCGCTTATTATCGACTTTACAGCTTAGGAATCAATTGTGAACATATAGGAAATGATATATGCTGAATATTCTCATGACCTTGAATTTGACCTTTGACCTCATTTCCAAGGTCACAGGACAAAATTGCTAATACAGTAAACTCCCGTTATAACAAAGTCGATGGGACCCATGTTAGTACTTCGTTATAAAAGAAGTTTGTAATAAAAGAAGTTACATATTTAAATGTTGTTTCTCATTCATTTTTCCATGTGGTTTCTCTCAAAATTTGAATAGTTCGTGGTTCAATGGATACATGTTTCCGTTTAGTAGCCATGATGGCTTTTGATACATCTGTTCATAATTTGCTCTATTCATACCGTCCGCCCTGTAAAACGTGCTCAACATATTATTGGTACATAATCTACTCAATATATTATGACAAAATCTGCTCGGCATCGTGTAAAAAGAAGACTGTAATTGCTTCGTGAAACAACATTGCCTGCCTGATTGCAATCGACCAGTGACACGTGCAGACAGTCGACAACTAAAATCACAACATGCAATGCACCAATAGCCAATGTATTTAGCCACGATTTCTTTCTGATGGGCGATTGTCAAAAACCAGTGGGGCGTGAAATTGACCGGCTTCGATGACTTCGCTTCAACCGTAGTAAGTTCAATGAATTTGATGGGATTGGGACCAGCTCATGTGTTTGATATAAGCGAAATTTCGATATATCCATTTCGTTATATCCGGCTTCGTTTGTAATGTAATTGAATGGCGAATGGGCAGGACCACCAACCTGCTTCGTTATAAGTGGGTGCTTCGATATATCCAACTTTGAAATAACGGGAGTTACTGTATCTCGCTTATTATCGACTTTACAGCTTAGGAATCAATTGTGAACATATAGGAAATGATATATGCTGAATATTCTCATGACCTTGAATTTGACCTTTGACCTCATTTTCAAGGTCACAGGACAAAATGGCCAATATCTTGCTTATTAGCGCCTTTACAGCTTAGAAATCAATTGTGAACATATAGGAAATGATATATGCTGAATATTCTAGTGACCTTGAATTTGACTTTTGACCTCATTTTCAAGGTCAACAGGACAAAATGGCTAATATCTCGCTTATTATCGACTTTACAGCTTAGGAATCAATTGTGAACAATATATCACTGAACATATAGGAAATGATATATTCTGAATATTTTAATGATATTGAATTTGACCTTTGACCTAAATTTCAAGGTCAGTCATTTTATTTTCAAAGTCAGATTACAAAATGGCTTATATCTCGCTTATTATCAAATTTACAGCTTAGGGGTCCATAGTGAACATATGGGAAATGATGTATGCTGAATAGTTTGGTGATCTAGAATTTAACCTTTGCTCCCATTTTCAAGGTTAGAGATATGGCGATTTCAGTGGTCACCTTGAATTTGACCTTCAACTTTCTCGGCTTAACTCTGTATATTTCTCCGGTAACCTTTCTAGCCCATTGGGCTAATTTTTTCATTTTTGTCGATGTCTTGGAAACGGTGCATTGTAGAGCAAAGTGGACGTTATTTTCGGACTCGTCTCTCTAGGCAAACATGTCTGAGGGATAATGGGATAGTTTTGGGAATTGAAATCTGACCATGTTTGATGATTGAAATTTTCCTTCAATCGATCATCGATTATTATTTGAAATTTAATTGTACGTACAGTCACATTATTTTGCTTGCCCTGATGTCCAAAAAAAAAACATCAACAACAATTTCATTTTCTCTGTCCAGTTTGATTTCCGTCTCAAGCCCACCGTGCATGTACTTTGTTATGAACATTGTCGAAAAGAGACGAAAAAAGGCAGAGTTTTCTGGATCTCGAGGTTAACAAAGGATGTTATGATAAAAGTTATGGTCATGTTTGATTTGCGTAATTGATTTTTCAAAAACGTAATCGATAATTCAATTGAAGACAATTTTGATCAATCATCAAAGATAATCGATGATTAATCCCATCACCATAATGGGATGACTTTTGACCTTGACCTTAAATTTTTTTTGCCGAGTCGGCATTTTTCTTTGGCGTCGATTTTTCATTTTCATCGATACATGTATCTCGGAAACGGTGCTTCATAGAGTGAAACAGACATTATTTTCAGACTCCTTACCTTTGACAAACATGTCTAAGTGGTATTAGGAATGACCTTTGACCTTGAACCTTGATCTTAAATTCTTTCACTAAGTCGACATATGTCGTTTTCGTCGATATCTCGGAAACGGTGAGTCATAAAGTGAAACAGACGTTATTTTCGGACTCATCGCCCTAGACAGACATGTCCAAGGGATATTAGGGATGACCTTGACCTTAAATTTTTCGTTGAGTTGACATTTTTTGTTCTCGTCGATATCTCAGAAACTGTGGGACGTAGAGAGAAAATGAACGTTATTTTCTGATTCATCGCCTTAGGCAAACATATCTTATGGATATTGAGGATGAACTTTGAGCTTGAACTCAAATTTTTTAGGTTACCGGACCTTTGAATTGGCGCTTTCAAATGGGAAGTCATATATGGCGACTTGTGTGGTGACCTTGAATTTGACCTTGGATGACCTTGAAAGGTCAAAACAGCCATTTTTGGGTAAAAAAATGCTCAAATTTGCACCTGGTCTGTATTTTCTCAAAAACTGTCTGATCAGTTTTAAGATTTTTGTTTAAAAAGATTCCTCTTATATACCTCTGTGACGTGTATGAGTTTGGTTGCCCTAAATTTGCCGGTCTCCGTGTGGTGGCCATTTTGAATTTTTGGCGGGTCGGCGAAAAAAAAATTTTCACCCCAAATCGCATTACTATCCATTTTGGGCCATTTCTAGGGCAAAAAAAATTTTCACCCTTTGAAAATTTTTTTGGACTTATAAAAATTTACAAAATTTTCGTCACTTTTTTCCTTCATAATGGGAGCTGTCAGGACTGTACTCAACACTTGAAGATACAGCTTAGAAATTGGCACTTTCAAATGGGAAGTCATATATGGCGATTTGTGTGGTGACCTTGAATTTGACCTTCAATTACCTTGAAAGGTCAAAACAGCCATTTTGGGATAAAAAAAATGCCCAGATTTGCCTTTATAGATGAAATGCTTGCAGATAGAGCTTATGATGGCATTATGAACATATAGGAAGACATATATGGCACAACTAATGATGACCTTGAACTTGACATCAGATGACCTTGAGTGCCAAATGTCTGATTTGGAATGTGTAAATTGACCTGAGCGGTCTAAACGATTCCACCCAGATATATCTTTGTATTATGAACATATAGAATATCAAATGCCACACACATACATGTATAATATAATGTAATGGTGAAATCGGAGTTCACACGGATGACCTTGATTGGCAAATCTCAAGGTCATATGCTCACACTGCGAACCTTGATTGGTAAATCTCAAGCTCTGTTACCTGCCGATGCTGCCATGGCCAAACTAAAATTGTCCAGTAACCTATCTTAGCCTTTGGGCTAATTTTTTGCTGAGTCAGCCTTTTTTTATTTTCGTCGATATCTGATAATCTCGGAAACGATGCATCACAGACCGAAACAGGCCCTGACCCGGATTTTTTTTTGAAAAACATGTTCTAAATGATATGGGTTAGTCTTTACAATGAAATGCCTGCAAGGCATCTTTAGGCCTTGATGTCTAGTTTGTTCATATAACCGGCTGATAACCACCAGCAAGGCGGCCATTACCCTGTTGGGGCATAACCCGTGGCGAGCCACCATGCATCATTTGTTGATAAGGGACCATTTATTCCACATGCGAGTTGATATACATACTTGATATTTTTGATTATTTCGAACATATTATTACATGCATTATCTCACTTTGTTTATGCCTTCAGGTTTTTGCTGCATTACCATAAACACTGACAGACTCGCTGTTCAGCATGGTGCGAGCTGATATTTACCTGACACTGTTTCTGACATTGTGTCTACATCTGATGAGTCTGCTTCACAGTCATGATGTTTTAGATGAGGAACGATACAAGGCAGGCAAAGAGAAGTATGAGTTACTGCAGCGTGAATCATCCATGCCCAAGTACAGCGCATGTTGGACAAATGCACTTGAGAATTTGAACATGGGATGCAAACAACTAACAGATGATGTGCAGCATAGACTGGCGCTCAAGTTCACAAACTGCTTCCTGCAGAAGACAGGTCGCGAGACTTACGACTGTGATGATACCGAGACGTTGGATGTGTGCACAGGAGACATGAAGCCTGAAGCATACAACACATACACAGAGTTTTTTACTCATACGCAGAACATATGCTACTTCCTGCAGGCACAAAATTGGCAGGAGGAAACTGAATTCACCATCGAGAGACTCTCTGAAAACTCAGCAGTTGTTGCCCGCCAGATTGAAGACTCAAGTGAACTTCAGATAGAGGTAATGAAGAAACAGACTGAGTCAATCAAAAACCAGGAAATCCTTTTGGAACGAGGGCAAGAACTTCGAAGCACTCTCGAAGAGTCCAAAGTCGATGTTCATCAAATGATTGAGGAATTCAAAGATTCAACTTCCGAACAGAGAGTGTTGATATTTGAGGTGTTTGAGCGACTCAACAGTCTTCAAACCGTGGTGCTCGGTGAATTCACTGGATTTTATTCACTGATCTTTTACACTGTATCAATCTTAGTGAGTTATCTTCTCACCTCAACACCTCGGACGAGTAGTGCCAGATTCTGGCTCTTTGTTACAATGACAGCAAACATTGTCGTAGAGCGTCTTATTGTATCCTACGGGGCCACAGATCAGTATGAAGACACCGTCAAAGGAGTCGTCATTGATGAAAATGTAAGTGGTGATTGTAAAATCAAATATTTTGTGCATATTTGCATGTAAGTTTGCTCTAACATGCCACAAATGCAACCATTATACCACTGATATACATGTATGTAATGTGCATGTATAATGACAATTCCATTTGGTGAATTTGACTGGTGTAATTTTATTCCACAGTCTCTAGTCTACCAGCGACTTTGGCTCTGTCGTAAGGTCTTCACCACAATTGCCTTCTTGATCTGGGTGAGATGTGCCTACAAGTATTGTGACTACAACAAGATTAATAATGAGCTTCTGAGGGAAATCAGAAAACAGAACTCTGACCTCAAGCATCTTTTGCAAGGTACATTTTATCATGTTATGTTACTACATTCCAACATATAATATGTCAGATTTTATTATTTACTTTGAATGCACACAATGAAATCATTCTGTTAACACTCATGTTCTTATCTCGCGTATAACTATTCAAACTGTTGGTGTACAGGCCCAATGCCAACACCACCTACACCCAGCAAAGCCTTGGAGGAAAGTCTCCTGAACACTGCTTTCGACTGCACCGATATCAGTCAAGTGGAAGTTTGGAATGAAAAGAACAAAAAGCTGAGCCTGGCCGTCCACCACGAGAGCAACACCACTGGCTATGAGACAGACTCGGACAACTCTTCTGCCTCATCCAACAGCTTTGATTCGACAATGACAGACCGAACATTCACAGTGACATGTGACTTGGCGAACCAGAGTGAATCTGACAGCGAGAGTTTCTGTACAGGGACATCGTACATGTCGCTGAAGGATGAACTCCGAGATCTATTATCAGCCACTCCGCTACACGAGCTGTCCCAAAACTCCCTGCTCACCAACTCTACAAGTGGTATGCTTTGTGACTCACACCTAACTCTTGAAATATCTGCATGTATATATATATAAACTGAATTTGTAATGTGTGCAGTAGATTATATGGACAAGTTTAATTTTCCAGGCACCGTGACCCCATCAGCCAGCAACAGTGGTACTAAAAGGGGAAGACCAAAGGGAAGCAAAAACAAAAACACGGTAAGTTTCAGATGATCCAATCTCCTCCATCATTTCCATGGAAGAGCAAATCTTCAGAGGCAATTGATTTAAAGATAGTTCATAATTGTGAATAATTGCCATTATATTCACAGAATATAACATTTTCCAACCTGATAGGAGTTTAGTTACTGTTGTTAAGAATAATGTCTGGAGTATAATGTTTGATCCCTTTCCCCCAGCAACAAGGTTTTGACTTGTATTTTCACTTTTCGCACTCTCCAGCCGACAAGAAGCCCTGTCGCATCAGCGAGTAGCCCCTGTCAATACAACCTACGCAGTCGCAGCGGCGGTAGCCTCGTCACACCAAACCCCGTCGTTGAGACAGAGACTCCCGAGGACTTCGGCCAGATGGTGCGCCACCTGGCAAAGGTCGCACAGAGGAACCGCGTCAAGGCGGAAGTCACACTAGAGCGGGGACTCGCCTCCACCAGTCGACTGGCGGCTTCTTCAGACGAAGATTTTGTACACTGAATGCGAGCAAAATCGTGCGAGATACTGTGATATTTACGGATGTCTGCTCTGAAGTGACGACATATTTTGTGCAAATGGTTTTATTCCTGTGTTCATATTTTTGTTTGATCAGTTGCATGCATGAGTATTAATGGTACTACTCATTTTGACGACCCAGGCTGACAACTTACAGTAGTACAGGTACATTCATGTCAAAAATGTATCTCGCTGTCTGCAGGGGAGAAATGTCAGTAAATATCGATGATAAAGCATTATTTATAGATTTGTGGGCTTGTCTGTTCTCGTGTTTGGATACAAGTTATGACACAGAAGGTTTACCAATCATCTTTTTGGTGCTAGTGAACAGGCAAACGTTTCAATCATAATAAACTGTTTTATATTGATTGAACAGCCATCAGTCAGCTTGTACCTTTCAGGAATTTATTACTTGGACTAAGGTTCACCAATCATCTTTTTGTGTTGAAGCTAGTGAATAGTCTCATACTCAAAGGCAACATGTTTCAAAGTGAAACATGAAAAAGCCTACTGATTTATGTCATCATCGTTTTAGTATATATGGGCTGCTGTATATTGCTTGTGGTATTTATTTATTTATTTTAAATTATACTTTTGAAGAAACTTTTGTTTGTGTTGTTTCAATCTTCGAACATTACAGAATGGATAACAAAACCAAGACCAATCTGTCGTAAAATGTGTATTTATTACTTACATAATTATTATTCATACACAAAGAACCTGTTTGGTACGGAGCCGGCAGAGCAGCCAGACTAGCACTAGAGTTGTACATGTGTACACTTGTTGGCGGGCCACTTGGGATGTACACTGGGGTGCTGTGCTGTACTGCAGGCAATACGGTACACATACCATTTTAGGGTCACTGTACTGCACTGGATACAAGCAACACTACAGGGCTTACTGTCCACACTGTCTACAATAGCATACTGCTTGTCCAACAAAATAAAGATAATGCAAATGTGTTATATACTAGTGTCATATTATGAAATATGCCACTGTACTCAATTTGACAATAGGCACGAATATCAGTCACACACGAGACAATGAATGGATACTTTTGCACATGAATGGAGTCAAGGGCATTACTTGGATAGATACAGGTGGAGATCAATTTGTGGTTGTGTGTTAATCAAATTCTAAATGTATTATTTTCAGTACAATATTCTGTGTATCTGTTGTTCAAGCTTTTGACTAAGAGGTGAAATGCCCAGTCAGAACCTGGCCTCCATACTGCTGGAAGTCTTTGTTTTAGTCAGGTTCTGGGGGGGAAGGATATGTACATTGTATAGGTTACATTAGTGGGATATCCTAATATAACTTTGTGCAGGACTTTACGTGCAGAATATAGTGATAGTTGCAGAATATAGTGATAGTTGCATCTTTATATACTCTATAGCATAAGACAAAATATACAAGAAATAAATAAGCTACAGATGTGATTATTGCTAAAGTTACAGCTATTTCTGGACATGATTACAATGGACATACAAAAATAAAGCATACATCAAACTTTGGGCTGATGTGGTCAATCTATAGTTATTCCATTTTTCTCAACATGTAACATCATTAAACAAACCGTAAACTTTGAAAACCTAGGCTCTAAGAAGGACTATGTATAGACCAAAACATTAAACTAGTATATACAGACTCTGTACATACAACACTATCTAGTATGGTTTAGATCTGTGTCAAATACGACAAACACTGAACCATTCCATTACACAAAACTACAGAATGAGATTAAAATGCACATTTACAACATGGTCAACGGAGTTTGACCTAGCTCCCCTATGTACAAAGTTAAGCTGCCAGTCAGGGCCTTTTTATAACCTGAACAACACTGTCAGGCCTTGCCAACCAAACACTATGCACTTCACAACGAACCCCAACTTTACAACATATAACAATCCCCCTCCAAAACATCAGTTATGGTAGAAGTTTATAGCTGTCACATGACATCATTTCCTCGGTCAAAAGCTTATCATAATGACCCCAATGAAGAAAACTTGAAAGAGGTTGTATACTCTCTTTCCGAGTGTGTACATCCTTCGCTTCATACAGTATTACAAACATATGGCAGTGAACACATTGAAGGTAGCGAAATTAACAACAGATCCAAGTAAATAACCGTAGTAACACTAATTGATTTCACATACATGTATATGACAACAGACATATATACAAGTATCGGCTTGCTTCAACCAATCAAAAATGAAAATATTTTAAGTAATACGTCCAAAAAGTACCCTCAAAAACCACATCTGACCCCCCGACCCCCATAGTCACCATGTACAAGTAAAGGGTACCTCTGTTGACGCTATACTGCCACAGAAACATGAGAAATAGTAACAACACAATGTAATCCATGGCACAAAAAGTGGTTAAATCTAGCTTCAATCAAAACAATGATTATCAAGTAGCTGTTGTTGTCGATATCTTGACATATTCAAGCCCTTGGTTCTACTCGTCCATTCGTGGTTTTTTCAGGGCTGCAACGTTCACCATCACTGGCTGTTTCCTGCAGACAAAAAGTGCAAATCTCCATATCAAATGGAACACTTATATGAAGTGTTATACGAACTACATTACTCAACTTTCCATTCTTTGAGCAACAAAACATTACCGTTTGCAATACCAAACACACCACACATAATGTAGCCTACTGTACATACCCATCAGCCTGGGCTACAGGGCGTTTCACAGCTGCTGGCTTGGCCACACTGGGACTTGCTGCCGAGTCTGTCAACAGCAAAATCATCAAACATATATTTCCTGTTTAATTGGCCATAACGGAGAAAAATCCCAATTCTGTTTCTATTTTCAATCTTCACTACTAACCTTGGAGCCACCTGACTTGCGTGGCAGGTCCATAACCTTTCTCGTTCCTTGCGGCTATTCTGAAGATGATGGCTGGCTTGGTTGTGTAGTCTATGTGTGCGGAGGTCAGACTGGCGGTATTGACAAGACAACTGGGACTGGCGCCACAGTAGACACGCACAAATGCCAGTTGAGTTGGACCCGACTTCTGCTCCGTCTGCGATGTGGCGTTCCGCACGGCCAAGTACACAGAATACTCAGTGATTTTGCCAGCAGTGTTCTGTGGCGGCTCCCATGACAAATGTGCTCCTTCATTGCTCTGTAGAGAAAACTATTCTATTAGTTTCCATCATCTGCTTATTGTTGCATAATAAAAGTTTTCCAAACTTATTGCTGGCAATCAGGATGATCAACGTCATATATCATAGCAACGAACCTAAAGAATACACAGTTGTACAAAGCTTCCTCCATGCTCTAAAGTGACACATACCCCGCTGACTTTGCTGATTTTGATGGCAGATGGAGCCCCTGGGAAACCCGGCAGACACGTCTTGAAGGCGGAGACTTCACTGAAGGGACCACGGCCACAGGCGTTGATTCCCGCCACTCGGAACTTGTACGCTGTCCCTGGCACCAGCTCCTGTCGTTTCAACACACTGTGGTCTGGTACACTAACCACATCTATGTCCTGTAGGTATGAGTAAGGGGACAGTATGCATTAGCTTCAAAGCCCAGGACACGGTCATTTACAATGATACATGATTTTCTATGCGTAGAATTTGGCAAGCCATGCAGACTTACATCCCCATTTCCCTGTGTTGCCTCAGATGGTAAGTGATAGTGCGACACGACGCATGATGTGCCTTTGATGATGCCAACATCATACCACTGTGTGGTATCCTTCTTGCCACCTGGAGCCTTGACTGGAGTTGTAACTTCTTGCTTGATGGCCTGCGATTAAGATCATCAGTATAACACACACTCAAACAAAGGCGTATATGTGTATGCATCAATTCTTGAAGCATCCTAAATATACTAACTACGGGCTGATAATACTCACTGTTTTAGGCACCTGGGCGAGACCATTGGTTGACTGAGCTCCTGTCAGACTTGGACTGGACGAAACTGCTGCCGACGCCAGAGTTGATAGGGGATCTAGAATGTAAATGGATGGTCTCACTGAGTACCATGTGTACACACCCAAAGCTTAGTGGATACTAAGGTTGAAATGAACATTTACAGACAATATTGGGAGAGTACATGTATATTCGATCCGCACTTTTGAATGAACAATCTTTGATATACCTGAGGAGTCTGGTTCCTGTTTGATGCTGCCTTCCTCCTCCTTAATATCTTCCTTGAGTGGCAGCTCGCCTGGGTCATCTCCGGCATCAGTGACAGATGCGGTGGTGGATTCCTCCTCCATGGCTTCCTCCTTCGGCTCCTCGACTTCTGTCTTCAGATCTGGCTCAGGTTGTGCCTCGGGCTGAGGCTCAGGCTCCGGTTCGGGGTCCGGCTGGTCCATGATCTCATCAGGCAGGGTTGGTGAAATGTTAGTGGCTGCCGCCGCCGTCGTATTGGAAGCGGACGAGGTCAGACTCGAAGTCACAGCTGTGGTTGTTTCGGCTTTGAAGGATAGAATGATCACGCTGATTAAGATCAGGTCAGATGAATGTGAAAATGTCCTGGTGTGGTAATATACCTTAAAATTATGGTACCTGTTTGTTCATTGCTCTCTCCTTCATCTCCTTCCCCATCATTAGCGCCATCTACCTGTAGAGGCCAGTCATGGTCATCTATTCCATCCACCTATAACAAAACACCAACAACGTTTGGTTAACAGTCTAGTGTCTTCTGTAAGCATTATTCAACCCTTTTTGAGACCATTCGAGTATTCATGCTGTGTTTTCACTGTGTATAGATACAACACTGCACATGCCACTCTGCTAAAGTCTTGTGTATCTTACCTGCATTGGCAGCGACTCTGCCGCCAAGGCCGCCTCCTGGATCTGCTCAGTTTCCATGGTTTCTGGACTCAGCATCTGGGTTCCAATGGGAGTTCCGTGTTTTGCTGAGACGACGATGGGTGTTGAACCAGTTGAGGGCACAGTGGCGGTCACTGTGGTTGCTCCAGCTAGAGAAGAGGAGGCATTCAGTGCGCTAGCTGCCAGGGTTCCCTGCAACCCTGAAGCTGTCGTTACTATGGTGATGATCTGTTTGCCTCCAGTATTGATGATCTGACCTTGACTTCCTGTAGAAGAACAAATGACATAGAACTCTACACAGAAGTCCTAACATTGCCAAACTGAACAAACTTTCGACTGAACATTGCATGAAGCTATATTCAGGACAGCATTTATCTGTGACTCTGGACTTTCTGTAAAAATTAGGCCAAGGGCCAAAGATAGGTTACCGGACAATGTTTAATATTTTAGGTGTTAGCCAGGTCACTGGTTGAATTCAAGGTCAAGAGAATATTCAGCATATATAACATTAAGCATATATCATGTCCACAGTTGATTGCTAAGCTGTAAGTTCAATAATCAGAGAGATATTAGCAATTTTATGCTGTAGCCTTGAAAATGAAGGGGCAAAGGTCAAATTCAAGGTCATCAAAATATTCAGTGTATATCATTTTCTATATCATGTATATCATGTCCACAATTGATTCCCAAGCCATACAGTCAATAGAGGAGCAAGATATGAGCCAGTTTGTCCTTGGACCTTGGAAATGAGGTCAGAGGTCAAATTCAAGGTCACGAGAATATTCAGCATATATCATTTCCTATATGTCCACAATTGATTCCTAAGCTGTAAAATCGATAATAAGTGAGATATTAGCCATTTTGTCCTGTGACCTTGAAAATGAGGTCAAAGGTCAAATTCAAGGTCATGACAATAATCTGCATATATCATTTCCTATATGTTCATAATTGATTGCTAAGCTGTAAAGTCGATAACAAGCGAGATATTAGCCATTTTGTCCTGTGACCTTGAAAATGAGGTCGAAGGTCAAATTCAAGGTCATCAGAATATTCAGCATATATCATTTCCTATATGTCCACAATTGATTCCTAAGCTGTAGAGTCGATAATAAGCGAGATATAAGCCATTTTGTGCTCTGACCTTGAAACTGAGGTCAGAGGTCAAATTCAAGGTCACGAGAATATTCAGCATATATTATTTCCTATATGTCCACAATTGATTCCTAAGCTGTAGAGTCGATAATAAGCGAGATATAAGCCATTTTGTGCTCTGACCTTGAAACTGAGGTCAGGGTCAAATTCAAGGTCACGAGAATATTCAGCATATATCATTTCCTATATGTCCACAATTGATTCCTAGTCTCTAATCTCAATATCAAGTGAGATATTAGGCATAATGTGTCCCATTATAAAGCATGGGAGAATTTAACATGGGAAAGTCCCATTTGGGCCGAGTTTGGGCCAAAATGGCCCACTTCGAGCGATTCAAGCGCAACGAAATTTATAGACATCATAGGAGTACATATGAGGAGTCTTATGTATCAAAAAGAAAAAAAGTTACTGAACAGATTTTGAGAAAATGGCCGCCAAAGTCCAAAATCAGGCATTTTTCGACGAAAACGGCTGCCATTTTGAAAAAAATGTGAAAATCAAAAAACTAAAAAATACCTCCTTCTTGAATTATTTTTAGGTATTTTTGTGCGAAATTTCAGAAAAATTCGCCCGTAAACAAAAAAGATAAAAATGTGGACGACGACGACGGACGACGACGACGGACGCAACGCCATGCCAATAGGTTATCGGACCATAGGTCCGGTAACCTAAAAATACTTGCCAGCAAGGGATGTGAGACCACCAGCTTGAGCCATGGTAGCTTGTCCACCATGCCGCGTTGTCATGACGATGAACTGAGTGCCGCTTGTAGATGTAGCTAACTTGGGGACGGTGGTGATAATTTTCGTGGGGGTGCTCCCGTGAGTGGCCATACCAGACTTGGGAGCTGCTATGACGATGGTTTGTTTACCTCCAGCACCTTGGGTTACCGTGGCAACACCAGGCTTGGCAACGTTGATAACATTCGATGGGACAGTTTTGATGATAGTGGTTCCAGATTTACCACCCGCCTGCATCAACAAACATTTCTTATTGCACCCAACATTAATTTGTTGTTTTATTCTGTACAAAACATAAAACAAAACCAGTCAGTACTATGAGCAAGCACACATACCTGTGGCTGGACACTGCTGATGCCCAGGATGGTGGACGGGGTCTGGCCCGAGCTGGAATGTACGACCTGTCCGGCCTGGCTAGAGATGATCGCTGTGGGCTTGCCCTGTCCGGCCTGCGTCGTCACCAACTTCACAATCGTAGCACCCTGAGGAATGTTCTTTCCCTGTCAATGGAATAGAATGTGTATTATGTTGTTTCTACTTGTACATCAAATCAATGCAAGTGAAATGAATTGAGAATTGGTGCAAGGACCCAATAACCATACAAGATTGATTCAAATATAAACATCACATCAAAGGATACCGGTATACTGGATAGCATGCAACAGTATACAATGATCATTGAGCGAATAAAGCTATACTGATATTCATCTCAATACTAATACAATTCACCATTAAACAAATATTCTGACACTTATGACTTTATCAACATCACAGTTCAACAAAAAACAATTGTTTTGAAGACTGTTGAAAACTGTTTTATAACATGTATGGTATATAAAATTTATTCAATGATGCAACAACACTAGAAAATCATAGCACTGCCACATATATATATCTACAGCTTATTTTTGCAACATAAAAGCTAGCACTAATTTGACATGGTACATATTCCACTGCTTGTGTTAACATTTTACAAAATTGATGCTCTTGGTGCAAGCACAAGCAGTGCTATCCGCAATATGAAGTTCTTCGTTGCATCTGTTTTATTTTGGTCATCACCAACAGAACTACAGACATACGCAAGCCATCTTGTCCCGCTAAACACAACAGACAGTCCATATACCAGATACATGTACATGTGAATATGCAGGAACAAGAAAATAAATTGAAGAGACAACACATTTTGGAGGCCATGCTGCATGCTGATTGCCATGGTTACCTGTAGGGCCTGGACTGCCCCCTGAACGGAGCCAGTTGACGATTTAGAGGTCAACAAGGTCACCTTGGGCATCTGCCGAGGTACAGAAACAACCTTGTCAACTCATCTCCTCTAAATGAAATATGAATGTTTGCTTCATGAATACTACTTTGTCTTTTCGCAGGTTTTCCCCAATTATCTCTTTTCAGATCCTTTGCGTGTGAGTGGAAACTTCATCCAGATATAAATGTAGAGTGTATTTATGCACGACACTGAGGTATGAATTCTCAGCTGCTAACATTGTCTCATTTATAAGTGACGTGTGTGCAGCAGAGCATACAGTGCATCTTGGATGAAGAGACAAATAGCACTTCCAAACAAACCGAAAAACATCTTAACTGTGATGTGAAAAACGTCATGCAATATTGCTCATTATCTGGAATAGAAGGTCATAAACAGAACAGCAAACATGGAGACACACCTGTGCGACAGTCATGCCCTGCGTAGTTTTAACGAGGGTAACGATCTGTGGCTGGCTGGAGACCTGGCCTCCTTTGTGCACTGTGATGATTTGTTTGGGCGTGCCTTGGCCTCCTGGAGCAGGCGAGGCCTTCAGGATCGTGGTGCCAGCCCCCGACTGGCTTGGTGTCTGGACTCGAATAGTCTGTGTACCTGGGGTCCCAGACTGGCTTGGAGCTTGAACGCGAATCGTCTGAGTACCTGGTGTCACTTGTGTTGTGGTGGCTGTAACAGGAATCTTGTGTGTTAGCAAAACAAAATGTTCTATAAAACCATTATAGAGTTCCATTTTGGGAATCAGAATCAAAGATACAAATTCACTGGGAATACTCATGATTTAGCGTATATCATCCCTCTGACCTGTCCTGCCCGGTACCGGGGTGACTTTGATGCCGGAGGGCGTCACAATGGTTGGAGTTACAACTTTGATGCCAGAGACGCCTGTCGATGATGCCACTGTTGTCGTGATTTTCTGCGTTGCAGCAGCAGCAGCAGCCAGAGCAGCAATTCCACTCATCTGGGGGCCTGTAGTACTGGGAATCACCTGCAACAATACACATAGTGTTACAGACAGGACACCAGTATTTACCACAGCGTCACCTTTTCTGGTGAGTTCCAAGCTACCATGACATCAATAAGTATGGCAGTACACACCTTGGCTTGCACTCCGCCAGCAGCTGTTCTCGGTGCTGCTATGCTGATGATCTGCGGACTGGATCCTTGTGAGCCCAGGACTTTGACGGCACCCTGACTCACTGTGATCGGGGACTTCTGGCGCATGCGAGGAGTTGTAAGGCGAACTGTGGTCGTGGGATTGACGGACACGCTTGGTACAGTTGTTGTAGTGTGTCTCACTTGTTGCACCAAGGTGGGAACTGCAATAAACAGGCATGTCTGAAACTTTGTCTTTTGTTCCATGTCAGACTTTATACATATTCACAAGACTGGATCAGTGTACCACAAACTATTGCTCTGAGCACCCATTTCCAAATTTCAACAGAAAGAAATCACTAAATGTGAACAAAGAAATGATACCAATAGAAGATTTATAAAGAACACTCCTGCTCAGAGAGGTACATACTGGTAGGTCTGACGACGGTGGTCTGTGGTGTTTGTGGGGTCTGTGGAGTGGTCGGTGTATGAGGGATGTTTGCTGGTGTCACTGGAGCAGGAAGGGCCTTAGTGATGGTTGTCGGGGTCTGGGGGGCGGTAGATGTTACAGACGGGGTCTGCGATGGTGGCATGTCGTACTTCTGGAGCTGGAGAAGATAGGCGTCAGCTGTCGGCACCGGGCCCCAGCAAACCTCCAATGTGTTGGTGCTCGCACGCACCAGCTGAACTCGACTTGGTGACGGAGGCTTCTCTGTCTCCAAAAACCAAAGGTCT
This sequence comes from Terebella lapidaria, assembly GCA_949152475.1. NCBI lineage: Eukaryota > Metazoa > Annelida > Polychaeta > Terebellida > Terebellidae > Terebella > Terebella lapidaria. The sequence goes on from OX424555.1 coordinate 5,347,732, forward strand.
TTGAAACAAACCTGTCACATATGGAAGAAAAGGTCATTAGTAGCGATTACATTCTAATACTGGGTACATTAATAAAATTCACCAGTTCATGTCAACCACTAGCAATGCATACTGATAAATGGAAGTAATCATTGTTCATATCACTATAAACTACTCTAAAGACTAATGAAGTAATGGATGCAGATCTTACAGGTACCTGGTTATTCCAAGCCTTGCGGTATCCGTCCCGACCGCTCCAGATGTAAAGTCGAGTATGGATTGACACAGCACAGTGGCCAGCACGGGCTCGTGGCAGAGCATCCTCAAACACCTCCATAGACAGCGGTTCCCAGGTCATCGAGTCTGTTGAATATACACCAGGGATGTGAGAAACAGACGTGATCTATCGAGTCACACTTGGCACTTTGTGTTCAGATGTGCGACTCATTCCTATATATGAGATGATGAATGCAGATGAAGGACGAATAGCATTGCTATATTAAATTTTTGACAATAATTCGAGAGATGACTGACCAAGGTTGAGTGAAGCGAGTGTGTTGGTACATTTCCATTCTTTCTCATGTGTGGCTACTTTGACATCATCCATCACCAGCGGAACCCATCCTCCAAAAACGAACATTCTGTGAGATACATAAGAAATGTATCAAGTACAGCAAGGCGCATAAAAATTAAAAATTGATAGTTCTTCAGTAGAAAAGTATGTGGGAATCCGCAAATCCGAATTGTCACGGGTTTCCCCAGGAAACGGACAATTCCAGGTGAAAAATTCCAGTTAATATACGATGGACTAAAACCACATAACCACATCTAGGGTCAGGTGGGGAACGCCATCGAACAAATATATGAATGTTATTGTTTTGGGGAATCATGTTGATATTAACCTATTACCAATGATGGTAATATAGTCAAAATCATGTACATATCAGTAGTTGTTATTGAACCAAAAGTATGTAAGAATCCGCAAATCCAAACTTGGAACAGGTTTCCCCAGGAAACTAACAAGTCCAGGTGAAAAATTCCAATTAATATACGATGGACTAAAACCACAAAACCACATCTAGGGTCAGGTGGGGAACGCCATCGAACAAATATATAAATGTTATTGTTTTGGGGAATCATGTTGATATTAACCTATTACCAATGATGGTAATATAGTAAAAAATCATGTACATATCAGTAGTTGTTATTGAACAAAAGTATGTAAGAATCCGCAAATCCGAACTTGCAACTGGTTTCCCCAGGAAACTAACAAGTCCAGGTTAAAAATTCCAGTTGATATACGATGGACTAAAACCACATAACCACATCTAGGGTCAGGTGGGGAACGCCATCGAACAAATATATAAATGTTATTGTTTTTGGCAAACATGTCGATACCAACCTATTACCAATGACGGTAGCAGAATGCAAACTCCGAGGAAGAGGGGGAATTCCATTCACTGATGGCTTACTCCATGTCATTGTGTCTGGAAAAAAGACAATGTTCAATGAGAAATGATAGTAATGACAAAAAAAAAATAACTGCCTCATAATTTACAATTATGACTCATGTGATATCATATGTCAAGCAAACAGAAAACTAAATTGGTTTCTGTGGAATTGAACTGTTGACACTACCAGAAAAGCATTTGATGTCACTGACCAATATGCAGCATCCAGAGATCTCCAAGCCGACAGCCACTCATTCCTCCATAGATAATGAGGCGGCCATTTTTGCCATCTTTCTGAGAGTATGCGACGCATGAGTGTGATTCGCGGGGTGGAGGGGGTTGACCCTGAGTCACTGGTAACTCCCAAGCTAGCTGACTGGAGTTTGGCTTCAGCTCCAAGGTGTACAAGTCATTCAGATACCTGTGAACAAATTACATATATGCTGGTCATGCCGAAATATATCTTGGTGGGATTGATGAAGGCTACTGTGAACTGATAATGATGGTAGGCCAACCTCGGAATATTGTTTTTGGGATCTTCACTCTCATTGGCCAAACCTCCAAACAAGAAAACCCTGTTGCCCACCAGTGTGAAACTGTGACCTGCAAATGCACAATCTCCAATAAGAAAACATGTAATTGAATGTGCATGATATATTTCCTTCATTCAGAATATAAAACACAATTTATGTATGAAAGCTGAATCCAAGTAATTTCTGATCAGATATTCTCACAAAACATGTTATTCTATGAATATTATTCTATGACGTATTTCAAGCCAAAAACTCTTACCTAATCTGGGGCAAGGTGGAGGTCCCCCTGATTTGGGTGGTTTTGGTTTGAGGCGTTTCCATTCCCAGCGACTGGCTTGCAGCTCATATAGCTCATTGGAATATTTCCCATATTCCACCATGCCACCAAAAACGAAAATCCTGGTTCCATCACAAACAAAGCCATAGGCTGCACAGCCTGGAGGTATATCTCCTCGGACAGCTGGGACAAACCATTGGTTGGTAGCTGTCAACACGTAACAAAAATATTGTGTAAATATCAAGTTGTTCAACCACAAGCTTTTCAAGTACTAGTAGTTTCCCGTGAAGAGTACAACATTTTTGTGAAGTAGGTCATGCTACAGCATTAAAGTGATACTGTAATACTGTACTGTAACCGGCTTTTCTGAGGCCACAGGCATATTTGTAGTTGATTTGGAACAAATACTTTTTCTGCCAATATAACTTTAAAACAGTCATTTCAATGTTTTCAGTCGACTTAATATCTTAGAGAATCCTGCAGGGTGATGGTTGGGCACGGCAGAGGGACATACTGAAATCATAAGGTCCGAAATAAGCGGGACATATGTGACGATATGACCCAAAAGTATATCATGTTAAAAAAATCAAGAAATCAAGAAACTACATTCCAGTATTTTTTGTGACACTACAGTGAAAATCATTTCGATATTCAAAAATACTCAACATGCACTGCCGCTGCGTATTGGTATGGGCTGGCATAAAATATTACCATTGAATAAATAAATATTGGTTGAAAATAGCGCATTTGGGGCTCAGTATACATGTTTTGCATAATTAGGTAAATACCCGGATGTTCAGCCCACTGATCCCCATTATGAAGGCCGCCATTTTGAAAACTAACAAAACTAATTTACTCGGATATAAACTAAGTCCATACCCGCTGAGTATTCAATTGGTGACTTTTGGGTACCATATTTGTCATACTTTCCGCTCTCCAATTTTTAAAAACATTTCAACATCACTTTATAAAATAATTCACATCGATTCTTCACCACGGAGGATGTTGGGCGCCGCCATTTTCTTTTTGATGCAATATTTTTAGCAACGTTTATTTCCGATTTTAACAGTGGAACCCGACTTAGATTACAATCCGTGTGTGATTTTGTAATATATAGTACATCTAGAACACTTCTGCACCTTTTAAACATTACGTGCAACATCAAAACAAACGAAAAAGGCGGCGCTTCGGAGCATAACAAACACCGCCATCTTGAATAACGATATTCGGGGAGCCGAAAATTAAATGTCACCTGTGTTGAAAACATGCAGTTCATCCACGATTCCTTCGTTTCCACCGCCAAATACAACCATTAAGTCTTTAATTGCAACTGCTCGATGGCCATGACGAGGCCTGGGACAAGGCCCAGTTGTGTTTGTTATCCTCTTCCACTTCAGTATGGGTGCCGCCATTTTTGTTTTTTACCCACAATGCAAGTGGGATCCGTAAGGAAAGCCCCGGATGAGCCGCTCATAATGTGATCACATGACCTATGAAATCAATAATTATTTCAGGAAAGGATATAAGTTATTGTATATAATTTCATTTCCAATTAAAAACTGCAAAATAGGACAAGAAATATTCGCCATCATCTTAAAAAATACCACTAAAAACTGTCTAGCCAAGACAATTTCGGTTTCAGACGCTTTCTTTTAACTAATTTATTTGATGACGCTTTTTAAAGGGGAAATACCCGTATATACACACCGGGTCAAAAGTCATGAGTCCATGTTGCCTGCAACATAATTCTGCGAAGTATTCTTCGCAGAATACTTCTCACATTTGAATATTCTTACTGGTGTGTCATTTGTTCATTCCAGTTTGTACACACATCATATTTTGTTCACATATTTTTCAATTCTAAAATATGGACGAAATTGCTTTTTAGTATTTGTGAAGTAATAATCATTTACACTGTAAATGATTATTACTTCACAAATACTAAATTTTTTTTACACTAGACAAATCAGTTCACATATAGAATAATGTGAAACGATTATTCACATGCAACAGTTTCTCTGTTGCCCTAAGTTTTAATAAGGTGTGCCATGGGTACATTGTGATCTGGCTATACTGTAGGCGGATCCGGGGGGGGGGGGGGGGGGCGTCACGGCTAGCCCTGCCAAAACAGGGCTCCATCGCGTTAAATATCTGTTGGTGTCGCTATTAACCGATCTTTTCAGAAATGGCTATGGATCGACGCTGAATTTTACCCCTCAAAAGTGACCTGAGTGAGAGAAATTAATTTTGCAAATTTTCTTGGGCACTGTCTTTTAATAGTGTATATTAGTGTATAATTTTAATAGTGTATATAGTCTGTTCGAATATTTTCATAAAATATTGTCTATATTGCCACTCTGATGTCAATTATGAAAGGAGTTACCAGAGTTATCCCATGAAAGAACCCTTAAAATACGCAAAACTTGATAAATAAATATTTTATGGTAGGTACACCTCAGAAGTGATCAGATTTACCAAATTTCATTGGGGGGAGGGGGGGGGGGGAGAGGCAGGGCAGGCCATGCTCATCTTGGTATTTCACTGATGTTGCTCGTCTTGGTATTTCACTTTCACTTATCTGAGACATACATCTTCACGACTAAGACTGCGCAAATAATTTCATAAAATTTCAAATATTACTGCTTTGGTGGAAGTTGTGAGCCGAATTAATATAGTTATCGAATGAAAAATTCATAGACGTAGAGTCTACGTCTATGGAGAAAACTGTATGTATGGTACATTGTACTCTCTTTTCTCCCAACAGGTCATGAACGGGACCATGAGTTTAATGAAGCCCTTGCTGCATGTGCTGTCAGTTTTGGTGGCCATGATAATTGCTGTGATGTTGGGAATCTTCGACTCTGTCCATACAGACACAACATTGGAGCATTATGCAGAGAAGCCATGGCCTGTAGTATCCCAGTTGCTTCCTTGGCTTTCTATGCCAGCCAACACAGTTGTGAATCTGACATATGCCTGCTCTGGAATCTACTGGATAATGGAGATAAGGACTCGACATTCAGGGAGGACCAAAAACAGAACACAACCTTTTTTGTCAGAACGTGACATTTATATGATGTCCATTTTGTGCTGGATTGGTATTGTGTACACTCCTGTACAACTTGCCAGATTACTGATGCTCAGGCATCGCTATGCTGTACTTGATCAGTGGTACACATTGCCTGGTTTCGCATGGGCACTGGTTTGGGCAAAATATGTGATAGCAGGCTGGTCTCCTTCAACCATGATCACAATCACTGCCGCATCAGGACTTAGTTACTGTTTATCATTGCTTTCCACACTGGGATTTGATTTTGCGTTAGCTGTACATATTTTGTTGGTGACCAAAAATTGCTGGCAAGTTCAGAAAATGTATGGAAATTCTAAATCCATGTCATCTTTCATCAAAGCACTTTTAAGTTGTTGTGGTTTTGTCTTTCTCAAATTGGGTGATACCTACTTTCCAAATATTCACCCAATATTTAGTTACTTAAGTGGACATTTCTGGTCCAAAATATGTGATGCTTTTCAGATTTATTTTGTAGCTGATTTTTTTTACATGATAACATCAGAGAAATCAAAGAAAATGGGCACATGAAATGTATTTTCATAATATTAATGTATAATATATGTTTTGTATTATTATGTTTTAATATACATGTAATATGAAATGTATTTTTATATATCTATATTTTTTTTAGAGGGGTGGGTGGGATGGGGGTGTTAAACTTTTCATGTGTTTTTGTCATTCTTTCTAGATGGTTTGCAGCCTTGCAGGTTGTATGTATTTATGTATACCACCTGAAAACAGTTTTTCTGTGTATCTGATGTGGTATAATGTACAAACAACAGCATACAATTTTCAAAGCAATATATATATTCTAAAATAAAGTACAATGAAATGGGTATGTTTCCCGAACTTCAGATCACATTTGGTTGCTCTTTACCTTCTTAAACAATAAATGCAAATTGAGATTCGATAAATATAAAATGCTTCTCAATAAACTATATTTATATGCTATGCAGAAACAAAAACTTACACAATATCACCAATACCTATCCATGCCACGATACTGGTGTCATATAAAAACAATAAATGCCTGGGATATTATTGAAATGAACACTTCCCGGTACAAAATTTATGGAGGTTATTGAGTTATGAATACTCAGTCAAGAAGACTAGACATCAAGGCCTAAAGGCCTTGGAGGCATTTCAGGAAGAAGCATGAAAAAAACAAAATGCTGACTCAGCAAAAACATGATGGAAGCTCCCAATGAGACCTATAAGACATTTGTGCAATTACATGTATGTGAAGGACAAACTTGATACCCCTAAGACTATCTGTCTAATGTCTGTTTTCCTCTAGGTCGCACCGTTTCTGAGATATCGATGAAAACGAAAAATGCCGACTCAGCGATAAAATTTAAGGTCAAAGTCAAAGGTCATCCCTAATACCCTTAAGACATGTTTGTCTAGGGCGACAAGTCTGAAAATAATGTCCGTTTCGCTCTACGACGTACTGTTTCTGAGATATCGACGAACTCGAAAAATGCCGACTCAGCAAAAAAATTTAAGGTCAAGGTCAAAGGTCATCCCTAATACCCATAAGACATGTTTGTCTAGGGCAACGAGTCCGACAATAATGTCCGTTTCGCTCTACGATAAACGTTTTCCGAGATATCGACGAAAACGAAAAATGCCGACTCAGCGAAAAAATTTAAGGTCAAAGGTCATCCCTAATACCAATGAGCCATGTTTGTCTAGGGCCACGAGTCCGAAAATAACGTCCGCTTCGCTCTATGACGCATCGTTTCCGAGATATCGACAAAAGCGAAAAATGCCGACTCAGGGAAAAAAATTAAGGTCAAGGTCAGAGGTCATCCCTGATACCCTTAAGACATGTTTGTCTAGGGTGACGAGTCCGAAAATAACGTCCGTTTCGCTCACCGATGCACCGTTTCCAAGATATCGACAAAAACGAAAAATGCCGACTCAGCGAAAAAATTTAAGGTCAAAGGTCATCCATAACACCCCTTAGACATATTTGTCTAGGATGACGAGTCCGAAAATAACGTCCGTTTCGCTCTACGACGCACCGTTTCCGAGATATCGACGAAAAAAAAAAATGCCGACTCAGCGAAAAAATTTAAGGTCAAGGTCAAAGGTCATCCCTAATATCCGTAAGACATGAAGGGCGACGAGTGTACATGTACATGAGGTACATGTATTTAAGGTCAAGGTCAAAGGTCATCCATAATACCCCTCAGACATGTTTGTCTAGGGCGTTGAGTCCAAAAATAACGTCCCGTTTCGCTCTACGATGCACCGTCCTGAGATATCGACGAAAGCGAAAAATGCCGACTCAGCGAAAAAATTTAAGGTCAAGGTCAAAGGTCATCCCTAATATCCGTAAGACATGAAGGGCGACGAGTCCGAAAATAATGTCCGTTTCGCTCTACGATGCACCGTTTCCGAGATATCAACGAAAACGAAAAATGCCGACTCAGCGAAAAAATTTAAGGTCAAGGTCAAAGGTCATCCATAATACCCCTTAGACATGTTTGTCTAGGATGACATGTTTGTCCGAAATTAGCGTCCGTTTCGCTCTACGATGCACCGTTTCCGAGATATGCATGAGGGCCTCAAGGATGACTCAGCTAAAATTATTTCAAGCCCTAGATCAACGGTCGTTTGATGGATCAGCCTCAAAATCAATAGGTTTCTTCCCTGGTGATATATGTACCTCCACAGTCATTGCCACAGCCACAGTCATTGCAAAGTTCCACAGTCATTGCCATAATACTTTTTGAGTTATCGTGCGGAAACCAGAAACATTGATTTCATCCTCACGGACCTCACGGAACCCGGAGCCGGCTCAAAAACAATAGGCTTCTTCTACGCAACATTTCTGACCAGTGGTGAAAATTTGGCGAAGATACATCGAGGCAAACTAAAGTTATCGTGCGGAAACCAAAAAGTGAAAGAAAAAAAAAAAAAGACAAAAAAAAAATTTGACAAAACCAGCAGAAATGCCTTAATTATGAATCCTCACCATAATATATGTATGTGTATATTATTTTATGAAATAATAGTTTTGATGCATAATGTGAACGTCAATGAATAATATTTTTTTATAAACTTTTTCAATGATGTTCAACTTTTAAAGAACAAGTGTCAATAAATAAGATTTTGTATCAAGTGTTTCAAAAGATGTTCAATCTTTATCTACATTTACCATTGTATTCAATTTTCCCAAACTGTACATGACAGCCGCAGTAACAGTGGTTTCACAAACAAACTGAGTTCTCAGTATTCATGGATAGGTAGCAGATGGCAGCAATGTTTTGAAACAATGACGAGGACAACAATAAATAATTACATTATAGCATGCAAATCTGGGCAAATACATCATTCAAGAACATCAAAACAAAAAATTCTATGAGCAAGAATCACATTGATGTGATTTTTCTCATGTGGTTGAAATTTTATAATCATTTTTAAATCATATAGTCTAAGAAAATATTTATGTGATGAAATTTTCTGATGTATCGCCCCAAGTTTCAAACGTATATGAATAAATATGTGTATAAATAAACAGATAAAGCACCTTTTTACTTCATATCACCACCTTGTGAAATCACTTCTTGGCACATGCCTTCCTACTAAAGCAGTCTCAAATACTCAAGTAGACACAGTTTGTCGGAAAATCGCCACTGGTTCCATCAACCTTACAACATTTGCATCAGCACGAAGTCTTGCAGTTTGTGTGGCAGACGCGTGTGCTCCAACTTGACGTGCAGTTTGCAGCCCATGTAGTGACGTATTGACCAGCGACAGGCGTCCATCAGCGTGGGCGGGTTGCGACGCACCTCCAGTATCTTGATGTACAGGTCAATGTTGTTGAGGAGCACTGATGGGATGTGTTCTGGGTATGCGACAAGCAGCTTGGGATTGATACCAGACATGTGTATGTCGGAATCCAGCCAGACTTCTCGTGTCCAGTCGATGTGGCTGTGGAGGAGAGCCTCTGTCAATTCTGGGATGTTTTTCTCGCACGCTTTCTGGAGAATGGTGATGTCAAATGGACAGTCTGTGTTTGGGTTCGCTCCATGCTGGATCAGCAGTAGAGCGAAGTGTGTCTTGTCCAGGTTGATAGCCTGGTAGAGAGCCGTCTCCATTGAGAGGAAAGCACGGATGTCGAGCATGCAGCCTCCCTCGATCAAGGTTTCCAGCAGTGTGGAGAAGTTGTCCAAGTCCAGGCAAGCACTGACTGCCACATGGAGTGCTGTCACCATCCCATGGGGGTCACAGGCATTCACATCACAGCCTGGGGGGTGGGAGGATAAGCAGAACCAGCACAATTGGAGGGAACAGTTGAGTTGGGAACTTTTTGTACTCCATACATGCATATAAAACTATGACCACATGTACCTTTCTGGACAAGAAGTTTGGCTGCACGGACATGCTCCATTCTGATGGCCAAGTGCAGGGGCGTGTCATTATTCTTGTTCAGGTGATTCAAGTCGCTTCCTGGCATGAGGTACATGTATTCAGTACTTGGTACACTGATTATGATCAGATTCTGTTTTCAACATAAACTGTCACAGTTCCATTAGTTAGAGCGCTATTTCACAACACAGTTGTACCTTTTGCCACCAGCCCTTCCATGACGTCCAAGTTGCCGAACCTGGCCATATAGTGCAGCGGGAGCGAGCCTGTGTTGTCTGCAATGTTTACGTTGGCCCCTGCATCCATCAGAACCTGTGCAGCTTCTGTGTTATTCTGCAGACACACCGCACACAGTGGAGTCATACCTGTAACATATAATTCCTGATACATTGTATCAGTAGTGTCAGAACTCTCGTCAATCGAGGCTGCATAATGATAAATATTCAGCAATTACATAAGAAGACACAGAACCAACCAGCAGGACATCACATGATCACACGTATTCTTAAAAGTGAGTATCTGCAGTGTATCAGACCATAGTCATCCTTGGTGTTGACACGAGCTCCGTGTTTGAGGAGCTTGTTGACGAGGTCCAGCTCCCCGACCTCTGCCGCGACGAATAGCGGAGTTCTTCCTGATTTGATGCCGCGCACGTTGAGTCTCGCATGTGCCTGGAGCAGTAGTGACACGATTCTGTGGTGGCAGTTAGCAACGGCACAGTGCAGTGCAGTCACTCGATTTCTGGCAACACAACGATATGATATATGAAACATATGTCTAAAAAACTGTGTCTAATTACTGTGGATATACAGAATCACTTACTGTGGACAGACCCATCTATGTTTACTTACATGTCCTTAACATTCACATCACATTTTGCTTTGATAAGAGCCTTCACAATCTCCACATTCCCATTAAGTGTGGCCAAGTGTAGAGCAGAAAGTCCATCTTTGTTTGTGTCCATCCAGTTCACATTGGCACCTTGTTCAAATTATTATCAGCATTCAAAATTTTGAACTGAGTTATGTGATTGAGAGGTGAAATGTTTCATTTCCTTGCTTTTGAAAACTTCTAAGAAAGATAACTTTCCTGAAATCAGTTATACTCACCACATTCCACAAGCATGTTGAGCATTGTAACATGGCCATATTCTGCAGCATACTGGAGAGGCGTTTGGCCATAAAAGTCTGGCTCATTCACGGAGTTCCCATACTGTAACAGAATCACCAAATTTAATTCTCTTACATGAATTTATTTCCACAAAACTTATTTATATTTTCTCTACTTTAATCTATTAGATTCATTTATATCAATAAATGGATTGACACACCTGAATGAGAAGCTCTGCAGCCATGACATGCCCATTCTGAGCTGCAACTCCGAGCAATGTATATCCACTGTCATTCCTGCAGTCCAGCTGCACTTCTCCAGTGTCCAAGTAGTGCTGAATGTCAGCCCAGTCATACTTTTCCAATACATTAAATAGTTCCTCCTCAGTTCTATTAGAACTACCACTTGTGAAACGCATACGGTGTGAGGTTAGATGTATTGCCATCGTGCTCACTTCACATGCTAGCTGGATGTCGTTACTGCTGAAAGTTACCGTACAAAAACATGACTGTGAATGTTGTGAATTAATTGAAACAGAACAAAGAATCCCAGGGTATCATACTAGTCAATTTTAATCAATGATCAATCACTGAATTTTTTACTACATATACTGTATCTGAATACAATTGAAGTGGGATTTAAAAAAATAATTCAAAGAAATGGTTGCGTAAAAAACCAGACAAGATATATTGCACAAAATTAGTTTAGGCTGAACGTGACAAGGTCGACTTCAACACGTCTCATTTGGGTTTCCGTAGAAAAGGAAATTTGCGCTCTTTCTTCATTGCATCGAGATAATAACCTTTTGATTTATAACTTTCAATATCCAAACTATAAAATTGGCGTATTTTTACATCAATCCAACACTTTTATGTGTGTTTCAAGTCGATTTTCAAATTATGACGAAGAAGAAAGTACACAAAGGTGCTTTTGGCACTGACGTCCGTTTGTTTGTAAACATTACCACGAGGTCGAGCTGCAAGCTGTATACTTCTTTCTTTACTCAAGAGGTGTCGCTTCGAAATAAAAACTGAAACTAAACATTTCCACCGAATGAAACCAACGGCGCGTTCTAGTCACAATAGCTGTTGGGTTGTTGGTTGAAAGCACAATTAGTTGATCGGATGCAAATTGATAAACTTACCACTTTTATCGGTCATTTCTTCATGGTAACTTCCACGAAATTTCGTGGACACACCAAAATTTGGTGGGACGACACAGGCTATGCTATCGACGGGATCTGATGGCTCGTCGATGTCGACAATCGTGACGATAGCCCACAGACCTGTTATCGACGCTGTATGGCGGTTCGTCGATGTCGACAATCGTGACGATAGCACACAGACCTGTTATCGACGGAGTCTGGGAGTTCGTCGATGTTGACAATCGTGACGATAGCCCACAGATTTGGTATTGTCGAATTCTTGGGGTTCGTCGATGTCGACAATCGCGTCGATAGAGCAGCCTTTCTATCGACGGGATCTGATGGCTCGTCGATGTCGACAATCGTGACGATAGCCTACAGACCTGTTGTTGACGAAATCTTGGTGTTCGTCGATGTCGACATTCGCGTCAATAGAGCAGCCTTTCTATTGACGGGACCTGAAGGCTCATCGATGTCGACAATCATGACGATAGCACACAGACCTGTTATTGACAGAGTTTGGGGGGATGACAATCGCGTCGATACGGCAGCTTTTCTATCAACAAGATCTGTACATGTATGGCTCGTTGGTGTCGACTTTCAGGCCAGTAGCCCACAGACTTGGTATCGACATAGTCTGGTTGCACATTGATGTTGACAATAGTGTCGATGGACCACAAACCTGGTACTGCTATCTCGTTGTGATGATTTCTATATCAATAGTTGCCAGAACTGATTGATGCTAGTCTTCGAATAAGCTAGCATCATCATGATCATCAGTAATTAATGTTTTACCCTTCCCACCAGCGATATCATATGTACCATACTAGAATTTCACCAGAAAGATTTTGTTTTTCGAAACAATGTCACATAACTACGACCCAAGTATCATACGCTGCGCCTTAATACTACTCGTCCACTAAATGAGTGCCATTTAATCCGTCTGTCACCTTTTTAATCCTCATTGAATATAGAGGAAGGCGCAGGATATGATACTTGGGCCATAACTACTGCCATTTGTTATTTTGAAAATTATTTGTCTGCAAAAATCTGCTGGTGGCATAATTTGCAGGTGCAAGCCAAGATATGACCAGGTCATCTCCTACATGATATTAAATAACAGACTTGTGTACAATGAAGTGAGAATTTTTTGAAGTGATGTCTCTGAGCTCTTTGATCACCAAAATAGGTTGATCTCTTACAATGGAAGTTTAGGTGTGTGTGTATATCGGGGGGGGGGGGGGGGGGTTGAATAAACAAATCATTTATTCTATTCATTGTAGACATCGACAATCTAAACTACAACATGAACATTATCTTGAACAATATTTCACAGGAAATTAGAATATGTGGCATGTATATACAATGAACATATTAATAGTACAGACTACAGATTCATCTCATATTTATTCAATCATATATATTTGGTCATTTGCCTGTGTAATATCTTTGAGATTTTGTAATATGAAAGAATTTATGTCTTTATGCTAATCTGACTGAAAGTTTGTGTAAAAATGCTGTCCTGATTTAAAGTAAACTAATGTTAACCTAATCAACAATATTTTTCCCGTTAGAGCAAACCTATAATACAACTTATTTGTACATGTAAATAAAATAACACACTGAACTAGTAATACTAATGTTAACTTAATCAGCAATATTCTTCCAGTTATAGCAAACCTGTTATTATATATTTTTACATGGGAACAAAAATAATGCACTGAACTAATAAAACTAATGTTAACTTAATCAGCAATATTTTTCCAGTTATAGCAAACCTATTGTTATATATTTGTACATGGGAATAAAATAATGCACTGAACTAATAAAACTAATGTTAACTTAATCAGCAATATTTTTCCAGTTATAGCAAACCTGTTATTATATATTTGTAGATGGGAATAAAATAATGCACTGAACTTATAAAACTAATGTTAACTTAATCAGCAATATTTTTCCAGTTATAGCAAACCTAGTATTATATATTTGTACATGGGAATAAAATAATGCACTGAACTAATAAAACTAATGTTAACTTAATCAGCAATATTTTTCCAGTTATAGCAAACCTAGTATTATATATTTGTACATGGGAATAAAATAATGCACTGAACTAATAAAACTAATGTTAACTTAATCAGCAATATTTTTCCAGTTATAGCAAACCTATTATTATATATTTGTACATCGGAATAAAATAATACACTGAACTAGTAAAACTAATGTTAACTTAATCAGCAATATTTTTCCAGTTATAGTAAACCTATTATCATACATTTGTACATGGGAATAAAATAATACACTGTACTAGTAAAACTAATGATAACTTAATCAGCAATATTTTACCAGTTATAGCAAACCTAGTATTATATATTTGTACATGGGAATTAAATAATGCACTGAACTAATAAAACTAATGTTAACTTAATCAGCAATATTTTTTCCAGTTATAGCAAACCTATTATTATATATTTGTACATGGGAATAAAATAATGCACTGAACTAGTAAAACTAATGTTAACTTAATCAGCAATATTTTTCCAGTTATAGCAAACCTATTATTATATATTTGTACATGGGAATAAAATAGTGCACTGAACTAGTAAAACTACATGTAATGTTAACTTAATCAGCAATCTTTTTCCAGTTATAGTAAACCTATTATTATATATTTGTACATGCGAATAAAATAATGCACTGAACTAGTAAAACTAATGTTAACTTAATCAGCAATATTTTTCCAGTTATAGTAAACCTATTATTATACATTTGTACATGGGAATAAAATAATGCAGTGTACTAGTAAAACTAATGTTAACTTAATCAGCAATATTTTTTCAGTTATAGCAAACCTATTATTATATATTTGTACATGGGAATAAAATACTGCACTGAACTAATAAAACTAATGTTAACTTAATCAGCAATATTTTTCCAGTTATAGCAAACCTAGTATTATATATTTGTACATGGGAATAAAATAATGCACTGAACTAATAAACTAATGTTAACTTGATCAGCAATATTTTTCCAGTTATAGCAAACCTGGTATTATATATTTGTACATGGGAATAAAATAATGCACTGAACTAATAAAACTAATGTTAACTTAATCAGCAATATTCTTCGAGTGAAAGCAAACCTATTATATACAATGAATTTGTACATGTATAAAATAAAATAACACACTGAACTAATAAAACTAATGTTAACTTGATCAGCAATATTCTTCCAGTTAGAGCAAACCTATAATACAATTTATTTGTACATGTATTAGTAAATAAAATAACACACTGAACTAGTAAAACTAATGTTAACTTGATCAACAATATTCTTCCAGTTAAAGCCAACCTATAATACAATTTATTTGTACATGTACATGTATTAGTAAATAAAATAACACACTGAACTAGTAAAACTAAAGTTAACTTGATCAACAATATTCTTCCAGTTAAAGTAAACCTATAATACAATTTATTTGTACATGTATTAGTAAATAAAATAACACACTGAACTAGTAAAAGTAATGTTAACTTGATCAACAATATTCTTTCAGTTAGAGCAAACCTATACTACAATTTTATTTGTACATCTATCAGTAAATAAAATAACACACTGAATTAGTAAAAGTAATGTTAACTTGATCAACAATATTCTTCCAGTTAGAGCAAGACTATTACATTTTTATTTGTACATGTAAATAAAATAACACACAGAACTTGTAAAACTGATGTTAACTTAATCAGCAATATTCTTCGAGTGAAAGTAAACCTATTATCATGATTATATACAATGTATTTGTATATTAAAACTGGTGGAATTATTTAATCACACTGTTACTAGTGAAACTAACGTTCACAATATTTTCAAGTTAATATTATTACTCTACTGACTCTAGTGATAAATATGTATTGTACATTTCTTATTTTGGTCTTTTTGTATTTAATATCGGAACTAGAAATACATAACAAGAGTTAACCAAAATACATTGTATACATTGTTACTTTGTACATTGTATGTCCAATAAACATTTTGCACAACCCACCTACCCCAGCAAAGTTCATTATGAAGGCAGAGATCAGCCCCTTTTAAGGCCAGCGGTGATCAAAGGGCTCATACAGACAAGGCTGACACGAGTCTCACTCCAGTGCACACTAATGTGTGATTGAACTTAGGGGATGGCCTTGTTACAAGTCATAAACAACCTTGGACTTGTGAAAACAGTATATCCCACCTGGCAGATTTCATTTATGTTTGATGGTAATTCAAAAACAAACAGCACTGATCTGACATCATGGTATGTATTGCATTACAGTGTCAGAACTGCTGGGGTTTCCTTTTTGTTATAAATGGGACAATGTTTGTGGATAGACCCATTAGTTTCACTACAGTGAATCATATTTTAGATCAGAATAAGACTAGGTGAAAAGCTTTCTTTAAGGAATTTTCTTATCTAGTACAAATGCAGATTCTGGCTGGAGTAATATTTAGCATGCATTCCTATTATTAGCATAATAAAACTCTAGATATGTCACAGTGTGCTATCGACGCGATTGTCGACATCGACGAACCATCTGATCTTGTCGATAGAAAAGCTGCTCTATCGACACGATTGTCGACATCAACAAGCACCCAGATGTCATCGATAACAGTCCTGGGGGCTATCGTCACGATTGTCGACATCGACGACCGATCAGATCCCGTCAATAGAGACACTGCTGTATCGATGCGATTGTCGACATTGACGAACCCCCAGACTTCGTCGATAGCCCGGCTGTGTTCTATCGACGCTATTGTCGACATCGACGAGCCATCAGATCCCGTCGATATGAAGGTTACTGTATCGACACGATTGTCGACATCGACGAACCCCCAGACTTCGTCGATAACAGGTCTGTGGGTTATCGTCACGATTGTCGACATCGACGAGTCATCAGATCTCGTCGATATCAAGGCTGCTGTATCGACGCGATTGTCGACATCGACGAACTCCCACACTCCGTCGATAACAGGTCTGTGGGCTATCATCACGATTGTCGACATCGACGAGCCATCAGATCCCGTCGATACAAAAGCTGCTGTATCGACACGATTGTCGATGAACCCCCAGACTCCGTTGATAAAAGGTCTGTGGGCTATCGTCACGATTGTCGACATCGACGAGCCATCAGATCTCGTCGATAGGTAGGCTGCTGTATCGACGCGATTGTCGACATCGACGAACCCCCAGACTCCGTCGATAAAAGGTCTGTGGGCTATCGTCACGATTGTCGACATCGACGAGCCATCATATCCCGTCGATAGCATAGCTTGTGTCGTCCCACCAAATTTTGGTGTGTCCACGAAATTTCGTGGAAGTTACCATGAAGAAGTAACCCTTTTATCTGTTTATCTCATATTCTTCGAGTCTTTGCTATGTGCTTTTAACAAAATACGAAATCAGTGGATCGGTTTTCAACTCCCGGAAAGAAAATTTGGAGAAGCCACGCTCATGGTTTCCAGCGAACCCCCATAGTCTTCAGCGATCTCAGCTGCGTTAAAGACCAGTCACACAGCTCACAACCTCTGGGTCCAGGCCGAAAAAAAAACAGGTTCACATCATCCATTATCAGTAGACCACAGAGGTGAAGAGACGACCCCACAGCCAGATGCGTTCAGAGGCCGCCAGCAGATGGAACAGGCTCTGGACACGCAACCATATGATAAACCGCCTTCTTTAGGCTCCTCCAGGCACAACACTCCTCTGTGAACACTCCAACCAGCCCGATCTGTGTAGATGGTAATTAATATCCCTATACCCACAAGGCAGATCTACTGGAAGCGTGACCTACCCACTTCGAGTGGCTGGGGTCCCCTCTCGATGACCTACAGTCCCATAACACAAACTACTTCACCCAAGTCACAGAAGACATCAGAATCATCAGCCAACTCTTGACATCAATAGAGCCTCCAGTCTTCTCAGCAGGAGAAGTTTCTGCTGCAATAAAAAAACTCAATTACAACCGAGCAGCAGGGATCATGGCGGAACATCTCAAGCACCCCCCCCCCCCCTCACAGTGCTCCACAGCTACCTGGTCAACCTCACTAATCACATGGCAGAAGCCTCATACATTCCAGATGCCATTTCCTTTGGCGATGTCATCACACCTGCAAAGATCCATCTAATATGAACAACTACAGGGGCATCGCCACAACATAAATACTGGGGAAGGTGTTGAAGCGTGTCCTGATGG
This sequence comes from Terebella lapidaria, assembly GCA_949152475.1. NCBI lineage: Eukaryota > Metazoa > Annelida > Polychaeta > Terebellida > Terebellidae > Terebella > Terebella lapidaria. The sequence goes on from OX424555.1 coordinate 5,365,909, forward strand.
CCAGAGTGAACCAAGCCTGCCAACTTTCCAGCGCACAGAAGTTCTAACCAACAACAAATACCATACATCAGACACCTTCATTGCCACCCTAGACATCCAGAAAGTGTGGCATGACTCCGTCCTTCGTCAGCTGTTCTTACCACCAACTGTGATGAAACATAGTCCCTCTTTGTGCAGCTGATGAGGAACTTCCGGATCTGGGTCAGGCTTGGAAAACATTGCTATCACACTGTTACACTGCACCAGGGTTTTGGACAGGGGCGCATACCCTCCACTGAAGAGTATGAACTGCGTCTCAACTCGACCCTCCACATCCTTGAGTCCATCGGTGCAAGCTCCTACATTGGACTCTTCTACTGCGGATCTCCGACTTGTGCTAGTGACATTATGCTGCTAGCTGACTCCTGTAATGATATTCAGATCCAGATGTCAGCAGTCCTGCTATACTCAAAATTAGATTGCTACACCATCAACCCCACAAAGACTACCATCTCCGTCCACCTGGAAAACGAGCCAAACCCGACAGCACAGAATCGTGGGAGCTAGATGAACAAACCATCACAGCCACAACCCATCTTGGCCTGTCACGAGTAGCAAGGAAGCTATCTCCAGATGCGACCATCTCTGAAGGAATAGGCTTTGCTCAGAGAACCTGCTATGCCGTGATGGGTGTCAGCTTGCATGACGCAAAAGGAGTCTCCCCAGTCACAGCATGGGCAATGTACAACACATGCGTCCTACCCCAACTCTTGTACAAATTTGAGATCGTCCCTGTCAGCGCTGGACAGCTGGCAGCTCTCGACCAGTTCCATTCCTTCACTCTTCAAGTGATCCAGAGCCTCCCAACAAGAAGCTCGCTGGCAGTGATTCACTTCCTCCTGGGAGAGCCTTCTCAGTGGTGGCAGTCTTAGACAGCCGAGTCCTCCTACTGGTCAGAAGGATTGCAGCAGACCCCGACTCAACACTGCACGGTGTTACCCTACAACAGCTGGCCACGAAGGACTTCAGCTCTACTTCCTGGTTCATCTACACAAGATTAATAGCAACCAAATATGACTTATCACTCCCATACGAAGCCCTCAATGGTGACATCACATTAGCCAGATGGCGGTGCCTGGTCAAGACCACCATCAGGAGATTCTGGGAGCAACAGCTAAAATTCGATGCCACCATTAAATCATCCCTAGGAGCACTGAACGTGGAATGTTTGGCCATGGATCTGCCCCACCCTGTTTGGTCACAGGTGAACCTGAATAATCGTGACATCATGAGAGCCCAGATCAATGTTAAGCTTCTCACAGGAATATGAACACTCCAGACTAACCGAGCTGAGTTCAACAAGAACCTCTGGCAGACTGTTGGGCTATCATGCGGCCCCATGCGTACAGGCTCTGGCAGACTGTTGGGCTATCCAGGGTTCTATCCCCATGGTGGACCATCGGTGAGGCCAGCCAGCAACAGGCCCACCTACGGGTTCCAGAAACCGTCCTCATGGCTTTCGGGCTCGTCACTCCGGGTTACATTACTATGATGATGTAATATCTGAGTGATGTATCAAGCACTGTAGCATTATGATGTGGTGGGCTGTGCGAGTAGTGACACCACGGTATAGTGCTGCAGTGCATGCAGGTTAATAAGACATTCGTTGACACTCCAGTATAATTAGGCATCCCGATTGAAAATTGGGAGGCCTTATGTTTTTTGTCTGTTTTGTTTTTTTTTGTTTTTTTGTTGTTGTTTTTTTTCTTCTGCCGTTTGGTTTCCGGATCATAACTCTTGAACGCCTTAAGCAATTTCTCCGAAACTCTCACAGCTTATCCAAAATACTTTGCTTCAAACCGCTATTGTTTTTCGGCGAGATCACCATCAGGAGATTCTGGGAGCAACAGCTAAAATTCGATGCCACCATTAAGTCATCCCTAGGAGCACTGAACGTGGAATGTCTGGCCATGGATCTGCCCCACCCTGTCTGGTCACAGGTGAACCTGAATAATTGTGACATCATGAGAGCCCAGATCAATGTTAAGCTTCTCACAGGAATGTGAACACTCCAGACTAACCGAGCTGAGTTCAACAAGAACCAAGTGGACCCCAGTGAACCTCTGGCAGACTGTTGGGCTATCATGGGGCACCATGCGTACAGGCTCTGGCAGACAGTTGGGCTATCCAGGGTTCTATCCCCATGGTGGACCATCGGTGAGGCCAGCCAGCAACACGCCCACCTGCGGGTTCCAGAAGCCGTCCTCATGGCTTTCGGGCTCGTCACACCGGGTTACATTACTATGATGATGTAATATCTGAGTGATGTATCAAGCACTGTAGCATTATGATGTGGTGGGCTGTGCGAGTAGTGACACCACGGTATAGTGCTGCAGTGCATGCAGGTTAATAAGACATTCGTTGACACTCCAGTATAATTAGGCATCCCGATTGAAAATTGGGAGGCCTTATGTTTTTTGTCTGTTTTGTTTTGTTTTTTTGTTTTTTTTTTGTTTTTTTTCTTCTGCCGTTTGGTTTCCGGATCATAACTCTTGAACGCCTTAAGCAATTTCTCCGAAACTCTCACAGCTTATCCGAAATACTTTGCTTTAAACCGCTATTGTTTTTCGGCGAGATCCGAAATCCAAGATGGCCGCCAGCGGCCATTTTGGAAAAAAATCAGGTGATTCCTGTCTATGTCATGAATTGATTCAGGCAATTTCCAGGAGAAAACATTTTTTTGGGTGATTTTTTTTTTTTTTTTGGACTTAGAATTGTTCCGTCACCTGCACCCATGCAGGTGCTGGCTCTCCATACAGCCCAACACTGTAAAGCCTTGTCAGTCAGGCAGTCAATGGTGCTGGGGCCCACTTTAACTAAGCCATGTTACTGTATTCACTGACTGCAGCCTGTGCAGCATGAGATTAGGCTCCGCCCTCTCAGCCAGTGCTGTATATGGAGCCCTGCTCAGTCATGCTTCACAAGATCAGCCAGCCTGTCCAGCACAGCACTACACTGCTCAAAACATTATAAGGATATTTTCCTAGATATGCGAATTATGTGACTCACAATCAAGCAACTACGGTTGTGACACGTATATTTATTAGTACCGGACATTATATCAAATAACGATTAACAAAGTGCAATGCAAAAGTATTTGTGTGACAGGAATGGCCTGTTGAACACAACATGCTTAGCAAAAAAAAAATGACAAATTTATGTCAAGACCGTCAAAACGTCAATAATGGGTATGTGAAACCCTCGCTGCAATCATTGCCTCCGTGCTCTGATATCTCTGATACTAGTAGAGTCGGGATATCACAGACTATGACACTCCATAGCTTCGTGCAACATCAGCCTGTGTAACCTCACATGTTAGGCAACCAATAACTTGCCATCGTTGCGGCACACTCAGTGGGCGGCGAGCTCGAATCATGTACAAGGCCTGATTGCGTCAGGATTCTGAGCAAAAATTCACCCAACCATACATCTTATCACCCGGTGCTCATCAATGTTAATTGCTTTATTTGAACATTTGTTGCTAAGCAACAGCAACAGGAGAATATCTATTGATTACTGTATGAAATAAAATACAGAATTACATGAATAGGATCTACCAATTTAATCCTAAGTTAAATCTATAACAATATCCTTATAATGTTTTGAGCAGTGTATATGTAGGCTCCGCCCCTCTCTGTCAGCCCTGCTTAGTCATGACGTGATACAGCTCAGTCCTGATACAGCTGTAAAGCTAGCATGTCCAGCATGATGCTAGGCTCATATCCATGCATACCCCCCCCCCCCCTCCAAAGCCTGGTTTACAAGTGTGTGTACATGGTAAAAGAATGAAGTTCCATCCCACAGAAAACAATAATTGGTTATATATAATAAGTCAACATACATAACACAACATGCTTGGGGAATGATTTGCCCTGTTCATAATGTGTGTACATTTATATTGTACAAAAATATATTGTTTGAATATTTTGTCATTGCAATCTATTTCACATGCAATGACCAAATCATCATTGTTTTAGATAGCTAGGAAAAGTTTGGCTTTGCCTATAATATGAATGCGAAAATTCCGCTATATTGTATCAGTTTTGAAATCATAAAATTGGCCAAGATGACAGAGCATTCTTTTAGTCACTATCATTTTTCATTTGACAAGAGCACCAGAAAAATATCACAAACATCCTGATTAATAAACTGGTACTCTGAATAATTTTGGCTGGGTAATTGTCCATTCTTTTTTGGTGGCAAATGTCTGGTGGGCCAAGATGCCAAGATGATAGAAAGCAGTTCTGGTAAGAAACTGTCTGATGAGCTCTCACTCTTACCCACACACACATTGGCCCATAATTATTTTTTATGTATCTTTTTTTCTCACTCCAGTATGACCATTTGAAATGATAAGAACAAATTGGGGAATGCCACAAAGCCCATAGGCTTTTATGTCTAGTTGGATATACCTCTTTATCGTGGGGTCTCCTAACTTACCAATGGTGGCAAAATGTCTGTGTAATGAACTATTAGAATGCATTGCAATTTTTTTCAACCCAGTTATTACGTCCATTGTCATAGCACTAGAATATCTAGTCAAAATTAGCTCACATGTCTAAGAGTGGGCACAGAACATTTGTTTATGATAAATTATGAAGGTATACAGACTATGGAACTCACAACCACTTGTTAACTCAACAAACTATCGAAAGTTGAGGTAGCATGCAAAAATATATATATATCCCAAAACAACCCCGCTCATTGGTTGTTCATGCCAAATGGAAACCTGTAAAGTTTCAAAATAGTTCGACAATCCTAAACGAAGTTATGGCCAAAAATCATTCCAGGTTTTATGATGTACTTAAAGGGTATTTATCACGAAAATTGGATATTGGTTTTTGTTATGTATTTGAAAGCACTATTTGAACCGAACAAATTGGTCTTCACAGTATATATGGATATTATGATTCCTTCCAAAGTTATGACACTTTGAACATGTACATATTTACAGAATCTGACAACAAAATCTGACTGCTAATTAATATGCAAATGAGATTATGACGTCATTGACAGACTGCTTTTTGATTAGGCATTTTTAAATGGAATAATGAGACCGTTTGTATCCATATTTGTTCACCAAAACCCATTTTTATGCTTTCTAGTTCGAATAGTCAGTGATTTCAAGAAATGGCAACCAATGGTCTGGCTTGACCCTCAGCAATCATGGTTGCTAAGGTAAATATTTAATTAAAAACAAGATATACATGTATGAACCCTTTCAGACAATAGAGTAATGACAACATATTGAGGAATATATCATCAAAATATCTGAACACAACCCTTAGCAACCAATACAGGCTTGAGAAACCAGCAGTAATAGCATCCATTAACTTCCAATGGCTTTAAACGTCAGTTATTTTCACGCCTGTATCGGTTGCTAAGGAGTGTTTTTGAACATTTTGTTGATCAATTCCACGAAATATAGTCACTACCCTGTTATCTAAATTGGTTTGATACTGTCATATCGTGTTTTATCTTGAATACCAACCTTAGCAACCTGGTTTCTAAAGGCCAAATCAGCCCATTGGTTACCCTGGCAACCAAAGTTTTTACGCACTCACTGATTATTTCTACTGAACGATATATCTGATCAGTTTTGGTGACCAAATATGAGTTTAAATGCTTAATATTTTTGACATCGCCTAATCAAAAAGCAAACTGTCAATGACGTCACACATCTAATTTGCATAAATAACTGACAGATTTTTGATATTAGAGCGTTGGGGGCGAAGCCCCCAACCCTCTACATGTCTATGTGCTGACTTTTTCATGGAGGTTTCATGCCAACCTATCGACGCCCGTTTTGGCATGTAAACGTTTAGAAACCTACTTCAAATGAGAATTTTCTTCGTCCTTGACATGAAATCTCTCGAATTGATGGTAAACTTTGAATATTCCACACATGTATAATGCATAAATCGATGTGTTAGGTTTGAGAAAATTACGCAAAATGCTTAGATTGTTTGGAAAACGTCAAAATGGCGGAGCCGATGGAAATTGACGTTCCCAGAATGCAAAGCAAATTTTACCGCAATGACGCGTATTTTGGAGCACACAATCTCCTGTGCAGCATCCATGTAAGCTTGCGTGTGCCGTGTGGCATTCCTCGGTCTTATGAAGCGAACACAATGATTCGTCTGCGATGCCACGGCTACATTTACCATAATTTGACGTATTTTATATGTCAAGGTGTTTGGTTTGCGAAGCCTTCAGAAAATCCTTTATAGTTTAAACTGGTCTTTTCATTAGCCCAGTGGGCATATATGTTAATTATCATGATATCAGATGCAGATATTCCTCATAGTTTAAAATATTTTTAAGGATATTTCATTAAGGTTCAATACCATTTTAGCAGGAGTATCTGTTTCATTGAGTTCAAAATGAATGTTTACTTATTAGAAAAATATGAATGAAGTAGGCCTATGCTTCCATCATAATATACGGGAATGAATTGGAATCATTTAGGGGAGGATATCATTATGGTAGCATTTTTATTTGGAGGGGGGGGGGGGGTTACGTTGAGTAGAATACATTCCGCTGTCTAGGGTACTGATGGTGTGCTCGAGCTCTATAATGTCGACTCTCACAGTTAGCTGTATTTTCTTGTTCAAGATTCTCTGTAGAAATTTGCCGAATTTTCAATATTAAAATAGTTATAATTTTTAAACAAATCAAGATATCAACATTCTGTAAAGACTGCTCTATTCAGCTCGATGAGTGGCTTCAAATAAGCTGTATCATATTTTCGTGATATATACCCTTTAAATATCGCTAAAATAATAGCAAAACGGGGTGTTAATTTTAACGAGTATAATTTTCAAGTAGAAAATAAAGAATAAATAAAGAATAATTGAGTTGATCAGAATTCAGAAGCGGCAAACATGATCGTGTTTTCATAATCAGCTGATAATAGGTTTTCAATGAGTCACGACATGACGCGGTGTCCAATTATAACTTGGGATTTCCGTATTGGATTTCCCACACCGAAAATATCCGATGGTTTTATTCATGTTTTCCTGTTTTCCTGTTTCAATTCACAACAGTCACTTGTAGCTACTTGTCACAGTACAGACAGATACTGGCCGAAACTGAAGATCGAGAACGTAACTTATTAGGTCTACCGACATTAGCAAAGTAAGACATTCGTGTACACTACAGTACATAATGTATTTTGGGTTACACAATGTATAGTATAGGTTAAATTTGTAGCTGCTGATACACTGATCTAGTTTCTTCATAGTAACTTCCACGAAATTTCGTGGACATACAAAATAGCACACATTGTCGACAATTGAGCTGGTATATACTCGGGATTTTTCTAACTCGTTTACACTGTTTTTCGCTAATATTTTCGTGATGGTGAATGCTATCGTTCTATAACTTGGCATACTTCACCTAGGAGTCAAACGGCAACTTTCTACCAAATTTCAGACAGTTATCGCGAAAATTGAAAAAGTTGGCAATCTACCTCAATGTTAAATGTCAGCCCAAAACGGGATCTCGAGAATCTGAGCATATTCGAGGAATTGGTCCTGTTTACATCCACCAGGATTCGAAATAATCTTGTAACTTTATACACTGGGGTGTACTCTACACAAACATGTTGATTTTGAAACATTACTCCGCTACAAATCCGAGCAAATGCACAAAATTGTGTGGGCCCAGATATTAAATAATAGGGCTGAATTCAACATTGGGGTAGATTGCCAACTTTTTAAATTTTTGCGATTGCTGTCTGAAATTTGGGAGCAAATTGCCGTTTAACTCCCAGGTGAAGTATGCCAAGTTATAGAACGATAGCGTTAAGCATCACAAAAATATTAGCGAAAAACAGTGTAAACGAGTTAGAAAAATCCGAGTATAGTTGGCGTCATTGGTCTGTGATCGGTGGTTTTTCAGCGATTACTCAGTCAATATTTGAGATAATCCGATGCAATTTTGACAGGTATGTTGACGTCTTATGACCGCCTAACTAAGGATGCATTTTCAAGAAGATTGGATGCGAAGCAAAAAAGTTGGCCTATCTCATCCATAGTAAAAATCTGGTGAAATCGGCCGTGGACCGCCCCCGATCGCCGTAGCATTTCTATATATAACGTTTTGACGTTCTCCTATTTCGTTATATATAGGCCAAATAGGCTAACTTTTTTGTTTACACACCAATATCTCTGAAAATTTATACCCTATTAGGCGAGTATAAAATAACACTCCTGCCAAAATTTCATCGAAATATACAAATTATTGACGGAATAATCGCGGAAAAACCACCGCCCACAGATCAATGACGCCGATTATAGCAGGGGTCTGTAACTGACGAGGTCTGAGGGCTCCTCGTTGTCGACATATCCGTCTGTATAGCGTCGAGGTCTGATGGCTCGTCGTTGTCGACAATTCCATCGCTTGCGGGGTCTGTAAGCGACAAGATCTAACGGCTCGTCATTGTCGCCATTTCCGTCGGTTGCGGGGGTCTGTAAGCGACGGGATCTGATGGCTCGTCGTTGTCGCCAATTCCGTCGCTTGCGTGGGTCTGTAAGCGATGGGGTCTGACGGCTTGTCGTTGTCGCCAATTCTGTCGCTTACGTGGGTCTGTAAGCGACGGGGTCTGACGTGACGGCTCGTCGTTGTCGCCAATTCCGTCGCTTGCAGGGGTCTGTAAGCGACGGGATGTGACTGCTCGTTGATGCCGCCAATAGTGCCGGTTACGATTGTCTGTTTTTACCGTCGGTTGTCGATGCTGCCAATAGCACCGGTTAGAAGCGTTGTTCTTACCGTCGTTCATTTATTCTAACCAGCGCTGTTGGCAGCATCGCCGAACGACGTTGATAGCCTGGTACTGTGGTGTCAACATTGACGGCATGGACATATTTCGTGGGAGTTACCATGAAGTAGTAACCTGCATGATACATCTAGAACATATTAGCCTAGCTACTTTATGTGTAGTTATGTGTACATCGTACACTACAGGCCATACTACACCAATTCCCATTACATTCACTTCCCTTGTTAAACTTAAAGTAATTGTAAACCCCTTTAATTTCACGTTTCACGTGATGTTAATCTTTAATCTTCATGGATGTGTTTGCAGCCATTTAATTTCACGTTTGCATTTCCAAATCAATTATTTGGGTTGTGGAAGAATAAATTCGCGACGACAAATTTCACGTTTCTAATAAAATCATGAATATTAATGAACACGAAAAATAAGGGGTTTACAGTACCTAAGTTATGGTGAATAATGTAAACAGCACTCCCTGCGATACTTGAAGCTTAGCGATTTATTCCCACAAACGCCCCACCAATGTGCCTAACAAAAAATTTACATATCATATGGGATCGACAGATTCATTGTTTTTGAAATAGTTTGTTGAAAATTTAAATTACTTAATGTATTGGTACACCACTACACTGTGTGCTAGTTGTATCCCCCGAACGAAGTTTGGCGGATACTATGGATTTGTCTTCGTCGCGCTGCCGCCGCCGTGTCCGCACCCGCGTCCGCAGACACTTTCTTGTGAACGCGCTACAGGTTGCAATCTTAACCGATTCTAATAATTTTAATTGGTAAGATCCCGACACCAATCGATTTTGGTTGCCATAGCAACCAAATTGGCCGATTGGCGACACATTTTGTGCTCAAATTAGCCTGTTTGTGCTCAAATTAGCCTGTTTAACACACATGGCTTGTGAACGCTATACGGGTGGGAGTTTTCAATGAATGATGATGAAATCACACAGACTCGAAGAGAAAGGCCCTCACACGAAACCTATCGTTTTTCAGAATGATCGAATAAATATTAACTAGTTAACGGACTAACTCATTACGACCATTAAAATACCGAATTGAACATCTGTGATCAATCCAATACCCTGTACTAGGAAAACAAATAGCACTGGATTCTTGTTCAGAATAGAGAACTGATGTTTTTAGTGAAAACAGATCAATATTATCGAATAAGTTAACCTTCATTTTACTAGTTAAGTCTATTATTGACCACAATTAAAATAGTTAAGATGAGAAACATTTATTATTATGCTCAACAAGGTGAAAGTTTTGTCCAGTACAGATTTCATGAGTGTAACCAAATAAGTTAGTCTTATTATTACTAGTTAAGTCTATTATTGACCACAATAAAAATAGTTAAGACAAGAAATATTTATTATTGGGCTCAACAAGGTAAAGGTTCTGTCCAGTAGAGATTTTATGGCTGTAACCAAATAATTTAACATTATTTTTGCTAGTTAAATCTATCATTGATATCAATAATAATAGTTAAGACGAGAAACATTTATTATTGAGCTCAACAAGGTAAAGGTTTTGTCCAGTAGAAATATCTGGGTGTAACTGAATAAGTTAACATTATTTTTACTAAAACATTGATCTGGCTCGAATTTCATCATCTTGAAATGCAGTTTTGGTCAACTTTTACTCTGAATTTTAACTTGAAACCACGTTTGATACGTATTATGAGTCAAAATATAACTTATAGTAAAAAGTTCAATCTGGCTCCAATTTTGTCATCTTGAAATGCAGTTTTGGTCAACTTTTACTTTGAATTTCAACTTGGAAACAAGTTTGTCACATATTATGAGTTGATATATAACTTATGGTGAAAAGTTCAATCTGGCTCCAATTTGGCTCCATCAGGCCCTCACACGAAACCTATCGTTTTTCAGAATGATCGAATAAATATTAACTAGTTAACGGACTAACTCATTACGACCATTAAAATACCGAATTGAACATCTGTGATCAATCCAATACCCTGTACTAGGAAAACAAATAGCACTGGATTCTTGTTCAGAATAGAGAACTGATGTTTTTAGTGAAAACAGATCGATATTATCGAATAAGTTAACCTTCATTTTACTAGTTAAGTCTATTATTGACCACAATTAAAATAGTTAAGATGAGAAACATTTATTATTATGCTCAACAAGGTGAAAGTTTTGTCCAGTACAGATTTCATGAGTGTAACCAAATAAGTTAGTCTTATTATTACTAGTTAAGTCTATTATTGACCACAATAAAAATAGTTAAGGTTGTTCGATACACCGAACGCGTCATCAGTGTGGCCCGTCTATGGTTGACCAAACGAGTCATAAACAGCGAATGTAACGGCGGGGTGAAATAGGGATCGGCGGGGTATGAATGTTGCCGTGCAATGGGAGTACTGGAAAATCCGGCGATCTGTAATCAGTACGGCGGAGTCTCGCCTTGAACACACAAAGTACTGGAAGCATCACAGCATATGTCTAGTATCTTTCAGTGGGCCAGCCTCGGTTAAGAAGATAATAGGGCCTACTACTATAACATCCATTCGTTACATAGTTTTAATATGTATATGAGTAAACGTTTGCACAACAAAACTAGTAGACCTAACAATTTCCAAATCTTCTGATTAACATAATCAAACAGATCGTAAAATTTTTCAAAACACTGTTAAATAAATTGACAACACTTCTGTGGATCATGGCATAATTTTCAATACAACTCAAGCTTAGCGATAATAATATTTTGAAAGACTATTCATGGTATTGCAGATCTCGTAGGGCTAATAAGCATGAATGTACTAGTATGGCATAACACATTGAATTTGTTGCTACTTGACTTGAGTGGACCAAGGACAAAAGATACAACGAATGCAAGAGCAAATTTGAGGGGGGGGGGGGGGGGGGGAGTTGCTGGCGCAAGTGGCGCTCATTACTTTGTATATGATATCTGTGTAAGACCAATAAAGCAAGTGTGAGGGTTTCTTCCGTTTCTTACCACATCCTCCCATTCGCCGAATCCTGCATTTTGTGCCCCTGTGGAGTGTTTTCTTCACAATTCCAATCTCTTAGAACTTCAAAGTTCACCACAAAATATCCAGAGGTCGTCACACACTCTTTTATAATAGTTTGTCCTATGCGCCCCTAAGTTTGTCCAAACACGCATATGCATTTCCAGTTCCACTAAGCAACATTCCATTGACATACATCAATTCCTCTATAGCCTGTCCATTATATAGCCTGAATATACCAAATGTTCACTCTTTAAGAGGAATACATCATAAGAAGAGCTCAGCTTCATTGGGCCGCAACATTTACAGCCCACCAGGCTCGATTTCGCGGGGCTCCGTTTTCGTTACAGTTGTCATTTTTGACACGTTTCGTCTACCATACCCGTTCCGCTATGTAAGCCGAATGGGGCTAACTTTTTTGTTTCCGCAGCTTATCTGCCCAGAAATTTACACTATGTTAGGCGATTTTCTGCCAAAATTCATCGAGATGCATGAAATAGACCTATAGACGAAATAATCTCCAAAATTCACCGCGCACAGATCAGCGCTACCCTCTCAGTCAAATCCGTTATCAGCCATTTATATATAATAAGCTATATCCTCACGTTGTCCGTATGTATAGGCCTACAAGTTATCGCAAAATCCTGTGCCAAATGTGGCGGTCATCTTGCTCAAGCTAATTGGGTGAAATTTATTCCTAAAGTTCTACTGACTCGTTAAATTTGATGGGGATATTTCAACTATTAGGCCTACTGAGTTGGCGACCGGAGAGAATCTCATCTGAGCCAATTGACCAGTCAACATCTAGTGGTTCATTCTAGCAGCCATACCGTTCATGCTAATGATCACATCTACCATGCCAGCCTTTTATACATTTCTGAGTCAAGTCGGAACATACAATATATGAAATATATGATTTTTTTTTCAATTCATACTCACAAAAACTTGAATAATTTGACATAGTATGCACTCCAAATTCATGAAATTATTGATTTTTTGTTTCCATAAAATGACACTTTTCATGTTTTAACGCTTATATCGCGAAAAGTAACCTGGATAGGTATATTTTTTACATTATTTTTACAAACCCAAAATATCATTGAAGAAATATGTGTAAAAAAATTAGAAAAAAATACTGTATTACTGACTGAGCAGTGATACTCAAGGTTGTATGGATTATCAGAAGTTACTCTTTTTCTGTAAAATTTCAGTGCTGAAATATATACACATGTTCTTACTCTTGCCACGAAACATATCAAACTCAGTGCTAGCGAATTTTGTTTCATCAGTTTAATGAACCGTTGCATATACAACAGTTCTGTACTGAAAAATCCTATAAATATATAGTTTTAGGCAAAAATATGCAGTTAGATTGCATGTCATGATGTAATGGATTTTGGCTATTGCTGAGGTACTTTCAAGACTGATAGGAGGTCAACAAAATGCATCATAGCAAAAAATATCATACGGTGACCTATTATTTTTTTGTGCTTTTTGTAACCATCACATATCTAGCTATCAAGAAATTTAACTTTTTACTCAATAAAAACACCTTTCCGGGTGTTTCGAACAACCTTAAGACAAGAAATATTTATTATTGGGCTCAACAAGGTAAAGGTTCTGTCCAGTAGAGATTTTATGGCTGTAACCAAATAATTTAACATTATTTTTGCTAGTTAAATCTATCATTGATATCAATAATAATAGTTAAGACGAGAAACATTTATTATTGAGCTCAACAAGGTAAAGGTTTTGTCCAGTAGGAATATCTGGGTGTAACTGAATAAGTTAACATTATTTTTACTAAAACATTGATCTGACTCGAATTTCATCATCTTGAAATGCAGTTTTGGTCAACTTTTACTCTGAATTTTAACTTGAAACCACGTTTGATACGTATTATGAGTCAAAATATAACTTATAGTAAAAAGTTCAATCTGGCTCCAATTTTGTCATCTTGAAATGCAGTTTTGGTCAACTTTTACTTTGAATTTCAACTTGGAAACAAGTTTGTCACATATTATGAGTTGATATATAACTTATGGTGAAAAGTTCAATCTGGCTCCAATTTCATGATCTTGAAATGCAGTTTTGGTCAATTTTTAGGTTACCGGACCTATGGTCCGATAACCTATTGGCATGGCGTTGCGTCCGTCGTCTGTCGTCCGTCGTCCGTCGTCGTCGTCGTCCACATTTTTATCTTTTTTGTTTACGGGCGAATTTTTCTGAAATTTTGCACAAAAATATCTAAAAATAATTCAAGGAGGAGGTATTTTTTAGTTTTTTTGATTTTCGCATTATTTTCAAAATGGCGGCCGTTTTCGACGAAAAATGCCTGATTTTGGACTTTGGCGGCCATTTTCTCAAAATCTGTTTAGTAACTTTTTTACTTTTTGATACATAACACTCCTTGTATGTACTTCTATGATATCCATAAATTTCGTTGCGCTTAAATTGCTCGATGTGGGCCATTTTGGCCCAAACTCAGCCCAAATGGGACTTTCCCATGTTAAATTCTCCTATGCTTTATAATGGGACACATTATGCCTAATATCTCACTTAATATTGAGATTAGAGACTAGGAATCAATTGTGGACATATAGGAAATGATATATGCTGAATACTCTCGTGACCTTGAATTTGACCTCTGACCTCAGTTTCAAGGTCAGAGCACAAAATGGCTTATATCTCGATTATTATTGACTCTACAGCTCAGGAATCAATTGTGGACATATAGGAAATGATATATGCTGAATATTCTGATGACCTTGAATTTGACCTTTGATCCCATTTTCAAGGTCACAGGACAAAATGGCTTATATCTTGCTTATTATCGACTCTACAGCTTAGAAATCAATTGTGGACATATAGGCAATGATATATGCTGAATATTCTGATGACCTTAAATTTGACCTTTGACCCCATTTTCAAGGTTATAGGACAGAATGGCTAATATCTTGCTTGTTATCGACTTTACAGCTTAGGAATCAGTTATGAACATATAGGAAATGATATATGCAAATTATTGTCATGACCTTGAATTTGACCTTTGACCTCATTTTCAAGGTCACAGGACCAATCGTTAATATCTCACTTATTATCGATTTTACAACTTAAGACTCAATTGTGGACATATAGGAAATGATATATGCTGAATATTCTCGTGACGTTGAATTTGACCTCTGACCTCATTTTCAAGGTCCAAGAACAAACTGGTTCTTATCTTGCTCCTCTAATGACTGTATGGCTTGGGAATCAATTGTGGACATATGGAACATGATATACACTGAATATTTTGATGACCTTGAATTTGACCTTTGCCTTCATTTCCAAGGCCACAGCACAAAATTGCTAATATCTCTCTGATTATTGAATTTACAGCTTAGCAATCAACTGTGGACATGATATATGCTTAATATTATATATGCTGAATATTCTCTTGACCTTGAATTTGACCAGTGACCTGGCTAACATCTAAAATATTAAACATTGTCCGGTAACTTATCTTTGGCCCTTGTTACTTTTAATTTCAACTTGGAACCAAGTATGTCAAAAATCCTGAGTTGAAATATAATTTTAGGTGAAAAGTTTGATCTGGCTGTGATTTCGTTTTTGTTATCGAACATGTCGAAATGGACATTCATATGCAATGGTTTCAGTGGTGATCTTGAAATCGCCCTTCAATAACCTTGAAAGATTAATGCAGCAATTTTGGTGGGAAAAAAAGAACAGTTGTGGCCTAATATTTTACATTTCTTTGGTAATCTTCTCTATCCCTTGTTCTGGTTTTTCACACTTATTAGTACATGTAATATATTTGGGGCAAAAGGAATGATAGTGCTACGGGGGATACACCCAAGCGGTCGTAGGCGACCGGAAGCGTCTAGTCCTCAGGACATTTTTCCAAGTGCTGTCTGTATACATGATATATCACATACATTACACTCTCACATCGTCCATTCACACACACACTATATGTAACTACACATGTATACATTACTCACCAAAATTGGCAAAACATATCCTCACTGTGACTACGCGGAAGCCACATGTTTTTGTTTAATTACATAGTCATGTTACTGGATGTGACGTATTTGTGTTCATGGAAAATTGAATTGTCAAAATATGTCAACTACCGTCTGTGACATCATCATTTAGAGGGTGGTAAAGATTGAACAATGCCAATACGATGTTATAGGTTGACAACGGAAATGTGAATACCCTTCTCCTCTGACCTTTTGTGACCTCAAGCTTAATGACTGCAAACAGAGAGACTGATCAGAGTTGGCAGTTTTTTTTTCACCAAATATTATCTGGACTTCTAGGCATAGCACACACCTTACCGTATTGGTCCTAATAGTGGCAGGTGCCCTAATAGTAGAGCGCCCCCCTCTTTTGCACAAAAATGTTCGATTTTTGTAACCTTATGATTCATTTCATATCTTCCTAATAAGATCTTGGAGTGTTCCAATCCACACAGTTATGTTATTTGAATCATAATAAAGGGCACTAAAGGTTATAGGTATACCACTCAGTGATTTCCTCATATTTGACCTCAAGTTTGACCTCATTTTTGCGTGCGCTACTGCAGGAGGTCTTGCTGTGGCTCGCCGTGCTACTATTAGGACCAATACGGTGGTTCCAATCGATCAAAAATCAAAATTGGTTTTCCAGGACAAATTTATCCTGGAAGATATTGTGTGTCTTCGATATGAACCACCGATTCAGCACTGAACATGCAGTTTTCGTTGGGTGAAAATACGATATATCATCATATACAAAATTGACCGTGGCTTTTGGACACTTATTACAAACGAATGGCTATGTTTAGAACCATAACCATGACCATCTGAACATTACAGTTATTCCTGTATTTTAAGACCACCCAAGAGACTCCAAAAAGGTGATCTTAAATGAGAGGTGGTCTCTCAGTCTCATGGCAGGTTCATTTATATAGTCAAAGGCCATTTGGGGCCATGGAGAGTTGGAGACCGGTCTCTCATGTCACGGTGGTCTGTCATGACATGTGGTCTATAACACAGGGTCCACTGTAAACCGTACTGAATTGACAACACTGATACAGTCCAAGCTCACTTGATCTGACTGTGATATATTAGGCTGTATATCTATCAATTAGTTTTAGTGTCACAATCATATCCTTATGTCCTATACATACGGTAATTTCCATTATTTCAAAACAGATATACGATGTCAGACCCTTCCATGAATATGGATGTGCCACTATCGGCGTCAGGCACATATCCACATACCAGGGATACGCCAACAATTCAGTAAATATTGACACAATGCTCAGAATCTTTGACTTTTTTAAGTTGAATAATATTTTTAAAAAACATAACATTTTAAATGAAATAGTACCTGTATAATATGTTGAAATTATTATTAAAATATATATATAAAAAAAAACATCAATCAAACAAGATACTGTATTTCAGTGGGCAGACATCCTATGGAGGCTTAGGATATCATATCGTGCCGAATGAATCACAAAATATGGGGTATGTAGACTTGCAAAACCCTGAAAGTGAAGAAAGAGACCAGCAGGATTATCAAATCAGCGATAACCGGAATTTGGAGAGTTTCGCGCACAGCTTGAACATCAATACAGTCTGCGCATCCCAAACATCGACTGTCGACTCGATCAGTCACCAGACTGAATCGTGTTCCAGACAAGACTCGGACTTGAACTTGCAGAGTCCCACACCAGTGTCAGAATCAGAGAGAGACCGAGATGGCAGTCTGGCATCGCAACAGTACTGCAACATTTCTGGAACCCCCCAATGTGTGGGGACTATCGGATCATCGGCAATGGATGCTTTCGACAGCTGTGATAGACCAGCTGTTTGTGATAGATCAGCTTCCAGAAAAACTGGGAGAGTGGTCACTGATTCAAAACCAATCGACTACAATTCTGTCCATCATGTGGCTGGCATCACAAGGTTAGAGTCAGCCGATCAAGACCAAGTTCAAAGGTTTCAAGGTTGGTTCAGTTTCAAAGTCTCAAGTACCTCTACATTCAACAGGATAAGAGTTTAGCTTCGTGGTTTTAGTGTTTTGTAATCTCCGAGTTTTCATATCAATTTGGTTGGCGGTGCAAGCAGGGCAGGATTTGATGGAAAGCTACTATCCTAGATTTCCAATCAACTCATTCACTCATTCCAATTATAATATCATAACCTCAGAAAACAAAGTACATGTATGTAAATTTTATCTAACTTTCCTGTCATTTCACCATTATCGACTTGTGCTTTCATGAGTGTACACTATGTTTTGTAGGACCACCTGTGACTCCCAAAGTCGAGGAAAAACTGATGCCATTTCCGAGACAAGGTGAGTTATTGCATTGCTGATGAATGTGAGGACTTCAATAGATTTAATATGATTTCCATGTATGAAGTTGAATTTTGATTTGCTTCAGAAGACCAAAAGATGGGGAAACATGACGTACCCGAGTATGATAAGGAGGATAAGCATAATGAACGTGTTCATGGACATCTGCAGGTCAATACACCAGATGCTATAACAGTAACAGGTAATCTACTTCTAGAAAATATACTTCACAGTATCAGTTTTGCTGCGTTCATGTGTACAATTTGTTAACGAAAGAGAAAATCTCATGTGATTCACATTAGGGGTGGCATGATATATCGACATATCGATAATCAAATTTTAACAAGCCACGATATATCATATCGAAGGGTTGTGAAAATATTGATATCTTAAAACATAATTCAACAACGAGTTTTGACACGGCCAGTCAACCATACACAGCCCGCTTCACCTGTATAGATCACTTCTTTTGAGCGTGGTCATAGCATTTCGGATGTTCATTGTAGATTTGACTTTATTAATTATCTCTGGTACACAAATTAAATAGATCAAAGACAGTGTGACAATGAGTGTGAGGCAAGTAACCCATAATCACAGGCTGTTGGTAAAATCCGTTGGATTTCTCCCATGTTTTTTGGCAATTTTGATAGGCTTTTATTCTCGAGAAAAAAAATCGATACATCAAATTTAAACTCGCGATATATATCGATATGAAATTGGCATCGATATGCCACCCCTAATTCACATTGTTTCCATAATGTAGGGGATATTTATTGCAGATGATAGAGGAAGATTGAACATTAACATCACTAACACCAACACAGTACAGATTGGAAACAACAATAAGATGGTTGTCTACCAACAGCCAGGGGGCATTAACCAAGTGGTGATGTCTGACAGCAAAGCCAAACCGGGTGGTACAACCAAGGCAAAGGTCACACTGGAAGGTAGGTACAGTCCATGTGATAATATATAAATACAACCCTGTCTCACGAGGGGAATAATCTGCGGGTGGTAATGTCTCACGAGGGGAATAATCTGCGGTACCAATATACATACAGGGTTGTATTATTATATTATACCGAATGTCCGTTTGAAAAAAACGTCATTGAAGAATGATGCTGCCGGTTAGTATATCAAATTACCAACCGGTTAGTTAGTACATGTATATCGTTTATTGCGGTTGGCTCCAGCAGAGCGTATTACCAAAGAGTATAGGAACACTGTTCCTATACTCTTTGGTATTACTTCACGTGTATTGGCCAATCACAGAGCGTGATTCTTACATGAGGTATAATATATCATAATTCTTTGGAGACTACATGAACTCATAATAATATGTTGATTACCCTGAATGTCCTGCATGTGCATATAAACTTTATAATTTGACACTGTCCAGTTGCCAAGCGACACACTCGTACCACGGACTTTGAGCTGGTGAGTGACCACCTGGGCCGAGACTGGCGCCGCCTGGGAACCACCCTGGGGCTCAATCGGGGAGAGTTGGACATCTTGGACCATGACAATTCACAGTCCGGACTGCGAGAAATCATTTACCAGATGCTGCTCCGGTGGCAGTCAAACACTGCCACCAGGGCAACGCTCCACGCTCTCGTGTCAGCATTGGTTAAAATAAAGCGTGCAGATATTGCGAAGAAATTTACTGACTAATAAATGTGTACATACCTTTAATGTTTTGTGTATGTTGTGGATAATATTTTGAAATCTATATTGCCATCAGATTGTTGTATATACAATAAACCAAAAAAATGTTCTTGTTGTTGATTTTCAAATTATGTTGTCTTATTATCTGTAAAAATGAGTCTGGCACAGAAAATCAGACAATTTATGTTCAGTAATAATAGTTTACATTGTTTATTAGTATATGAATATAAGTTGTCATCTTTAATCTCTTTACATTCTTTAATCTCGTAACAAATACAAATGTAATGCTTGTAATTATATCTTTAAATTCACAAAAACAGAGTAAAATTTTTGAACAACATTTAACACAATGTTTTGTTAGGTGCAATGAATTTTTTTCAATAAATTTATTTGTAATTCACAACCAAAGTATGTGAAACTTTTGCAATCAGATTTTTTTTGCTATTTTTTTTTTTGGCAAAAATTATTCTCATGTTAGTGAGATCACAGTAGGACAGTCATAGAATCCATCAGTCTGACGGTCTTCCGACATTGAGCAGAGATTAACGGAACCTAAAACTTGATGCCCAAAATCTATGTGTCCAAACATGTGCACCAGCCTTGGATCCAGATACCTGGTTCTCATTTCTCGGCCGTATTGCATAGACAGTTTCAATATTGTCATGTGTGGCACAAAATCAAACACGTCTCTAATTGCCACACCAGCCTCAGTGAGACAAAATTTCAGGTGTTCGACGAAGGTCATCAGTTGCTCATTGTGCTCCACACAGGCGTGAAATGTATTGTTGTTGAACTGACTGACTGAACGCAAGTGTAGAGCCATATGAGGAGTATTGTAACCAGTCAGTTCAGGCTTCAATCTGTCAATTATCTCCACAGCCTTCCTGACTTGCTCCTCTGTGTCCAATCCCAGACAGCAGAGGGTCACGTGCAGTCTCGCTGTGGGAATCAGACACCGTGCGTAACTAGGCTCCAGATCTAATATCGTCTCCTGAATTTCCTTGACTTTGGAGCGAATGCCTTCATCTGTAACACGAAGAGCAAGGAAATAGGTTGGACGCACTTTTGGACCCCAGTATCTTTCTCGTGGATATAAGTTGTCAGAGGGATATTCAGTGTCAAAGATGATATCGTCGTCAGATTCAGATCCACTGATGGACTTCAGGTCGTCATGGTCTGCACACGCATTGTCGATACTTTGGTCCACTATATCCATCACCTCTTGAATTGTGCTCTTACTACCAGTTGATCCAAAAACGTCATCGAGTCGTTTAATTTTATCCCAAACAACTTGGCCTCTGTATTTGAAGTACTGGATCCTGTGTTTTGGGATAGCAAGCACATTATAATCCACTGAAGACAAATCTTCCCAAGAAAACACGTTGAAAGGTTTCTCAATCACTCCAAGAAACCTGTCAATGTAACCAATAGTAAAATGTTCATTTGGTAAGCTCTCATCCCAGAGAACTCGGTGAATAACGTCTAAGGCTGTTTTCATTGAAGGCGCTTTCCTATCAAGCTTTTCTTCTGGATATTTCGATTTTGAATGTCTGTATTCAATATTTGTGTTCTTTTTCTTTCGACCTGTAGCTGGACTACGGCTGAATTTGATATCGCTTTCATGCAACCAATCTACGACTGAACGGACGATATCGAGCAATGTTGTCGAATTCAGCTCAGCTATAATTCCATTCAGTGAGGACAGCTGATGTGGCTCAAGTGTAGCAGATTGCAGCACTGTGTTTGCCTTGTTGTGTGGATATAGTTCTGAAAATAAAATACATGGAATGAATGCACAACTTCTGCAATAATATATAAACTCATAAGATTAAGGATACAACAAGTACGGATACAATGACTGTTCACGGAATAATACGCCCTTACATGTATTCCATGCAATAGTCGTGCCATGTGGTTAACCATGTGGTTATTTTCATACTGGAATTATTTCGCGAGGAATTATAACCCTGCCAAATGGTCTGACACCCGAATTCGTGAAATTTAAACCCTTGCGAAATAAATAAATAAGTATAGGGCCTAATAAGTAAAATAAGTTACACTACATATACAGTAATCTGTGGATTAGACTTACCATCAATTTGAAACTTTACAGTGAGATCGGTTCCTTCCAATCCAACCTTTACAATATAGACGAAGTCTCCAACGTTCTCGATTACTTTACAGTTAGAACCGAAATATTCTTTCAAGCTTCGCACTTGGAGCGAAGCGAGGGTCTGTGAAGACCGGTTGTCTTGGTCGGGACATCCCTGGGGATTTCCCGAGTTCACCCCCGCCATAACGCGTATGTATATTCCACGAGAAAGACCACTAGAAATTATAAAACTAAATATGAATTAGCTAATCAGATTGCTTTCGATGGTCGGTTTGAGATCTGTGTACGCAAATTGCCGATTGTGGCTGTTTATAAACGCAATACGTGGGGATTCCATGTGATGGTGCAATCATAATTTGTCACTAGATCTATATTTAGAAACGCGTCATACTCGTCATTACAGTACAGAAATGGTAAGCCAAGTTTTCATATTATCTTGCTAAAACAAAGGTATTGGTAGTCCCCGTTGTGATGTATCTATGTAATGTAAACCATTGTATCTATTTTATTATTACTGGGAGCTATATATGTGTCAATTATTCTGCAAAATATGCTTGCCAGAGTTCGTTGTTAACATGATTCTAGTTCTAATATTATATAGGTCGACATCAAACACACCGGCTTGCCATTTCAAGATCATGTGACCCATACCGTCCACTGTTTATATTTTAGCTCCAGTATTCTACAAATCTGATCAACACTGATCAATGGAGAAATCATTAGAAAAACACATTGATGATGTGTATGTTTTATTATTACTTTTTGAACGCATGTCAAAGTGAAGAATATCATTAGATCCAGAATAAAAAGTGGCCATTTTTGTTGATTCGCGTCAGCGTGTGCCTTATTGAGTACATTATGATTATCATTTGGCTAGTAAATGGATCGATGCTATAACATGGCGCTTGAAAATTGCCCTTACACATTTTACGAACATCAACCTATTTTGCTGGAGAGTAAGGGACTATTTTGTTGTGTACTACACTGTTTAAATGCTGGCAAAGGGTACTATATAGATCTACGGGCTTTCTCGTGAAAAAGGTCCTGCCACATAAGGTGACAAGGCTTATTCAGGTAGAACAGTAATAGCATTTTAATGTTTTCAGTCAATTTCTATATCTTGGAAAATCCTGGAAGGAGGTGGTGAGGTGGAGCACAATAGAATTATAATGTCCGAAATAAGTGGGACCTATACTCATACACGATGATCTAAGCACCCGCTCGGACTCGGTATAGCTATTTACTATTTGTCATGTGATTTCAGGATGGGGAACCCCGGAGTGGTTGGAGTTGTGTGTACTGATGCACAAGGACTCAGCATTGGAGGTTTGTATTTAGTTGGATCATGATAAAGTTGTAGGCCCTAATGATAACACTGATTCTGATACAGGTACCATACCAATTGTACAAAACGAGAAACATTATGATGGTTACACTTTCAGCAAGGGGTGTTGGTAAGAAGACAGATGCTGGGAATGTTGCAGGATTGGCACAGTTGGCCAAAAGTCTTCATCCTGATAGCAAGGAAGACCCGATTGTTTGCATTGAGTCGGATTCAGGGTATGACCAATTGTTTCTATTGAGTTATCTCTTTCAATCTTTCAATCTCAGGACTGGAATTAAACATAACTAGTTATAGGATACAATACCTTAAATGGATTGATCAAAATCTAAGGTTTCAAACTTTATCAGGTGAAATGGAATTCTGAATTATTCACCTACATATAAATCAATCTCAACATATTGACACAGCTAATATCCCTATTGTTCTTATGCATTTTCATGCAGAACTGTTGATTCTGACTTTTCTCTTTCCAGAAGTGTCCTGATCAAAGCACAGGATGGTATCACATTTGCAATCCACAAGACACCCTCATAACAGTAGTGCAATGGTCAACACCATGGAGTGAACAAGTTGTACATGTATAATGGACACGTATGCTTTTCAGTGTTTATGTGCTCACATGTAGGATTCCTTCAAGGCGCTAATTCTGTGGGAACTTTGTATGGTTTGTTTGCACGTATGGTGTGATTTATCATGTAATGTGCAAAAATTTTGTGTACTAGTATAACAGTGAACTATTTTAACATGTTAATAAATATGTAAGATTAATGAGAAGTTTGAATGTTTGAGTAGCAGGAATAGTATGTATGTGCACAGTACATGTTATGGAGATAAACTGTCTGTTGTTTTAATGGTTTGGTCATGAAAAATAAGCAAGAATAGTTTTGGATAAGATACTAAATACAGATACATGTGTAAAGTGTGTTGTGATGAAAACAAGATGTATCATTAAACAAATGAAACGTTGAAGCTTTTTAGGTTACCGGACCTATGGTCCGATAACCTATTGGCGTGGCGTTGCGTCCGTCGTCCGTCGTCCACATTTTTATCTTTTTTGTTTACAGGCGAATTTTTTC
Organism: Terebella lapidaria; assembly: GCA_949152475.1. NCBI lineage: Eukaryota > Metazoa > Annelida > Polychaeta > Terebellida > Terebellidae > Terebella > Terebella lapidaria. The sequence goes on from OX424555.1 coordinate 5,390,281, forward strand.
TGAAATTTTGCACAAAAATACTTAAAAATAATTCAAGAAGGAGGTATTTTTTAGTTTTTTGATTTTCGCATTTTTCTCAAAATGGCGGCCGTTTTCGCCGAAAAATGCCTGATTTTGGACTTTGGCGGCCATTTTCTCAAACTCTGTTCAGTAACTTTTTTTCTTTTTGATACATAACACTCCTCGTATGTACTCCTATGATGTCTATAAATTTCGTTGCGCTTGAATCGCTCGAAGTGGGCCATTTTGGCCCAAACTCGGCCCAAACAGGACTTTCCCATGTTAAATTCTCCTATGCTTTATAGTGGGACATATTATGCCTAATATCTCACTTAATATTGAGATTAGAGACTAGGAATCAATTGTGGACATATAGGAAATGATATATGCCGAATATTCTCGTGACCTTGAATTTGACCTCTGACCTCAGTTTCAAGGTCAGAGCACAAAATGGCTTATATCTCGCTTATTATCAACTCTACAGCTTAGGAATAAATTGTGGACATATAGGAAATGATATATGCTGAATATTCTGATGACCTTGAATTTGACCTTCAATCCCATTTTCAAGGTCATAGAACAAAATCGCTTATATCTCGCTTGATATCGACTTCAGAGCTTAGGAATCAGTTATGAACATATAGGAAATGATATATGCAGATTATTGTCATGACCTTGAATTTGACCTCTGACCTCATTTTCCAGGTCATAGGACAAAATGGATAATATCTCGCTTGTTATCGACTTCACAGCTTAGGAATCAGTTATGAACATATAGGAAATGATATATGCAGATTATTGTCATGACCTTGAATCTGACCTTTGACCTCATTTTCAAGGTCACAGGACAAAATGGCTAATATCTCACTTATTATCGATTTTACAGCTTGGGAATCAATTGTGGACATATAAGTAATGATATATGCTGAATATTCTCGGGACCTTGAATTTGACCTCTGACCTCATTTTCAAGGTCACAGGAAAAAAAGTTCAATATCCTGCTCCTCTATTGACTGTATGGCTTGGGAATCAATTGTGAACATATAGAAAATGATATGCACTGAATATTTTGATGACCTTGAATTTGACCTTTGCCTTCATTTTCAAGGCCACAGCACAAAATTGCTGATATCTCTCTGTGATTATTGAATTTACAGCTTAGCAATCATATGTGGACATGATATATGCTTAATATTATATATGCTGAATATTCTCTTGACCTTGAATTTAACCATTGACCTGGCTAACATCTAAAATATTAAATATTGTCCGGTAACCTATCTTTGGCCCTTGGCCTAATTTTTTATGTAATATTTATTACCATAAAGGACAAAACAGCATAAAATAAACATAAACATACATAAGATGACTAAATAACAAGATAGTGGTACATCACGCACAATAATATTCTAAACTGAAATTACACTTTTGAACACCTATGTAGCACGTGATTCCTGATCAATTCCATGTACACAATAGCACGAACAGTATAGAACAAGAACTGCTTACCAATGATTGGATAATGTTTGCCAGCATTAATTGCCTGTGATTTAACGGCACATGAATTTTGCTTGAAAAAAAGGAATGATATCATCGCAGGAACACTTCATGAAAGGTACAGTGGATCCTGTTTTAAAGACACCTATCATGACAGACCAAGCTAGTATGAGAGGCTGCCATCTTTGGTCTCTTACGGCCTATTATCATGCAAATGAACCTCCCCTGAGAGACCACCTATCATTTAAAACCACATCTTGGGGGTCCTTGGGTTGTCTTAAAACACAGTATCCACTCAAATACGCAACCATTCCCCGTGCTCTGCACTGTTGAGGATCCTGGAATGTATATGTAGGTCGTTTGCCCTAGAGTTACAGGATGAGCTAGCGATCACATTTAGAGAATCAGAATGGTTCAGATCAACAAGATATAACAACACACGGACTGCTGACACAAGAATGCTCCAGACATTGCTGGCTTCGAGTTCGGTGTGTGATAAATACTGTCAGCGATCAAATGGACAAACTGGAAGATTTCTTGGGACTTCAGAAATTTCCTGTTAATATAATGCCAGAATATCAATATACATACATGTGTATATGTTCGAAAGAATGACTGAGAGCACTACAAGTTACAATGTGATTACACACAATTCTCTCGTCATTATGGAATGTACATAACTGCCAGATAACTACATCCGTCAAAATCAAATAGTACTGAAGTAGTACTATTGCTGAGAACTATTCAATTTTGATCAGTATAATAGTATTGTGTTCGATGTTAAGTTTGAATTACTTACAAGAAAATCATGCAAACATGGCAATTTCTTCAGTGCATTTTTGACAACATTTTCAGTAAACACTGTTTCTAGGATCATTGTTGATGTATTGCAAAAATGCCATCGATTTCTATCCCTCATTGTCAGGAGGGATTATTTTTCGCATATATCTGCCAGTGTTCAATCGTAAACAATGCACAATAAACACCCACACAACAAGGACACTTCACTGACCATCACTGTAACATAGTCACATTACTACTGAATAGTTACTGGGTTCACAAAATTACAAAACCACTAGCATTGGAATTTTCCAGCATTACACTTTGAAAATCATTACACAATCTTAAACATTTTGGGAAGGTGGATCATACAATAACATACTGATTATTGGTGGATTTATAAGTTACAATCAGGACAGGACATTTCGCTACTAGATTGTTTCTGGGTAAAACTTATGGTAGGTGGGATCCGGAATGTGTTGCACTGTGGTGTACACACTGAACATCGATAGCGGTATTGGCAGAAGGGTTACAATGTATGCAGTACAATATTCCCATATCATTGGGACTATATTTTGGGGCAGCTAGCCTTCGACACTGCCAATGCACTGCCCAATTCCCAGTTCAGTGTCATAATGAATATACATATGAATACCATAGATTAAGCTAGCATGTTAATTGCCAGTTCTAAACAATATCATCAAATGACAGGAATCATCTATGGCTCGGGTATTAATAAGCAAATATCGTACATGTATTGGGCTACATGTATACACCATTACATGCATATATCCTGGAATATGGTCTTGGTGTAGTGAAGTACAATCATTCACCATAGAAGCAGTTATGTACACAATGTGCAAGCAGAGTGCATATATATGTGAAGGTAGCATATTGTACACAACTATTAGTATTAAGTACTGGTACATGGTATTCAGCTAATTTTCACACATCGTCGAGACTGTTGCTATGCATTAGTACAGTTTACATGTTAAGTACATCGCACACTTGCATACAATCTACAATCTAAGTCTTTACTTCGAGTGATGCTTGGTCATAATTGAACGGAGTTGCAAGTTTGTTTGTGCTGGAGAATCGCCATGGATATGAGCTGAAGGTTACCATGGTACCAAAGCCTTACAAATCCCTGACAGTCAAGTCCAGGTTTAGCTTCCCTGATATGAAATGATATTCTGCACATGAAACCTCCTCTCTCACTCTGCACACGAATCAGTTACATGTACCACAATCAGAATCATTACATCTCAAACAGTGTAGCTTATCTAAGGAATCACACTCGATCCAACTAGACATAAAAGCCTATAGGCTTTGTGGCATCCCCCAATTTTTCTTTTCTTTTCTAATGGTGAAACTTGACTGTTATTATAATACATATACCAGGATTATTGAACACAGGTGGGAGTGAGAGTTCAAATTATAGCAGTTGCTCACTAGACAAATGTCCATCAGATATTTGTTTTAATCTCAATAGGTATTAAATGTACAGACATGACAGACATTCATAATACAAGCAAAAAGGAAATTATTCTGGGTTCTGACTAAGTAAAACAATGATAATTTGGTCACTGCATGTGAAATACAGCTAGAAAACAAAACAATGCATGTAGTTTCATCCAGATAAACACAGTGCTGTTTTAACTGAATACAATGAACAATTGACCGGCAACCAAGGCCCAGGCAGACCTTCAAAGCTGTTATCTTCAGTTTGGGTCATCATTATATAACCACCTATTGTTTTCTTTAGAAAGGGAAGGAGGGCATTGTTCCAACTTGTTGGTGTTAGTATAGTAAACTGGGGTGAGGGGACAGGAGAGGGGGGGGGGGGGGGGGGAAGAGGGGCAGTGCATACAAGTCACTGATACATTGCTACATTCATATGCAGATTAGACTGGCTGACAGTGGAGGTGGGGGAGGGAGAGGGGGGGGGGGGGGTATTGCCTTATCACAGGCATTACTGAGCAGGGCTCTCATATACTGCACTGGCTGAGAGGGCAGAGCCTAGCCTCATGCTGGACATGCAGGCTGCAGTCAGTGAATACAGTAGCATGGCTCAGTCACAGTATTACATCTGCATGGGGGCAGGTGAGGGAAAAATTCTAAGTCCAAAAAAAAATACACCCAAAAAATTTTTTCCCCCTGGAAATTGCCTGAATCAAATTATGACATTGACAGGAATCGCCCGATTTTTTTTTCCAAAATGGCCGCTGGCGGCCATCTTGGATTTCGGGTCTCGACGAAAAACAATAGGGGTTAGGAGCAAAGTATTTCGGATGAGCTGTGAAAATTTCGGAAAGATAGATCAAGGCGTTCAAGAGTTATGATGCGGAAACCGAACGGCGGAAGAAAAAAAAAAAAAAAAAAAAAAAAAAAAAAAAAAAAAGAAAAAAAAAAAAAAAAAAACAGACAAAAACATAAGGCCTCCCGATTTTCAATCGGGATGCCTAATTATACACACAAGCTATACAACAATATTCACAGCGATACATACATGTACTTCCATTAGTCCAGATAAACGTATGGCTGGCACATGAGCTGGACTCCAAACTTCAGTACATAGCACTCGATGGTGACAGGTGACGGCATTACAATCATGCAAGCAGAGAGGCGTATCCATGGTTACGCTGGCGCGGCTGGGGTTGTGTACAGGACGTCCCGTGTGGTGGCGTGAGCTGTCAACTGTCAAGCTTCGTACGGTTGATTTTGGAGTGGATCTTGAGAAATTCTGCCTCCACTTCTTCAGGTATCGATGACTTCTTGTCCTTTGGTTTCTCCCCATCGGATGTCTGTACCATGGAAACAAGCATCAATAATTGGCAGAAAAGAATGAAAGTTAGCTATGATCAAGCACCCATTAAACCCAGTGAATTCTGAAATGTGCACTCAAGCTGAATCCTTGAATTCCTTTGCCAGTCAACAGCAACAACATCGCTCCAAATGCATTAATAATGCTACTATATGTACCTTACATTATACATCTACGCCTAGTTGTACATTCGTATGTCGGACGTATCTCAACAAGTAGATATGGCAGTTGGAGCAGTACCTCCTTGAGTTTGTTGGCCTGTTCCTCCAATTTGACCTCAAGACTGGTCCGCTTGTGGCGGTGATATTCCTCCAGTTCTTTCCGCTTCTGGTTGTTCTGTCGTCGCTCCATCTCCTTCTTCAGCTCGGACTTCTGGTGCAGCACATCAATGCCTCTGTCAACAGAACCGGCAGAATTACAAACAGACTAGTGACAACATATATAATTTTGACATGAATGAAACTTGTGATACAGCACAATTTATGAAGTACCTCAGCAAGTATCCCATAATTCCCCACCATCAAATGATTTATTGTGCCAAATCAGTAAAATAAAAGGAGATCCGTGTGTACGATCAATTTCAGCTGCGTTATTTGAAGCTTACAGTTTCTGGTTGAGCATGAGCTCCTTGTGTAGCTGCTGTCTCTCCCTGGACTCCAGCACGGGGTTAACGAGCTTCTTGGGCTCCACCACCGACCCATTGGTCTCCGAGGGAGCCATGCCCATGATGCTAGAGGAGTAGCTGGGGGATCCCGGCGGGGAATCCCCAGGATCGTCCTGGTCCAGGTAATCCGGCTCTGGGATGTCCACCGCTGGCATGCTGGCCTCTGTGGGACGCAGCAGATATATAGATAATATATCTGTTTTATTGATGCGTCAGTGAATCTAATTAACATAAGGGTTATCTCAAAAGAACCGTTAGTACCGGTAGTTAGTTGAAAGTGGAACAGGAACCTGCAAATACCAACAACCACAAAGTGTATCAGGAGTTTTGTGTCAAGAGTTCCCAATGTTAGAGCATGAATACAAATCTTTGTGCCTACACCGCCTGACATTAAGATTTGTTAGAATTGCGAATAATATCAGGGTTATATGGGCATCAGATATATTACTGAAAAGTAAACAGCAATAATATGTACATGTAGTCTAGAAATATTATATAATTGTAATACCTGAAAGAGAAGAACCACACACTTTGTTAGCAGTTTGAAAATAGAAAATATCATATTAGTGTGGAAAGTCAAAAGCATTATATCATGGAATATGTGAATAGGTGTATATCATAAACCTGTTGGATATTGTTCAAAGGTTAATATACCGGTATATATTATCATTATTGCTGTCAGTAGATTGTTGACAGATAAATGTTACAAACACCACCCCTTACATAGGGTAAGCACTAAGCTTTACTAAAACATCAAAGTTAGGGCAGTATGTGTACATGTAGTTATCTTATAATCACACATGTTACATATAAATGCACACTTGAATGTGTTTAATGTTAATAAATTCAGGATAGACTAGGTTATTTGCAGGTGTACAACAGTATGTGACAGTGACTAGCGTGAAGACATGAGCAATTTACAAACATTTAATTTTTGAACAATTACCGGTAATTAATTCAGTTGCATCTATATTATGGTCAACTATCATAATTAACTGCCATTATCATAATCATAATGTAAGATATTTACTCATCTGAAATAATGCAGTTTGATCAAATACCGGTAAGTCATTATGACAAGTTATGTACTGTTGGGTATGGGGCACCATTTAGCATGAACTACTGCATAGGCAACTGCATCTTTGGTAAGAATTCCGTTCAAGCATGTAATTATTCCTTACAAAGACGAACAAGCTTCCACTAAATTTTTTATTGTTAATTCCATGAAAAGTGACAAACGTAAAAGAAACATGCACCAACATGATGTGAGCAGTGAATAAAGTGATACATCGCCAGAACATGCCGTTGCCATGGCTACAGTACAGTGGTGCCCCCTACCCGCGATGGCTACGATGTTGTTGTATTGGTCGCGAGTGAGGATGGCGAGCTGGTCCTGTAGCTTGTCGCGCTGTTCCTGCCAGCCAGGGGCGCTGGGCTCGTAGTCTGGATCTGAGCCATTCTCCGCCACGTCGTCATGGTTACTGTCGTCATCGCTGTAGTCTGGCTCCGGCTCAGACAGGCTTGGTGACACTGCGGACAAACAGACACACCAACGGGTCAAAACAACGGTAGAATCAGCAGGAGATGCTCAATACAAATAGACTCACAGCTGGAAACTGACACAGGAAAATCATTTAAAAGGTGACTGTCCATCAACTGCAAACACCAATGAATCTTTTCTAATTTCATGAATATGAACCAACTGATTCTGTTTGGTCTCCACATATCTGCTAATGGAAGTAAGAAGAGAGATATCATAGAAATGTTTATTAGATTATCATACATGAAGTTATTTCCTGTTTGCCCTGAAGATGAATGAGGTGGGAACTAATCAGGAAGCAATTAAAATTTGAAAACAATTTGTGCTTCATACAGAGTATTGGATTTAGACTTACTCTAATTCACAACGAGGATTAAACATTGTAATACATGCATTACATTTCAGATCATACATTAAATACATGTATGAAGTTTATTTTTGCCATCAAGTGTCATATATATCGGTAATAGCGCCAATCTTAGAACTAAATTTAATTTTGCCAATTGATAGTAGTAGTAGTAAGTTTATTGACATAACACATGTTACAATGTCAGGGGTAAGTGTCACTAAACCATGACTAGTATGTCCAATTGGAACGAAAAATTCAATAAAATATTTGTATCGCATGCTTGGCATTTGCATATTGAAATATGAATGTGTTAACACACATGATTACATTCCACCACCTGTCCACAATAAATATGTTCACATTTACAGGGAGTAGGTGATATTTGACATGTGTTATTCAATATTCATTCAGTGCACCACTGAACCATGTGACTAGATGTGGCCTATACAATTGACAAATATATGAAAATCCCTTTGAAATCCTATGTGCATGTATATTGCATGTATATGTGAGATACACAAACCTTCACCACAGACCTACAACTAAACTAAACAGCAGCACACACAACATAAGAGGTATTGGCACATTATGATTGGTGGATTGACTGTCATAATGTGCCTTTGAAACACATACCATCAGAAACACATAACCAGATATATGATACTTCCTTGTTATGTATTTCTGATCCCATATAACCGGAAACCCATAAGAGAGATCTCCCTTATGGGTTTCAGATACAACAGACATGAAACTTCTTGCTGGATTCCATGTACAGTGAAAGACAAATACAGTAATACTCAGCAAAAGTTCAGACAGAAAACTCAAGCTGGTCTAGACAAGGTGTTTAAACCCACATCAATATTTCAAATAGTAACATACAATGTACACCCTTACACCAAGCGGAACACCAACTGACATATGATTGTTTGAAATGAGATCTTTGTGAACACAATTTGGAATCGAAGGACGGAAATACTACTGTGCCACTGAAACAATCTACTTGAACATGAGGAATCAATATTACTTTTTAGGTTACCAGACCTTTGGTCCGATAACCTATTGGCATGGCGTTGCGTCGTCCGTCCGTCCGGCATTAACATTTTTATCTTTAAAGTTAAGGATCGAATCTTTCTGAAATTTTGCACAAAAATGCCTAAAAATATTTTGAGAAGGAGGTATTTTTTTGTTTTTTGATTTTCGCATTTTTTTCAAAATGGCGGCCCTTTTTGTCGAAAAACACTCAATTTTGGACTTTGACGGCCATTTTCTCGAAAACTGTCTGATCAGTTTTGAGTTTTTGGTTTCAAAAGATGCCCCTCATATACCTTTGTGATATGTATAAGTTTGGTTGCCCTAACTTCGCCGGTCTCCGTGTGGCGGCCATTTTGAATTTTTGGCGGGTCGGCGAAAAAAAAATTTTCGCCCCAAATCGCATTACTATCCATTTTGGGCCATTTCTAGGGCAAAAAATTTTTTTCACCCTTTGAAAAAAATTTTGGACTTGAAAATTTTCGGCACTTTTTTCCTTCATAATGGGAACCGTCCGGACTTTACTCATAGAACGCTTGAAGATAGAGCTTAGAAATTGGCACTTTCAAATGGGAAGTCATATATGGCGATTTGTGTGGTGACCTTGATTTTGACCTTGGATGACCTTGAAAGGTCAAAACAGCCATTTTGGGGTCAAAAATTGCCCAGATTTGCCTCTATAGATGGGATGCTTGCAGATAGAGCTCATGTTCGCATTATGAACATATAGGAAGACATATATGGCACAACTAATGATGACCTTGAACTTGACGTCAGATGACCTTGAGTGCCAAATATCTGACTTGGAATGTGACCTGAGCGGCCTAAACGATTCCACCCAGATATATCTTTGTATTTTACATGTAATGGTGACATCGAAGTTCACACGGATGACCTTGATTGGTAAATCTCAAGGTCATATGTTTACACTGCGAACCTTGATTGGTAAATCTCAAGGTCTGTTACCTGCCAATGCTGCCATGGCCAAACCAAAATTGTCCGGTAACCTATCTTAACCTTTGGGCTAATTTTTCATTTAGCTTGTGAGCTATTTTTTAGGACAAAAGCATGTGCCTACATGTACTTTGAAAAGCTAAGCTTATTCATGCTCTTGTAACCAGAAAATATATGCACCACAAATATATGACAAACCCTTGATCAGGTTAATTAGGTTGTTGGAAAAAATCTGATTATGATTATGAAGGGAAAATGAGCAACACAAATTGTGAGTACATGCAATGTCCCAGTTTCCCACCACTATCTACAAGTACACGACTAGTACACAACACCAGGATAGGCAGGCAGTGCAGTTACACTCAGTGCAGTGTGGTGTGGTGTGTCATACCATCGTTTGATTCTTTTTTCCATTCATCGAAGGCTTGGAAAGTCATCGGCGGCAATTTGTACAAATCTGCAATGGTTCCCACCATACAAAACTCAAAACAGTGATGACAAATCCTGGGCTTATTCCCTTATACACGTTTATAAAAATGGAAATCGTGGAGTTATTCTCACATGTATAATCAATTATATCTTTTATCTTGGAAATATTTGGGGGGAAATAACAGAGTTGAACAAGACTGGCTACTCAATATACTCTAGTGATGCAATATTGATCTGATTTTACACTATTGTTGCCATGGTTACCTGGAAGCTGGTCGTCCGGATTCATGTCTCTATTGGTGTTTGTTCTGCTATTCACAGACTATTGAGGACGACATCGGTTCTGCTAAAACTTCTCCATCCTGCAATAAATCACTGTATTTACACAACTCATCAAACCGGCCATAAAACAGCACGGAAAGGATTTGTAGCAGAGCAGCTCGGTAAATGTAATATGAATCAATACACAAATACATATCCTATTTCCTATCTCATTAACTAATGTACGATTGTACTCTTTCAAATACACTGAAATCTGATGTACTTGTACACATACAGATAGTAGAAATATGCAATCAACTAAACATTTATGATTTTGCTACTATATAGATATGCAGATACAGTGCAAACATGTACAGAATTCACCAGAAAATTTTTGGTGCCTGATTCCTTTCGGCGTTATAAATAATACAAGACTTTGCCACATACATGTAACATGTAAATAATATCTGCCACACCCCAAACTGTATGTGAAACTTATTACCATCGCTGCCCAAATGCCCCTCCCTGAACTTTCCTCCCCTCCACACGGTATCCATGGTAATGCATAAATGCATGTTTAAACTCTAGTCTCTAGAGCAAGGACACCTCTTCACAAAGTATATACTGGTAATACACGTACAACATATGCTACTCTCCAGGGCACCATGGATAGTTAAATTCCTTTACTACCAAGATTAAATGTATTATGTAAACAATATATCATACATGGTTATGGGTATCAGCAAATAAGGACATATACTCAGACTTTAGTAGCTTAGTGACATCAAAGTATCTAGATATCATGAAACATGTACATATTTGTGGGTGAGTTGGTCATTTATCAACAAAATGACGGGACATGTACGATGGATAGACTACAAGCAAATAAATCATGCAGACTTTCTGTTGATGTACGTTGCACGCCCCGTCAGTTATAAATCTGCATGAAATCAGCCAATCGTCTCCATGAGTTGGACATCTTCCAGCAAAGAACATGTCTAAAAATTCTTTTGCACTTTATGTATTTCTGCTGTTATGTTTACTGAATGAGATTCAAGCTGATTCACAAATTTGAGTTTTTCCTAATGTCCTCGATCTTTGGGTGATAAGTCATGTACATAGACGACATATGAAAGTATGTTGCATACAGGTACAGTCATGCATTCACAAATACTAGTATTCCAGAATAAGTTCAATAGTTCATCAATAAGCTCTGACCTGCATAATTATGGTAGATTTATTTCACTGGGTATATCATCTAAATGTTAATGGATAATACAATTCCTGGCTCATGAACAATACAAACCCATAAACATGATGAATGATACAGATGTATCATACTGTACTGACCTACATATCCCATGGCATTGATATCTATACGACTTGTTCAGAGATGCATTTGGCAGTGTTGTGATTTACATATACACACACACTTTACTTGTACATGTCAAATGTTAAGTGGGGAGTATGTTTTGTTGTTCATTGGCCTAAACGTTTGTGTCAACACGTATTAACCTTAACTTACAAGTACCGGGTATAATGCATAATATTGGCATACATTTATGACAAAGAAATACATGTATATATATGAATATTATTGAGAACCAACATGATTGATTTCCTGCAGCTATGATATTTCATATAATATATTATTATCATTTATATATACCGTATTGGTCCTAATAGTGGCACGTGCCCTAATAGTAGAGCGCCCCTCTATTTCCGCCTAAAAGGTTTGATTTTTGTGACCTTGTAATTCACTTCATATCTTTCTAATAAGATCTTGGAGTGTTCCAATCCACACATTTATGTTACTTGAATCATAATAGTGGGGATTGAAGGCTACACGTATGTTATTCCATGATTTTCTTAAATTTGACCTCAAGTTTAACCACATTTTTGCGCGCTGCTGCACGAGGTCTTGCTTTGGCTCGCCGTGCTACTATTAGGACCAATACGGTATATATACCGGTATATATATATATATATATATATATTATTTTAGATATATAGATCTATAATAAATATCTATAATACATATACAGTTTGTATTGGCACATGTACACATTTACATTATCCCACGACGTATCCACAGGCAGCCAGCTCTATTCCTTCCATCTACATACATGACACTGTATTCTGATAGTTTGCCAAGGCCAGATGTATTCACTTATTTAACATACACATACATGTACTGTCACAGCCATATTTGGAGCCCGTTATCGACCGAGGTTAAAATATTACATTCGTCAAAAATATGAATGTGTACAGTACATCATGACATATACATTACTGGAAAAGGCTTTATCCTGATCGAGAAGTATTGGTGCTGTACCTCACCTACAATTCTACGCAATTTTGAATATACAATAACATACCAGTACACATTTACATAAATGTATGTTTTATATAATACATGTTTAATACATGTATGATGTATGTTCACAGTGTTGTTTTATACAATGCATGCTACATTTACCACAATCAAAAGTTATAGATACCATACCTCAAACCAGAGTTTCCATACACTAAACAAGCAGAAATACAAGTAGATATAAAACATGTGAGATATTGACTGAATTCCAGCACTCTAAACCATCCAGCTACTAGACACACACATGATCCATAAATAATGCCATCAATGGCCACTTAATTAGCACTAATTTCCCAGGAGCTGTCAGGGCCGGTATTCCCATGTAACCTTGGTTACTCTGCCATCTGTTCCGCAATAAGCTCATCAACAAGTTCGAGGGTACCAGCCCCTTCCCACCACAACCCTCCTGCCATCTCCCTTCACATCAACAGCACAGTAAAAGCAACCATGCACATGCCAAACTGTGTCAATTACTGGTTCCACATACAGCTGTCCATATAAAACTTAACAATGGACAGATTCCAATGGGATATGCAGTTATAAAATGTATTTATATTTATTTCATACATGCCACCCGAAATATCTATTACTCCAGTTATCACAAAACATACATGTACTGTATTGTACAAATTTCCTGTTCGCAATTGGGATACATGTATATGATTCTTGATGTAGAAATGTCATTTAATCTGGTAATTAGGAAATAATTACACTCACAATTAAGGAAACCTACCCAGTTTCCTTATTGCGGTACAAGTACAATATTCATATCCCAGTAAGTACACAGATATTATCCACTTTCTGACACTCCCAATGAGGTGCCTGCCGTGTGTCTGACTCGGTGTCACAGTGTGACGAGGTCTGCTGTGAGTCTGCCCTGTCGCCCTGACCACGGTCCACTGGCCAGGCATTGTATTGTGTCATTCATGTACATGTATATAGGGGGGGGGGGGGACACTCAATAACCGTGGGCGTGCAAAGGATGCTGGATACAGTAGTTACAATAGGAGTACCGTAGTAATGATGAAGCGGGGGGGGGGGGGGGGGGGGGGTGGAAACATGTACAATATAAGGACTAAAATAACCCATCAGAATTACGGTATACAAATGTATTTCCTGGAATGAGAAGAAGATTCAACAATCAACAAATGAGGGTCGTTGCTTCAAAGTTGATTTTCTGATATATTGGATAGATATTATTCTGCAGCACAAAATTGTAAAAGCCAATAATTTCATGTTGTGACCAATACTATACTTGGATTTTTCTAACTTGTTTACACTGTTTTTCGCTGATATTTTTGCGATGCTGAATGCTATCATTCTATAACTTGGCATACTTCATCTGGGAGTCAAACGGCATTTACCCACCGAATTTCAGACTTGTATCACGAAAATTGAAAAAGTTGGCAATCTACACCAATTTTAAATTTAGCCCCGTCATTTAATTTCTGGGTCCGCACACGAGTTTGTGCATTTGCTCGGTTTTGTAGTGGTGCAATCTTTTGAAATCAACATGTTTGTGTAGAATACACCCCGATGTGTCTTCTGGTCTAAAATTACAACAATAACTTCGAATCTTGGTGGATGTAAACATGACAAAATCCCCGAACATGCTCAGATTCTCAAATCCCGTTTTTGGCTGAAATGTAACATTGGGGTAGATTGCCAACTTCTTCAATTATTGCGATAGAAGTCAGAAATTCGGTAGAAAATTGCCGTTTTACTCCCAGGTGAGGTATGCCAAGTTATAGAACGATACGATTTAGCACTGCAAAAATATCATCAAAAACCGGTGTAAACAAGTTAGAAAAATCAGAGTATACTGTTAAATATAACTCTATCTAACTGTTTCTCAGTGGTTCGAACATTCTGTCTTCAGTGCATGGATGTAAACAATGTGTAAGCATGTCAGTGACTGATTAAATATTAACAAGGAGCATTTTCAGTACATGTACCTAATGTCCAAATCTGGATAATGTATCTTGTTATTTCAACTTGTGATTCTCATAATTGCTGGAATTATATCTGAAATAATTATTTTTTCATTCTGAACAATCAGATTTATAAATAGCTGTACATAACAACTAAACGTTGCTTACCGTATATTATTAAATGAGACTGGTTAGATAAATGAAAATTTATCTAAACCATTTTTGCACTGAACTGCACTACAACCGTGTACCGAGCAATTTATTCATCTTTGCAAACCGTATTGAAATATGCTCAGTCAACACATAACAAACACAAAACCCACTGCTAACTGTCCTTTGCAGTCTTTATCTCACTGGATTCTGGACGGGACCAATGAGAAATCCCAATAATCCTGGGCTCAGTAGTAGCCCACCAGTTGAATCCAAACAGCACAATATCAAAGCAACCATCCAGCTGTGATGTCGTAACACACTGTGTTTATTCCAAGAGGACTTTGGGGGATCCCCTGCCCGTCTACAACCTCATGCACTGCGAGCCTGGCCACCGAGACCGGTCGACATTGAGACAAGACCGGTGAACGGGAGCCAAGTGGCCTAATCCAAGACTGGATGAGTGAGTCACTCAGTCCCAGACAGAGGACGGGACATCGGGAAACCTCTCCAAGGTAGCTTGGGGTGGGATACCTCACCGTCTGGGGGGGGAGGGGGGGGGGAGGATGATTCAGGGATTTGTGCACTTGTATTACAAAGGATAATTAACAGTTATGCTTGTACAAAGGACGCAGGTCTATAAATCGTACCATATAATTACAATTATTTCCTCATTCTATACAATCATTCAGAGCTATACTTTTAATCTATACAATTTCTTTAACATTATGTATGTGCACACATTTCCCGTTGATATCCAAGAACCAACTTGTTGTTCCTGCCAAAAAGCATCTGTTCTGTTCTGTGCATTCTGGCTTGCGTTCTCACTTGACATTTCCAGACATTGCCACATGACGGTCCAAAATATTTCGATCAAAATTGTGACTGCTGCATCATCATTAGCCTTATGCAACACATACCTCTATGCATTTTATTCCATGGACTGATGTGTATGATGCATGGATTGTGGTTATAATCTAGATTGTGTAAACAAGGTGACAAACATACGTTATACATTGTGCTCCTGGGTTTATGACCATTGAAAACAAAACACTGTTGACAAACAAAACATGTTTCATCATGAACTCGTGCTGGAAACAGGTGTCAGTCTGGTGTCATCCCATCCAAATCACGACAGGAAAAATGTCACCAAATCAATACAAGAAACATCTCAAATATCACACTACGAAGCGTGCTCAGATAGGCAGAAATATAAACAACAAACGTCAATCTGGCTTTGTTGTGATACCTGTGACGTATGTTTGAACCAACATGCTCAAAAGGTCAATGAACAACTAGTTCAGATTTGAACAATTTGAATTTATAAATTGAAAATCAATAGAGTATTTCAGGATGACCTGCTATTAAAAGTACTAGTATACAAGTTCACAACATGAATTGGAATTCCGACCATATCCTGACCATACACTTATACTGTAGACTAGGCAACTAGCGACAGAGGTTATAGTATTAACTGGTTTCAGTTGAAAGTCGATGTTGATCAAAATGCATTTTAGTGGTCACTGGTGCAAAGACCACAGTCACCAGAATCACCACACTATTTTGTTCGAATTTCAAGGAGCACATACCGGTAGTGAACTAGTGTTCCATCAAGCAGCAATTTTTCTAACCTGTTACCTAACACCATCTATAGATGCTTTGCTGTGACGTCACATTGGACGGCAAAATCAGGTTCAACGTCCAGTGTTTGTTGGTTCAATTGTGATTTCACTGGGAATTTTGCAATCCAGTATGGACTATGGCGTCATAAATAGCGGAGAAATATTTTAAGACGTCACCTGTAAAACATCTACCGTATTGGTCCTAATAGTAGCACGGTGAGCCAATGCAAGACTTCCTGAAGCAGCGCACGCAAGAATAAAGTCAAGCTTGCAGTAAAATTTAAGAAAAACACTGAATAATATACCTACAGCTTTCAATCCCCTTTATTATGATTCAAATAACATAAATGCGTAGATTGGAACACTCCAAGATCTTAATAGAAAGATATGGAGTGAATTACAAGGTTACAAAAGTCTAACCTTTTGGGAGATAAGAGGGGGACGGGCGCTCTACTACTAGGGCATTAGTGCCACTATTAGGACCAATACGGTATAAACCATATATCCAACTACCGGTATATGCTTTTTGGTCACTGATGACCACATGGGCGAATCTTCATACCCTATCAGCTCTGTCACCAAGACAATCCCTGTTCTTTCAGTTATTGTCCAGCAAGTGTCATCTGTAGTAAATATTAAATATTTTATTGTGTGCAGCAATACTCCTAGTATCATAATTCACCAAATTATATGTAACCAAATAAATTTCATAAAAGCTTAGCAGCATGATCATGATAGTCACACTTATTTGCGTCACTCGATGCCACTGATCGAGCTGAATTTGTGTACAGCTAGCCTACGTCTATCTATTCATGTACCACTTGTACAGTTTCCCAGTTTACTTTTGTGTGCTCCACGGTTTACATGTTCTTTTTATAGGTATCTTTTATGTACAATGTAACACAGTCCGTCCAAGTGTCATCATCCTATTCACCCGGTCCATGGACCACTTTGGAAATAAGTAGTAATACTTTAAGTGCTATCCATGGTGTCATGTCTCATCATAACATGTATCAGTCACCCATTTATTCTGTAGTATATGTTTATATCTTTTGTGATACCGAAATAAATCAAATCAAATAAAAAATAAATCAATTCAAAGTCATAATTGGTGTACAAGTGTATCATAATTGAGCATCAAAGTTGGTTAGATTGTTTTTTTTTTCACCATAAATTGATCTTTCAAAACTGATCTTTCAAAATTCAAAGTCACCACTTAAATTGCTATACAATGTGTAGGATTTCCCATTTGAATGTGCTAATATCTAATCTCTGATTTGAGGCATTCTAGTAGTAATGATATGGACACCCATAATCAGATTCGAAACCATGATTTCATCATCATATCATGGAAAAAAAGTTTTTAGGACATAGTTTTTAGGAGATGGTTTGCTATCATTTTCCAGATCAGAAACCAAACTGCTGTGTATTTGGCATAAATAACAAGCAAAATGTCTTGAGCTGTCGAATCAGTCAACTTCGTGTTGATACTGCCGCCATTTTGCATGACACTAACGTGAGATTTGCTGAGAATCATGGGTAAGGAGTGGGCGTGTCTGAAACTCTCAAGGGACTCTGATGAAACTTTACACCTGTGTGACATTATCATGACGATGTTTTCGAAGGAATTAGGATCATATTAGTATATCATTTTATAACACAAAGCAACATATGAATTGCTTCCATTGAATAACTCAATAGAAAAAGAAAAGATGCACTGTTTTAGTTTCACATTTACACCTTCTGAATCGATGTCATGTCACTCTTTTGATGTCACTAAGGTCAGTTTAAACCAATCTGCATCATATCTTACATGTGACAGTTCTTTACACGCACTAAAAATGAAGTGTCAAAATCGTCTGATCCGTACCGGCTTCAGAGTAAAAACCTACATGGCTGAACCTACATCGGAAGTATCGATCGAGAATATAGATGAATTGAGCATCAAAATTGGTTAGATCATCATCATTCATCATGCAATCATTCATCATGCAATGAATCATAGTACAATTCAGACCAATTTCCAAACATATTGTATAAGGTACCAAATGCCAAAGTTAACAAATAGCAGACCAAATATTTATCAAGAGAAACTTTATTGACAGCTTTAGTGACAGGTAATTTGATTCTAATTGACATATCTGAATGTAATGGCCAGACTTAAACTTACTGTGTTATTTCCCGAATCAGACAACTACAACACTAAGGCTGTTAAATCACATATTGAATGGCAGTTGACTCAAATTGACTTGAATTAAGGTAAATCTTCCTATCCTCTCCACGAAACACTGAACATCTCAAACGGCATTCTCCCGTATCCATCCTTCCCCATTAAACATGTATTTAAGTATTCTGTTTCCACTTTTTCCTCTTTATCAGCACTCTTTTGTTTTAGAAGTGCTTTACTTAAGGTATTCATACAGTTATTACATCAATGTTTTACAGCTTGCTCTTGATTGTTTGAATCCTATTGGTTGCCATGCAGTCTGTACTTGCTTCTACATGTACTATGTCAACAAATAATATTAATCTGGGTCAGATTAATTCCTCCAAAATCTATGACTTGACTGCATTATATGACGAAACTATAGAAGATATTAGTGAATCTCCTTTCAGGTTTTCCGGATCCTGTAATTACCAAGACCCAGATGAATTCAAATCAAGTTTTCCTGAATCTAACATAATATCCTTCTTTCACTTAAACTGTAGAAGTCTGTTTTCCAATTGGAGTTCATTTTGTAGCCTCATTTCCAGCATGAATTCTGACACTTCTGATCTTGATGTCATTGGAATCAGTGAGATCTTCTCATCCGTTAAAAATACATCCCTACATCTCGATGGATACCACAATTTAATATCGTGTACTAGAGAACAGGACTCTCATGGTGGAGTAGGACTATTTGTAAATGAAAAATTAAACTTTAAGATACGAGAAGATCTATCTGTTTTTATTCCTCATGTCTTTGAGTCAATATTTATTGAAATTATTAACAAAAACAAGCGTCCACTCATAGTGGGTGTAATTTACAGACCTAATACACCACCAAGGGCAGACCTAAATATCTTCTCGCAAACTCTAACTGATCTAATGAATGAAATAAACAGGAAAAGTGGCAAATGTGTCATCATGGGAGATATAAACATTGATCTTCTGAAATGTACTTCACTCTCATATGTTAATAATTTCATAGATGATATTTTTGCCAATGGCTTTGTGCCCTTAATAACAAAACCCACAAGGGTAACTCCTGATACTGCCACACTACTAGATCACATTTACACAAACGACATAACAAGAATTCAAGAAGCTGGCATTATTCTCACTGATGTTGCAGATCATTTTGGTGTCTACGCCATGCTAAAAAGTAACCAAACAGCTTCTTGTAACCATCAAAATACTGTCTCAAAACGTGTCTTCTCAGACAAAAATGTAAATTATTTTAAAAACTTGCTTAATCAAGCAAATTTCAATGACGTCTTGATGACATGTGATGCAAACGATGGATATAATTTGTTTATTTCTACATACAAGGAACTATTCGATATTGCTTTCCCAATCAAGACTCTCAAACCTAACAAAAAATATATAAAAAAGGAACAATGGGTCACTGCAGGTTACTTGACATCAGTCAGAAAGAAAAATAAAGTCTTTAAAATTAAATTGCTTCATCCTACTGACTCGAACATAGCAAAATACAAATCATATAATAATATGTTAAACAAACTAAAAAAAGTCTTGAAATCAAATTACTACAACTACTGTATTAACGAATCCAAAAATGACATGAAAAAAACCTGGAAGGTTCTTAATTCAGCAATTAGAAAACTTAATAAATCTACAAGCTTACAAACATTTTTCAAGTTGGAAGGTAAAGATAATTTTGACAAAACACAAATAGCTGATGCATTCAACTCCTTCTTCTCAAAGATTGGACAATCCACATGTGAAAGGATTCCATCCACAAATCACTCACATAATGATTATTTACCACAACATTTTCCACACAGTATCTTCATTGATCCCATTGAGATCAACGACATAGTGAAAATTGTCAACAAAATGAAAGCCAAAAACAGCTCAGGATACGATGAAATCTCAACCAAACTTGTGAAAGAAACAATTCAGCATATAGCAGAACCTTTAACACACATTATTAACATTTCATTAGAATCAGGTGTATTCCCTGACAAATTAAAAATGGCAAAAGTAATCCCTCTATATAAAGCCTCTGATCCATCCCTACTTAACAATTACCGACCTATTAGTTTGCTGCCAGCTTTTTCTAAAATATATAAAAAAGCTATGTACAGTAAAATAATTAACTTCCTAGAAAGTAACGACCTATTATATAAACACCAATATGGTTTTCGCTCTAAGCACTCAACTATTCACCCAGTCTTACACCTACTCAATTTTTGTGCAGATTCCCACAACAAGGTCCCTTCGGAATATAACCTGGCCGTTTTCTGTGATCTCTCTAAAGCTTTTGATGTTATTAACCACAAAATATTACTTGACAAACTTAACAGACATGGCATTAGAGGCATAGCTTACAACTGGCTCCAAAGTTACCTAGAAAACAGGGTACAATACACTGTCTACAATGGTGCCTCTTCCAGCACTGAACATATTACATGTGGTGGTCTATATTAGGCCCCCTACTTTTCTTGCTATATGTGAATGACATTTATTTAGCAACAAGTGACTGCACTGTGCTGTCATTTGCTGATGACACCACTTTAATGTTCAAACATACAAATCTGGATGTTTTGTTTACTAGAGTAAATAGTGAACTATCAAATATCTTCAACTGGTTTTGCGTGAATAAATTGAAATTAAACACAAATAAAACAAATTATATTGTCTTTCAACCATCTAGACAAAATATCAATCTTTTAATCTATATATGAATGGAAATGTACTAACACGTATTGGTAACAAAAGTAATGAAAAATCAACCAAATTTCTAGGTTTATACATAGATGAAAACTTATGCTGGAATCAGCACATCAAGTCCATCTGTAAAAAAATCTCCTATGCTCTTTTCAGCCTCAAACAACTAAAACATATCATACCCAACAGCAGTTTGTTAACTTTATATCACGCACTCATTCAACCTCACATAACTTATGGCATCACTGCTTGGGGAAATGCTGATTATAGTATATTAAACCAACTAAACAAGGTGCAAAAAAAAGCTATTAGAGTGATAAATTCAGCAAAATACAACAGTCACACAGATCCATTGTTCAAACGCTCTAATATACTAAAAATCAAGGATCAGTACGAATATCAATCATGTTTATTTATTTATGACTATATGCATAATTTATCTCCAAATTCTTTTCAAGGCTTATTTAAACAAAGGGGTGAAGTTCAAACATCATACTCCACAAGGAACAATCATCTTATCCACACTGAAATTGTCCATTCCAAGTTCTCTTCAAAACTACCTCTTTACAATTTCCCAGTCATATGGAACAGTTACAATCACGAATGCAATTCAAATCTCGCTGAACTAACTAGAAACCAATTTAAGAAGAAATTAAAACTGAAAATAATATCCACATACCAAAACTCTGTGAAGTGTATAAACCCATATTGTCATGATTGTACCCGATGTTAATAAACTTCCCCTGACCACGCGATATGGAATAATCTGACCCTGGAAGCACTGCAGGGTGCCCGACTCTATGTGTGAGGATGTATATATGTGTATATATGTCCATAATTAAAATTTCTGCACATTCACTCGAACGTAGACGGGCCCTCTGTAGAGCTTCTAACCAGCTAGTCTAAATTTCATTCGGCATGGCACCAAACTGGCAATTATCAATCTGTATTTTTCTTAACTTCACACCCTGTAAACAATTTTTTTTATTGATAATACTAATTGTAAGTTTTCAAATTTATATTCAAACACTTTCTGGGATGGTGGTAAGACAGCCCTTGGCTACACCATTCCAGCAATCTCCATACAAATTTTGTCATTTATCATGTTGACCTATGTATTCATTTTTAATTGTATGTGATTGCAAATAAACTGAAACTAGATTCAGCCATGGAAGAGGGTTAACTCCCAACCTTTGTTTAGACCAGGTCTGACATACATGCTGTCTATCTGGATTCTAGACTACTGTAAACCCCTTAATTTTTAGCGGCCATTAATATTCGCGATTTTCGTGTTTTCATTAAAAACGCGAAAATTTCTGGCAGGGCTGGGGTCAAATACACTTAATCAAATACAAATACAAATATATTTATTTTGATATTTCAAATACAAATACAAATACATTAACTTTTATTTATCAAATACAAATACAAATACAAATATCATATCACAAATACAAATACAAATTCAAATATCATTGTTTTTTTCCAACTATTTGTAGGGTTAGACATTTACATTCACACCGTTGTCAAAAATGATACATGTACTAGCACACACACACAGTTCAGTCAGTTCAACACTTAGTATTACTGAGAGTGTCTTTAGAATTTGTTGCATCGCAAGAACATCAGTTGCTCAAAACGTGCATCTGAGAGTGAACAACGGTCGGGTCGAAAGATCTTCCCTGCCACACTAAACAAGCGCTCGACAGGTGCAGAGGAGGCTGGTGTGGGAAATACACCACATGCGAGTTCGGCTAGTTGTGGATGGTCTGCACGATGAACATCCCAGAAGCGTAGTGGGTCAGTTGAATCATCCATGCATGGTTTCTCCAGGTACCTGTCGACCTGTTGTTCGGCTGTCTGACTGCCTTGGTGGATTTCGATGGACGATGAACATTCCCCCATGAAGCTGAACAGTTTTGTCCTTTTTCTGGGTGGCGACTGACTTCTTGGTGTTGTCGGTGTTACAGGTGTTGCCTGTGGGATCAGCTCACTGACCTTCTCAATCAGTGATTGTCGTACACCAGCCTTCTCAAGTCCAGAGGAACACCACATGAGCTTGAACCGTGGATCTAATGCTGTTGCCGTGATGAACATGTCCAGTGTTTCATACTTCGAGAGGCGCTTGTCGATAGATGCTTGAAGGGTGCGTACCAGTTTACACTGGTAGGTGTCAGCCAGGGTCGCCAGCTCGGAACGGAGACCACGAATGCAAGGCACGACCACACTCGCAGTGACAACATTTTGACCTTGGGCCAAGTCAGTAGCCGTCTCGAATGGTGTGAGAATTTCTGACAGTTCTGACAAGATGTTTCTGTCATATCTTGTGATCTTGTGCTGAGTGTCGAGTTTGTGAAGTGTCTCAGGTTTGATCGATAGCAGTGATCGAATTTTCTGGACGCGAAATTTTTTGGCCAACCGCATTTTGATTCGCGAATATAATATCTATGAGCATCACGGAATGTCAGTGGCTCAATTAGCATGGTTGAATTGGCTGTTGATTCGCAAATTGACTTTGCAATGTGTGTCGTATAAAACAGAAGAACAAATAATGTAGTATTTTTAACATAACAAAACCAGTACCCAATTCCAAGTTTACATTTACGTAGTTATTTTGTACTGTTACTCATGTTACTGTTTGTATATATTTCATGTTTACTGAGCCAGAAAATACAGATATTACAGATATATTATAAAGATATAATAACGATCCAATTGTGTTCATGTCAGTATTTTGTCAATTGTTGGGTTGCTTAGTGAGTATGTTATTGGAAAATACCTCTGTAATGCGTTACCAGTAATATGCATGTTACAGAAAGCGCAAAATTAAAAGGCCGCAAATATGTCCAAATCCTGAAAACGCGAAATTAAACGGCCGCGAAATTAAAGGGGTTTACAGTACATAAAATCTACTCTAGTCTACAAGTTGGCTGCGAATTGCAATTCACAATACCAGATCTGACAAATCAGTTTTCAGTTCTTGTATACAAGGATCATACATTTCTTGGTGACAAAGAAATGACAGTTATTGATTGGATATTCCTGGTATACGAGAAATGGGCATTTCTCGTATATATACGAGGAGTGCGCCTTCAAGTTGACTTGATCCCTTTGTTTACTTCGTAATGACACATAATGACATCGCACTTTGTAATTATTTAACGAATTGCATTTTGCATTATATGATGGTAAGTGGAATGACAAACTTATACTAGACAATTTATACTTGCAAGTTGGCGATTTAGGACGGTTGGATATTCCGACAAGTCGTACTCGTCAGTGCGAATCTCAGCCCAGGCAAGCCGTGTTTAGCCATTAGCACTGAGACTGAGTGTAGCCACTGACTGAGGCAGGTAGAATCTAGGCTGGTAGGAACTAGCCCCAAAGTGGCTCTTTCAACCTGGTGATCGATATGGGCGGTTGATGGCGCCAAATGACACCGTTGGTTAGAAATCGGAAATCACAAGTCTTCATCCGTGTGGCTCTGAACTGGTGTGGCAACTCATGAATGGTTTATTTTGTTTCCTTGACAACTTCTGAAGAGTCTTAGAGTGTGGCACAGATACAGTTTGGGGGGCCTGTCATCGTTTATCCTTTTGTTTTACATTTTTTAACACATCTATCGACCCATCTTTGCTTGAATTCTAGTCTTTCGGATTGTAGCCTTAAAATATATAAAACATTTGATGTTACATGAAGAACGATTATGTGTGCTCTCAAACTGTGCCACACTGCCACTCTTCAGGAATTGTCAAGGAAACTAAATAATCTGTTTGTGAACTGCCACACTGCTGAATTTAGAGCCACAAGGATGAAAACTTGTGATTTCGATTTAACCAAGGGTGTCATGTGGCTCCATCAACCGCCCATATGATATCATATATCGATCACCAGGTTGAAGAGCCACTTTTGGGGCTAGGTAGGACCTAATCAACTGATCAATGGCACTGCAGCTTTTTTATAAAGGCGATCACCGTGTGCGAAAACTTACCGGAAAGCTATTCGGAACGTTATTAGACCGTGTATTCATCCATAAATATCGCCACAACAGCATACAACTGTTTTACTTTTTCGCGACAAAGTTTACAGAAATTATTGACACTCCGCTTAACACCGACCACAAAAAAAAAAAACATGACCAGAATTGGTGAAATTGGTCTCGAGACCATCACACAATTCTGCACTCAGGAACCCCTCAAATCATTCAACACCCTAACCTGAATCATGCCTCATTAACCTCAGAATCAACTCAATAAATCCAGGCAACACATAGAATTGACTATATGTCCTGAACATCGAGAAGGCCTCGACACCAATTTAACTCGTCCCCCCAGAGAACTAGAAAACAAAGAGCAATAATGAGACACCAGGACACAGGCAGATTGACATCGAGACGAATGAGTAATACATTTTGTCACCTGTGGCGAATGTGTCTATATAGAACATCAGGGCATGTTTTTTGGTCGCAACACTACTTCATCATGTGACTTTGGCCGCTTTGTTAAGATTTGCTGCAATTCGTCTGACCGGTCTTCGCTAGAGATCACGATGGTAG
Organism: Terebella lapidaria; assembly: GCA_949152475.1. Lineage (NCBI taxonomy): Eukaryota > Metazoa > Annelida > Polychaeta > Terebellida > Terebellidae > Terebella > Terebella lapidaria. The sequence continues at coordinate 5,416,134 of OX424555.1, forward strand.
AGCACAAGCACGTGCTCTTATCCCTTTCTAAACTAGGCGCATACACCCTGGATGTAATAAAGGCATAGACTAACCTCTCAGTGGATGTGACATCCAGGTATTTTCGCAGACAGGGGCGTAGCTAGGGCATTGTAAAAGGTACGCACGTGAGGGGCCAAAGAATCCGGTCTGGGTGTTTGGGGGGCGCCGTAAGCCCCCCAAGAAAATTTTGATATTTTGTGTTTTCTAGGAGTATTTTGGAGCATGCTTATTAGTGCTTTTTGAATATTTCAGGCCTAAATATTTATCTCATGTATTCAAAACGTTTCTTGTAAACATATGTTACACATGATATTTACAGAAAATATTTCATTTTGTGGCAAAGTGTCAATACAGAGAATGAGCTCGTATTGAAGTGCACAATTACATAAGTTAGCTCTCTATATTATGGCAAACAAATTCATGTGATTGTACCAGGACATGATTTGTTAGGGGAAGAAGATTACCCCGAGGGCCAGTGTAAATAGATATAGATAATTTCTGCACTAAATAATTTTAAGGATGTTCGCTCCCATTGGACCCAAGCAGAGGGGCTAAAATTTTTAAAAAAACTTTTAAACTATCATCAGCAGGATATTGTGCACTCGAAAACAATTCTGATGCGTCGAAAACATTTCAGACGTGTCATAAATATTTTCGATGCATCGAAAACATATCCGACACATCAACAACATTTTCGATGCGTCTAAAACATACTCGATGCATAGAGAATAATTCAACATGCATATGAAACAGCTCCGATGTTTATGCATTGGAAACTATTAGGTGCATCTTGAACATGAAGTATTTTCGATTTGCATATGTCGGAAATGTTTCAGACGCATCGAAAATGATTTAGACGCATCGAAAATGTTTTAGACGCATCGAAAATAATTTTAGACGCATCGAAAATATTTTAGACACATCGGAAATGTTTCAGACGCATCGAGAAAAGTTTCAGACGCACTGAAAACATTTTAGATGCATCGAAAATGTTTTAGACGCATCTAAAATAGTTTTAGACACATCGAAAATATTTTAGTGGTGTTGAAATTGACTCTATTTTTAATTTCTTCTTTGAATCTTTGCTCAGGAGCAAAAATCAAAAGTTCGGCAGATAGAAGCCACCGTACAACGCTCCTTTGGACACATGTTTTTCCCAGAATCCTGCCCTAAGATTCCCGCCAGACCAACTAGAGGTATTCAGCTATCTGGGCCCTTGAGCGGGCCCAACACCCCACGCATTTAGCTGGGAATCTACAAAGAACTTGTAATATGTCTACAAATATGCCATGCTTTTTTTATTATGATGAAGATGAACAAAAATCATTCAGCCCCCAGCATTTGAAAAGTCACATGACGTTACCGCATGTCTTACACTTTTTTCATCATATTTTTAGTAGTTTGAAGGCGGAACAACTCTGTTCTAGTTTAAAATTGCACAACGCTTTTTTGGACACAGGATTGCCCCAGAATGCGCCTAAGACCCGGTATGGCCGGTATGGCTGTGTCCCACACCGGTATGGGTCACCCCCCCCCCCCCCCCTTCCACAAATCCTGGATCCGCCCCTGATTATCCGCGTTCTAACGTGTTTTGTCAGAAAAATTGGGCCATTGGTTTATTTTTTTATACCAGGCCTCTGTACCCCGTACATGTACATTACTTGTACATGTACGGGGTATTTATGAATTATGTTTACATGTACATGTACTCTACATGTGGTCGTGAACTGACAGATAAAAGGTCAAGG